>OY728164.1:121868187-123298687 GCA_963277665.1 Viscum album | reverse complement strand
TTCTAAGCATCAAAACATGAAAAACATTGTGTACCTGAGATAAACACGGAGATAAAAACACTCGGTATGCAACTCATCCAACTCTCTCTAGAATTCCATATGGTCCAATAAACCTTGGACTCAGGTTTCCTTTCATACCAAATCGCATCACACTTTTCCATGGTGATACTTTGAGAAAAACATGATCACCTACCTCAAAAGAGAGATCCTTCCTCCTGTTGTCCGCATAACACTTCTGCCTACTCTAAGCTGTTCTCATGTGTTTCTGTATCAGCTGAACTTTTTCTGCCAACTCTTCTACCAATTCTGGTCCTGTCAACTTCCTTTCACCCACTTCATCCCAGAAAGCTGGAGTTCGACACTGCTTCCCATATAATGCCTCAAATGGTGCCATCTGTATACTGGAATGAAAACTGTTATTATATGAAAATTCAACCAAATAAAGATGTTGGTCCCAACTCCCCTGATAATCCATCGAACAAGCTCGTAGCATATCCTCCAAGGTCTGAATTATTCATTCTGACTTCCCATCTGATTGAGGATGAAAAGTTGTACTAAAATTTAATTCAGTACCCAACGACTTCGAAAGGCCTTTCCAAAAGTTAGAAGTGAACCTGGGATCACGGTCAGATACAATGGAGAGAGGAACTCCATGTAACCTGACTATCTCTTTAAGATACAAACAGGAATGTTGATCTAGGGAAAAAGTATCTCGTATAGGAAGGAAATGAGCACATTTGGTCAAGTGAGCAACAATAACCCATATTGCATTATTACCTCAAGATGTCTTCGGTAATCCCACAACAATGTCCATGGATATATTCTCCTATTTCCACTCCGGCACTGGTAAAGTCTGTAGCATCCCTTTCGGTAACTGCCTCTCTGCTTTAACCTACTGACAAGTCAAACACTTCATAGTAAAATCAGCAATATCTCTTTCCATTCCATCCCACCAGTAATACTCTTGAAGATCCCTATACATCTTAGTACTTCCTGGATGAACTGAAAACAGTGAACTATTAGCTTCACATAACAACTCTCTCTTCAACTGTGAATCTCATGGCACACACAATCTCTTCCCAAATCTCAAAATGCAATCATTATCAATGTTGAATTCAGGAAACATACCTTTCTGAATCAACTCTTCCTTTTTTTTGAAACTCACTGTCTTGCTTCTGTTCTTACGTGATTCTATCTGATAGAGATGATCTCACTGATACCTGAAACAAAATAGAAGAAAATCATGCACCTACAACTTATATGCCAAAGTTCATAAAATCCTCAACCAAAGGATCACGTTCCAAATGCAACATTTCTAATGAATCATTACATTTTTGACTCAAAGCATCAGCCACTTTATTTTCTTTTCCTGGATGGTAATGAATTGTACAATCATAATCATTGATTAATTCTAGCCATCTACTTTGTCTCATGTTCAATTATTTCTGAGTGAATATATACTTTAAACTTTTGTGATCTGTATATATTTCAAACTTTACTCCATACAAATGATGCCTCAAAATTTTTAATGCAAAAACAACAGCAGCTAATTCCAAATCTTGTGTAGGGTAATTTACCTCATGAGTTTTCAACTGAAGTGAAGCATAAGCAATTTCCTGATCATTCTGCATTAGGACACAACCAATTCCTTTCAATGAAGCATCACTGTATATAACAAACTCACCATTCCTAGTAGGTAGTGCCAAAACTGGAGCATTCACAAATCTTCTTTTCAATTCCTAAAAACAATCATCACATTATTTTGTCCAGATAAACTAAACACTCTTCCGAGTTAGCTTAGTCATTGGACTAGATAACCGTGAAAAATTTCTAAAAAACCTTCGGTAATAGCCTGCCAAACCAAGGATGCTACGAATCTCAATTACCTTTGTGGGTCTTGGCCATTCTTCATCAACCTTTGTTTTTGCAGGATCAACGGTTATCCCATCTTTAGAAACAATGTGACCAAGGAATGAAATTTGTTGCAATGAAAACTCGCACTTTCTGAATTTTCCATACATTTTCATTTCTTTTAAGGTTTGCAAGATAACCTGTAAATGTATTTCATGTTGTTCTTTACTTTTAGAAAACACCAAAATATCATCAATGAAAACCACCACAAACTTATCCAAGAACTCATGGAAAATTCTCT
Organism: Viscum album; assembly: GCA_963277665.1. NCBI lineage: Eukaryota > Viridiplantae > Streptophyta > Magnoliopsida > Santalales > Viscaceae > Viscum > Viscum album. Next base: position 123,296,535 of record OY728164.1, on the reverse strand, counting down.
TCATTATGTCCATGAATACAGCAGGTGCATTGGTTAGCCCAAAAGGCATTACTACAAATTCATAATGGCCATATCTTGTACGAAATGTAGTCTTCGGAACATCTGCTTCCTTTACCTTTAACTGATGGTACCTCGATCTCATGTCAATATTTGAAAAATACTGAGCTCCCTGGAGCTGATTAAAAAAATCATCGATATGAGGAAAAGGATGTTTGTTCTTAACAGTGATATTATTCAAGGCCCTATAATCAATGCAAAGTATCATTGAGCCATCTTTATTTTTAACAAACAAGACAGGGGCACCCCATGGTGATGTGCTAGGTAGAATGAAACCTTTATCTAATAACTCCTGCAATTGTTTCTTTAACTCTAAAAGTTCAACTTGAGCCATTCAATAAGGGGGGTTTTAAATTGGCTTAGCATCAGGAACTATGTCAATAGTAAATTCAACATCCCGATCTGGTATTTTTCCAGGCAACTCATTAGGAAAAACATTTGGATACTCATTTACCACTGGCACATCATTAATCTGAACAGTTCCCTTGTTTTCAACAATATGTGCACGGTAACATTCATTTCCATCTTTTACAAGTTTCTCGGCCTCTTGATATGTTATCAACAGTAAGGGTTCATTATTGAAAACAAACTAAAAGTCTTTTTGAAAAGAAATTTCTTTATCTCTACAGTCAATCTTAGCATGGTAAATAGAGAGCCAATCCATACCCAGGATAACATCAAACTCTACTAGAGGTAGAACAATAAGGTTTTCAAGTAGGTTCTTTCCATAGATAAGGATATGAAGATTCATATAAATTCTTTTTTCCTCAACATTTCCCCCACGTGTTTTTACCGCAGGTTCAGGAGTCAATTATTGAGATTGTATTCCCATTTTACTAGAAAAGGTTTCAGAGATGAAAGAATGTGTAGATCCCGAATCAAACAACGCACTGGCATAATCTGAAAAAACAAACAAAGTACCTGATAGAACTTCATTTGATGGCCCGACATCTGCTAAAGTAGTTGCAAAGGATTTCACCACCCCATTCTGCTTGTAGTCTAACTACTTCCCATCACTCAATCTCTTTGTCGGACACTCGTTTGCATAGTGACCCATCTCATTGCACTTAAAACATTTCACTAACTGTAAATCAAATTTGGTCTTACCTTCACCTTGATCTTTTTCAGTGCAATCACGAGCCTTATGTCCCATCTTACCACATCTGTAGCACTTTCCATAATTCAGAAGACATTCCCCAGCATGCCTTTATCCACATTTATCACAAACCGGAAACTTAGATTTCTTACCATCATACTTTTTTGAAGAATTCTTCCCTTTCTCCTGCCACCTTGGTCTCTTCTTCTACTGGTTGTTATAGAACACATGATCATCGGCAAACTTGTTTTCCACATTCTCAGCACATCGAACAAGCTTTTAATAACTTTTAAACTCACAAGAATCTAATTCCTTTCGATATTTTGGCTTTAATCTTGAGTAAAAACGATTGATTTTACTATCAAGGTCTTGGATAAAATTTGGAGCATACCTTTCCAATCGAGTGAACCTCTCTTCATAGGCAGCCACTGAGTCTTCCTCTTGCCTCATTTACAAGAATTGTTTTTCCATCCTAAGTCGAACATCCTTAGGAAAATACTTCTCAAGAAACATACCGTTGAATTCATCCCAGTCAAGAGCATCAATCTCATCGGCGTCCCTGATATTTTTAACCATCAACCACCACTGATCTGCTTTACCCTCCAAACGTTAAATAGCAAGACTAACCTTTTGATTATCTGAACACCCCATGACATCGAAAATCCTCTCTAGTGCATTAATCCAACCTTCTGCTAACACAGGGTCAAATGATCCTCTGAATAATGGGGGATTTTTCCTCATGAAATGTTCCACCACTGACATGTTACTCTGCGGTTGATCTGGCTGATCTCGTGCATGGATACCACCTCCATTTATCGCTTGAGTCAACTGCACCATTACTGCAACAAACTGTTCAGTTCCAATTCCGACCATCTCAGGATGCTGATTCGGAAGATTATTTCCTTCGGTATGCCTTCCTATCCCTGCTTCCCTATTTCCTCTTCGGAAAACCATTCTGAACAAACATGTCTTTGATGAAGCAACATGGTAATCTTCAAATACTATATCACTTCAATTTTACCATAAAAAAAATATATTTGGATAATCATTTAATAGAATTCTAACTCCTAAAGTTATCTAAACCGACCTCTGATACCAACTATAAGGCCCCGGCCTTAAGCCATAGTTAATCTTGAGTTATTACAAGATTACACATTAAGGATCTTTTCGGGTTTAGAGTTTTAGAGAATTAGATCATAAAACATGCATTACATTCCACTTATAAACGATGTGGTTACACAAAGATAGTATTCATTTTTCCCATAAATGGAACATATTTAAAATAAAACATGGATTCTTTTTTGACACTTCCTTGACACTATAATCATATCATGTACCTTTCCCTTGACCTGTGAATGACATTTCAAAAAACACTTGGGATGATCATAAAAATCTCAGTATGGGTTATATAAAAAAATATGGAAAGGAAACATGAGTTCATATATACATAAGAATGAAATCATACTTTACCCATAAAACATAAGCACTTTAACATACCTCATCAAATCATGAATAAATCATATAAATCATAAGACATAAAGGTAACTTGAGGCATTCATAACATTCTTACATAGGGAGTAACCCTCTTGGTTACGTTTGGAATAGCCATCACAGAATATTCCATAAATCTCTTCGGGGAAACCTTAACATTTCACTCCTTCGCGTTACCCAATGCATTGGAGATCTATATCGGGCTCACCCGCCATTATTTTATCACGGAACCACCCCTCTTCATAATAATGCCCAAGACCCTCAACATAATCGTATCACATAAAACATGCATAAAGGAAACATAACATTTCCACCTTTCAATCACAAGATATCAATACAACACATTGATATAAAAACATTATGAAAACTATTTTCAATACCAAAATAAATGAAAAGTAAAACATGGTATTTATTTTTCCTTTAAAAAGAAGGTATGGCTTGTAGAGGAAGCCGAAACTCAAATAATGGTCACAGCGGTGGGGAAGTCGTTGTCGCCGCATACGTACGACAAAACATTCCCTTTGGTCATTTAGTAAAACGGTTCGTATAAAAAAGATTCATTCTGGATAAATGTAAAAGTCAAAGGGGTTTATACACTGTATAAAATAAGGTTGAGTATAAAACAAAATATGCCTCAGTGAAAGGAGATTGAGACGCAGTCCCATACCTCGGGTCTGACTTGACTCGGTCATTATTTGATCTCCCGAATAATAAACTTGAGTTAATTTCTACTTGTTTAAGAACCTTTTTCAAGTTCATTATTCCTTTTATATCACTTATTTCCATGTCATGAACACTATGTAATTATTTAAGTTAATAACGGTCGTTTTAACGATCATTGGAAGTTGAGTAAAAAATAAACCATTTTTAATTACAAGTTGTTCATGTATCCAATATATCTAGAATGGTATTCATGATGTAGATATCATATATGTCATATATATCTTGTAAATTCATGCTTTTATAATATTACATAATCATTTAGAGGTAAGAAATGAAATGCACCGTTCATGGAGACGGTAAGCCATACGTACACATGAACGCTACTTTCATTTCTATTTCGTATTTTATAGAATGGAATCATAATGATATAAAGGTATATTATAATTCCAGTGTAATATCATATATAATATCATAACCCCATCCTTTATGCGTCACACATATGGTATTTAACGAATCAAATAACTTTGAGGGGACGGTAGTCCGCACTTCCTTAAATGAAGATATCGCGTTTACCCATAATGGAAACAATTAAGGTATGCCCAGAATGAAAAATACAGAAGCTTAAGGAAAACATAAACATATTATATATCATATATAAATATAGTGACATCTTAATGGCCACCTTTGAAGGTGTTAAAGGAATGTTGAACAATCATTATTTTGGGATTCATAAATTCACCATCCACAGAAACAGTATGTCCTTTAACCATTAGATGTAGGTGTGTGTATGTGTTGCTCGAATACTTATTATAAAAACATCCTAGTATATTGAAGACACTTCATTTGTTACAAAATAAATGAATAAAAATAGTTTAGGGGGTTGGAGAATCAAAATAAAACAAAAGGACTCAAGTGAAGACATTACCTTAAAATCGGGTAACTCCATTTGGTTTGAGCTCAAAGGATTCCTTGGGAAGACTTCTGCCCAAACTGAGGCTTCAAGGAGTAAGAGAGAGATGTGTAGAGACAAAATGGGTAGGGGTTGGCCGAGCCAAAGGCTTTGGGAGTGTGGGTAAGTAGGTAGAGTTGGGGGCCTTTTATAAGAGGAGACGAGGGGCACTCTTGGGAAATAAAGAAATGTTTCTTTTTTTGAAAATGATTTTCGGATTCAAAAGGTCCCACATTGATATAATTCGAGGTTATGGTGATAAGGGTTCGAAATAAACCCATCCAATAGGTTTTGGACATGTGTAGATCTTAAATTTTACATTATCTTTCCATTTTATTTAAATCGTCAAATATTGAGGTCATCGCTGCATCATTATGATGTCATAAATAAATTATTTTATTTAATGTCTAAAAATTATAAAAAAAATACTATGATGTAGAAAATATTTTTATATTTCCAATTACTATTTATAGTCCAAAATATCATTAATTTAGACAAAATTAAAAATATTTTACTTAGGTGATATATTAATTGTTACATTTAACATTCTTTAAAAAATAAAAATATAAAAAGTCACTTTTTCACAAAAGTGATTTCAGGGGGCCCCCAAGTTTGGGAAAAGGCATCAAATGGTCGTCCATGATACAAAAAGAATCCTTAGGACACATTTTAGTGTCATTTTTTTATTATTATGATATTATTTTATTATCCTTAACTACCTGATTACTCATTAATCAAGATAATTAAAGATAATTACTGTCGTTACTATTCATAATGTCCAAAATCAAAAGAGTCTTAATTACATAATTTGGACCTTCTGATTCCAAATAAGTAATCCATTTTAAAAAATTCCAAACACATAAATTGAAATAATTGATTTAAAAATAATTCCTGTTGTCAAAACAAATAGCGGGTTTTTTTGAAACAATATCTATGAAAAGTTTGGCATTAGTTTATGAACAATTTCAAAGTGAAATTAATCCTAATGTCCACCATTGGAATAAATGGTAAACATATATTCAGATTACACTTTAAGACCAAATAAAAATATAATCTAACATTATAATTAAATTAAATGAAAATGCAGTTTTGATGTAAAATGCAGTATTTTTCACAATTCATTAAAAATGAACATTGTCAGAAAAATACCAAAAATTCACAAAAAGTAAATTTTGATGTCCCAATAATAAAGAATATGTTTATTTTGACCAAAATAGCTTATAAAATTGTCAAAAGATAGATTTAAAAATGGGTTTCCATCAAAAGGCAGTAAACCAATCTTTTAAAAATATTAGTGTATTCCATGCTTAAGATTGGATTTATTTTCATTTTAAGCCTCTAAAACACTATCTAATTCATTAATAGACATAGATAAAAATATCTATTATTCTATACTTACATGGGATGTTACACTTATTCCCCAATAATTGAACTTAGTAGAGTTGTTGGTGGTTGATCAAGATAAGAATCAAGTGGTGACATTTCGGCTCAAAAAATATAGTACCTTGTATCCTCATCGAAAATTGTAACATCCTTCTTATTAATAATGTTTTTCGCACCATGGCCTGAAACCCAATACATTATGAGGATTATATCAAATTCCGTCATGGGTATGACTATGATACTAGTAGATAAAGAACATTTCTATGAATTAATGAGAACTATTTCACAAAACCTTGTTACGATGATACTTCCCTAAGGTTTTTTGACTCACAACTCCATTGTTATGTCCACTTGAATATATATTTTTTTCTTAGAAATCTTGGAAGATATGAAATAATGTGATGATCCAGAATCAATTAATGCATTATATAACCATGATGAAATCACTAAATTACTTTCCACTATGTCTTTCGGAGCTTCAACCTCAGTGGTAGTGATCACATAAACTTGGTCTTTCCCCCTTGGACTTTTCATAGGTAAGTTCCCTTAGTTATTAGGACATTAATTCTCATAATACACCTTTTCTCTACAATTGTAGAATTCAACATTGATAGCCTCTTTCTTCACCTTGCAATCATGAGCTTGGGGGACCATTTCCCAAAACTTATAATTGAATCCCATCCCTTCAGGCAAGTACAATGGTGTTTCATCCCACATTTACCGCTACATGGAAATTCATCTTTTACCTTCTTAACCATATTTCCATTTTCAGAATGTTCAGATGATCTCTTTTTCTCTTGCTTCTCTATAAATTCAAAAGACTTAGACAATTCATTTTCCATCTTAATAGGGCATGAGACAATATCCTTGTACGATAAGAAGGATTGTGAGACTAATGATCAATGGAGAAAAGGTTTTAACCCATAAAAGAAATGACCAATCTTACTCATTGGGTTATGTATATAATCTACTACAAGAATTGATATCCTTGTAACGTTAACCTCATAATTTGTGAAATTTCCATCCTCCTTTTACCTCAGACTCAGAAATTGTCTTTCTGTATCTTCTCGATGGTCACAAGGAAAGTATTTTTCTAATAAAATTTGGTCAAACTCTCTAAATTCAATTTTCAATAAATCTTTATATTCCTTGGTGTTTTGGATTAACGACCAACATTGATCCACATCTCTCGTGAGGCGATAAACTGCCATGAAAACTTTTTCCCGTTCTCTACTCTCTAAAGAACGAAATATCTTCTCTTAGAAATTTATCCATTTCTCAGCTAATAATGGATTTTCACTCCCATTTTATGTTGGGGGTTGTTTCCCCATGAATTAGTCTTACAATGGTCCTTAGAGTTGTGGATTAGGTTGCTCCATATGGGTAACAATATTATTCTTAACCTAAGTGAGTTGTTCTAGTATGGTGATAAGATGATCAGTTCCAGTTACATCATCAACTCACCTATAATTACCTTGAGTATTAGATAAATCCCTAGATTAATTACGTTAATTTTTATGGTTTCCATTAATTCCACTAGGCACTATTTCTAAACAATAGCTTACAATAGATTAGTTTATGAATAGTAAAAAATAATTCCATACTTCTAAAACACTTAACATAAATTGAAATTTTTTTTACATAATCCATAGTCATAAAGGTTTTTTCGTTGAGGAATTATATATTCATAAACCCTTCATAATATTTTTTAAAGAAAATTAGAATTATCCTAACCATATCCCCCAGAGTGTTGTGACCAATAGTCCCGCAAGTCCCATTCTTGTGAACCAGTTCCTATTGGATTCTAGCACAATGTGGTGTTTTCGGGTTTTACCCCTATATACATCTGTTCCAAAGCTGCCTCTACCTACATGTATCTATACAAGGATGTATTTCTTCAAAAACACTCAATATATCTACTTTACAAAAATTCAAGGAAGTTATTCTATAATAATCTTCAATGTCAATCTTAGGGTAGTGTTCTCTAATCAGAGTATTTCAAAATCTAGTTTCCAAGGATTGTACTAATCATCCTTGGATACCAACTATAATGATCCGACCACAGTTATCCATAGTCGGTGAATTATTACATAACATTGGCATGATACATGTAATCATGTCCCGAAAGACTGATCAGTTTGGTAGCCATGGAAGTTCTAGATACAGGCATAAAATTTACATTACATCATGAAATAAAAATATCCAAAATAATTTGTCCCCTATTGAATACACATATAACCTTATTCATCCTTACAGTTCAACCATAAAATACATCTTCACATCCTTGGATAAAACAAAACATAGATAGGGATGATCTCAGATGCTCAGTAAGGATAACTATATATCAAAACATTCATAGATAAGCATAAACATTTTAGGAAATGTATAAGACTAAAACAAAAGAGTTTTAGATATAAACTTCTAAATAATATGGAAAAGATAAAATCTAATAATTCTATTTAGTTATTCATATAGATATTCTACTAGTCAAATAATCACATGCAATTTCAATATCTAATTTCATAATGATGGAATGCATAATGCTAGACATCGTAACCACATAGTCAAGGCCTTGTGCCATGACTAAAAATAATATTTTTTCAAGGCCTTATGCCAAGACACTAGTTTGTCTCATTAGACCTACCGATGTATCGAGGAGCTATAGAAGGCTCCACTTGTCACATACTAATTCCAAAGCATTCTTCATATGAAAATGTTTAAACATAACATAATCATTCGTATTAAAACTACCATAAGAAATGTCAATACTTTGTCCATAAACCATGAATGGTGTAAAAATAACACATCCACAGTCAATCATATCACAAAAAAATCAATAAAATATGGATAATTTTTATAATAAATCGACTTCAAATATGTTTAAAATCCATCAAAGGATGTTTGAATTGATGAAATCCAAACTATTTGAAAAATATATCTCCTTCTATTTTGAAATCATTTAAAATTAACATAATTATAAAAAATCATTTATTTTGAAAATATTTTTGTAATATTGTACGGGGCGATTAGACGATAATATAATGCTGGAAAATAGCCACACCTGTCGTATATGAAAAAAAGAGTCATTCTTATTTCAATTATGTCGAAAATGTCAAAAAGTACCTTGTTTGGAAAATAACAGAAATATTACATTCAAACCATTTTATAAAAATTAAAACAAGGGTATATATGACATTAAACCATAGTCTAGTAAATATTAAATTTTTTTGGAAATACATTTTTATGGAAACATGGATTTGGATGATAAAGAGAACCCAATAGATACTTACGTATTAAAAACTTCAGATAAGTAAGGAGATTGTAGAAATAAACCTTAGCTTGTCATTTTCCATAGAGGATGGTATGTTAACCACTTGTATAATATTTAAAACATTGTTATTAAATTATAAAAATAACTATATACATAAATATGATATCATATATGATCCTTTAATATTGTTTTGTTAATATTAATTTTTGTAGTATCATCGTTTCAGGTGTTAACTAATCTGTTTTCCTTTATATGCTCGGTTACGTAAGCCATGTTTGTTATGGATAGGATGTATTTTATTCATATACATAATTATATTCAATTGTTAAATATTATTTTTAGCCATAAAATGAAAATTATTATTGAATGATTTCGATAGGGAATGAATCTCATCGCGTTCGGGGAGACGGTAATTCGTACGTATGCACAAGCGACAATATCATTATATTGATGGTGGAATAGTATGTAATTGGATGGTATATCATATATAAAGAATAATTAACAATTTATATTTATTATTTACATCATCTATACTTATTATTATACCTATAAAAATAATAATGTGTATGAATAACAAATTACACAACAACGTGGAGACGATAAGTCGTACGTACGCACATATGGTGACTTCGTCAATCATATGATTGATAGAATAATGAATATGGTTGTACAATTTTTATAATAAAATTAATGTATATAAATTATACTAGTGTTATTATTTTATAATTGAGACAACAATGAATGAGGATGTAGAAGTAGAAAAGAACATGATAGATGTGATGAAATATTTACCTCTTCTCCAGGTTCTTATTTTTGATTTGATCAAAATGGATCCATAGATTGGATTTATGAAAAAAGGATGACCTCAAGAATGGATTTAGGTAATTTGTAATGATTTTATGGTTGGGGTTGGATGAGCCAAAAGGCTTTGGAGGTGTGAAATTAAGATAATAGAAATATTTATTTTATAAGAGATGTGAGTGTCACTTTAGGGAAAGTTTGAAATATTATTTTATAATAAAATAATTTTTGGTATTTAATCGCTCAAAAATGAATTTTTTAGAGGATAAAGTAGTTATGGGTCGACAACCTATCAACCAATTGGTTTTAAATAGTTTTAGGTAACCATATTTAAATTATATTTTATATTTAACTCTTAGTTAAACAGTTTTCCATTTACCAAGTCTCTTTGAATTTTTATATTATATGGTTAGTAAATATACTATAACCAGAAAATAGATCCCCATGTGGTTCATTATTAATATATATAACCTTTTTCAAGTGTTTTGGACGATCTTTTGATTTTTAGGAATATTATCTAAATTAAAAATATAGCATTTGTTTTAAAAACACAATTATGTCAATTTTGAAAATATTTAGTATTTGAGTATTTTAAAAGCCTTAAAACATTATCACTTAAATTAAAATTTATTAAAATAACCCTAACATGCCTTATTAACTAATAAAATTTGTGGGATTAATAATAAGTCTCAATATACATTTATTTTTATATTTATAATATCATTTATTTTAATATTTCGTTAATAAGGTAATTACTGCATCATCATTGTGTCATAAATAAATTAAATTATTTAATGTATAAAAATTATAAATAAAAGAAAATTACGTATAACATTTTTTATATTTATAATGAATATTTATTTTCGGATTTAACTTATATATAACCCTATCTAAATATGGTTTACTTATTAAACAATGAGTTTAACTCTTTTAACTCTTCATTAAATAAAATAATAATAAAATTTCTAATCTAATTCATGTGGACCAAAGGGATCCTATTTTATTTTTAAGGTTGTTTTTTGTCTAATTATACTTATACAACAGAATTTGGACACATTTTAGGGTAATTATTATAACATTTTAACCCTTAATTACCCTATTTACTTTTCACCGTGGTAAATTAAAGTCAAAATATACTATTCACCGGAAATTATTTTCATCTTATTGAACCTCATTTTACTTAATGATATTAATCATGTCTCACAGATTTTTAAAATTCAACTCCTAGAAGAGGTAAAATAATATTTTACACAAATTTGCAAATTCTATTGGGAGGTGGGTAAAAGACGGTAAAAGTTCAATAAATTTTTACATATATAAACTTTTTATAAAATGACTCAAATTAATTACATTTAACTTATATAGGTATTATGAATATACTTTTACCTAAAAAATTTAAATAAAATAAATAATTATTTAAATAAAAATTTGGTTTTAACCAAGAATGCAATGTTTTTCAATAATCATATAAATTGAATGTTTTCAAGAAATTACCAAAAATTTACCTTAAGATAATTTTCATATTCCAAACCCAAAAAAGATGTCCATTTTGAAAAATAATATTTATAATATTTCATAATGTGGGTATTAATATTCATAACGGCTGGTATGATTGGACTTGGTGTGTTAAAACTCCAAGTTTCATACAATACAAGCTATTACATTATTCAAAGGGAAACATAGTGTGAAATCATGGTGTTTTACAAAAATCACTATAAGGAGGTTCTCAAAAAGGTTTATTCAGGAGGTTAAATCCTCTTCCATTCCTTTTATTTTATTTCGAGGTCCTTTTCATTTTTTATTCTCTCCTCACCTACTCCATAAAAATGATAATTATAACTCATGTATCTTTTATATAATGTAATTATATCATGTTATTGGAATATCCTTACTCAAAATCATTTTTCACTTTATTTTATTATAAAATGATATAATTTTCAGAGAGATAGTTGTTTACAATGAGCATAGATGACATATTTTCATTCATCAATTTCTCATTAGAAGATGGAAATTAATTCATTTTAATTATTATAAGAGACTATAATATATCTATTAAAACAATTTTTATTTTTTCAACATATCATATTTACATAGAACTGAATGAAAAAACAAAATGAGTTCGTTATAATCAACAACTGTTGTAATAATGTGAACGACTATCACTAAAAGACTTATCTAATGATTAAACCTCTTACCAAATAATTATAAAAAATTTATAACCATTTAAACATTTTTATGTTCATTAGATTCTTATAAATTCGATTATACATAATAATGTCAATTCCACAAGAACATCTATACTCATAGTCAAATATACTGATCATGAAAACTATGGAGACAAACACTCAAGAGCGACAAATTTGTATCTTATAACTCATCAAAATATTGATAAATGAACATAATAAAATTATAATATGTCAATTTAGTTTTCCAAATGTTATTTATTAATTAATTAATGGATTTAATTTTTTATCTAGCATGTTATGGTCAAGTGCAGAACAAATTCAGACATAAGGTTAGGGTTTTCTTTCCAAACCTCCAATTTCATTTGGGATTTTCATTCTCCATCAATCCACAAATGTAATGTTTCATTACATTTATATAAATATTATATATTATGTTTATAAATTTTTAACTCGTGTTTCCATATTATTACAACATTCTTTTATAATAAATATATATTTTTAAGGTGACCATTTCAATTTTTCATGATTTTCATGCAGGATTAAACAGAACAACTTTATTTCATATGCATTTTAATATTCCATTCATATTTTGTACTAAGACACCATTATTTTGATAAAAACACTAATTATTTCATTAATAACTATATATGATTATTTCTGGTTTTATAGAAACAATTATGATAAATAAAAAATATTTTTTTCAAAAGAACTCTTCTTTGCAATGTAAAAGGGGTATTTCTCTCATGAATTCCTTGATTATTTTTTATAGTATTTTTATAGATATAATCACCTCTATTGAATTTTATTAATTATTGGGATTTATAAATTATTATATTCATCTACCATATTTTATTAAATACTTTATTTCTTATTGAACTGTGGATGTCCTTTCTGGATACTATTAACCATGATATACAGATTGGTTAGTGATTGAGATTAAAAATTGAGAAAATATATTTAAATTTCATATCTTAATATTGATTATGATTAGTATCATTAATATAAGGTTTTAATTATAATTAGATCCTTATTAGTTGGGTCAATATAGTCCCTCTATTAATCAGTAGGTCACATGAAAAAAAATCAGAATTGGGGTTTGGATGCGTCCTTATCATAGTATTTTCAACTCTCTTGACTGTGGACATGATGATATGTTTTAGATGTCCAAAATTATTCATTTCTATATTTTGATATTTTAAATTTATAAAAAATATGATATTTGAAAAGCATAATATCAATTACTATGTTTAATTCACTTATGATAAATTATACGACTTTATTTACCTAGCATTCTTTAATGTCACAATATTCTCATGAATATTTTTGAAAGAATGTCTTATTTTATTCACTATGACTAATGTTTATGTTTATGATAACTTCCTATGTATTTAAATAATCATACTGTGAAATGAGGTCACATATTATTTAGGTGTTATTTTTACCTATGATGTAAACTTGTTTATTTTGAATGACTTTTATAGACAGTTGGGGATTATATTTGAGAATTAAATGAATTTGATATGTTGTATTCCATTTTATATTCTAATATCTATTTTAATGTATCTAGTTTACCAACTCTACTAAACTATTTGGCCTTTCATGATAGGGTTCCTTCTAATCTTACTAATGTAAAAAAGCAAGGCACTAACTCTAGGAAACATGGGTCGGGGCCCTTACATTCCTGTCAAATTTTTTTTATATCTTATTTGGATAAAATAATTTAACTAATTTATACCTAAATTAAATTATTCTTTTTATGAAATTTATTTTATTCAATAAATTATCATTTCATAATGTAGTATATTAAATTTTTTATATTTCATGAAAGGAATGATTTTTAAGTGAATAATTTAAATATTTCTATATATTTTAAATATCTATGTCATTTTGGTCACATACCAAGTAAATTTTTTTAAATGTTTTAAATATTTTTATTTCATTTATATTTTTAATAATCTAATGAACATAATTTTAATTAAATTTATGTTGTATTTTGGTATGGATATTGTTTAGTCATTAGAAAATAATTTTTTTATGGAAATCATATTATCACCATGGCTTGATGAATTTATTGTAGATTATGTTATATCACATCATATATTTGAACATTTAAAAATGTATTCTGTATTTTTAATTAGTATGATCGGGTTTTAATATTCTCCCTTTATTTTTATTGATAATGAATAGTATGCATGATAAATATTTGTCACCTCAATATTTTTAAAAATGTAAAAAATGGTTAAAATAGTTGTATATGATTTTAAAATTTATACAAAGAATTTTCAATACAATTTATTGTGTTTATTTCTCCATTTCCATCATATTATTGAATATATTGGCATAAGGATCCATTTTTCTTTAATTATGATCATTGTATTAATTTCTGAAAAGAAGGAATACAAAACCTCTATCATTTGACTTCAATATCTACAAAATGTATAGAAATAGAAAAAATGAGAATAATATTGGTCATAATAATATATATTAATTTTATTAATTTAATAATTATCATAAATATTTACATGAAACTTAGACAATATTTACATACTGAATAGAAAAATAAAAATATTATTTTCAAATTATTAAATGTAATAAATATATGTTGAATTATTGTTATAAAAAAAAATTAAATAAATATAAAATATTTAGGTTTTATGAATGTTTTATATTTTATTTAAATTAAAAATTTATATCTTTCAAAAAAAATTAAAAAAATAGTGTATTCATTTCATTAATGATATTTTATATAAAGTGATACTTAATTAAATTATATAAAATTCATAAAATAAATTCAAAATATAATTTATGATATCATATGGTTCAAGTTTCATGAATTGGTAATTTATAGTCATTTATTGCCTTATTTATAAATAGATGACCCTTCATTATTAAACAGTCATTAAAATATTAAATTAAAACTAGGTAACCAAGTGGTCAAAAAACATATTTATAATGGACCATTCCTTAATGTCCTATTACACTTCATATTACAGGATTTAGAGGTATTATGTAGGAGTATAGAGGATGTTCGATGGTGGTTAGAGGTGAATTAGATCTACGTCAATAAATTCATGTTTTGTATTATGTACATGATGTTAAATGGTGGTTGACAGCCCATTTCTCCAACCGGTTCTTGAAATGTAAATTAACTAAGGGTTATATATATATATAATCACATAATTAAAATGAAATTCAATATGTGTAATGAAATAAATTCAACGTGACAGAATTATTTACAAAATTTTTATTTTTTGGAAATCCTATGAATTTTACTCCATGTAAGGGTTACATAACCAAAAAATATTTAGATCCTGGTTTTAAATCCATTATCATTAGATTATTTTCATTCATAAAAGTATTATTCACCTATAATTTTGTATGAACCCTATGAATACATAGGGGACAATCTAGTCCCATAATCCAATATTTGATTAGTTGGATCTGGTGGTTTCTGAATAGTTATTTGTGGTAGTCATTTCTTTTTTATTGGTCAGTTTCCACATGTTCTTCCCTCTAAGATTCACTCTTGTAAGGTCATTATTGATTTGGGTTGTGATTTATTTATGCTTCAATAAATTTAAACTTATTATATTACCCAATGGAATAAATATACAATAAATATTATCACACCTAAATCATAAAAATTAATTTTTATCAGATTATATAACCCCTTAAAATATTATAATTTAGTCCTCTAATTTTTAAATATTATCTTTAACTAAAATAGATACCATAAGGTTTGATAATAAAAAATTATTAGATAATTATATTAATGAAACATTAATTTTAAATCAAAATTTCCACCTAATCATTAACAATGATTATCCAAAAAATAAACTCAACATAATAAATAACATCAATATTCAAAAATGTAAGCTTTATCTTCACAATTTATCATTCATAATAATAAAAATTTTGACTCAAGGGTCTCATTTAACCCAATCTACTGAATAATTTAAAAAAAATATCATTATTCAAATAAAACTACCATGAATCTAAAAAATATGATCCTATAATATATTTACCAATGTAAACCTCCTATTTAACATCCACATCACATAAGAAAAAAATAGTTTCATACTAACCAAAATATTAGGTGGGTAAGTGGTAGGCACTGCACCCTTGTTAGAATTTATTTTGGGATTCATGCCATTTGAAAATGAGGGATTTGTTGAGTAATTTCCCTAAATAGAGTCTTTACTTTTTCTAAATCTAAATTCATACAATTCCTATAGCATTCTGAACATTTTGGATGGATAACCTCAAAATAACATTTATCATCAAATCAGTTTGTAACGACATTTGTTTTCCATATAGAATCCTTATTGAATGATACCATATAATCATAATTGATTAGTATTATGTAAGAATCATTATACCATAAACAGTAATAGATAATTATAAAATTTTACTTATTTATACAAAATATAAGTGCATTATTCATCAAATAACATTTATAACTAAAACCCATATTAAACCCAATAGTTTTATTTCTATAAATACCTCTAAAAAATATTCATAACCATCTTAAACATCCAAAAAAATTATCATTATGTGTTTTATGCCTTCAATTATATGATTATCAATAGTTTTATCAACCCAAGAAAAATTATATTAAAAAAATTTCATCCATGATAATCATATATATTCCTTCAATATGATTTGTATGGAGTGTGTGAATTTTTAAAAACATATCATGCATGAGTGTTAGACGATGTGTTTAGTGATTCCAATTATCCCACATCAGGTGATGATCTATTCAATTACAAATTCAATCTTTTCAGTCTTTTTACCCCTGAGAACAACTGCACAAGAGTTATATACCCCTGTAGTATCAAAGAGGCATATATATTTTGGGAAATAACACATTAATTAATTCACCAAAATTAATTAAAATTTAATCTACAAGGATGTATCCCTGTGGTACTCACTAATATGTTCTTCTATAAATCCCAAAAAAAAATATATAGTCTATTTGTACTATCTATAGAAACGAAGTACTTTTACATAGAAATTTACATGATTTGTTTGAATAAATATCAAATGAGTATAAACCATAGTTAATGAGGCCATATGTATTTGGAATAATAAGTAGACAAAAAATAAAAAGATACTAAAGCATTAAAAATTTATTTTTAATCTCAATAAGTTTCTCATAAATCATTTCAAGTTCCACAAACTAAATAATATAACATACCAAATACATAAATTAATGGTTGAGCTAAAAACGAAGTAATGGATTAAATTTCTTGAATAAAATTATATTATTTATATTACATATAAAATGGGTGTTACATGATCTCCAAAATAATAAATAATTACAAAATTTGAAATATGTCTTAAGAGAGTGAAAATTTAGTGGGAATCTCATTAAAATAATAGTCCATGGAAGTAAGAATTAATATATGAATTGATTATGAGAATAATATGTAAATAAACATAAAAAATTGAAAATAAAATATAAATTATCAAAATTAATGACATTATTAATCAATTTATATCAAATAAAATGAATAAATAATTTAACATAATAAATAAAAAATTATAAAAGAAATTCATTTCAGTTCATAACATTCATATAAAATTTCCATTGATAAAAATAATTAATTTGAATCATAAAATACTATGATTTACTATGTATTCATTATATAACATGCAAATTGATTATTATTTACACCATATAATAGAATATAGTTTCTAATATTAGAATATGACTCGATTAATGTAAATTTATATATAGCCACGTATTCTTCAGGAAGCATACTAATAGAAAATTATTGAATGAAAGATAGTATAAAGTTATAGAAAAAAATATAGCAATTATATTAAATAATTATTTCGAATATTTAATTTTTTCATATAAATATTTTGAAATAAAAAATTGTATAAAATAATAAGTGTCTAAAAAAAATTTACAAGAAAGCCCTTACCTTACGTCAAATCCTTTCAAATAGGTTCATTATCAATGATGTTATAAAATTATATAAATGATCCTTTTTATTATTTTCTACATCCATATTTATTATCTTACAAATAATCCATTTAATTAATTTATTTACATGATATATTTAAGTACTTATTTAGTTTTGTCCATATCAGTTGTTTTGAGGATGATTCTATCTTCATATTTGTAAAAATGCATTGGTTTTATAACCATGATAAAATGGGTAATGGATACATAAAATCTATAATAATAATAATCCTAATATCATCATCAATTCAATTCTCCAATTATACTTTTAAAACATACCATGAAATATAGTTATGAAAAATGAACATTGTTTTAGTTATAGAGATGGTAGGTTGTACGTACGCATGATTAAAATATATTCTCTTCAGTGATCATGAACAAAGGAAGGTGGTTGTGATTTTATCAATAAATATGTATAATTATGTCATTAATATAAAAAAAATTCCAATTACAATTATATATACCACACACGAGATGTGGTGATGGAAAATGAATGACACCTTTTCGAGGGGTGGTAGTCTTCCACACACACCAACAACATTTCATTTCAAATGGATTGTGTGGTAAACAATTATATAATATATTAAAATTAAATAAAAATTAATATTTCATTAATTTAATATTTATAAATTAATTCAATAATCCTGATCATTTGTTTTATATGATGATTAAAACTGAATTACAATGGTTCATGTTATAATAGTTCAATGAGTACAGGATAGATGAATTCATTTCCAATATGAGAGAAGTGTATGTGGATTTATTTTAAGGGATTAATATAATAAATTATTATTATAAAGGAGATTATTATTTGATTATATATTTATTTCCTATTATTAATTAATGGACGTGGTATAATAACAAAAAAAAGTTCTCAGTGAAGAACGATACCTCTTCCCATTACAACCTGATAATAAATTTTCCAAAACCTTCCAAACATAATATTATTGAACAAAAAATGCCTTCTGAAATTGTGGATGGAATTAATAAGGTGATTTCTGATATTATTTGATGAAACAAAAGAATACATAAGAGTGTAATTTATTGGAGAGAATGTTCATGTTAATAATTAAGATGGAATTGCATTTTTGTGAATACCATAACTTTTCAATAATGGGAATTCAACCCCAATAAGTGATCCTACATAATTATAGTTAATAATTTGTATAGGTGTTATGGTATATAAACAAAATTAAAAAGTAATAACAAAAATTTCATGAACATGTTATTCATTTTACCACTATGGAAAATCAAATTTACCACACTATTTTTTCACCACAGTATGTTTTTTTACTGTTTTTCAATAAATTATGGGAAAAACTAAAATAAAAATATTAGATAGTATTAATTATTTGTATTATACAAATGAAATAATTTATATCATATTAAATTTATATAAGTGAGGAAATTTAATTTAAATATTATCCAAAAAATAGGATTTTATTAGAAAAAATTATGTTTTTATAATAATATTATAATACACAAACTATATAACATTAAATTATAATTATATGAATTTAAATTTAGATATATAGAAATATATTATATAGATTTATATTTTATGTTTATATTTATGGGTTTATTTTTTCTAGGATTATCTTGGATCTGAATGACTATATTCCTAATAATAATTAATAGAAAAGAAAGCGTACAAGATTTGGTGTTATAATAGTGTTTACAAAGGCAATAGAGAATCACAACTAACATGCCATAATCAACCAATTAATTACAATAATCAAAACCTCTTAAGGTTCTAAATGAACTTGTTTCTAATATTTACTTCTTTTAATGGGTTTTAGCATCCGAATTCAACTACCAATATTCTTGAGAGACAGTAAAAATAAAATGCATAACATCTGAAATACATTCAATCCATTTCGGTAGAAGATTCAAGGGGACATTTCTATTCACCATGCTCAGTGCTATAGATTCATTTATTTAATATAAATCAATGCATAGGTAATTCTATTTTTTAAACATCATGTTTAATCACATTTATAAAATACCATAGATCTACGACATATGTAATCCCAATAGTAATAAAATCATAAAAACCCATTTAAAAATCCACTATGAGTCGGGAAAATACCTAAACATCCCAATGGTCCTATTGTACCAGAGGTAAAATCATCAAAATTAACATTAGTCCTAATTCTAATCGACAGAATCCATCTAATAACATTGAGAAAAAAGTTCCAATTTGATCTTCCTACAACATACAAATTTCAAAAAACATTAACATCCTCCACAAAACTATGGATTTCCTTATACTAAATTTTGGCTGCTATATGCACCTCCCAATGAAGATTGACTACGGAAGAATGAATTGAAGATCGAATCCCATAAATTATACATGCATTTTTTCTAGACTAATGGAATTATAGAATCTACTTTGGCAAGTAAGAGGTTATGGACATGTCCACTTCCTTCAGAATCATTGAGGTCCAACATGTCTACATCCAGTTACACACCATTATCTTAATCATGAACAACGATGTATTAAATTTATTTATATAGATTCATTTCATAAGGACAACTGATGAATATATTCTAAGTGTTTTTTACTATTATTCACATAAGTAATAGACCAATACAATATATTTCCTAGACCTATTCAGTAGGTTATGTTTTAGGATCATGTTCCTCCAAATTATCCACATAAGAATTTACATTGATGGTTTGATGACGTTGGACTTTAATTTATAAATCCACGTTGGCACCATAATTGATTTATCCCAATTCAGCTTGGAGTAATCATTATTGTTGAAGATCCCATTGGAGTTAGACTTCCAAACTTTTGTGTCGTTGTCCATAATGTTGTAATTTAGTATCATCATTGCTGCTTGAATTGGGATAATGTCTAGGATACTGTTTCTTTTATAGAATTCATAAATATTCATCTATATTTGGTTAATAAGGATATTGAACATGTACTTAGGTGGATTATCCTGAAAACATTTCTCTAGAAATTGAGTTCAGACTATTTTTTGCCTATCGAATAGGTATTTTACATGATACCATAGAACGAGGGATTGATTTAGGGCCATACTGATGATCCAAGGTATTGTTGATAGCAATCAAACAACTTATTTCTTAATATTCTAATTAAAAAATTAATATGAGGGGACATAAGTGGTTAATAAGCCCCTAGTGAACCTAAAAATCTTACCATTATTGAATATATTGAGGTCCTTGATGCCAATACGTCCCATTTAAACTGTTTTGATACAGTTCATCCATGCAATTGTAACATGATTATTTTCACGCACAGACTGGGTCTAGTGGAAATTTATAATCATGAATTGTTTCTCCTTAATGAGATATCTATGTCCAATAAAGGTAGATAAGTAGAAAAGAATGGAAATAATTAATGAGCTTACTAGATACACCCTCTTTTATTGAGACATATAATTACCCTTCTATTTACTGTGTTTGTTCGTAATTCTAGAACTAATATCTCTGAGTAATATTCCATTCACCATTCCCCAAAATAATGTATAACTGAGGTAATTGAATGGGATATATCCTTATAGCATCCATATCCTTTTACATATAATATCACATGATTTTAAGCATTATTTTATATTAGAGTACAAGCTGAGGACAATAAATTCTATTGTATTTGAAGACTAGGTACATAAATTAAAATATAAGGATGTAAATACAAAATTTAATTATTTGATCTTAAAATTTACCTCCTAACATTCATTGTGAATAAAAATCTTCATAGGGTACCCTGGGGAACACATGAATAATGGGATGAGCTAAATTTCCAATAAGGGAATAACCATAAGAACAATGCATTAGCACATTGGATAGAAGGAATTACATGATGACATATAATGGCATGTAACAAATAGAATCATATCATATAAATATATGAATCATATAAACATTGATTCATAATAATGTGTATGAAATATAAAACATGAATATATCATGATTCAAGGAAAACCACAAAAACCATTTCACTTTGTAGCATATGCCAATACTAACTGTTAAGACCTTCGCACAAGGTAGCACTAACGAAGACTAACCAACAAGACTGTCACAAAAAACATCTAATGAGAATCTACATTAACCAAATAATTGGAGACCTATTTGGGCTCACCCATATCATATTTTAATGAATATTGTTTCCACAAAATTAATCATACACAATCCATCATACATATATATAAGGGTTAACCATGTAAAGAATTTGGTATAAAAATCATGTCATAATGCATAATAAATAGTCGTATAATGAAATTAAGAATGACTGAAAAGAAATAATATATACATGAACATTAATAAGGTAAAATAGGCATGTATCAGGGTAAGTTATGTCATGTATAAGTTACCACATGTAAGAAATTTATATAAGAAATTTTAGGACTAAAATATTTTTTGGGGTTTTAAGGAAAATATTATAGATCCTTTAAAATGGGAAACAGAACAATCCATTATATAAATAATATAATTGAACCAAGAAGGATTTAATAATAAAAATTTATTATTTTTTAAAGAATATTATTTCTTAAAACTGAAGATAAAGTGAACTTAAAATTGGGAAATTATTAGGAATTTTCCCTCATAGCATATTTTCTTATCAGGAAGTATTGAAGAAGTAATAACTTAAACATATATACATACCAAAATGATAATGATGAAAAGGTAAGGATAAATTAATTAGGTAAATTTATACAGAATTTATAAGAGTCACATAAAAATATATGATAACTTCATTTTTTTTAAAAGGATGTTATGGAAACCTTAAAGAACAATGAAGTTTCGAGTAGAATCACTTACGGATTATAGGCATGGTATCAGGTGTACAAAAGATAGATTAATGATAGAGATATATGATTATCAACACTTTTAAATCATTATTGAAATATGAGGGACGTGATAAATATTACCCCATCATTATGGATTACACATAAAATGGCATAACATGGAAAACATTCTTGAACAAAAGTGAAATAGAGAGGATCCCTTACATTAAGTCTGATGGTTTTCTTTTCATGATATTATTGACCTGAATTATGAAATTATGTTCATTAATTAATATTTAAGGACCCTATTTTATATTTAAATGATATATTAAATCCTTTTATACATTATTAATATCCTTTTTTGGTTATGAGGTTCAATTTCATTGTTTGTGTCTGTTATCTTCCATCGTTTTAATGATTGGTTCACTTATATTCATGTTTGGGAACCCAAGGATGATGATAGAGGTGGTACAAAATTGATATTATATAAATTAGTGAACATCTATATTATTAAATGTTTATAAAATCCATTTGGTTATTTGGATTGAAGGTGAATCATTATATAAAATGTTAACGATAAATATTTGAACTAATTTGGTGATTTTGATCATAATTTACTTATTTTGTATATATATATTACATCAATTATTACAAATGATTCTTGAACTAAAAATAAGATAAAATACAAATTTAGTACTCTAGTTAAACCATAATATTGGATTCATGACCATAATTTAAGATAGTAAAATTAATTGAAAACCCATCATCCGTGAATGGGGTATATTTACACATCTTGGATAGTGTCTTTACTACATGTATAAAAGAAGAGTAAATGGGAGATGATAAAAAAAAATATTCCATTATCATAATAATTATTATGTACTATTAA
This sequence comes from Viscum album, assembly GCA_963277665.1. Taxonomy (NCBI): domain Eukaryota; kingdom Viridiplantae; phylum Streptophyta; class Magnoliopsida; order Santalales; family Viscaceae; genus Viscum; species Viscum album. Next base: position 123,273,021 of record OY728164.1, on the reverse strand, counting down.
GGTATTGGAGTTTTCATAACATTTGGATGAGGATAGATGAGGATAGAAAATAAAACTAATGAACATGAACAAAAAGTAAATGAATTGAAAAGAGGAATTTACCTCTAGAATCAATATTCCGTGAGATCCTCTTAAAGAGAGGGGATTAGGTATTTTTAAGAGAATGTGGGTTGTTGGATGTGGGGGAGGCTATTGTGGAGAGTATTGGGCATAATTTAGAATGAATAAGGATTAATATGAGTGAATATAAGATGTAAGAAGAGGTGGTGTTTATAGTAAAGGAGATGAGGGTTCTCATAATATTTAATTCATTACTTTATTAATTTCTGACAAGAAAATAAATAGTGATAATTACATGACAAAAAATAGTAATATGTTTATCTGATTTTGAAACAATGGCCATTTACATCAGTATAACATCATCCCTAACACAATAAATAATTTATTTAGTTTAATTTTCAAATTATTGTATTTGACTCTTCATAAAAAATTAAATATTTTTTAAAAAATTCTAAAAAATTCACCCGAACAATTTTTCCAACCTATAGAATCCAAAAATAAAACCCATATTTCAAAAATAAGATTCTATATATATTTATTTTAATTTTTAAATAAATCATAATTTACATGATTAATACAGATTTTGAAACTATAACTGATTTTATAATATTTTCAAATATTTCATAAGGTCTTATAAAATTATCTTCAAATAAGAAGAAGTAAAATTGATAATTTATTAACACCATTTATGAAATTTAATATTCTTTTAAACAAATTAATTAGTTTTAATTATTTATTTATGACGTAAAAAAATAACAATACTATTATTACGATCATATTATCACTTATAAAATGATGAAATGTTAATTGTAAATTCATAGAAGAGGTTACTATTCTTTTGGAGCAATTACTAATCATAAGGGTCATATTATTATTCATACGGGTTGTTTACAATTCATAATGGTAGGTAACTATTTTCCAAAAATTATGTTTGTTTCTTTAGACCCCAAAAATCACCCTGAACGCAGTAGTATATGTCATATTTTAAAAATACAGGAAACATATGTGATACTATTATGTTTAAAGGTCACATAGTACTTAGTATTTCATCATGTTGTGATTTCACGTGATTATATGACTTAATTATAAGAAAGGAATTTTCATAGATAAAACATTGGGTTATTAAATTATTCCCCCTTTATGAAATTTTTCCCTCAAAATTTGTTATTACTTTTTAATCCATAAGTAGGTGTGGGTAAAATTCCATAATTACCTCCTCCAGTTCCCATGTTGCCTCATTATACTTATGGTTCCACCATATTACTTGGAACATGTCCGTAGTCTTGTTACTTATAACTTTATCTCTACGATCAAAGATCATAACTGGCTGATCGTCATAAGAATGATCATTCCCCAACTATGCCCCCTCTGAAGAGAGTACATGTGAAGGGTATGGTATATAATTCCATAAGTGGGATACCTGAAATACTTCCCGTTCTTGGAAAATGGTAGGTGGAAGTTTAAGTTGGTATGCCACAGGCCCGACATGATCATTAATATTGAAGGGGTCGATAAACCTGGGGAATAAAATTCTTTTTTTCCAAAACAAATGATCTTATACCAAGGAGATATGTATAGAAATAAAATGTCTCCAATTTTGATATCAAGGCCTCAAAGATGATTGTATTCTTAACTATTCTATCAATCATTGGATAACTAGAAGTGATGCTGAATGGTTTTCACCTTATCCACCATTTCTTAAACAATTTCGGGTCCAAATAGCTTACTCTCACTGACTTCATCCCAACACACCAGTTTCTTGCACCTTTTACTATAATGGGCGTTTTATGGTTCCATTTATATGGTGGATTGGAAACTATTTTTATAGGATAATGCAACTAGTAGAATATGCTGGTCTCATTATCCTTTGAAACCCATAGAACATGCTCTCAATATATCATCCAGTGTGTGAATTGTTCACTCAGATTGACCATAAGTTTGATGATGATATGTAATACTGATGTTTATCTCATTCCTTAGAGTATGTGGGAGACATTTATATAATTTCTAGTTGAATCACGAATCTCTATTAGATACAATAGTTATTGGAACTCCATTTACCCTTACAAATTCATTGATAGAGATCCTTGCATGTTGATCTAATGTGAAGTCCTCTCGATTCGAGATAAACTGAGCTGCCATCGTACGATGATCCACAATGACCGATACAACATTGATTCCTCTATATTTCCCTATAATTATAGTGAAAATATATATAGTAATGTTCTACCCCTTCCATGTTGGCGTGGGTATTGGATGCATCATCCCCATAGACTTTAGTATTTCAACCTTCACTTGTTGATGTACAATGCACCTTGCTGTATATTATCCAAATACCTTCTTCATATTTCTCCCCCCCCAATGTTCTCTCAATTATCCTGATACTTATTTGTGCTCCCAGGGTTTATTGAGAATGTTAATCTATGAACGTCATTCAGAATATCCTGTATCTTGGGATCAGATGGCTCACCTAATCATGATCCAATCATTATGACTCCAATTTTTTCAATATTAAACTCATAGGATTTCCCATTTCTGATAGCTTCATCCATTTTAATTATTTCCACATAATACCTTTGAGGAAAAATTATGTTCCCCATGAGAGATGGTTGATAAATAATTAAAGAAATGAATAATTATGTTCTTCCCTCAATGAATCCATTGTCCATACTCTTAAAATTTAGGATGATTAGATCCTTTTCAATTCTCATCATTGATAAATATGCATGATCATATATACATAGAGCGTCTACCACCTTGTTTGCCTTATTGGGTAGTTAGTGTATTAAGTATTCATAATTCTTGATGATCTCCATCCATCCTTGCAAGAACATATTATGATATTTTTATGTGAATATATATTTGAGACTCTCATGATCAGTATATGTCTCACAATTTACCCCATAGAGATAATTACCCCAAATTTTTAACTCAATGTTCACAATCACCAACTCTAGATCAGTTTCAGGACAGTTTTTCAAATGTATTATCGGTATACTCGAGTTGTAGGCTATAACATTATCATTTTTCATCAGCACACTGCATAAGCCCCTCTTAGAATCCTCACTATACACCACAAATAGTTCTCCACTTGTTTGGAGAGTGAGTTTTGGTATATTGATAAGCCTCTTTTTCAACTCCTTAAAATAGTGTTCGCATTCCAGAATCTAGAAAACATTACTCCATTATGTGTCAGCTTGGTCATTGGGCTTTAAAATCAGGAAACGATCTTCACAAATCATTGAAAATACCCAAAAAGACCCCGAAATATGCTGATCCCAATTAAAGATGTTGGTTTGGGACACTCATCAATTGCATGTATCTTGTAAGGGTCCACAAAAATACCTTTGATGGTGATTACATTCCCAAAGTAAGATACATCTTCCATAAAAAACTCACTCTTACTATAAGTTGTATAGATATTATCCATTCAAAAATTCATCAACACTGTATTAAAATTCTCTTCATTTACCTCCTTTCTCATAGAGTATATCATAATATCTTCAATAAAGAGTACCAAATTATTGTAGAGGTAATATCTAATGAATATATACATTAAATACATGATCATTTCTAATAATTATTGACTATGAAGGAAATCACTATGAAATCATAGTGTTCATACCTTGTTCAATAGGTAGTCTTTGAAATATGTTCCTTCCTCACATTTAATTGGGGATATCCTAACCGAATGTCCACCTTAGAAAAATAACATGCCCGACCACGATGATCATGCATGTTATACATCGGTGACAGGGGATCCATGTTATTTATCATGGTTTTATTGATCATATGATAATCAATGTAAATGTGAATTAATCAATATGTCTTCCTGATGTGGAGGACTGACACACCCCACTGTGAAGCACTTGGGATTATAAAACCCTTGTCCAGATTCTCCTGTAACAACTTCTTCATCTCATCCCACTATATGGTGTCCATTCTATAAGGAGTCATTGATATGGGTTGAGATCCAAGAATATTTTCAATTGAGAACTCAACCTCTTGAATAAGAGGATGTCCAGACAAATCATTGCGGTAAACATCAGTGTAATCCCTCTAGAAAATATTATAGCAAGATTCTCTTGTTTTTCTCGATCATTTGATCTAGAAATGGTTTCCCCTAAAGAATTAATATTCACACATGAGACAACGATTCTAAAAGAGATTCATCTTCATACTTATATTTTTATAGAATTGGAGGATGCTTCAGGATTTGAAGAGTGATATCCCTTTCCTGAAATTTTATGTTGCCTTTGTGTAAATATATCCAATCCATTCCCAAGATAACATCGAACTCCACTAAAGAAAGTTGGAAAATTTTTTATGGGAGGTTCAGTCCACAAACATTAACATTGGATGATTAATAAACCATGGAAGCAATAATTTACACATTGGCTATTATAATAGAGAATTGATCTTCTAAATATTGAAGTGGTGGTTGAATAGTTCTACTAAACATACATGATCTGATTGAATGTGTTTAACTAGAATCAAATATTACATTCTATATTCTTGAAATAATAACTATCATTAGCATCACCTCATCGTTGTCTAGCTCCACCTTTGTAGTAGTGATAACATAATACCATCCTTGTTGCCTTGGTGGTTCTTGTTTATTGCCTTCAACAACCCTCATCATTGTGTAATTGTTTACATTATACCAATGCACCTTACATTTTTTACACAACATTACATACAAATTTTAGATATGAAACATTAGTTCTTATTTCACATTAGCGGAAATCACTATATCCTGTCAGAATTGTTTATCCAGATGTCATGGCTTTCAATATTTGAAGAAATTCTCGGTTCCCTTTAGACAGTTCTTAGGATGCTTCTTCCCACAATTTTTACGTGTGTGATGATTGAGCTTCTATCCCTTATGGGATTTTTTTTGGGACCACCGACATTAGAATCTATTCTCCTCTTCTTCTCACTAGGCCCATGATACCACTGGGAGTCTCTTATCTCTATTTCCACCATGAGGGCTCTATAGTCAATATCCTCATAACATTCAAAGTCTCAAATCACTAATGATTTTCATATACTCATACTTAGTCATCTTATGAAGTGATTCACCTTGAATTTAGTATTCAAGACAATTCCAGGCGCATGCCTTTCGTGCCTTTTGAATTTTTCTTCATACACCATGATGGACTCTTCTTCCCTCTTCTTGAGTTTTATGGACTTTATTTATATCTTGAGAGAGAGGGTTTATGGAAAAATATTTATAGAAAATCATTCTCTTGGATTTTTCATAATCCATGGAACCAATTAAATCATAGGGATATGTATTCTTGATCAGTTTCCACAAATGATTATCATCCTCATAAAAACGATAGACCGCCAATATGACTTACTCTTATCTTGATCACTAGAGGGTAGAGAATATCTTTTCAGTGGATTTAATCAACTATTCTACGAGAAGGGGATCGAATGATACACTAAACATTAGAAGGAATTTCTAAATGAAGAATTCAGGGGAATCATTCTCGTTCCATGGAGGGAGAGGGTGTTCCAAGTGGTTCATGTTATTATTCGTAACTTGATCTAGTTGAACAAGTAATGTCATGATTTTTTTAGAACCATATTCCATCAAATTTGGAATTTCATTAAGGAAATCATCATTTTTCCATTCAAATTTATTATTGGAACATGTTCTTTGATTTCCTTCAATTAACTAATAAAAATAATTTACTATTATATGGCTTTAATTCTTAGCTATTTAGCAACAAAATGCAACTTTGAACATAAGACGATAAACATGTAAAGTAGATGTATATCCTTACTTCTGATTTACTAGGTTAAAATCTAGGTTATCCAATATATATTTCATAAATTATATTCATATGGGATTTTTCATTCTGATAATAATGGGTTTTTACAAGATCTGGAATTTACTAACGCTTATACCCCTAGGAGTGTCAAACCAAGAGTGCAACAAGGCATGTTGTCGTGAACCAATTCCCGTTCGAGTCTAGCTACAACGGTGTTTTCAGTATTTACACATTGATACATATGTGAGAGAGCCACTAATACCTTTTTGTATACATAGTAGGATTTATTTTATTGATAACTAACATACTCTATACTTAACAAAATTTAGGGTTTTTTTCTAATAATTAGTCTCCTCGTTAAGGTTCATACTAATGTTCTATATTCCTAGTCTCCAAAAATAACTATACCATTCTAAAATACCAACTATAGAATCTCTAACCATTTTTATATAATATAACATTATTTTATGCATAAGCAGGAATCAGATTACCAGGAAAGAATCATAAAGTCGAGTGTCTTGGATGACTAAGTACATAAAACGAAAACATAGAACAAAATAAAATATTTTATTATTTGATCTTCAAATTTTTCTCCTAAGTTCCATTGTGCTCAAAATTTTTTATAGGGTACCATGGGGAACACATGAAAAAATGGATGAACTAAATAGTCCAGTAAGTGAATAACAAAAAGAATAAATCATTAGCTTATGGGATAGAAGGCATGAAATGACTATATAATAATGCTGGTAACATATGGAATCATAACATATTAACACAGTATCATATAATCATGGAGTCGCAATAACGTTGAATAAACATAAATCATGGATTTAGCAGGAGTCAATGCTAACCTCCAAGATGGTTTCACGTGGTAGCAGAAGCCATGGCTAACTCCCAATACCATCACACATGGTAACAGGAGCCATGTCTAATTTCCCAAACTATCGCACACAATGTCTCATGATACTATACATTACCCAATGTATTAGAACACTTTTTGGGAACACCAATGTTAACTTCTCATGATTATATTTTCCACAAGAATAATTATACACAATCAATTTTACATAAACAAAAGGTTTACCAATGGAAATAATTGGGTACCACAATCATGTCATAAAGCATAATAAATAGTTGAGTCATAAAATTTTCCATGAAATAAAGGAAATAAAATATACAAGGAAATTAATATAATAAAATTAGCATGTATCATTGTACGTGATGTAATGAATAAGTGACAACATATAACGAAATCATTTATGATATTTTGTTAATAAAACAATTATGTGGGGGTTTTAAGGAATACATAATAGAGCCGTTAAAATTGAAAAAGAACAATCCTTTATATAATTCAATAAGTGAACCACGATTGTATTTAAAATACAAAAATTATTTTATAAATACAACGGTGGATTAAAATAGAATACAATGTGCACATGAATTCATGTAAGAATTTGTGAAGTTCCCTCAAAACAGGTTTTCTTATCGGGAAGTATTGAAGGGGGAATCACTAAAAAACATTTATGTCCCAAAATGATATTGATTAAATGTTATTGATATATGAATTTGGAACATATGAACTAAATTTATATGTTTAACATAAAAATATAATATTACATAATTTTGGTAAAAGGATGATCTGGAAACCCTAAAGAAACAAGGGAGGTTTGGGTAGAATCCCTTATGGATTATCATCATGGTTCAGGTGTACATAATAGAAAATAATGAGAGATAAGGGGGCTTATAAACACATATAAATCATGAGGGAAATATAGGGGAGTTTTCAAACCATAACCCATCATTATAGATTACAAATAAAATGGCATATCATAGAGAACATTCTAGAATAAAAGTTAAATAGAGAGAATCCATTCCATTAAGTCAGATTTAGTTCTCCACTTGATATTAATGAATTGAGTAATCAAATTAGGATGATTAATTAATAATTATAGAACCTATATTACATGTAAATTATTTTTTATAATCATTGTGAGTTCATTTTGAAACTTTTTGTTTGGTTTTGAGGTACAATTTCATTGTTCGGGTCCATTTACATCCTTTTTTAATGATTGGTTCACTTATATTCATGTTTGGACACACATGGATGATGAGATTGGTTGTCCATAATTTAAGATAAGAGACATTATTGAACTTATATAATAGTAAATGGTTTTATAATTCATTTGTTTATTTTTAGTTAAGGTGAATCAATATATAAAACATTAATGATAAACATTGGGATAAATTTAAATATTTTTCTCACAATTAACTTGATTTGTATTATTATTTTACATCATCTGTGAAAAAGGATTGAAGAAAAAAATAAGATAAAATAAATACTTAATAGTTTGTTTCAACTATAAAATTTGTTTCATGAAAAGAATTGATGATGGAAAAAATTTGAAAACCCATCATCCTTGAATGTGGTAAATTAACACATATCGGATGGTGACTTTACTACTTGTATAAATGAACAGTAAATTAGAGATATAAATAACTTATTCCATTATCATGACAAAATTTAATTTTATGTACGGTATTGGATTTTTCATGAAATTTGGATGAAGAGAGGTATGGATTGAAAAGAAAATAAATGAACCTGAAAAGAAAGTAAAAGAATTGAAAAGTGGAATTTACCTCTTAAATCAATCATTCTTGAGAGCCTCTTAAGGGGAGAGGATTTGGACTTTTGAAGAGACTAGGGGATATTGGACGTTGGGGTGGAGCATGAAGAGATATTTGGTCTAAATTTAGGGAAGGATTAAGGCTTCATAGAATTGATGATATGAATTAAGGTGGGGTTGTATTTATAACGGAGATGAGGAGGATTTCCATAATATTTAATTAATTAATTTAATAATTTTTATGAAGCCCCAAAATAGTAATGATTCCTCGAAAAAAACAGATATATGTGCATCTGATTTTGAAACAATGGCCATTTACATCATTAGAACATCATCCATGACCATATAAATCATATTTTTACCTTAATTTTCTAATTATGTATTTTATGATTCATAAAAAATTCCTACATTAAAAAAACCCAAAAATCCACCCGGACTATTTTTTTACATGTATAGTTCAACCATTATGTCCATTTTTCGAATATACTCTTCAAAATATATTAAATTTAAATTTTTCTTAAAATCATAATTTATTGGAAAAATTAAAATATTGAACCTATAACTGATTTTATATTGTTTTCAAAAAAATACAAAAGGTATTCTAAATTATCATAAAACCAGAAGACATAAAATTTATAATTTATGAATACCTTCTACGAAAATTCATTTTCTTTTAAATTAATTAGTTAGTTTGAATTAATTATTTATGACTTACAAAAAAACCAATACATTCACTAGGATCTTATTATCAATTATAAGTTGCATAAATTTTATATATAGATTCGTGGATGACATTAGTATTATTTATGATGATTTACTATTCATAAGGGTCATATTACTGTTCATAAGGGTGAGTTACTATTCATAAGTTTAGGTTACTATTCACCAAAAATCTGTTTCTTCCATCAGTCCCCCAAAATCACCCTGAACAAAACTGTGTGTCTCAGATTTTTGAAATTCAATACATAAAAGTAACAATATTATGGTTCGAGGTCACATAGTAATTAGTAGTTCATTGTGTTTTGATTTAATGTGATTATATGACATAATTGTAAGAAGAAAATTTCCATTGATAAAGCATTGAGTCATTAGAATTCTCTTCCCACACATAGCTTCTTAACAATCATGTTCTATTTACCCATAGATAGTTCATTCACAAAAATGATAATGGTTGTGACCCAACACACAGACTACCCATTCACATCCTCATAATGTTTGAAATGGGTCTAAAATGATGAAATAGTTTTCCACAATGATATTCCAAATAAGATAATTTCATATGCATATAATAAATGGGATGTGGACAGATCATTTATCCCTTAATAGATGTATTTATTGAGTTCCACTTATAGAAGATCATTAATACACCTGCTAAAATAATATTTAGTATGGGAAAATAGAAATCCTAAGAGTTGATCTACCGGCCTCACTCCTCTAGTAAACTGGAAGTACACTATTGGAGTCCAACTAATTAACATGGATGACCTTGAATATGGAAGCATAGAATTAAATAACATAAATAATTGTATAAAAATACATGTTCATTGTGAATTTTATGAAGGAAAATCCATTTAAGTGTGTCAATGGATTTATAAATATCAATCTTTATAGAAAATTTACCTTCCTTTTCCTTCCTCTTCATGATACTTATTGTCTCTGAGGATGTGAGGAGACAGTTCTATATGCACCTTCAAAGAAGGAATCGATATTTATTTAGATTAATAATATCATTAATAATTTCCACCATTCTGGATAGATGTATTTCACTGGGGACAGTAGGGATAATAATCCCAAGGGAAACATTTCTAAAGTCATTAATGTGAACTTCATTTTTTTTAAATAAAAAGGAATTAAATATGAATTCATTCCATTGGGTATATATGTATGAGTAAAGAAGTTCATTACTGCAGATACAAGGTCATCTTGTATATATCCAAATTGACCACAATGAAATGTTTTTCAAATCTATATGGTCTTGAATAACATTCCATGTTTATGAAAAATAAGGACTTTCTTATTTCATCATTCTTCGGTTCACATGGGTGAAATTCTGTTGATCATCAATATAGGGGCAGATGCTTTAAGATACCATTGAATTATTGTCTTGCCCTTAATCCATATGGAGTTAAAAAAATAGTCACCCACTACATTTGATATATAATTTGTTGAGGTGAATGATTGTCCATTGATTCCAATAACATTTTTTCCAGCATTGAATCTCTTCTCCCTAGGGATTCTCTGAAAATATTTTGAGTTTGTGTCCTTTAATTCAACCTTTTTACATTCAACTAATTCATGTCTAGTATCTCTTTTATAGTCCATAGATAATCCATTTTTCATATCCCTGCATTTCCTCCCTATTTGGGCGATTTTGGTCTTCATATAAGTTCGTAATGCTACCAATATGAGTATCAACATTCCAAATATCAGTGTTAGTATTTAAAAAGATGTTTCCTCAATTTTCTTAGGATGTTTATTATGTGATTTAATTTTCTCATAATCCACAAAAAAGGGATTCCAATGGGTTTTAAATTCTAGGACACCAATATAACTTCCATACATCTATGCATAAGGACCCATTATTTGTTAAAACCAAATGAAAATGGAGTGAATCCCACAACAGTAAAAAGCTCAGTAACATTGGTATTATCCTCAAAGAGATTCTGGGGAAGAGTGTATCATGAGAGTCCACTGGAAATGATCTAATAATCCATTTGTGTAAATAATATATCAATATTGATGTATTGACCTCAAATTGAACTGTACCAACTCTAGGTGAATTTTTCTCGTATAAGTGTGACCTTGACAAAGTTACATTCATCAATGTAATCTGAAATACCACAACTACAATCATGTTGAATATCAACACAGTTGTTTCCTCTATTGTGAGGATGATACTCAAATCACTCATAATCTCCCACACTGTGAGTTCCTTTCTATAAATGTGTTTCAATATTTTTCTATGAATCTCTTCTCTTGACATAAGATGTTTAAGCATACAAAAGAAATACTTTAACAGTGTGTTCTAGGTAGTCAAAAGTAACTATTATACATTTGGTTTTCCTGATTACATGCATCAATCTGAATATATCCATGTATAAATGTAACACCCTGAGATTTTATGAAAAATATTTTTTTTAAATTCACTAATGTCTTGTTTTGTACGCTACATCAAAAGGATCTTGCACAACATGCATCCTTGACTTGCCTTGCATTACACGCAATCGCGACCTTCCTCGATAGCGTGTGTAGTACGCAATAACGAGTTTCACTAAACACTAATATGCTATTAAAATATTATTAAAAATAGCGGTTATGAATAGTAATAACCACTTTTTCAAATTTTGTAAATTTTATTTTTCAAAATGGAATTCATTTTTGGATTTGTAATATTGAAATTAGTTTAGGGTGAAATTTTGGTGATTTTCGGATAACTTTCATATTTGGATGAATAGTGAAAATTACTAAAATTTAATTTAAAACAACTTTTTCAATCGAAATAATTAATAGTGATAAATTATTACTTTGAGTGGTTTTAAAGTATATTTAGAATATATTTTTACAATTTAATACAATGTTGGTCATTGGATGTAATTTCACATTTAAACCAGACATAAACAAGTGTCAATCTTTTGATAGTTATTATCTTTTAAGAACACGCTATTTGTTTTGACGATGAGAATTAATTTTTAAATTAATTAATGCAACTGATATGTTTTGAATTTGGTAAAATAGAAATCATTTTTGAGTTCATAATATCAAATATATCTTAGGCCTAATTTTTGGTATTTTTCTGAAAACTTTCAATTTTTGATGAATAGTGAAACCCCTAGCGGTAGTTAAAAAAACTGAATTGTTTATAAAACATAATTTTACCGCTTCTGTGAGTAGAATTTCAAAAATCTGAGAGACACGGTTGATTTCAGTAAGTAAAATGTGGTTCAATGAGATGAAAATAATTTTTTGGTGAATAGTAACTTTTTACTTTTTTTACCACGGTTAAAAGTAAATAGGGTAATTAAGGGTAGAAATGATATTATTATTACCCTAACACATTTCCTAATTCTATTGGACAAGTGTAATTCGACCAAAAACAAACTTAGGAATAAAATATGACCATTTAGGCCCACTTGGATTAGATTAGGACATTTATTATTAATTTATTTAAAGAGGGGTTAAAAGAGTTAAAATCAGAGTTTATTTACTAAAACATTTTTAATATGGGGTTATACATAAGATAAATTCGACTATAAATATTCATTATAAAGCTAAAAATATTTCCTACATAATTGTATTTTATTTGTAATTTTTAGACATTAAATAATTTAATTTATTAATGACACAACGATGATGCAGTAATTATCTTATTAATGAAATATTGACATAATTGATGTTATAAATACCCAAATAAATGTAATTTGAGACTTTTTATGAATTACACTAATTTTATAGGTTACTATGACATGTTATTATTGATTTAATTAACTTTGTTCGAACTTATAATTCTGTTATGATTTTCCCAAAAATCAATTACGAAATAGTGTCAAAATTTGACATAAAATAGTTTTTAAAACAAATATTATATTATTAATTGTTATTTTATTCCTAAAAATCTAAGGTTCGAAAAAATGACTTAGATAAGGTTATATATATTAATAATAAACAACTTGGGGTTCGTTTGGCTTCTTATAGTTTGGTTATTAACCTTATACTGTAAGAACACAAGAAGACACGGTAAAAGTAAAATTATTTAACTTAATGTTAAATCTAAATGATAAGGTTAAAATAGGAACTTAACTTGTCTAAATTCTATTGGATGAGATGGTTTCGACCCATCCCCACCTTATCCACTAAATAAATCAATTTGGAGATATTTAAAACCGAACTTGACTTTATAATAAAATAATATTTTTAGTTATTCCAAAGGTGCCCCTCTTCTCCCTTATAAAAGGGAACCTCCTCCATCTCTTCCTCACACAACATTGATCCTTCAAGATCAGCCAACCCCTGCCAAATTATCCTTTACACTTCCCTAGAAACATCCTAGAGGTTCTGGACTTCCTCAAAGACCAATTTTATTTCCCTAAAAAAAGGTCTCAAAGAAGCACTTCAAAGAAGAGGTAATGTCCGTTACCGATTCTTTCATCTTTATTTCTTCTTCCACTTCATCTTATTTAGTTGTTTCATTATGAAGTAATAACATCAGTATCACTCATATACTGATATGTTATTATATATATGAATCAACCCTATTTCCCCATCTATCCATCCTACGGAAAAAGAAATCACCGCGCGTGCGTACGTACGGAATACCATCTCCACGCCGTGGTGTAATCTATTTTCCACCACCACCTGAATTGGATGGGTATAATGGTGTAAATAATGACTATATATGACTATTATAAAGTGATATTGATTCTGAAATAGTATACATGTACTCCAATGCAATTCCACGATCATAGGAACGATATCATCACTTGTCCGTACGTACGGAATACCGTCTCCACGATGTGATGCGACTCGTTCTACATGATATTCATTTCATAATGATTATATAAATGAATTTAATTAATGAATATGATATATATTACATTAATACCATTATGTAAATTTGGTATCTATAACCTAATGAAATGAATAAGAATTTATTCAACAAAACACGCATAAGAACACAAAGTTATAAACACCCGAATAACAAGTAGCAATGAAATATTACTACTAAGAAGCTAAGAATATGACCATATATGATATCATAAAAATAAGTATGATTCTGGAATAAGTCAATAAAATTATTTAAATAAATATACAGGAGGTTCATACACTTACAAAGCAAGTCAGACCTAAGGTAAGGGAAATATCACAATCTCATTTTTATCCGAGATTGTTTATACTTTAGTATTTACTGGGGTGTATTTTATCATCCACGTCCATGTTTCCTAAATATGTAATATTATCCACCTACAAATGTTTAAATCCAATTTTACCCTTCGGTGAGTTTTTAGTAAAAGATATGAAAGGAATATTTTGTCATTTTTCGTACGAGGTACTTTTTGTCTTTTCCGACAAAAGTACGAGAAGAATGTATTTTTACTTATACGACAAGAATGGATTTTTAAAACATTATTTCCAAGAATCTTCCTTTATAAGTTTTCAAGTTTATTTTTAATCAACTTCTTTTAGTTTATAATCGTATGACATGTTAAGAAAATAAAAGTGTTTTTGATGTAGAAAGGATATTTTCCTCAAGAATTGAGTTCAAATGTTTTATCAAAATTATTTTCCATATAAGAAAATATAGGGTTCTGTTTTTATCCATATTATTACATTGATTTGATTATGTTGTGAGGGAATTATTTTTATGAAGTCATTTACCTTATATGATTTGTTTTATGATGTCATGATGTTTCAAGAATCCCATTTTTGTTACACGTGTTATGCGATGATGTATGATTTATGATTATGTGGCACACATAAGAAAGGATTCATTATAAGATGGGTGGGACCTATATCTCCCTCCAATGAATTGGGTAAAGTTTTATATCTCATGAGATAGACATGGCTGGAACGGAAGATTATTTCGGTTCAGTGATACAGGACTGAAACGAGGAGTGAACTCGGTTCAGAAATGGACTTTGTCTGCTAAGATAGTCTTGGCAATGAGTCACGACTAACAAGAAATGATTTTCCATGATTATGTGTGCATGCCACAAAGTTTCAAGTTTTATGTTATGATTATGGGGATCTCATTTTCACTTCTATGATTTATTCCATGTTAATATATTATGATCTCTTTTGCAGGTTATGATTTTCAAGAAGATATGATATGATTTTTATTTCCTTTATTTTCCCTTGCTGAGCATTTGAGCTCACCCTTTTATGTTTTCTTTTCCCCAGGATATAAAGAAAGGTTTTAGGTAAAAAAGGAAGATCTTTATGGGAGATGTTGAAGATCTTTCACCACGATTAGAAGATTATATTCCGAGTTTCCAAAGACACTAAACTATTACGATCCTTGTGTGTGTGTTTTTTTTATGTACTAAGTATTCCGCAAAAGTAATGTAATGTCCATGTACGTCAAGATACAGGTCTCTATAGTTGGTATCAGAGGAAAGGTTTAGTCAAACTTTGGAAACTAAGATGCGAAAGCGTTAGTGAGATCCCTAGAGATATTTCTAAGGTATGTCTAGGGATGTCCCTAAGGATAAGTATACGTATAAGATATAGTCCTAGAACTACGGTAACGATCATATAATTTAACCTAAGAAGTTAGATATTGAGGATACTCACCCTTTATAATGTTGTTTTCCCTAGCATGATTTTTGCCTCTCACACTATTCTTTTTGGGTTTTAGACGATGGATGGAACCCGAAGGAACCGTGTTGATCAATGCAATGGACAATGCAATGATTGTACTCCTGAACAAACAAATGTTATGGGATATGGAGTGCAAAATCTTATTGCTATACTTACACAAGCTATTAATCATTCAGGACTTCCAAATGAGCAGAGAAGGGAACAATATTCTATTGAGTCCTTCATGAGGAAATGTCCACCTTCTTTCAGTGGGACTTCCGATCAACTTGTTGCTGAACAATGGATCAGTACCACTGAAAAGATATTTTCAGTTCTTCAATGTTCTAATCATGATAAAGTCATCTTAGCAGTGTATCGTTTGGAAGGTGATGCTGATCAATGGTGGAATCTTATCAAGAATACGAGGCCAAGAGATTAAATTGAGTCCATGGAATGGGACGAGTTCAAGAACTTGTTTTTCAGTAAGTACTTCCCTCGTATTCTTCGAACAAAGATAGAAAAAGAGTTTCATGAGATGAAGCAGAAGGATGATGAATCTGTTGGTATATAAGAAGAAAATTTTACAAGACTTGTAAGGTATGCATCTAGCATTATCATCCAACCTGGAAGTAAAGTTGATCGATTTTTCAGTGGATTAAAACCAAGTCTTCGAAGGGAATTAGCTATAAGAGACTTCAGTAGCTATGAATAAATTGTGCGTTGTGCTATCAAGGTAGAAATGGAAGTTGGTGTTACATATCCATCTCATGGTTTTGACAAGAAACGAAAGATGGAGTTCAAGGAGAAATCTCAGAATAATGGTGAAAAGAATATGAATGTTTCCTTATGCAAAAAGTGTGGAAAAATCATGGTGGAGATTGTCAAAAAGGGAATAGAAAATGTTTTAATTGTGGAAAAGAAGGTCATCGAGCAGGTGAGTGTCGAAGTAATGGAAAAAGGGTTTCTAATGCTGTGAATAATGAAAACACTGTAGAGAATGCACCACCAACACTTCAATGATTCAAGTGAAATGAAATGGGGCATTATGCTAATAAATTCCCTAATCCATGGGTTAGTTATGATCAACATGAGAAACCACTTAAGGCAAAGGACAAAGGGAAGTCACATGCGATCACTATTGGCGATGTTGAATATGACAACGATGTGGAGGAATGATTAAGTGTTTATGTAATGGGATTCCAAAATAATGTTGTATCATAAAGTATTGGAATATTTATGTGTTGGTCTAATGTGGTATTCAATGTGATTGAGATATTTAACAGTATTCATGAGATCATGATTGATATAAAGACTAAGTGATATCATGGTTTTAGTATATAGAATATTGAGAATTATGGTATGTGGAAAGTGTTAACTTTTAACTGCATTCATTTTTTTACTAAGGTTCAATGGGTATTCATTCTTCAAGAGAATTCACATGTTTGTAATTTGACCAACAAGATATATCTTATGATATATGGGGGATAAATGATGGAATTCACGTGATTGTTCTGTGACATTTCAAGTAATCATTTTCTTTATACTATGATCTTGGATCGAAGTATTTTAGATAAGCCTAATGATTATAATGGATTATGTTGGACATAAGTTAGGATAAAACGTTTTTCGATATTATTGATGGGATGTTATAGTAATATAGCTTTAGAAAAAGGACAACCTGCAGGACGGGTGACATCCCATCACGTCGGACAAGGCTGTGGGAATCGAACCCACAACCGAAGTGCGACTGGCCTTTATCGCCTACCACTGGCCTACAGGAAGTCCCTGTTTAGTAGAAAGTAGTTTTATTTTATTAAGAGGTATGATATATGAAGTATAAGTTCATTTTTGGAACCATATACGATTAACCATAAGATGGACTTATAACTTTTTCTAACCTTTTGTTTGAATGAGATGGAATGACCCATCATTCTATCACATGATATGATAATACATCACGAATGACAAATTCAACTTCATTTCTTTAAGAGATGAAGTGGAAATTGTCCAAAGAACGACAAAGAGTGAGACTATACCAAAATCACGAAAGTATTTATTCTAATTCCAATTTCATCAACTTTAGGGAAATGATCTTGAAAACCAAAAATGTTGTCTTAGTGCTCTTATATCTGATGAATCAGATGGTACCTTAGATCATCACAAATTTATGGCTTTGTGATTTTATAGCTTTTCCATATCCATGTTCTCTACCACTCTCCATCAGAACATGATGGTTAGATTTCTCTTCCATATCCATATTTTCACCTATGTGGAAACACAGTGATTAGTTTTTTTGGGTAACCGTTACGTTTCATACTTTTGTTTTTAAAGATTGGTTTTGGTATTCCTTTTTACGATGTGGGTTTCTATTAAAGAAACTTTCGAATAGTAAACCATTTATAACCCCAACGAATTTCGAGGGTGAAATTCATTTTAAGGGGGGTAGAATGTAACACCCCGAGATTTTATGAAAAATATTCTTTTTAATTTCACTAATGTCTTGTGTTGTACGCTACACCAAAAGGAGATTTCACAACACGCATCCTTGACTTGCCTTGCATTACACGCAATCACGACCTTCCTTGATAGCATGTGTAGTACGCAATAACGAGTTTCACTAAACACCAATATGCTATTAAAATATTATTAAAACTAGCCGTTATGAATAGTAATAACCAATTTTTGAAATTTTCTAAATTTTATTTTTAAAAATGAAATTCATTTTTAGATTCGTAATATCGAAATTAGCTTAGGGTGAAATTTTGGTGATTTTCGGATAACTTTCATATTTTGATGAATAGTGAAAATTACTAAATTTTAATTAAAAACAACTTTTTCAATCGAAATAATTAATAGTGATAAATTATTAATTTTAGTGGTTTTAAAGTATATTTAGAATATATTTTTACAATTTAAAAAAATGTTGGTCATTGGATGTAATTTCACATTTAAACCAGACATAAACAAGTGTCAATCTTTTGATAGTTATTATCTTTTAAGAACACGCTATTTGTTTTGACGACCAGAATTAATTTTTAAATTCATTAATGAATCTAAAATTTTTTGAATATGGTAAAATAGAAATCACTTTTGAGTTCATAATATCAAATATAGCTTAGGCCTAATTTTTGGTATTTTTCTGAGAACTTTCAATTTTTGATGAATAGTGAAACCACTAAGTGGTACTTAAAAAAACTGAATTGTTCATAAAACTTAATTTTACCGCTTCTCTGAGTGGAATTTCAAAAATCCGAGAGACACGGTTGATGTCATTAAGTAAAATGTGGTTCAATGAGATGAAAATAATTTTTTGGTGAATAGTAACTTTTTACTTTTTTTTACCACGGTTAAAAGTAAATAGGGTAATTAAGGGTAGAAATGATATTATTATTACCCTAAAACATGTTCTAATTCTATTGGACAAGTGTAATTCGACCAACAACAAACATACGAATAAAATATGACCATTTAGGCCCACATGGATTAGATTAGGACATTTATTATTAATTTATTTAAAGAAGGGTTAAAAGAGTTAAAATCGGAGTTTATTTACTAAAACATTTTTAATATGGGGTAATACATAAGATAAATTCTACTATAAATATTAATTAGAAAGATAAAAATATTTCCTACATAATTGTATTTTATTTGTAATTTTTAGACATTAAATTATTTAATTTATTTATGACACAACGATTATGCAGTAATTATCTTATTAATGAAATATTGACATAATTGATGTTATAAATACCCAAATAAATGTAATTTGAGACTTTTTATGAATTACACTAATTTTATAGGTTAATATGACATGTTTTTATTGATTTAATTAACTTTTTTAGAACTTATAATTCTGTTATGATTTTCACAAAAATCAATTACTAAATAGTGTCAAAATTGACATAAAATTGTTTTTAAAACAAATATTATATTATTAATTGATATTTTATTCCTAAAAATATAAGGTTCATCTAAATGACTTAGATAAGGATATATAAATTAATAATAAACAACTTGGGTTTCGTTTGGCTTCTTATAGTAAGTTTATTAACCTTATAATGTAAGAACACAAGAAGACACGGTAAAAGTAATATTATTTAACTTAATGTTAAATCTAAATGATAGGGTTAAAATAGGAACCTAAACTTGTCTAAATTCTATTGTATGACAGGGTTTCGACCCATCCCCACCTTAGCCACGAAATAAATCAATTTGGAGCTATTTAAAACCGAACTTGACTTTATAATAAAATAATATGTTTTGTTATTCCAAAGGTGCCCCTCTCCTCCCTTATAAAAGGGAACCTCCTCCATATCTTCCACACACAACTTTGAGCCTTCAAGCTCGACCAACCCCTGCCAAATTCTCCTCTAAACTTCCCTAGCAACATCCTAGAGGTTCTGGTCTTCCTAAAAGAACAATTTTAGTGCCCTAAAAGAAGGTCTCAAAGAAGCACTTCAAAGAAGAGGTAATGTCTGTTACCGATTCTTTCATCTTTATTTCTTCTTCCACTTCTTCTTCTTTAGTTGTTTCATTATGAAGTAATAACATCAGTATCACTCATATACTGATATTTTATTATAAGTATGAAACAACCCTATTTCACCATTTATCCATCCTACAGAAAAATAAATCACCACGCGTGCGTACGTACGGAATACCGTCTCCACGCCGTGGTGTAATCTATTTTCCACCACCACCTTACTTGGATGGGTATAATGGTGTAAATAATGACTATATATGACTATTATAAAGTGATATTGATTCTTAAATAGTATACATATACTCCAATACAATTCCACGATCATAGGAACGATATCATCACTCGTGCGTACGTATGGAATACCGTCTCCACGATGTGATGCGACTCGTTCTACATGATCTTCATTTCATAATGATTATATAAATGAATTTAATGAATGAATATGATATATATTACACTAATACCATTTTGGAAATGAGGTATCTATAACCTAAAGAAAAGAATAATAATTTATTCGACAAAACATGCATAAGAACAAAAAGTTATAAACACCCGAATAACAAGTAGCAATGAAATATTACTACGAAGAAGCTAAGAATATGACCATATATGATATCATAAAAATAAGTATGATTCTGGAATAAGTCAATAACATTATTTAAATCATTATACAGGAGGTTCGGACACTTACAAAGCAAGTCGAACCTAAGGTAAGGGAAATATCACAATATCATTTTTATCGGAGATTGTTTATAATTTAGTATTTACTAGGGCGTATTTTATCATCCACATCCATGTTTCATGAATATGTAATATTATCCACCTACAAATTTTTAAATCCAATTTTACCCTTCAGTTAGTTTTTAGTAAAAGATATGAAAGGAATCTTTTGTCATTTTTCGTATGAGGTACTTTTTGACTTTTCCGACAAAAGTACGAGAAGAATGTTTTTTTACTTATACGACAAGAATGGATTTTTAAAACATTATTTCCAAGAATCTTCCTTTATAAGTTTTCAAGTTTATTTTTATTCAACTTCTTTTATTTTATAATTGTATGACATGTTAAGAAAAGAAAAGTGTTTTTGAAGTAGAAAGGATATTTTCCTCAAGAATTGAGTTCAAATGTTTTATCAAAATTATTTTCCATCTAAGATAATATAGGGTTCTATTTTTATCCCTATTATTACATTGATTTGATTATGTTGAGAGGGAATTATTTTTATGAAGTCATTTACCTTATATGATTTGTTTTATGATGTCATGATGTTTCAAGAATCCCATTTTTGTTACCTGTGTTATGCGATGATGTATGATTTATGATTATGTGGCACACATAAGAATGGATTCATTATAAGATAGGTGGGACCTATATCTCCATCCAATGCATTGGGTAATGATTTATATCTCATGAGATAGAAATGGCTGGAACGGAAGGTTATTTCGGTTCAGTGATACAGGACTGAAACGAGGAGTGAACTCAGTTCAGAAATGTACTTTGTCCGCTAAGATAGTCTTGGCAATGAGTCATAACTAACAAGAAATGATTTTCCATGATTATGTGTGCATTCCACAAAGTTTCAAGTTTTATGTTATGATTATGGGGATCTCATTTTCACTTCTATGATTTATTCCATGTTAAGATATTATGATCTCTTTTGCAGGTTATGATTTTCATGAAGATATGATATGATTTTTATTTCCTTTATTTGCCCTTGCTGAGCATTTGAGCTCACCCTTTTATGTTTTATTTTCCCCAGGATATAAAGAAAGGTTTTAGGTAAAAAAAGGAAGATCATTATGGGAGATGTTGAAGATCATTCACCACGATTAGAAGATTATATTCCAAGTTTCCAAAGACACTAAACTATTACGATCCTTGTGTGTGTGTTTTTGTTATGTACTAAGTATTCCGCAAAAGTAATGTAATGTCCATGTACGTCAAGATACGGGTCTCTACAATAAACACCGATAATTGATCTATGATTCCATTATGAGAATTACGAGAGATAATTAGGTAGCCTATAGTGGCCCATTTAAAGGTATTACATTTCTCAAAAGTTATATTATGTTCCAAAAATTCCAATATGTATTGGATTACTAGATATATAAAAGTCCTAATGGACTTGTCTATTAGGTAATTACCTTTACATTTACAATTTCAATAAAATATATTCATTATTTTAAGTCATATACCCTAGTTGTAGTTGCTTAATATTGTTCCATGTATACTGGACTTTCCCCATTTTCTTTCTACGATTTTAATTTTTCATATTTGGAATCCTACTTCATTTAGGTTGATAATTATCATGTGTAGTGGGTTGGGATTTCTCATATTTTCCAGCCCAGAGCATCCCACATATAATATTGAACCTATTTTAGGAATTAAGAGGCTTGGGTTCTTGCCTATTAATTGGATTCTTCCTGGATGACTTGGATGTGGAAAACTGTAAGAAGGATCCCCCCATGTTATATCCATTAACATGCCAATAGGATTTATTTTTAGGTTTCCCAAATAATTGTGTACTCTTTATGGGGAATTCCTGATTATTTCCATTATGATCTGATGTAGACCAATCTTGGATTTCCATTGGCTGCATTGGTTCAGTGGGTCCCCATGGGTAGCTCATAGGTTGTGTTTCCCTCACCGAACCCCATGCACATGCCTTTTAATTCTAATTTTTTTTTGAGTAGGATTGTAGGGAGCCTTTGTCTCATAGTCATTGATGAACGATGGGAATTGTTTAATGAAATTAACCTTGTATGGTGTGTCACTAAAAATTATATCCTATTCTTGGGTCTCCATAGTTGATAGATCTCCTAGAAATCCATTAGTGTGTGGTATCATGTTATGGTCCCATGTATACCATATTTAATAGATGCACCCTTGTAACTAACTACATGTCCATCACTCCTAGGATCTCATAGAAAGATAACCTCCAATATTCCTTTACTTTACTCCAATTGAGGAGATTTCCATTCAATACTAAGGGGTGTAAGATGGGCATCATTCATTGCCTTGGGATTGTTCGGGTTCATATCATTATTACACAAAGGGTGGGCATCATCAGGGGGAAGGCCTATTTGATAACTACCCCATGTCATTCACTATTTTGAATGTCACAATTCATTATTATGACCTTTAAACATTAGTAGGTACATTAAATTTTTTATAAGATGTATAGGTGAGGGATCATTATACATTCCTTTCCTCCTTCGACACAGGTCAGATGTATGTACCCTAATATTTTAGATTGAGAATTCACTATCTCTATTGCATTCAGATATCATGTGGCCAAAAAACATGATGTTAATTAAAAACATTGCCTCTTCTCATAAAATATTTATTTGTTGATAGTTTCATCCCTATTTGATAACACCACTTCTTCTATAAGGGTGACATAAATATTAACCTCCACCAATACCCTCACATAATGGGAATACCTGGGTTTATCGGTATATCAATCAATCCTAATTGGATTATTCATAGTCAAAGACATGTATAATAAAATGTGTACGTACCAATATAGACAATTAGAATTTCATATTGAGATCTAAACTTGTGTTTTTGTGTTTTAAGGTATCTGGGTCAAATTTTATTTTCCACTGTTGAATTTGTAGTAAACCATGACATTGTGTATTGATATGAAGCTCTATTCTCTACATTTGTTATCATACGAGGGGAATACAATGTGGTTGTACCCTCTCCCGATTTTTTTCATAATACACTAACTAAATAGCCATACATATTCAATATTACTCTTATTTTAGTGAAATTTCTTGGATTATCTCCCTTTTTCATTAAAATTCATGCGATGATCGAATAACGACATATGATCACCCTCTCCTCCACTGCGTCATGATTTTAAGAGACGTATGTGATCCTATGTTTTTCCATTACTCTATCTCGTAGAGGAAGATCAAAATTAGGGAAATATTGAATTGTTTCATATTTTACAAAATCCACAAAATCCCTCTTCGCATATTCCACATTATCCGGAGAAGGCATTCATTCATTCAATTATCATGCATCGAGTTGAAACATCTCTTTATGTCATCCATATTATAATGGTCGTGAGCACCTCATGATACGATTAGAGTAGATCATCTATCAAATAGTAGAGACCTCAAATTTAGGGTTTTGTATAGTCTCAAATTTATCCACCATCTCCCCAACTCTGTCATAGGGTAATTTTAATTAATTATAAAATGTAATCTTCATTCACATAAAAATTGTAAGAAGAAAAAAATATTTTTATAGATAAAAATAAATGTATACAAAAAATTGGATTTATGATTGAAAGGAAAATAAATAGTTTATTATGTCTAAAATGGTTCATATGTAACATTATTAAAGAAGTTAAAATGTAATATAACATTTTAATGACTCGATATAATCATATGAAATGATGGTGGTTGAAAAATTTTTATTTTTAACTATTCACATATAACCAAATAATTTTAAAAAATTCCAAATATTTCACCCAATTTAAATAAATATATGTTGATTTTAATAATATTATTAATTTTATAAAATAAAATTTATTATTTTCAAGGAAATAACAATAATATTTTCTCTCAAAAAGAAATAAAATTATTTTTTATGAAACCCATTTTTCATGCAATAAAATTTCTTAGTGAAAAATTGATTGATAATTTTTCTGCAATTTATGAATAAATTTATATTGATCAAGAATATTATATATATTTCAAAATGTAGTTAATATTATTCAAACCCAATAATTTAATGGATAGTATATATTTGTAATATTTCAAAAATTATATTTCATAGATCGTTGAGGCTTGATGTTTCTTGTTATATATTCTATCATAAATATTTTTCTTATTATGATAATATTGTGTTACATTAGAAATATAGAATAACCACTACATATCCCCAATGTTCACAATTTTTGGAGTAGTATAATTGTTTGAAATGACAATTTCTAGGTAAACGACATGCAATTAAGACAAATATGTTCAATACATGTCGTCACAAAATGTGATTTCACCTATTGTAGGGATACGATATTTTTTACCCTTCAAAAATGATCCACCTAGTTGACAAAAAACAAAATTATATCCTAAATAAAAAAATATGAATGTGATTTCATGTAACAAATTGATAATCTCTGAAGACCCCTAATTACTATTCCTATTAGTGTCGAGGATCTCTGGATACCCCAATCTATATATGTATATATATATATATATATTCATTGAAGATATAATTATATAACTCAAGTTAATTATATACAGACAAAAAATATAAATATTGTGCCCCTAAACATCTCAACGGATCCATGTATCATATTGATCATTTTATATGTCCATGATTTCGAACATATAATACATCTAAATTTCCATTCGTTTGGACCTCACATATCCTCTTGTTATGAAATATATATTATACAAATAATTATGATATTTTTTATGTGTATAATCAGGGAACAATATACTATATTGGATATCACCAGATTAACCTAATACCCCTCTATGATAACCATATATTATCATTTTAAAATGTCATATGTGTTTTTTTATAAAATCCTATACTACATTAACCACTATGAATTTACATTATAATTATAATTGAATAATTATAGGGTTGTTTCATTCTAAAAATTATGAAATTAATTTTCCTTTGCAACTATGGTTATGTTAATGGATTTATTAATGTAGGTCTGAAAAAAATTAATTAAAAGATGATTTAGTGAACAATGAAATAGAAATGAGTTGAAACACATATTATGATTTAGTACTGACCTTCTCCAACATTGTATAAGTTTATTCATATCACTATTAATAGCTATAAATAACTAATGATCATAAATTAACTACCTAAAACTACTTAATGAAGATATCTAACAAGAAATAATCTATATGTGAATTCATTTCAAATGATAGTTAGTTGATAGATATATAAACGAATAAACTTATTGATTCTACAAATAAATAATATATTCAAATAAATCTCAAATTAAAGAGTGGTGTTTGAACAAATAATATAATTTTATTTTATTATGTTGGAAAACAATCCCATGCCATATCAATCACATGTTCAATTAATAGAAATATATAAGTGACAAATGGTTTTTAAGGAATGATAGAAAATTGAAAATGTAAAAAGTATACAATAATCGCGACCAAGAAAATCATCATTATTTTCAAAGAATCAAAATTTTTAAAATTATTGAATGATAAAAAATAACTATATAAATGTTTTTGTGATATCCCAAGGGAAACCATGGATTTATTTTCTATGGAACAATCCAAACATGAACATGAAACATGATATCTTTAAGGGATCGACCTTAAAAACAAACATAATCTTGAGTTTTTTTCAAGAAAAATAATTTCTTTCATATTTTGGATCATTTTAGGTTTTTAATTTTTCACAATTAATCCATCACCTAGGTATAAAAAATCATTACAATACAATGTGGACACTTTAAAACAGTATCCATTTTCCCATAATCTAAAGAATAAAAAATTAATAATGATCACTTTTATGAAAACAATTCACAACATTAAACATGAATTATCCAAATACATACTTGTCCTTAAATCTGGCGAACAATATTAAATTTTTGGAATGTGAAAAAAATATTATGTGATATAAAAAGATTAAACCCATTACTCCGTTTATAAAAATAAAAACCCACGAAAAAATTATCAAATATTCATACCTTTCATCCTTAATAAGTAGTAATTACTTTTCATTGATTAAAATCACTTTTAATTACTATTATTTAATCATCATATTACCATACAACCCATATAAATCAATGAAAATACATAAAGGTACCGTGGGACATAATCATACTTTTCAATCTTACAAATGGAATAACCTTGAATTCAACATCCATACATGTCACTCCAAAAAATTGAATAGTCATATTCTAGGCTTCCATACCAATTGCATTAGAGGTTATAACACAACCATCCATCATTGGTTTATCATGTAACCACATATACATGGATTATAATATATTCATACAACAAATTTACATTTACAATTATTTAATCATAAGATATACAAGTTTGAAATTTTAAGAAATTGACTCATAGAATTTGATTTGAAATCAAACAAAATCATTTCATGATATTGGAATAACAATTCCATTTTCAACCACATATTAATTTCATAATTATCTAAAAAATAGAGAAAGGGTCAAATATTTCATTTAAAAATAGTAAGTCTTATAGTGGAATTCAAATATAAAATAATGGTCATGAGGGTGGAAATGTCATGGTTACCGTATTCATTAAGAAAGCCATATTTCTTCCATTTGTATATAAACTCAATACTCGATATAAAAAGAATAAAAATATTAATTTTTTAAAACAAATGAATAAAATTAAAAAATATATGTTGTTCCATTAATATTACTTTTTTATGTATATAAAAAAAATGTAAAATAATATCATGAATTTTGATATGGAGAGGAAGATGTGATAATTAAGTCTTTAAACATTCAAGGTGTCCCATACGACTTTGATAATTTAAATATTAATCCCCATCAAAAAATTAATATTTTAGAAATATTATATAATATGATAATAAAAAAATTAATGACTAGTCAAATGGGATCTATATATAACTAATAAAAAAGGTGGCTGCATAACATCAATCTATGCCTCTATGATTGTGATTGAGATTAAGTCCCTTAACTATAGTTTGATTCATCATGTATGTTGTTTATGATAATAAATAATATTATTATTTTACTTATTTAAATTTTTGAGAAAAAATTTCAATCTTATTATTCAATTATTATCATGTTATATCAATTATTTTATTATTTAAGTTCATGAAAGATGTTTTGATGATATTCAGTACATTAGTCCAAAATGACTTTTGTTTGATGCGAATTATCAACATTCTCATAACTCCATCTTCTACAGAATATTATTCATTAAATAATAATCTAATTTATAACTTAATTAATATTTTAAACCCTTAAATTAGACATTTATATGATATATTAACTACATTGCAACCAGGGAGATGATAAACAATATGTACACAATTATAACGATTTCATTTTTCAACGATAGTTGTGGAAGGAATGTAAGTATTATTTTATATTTTTGTAATGATCATAAAATAATTAATATAATAATAATCATTAAAATATAAATATGTATACAATCCATGTAATTGGGAGACAAAAAATGATTCGTATCTCTTTGTGGATGTGATAGGTCACATTTAAACACAAACGACATTATCATTTTCATGTGAATGGAATGTAACAATGTGATTGTCATATTATTCTCTTAAAATTATAAATATATCATAAATTTCATATATAATTATTAAATAATAATTATATATATTCTTTAGATATGGTAATGAAAAATGACTTATACCAGTTAGTGTAAGGTATAGATCACACATACACACAAATGATTAATTCATTTCCCATTTCATAGATTCAGGGATGGATTTAGGTGATGATAATAAAATCACATAATACTGAGGATTATTTATTAAATTTCTCATCATGGTTGGAAAATATAGAAGGATTTGAAAGAATAAATAAGAAGACACACAATTAATTAAAAATGATACCTCCTCTGCAGACAATCACCCACGATTAAAAACTTAGCACATCTAAGGAAACAGTTCGGCCTAAATTAAGGACTCTATAATGAAGGTATAGAATGTATTATAGTGTTTTTTTATATATCTTCTACTAAAAATAGTGTTTTGGGTTTGAATAATATGTAATAATTGGTTCACTTTGGTAAGAGATGAGAGGGGCACTCTTGGAAATCCTCAAATTATTAAATTAATATTAATTAATTTTATATTCCAAAAGTATCCAAACATATTTATTTATAAATATTATGATTTTTCATGTAATATCTTCAATCTAATGAATATTATATATGTTTTTAATATTATTTTAATTCTTATTTTTACCATTATTTTATTCTTTTTACTCTTAGTGTGTTAATAGCTAATTTAAACATTGAGGGTTAATATTATAACTATAAATGCCAAAAGAACAATAAATGAGTAATTTATTAATTTTAATGAATTATGACAATTAATTTTTCAATTTTTGTTATTTTGTTGTTTTTATTTCATTTATTATAATATTATTTATTTTAATATATCGATTATTTCAATTTTGACCAGATTAAAAACATGACTTTTTAAAAATATCAAAATATCAAAATATCATAAAAAACACCATTATAGAATCTATTTTACGTCAAATAAATTAATACATATCTTGGATGACATCAATTATTTCGAATTATATTAATTTAAATATTTTTAATCAAAATCATTTTATTCATCCGTTAATGAAGCAACTACTATATCATCATTGTATCACAATTCAATATTATTATTTTCTACCTATAAATAATAAATAAATTAAAATGATATATATAAATATCAAATTTTTATAAATTCGATTTATAGTCTAATGTAACGCTTATATATCCATGAAATAAAAATATTTTACTGGTAAAAAAGATAAGTGTGAAAACATTGTATTTTCAATGTATAAAATAATATTAAAATTTTAATGTCATCCAAGTGGGATCCAAAAGTTATTTTTCTCCCCAAGGAAGTATTTAGGTAGAAAACACACAAAAACATAAATTTGGGCTGTTTTATGGTAATTTATTATATTATTTTTACCCTTAATTACACAATTTACCCTTAAACTTGGTAATAAAAATTATTGAAAAAGTTACAATTCATATTTTTTATAAATTATGCTCATATTATTTGATTATAAATATCATTATTATTAAAATAGTTTATCTATATTTTTCAAAATTAATAACAAAGAAGTGGATAAAATTAATTTAAAAGTAATCTCATCGAGCAAACCAGTTTAAAGTAAAAATTTTCAAAATTTCATAATGTTTTTATATTCAATTTGAATGTGAAATTGATTCCAAAAACTAAATATTATTATCCTCTAAAAAAATTATTTAATTATAAATTAAATATAATGATAAATATAATTTAACTATATAAATAAATTTGACAAAAAACATGTTTTGAACTAATATTTGGTATTATTCACTATTTATTAAAACATGAATGTTCACAAAAAAAATACCCAAAATTAGACCAGAGTAAATTTTTATAATCCTAACATAAATAATAATTTTATATTTTCTGAAATAAAGTTATAAAAGTTATAAATACTATATTTAAAATGGGTTCTCCATCAAAAGGTGGTAAAAATGCTTTTTTTAAAATACTCATTTTATACATAAACAAACATTTATTATTATATCATATCTATAAAAAAATATAATATAATTTCTAAATGTTAGAGTTAATATTATATATATTATTAATAAGAACCAATAATAGTGATTTTATTTATTTATAAACACACGTCATCGTAAGTAAATAGTTATTCAGAAAAACAAACACATTTAATTTTAAAAAATGTTTTATTTTCATTTATAATTAGTTTATCACTAAAAATTTATTTATAAAACATTTATAAATCATATCTAATTAATTATGTTAATACTATTCACACCAGTTATTCTAACATCTAGGTTATAATAAAAATATATAAATAATAATATCTAATGGTTCATTTAAGATTGATGTGGTGTATCAGGTATTCTATCAAACACAACGTTTCATTTTAAAAAACATATGATATTATATTATCCCACCTATAAAAAATTTCATTCTTTTTATTTGAAATTGGGATCGAAATATAGTGTTTTGACATTTCAAAATACATTAACTGAATTCCCACATCAAAATAATGATTAATAAAAAAACCCACATTAAAACAAAAAAATGCAAGTACAAAGGTCACATGAGATACCATATAATAGGATTATATATATGAAAACATTGATATGGAAGATATAATTAACAATCATGTTCTGATGGATGGTGATATAAAAAATGGTTAGGAGAAAGTTAATGATTCCAAAACCATATTTATGTGATTCATTAAAAGTTCATTAATCTCTTACTAAAAAAAGTAAAGGGATAAGGTTTTTTATTATAATATCCCTTTCATAGAGATGATGATTTATATTACTATCTAATAATATATTTAAATAGAATTATTTATATATTTCAATTTCATTAGAACAAATTGATCCTCACATGTTGAACATACCTAAAAATAACATTAATAACCAATGACTATATAAACCCTAATGTTTAATAATACATTAAAACTCATTTCCAAAAGTAAAGGAATAATTATCATTATACTAAAGCCATATGTAAACAAAAAACAAACAAAGAATTTCTTAAAAGTGTCCTTAATCACATATGATCACATCATATAAAACCTACGAATGGGTTTTGAAAACCTTGAATAAATAGATAACATTGGTAAAATAACAAGCTCTCTATATCATCCATCACAGCACCAGATGTCTCAACATCAACTATTATAGAAGAAAAAGAAACTCTCTTGCCTTTTTGTTTCTAATCATGTTGATTTCCAGCCATAGAATGTTAATTTGGACAAACATTCGCATAATGTATAAACTAATTTCAACTTTACCATCTTACCCTTAGATTATCTTTGGTTTCCTGACTATCTCTATTGTTTTCATGATCCATATGACCAAACATACAACATTAAAAGAAAATACCAATATATTGAAGACATTATTCCGGATTCATTTTACCACACATCTCACAATATTGGTATTTGGTTTTCTTTCCTTAAAAATTCATTGATTATTCCTTTACACTTTCTTTACTACACGACCTCTTATTTTTCTTGTTTTTATAAGACACATGATCATCAGAAAAATCCATTTCTAATATCATAGAAAATATTATCATATTATTGTATCTTTTGACCTCATGATAGTAAAATGGCCTTAGATATATTTTCATTAATACAGATTAAAATAGATCTATATCTCTATCAATATATAGATTAAAATTTGCGACATACATTTCTAAATAGGGGATGTTTTTTTCCGTATGTAGCCATTGAATCATCCACCATTTTGATTAATTCTATGAATTATTTTTCCATATAAATTCTAACATCCATTAGAAAATATTTTTCTAGGAATATAATTTTAAAATCATCCCATTAAAAGGAATCAATCTCTTCATTTCATCTGATATTTTTAACCATTGACCACCACTAATCACCTTCACCTTCGAAATGATAAATTGAAATATTATTCTTTTTGTGATCCAAACAACCAATGGGAAAAATATATTATCTAGGTCATTAATCAATTCTTGAAGTTGCAAGGGATCAAATAATCCTCTAAATAATGTGGGATGCTACCTCATGAAATTATCCACTTTATATATGTTTCTCTATGTAATATAAATTTCCTCCCTAGAATGGATACTACCTCCATTTATAACTTCTATCAACAGATCCATCAACACAAATATATATATATATATTTTTCTGATTCCAACTATATTTGGATGTTAATTTGGAAGGATATTTTCTTTTCAATGCCTTCCCATAGCTTCCATTTTTCTTATACAATAATTTTATTTTTGAAAATTCAATTTTAGAAAAATAAATAAGGTAATAAAAATATACTACATCATTTAAAATTAACCATAGTGTAAAATATACATACTGTATACTCCTAACACAGTAATAACCACTAAATTTGTCTGAAACATTCTGTTGATACCAACAGAAAGGAACTGACCTTAAAAAATTTATCAATCTTAAATTTGAGTAAAAAAAATAATATCTTTCCCATTGAGTATCATTTCACATTTATAGTTTTATATAATTATGCCATAACACATACATAACAAAACCATAACATTATAAGTGGAACCTTCCAAATAGCTTCGAGTTTTTCTAGAATCTAAAATATTTAAAAATAAATCATGATAACTTTTACATAAACTCTTCACAATGTTCAACATGACATATCGAAATTCTTACTCAAACTTATGTCTTGTGAAAAATATTAAAAAAAGTTATGAGAATAAAATTATTATTAAGGGTTATAAAAGTAGGAAAACCATTATTTTATTGATAAAAATTAAACCCCATGTAATCTTTATCATAATATAATAATTTTCTCCCTTAATAAATAGTAAATATCTTCCTATGAATATTTTCACATTTATTAAAATTTTTGCTGTCATAATATTAGAATAAAAAGTATATAAATTATATAAAATACACAATGTTACCTTTGTAAATAATTATACTTTCCAGTCTTATATATTCGATAACCTTAAGGTCGTATTCTATACATGTCCCTCTTATAAATAGAATAGTCATATGGCATATGTCCATACCAACTGGATTGGATGTTATTATGTGACCACAAATCCTGGGATTATCATGTAAATGACCATCCCTGGTTTATCATTTAACCACCCATAAAATGACCATGTAGAATTATATAATTTTAACATATAACATATTTCAGTTTTCAGAATTTAAATCATAAAATTTCTCTTGCAATCCCAATGAATCATTTCATTATATTTAAATAATCAATCCATTTTAAAAACGTTTTTAAATACCAAAATATCATTAAAAGTTAATAAGGGATGAATTTTTCATTTAGAAATATTTAAGGCTTAGAGTGGAAGGGAAATGTCAAATAATGGTCAGGGCGGTGGAAAAGTCGTTTTTAGTGTATATATTAAACAATATTGTTTCTATCGTTTGTCAAGAATGTTAAATGCTCCATATAGAAAGAATTAAAATAGTACATTTAAAAAACCCTTTAATTAAATTTAAAATATATCAGAATTTCACTTATATTAATTTTATATCTTTGTAAATAAATACACCAAAAAAATCTCAAGATTATTTCAATGAGGAAAAAAGTGTGATAATTGAATCTTTAAACATTCATGGTGTACCATACCAAATTATAAATTCAAATCAATTTCCATATAAAATAGTAAAATTTATATATAATTAAATAATATCATAATAAATTATTTAAGGATAGGTCATGGGGCTATAAATACACCTAATAAGTGATTTTTGTTGTATGCCATCAAACCATTCCTCGATTAAAGGATATGAAGACGAAGTCCCATACCTTGAGTCTGATTTGTCACATTTTTTCATTATCATCATAAATAAGAAACATATAATAACTATTTAATTCTTTGAGAACTTTTTCCTATTTTATTATTCACTAATTGTCCTGTTATTATAATTAAATTATTATTTATCTTCATGTGGAATGTTTGGACGATATTCGATACATGATTCAAAATGACTTTTGTATGATGTCAAAGGAATAAGTGGTCATATGTTTATCATCTCTTTAATAATACCATGAAATAAGAATAACTTTTACAGATTAAAAAAACTATTAAATTAATCCTTTATATATGGAAATTAGAAATGAACTGTGTTACAATCATGGATACAGTAACCAATGCGTATACTTGAGAAACGTTTTTATTTTTCAACGATTATTATGCATATAAGGTTAATATTATTTTTATAATTAAAAAATGATAATAATATAATAAATATAATATAAATAATTTAAATATACTCATACATATCATCCGGGTGATGGGGTGATGAAAAATGAATCACATCCCTTTTTGGATGTGTTTGTTCACACGTACAAAAAAACGACGTTATCATTTTTATTTTAATGGATTTTTAAAAAGTAATGTGATATAATATTTTCTTATAATGATATATATTTCATAAATATTTTATATAAAAACTAACTCCCCCACTATAAATAGTATTCAATGGCAATAATGGAAAAATTATATCGGTTTATGGAAGTGATTGTTCTAACATACGCACAAACGATTAATTAATTTCGCCTATAATAAAATCATAGATGGAATTAAAGGATTGTAATAACAAATCAGAATGTTTAGGATAAATTTTTTATCTCATCATGGATGAAAAATATTTAGATGAATTGGAAGAAGAAATAAAACAAAATGATTAAATAAAAATGATACCTCTTTTTGGGACGATCACCTTTCATTAAAACCTTAACACCTCTAAAGTGAGTTGTATGACTAAAATATTGCCTATTTAATGTGGGGAGGGACTCTAGTAACATATTTTTTTCATATGATCTCCAATACAAATAGGGTTTGAGGTATGAATAATATAGAAGAATTATAGCACTTTATTGTGGAGGGGAGGGCCACCCATAGAACAAATCCACATATTAAATTAATAAAATTTAACATTGTATTAAATATATATCAAAACTTATTTCATACAAATATTTGATTATATTTTGTTCAATCACCATCATCCAATGAAAAGTAGACATGTTTTGACTATGTTTTTAATCCTTTTCATTTTTTAACACTTGTCTTTATAATTTTACTCGTGTTATGTCATTATTTAATTTAAATTTAATGGTTAATATAATTAATATAACATTTAAAAATAAAAATAAATGAGTAATTTAAGAAAATTTTTTACATTTCCCAATTAGTTGGGAAAATCAAAACATTTTATGAGTTTTTATATCATTTTTTAAAAGAGTAATATAACAACATTGTAACACCCCAAAATTTTATGAAAAATATTCTTTTTAATTTCATTAATGTC
The DNA here is from genome assembly GCA_963277665.1 of Viscum album. Classification (NCBI taxonomy): domain Eukaryota; kingdom Viridiplantae; phylum Streptophyta; class Magnoliopsida; order Santalales; family Viscaceae; genus Viscum; species Viscum album. The sequence continues at coordinate 123,237,246 of OY728164.1, read as the reverse complement.
TTGTGTTGTACGCTACACCAAAAGAAGCTTTCACAACACGCATCCTTGAATTGCCTTCCATTACATGCAATCGCGACCTTCCTCGATAGCGTGTGTAGTACGCAATAACGAGTTTCACTAAACAACAATATGCTATTAAAATATTATTAAAACTAGCCGTTATGAATAGTAATAACCACTTTTTGAAATTTTGTATATTTTATTTTTCAAAATGGAATTCATTTTAGGATTTGTAATATTGAAATTAGCTTAGGGTGAAATTTTGGTACTTTTTGGATAACTTTCATTTTCTGATGAATAGTGAAAATTACTAAATTTTAATTAAAAACTAATTTTTTAATCGAAATAATTAATAGTGATAAATTATTAATTTGAGTGGTTTTAAAGTATATATAGAATATATTTTTACAATTCAATACAATTTTTGTCATTGGATGTAATTTCACATTTACAACCGACATAAACAAATGTTAATCTTTTGATAGTTATTATCTCTTAAAAACATGCTATTTGGTGTGACAGCGGAAATTAATTATAAAATTAATTAATGCAACTTATATGTTGGGAATTTTTTAAAATAGAAATCATTTTTGAACTTGGATTATCAATTATAGCTTAGGGTGAAATTTTGGCATTTTTTTGAAAAACTTCAATTTTTGATGAATAGTGAAACTACTAAGTGGTAGTTAAAAAAGTTAATTTTTTCATAAATCTTAATTTTACCGCTTCTGTGAGTGGAATTTCAAAAATCTGAGAGACACGGTTGATGACAGTAAGTAAAATGTGGTTCAATGAGATGAAAATAATTTTTGGTGAATAGTAACTTTTTACTTTTATTTACCACGGTTAAAAGTAAATAGGGTAATTAAGGGTAAAAATTATATTATTATTACCCTAACACATGTCCTAATCCTATTGGACAAGTGTATCTCGACCAAAAACAACCTTAACTGTAAAATATTATCATTTAGGCCCACTTGGATTAGATTAGAACCTTTGTTATTATTTAATTCAAAGAAGAGTTAAAAGAGTTAAAATCAAAGTTTATTTACTAAAACATTTTTAATATAGGGTTATACATAATACAATTTCGACTATAAATATTCATTGGAAAGTTAAAAATATTTCCTACATAATGGTATTTTATTTGTAATTTTTATACTTTAAATTATTTAATTTATTTATGACACAACGATGATGCAGTAATTACCTTTTTCAGAAAATATTAACATAAGTGTTGTTATAAATGCCCAAATAAATGTAATTTGAGACTTTTTAATATGAAATGTTATTGATGATTTAAGTAACTTGTTTTGAACTTATCATTCTGTTAGGAATTTCATAAAAATCATGTACCAAATAGTGTCAAAATTGACATAAATTAGTTTTTTAAAAAAATATTATATTATTAATTGTTATTTAATTCCTAAAAATCTATGGTTCGGCAAAATGACTTAGATAAGGATAGATATATTAATAATATACAACTTGGGGTTCGTTTGACTTGATATAGTATGTTTATTAACCATATAGTGTAAGAAAACAAAAAGACACGGTAAAAGTTAAATTATTTAACTTAGAGTTAAATCTAATTGATAAGGTTAAAATAATAACCTAAACTTGTCTAAATCCTATTGGATGAGATTATTTCGACCCATCCCCACTTTATCTTCGAAATAAGACCATTTGGAACCATTATAAACCGAATTTGACCTTAATATAAAATAATATTTTGAGATTTTCCTAAGATGCCCCTCTCCTCCCTTATAAAAGGGCACCTCCTCCCTCTCCTCATCACACCAATTTGAGCATTCAAGATCGGCCAACCCCTGCCAAAATCTCTTCTCCGCTTCCCTAGTATCAACCTAGAAGTCTTGGTCTTCTTCAAAGACCATCATTAGTTCTTTAAGTGGAGGATAAGTGAAGGCGTGTCAAAAAGAGGTAATATCCATTACCGATCTTTTTCAATTGCTTTCTTCTTCAACTTATTCTTCTTTAGTTGTTTCATGATAAAGTAATAACATAAGTATTTATTATATACTTATATGTTATTATAAATATTAAACAACTCTAATTAACCTTCTATCCATCCTACGGAAAAAGGAAATCACCGCGCGTGCGTACGTACGGAATACCGTCTCCACGCCGTGGTGTAATCTATTTTCCGTCACCGCCTTAATTGGATGGGTATAATGGTGTAATGAGTAAGTATATATGATTTTTATAAAGTGATATTGATACTGAAATAGTATACATACACTTCAAAACAATTCCACGACCATGGGAACGATATCATCGCTCGTGCGTACGTACGGACTACCGTCTCCACGACGCGATGAGATTCATTCTCAATGATTAACCATTCATGAATGATTATAAAGTATATATAGTACGTAATAATGAAATATATGACATAATAATTGTACTGGATTTATTTATATTAATGTCATCTACTTAATTCCATTCAATTCAATAAGGAAATGAAAACAGCGTTCATGCGTGCGTACGGACTACCGTCTCCATGAACGGTGTATTTCTTTCCATTTACTGATTTATTATATATGTATATTCTGAATATATATATATATAAATCATGTTTTATATTATGAAATTAAGTAATCATGATCTAAGTAATCATATGAATAATTACAAGTTAAAAACACGAACGAAAAATGAGACGATTTTACCCAAAACGCTACTTTAACATGAATTTACAAAAGAATGGGTAATATAAAGTCATAAGTGGACCATATATGATATAATAACAATGAATATGATTCTGGAAAAAGTCAATAACGTGATTTAAAACATTATACAGGAGGTTCGGACACTTATAAATCAAGTCGGACCTAAGTTAAGGGAAATATTACAATCTCATTTTTATCCGAGATTGTTTATACTTTAATAATTACTGGGGTGTATTTTATCATCCACATCCATGTTTCCTCAATATTTAATGTTATTTCCATCCATACAAAATTGTTTAAATCCAATATTACCTTTCGGTGAGCATTTAGTAAAAGACATGAAAGGAATCTTTTGTCGTTTTTCGTACGAGGTACTTTTTCACTTTTCCGACAAAAGTACGAAGAATGTTTTTTTAACTTATACGGCATGAATGGATTTTTAAAACATTATTTCGAAGAAGCTTCATTTACAAGTTTTCATGTTTATTTTTAATCAAATTCTTTTAGTTTAATGTCGTATGACCTGTTATGAAAGGAAAAATGTTTTTGAAGAAGAAAGGATATTTTCCTCAAGAATGGACTTCAAGTGTTTTATCAAAATTACTTTCCATCTAAGATAATAAAGGGTTCTGTTTTTTTATCCCTATTATTACATTTATTTGATTATGTTGTGATGGAATTATGTTTATGAGTTCCTTTATCTTATATGAATTGTTTTATGATGTCACGATGTTTAAGATTCCCATTTTTATTACATGGGTTATGTTATGATGTTTGGTTTATGATTTTGTGTCACACATAAGAATGGATTCATTATGAGAAGGGTGTGACCTATATCTCCCTCCAATTCTTTGGGTAAAGATTTTATATCTCATGAGATAGACATGGCTGGAATGGTAGGTTATACCGGTTCAGTGAAACAGGACTGAAACGAGGGTGACTCGGTTCAGAAAGGGACTTAGTCCACTAAGATAGTCTTGGCAATGAGTCATGACTAACAAGAAATAATGATTATGTGTGTATGCCACAAAGTTTCATGTTTTAAGTTGTGACTATTGGGATTACATTTCACTTCTATGATTTATCTCATGTTATGATATTATGAGCTCTTTTGCAGGTTAAGATTTCCAAAAGCTATATTCTTATGTATATGATGTGATTGATATTTCTTTTGTTTACCCTTACTGAGCATTTGAGCTCACCTTTTTATGTTTTCTTTTCCCCAGGATATAAAGAAAGGTTTTAGGGGAAAAAAAGAATATCTTTATGGGAGATATTGAAGATCTTTCACCATGATTAGAAGATTTTATTCCGAGTTTCCAAAGACACTAAACTATTACGGTCCTTGTGTGTGTGTTTTGTTATTTACTAAGTATTCCGCAAAAGTAATGTAATGTAAATGTACATCAAGATACGGGTCTCTACAGTTGGTATCAGAGGAAAGCTTTAGTCAACCTTTGGAAACTAGGATGCGAAAACATTAGTGAGATCCCTAGAGATATTTCTAAGGTATGTTTAGGGATGTCCCTAAGTTTAAGTATACGTATAGGTTATAGTACTAGAACTACGCTAACGATCATAGAATTAAACCTAAGATGTTAGATATTGAAGGTACTCCCCCTTGATTATGTTGTTTTCCCTAGCATGAATTTTGCCTCTCACACTATTCTTTTTGGGTTTTAGACGATGGCTAGAACCCGAAGGAACCGTGTTGATCAATGCAATGGACAATGCAATGATTGTCCTCCTGAACAAACAAATGTTATGGGAGATGGAGTGCAAAATCTTATTGCTATCCTTACACAATCTATGAACCATTCCGGAGTTCCAAATGAGAAGAGAAGGGGACAATATTCTATTGAGTCCTTCATGAGGAAACGTCCACCTTCTTTCAGTGGGACTTCCGATCCACTTGTTGCTGAATAATGGATCAGTACCACTGAAAAGATATTTTCAGTTCTTCAATGTTCTGAACATGATAAAGTCATCTTAGCAGTATATCGTTTGGAAGGTGAAGCTGATCCATGGTGGAATATTATCAAGAATACGAGGCCAAGAGATGAAATTGAGTCCATGGAATGGGACGAGTTCAAGAACTTGTTTTTCAGTAAGTACTTCCCCCGTATTCTTCGAACAAAGATGGAAAAGAGTTTCTTGAGCTGAAGCAGAAGAATGATGAATTTGTTGGTATATACGAAGAAAATTTTACAAGACTTGCAAGGTATGCATCTGGCATTATCATCCAACCTGAAAGTAAAGTTGATCGATTTTTTAGTGGCTTAAAACTGAGTCTTTGAAGGGCATTAGCTATAAGAGACTTTAGTAGCTATGAAGAAATTGAGCGTTGTGCTATCAAGGTAGAAATGGAAGTTGGTGTTACATATCCATCTCATGGTTTTTACAAGAAACGAAAGATGGAGTTCAAGGAGAAATCTCAGAATAATGGGGAAAAGAAGATGAATGTTTCCTTATGCACAAAGTGTGGAAAGAATCATGGTGGAGATTGTCTTAAAGGGACTAGAAAATGTTTTAATTGGGGAAAAGAAGGTCATCAAGCAGCTGAGTGTCGAAGTAATGGAAAAAGAGATTCTAATGATGTGAATAAAGCAAACACTGCAGAGAACGCACAACCAACACTTCAATGCTTCAAGTGCAAGGAAATGGGGCATTATGATAATAAATGCCCTAATCCAAGGGTTAGTGATGATCGACATGAGCAACCGCTTAAGGCAAAGGACAAAGGGAAGTCACATGCGATCACTATTGGCAATGTTGATTATGACAACGATGTGGTGGAATGATTAAGTGTTTATGTAATGGGATTCCAAAATAATTTTGTATCATGGAGTATTGGAATATTTATGTATTGGTCTAATGTGGTATTCAAAGTGATTGAGATATTATGCGCATAATTAAGGGAAAACGTGAAAATGAAATGTTTAACAGTATTCATGAGCTCATGATTGATATAAGGACTAAGTGATATCATGGTTTGAGTATATAGAATTTTGAGGATTTTGATATTTGGAAAGTGTTAACTTTTAACTGCATTCATGTTTTCATTAAGTTTCAATGGGTATTCAAGAGAATACATGATTAAGGACATTGAATATTTGCAATGTGACCAACAAAACATATATTATGTTATATGGGGATCAATGATGGTATTAAATCTCTGGTAATCGTTTTCACTATGTTATGAGAGTGGACTGCAGTATTATGGATAAGCCTAAAGATTGGAATGGATTGTGTTGGACATATGTTAGTATTGTTTAAGGATAGAAGTTTTTTCGATATTATTGACGGGATGTTATAGTAATATAGTTTTAGAAAAAAGGACAACCTACAGGATGGGCGACAGCCCATCGCGTCGGACAAGGCTGTGGGAATCGAACCCACAACCGAAGTGCGACTGGACTTTATCGCCTACCAATGGCCTACAAGAAGTCCCTATTTAGTAGAAACTAGTTTTATTATATTAAGCAGTATGATATATGAAGTATAAGTCCATTTTATGAACCATATATGATTAATCTCACTATAGATCGACTTATGTATATAATTTTTGCTAACCTTTTGTTTGAGACAAATGGAATGACCCGTTATTCTATCACATGATCCGCTAACACTTCACGAATAACAAATTCAACTTCATTTATTTAAGAGATGAAGTGGAAATTGTTCAAGGCACGAACAACAGTGATATTGTACCAAAATAAAGTAAGTATTTATTCTAATTCAAATTTTCAACTTTAGGGAAATGATCTTGGAAACCAAAAATGTTGTCCTAGTGAACTTATATCCGATGGATCAGATGGTACCCTTGATCGTCACAAATTTATGGCTTTGTGATTGCTGGATTTTCCATAGCCATGTTCTCTACCACTCTCCATCAGAACATGATGGTTAGATTTCTCTTCCATATCCATATTTTCACCTATGTAGAAACTCAGTGATTAGTTTATTTGGGTAACCATTACGTTTCATACTTTTGTTTTTAAAGATTGGTTTTGGTATTCCTTTTTACGATGTGGGTTTCTATTAAAGAAACTTTCGAATAGTAAACCATTTATAACCCCGACGAACTTCGAGGGCGAAATTCATTTTAAGGGGGGTAGAATGTAACACCCCGAAATTTTATGAAAAATATTCTTTTTAATTTCATTAATGTCTTGTGTTGTACTCTACACCAAAAAAAGCTTTCACAACACGCATCCTTGACTTGCCTTCCATTACACACAATCGCGACCTTCCTCGATAGCGTGTGTAGTACGCAATAACGAGTTTCACTAAACAACAATATGCTATTAAAATATTATTAAAACTAGCCGTTATGAATAGTAATAACCCCTTTTTGAAATTTTGTATATTTTATTTTTCAAAATGGAATTCATTTTTGGATTCGTAATATCGGAATTAGCTTAGGGTGAAATTTTGGTACTTTTCGGATAACTTTCATTTTCTAATGAATAGTGAAAATTACTAAATTTTAATTAAAAAAAACTTTTTTAATCGAAATAATTAATAGTGATAAATTATTAATTTGAGTTGTTTTAAAGTATATCTAGAATATATTTTTACAATTTAATACAATTTTGGTCATTGGATGTAATTTCACATTTACACCAGACATAAACATATGTTAATCTTTTGATAGTTATTATCTCTTAAAAACACGATATTTGTTGTGACAACGGAAATTAATTATAAAATTAATTAAAGTAACTTATATTTTGGTAATTTTGTAAAATAGAAATCATTTTTGAACTTGGAATATCAATTATAGCTTAGGGTGAAATTTTGGCATTTTTCTGAAAAACTTCAATTTTTGATGAATAGTGAAACTACTAAGTGGTAGTTAGAAAAATTAATTTTTTCATAAATCTTAATTTTACGGCTTCTATGAATGGAATTTCAAAAATCCGAGAGACACAGTTGATGTCAGTAAGTAAAATGTGGTTCAATGAGATGAAAATAATTTTTGGTGAATAATAACTTTTTACTTTTATTTACCACGGTTAAAAGTAAATAGGGTAATTAAGGGTAAAAATTATGTTATTATTACCCTAACACATGTACTAATCCTATTGGACAAGTGTATCTTGACCAAAAACAACCTTATGTGTAAAATATTATCATTTAGGCCCACTTGGATTAGATTAGGACATTTATTATTATTTAATTCAAAGAAGAGTTAAAAGAGTTAAAATCAATGTTTATTTACTAAAACATTTTTAATATAGAGTTATACATAATATAATTTCGACTATAAATATTCATTAGAAATATAAAAAGATTTCATACATAATGGTATTTTATTTGAAATTTTTATACTTTAAATAATTTAATTTATTTATGACACAACGATGATGCAGTAATTACCTTTTTAAGAAAATATTAACATAAGTGATGTTATAAATGCCCAAATAAATGTAATTTGAGACTTTTTATGACATAAACTAATTTTCTCGGTTAATATGAAATGTTATTAATTATTTAAGTAACTTGGTTTGAACTTATCATTCTGTTAGAAATTTCATAAAAATCATGTACCAAATAGTGTCAAAATTGACATAAATTAGTTTTTAAAACAAATATTATATTATTAATTGTTATTTAATTCCAAAAAATATAAAGTTCGGCCAAATGACTTAGATAAGGATAGATATATTAATAATATACAACTTGGTGTTCGTTTGTCTTGATATAGTATGTTTATTAACCATATAGTGTAAGAAAACAAAAAGACACGGTAAAAGTTAAATTATTTAACTTAGAGTTAAATCTAATTGATAAGGATAAAATAATAACCTAAACTCGTCTAAATCCTATTGGATGAGAGGATTTCGACCCATCCCCACTTTAGTATTGAAATAAGTCGATTTGGAACCATTATAAACCGAATTTGACCTTAATATAAAATAATATTTTGAGATTTTCCTAAGATGCCCCTCTCCTCCCTTATAAAAGGGCACCTCGTCCCTCTCATCCTCACACCAATTTGAGCATTCAAGCTCTTCCAACCCCTGAAAAAATATCTTCTCCGCTTCCCTAGTATCATCCTAGAATTTCTGGTCTTCTTCAAAGACCATCCTTAGTTCTTTAAGTGGAGGATAAGTGAAGGCGCGTCAAAAAGAGGTAATATCCATTACCGATCTTTTTCAATTTCTTTCTTCTTCAACTTCATATTCTATAGTTGTTTCATGATAAAGTAATAACATAAGTATTTATTATATACTTATATGTTATTATAAATATGAAACAACTCTAATTAACCTTCTATCCATCCTACGGAAAAAGGAAATCACCGCGCGTGCGTACGTACGGAATACCGTCTCCACGCCGTGGTGTAATCAATTTTCCGTCACCACCTTAATTGATGGGTATAATGGTATAATGAGTAACTATATATGATTATTATAAAGTTATATTGATACTGAAATAGTATACATACACTTCAAAACAATTCCACGACCATGGGAACGATATCATTGCTCGTGCTTACGTACGGACTACCGTCTCCACGACGCGATGATATTCATTCTCAATGATTAACCATTCATGAATGATTATAATGTATATATAGTAAGTACTAATGAAATATATGACATAATAATGATACTGGATTTATTTATATTTATGTCATCTACTTAATTCCATTCAATTCAATAAAGAAATGAAAACAACGTTCATGCGTACGTACGGACTACCGTCTCCATGAACGGTGTATTTCTATCCATTTACTAATTTATTATATATGTATATTCTGAATATATATATATATATATAAATCATGTTTTATATTCTGGAATTAAGTAATCATGATCTATGTAATCATATGAATAATTACAAGTTAAAAACATGAACGACAAATGAGACAATTTTACCCAAAACGCTACTTTATCATTAATTTACAAAAGAACGGGTAATATAAAGTCATAAGTGGACCATATATGATATAATAACAATGAATATGATTCTGGAATATGTCAATAACATGATTTAAATCATTATACAGGAGTTTCGGACACTTACAAAGCAAGTCGGACCTAAGGTAAGGGAAATATCACAATCTCATTTTTATCCGAGATTGTTTATAATTTGATAATTACTAGGGTGTATTTTATCATCCACATCCATGTTTCCTCAATATGTAATGTTATTTCCATCCATCTAATATTTTTTAAATCCAATTTTACCTTTTGGTGGCTTATTTGTAAAAGATATGAAAGGAATCTTTTCTCGTTTTTCGTACGAGGTACTTTTTGACTTTTCCGACAAAAGTACGAAGAATGTTTTTTTAACATATACGGCATGAATGTATTTTTAGAACATTATTTCCAAGAAGGTTACTTTACAATTTTTCAAGTTTATTTTTAATCAAATTATTTTAGTTTAAAGTCGTATGACCTATTAAGAAAGGAAAAATGTTTTTGAAGAAGAAAGGATATTTTCCTCAAGAATGGAGTTCAAGTGTTTTATCAAAATTACTTTCCATATAAGATAATAAAGGGTTCTGTTTTATTATCCCTATTATTACATTGATTTGATTATGTTGTGATGGAATTAGTTTTATGAATTCCTTTATCTTATATGAATTGTTTTATGATGTCATGATGTTTAAGATTCCCATTTTTATTACATGGGTTATGCTATGATGTATGGTTTATGATTTTGTGGCGCACATAAGAATGGTTTCATTATGAGATGGGTGGGACCTATATCTCCCTCCAATGAATTGGGTAAAGATTTTATATCTCATGAGATATACATGGCTGTAATGGTAGGTTATACCGGTTCAGGGAAATGGGACTGAAACGAGGGTGACTCGGTTCAGAAAGGGACTTTGTCCACTAAGATAGTCTTGGCAATGAGTCATGACTAACAAGAGATAATGATTATGTGTGTATACCACAAAGCTTCATGTTTTATGTTGTGATTATTGGGATTACATTTCACTTATATGATTTATCCCATGTTATGATATTATGAGCTCTTTTGCAGGTTAAGATTTCCAAAAGCTATATTCTTATGTATATGATGTGATTGATATTTCTTTTGTTTACCCTTACTGAGCATTTGAGCTCACCTTTTTATGTTTTCTTTTCCCCAGGATATAAAGAAAGGTTTTAGGAAAAAAATATCTTTATGGGAGATATTGAAGATCTTTCACCACGATTAGAAGATTTTATTCCGAGTTTCCAAAGACACTAAACTATTACGGTCCTTGTGTGTGTGTTTTTTTATGTACTAAGTATTCTGCAAAATTAATGTAATGTCAATGTACGTCAAGATACGGGTCTCTACAAACATGATATATTCTATGAACTCCATTAAATCATCCTTATATTAAATTTACTATTTTAAAGAAGTTTTATTTTATTCTTCCAATAATAATGAAATTACTACATCATCATTGTGTCAACAATTAATTTAATTATTTTATTCCTAAAAATTATAAATAAATTTTGTTAATTTTGGTAAACATTTTAGATTTCAAAATACTACTTATACTCTAACATATCACTTATATGTCCATATATGAATAATATATCAATTTTTAAAAATAATAGTGTAATAAAACTGCATTTTCTTCAAATAAAATAATAATAATTTCATAAATTCATCCAAGTGGATTCTAAAGGGTATATTTAGTCTCAAGGAATAGTTTTAGTTTCAAAAAAAATCAAATAAAATTATTAAATAAATTTCATAAATTTTTAATATTATATTTAAACATAACTAATATATTTACCCTTAACCATGTTAATAAAAGTAATTACTAATGTTACTATTCATATTTATAAAAAATGTGGTTGATTTTATTAGATCATAAATATCATACATATTACAAACATGTATGTCAATTTTTAAAAATTCAGAACACATAAGTGTATAATATTAATTTAATATTACTCCCATTTAGTGGTCGAGAAAATTAGTTTTAAAGTAAAAATATTCAAAAATTGACACTATTTTTATATCCAATTTCAATGGGAAATTGATTCCAATGACCTATATTGGATTAACTGATAATTTTATTTATTATAAATTATATATTATTAAAGACATAATTAGATATGTATATTAAAAAATGTACATTAAAATCATAGAGACGGTATCTCATATGTGTGTATGATTAATGTTTTCATTTTTTAACCATAATTATGGAAATAAGTGATTTATTATTTTATCATTACATAAGGATAATTAAATCATTAATATAATATGAATGATTTAAATATAATTTTATATATATTATTAATATGATGTTGGGATGAGAAATTAATCACATTTCTTCTTGGCGGTGATAGTTCACACATATTCTTGAATGATTTTATCATATTCATGTCCATTGAAAGTAAGAATATAAAACATATATTGTTCTGTTATATTGATAATTAATTCATGAATATCATATATTAACATTAATTCATTACATATATCCACTATTTAGAGACATAAATGAAAAATTATTTATATCGGTTCATGGATGTGATGGACTAATTGCCACATTGACTTTTGACATTATACCAATGCTATTTTGGACTATAGTATTGAATTTCATAAATAATGTCTCACACAAAGTTAAATAATAATTAATAATTATAAAATGATACTAATTGATAAAAATTATTTATAATCATTAAAACTATTCTAAATAAAGTTAATAATTGAATTATAATTATTTTTTAGGAAGATAATAATTGTATTTGATTTATCAGACTCAATGTAAGGGGTTTCATCACAATCCATTAAATTTCCGAATTCCTTAAGTATAAGATCATTTATTGTTTCATAATTTGTCTATATATATACCATAAAATTTCATATCCATATTTTATCTATAATCATGTAATTTAATTTTGTGGTTATTTATTCATTCATAGAGATTATGATCCAAATGTTCAATGTGGCATCAGACACGTTTAATGTTTAAATGTTTAATTATCAAATCTTTTTCTCCATATCAATATTCATTATTTTACATTACATTTGAATTTATATTAATATAAAATTAATATAAATTAAATTATATTTCTATTTTTCATTTCATTCATTGTTTTTTAAAAAGTAATTATTTGATATGTCTTATAAAAAACATTATGACAAATGGAAAAAATAATGATATATTTATAACATATACGACGACAAAGAATTTTAATGCCAAAGTAACCACTATTTTATTTTTTATCTTACATTTAAAATTTCAATGTCTTCCTAAATGAAAAACCATCTTCACATTATTAGAATATTTTAGTATTGAAAATGGTGTTTTGGTATTGAAAATATACTTTTAAAGTAAAATGGTATTTTTATATGAAGGTCTTTTTAATGAAGGATAAAAATATATTTTTAACTGTTTAATGATTATATTGTCTTGTTTATGATATGGTAATAATGAATTATAGGAAATGGGTGAGCACAATATAGCTTATACATGGGGTGGCCCTTATAGGATTGGGATGACCTGTTATTGTATATTATAGGGTGGCCCAAATAGCACTGTGAAAACCCTTTATAACACAATATGGGGTGTACAAGATAGATTTCGGTAAGAATGTAACAGCATAATTGGATATTGGACTTATGTTTATTCCAATTATAATGGATTTAAAAGAGTATTATGTATAAAATTCTCTAATACATCTAATAGAGTTTAGATTTCTTTCTATTGGTTTCAATGACATCCATTGAGAAAAATGGGTGATTGTTTTTATGTGATTTTTTAAATATTTTTAATAAACATTGAAGAGAAGTTAAAATTAATAAGAGTTTTCATGATTTTATTAAACTAATAGATTTGATTTGTTTTATATGTTTCACCGATTTTTTGAGCTCATCATTTGTCCAAAAATGTTTTCCACATCATTAAAAATTGATTAAGACAAAAGAATTTTTCATGATTAATGAATTTACGATTTTTCATGAAAATAAATGAGAAACCTATATTTATTATTTAGGAATATAAAAATTATACATGATTATTCATACTCAAGGTAATGGATTTAGCCTAAATGTATTTTCATCAAGTCATTTCTTGGTTATATACACCATTATTCTTTTGTAAGATGTATATACATCGACTATGAAATTTAAAATGGATATATTATCAATATTCATATTATTTAATGGTTGGTTAATTGTATAATTTCATCTAGATTATGATATAAATGTTAAAAGTCATATGGGACACTTTGAATGTTTATAGAGTTAATTATCAATGATTTTTCCACTTTTCAATATTTGTGATATTATTTTTCATATCTATTTATATTTATATAACATTATTATAAAGGATTGTTTCTGTATATTTTAAATTTCATTAAAATTATTTGAAAATAGATTTTATTTTCATATGTAATGATTGAGAAAAGGAAAAAATATGTTATATATTTAATTTCTATAACGACAAACACATTTCCACCACTATGGCCATTACATTATTTTCATCTTAAAATGAATCATTTAATTTCCCCTAAAATGAAAACCATATTTAAATTTTTTTGGTTTATTATTATTGAAAAAGGTTTTTAATGAAAACTGTATAATAAGGGTTTTTTATATGATATTATCGACTGGTCCTAATGTTATCCAAAGAACTGTGTGGTTCAGGTGAATTACCTGAAGATTAGTGTGTATATTTTTTTCTTAGGTATCCCATATTTAATTCATTCTTCAACACATTATATTTCTAATTCATTATACATGATCAGTTTCATATTTTAATAAGTCCCACCATGTTTAGCAGTAATGTGGGGTTCACTTCTCGGGTCCGATCAAAAGACCATCGTGTGATCTATGATTGATCACAAAAATCACCAATTCATTATTCAAGATCACTCTGGCTATTTATCTGTATCTTAAGTGATGAAAAAATTGTTGGTCGTCTGATTATATGCTCTATGAAATCCACTCTACTTCCATTATAATTTTCGTAGGAGTATTCATTTGGTAATATTTTTTCAACTCTCCGAGATTAGTTATTCATTTTTATTACTGGGGTAGTGGATTTAGGGTCCTTACAACCATGATTTTCTCCTCTTTGCATGGTGAATATCTTGTCGACATCTATTGTATATGGTGGAGGTCCTTGACATCATGAATCATCACATGTTTCTATCATGGATCACACTGAGGGAGTTTCCTGATTTTCAGTGACCCTGAATCCATCCCAACAACAACTAATTTATTAGATTATATCCTATTAATTTTATTTTTATTAATCATGAAGGCTCCCCAAAAAAGTCTAATATTATCATATTAACATGTGCAAGGGACTTCCTAAAATCTGGGTTATTATTGAATGACCATTTCGTTTTCTCATGTGAAAAGTTTACGAGTCTTCCAAGACTGTGTTGCAGACAACCTTAGTGTATCAAAATACATTTACTACCACGAGATTCTTCATCCGCCTCTCTTTTAATATCCATTTTTTATTTTAATATTATTAAATATCATGTGATATTTCATTATATTATCAAATTTAATTAATATACCTCTCAGTGATGTGTTTTATGTTAAATAATGGTCCAATGGAGATGTGTGATCATTTCATTGAAAATTACACCTATTTTTCCATAGTGTTCCATTGTGGGAGTTCGAGGTCTAGGATATATCCTAGGATCTTCAAATTATGGGATGAAGTACCTAAAATATTTCATGACATGATGATGGCATGAACCCAGGGACTTGTGGTGTCCTTTGGATCACCATGGGAACGACCCAAGATGTTTTATGACATCAAGAGGGTCCTGAATCCTATCTTTTTTTTCCATTATTTATTTTACAACTATTTTTATCTCATGAGTTTTCATAAATGTCATTGGGTAAAATCATTCACCCCTTCAGTGATCCATCACGTTACATTTATGACTACAATATACCACTGCATATAAGACATTTTCTCAAATTTAATAACTATTATTAGGGGGATTTTTAGGCATCCACTGGTCAAAATACATGTGTCATAGGGTAGATTACTTAGATTCCCCCACACAATGATTGATTTCTTAGGGTGACTACGTGGGAGTAAAATGTTTTTTCAAATGGGGTTCCACTAAAAATATTTTAGTTTATGTCTTTTGATTTCCCATTTGTGTGACCCTTTGCTGGTTATGTGATCATGTAACTTCTAGGGGATTACGTGATTCATGATCCACTACCACATTCTTCTTAATTTTATTTTTTTTTTGAAAATAGTACTCATGTTAATTTCTTTCTTCCATTTTTGATTTTATTATTATCATTTTAATGGTATATAAATCCCCACCACCCTCAGTAGAGACTTTTTTGGGGACATGGCTTAGTTATGAGAGAATTATATGCTCTCATGGATCATTGGTGTTGTTGAAAATCAGTTTATTTGAAAACAATTTCTCTACTGTGAAACACTTATTATGAAACTAGATATATAATAAATATTGGAGAAGATAATGATTCATTCACTTGATTTATATTTTTCTATAGAATTACATATTTTCTTGTGTCTAAATCTCTTGTTTCCAGACCATGCCACAAGACCAGATCGCGAGAGTCGGTAACAGACCCTTCCTATGAAATGTTCTAAAAATGTATCATTTTATAAGGAGCTCTCTCAAACCAACTTCGATATAAATTTATGCAATTGTTTGTAATTTTATATGGGCATATTCTTTCATTTTAGGGGTTACAAGAGATCGTTTGGCTCGATCATATGACCCAATGAATATCAAATGGATCGTCTGACAATTTCAAGGACATGCGATCGTATTTCTTTATGGGGGAATGTAATTGTGCAATTCCATGTGGGTTTATACAAACTGTGGGATATATAGGAGTCTGATGATTCACAACTCCTCTATGAAAATTAGGAATTACATTGCTGATTCATATTATGCACATGATGCTATCGGTTTTTGAATTTTATTTCACAATCTTTTATCCACTATTTGACATAGGAAACTTACATTTTTTTAAAATAGCTTCCAGTTCTATTCATGGGTCCTTTGTTGCTACCAATTAATGGAAAAGGATGGAAAAATATTATAATGATGACCACTGATATCATTTGTATTGTGATAATGATATTTTTAAAAACATCCACTGATACGAGCTTCGGGATTATTCTTTATCATAGAAACATTATCTATACAGGATCATTTTGATGGAAATTGTTTTAATCCATACATCATACAAAAATCAACCATCTCACAAGGTGTGAACTTTATATCACTATATGAATATGGAAATTGATGAGGAACACTAGATGGTTGTAGCCCAACCCATGGGTTTGTCTTATATGTTGTAAAACTATCCCATGTGTCCGGATGGTTGTGATTTAAACCATAAAACTACTTAATAGAAAACCCACATAATATTTTCCACTTCTCTATATAATATGGGTAGTGAATGGTGTTTAAAATTTAATATTTATCCCAGTGGTAATTTTTATAATGGATGGGAATGTCCCTTTTTTGTTAAAAAACTCTATTTACTGTTAACTTACTAGTTATACAATGTATATATTTATGATGCCATATGGATTTCCAAAATTATTATCGTCTATCATAATGACATTATTTTCGAATTGTTTAATTTTTGGTGACCTGGAATGAACAAAATATATTTTTTACAAGGTGATGTGGGAATAAACATAGGAGAAATCTATCAAGAGGGTTTTATTCCTACTCTATGAGAGGTTTATCATGAGTTCCTCCATAAAATATGTGATTTTTATGATCCCTTCAAAACTATAGTTTTGGATGAAATTATTACCATTGTGATGGAGAATCAGAGGATGGAGTTCTTGTTATGTTCTATCATCTCATTAAATGAGTGGATCAATATTATCATTTTTTATTGGGTCAGGCCAACTACCATATACCCCCATTGGTTCCCTTCCAAATAGGCATGAAACAATTTTGGCTCATATTCAACCATTTTGGATGTTGGGTACTGTAAATAATGGGGATACCGTGTGAAATTGGATATCTTCCTGATCATTGTCATAGAGATTAATATGGTCATTCATTTAAACCGGTGTCTTTTCTCAACTCAATATGTGTGTTCATGGATCAATTTCATCATGTTGGTGATGGTGGGGTAGCCTGGGGGGGGGGGAACATAACCTTAATTTGTAAGGTCCATACCTTGAATGCCTTTACCAAATCCTAGGTCAAATTCATTAAGGTTAAAAAACATATAGTATTAGTGTTCCGTTTATGTTTTTGTTTGGCTAGATAGGTGATCATTTCCATTGTCATATATAAAAAAATGAAACTACGATCCCTACTGCCTTATCACATCCCATTCCATTGAACATTTAGGGGGTTGGAATCATTATGTGAAGACCTAATTATATTATGGATGTGTTGATCTGATCTAAAATATTTCATTTTAACCATTAGTGTGCACCTAATGTGTTGATTATTCATTAGGGCATCAGTTCCTTTGATGAAAGGCTATTTACGATCTATCTTTAATATGGGTTTATTATAGATATGGTGTATAATGTAACCATCTGAAATCCATATACATAAAATTGGTTTTATTAATCTTTTAGCTTCATCCAATTAGTCTCCCCACTTACTTTTGTTGGCGTATGTGGAGACTGGCACACTAGGATCATTTTCCAGTTGTGGATGATATTATAATGTGAATATGTTGTCGATGTGATCATTCTTCTGCTTACTAATTTTCCCACCATCCTTACCCATGATTATTACTATGATAGGGTAGTAACTTATCTGAATGGTTTTCTATGATATCAAGTTCTTCATATGGATAGGCTTTTTTCTCACCTTCCCCTCTGGTCAAGGAAACTATGTTGTTGATTGAATACATGGGTGAGACCTTAAGGAACAACCCACAACATGGAGATGAATATCCTTATTGTGGGAGAAAATCATTTAAGGAAATTAGTACTCCATCATATGAAATAAATTAGTTTTTTATGAGGTGGTGATTTAAGGATCCTCCTCTCATGTTTCATTTCCAAATTAGGCAGCAATTCATCCATTTTCAACATATTTGCTTCTAGTCATAGAATCCCAAACCCAACATAGGTTGATGTAGAATTAGATTTAGGCCATTATTAAAAATACTCAATTGGAATTATTATGTGACCAAGGTTAAATCCTTCATTAGTAATTGCATTATTATGGGGTATGTGGTTTGGAACAACATTCACTATAATAAATCCTGAAGAAAATTATTTTGATTTGGAATTTTTTTTCTAGAAATGAGAGGGACATTCACAATTTTTTAGATGAGGATACAATTTATAGATTGATGAAGGAGAGATAAGAGGAAATTGATTAGGATCACCAGTTGATATCTAAGTCTAATTCTTATTTGGATTCCAATTACTGGAAAATATGAAGGCAAAAGAAATAATAGATCGTCTTAGGCCCACCCTTTAAACACTATAATTTTCATTAAAAACAATGAATAATATATTTGTAGAGTTTATTACTTTTTTCCAATACAGTACTTATCAAGGAAGTTGAAAAAAAGAGTCGGGGTGAGTGGCACACCAACATTCAATCAAAACATCCCAGTAGACTCTTTCTAACTTGTAAAACACAGCTATTTGAATTTTATTTTAGTTCAATCATTGAAATGTCTAATTATTTTGATGATATTATTGGCCATTATTATAAATGTGGTGATTCATCCATTTTTTCAAATTATAAATGGAAGAATCTTCTAAAAATTCAATGTTACTTTCCAGTTTTATTTTCATCCATGATATGCATGAATTTAGAGTGATATGATACCCATCTTTATTATAATGTCATGAAAATTTGAATGTTATGATTTTGAATATTAAAATAGACTCTAATATATAAACACTCTTGAATTCCCACAAATATGAGGTTCCATACTCTTAAATATTTTCTAGCTATATTGATATAAATAGATTGATATAATGATCGTTTCCTTAGGATATATGTCCAATATATAGGGATTACTTTTCTTTTTTAAGTCATTATTCTTGGAAATCACAGTTTGATTTCTGCGAAGTCCATATGATGGTCCTCTCATGAATTTTCATTCCAACAGACTATATTTCTTGCGTGATGCAGTTTATGGTCCTCTATTTTGGCCCTTATATTTCTTTTGTTTAAGGTATTTTATCTACGACCTTTTCTCATTGTAGTATATGGTCTTTTTTCACAGACCTTCTTTCGTTATATTTTAGGATTTTTAGATCAAACCTTCTATCTCTTTATTTTGGGATCATTTACCTAAGAACTGATATTGATATGGTTTCATGATTTTTTGTTCAGACCTTCTATCACATTAGCTTATAGTCCTTTAGCTCAGACTATCTATCACTATAGTTTATATTCTATTACCTCAGTCATGTAATCGATGGAGATTATTGCCTTTTAGAAAGAACATCTATCATTCTAGTTTAGAGTATTTTAGATTTAAAATTATATTTCATTAGTATAGAGTTTGTTATCTCGAACCTTTTATCGCTTTAGTTTATGGAATTTTATCTTAGTCATTCCATTGCAATAGTTTAGGATCTTTGAACACAAATCTCTGTAGAGATCTTGGAATATTGTTCAAACATGCTGGTAATGACCCAAAACATACTTTGTTTTTGGGTTATACCATGGGGTTTATGGGGATCACATGGACTATATGTCCATTTTTTAGAGTGGAACAATTTTTTATGATCGTATAATTATATTTAAGAGTCATAAGAAAATATAAAAACTCAATAAAAATGTTCTCTTGAAGCCAAGTATCTTTTCCAAGGGACATTGATGATTTTTGGGGGTAATATTGGTTGAGGAAAAAATATGAGGGATTTTAGGTCCACCTGAGTAGTTGTATTCTATATGAAGTAAATAATAACATAAAAGTTTGAGTCTCTAAATATGGGATGAGGAAGACAATTTGGGGATGAACTGTATCAACCTAGGGTTCCATGTTCCATCGTAGTTTTTTTATGGTGCACAATGATAGATAATTATTTCATTCAAAGAGGATATTCATTTTTTTGGTGGGTCTAAGAAATTATATGTTACAAACATGGTCATGTAAATTTGATCTCCACTTATTTTTTAGGTCCATTAATGACTTGGGAAGACTCAAACCTACATTTAACGAGGTATGGTATGGATGGAAAGCTATCTAGTATGGATTTTAGAACGCTAGAAAAATTTGAATCTTATATTTTTAAACTAAAAAAAATTCTAATGGATCCAAATCGAAGGTTGTGGGATATAAATGGCTTCATAATGATATGTTGCAATCATTTTTTAAGAAATCATACTATATAAGGTGACATAATGTTGAGGATGTAGAATACACATATATTTTTTGGTATGGATATTTCAAATCATATACCAAATTTCTTGGATGATGGGGATGGTAGGATAAATTCATATCACTAATGACCCAAAACACACAAAGTTGATGAAATATTTTTTCATGATGTTAGGGACGATAGGGCTAATAAATCCATTTTGGTAGAGTGACTCATTTAGTTGATGACCAAATGCACTTATGCAGAAGAAACATGCTAAAATATTGAGTGATGTATTGGGTACCATGGATACATGTACAATTTCTAAGATACATCTAAGGTTTTTGTAATCAATTAACTCAAATAAATATGTGTGATGTGTCAATAGTGTACTATCCTTGCAGGGTTTGGTCACCCATAATGTTTTGTAACCGATTAGTGAACATATTATCATGGTGAGGATATGTGAAAAATCATTATTCTATCATTTTCCTAAATGAAGGGGTCCATCTAGAATAGCACATGTTTTTCTAGGGGTAAAGATTACGCCATATGGGCATCATTACTTATTTATTTTTACCCTTCTATTTTCATAAACTCCACAAATGAATAATTTATCGATTGAAGACATGAATTTTTCTCCACATTCCATTTTTGGAATTCCATCCTAAAAAATTTGGTGCCTCCTTCACTAGTAGTTTAAGGTCTCCAAATTTAGACCCTTATAAGATATTGTTTATGGATGTACTGCTTTGACAAAAGTGCATGTAATTTAAGGAAGTGATTTACATGGACATAATATGGGGGTGGTACAAAATATCCCAATTAAGATACCCTGTGTCAAGAGTACACCAAAATCCGTTGAGAAGGAGATAATAATGCTTTTAACCGTGGATTAATGTTCTTAGATCATTAGTAATGATATGGTATAATCAAACTAAGAGTAGTTGTGATCATAATGATATGATTAGTACTACTACGATTATTTCAGGGCTTGCATGGGTCAAAATTTTTTTTTTCTGTAGACTGAAACATTTGGATGTTGACCATAGGAACATTTGTAGGATCCATAGTCATAATTACATATTCAAACAAACAGTCCATTGAATCCATGAAAATTTTCATTATTCCTGGGATGGTTGTAGTGATATTAGGAACTCAAGACAATAAATATGATTTAAGGATTTCTTTTATATGAAATATGATTTAATAACATCGTAATCTATCTCACTGGGGAATGACTCTTATGGTCCTTTGATAATGGATAAATGAATTGTGATTTTCTACACAAGTTATTATCATGGAGTGGTGTTGTTTTCTGTGAATATTAAAATCACACGTTATGTACATGTTTCAGGAAGTTTATTTTCATAAGGTAAATACTTGTTTACATGTATTTTTGATGTCAAGAAACCTATTCATTATCCTTCCGGCATTATGTCATGCAGTAAGGATGTGGGAATTGATGTGAAATTTTTTTTCTTGACATATTACATGCACAGGAAATAAGTACATTGATCTGGCTCAAACATATGAAAAAAATATTCCTATAGATCATACCTTATGTTATCGAGTGGAATTTGTGTTGTTGGATGTTGTATTTGGACTCAATATTGGAGATTTATGTGTCACTGCATATCATGTGATGATAAGAATCAAGCAATGGATCTTTCTTGAATCGGGATAACGCTATAGGAATAAACCCTGGGTAGATATGAAAATTTCTGTTGAATATTGGTTATGGGAATATTTTTGAATATTTTCAAATAAATCTATATCCTATAGATATAGGAATCAAGCCACGTGTCTTTCTTGAATAGGAAACAATCAATGGGTATGGCCCATTCATAGAGGTGGGCATCATTTTTGCAGATTATTATACCTAGGAATAGGATTGGAGATATGTTCATGCTTACATATCTTATTGTAATAGGAATTTAGCCACAAATATTTCATCATGAACCATGTAGTTTAATGTCATTTGGAGAGGCCATGGAATTCTGACATGATAATGGGGATTATGAATGGAACCATGTATGGAAATACAAACATCAATACATTTCATCTCGTAATATAAATCAAGACAAACATTATTCTTGAGGATGTCCCCTCTTTCACAAGTCTGGCCTATATTCCAAAAGGAAGGACTATTATATTTGTCATGACTATACCCATGATTAATGACTCATACATCACTATGTATCCTGTGATTTCATGAATGATGAAACATATAGTTATTTAATGGTTGTGTGGAATTAGACCAACACCAATAATGATGGTTCTCTCACTCTAGGTCCACGAGAATATATAGTTTTCTATTGTACAGTGGAAAAAAAACTGTGCAGTTTAACATCATGTGGAAAGGACACATGGTATTCCATTAGTTTTCTTGCATTCATATGCATGATGGGAATGTAGAGAGCATTTATTACATTTTTGTGAGGATAATTCCTTATTTTAATTCATAATATCATGTGAACAATGATCGTTGTGAGAAATAAGGACTGATCATGTTTCCTCCCACCATACATAATAAATTATGGATATGAAAGGGTTAATTTATATCATGTGGTGGTTGGACCAAAATATAGAATCTTGGAATCACTATATATCTTATAGAAAATGATTATCATGGTGTATGTAGTTCTATAAAACCCATGCAAATCAATGTCTTCTTGAATGTACATTATCTATATAGTTTAACATCATGCAGTAAGGGCATGGATCACCCAAATTGAATGGAAAAATGGTTGTTTTGACTATGCCTAATACGTAGAGGATTGAGCACTACTATGTATCCTATGATGATAGTAATCATGTTTCATGTAGTTCATCAATAAATGGATTTCCTAGGTGGAGCTAACTCTCATATTGTGATGGGTAATTTCATCCTTCATTCACACATATCATACTCATGTGTTGTGATTTATTAGTGACATGGTGTTTTCCATGTAGTTTTCCATCATGCAGTTGAGACTTCATCCTTGAATATTAACATCATGCAGTAAGGATTCTTATATATGGTTTAACATCATTAGGTCATGAAGTACATGTGTACTATAATGTTATAAAACTAGGAAAAGTTTGAAATAGTTTAACATTATTTTATCCAAATAAGATACACAATTCACTTTAATGTCTTAATGTTATAACATGAGGTGGTTCCATGTGTATTGTGTTTCTTTGTGGATGAAATATACTTAATGAAGATTATGAAAAATATTTCTTAAAATATATTCCATTTGTGGGGGGGGGGGTGTAACATGCTCCCCATCCATAGTAGACAGTGAGTAAGCTCTGTAGTGATTGACCTTATGTATGATGTAAAGACATTACCATTTGGGATATATAATTTGAGTCAACTTGCATTATGTCATTGGGGTTCTGAAATATAGAACCATTTCTCCATATAATAATTAATTGATTTGTAACATCATATTGATGGCTTATGTGATCTGATTTTGAGGGAACAAGAGGATATACATTGAGCGAGATATGTTCGCATAAAATTTCTCCAATTATTCCATCTTTTTTTTTTGATTTCTCATTATCCTATAGGTGTTTTAAAATTTTTATTCAGAGTGACGTTAGTTATACTTCTATGCTTTTCACTCCCTTAGTACCATAAACAAATGTGTTGGGAATTTCTTTTATTATTCTTACATGTAGTGGTACAACAGGACCACAATTAATTGATGATCATATATGAGTAAGAATTTTTATCCTTGATCAAAATCATATAGATTATATTTCATTGGGGCTTATTGAAGGATTATATCAACCGATTTAACAATTTATTATAGTGATATTCTAGATTTGACTAAATATTGTACTCCTGTTAATGTTTATTCATCTATGTTGAATATAAGATCATATTTTTTTCCATTAATATTTTTTGATGGACCCCAAAACAGATAATTATATGGGATGTTACATTGTATTTAATGTATTTCACCATTTAATCATTGAGTGGTATTTCTTCTGCCCGTCGGTAGAAAAATTCCATAGCAGTAATCATTTAAAGAAAATTCTTAGTCATGGAAGGGGCATATGGACCGACTATATTCATTCCATAGATGCAAAATTTTATGGAATATTAATATTTATATATTAGTAATGGGGGATTATGGATGAATTTTTCATATAATTATAATTCATTAATCTTATTGGATAATTTAATTTAGTCATATATCACGGTTATCGAGTAATATCCCAACCTCTTAATTTTGTGGGCAAGACAAGTCCCAATCGTATGATAATTACAAGGCTATGCATAGATTTCATCCAAATATATGAAAAAATTTCAAACTATTCATCTATAGATTATTCCTTCAAATCCATTCTTTTATATTTATCCCTCTTATTTGGTCCATTTGTAGGGTTATGTTCACTGAATGATGCTAAATTATTTCCCTTTCTGATCGATTTGTCGGGAGAGTCCAATTTTGGAGATAACAAATAATGGGTTCTATCTCTCCATGGTGTCACAATTTAATTATTCTTTGAGAGGTTTTGACTAGGTAAATTTCTTTCATACCACCTTATATGATCAAAGATACAATTTGTTGATGTTTTATATAAAAGGTTTCATGTTTCTAATCCAGGTCGACCAGAATAGTCTCTGCATTATTTGATGTGTCGATGCGAGAAAACATAGTTCTGGGAACATGATTCCATATAGGATAGAAGTGAGCTCTATCATCAGTCCCTGGATTGAGCCAGTTAGAGGGGACAATTCTACCTTTATGATAGAATATTCACCATTTATTTAATTTATTATATTTTTTGAGCCCCCTGCGATATTTAAGTAGCCTATATGCATCATTATGGCATGTTACAATCCATCATTTAGGTCATCTTAATCTATCTCATTGTTGGTGCTGCCTTTGGATATTGAGAAAGAGTGTGGAAAAACATCATTGCCTAGATATGAAATACAATCCCTAATTCAACCTGATTGAGCCCCATGATTATCATTATTTAACCGATAGGACTTTTGAATGAACAATAAAAATTAATCATTCAAGTATAAGTACTATCATGGTAATAGATGGTCTCATCATCGAGAATCTCAGTGTCCACTAGAGTATTCTCTGGGGAATGATGTGATGCGAGGAAATCAGATAGGGATTTTCCATTCACTATATTGTATGAAACAAAATGAATATGGTATTTATATATAATAACTTCCCATATATCCAAGAACCCAATCAACATATGAATTAAAAGGGTATACTTGAGTTGATATATATGAAATTATAGATGGAATTCATGTTAATTCAAGTATAACCTCATATTATACACTGTGAAGATGAGTTCAAGACCATTCTTATCGACATTAGAGTATCTCGACTTAGTACCTTTAATTATCCAACTAATGTAGTAGAGAATGTTCATGCTCCCCTCATTATTTTTTTGTGTCTGAGGATATAACCCAATGTGCATTCCATAGTGGCCACATACAATTGGATTGTCCACCCTTCCACCAGTGAAATTAGATTTGGTTGGTGCAGTAAATACCACATGAGAAATTCAATGTAATCTTGGACTTCATCATCACATTGATAAGAGATTTCCTTCTTCATTATCTTGGTGAAGGAGGGATCTTCACTTTCCAGGTAGGCTATAAAACACCTAATGATGGGGAGGTTCACTTAGTGTCCCCAATCTTCATCTAAATTTTTGGTTGTGAAAATTCTAAAATAGAAAAAGACTTTTATAGGTCTACCTAGATGTCATGATGGTACACCAAAAAGACTAAGAACTTCATGATGTTATTCTAGAGGTTTATTTTAGAAGATTCATGTCTATAATTTGCTATCATGGCATGTATAAGACTCTTTGAAGGTCCTTTTTATGATCAATTAGTTATTGGTATTTGAAAACAATGTCATCAAAATAACATTTGGAAATCCATCACATGAATAAATTAACGATATGATTCATGTTGTATTGATATCTAGCTCTATTGTTCTTTATCCCAACGGGGATTTCATGATATAAAATGATACCCTAAGGAACTTTGACAGAAATCAATTATTCATCTTTAAGACCATATTTATTTTATGGTATAGTGTATACTATTCCACAACGAAAATGGTATAGAAGACAACATTTTCTTCAATCAATAGTTATGTTATTGAAAATGGGAATTCATCTGTTAGAAAATATCAATTTTGTTCTCTTATATTTATTCAGATCCTTATTTTTCTATTCATTTTCTTAATAGGGATGTTTCTGTGTTTCCATCTACGGTATTTACCTTCTCAAAAAATTTGTATTAGATAAATTTGTCATCTTTGGCCACCAAATTGGTAGCATGATTGGTGTGAACCCTTATGTTTTCTGTCATGAAGCCATGATTCTCATTGGGTAGGAAGAGATGTTGTATATGCACTTTTTGATTTAGATTGGGAATTTGTATAGGCCTCAGAGAACAAATATCAGTTCTTCTTTATAAATTTACTATAACTCTCATTCTATTCGAGGGGTATGGAAGAACTATTTTGAGATGGTTGAAGGTATTCTATAATTATTATATTTACATGAAAAATCTCATCATTGGTGGTGAATACACCTTCCTTCAATGAGGGAGGGTTGTTCCCGAGGTCATCGTCATTTCCCACTTCTAAATCTGTGGAAATGTTTTTAGACGAAGATAGAAATCTAGGGCTCCTCTATCATTATAGAGGTGAGAGATTGACTGAAAAGAGAAATAATCATCCTCTACTCCAAAATTCATTGTAGATATATACTAAACCTAATGGGGTTTTTACATTCTTTGTGGATTTAAAGAGTCGTGATTTATGGGACTAGATCTATCACCTCTACTATATTTACCTGGACCACATAGTCACTATCAAGAATATTCCATTTATTTATATGATATTACACCAAGAATTTGGTTAATAAAAACCATATATCATCATCTATAATTATATTTATACCCTTCCCTTTTTTGTATAATCCTGCATCACCATATGGGACATCTCAAGTCTCGAAGGGTGAACCATCCCCATGTAGTATGTTTACCATTCCATCGATGGGGTATTTCAGACATCGATGGAATTTTGATGATATCTCAAAAAATCTATGGAGATAGGGCCTTTCGAGTATGACATTGTATGTTGTGTCCAACTAGATAACTATAATATCAGCTTTATATGTGAGCACCCCACACAAATTTTATTAATTTGATTCTCAAGAGAGGTATTTTTTCTAATATACCATAACCATGAATGGTCAAATTTGTGGGGGACAAATAACATTCCATATCACTCAAAATTTAGAGTGTTCAAATCAAGATTAGATTTACACTAATCAGATTTTCAATCAGAACACTTCGGATGTCGACATTGTCATGTCTTTCGAAAACATATAGGCCTCTGATGAACCCATGGATGACCTATACATTAATGCTCTCAATGAAAACAATGGAGACTTGTAATTTGGTAAATATGGTCTCTATTCGATAGACCAAGGATATATAATATTATGTCTCCAATTGTTGTACGATTTGGAGGTATTTAAATGGTTCAACATTAATTTATTTTGAAATATGAAGTTCATTAAGGATTTAGAGAGTTATCGGTACAACCATCAGCTTTTTTAGAATTTAGTACTTTTTTATTAGATGTGGGGGATTCTAAGGTGGGGTTCCTCCAACACATGTGGTGTATAATATGAGTAATTGGTGGTGGATAGGCCTAGTTACTATACAGAGGTGTTGGGAGAATCTTCTTCCTAATACATAGGTTCTGCCAGCCTCTGCTATTGTCTAGTACGATCATATAATTATACAATCGTTTGGTAGTCCCCCACGAAAAATGGGTGAGGACAACCACTATAAGTTTAAGAGTTACCTCAATGTATTTTCTTGGCTCACTGTGGTGCTTACCCATGGGTATCTGCTATTTATATGTACTATGTGGAGATGTAGGCAATATAATAGGTCCAAGAATTAACTTTTAGTATCATTTATCCCTAGTTATTGTGCATGTGGCCTTCTATTCCCTGATTATATGCAAAGAAACTAATATTTTGAGGCATTATCATCATCGGATAAGGGGATATCATTGTGTATAACATAGAAATAACTAGATATTAACTCTTCATCTGATCTGAGTTCTATTTTGTTGGATGTATATGTTCTTATGTTATTTCATCGATGAAATATGAAAGAGTTAGATGTCACATTGGAGAAAAATATGACTCTTCATCCTATATTTCATCCCACATATGGAGGTTTCATACAATATTTGGAGGAAAAAAATATTATGTATCCTTCTTAGTTGGTGGAGTTATCATTGGTCAATGTAACTTTTTTCAAATGGTGGCATGAGCTTGATCAGCTTTTCTCTGAGTCATCCTTCTATTGAAATTCCACTCACATCTGTATGGAACATTCTACCAACCACATATTCTTTGGACTAGGAAATGTTAATGAAGGCCACTTGCTCTGAGGAGTTATATATCACCACATATCTGGAATCATCCATGGGTTGAACGCCGTATTTGATGATAAATACTTCCTCGATATAATAACCCAACCTACTGTATTAAGGGAGTTTGTTGCGAAAGTTAGTGAAGATGAACTGATTGGGATTCCGAGAATGTTGTATCATGAGAAAGATTCATCCAATGGATACTATGAAATAACTATAAAAAAGTTAATTTCATAAAGAGTATATTATATTACACTATTCCAAAAATACTGAGAGACCCTGATATATCTATGCTTCTTGTCTAAGGTGATTTTTCTGTTGTTTCTGATCCACAAGATGTGTTGGGAAGTTTGCAGAATACCTTGGAAAATGGTTGAGCACTGCTACAAGATTTATATCTATAGACACAGTTTCTTATTTACCTTGAAATTTCTCATATAATGAGGGAATGGGTTATTATTTTTTTAGGTACAATTAATGGAATCATTTAGTAGTTTTCTCATTTTAGAAAACTCAGAAATCCCACCATGATACTTTATTAGGATCAGAGGTGTCTCGATCACATCCTAGTGATTTCTAGCATAGAGATGAAAATAGTGATCTTATGAGAGGGTTTTTTGAGAAAATAAAATAAAACATCACATCTAGATATGATTTCAAAAATGAAAAGAAAAATATTAAACATAATTTATCAATACATTGATGGTCATTTTCCTCACCATGAAGATAAATTGATTATCAAATTGGAAACAACATTCTTCCCATCATGCAACGGATCATGTTGGCTGACTATAATACCAACCAATAAATGTTGCCCACATTAGATTCTGTAAACAAAACCTCATTTTTTTCAACCCCCCTGATATTTAGGTCAATCATAGGCTGACCGTGGGTTATGAATTGTTCATGATGTTGTTCAGGATCTCCTAATAAGTCAATAGTAGAGATTATATGATTTTTAAAATTGGATGTGGGAAAATTGTCATCCCCCTTTTCAGAATATGCCTTTCTATTAGGCTACATAGGTACATTTCATGATCCCATGGATTTCATTCATGTACCCATGGAATCAATGATTTCTTGTAGTTCTAGGGGTACTGATGTTTGTACCTCCTCGTATTTATAGGGAGTGGGCAGGGGATGATGAGGTGACCCTACTTTAATCTCCAGTTTATCCTCAACTATTCTATGTACTGAATTATTTCAATGATGAGGGTTGGTATGTCATTATAATAGAGGTAAGTCTTGATTAGATTATAATTCCTCATTAGTGTAGTCCAGATTCAATGATCTAGAGATAATTAAATACTAGATACCTATTTTGATGGGGATTATCTCTTATGGGAAGTTTGATTATGACTTAAACCTGAATATGATACCTTATGAGGATTTTTCCCTTATGTATCTCCTCATTGAGTTGTCTATGAGTTTTTATTTAAATATCATATTGTGATAGGTGTTCATATTTGGACGGAACCTCAACTATTCTAGTTGATGATAGGAATGTGGCCATAACATTTTCGTATTCTTTAATAGTGTTCTTCCATAGAGGTGGAATATTTTTATTTGATGGAACCAGATTTTAGAGCCTTACATGATTCTATGTGTATCCATTCTCGATTGGTGCATCAAGATTACCCTCATCTCAGGTTATAATCACCATGTTGTGGCCCACTATATTTGCATTTGGATATTCAATATCTATCATACTGAGAGTAATGACATTTACAAAGTAATATCAGGAAATAGTTTTTATTCCACTACTTTCAACACAAAAGTATGATTCTACACGTCCTTTTTTAGGGTTGTTCTTCAAACCATTATCCATATTATTCCATTTTATCCTATGAACCTAGTGGGGACTAATCGCCTTCAACATACGCTCCTCCATACCAATTATATGAATAGTTACCTTGATGGAGTGTCTAGTCGTGGTTGCCGAAGGAGCCCCGAATAGATTAGGGTTGTCTTATGGCGATAGGGATAAGTGTTAATATGACCATTGATCTTTTCCTTTTAACATGAAGATGATGTATTCTCTCGATATTGATGATCATGGTGAATATTATTCCATTACTATGAGTTTGGGGTTACTCAGGGATGCAATTTTCATTGATTGGTTTTATTGATGGGGATCCAATGATTCCTGTTGTGGATTTGATTATTCTAGGGATGGATATTGATATATAAATTCCCCCAGACCAGCAAGATGGGGGTGAACTACAATCTCTATTGATGTCCTGAAGCCCCTTTTAGAGGATAATGAACCTTTTAATAGTGATTGAGATATAAATTATGATATCATGGAGAGCTAGAGTGTGTTTTCATCTACTAAGGATATGTCCTATTTCCTCCTTAGAATTGATGATCTAAGCACTTGAGGTGGTGGTATATGTTCCCCCAGCACATTGGGTCAATTCCACACCTATATGAATATAATGGAAGATACAACTGAGACCATTTTTATGTAGTGCAGTAGTGAACGCATGAAATATTGGCGCGATGGAATCCCATGATGTGAAATAATCTTTATGGGATGTTATATAGGTGATCAAAAATTAATTACTCTTGTTTCAAACCCATAATCACTGCCTTGATGGCTTAGTTGGAAGTCATATTGGCCATCATCTCCCTCAATTCTTGATTTATGATCATCATTAGAGTGGAGAAATTTAATTTTAATTATGAACTATCCAATGAATTACCTAGACCCATAATTTTTTTGAAGGATCATACATTACGTGACACAAAATCTGGGGGGTTATAATATTCTAGGGGTGTGTGAAAGAAGAACGCTCCATACATTCCCCATCCGCGAATTTGGATTCATAAAGTGTATTTGTGGACCAACTATATAAGTTTTATGATGCAATGGTTGAATGAATTTTGTATATTTATGGTTTCCTTTATCAATTTAGAATCCTCGACTATGGAGATAGTGGCTAGGTCCAGCTGACAACAGACTATCTTGATTGATATATGGAGAGCCTCTTATCACAGATTAGGGATATTTCAAGACATTAGTTGCCGATGAGTATCTATTATATTATTTTGTATATAAGGAAATCACTTCTTTCCTATCATAGATTGGATCTCATAGTAAGAGGTGGGGAGGAGAGAAGACATGTCAGGGAGGTTATTTCATACCAACACTCTCCATATGTCAATGTAATCCTTCTTTTTTTCAGACATTCAAGCCTCCATACATTCAAAATATTGAAGATGGTTCTGAGGGTATCCAACTGACTAAAGCGGATTGTTTTTGGAAGTTTATGGGGGAATTATATGTAGTTGACCCCAATGATTAGATCAGCTCTCAATTTTATTGTGTCAATGTTTTTAACACCACTTTATATTGATTTTTTAGGAATGGGGATGAGGTCCATGTCCATTGGATATATTATCATGTTAAGTTTGACCACATTAGATTTTAGGAGAAGCATCCCCATGATCCATCTCCCCAATACCATGAGGATTATTATCAGGATAATGGTCTTCATTTAATTCGGTTAATTATTTCATGGAAACTTGTGGTGTTGAGAATGTGTTGTGAACAACATCAAGGATAATCATATTGAGTATATCTAGAATATGGGTCTTGATATATGTTGCTGAAAGAATATGATGACCGTCCTTTTGGAATTTTGTAGGTATATGATCTTGTTTTTTGATGTTTTTTATAACATGAATATAACATTCTAGTGTTGTTAGAATATGTGCCCGCTGCTGAGATGTTTCTTGAAAATTCAAATGAGATGTGTCATTGTATAATGTAATGTAATCCTAAACTATGTATAATTCCATTATCACCATGTATGAATCACTTAGGATAATTATATTATCCCAATCCTAATCCTTTGACTATTTTTTTGTCCTTACTTTGGAGGGATATGAGATACCCCTGAGTCTGGTTCCACTCTCACATTGTGATCCTATATTTGAACATGACAATGAGAATGGTCAGAATATGAATTCCCCATTGTAATATGCAAATGGACATATGGAATGGGAGGAGGGAAATTAACGTACTCTTGTATTTCTACATAAGTATAATGGTGCATTCATTCATCTTTAGATATAAGAATATTCTTTGGGATTCCATTATTTGTTGGAATATGCATGGTAGATTCAGTGGAATGAAAATGAGCTTATCCTGAGGCTTGTCCAATTCTCAGTTGGTTAGGCCCAAAAATAGTTGGGATATATTCCTAATCATTGGAAATTTTAGTATTCTGAATTTATTCATTGACATAAATATAATATTTTCGTGGTACACTTTCCCCTCTCACATTATAAGCCCTAGTATGAATGATAATATGAGCCCGATCCTTGGCCATTGTAATACTCCACAAAAATTTATCAAGATGCATGTACCTCTATAAAAATTCTTGTGTTGATCTAACATGGTGATCACTGGTTGGAATGTGAATATGATCCCAGTCTGGTGCCTTTTCCTTTATCATAAAATGAGGACAATACTCTTTTACTGGAGCAATAATGTCATCTTTCTCTGGTGCAACCACTAGTTCATAATGACCATAGAGTTGATTTCCTTGGATGTATTAATAAGAATATTCATCTTCTTTTATATATATACCAGTGATAGAATATTCCAAAATATCTCTTCAACTATTTCTAAAATATATTTTTAATTTTTCAATTTGAGTGTATGTTTATAAACCAAGAAATTATATACTAGAATATATCTTCAATTGAAGTGGAGATATTCTCCCACTTATGTCCTCCTAATGCTACTATAATATTATGATATAATTCATTCATGAGGTTATTGATATGTGCCTTTCACATTCTTATTTCATTAATTCAAACAGACACTTGTTTTGAGTGAGTAAAATATAATAATTCTTTATGTTTACTGCTATAATATTCTCGAATTCATCACCTCCGAGAGTTATAATATGAGTCCACTCATGATTACCTGGAGCCTTCATTTCCTAATGTGTTCTCCTTGATAAAAATAAATTGGTGTGAGAGGTGGAAGTGTGTCAGTTGATACCCTCACCAGGTGACTGATGATTGTCATTGGGATAATGCTGGTGACAATTGTTAATAGGTTCCCAACTCTGGGGACCCTAAAATAGATGGGAGATGAATTTGAATCATCGGTCCACCTTCATCAGTGAAGGACGGTAAAACATGTATCACTTCTAATATATCCTATGAAAGTAGTTTTTTATGTCAATATGGTCTACTACCTTGGCAGTAACTCTCCTCGGGCGGTGTGGACTCATCAGTATCCTTACATGGAGATCATCATTCCCAAATTCCTGGTTTGGGATTATACCACATTACTTTTATTCTATAACTATTGTGTTATCCACATGATGGTAAATTGGATGGGAAGGTTATAAATTGTTTAAAACCTTGGGGTAGTAGTCATAGGTGATTTATTAGAAAATTCATTTGATGATGAATAAATCATCTAACATTATGATATTGTAAATAGGATCACTATCTTGAGTTATGAAGACAAAAAGGAACAATGTTATCAATTAATAAAATATCAAAGGAATGTTTAATTCCCTATTAGATATGCATGTTTAACACAATTTTCCTTTTATTCTCCATCATACCATTATGGTCACTTTGACTTTTCAAATGGATAATGGGATTATTTCATGATAACCCTACTTAAAGAATCTCAACTATATGATTCATTTCAGGATTATCATTTTTGTTTTTGTAGGATATGAGAAAATAATCTTGATGTATGATTAAATGATCATTTTATTATTTGTGAGTACCACATCAGGTTCTCCTTGTTTGATTGCATACAGTGTGCATGAAAAATGGATTGATGGATACTAAAATAATCTTTTTTTTAGAGATTTATGTCAGGTTCATCATTTATGTTTCTTTAAGAAAGAGGTGACTAGGTACCCTCATCGAGGCGGGTTCGGTGTGGCATGACAGATGATTGTGGGTGATTTAGCTCATGCACAAGAATTAACTTTAGGTTATTGTTGTGATTCTTAACAGAAACTCCAAAATGTTCCCCCATCTGAAACTGGGTATGTACATTCTTTCCAAAGGCAGTTTATCAGTTGGGGTTTTATTACCATCAATACATAGTTGAATACGTTGGTCGAGAGGATGATGGTATCAGCTAATCTTACACTTTTCAGTGGAATTGTTTCATACATTATGAATTTCCAATATATTTAATATATGTTCATTAATAACATCTTAATCTTGATATAAGACAGGTAATCAAAAAATATTTGTATGTCTTAATCCTCTTTTAAATCTAGAATGTGGGGATCTCATTATTTAATACATTTATATTTATTCGAGGTTCATCATTTATTTATGAGTAATAGGTGTTTTATTAGGTGATGCAGTTTATTACACCACTCTAAGACATTTTCAACCACACTGAGAGGTGGTTAATATTTAATAAAGGGGACTGATGAACTATGATGCCCCTAGGTATCCCAGTTAATGCAAGAATCATAACACACATAATTTTCTAAACATAAACAGTTTAATATCATAAAAAATTAAAAACATGAGTGCTTCGGGGAACCAGGTTTTAAAACTTGAGTCCTGGTTAAACAGTATATGTATCTAGATTATGATGAGAAACAGAGTTGTCATAGTTCATTTTATTTCTCAATCCTCTAACATATAAATCCAATGAGAATGAGTGGGTCTCAAAGGATGAAATGTTAGATAAATAAGGAGAGTTAAACCGAGGTGGAAATGTATTTGAGAATTGGCCATAAAAAAGTTCCCTACATGTCATGCATGTTACATGAATTAGTGTTCTCGTAGTTCAGTCAGATTCTTTGGAATGGACCCAAGGTAGAAGAAATTATATTGAGGAAAATATGTCATTACACTAACTGGGGATTACACACTAGTGTTTCATGGGATACTGGAGATTCATAATAAAATAGATATAAATATTATAATTCCCTATTCTCATGTAATCCATTACTAGTGTCAGAGATAAGGGAAAACTAGTATCAAGTCTCATTGCATTTAGATGTGAGACTTATACTCTAGAAAATAACCTATGATCTTTAATACATAGATATATCCTAAAAAATGTATCCAATGTTTCCTAATAATTGTAGGAATTAGATTCATCATAGTTCTGTTAATTAATATGTCTGTAGAGGGGAGAGGTAAAGTGACTGACCCATTGGAATGATATGGTCAAAATGGTTAAAGAGTTAGATACATGGAGGGAAATACATGGAGATTGATTCTAATTTAAGATCGATATCAGACCATAGGTTAGAGTCCTGGATATACTAGTTATGGAAGGATTTAGACTCCCTCTAGTTCAATTGATTTCAGCATACACACTAATGTTTTCCTTTTCTGTGTAGATGTTTATGATGCAGATGACTTGATTATTACAACTCCCTAAGACCACATGAGATATGACCATTTGAGAAACAAGGGATAGGAAATATTTGATTTCATTTCCAAGGGATATGAGAATTATGTATAAGTATTTTCATTTGAATAAATAATATACATCTCTACTCTCTAGGACACCTCTTATATATCCAAGTTACTGTATGAATAATATTCCTCATAGATCAAGGAATTGGGCTTACACTTGTTTGTAACCCTTATATTTAGGACATATGATATTATTCCCGTAAATGGGGATTACACTCTTAGGTTTCCCCTTTAATCTGTGATTATACACCATGTAATGAAAAGTTCATCAAATCCTAGGATGCTATATTGACCTGGCCAACTCACATTCCTAATATGATACATGTAGATTATTGAAATTCCTTGATTTTCTACCTTTCTTATCAGAGGATATTTACCTAACAAGTCCATGGGAAATCACATGATCCATTGGACCTATTTGGGGGACATCACATAGTCTTGAACCCATATCAAAGGGTCAGAACATGATCAAGCTTGGCTTCTCTGGAAGATACCGGGGGACCTGGTTGTCTAACCCTAGATTCCATCCCATGATCTTGACTGTATTTCATGTATGGTGTCTGAGGATCTAGCTTACCTTCCCTGATGTTATTGTGAAATCAAGATGAAATTTTTTTTGGGCATCAGGAGTGTCAATGTTTCTTGTCATCGATTGTGTCACATATACAAGCTGACATGTATGGAGTGCATTGTGAAACATGGTTGGGGATTCCATAGGGCATCTCAAGATTCATTCAACTAGACTAGGTTCTACTGAGAGACTTAGCTAATTGTAAATGGTGCTTCCATATGGGTCATGTGACATATATGAGGAGAACTGCACTTCTAGTATTAGAATTCAAGTGGGCCTAGAGATATGAGGGCTTCATTCTAATGGGATTCCTTTTTATTTTATTTTACATTTCCTGGGGACTTGGTGTGATCCAAATTGTATGCCTTCGGAGTAGAAGATGATCTAGACGACATGTCCTTCTATTGTCGCATTACCTGGGTGGTTTATGTGAATCTCACCAGGAATAGAGTGTATATTTTTTTCTTAATTCTCCCATATTTTAGTCTTTCTTATATACATTATATTGATAACATATTATACTTGTTCAATTTTCTCTTGTATCAAGTCACATGTTTTTTATCTATTCAATTGGTTATTCATTGTGTGTCCTATTAGACATCCATTTCATTATCAAAAAGGGGTCAAAAGAAGATTCTATGCATGTTTCATGCTCACTCTGGTTATTATCTAGTATCCATGAGGATATAAAAATTATTGTTCCCAAGATCAACTACTTTGAGAAATGTTCTATAGTTCCAGATTGAGGTTTCATTGAGTATACATCCATGTAAGATAATTAGCTCTCATAAATTAGTGGTTCATTATTCATTTCGGGGGGATTTATAGTCCTCTCCACCTTAGTTATTCAGTTATTATTTTAATCATAAATTGTGAATCAAGTTTGGATTCAGTAGAGGACCTCAACATCTCAAGTCTTCCTGAGTCTCTACTATGGATCACTCAAAGGGCATCACCTGGATATTAGTGACCACAATTTCACCCCATCAACACACCATTTAATGGATTATTCCAAATTAATTTGGAATTTTAGGATAATGTGGGAATGTAATAGAACTTCAATATTGTCATATTGACATGTCCAAGGGTCGTCGTGGTGTTAGGGAACCTATCAAAAGGCCTTCAACTGATATCATGAGGCTTTTCCAAGGGTCACACAAGGCCTTGTTACACGAAAACATCGAGATTTTCAATATTTTTCTGAATGTGAGAGTATCCCACCTCTTTATATCTTTATTTAGATTGATTATATTATAATTATTGGGTATAATGTGAAACTTCAAGTGTATTGTGATGAAAATTACTCTACCTCTTGGTGATTTGTCGCATGAACACTAAATGTTTTAAAGAGATGCACAAGGATTTTGTGGAAAATTATTTCCATTATATCATAGGGATTCAAAGCGGCGAATGAGGTTTCCTAAATATATTTGTGGCTCATTGTGTGATGAAGATTACATGCAGGTGGGATTTCACGAGATAGGGAAGGCATGTCACCAGTGTCTCACATTTCTTTGATGATCACTCAGGGCACATCTCATGATGTTTTATGAATATGAACATATTTATCATCCCCCAATTTTATTTTATTTTTTTAATTTAGAAATTATTTGGATCTCATTACTTTTCTAGAATTTTTGTGTTGAAAATAATTCTCCCTATCGGGGATCCATCATGTGATTTTTACGACCCCAAGTGTCCTAAAACTTTTAGACATTTTACACCTATTTCTGATGGATTTTTTGAGGGGTTTCCTAGTGTCTTATAGTAAAAAATATGTATTTCCTAGAAGATCTTATATGGATACCACTATGTGATAGCTAATTGTTTGGGGTGCCTTCATAAAAGTTTGAGGATTTGTCAAATAGTGATTCATGGGATCTATCTTAGGTAATGTTTTGTGCATGGTAATCTATATTCCCTTCTACTATCCATGTGATCATGTGTACCCTGGGTATTTATGTGATTCAAAATCCTTTGAAATCGTTATATTCCATTTCTTTTGTGGGAAAAATAATACTCGTATTAAGGTATTTCTTCTTTTTTATATTTTTATATTCTCATTTGGTCGGCATAACCATTACAAAAATAATGTTTTCATTATAAAAATAAATAATTTCTCTCTATGATCAATAATTATTGTTCTTCGAAGTCCATGTTCTCTAAATATTATTTAAAATAAGTTGTTTTATTTTCGAATGAATTATTAATGAAATTTTTACACATTTATGAATTATTAAAAAAATTAAATGGAATCTTTTTATAAATTCCAAAATTATAATTTTATTAATTTTACCAATAACGATAAATAAATATTTATTCTATGACATAAATACAGATTTTAAATTCTTCTAGCATTGCCACTAAATTTTTTAATGATGAATTAAATGTATTAATGGGTATTTTTTTAGAAAAAAATTGTAATTTATTTAGAAATATTTATATCATAAATAGGTGATTTCAATATAAAATGGATAATTTCCTTTAAAATATTATAATGATCTTTTCATGAAATTTCTAATCATCAATGTCAACAATCATTGGTGTTTCATATTTTTTACTAGAGATATAATCCAATGGTTCCATACTTATTATTTGTATTGAACAATTATATTTATGATTCTAATAATGTGATGATTAGAAAACACAATTGTTTACAATAGATTATACTATGACTAAATATATAATAACCCATTTTCCTTTCCCTATGTTATGATATCCTGAATGTTTTATTATCATGTGGAACCCAAATGTATTGAATATTGGATTTTTGGAACCTATATATCCCTTCAATACATTGGGAATATATTCATATCACATGAAGAAAAATTATGGGAAACCAGTGGATGTTCATGATCTACTATTATAGACAAGTCAATATGATTGATCAAATATCTCAAAAATTTAATCAATCTTAATCTTCTATATGATGGAAAAATTATAATGATAACTGATCTATTAGGATTTGATTTTCTCAGTTTTTATCAGTAGAGGTTTATTTCATTAACACCTACCCGTTTTTATTTCCTATATCTTTTGTGATTATCTATTGAAATATCTCATTATTACTCTTAGTTGGATTTTCAGATAACAATTTAATGTTTTTCCTTTTCCAATATTTTGATGAATTTTATAATTATTGTATGTGTATATAGTGTACTAAATTCGATGTTCTTTATTTGTTTTATTGTTAATATAACATGATATAAGGATAATTTCTATCTTGTCTCTAACGACATTGAAACAATAAAGTCTTCAATAATTTATTTAGAGACATGATGAATATTCATAAAAAAATATTTAATATACATTTTTTAAAATATCATATCAATGTATATGTTATTAAATGAAATATTTATTTATAATTTTGAAATATAATGAGAAAATATTATTGTGATCTCTAGGGATAAATTTAAGGATAAATATATCAGTTCGAAAATATCATGGAATTTCAGTGATGGATAAAGAGAGTTAATCCCATGTAATTACATATCTATCTAGAAAAAGTATATAGATGTGGATATAGAACAAATTTTATCAGTGGTAATGACAGTAAAATAGATTCATTATGAATTTATTTTATGTTCCCTTGGTACATGACACTGACCCTTGTAGCACCCATAGTTTGAACGGTCTGGATAATTTGTTTTAGAATTCCCAAAAAAGTACTAATATATCATGGTGTATTTGAATATATAATGTAGAGTCACATATCTTAATGTACATATACATTATAATACTTTTGCGGAATACTTAGTACATAACAAAAACACGCACACAAGGACCGTAATAGTTTAATGTCTTTGGAAACTTGGAATATAATCTTCTAATCGTGGTGAATGATCTTCAACATCTCCCATAAAAATCTTCCCTTTTCTACCTAAAACATTTCTTTATATCCTTGGGAAAAGAAAACAGAAAAGGGTGAGCTCAAATGCTCAGTAAGGGTAAACAAAAGAAATATCAATCACATCGTATATATAAGAACATAACTTTTGGAAATCTTAACCTACAAAAGAGATCATAATTTCATAACATGGGATAAAACATGGCAGTGAAATGTAATCACAATAATCATAACATAAAACGTGAAAATTTGTGGCATACACACATAATCATAGAGAATAATTTCTTGTTAGTCAATACTCATTGCCAAGACTATCTTAGTGGAAAAAGTCCCTTTCTGAACTGAGTCACCCTTGTTTCAGTCCTGTTTCACTGAACCGGTATAACCTACTGTTCCATCCATGTCTATCTCATGAGATATAAAATCTTTACCCAATGCATTGGAAGGAGATATAGGTCCCACCCATCTCATAATGATACCATTCTTGTGTGTGCCACAAAATCATAAATCATACATCATTGCATAACCCATGTAATACAAATGGGAATCTTAAACATCATGACATCATAAAACAATTCATATAAGATAAAGGATTTCATAAATATAATTCCATCACAACAAAATCAAATCAATGTAATAATAGGGATAAAAACAGAACCCTTTATTATCTTAGATGGAAAATAATTTTGATAAAACACTTGAACTCCATTCTTGAGGAAAATATCCTTTCTTCTTCAAAAACATTTTTCCTTTCTTAACATGTCATACAACTTTAAACTAAAAGAAGTTGATTAAAAATAAACTTGAAAACTTGTAAAGGATTATTCTTAGAAATAATGTTTTAAAAATCCATTCATGTCGTATAACTTAAAAAAACATTCTTCGTACTTTTGTCGGAAAAGTCAAAAAGTACCTCATACGAAAAACGACAAAAGATTCCTTTCATATCTTTTACTAAAAACTCATCGAAGGGTAAAATTGGATTTAAACAATTGTACGTGGATGTAAATAATATTACATATTGAGGAAACATGTATGTGGATGATAAAATACACCCTAGTAAATACCAAAGTATAAACAATCTCAGATAAAATGAGATTGTGATATATTTCCTTTCCTTAGGTCTGATTTGCTTCGTATGGGTCTGAACCTCCTATATAATAATTTAAATAATGTCATTGACTTATTACAGAGTCATATTCATTGTTATTATATCATATATGGTTCACTTATGACTTTATATTACCCGTTCTTTTGTAAATTAATGTTAAAGTAGCGTTTTGGGTAAAAGCGTCTCATTTGTTGTTCGTGTTTTAACTTGTAATTATTAATATGATTACATAGATAATTATTACTTAATTATAGAATATAAGACATTATTTATATATAATATATATTCAGAATATACATATATATAATGGATCGATAAATGGAAAGAAATACACCGTTCATGGAGACGGTAGGCCGTACGTACGCATGAATGATGTTTTCTTTTCGTTATTGAATTTAGTGGAATTAAGTAGATGACATACATATATATACACATAAATCCAGTATCTTTATAATGTCATATATTTCATTATTATTTCTTATATATACTTTATAATCATTCTTAAATGGTTAACATGGAGAATGAATCTCATCGCGTAGTGGAGACGGTAGTCCGTACGTACGCACGAGCGATGATATCATTTCCATAACTATTGAATTGAATTGGAGTGGATGATACAATATATAAGAATCAATATGATTTTCTAATTACTATGTATAGTTATTCATTACACCATTATACCCATCCATGTAAGGTGGTGGTGGAAAATAGATTACACCACGGTGTGGACACGGTATTCTGTACGTACGCACGCGCGATGATTTCTTTTTCCTTAGGATGGATAGATGGTGAAATATGGTTGTTTCATACTTATAATAACATATAAGTATATTAGTGATACTGATGTTATTACTTCATAATGAAAAAACCTAATAAGAAGAAGTGGAAGAAGAAATACAGATGAAAGAATCGGTAACGGACATTACCTCTTCTTTGAAGTGCATCTTTGAGACCTCCTTTTAGGGCACTAAAATGCATCTTTGAAGAAGACCAGAACCTCTATGATGTTTTTAGGGAAGTGGAGACGATAATTTGGCACGGGTTTGCCGAGCTTGAAGGCTCAAGGTTGTGTGATGAAGAGAGGGAGGAGGTTCCCTTTTATAAGGGAGGAGAGGGGCTCCTTTGGAAAAACTAAAAATATTATTTTATTATAAAGTCAAGTTCGGTTTTAAATAGCTCAAAATTGATTTATTTCGAGGATAAGGTGGGGATGGGTCGAAATATTTTCATCCAATAGAATTTAAACAAGTTTAGGTTCCTATTTTAACCTTATCATTTTGATTTAACATTAAGTTAAATAATTTTTCTTTTACTGTGTCTTCTTGTGTTCTTACACTATAAGGTTAATAAACTTACAATAAGAAGCCAAACGAACCCCAATTTGTTTATTATTAATATATATAACCTTATCTAAGTTATTTTGCCGAACCTTATATTTTTAGGAATAAAATAACAATTAATAATATAATATTTGTTTTAAAAACTATTTTATGTCAATTTTGACACTATTTAGTAATTGATTTTTGTGAAAATCATAACAGAATGATATGTTCGAAAAAAGTTAATTAAATAAATACTAAGATGTCATATTAACCTAGAGAATTAGTGGAATTCATAAAAAGTCTTAAATTACATTTATTTTGGTCAATATTTCATTAATAAGATAATTACTGCATCATCTTTGTGTCATAAATAAATTAAATTATTTGATGTATAAAAATTACAAATAAAATACCATTATGTAGGAAATATTTTTGTCTTTCTAATGAATATTTAAAATCGAATTTATCTTATGTATAACCCTATATTAAAAATGTTTTAGTAAATAAAATTTGATTTTAACTCTTTTAACTCTTCTTTGAATTAAATAATAAAAAATTTTCTAATCTAATTCAAGTGGGCCTAAATGGTCATATTTTATTCCTATGTTTGTTTTTGGTCGAATTACACTTGTCCAATAGAATTAGGACTTGTTTTAGGGTAATAATAATATCATCTCTACCCGTAATTACCCTATTTACTTTTAACCGTGGTAAAAAAAATAGTAAAATGTTAATATTCACCAAAAAAGTATTTTCATCTCATTGAACCACATTTTACTTACTGACATAAACCATATATCTTGTATTTTTGAAATTCCACTCACAGAAGCGGTAAAATTATGTTTTATGAAAAATTCAGTTTTTTAACTACCACTTATTGGTTTCACTATTTGTCAAAAATTGAAAGTTTTCAGAAAAATGCCAAAAATTAGGCCTAAGCTATATTTGATATTATGAACTCAAAAATGATTTCTATTTTACCAAATTAAAAACATATCAGTTGC
This sequence comes from Viscum album, assembly GCA_963277665.1. Classification (NCBI taxonomy): domain Eukaryota; kingdom Viridiplantae; phylum Streptophyta; class Magnoliopsida; order Santalales; family Viscaceae; genus Viscum; species Viscum album. The sequence continues at coordinate 123,192,576 of OY728164.1, read as the reverse complement.
ATTAATTAATTTAAAAATTAATTCCCGTCATCAAAACAAAAGGCGTGTTTTTAAGAGATAATAACTATCAAAAGATTGACACTTGTTTATAACTGGTTTAAAAGTGAAATTACATCCAATGACCAACATTATATTAAATTGTAAAAATATATTCTAAATATACTTTAAAACCACTCAAAATTAATAATTTATCACTATTAATTATTTCGGTTGAAAAAGTTGTTTTTAATTAAAATTTAGTAATTTTCACTATTCATCAAAATATGAATGTTATCCGAAAATCACCAAAATTTCACCCTAAGCTAATTTAGATATTCCGAATCCAAAAATGAAGTCCATTTTGAAAAATAAAATTTACAAAATTTCAAAAGTGGTTAGTACTATTCATAATGGCTAGTTTTAATAATATTTTAATAGCATATCGTTGTTTAGCAAAACATGGTGTTGCGTACAACACACGCTATCGTGGAAGGTCGCAATTGTGTGTAATTCAAGCTAGGTCAGAGATGTGTGTTGTGAAAGTTCTTTTTGGTGTAGCGTATAACACAAGACATTAATGAAATTAAAAATAATATTTTTCATAAAATCTCGGGGTGTTACATTTTACCCCCCTTAAAATGAATTTCCCCCTCGAAATTCGTCGGGGTTATAAATTGTTTACTACTCGAAAGTTTATTTAATAGAAACCCACATCGTAAAAAGGAATACCAAAACCAATCTTTAAAAAAAGTATGAAACGTAATGGTTACCTAAGTAAACTAATCACTGGGTTTCCACATAGGTGAAAATATGGATATGGAAGAGAAATCTAACCGTCATTTTCTGATGGAGAGTGGAAGAGAACATGGCTATGGAAAAGCTAGCAATAACAAAGCCTTAAATTTGTGACGATCTAAGGTACCATATGATTAATCAGATATAAGAGAACTAGGACAATATTTTTGGTTTTCAGGATTGTTTCCCTAAAGTTGAAGAATTTGAATTAGAATAAATACTTACTTTATTTTGGTACAATCTCACTGTTGTTCGTGCCTTGAACAATTTCCACTTCATCTCTTAAATAAATGAAGTTGAATTTGTTATTCGTGAAGTGTTAGTAGATCATGTGATAGAATGACGGGTCATTCCATCTGTCTCAAACAAAAGGTTAGAAAAAGTTATTAAATATACATAAGTCATTCTATAGTGAGATTAATCATATATGGTTCCTAAAATGGACTTATACTTCATATATAATACTGCTTATTATAATAAAACTAGTTTATACTAAATAGGGACTTCCTGTAGGCCAGTGGTAGGAGATAAAGGCCAGTCGCACTTCATTTGTGGGTTCGATTCCCACAGCTTTGTCCGACGCGATGGGATGTCGCCCATCCTGCAGGTTGTCCTTTTTCTAAAATTATATTACTATAACATCCTATCAATAATATAGAAAAAACTTCTATAGTTAAATAATACTAACTTATGTCCAACATAATCCATTCCAATCTTTAGGCTTATCCATAATAGTTCAGTCCACTCTCATAACATAGTGAAAACGATTACCAGAGATTTAATACCATTGTTGATCCCCATATATCATAAGATATGTTTTGTTGGTCACATTGCAAACATTCAAAGTCCTTAATCATGTATTCTCTTGAATACCCATTGAACCTTAGTGAAAACATGAATGCAGTTAAAAGTTAAAACCTTCCACATACCAAAATCCTCAAAATTCTATATACTCAAACCATGATATCACTTAGTCCTTATATCAATCCAGAGCTCATGAATACTGTCAAATATATCATTTTCTCATTTTCCTTTCATTATGCGCATATCATAATTTTTCCAAAAATATCTCAATCACTTTCCATGGATACTGGTCCATAAAATTGTTGAAAACCACAATAGACCAATACATAAATATTCCAATATTCCATGATACTATATACAACAATATTTTGGAATCCCATTACATAAACACTTAATCATTCCACTACATCGTAGTCATATTCAACATCGCCAATAGTAATATCATGTGACTTCCCTTTGTCCTTTTCCTTAAGTGGTTTCTCATGTCGATCATCACTAACCCTTGGATTAGGGAATTTATTGGCATAATGTCCCATCTCTTTGCACTTGAAGCATTGAAGTGTTGGTGGTGCGTTCTCTGCAGTCTTTTCTTTATTCACATCAATAGAAACCCTTTTTCCATTACTTCGACACTCAGCTGCTCGATGACCTTCTTTTCCACACTTAAAACATTTTATAGTCCCTTTAAGACAATCTCCACCATGCTTCTTTCGACACTTTGTGCATAAGGAAACATTCATCTTCTTTTCACCATTATTTTGAGATTTCTCCTTGAACTCCATCTTTCGTTTCTTGTCAAAACCATGAGATGGATATGTAACACCAACTTCCATTTCTACCTTGATAGCACAACGCATAATTTTTCATTGCTACTGAAGTCTCTTATAGATAATGCCCTTCGAAGACTTGGATTTATGCCACTGAAAAATCGATCAACATTACTTTCAGGTTGGATGATAATGCCAGATGCATACCTTGCAAGTCTTGTAAAATTCGCTTCGTATATACCAACAAATTCATCATCCTTTTGCTTTAGTTCAAGAAACTCCTTCTCCATATTTGTTCGAAGAACACGAGGGAAGTACTTATTGAAAAATAAGTTCTTGAACTCATCCCATTCCATGAACTCAATTTCATCTCTTTGCCTCGTATTCTTGATAAGATTCCACCATTGATCAGCTTCACCTTCCAAAAGATATACTGCTAAGATGACTTTATCATTTTCATATCTTTGAAGAACTGAAATTATCTTTTCAGTGGTACTGATCCATTGTTCATCAACAAGTGGATCAGAAGACCCACTGAAAGAAGTTGGACGTTGCCTCATGAAGGAATCAATAGAATATTGTTCCCTTATCTGCTCATTTGGAAGTCCAAAATGATTCATAGCTTGTGTAAGTATAGCAATAAGATTTTGCACTCCATCTCCCATAAAATTTGTTTGTTCAGGAGGACAATAATTGCATTGTCCATTGTATTGATCAACAGGGTTCCTTCGGGTTCCATCCATCGTCTAAAACCCAAAAAGAATAGTGTGAGAGGCAAAAATCATGATAGGGAAAACAACATAATAAAGGGGGAGTACCCTCAATATCTAATATCTAAGGTTAAATTCTAAGATCGTTAGCGCAATTCTAGGACTATAACCTATACGTATACTTAACCTTAGAGACATCCCTAGACATACCTTAGAAATATCTCTAGGGATCTCACTAAAGTTCTCGCTTCCTAGTTTCCAAAGGTTGACTAAACCTTTCCTCTGATACCAACTATAGAGACCCGTATCTTAACGTACATATACATTATAATACTTTTGCGGAATACTTAGTAAATAACAAAAACACACACACAAGGACCGTAATAGTTTAGTGTCTTTGGAAACTCAGAATATAATCTTCTAATCATGGTGAAAGATCTTCAACATCTCCCATAAAGATCTTCCTTTTTTTTACCTAAAACCTTTCTTTATATCCTGGGGAAAAGAAAACAGAAAAGGGTGAGCTCAAATGCTCAGTAAGGGTAAACAAAATAAATATCAATCACATCGTATACATAAGCACATAACTTTTGGAAATCTTAACCTGCAAAAGATATCATAATTTCATAACATGGGATAAATCATGGCAGTGAAATGTAATCACAATAGTCATAACATAAAACATGAAACTTTGTGCCATACACACATAATCATAGAGAATCATTTCTTGTTAGTCAAGACTCATTTCCAAGACTATCTTAGTGGACAAAGTCCCTTTCTGAACCGAGTCACCCTCATTTCAGTCCTGTTTCACTGAACTGGTATAACCTACCGTTCCAGCCATGTCTAACTCATGAGATATAAAATCTTTACCCAATGCATTGGAGGGAGATATAGGTCCCACCCATCTCATAATGATACCATTCTTATGTGTGACACAAAATCATAAATCATACATCATTGCATAACCCATGTAATACAAATGGTCATCTTAAACATCATGACATCATAAAACAATTCATAGAAGATAAAGAATTTCATAAAAATAATTCCATCAAAACATAATCAAATCAATGTAATAATAGGGATAAAAATAGAACCCTTTATTATCTTAGATGGAAAATAATTTTGATAAAACACCCGAACTCCATTCTTGACTAAAATATCCTTTCTTCTTCAAAAAAATTTTTCCTTACTTAACATGTCATACAACTTTAAACTGAAAGAAGTTGATTAAAAATAAACTTGAAAACTTTTGAAGGATTATTCTTAGAAATAATGTTTTAAAAATCCATTCATTTCCTATAAGTCAAAAAAAATCATTCTTCGTACTTTTGTTGGAAAAGTCAAAAAGTACCTCGTACGAAAAACGACAAAAGATTCCTTTCATATCATTTACTAAAAACTCACCGAAGGGTAAAATTGGATTTAAAAAATTTTACGTGGATGGAAATAATATTAAATATTGAGGAAACATGGATGTGGATGATAAAAAACACCCCAGTAAATATCAAAGTATAAACAATCTCGGATAAAATGAGATTGTGATATATTCCCTTACCTTAGGTCTGATTTGCTTCGTAAGTGTCCAAACCTCCTGTATAATGATTTAAATAATGTCATTGACTTATAACAGAATCATATTCATTGTTATTATATCATATATGGTTCACTTATGACTTTATATTACCCGTTCTTTTGTAAATTCATGTTAAAGTTGCGTTTTGGGTAAAATCGTCTCATTTGTTGTTCATGTTTTAACTTATAATTATTCATATGATTACTTAGATCATTGTTACTTAATTATATAATATAAAAAATGATTTATATATAATATATATTCAGAATATACATATATATAATGGATCGATAAATGGAAAGAAATACACCGTTCATAGAGACGGTAGGCCGTACGTACGCATGAACGCTATTTTTCTTGTCGTTATTGAATTGAGTGGAATTAAGTAGATGAAATAAATATATATACACATAAATCCAGTAGCTTTATAATGTAATATATTTAATTATTATTGCTTATATATACTTTATAATCATTCTTAAATGGTTAACATGGAGAATGAATCTCATCGCGTCGTGGAGACGGTAGTCCGTACGTACGCACGAGCGATGATATCATTTCCATAATTATTGAATTGAATTGGAGTGGATGATACAATATATCAGAATCAATATTATGTTCTAATAACTATGTATAGTTATTCTTTACACCATTATACCCATCCATGTAAGGTGGTGGTGGAAAATAGATTACACCACGGCGTGGAGACAGTATTTCGTACGTACGCACGCACGGTGATTTCTTTTTCCGTCGGATGGATAGATGGTGAAATAGGGTTGTTTCATACTTATAATAACATATCAGTATATGAGTGATACTGATGTTATTACTTCATAATGAAACAACCTAAGAAGAAGAAGTGGAAGAAGAAATAAAGGTGAAAGAATCGGTAACGGACATTACCTCTTCTTTGAAGTGCTTCTTTGAGACCTCCTTTTAGGGCACTAAAAAGGGTCTTTGAAGAAGACCAGAACCTCTAGGATACTTCTTGGGAAGTGGAGAAGATAATTTGGCAGGGGTTGGCCGAGCATGAAGGCACAAAGTTGTGTGGGGAAGAGAGGGAGGAGGTGCCCTTTTATAAGGGGGGAGAGGGGCTCCTTTGGAAAAACTAAAAATATTATTTTATTATAAAGTCATGATCAGTTTTAAATATCTCCAAATTGATTTATTTCGAGGATAAGGTGGGGATGGGTCGAAATATTCTCATCCAATATAATTTATACATCTTTAGGTTCCTATTTTAACCTTATCATTTAGATTTAACATGAAGTTAAATAATTTTACTTTTTCCGTGTCTTCTTGTGTTCTTACACTATACGGTTAATAAACTTACTATAAGAAGCCAAACGAACCCCAATTTGTTTATTATTAATATATATAACCTTATCTAAGTCATTTGGGCGAGCCTTAGATTTTTAGGAATAAAATAACAATTAATAATATAATATTTGTTTTAAAAACTATTTTATGTCAATTTTGACACTATTTAGTAAATGATTTTTGTGAAAATCATAACATAATGATAAGTTTGAAAAAATTTAATTAATGAAATACTAACATGTCATATTAACCTATAAAATTAGTGGAATTCATAAAAAAGTCTTAAATTACATTTATTTTGGTCAATATTTCATTAATAAGATAATTACTGCATCATCGTTGTGTCACAAATAAATTAAATTATTTGATGTCTAAAAATTACAAATAAAATACCATTATTTAGGAAATCTTTTTAGGTTTTAATGAATTTTTAAAATCGAATTTATCTTATGTATAACCCTATATTAAAAATGTTTTAGTAAATAAACTTTGATTTTAACTATTTTAACTCTTCTTTGAATTAAATAATAATAAATGTCCTAATCTAATTATAGTGGGCCTAAATGGTCATATTTTATTCCTAAGTTTGTTTTTGGTCGAATTACACTTGTCCAATAGAATTAGGACATGTGTTAGGGTAATAATAATATCATTTCTACCCTTAATTACCCTATTTACTTTTAACCGTGGTAAAAAAATAGAAAAAAGTTATTATTCACCAAAAAATTATTTTCATCTCATTGACCCACATTTTATTTACTGATATCAACCATGTCTCTCGGATTTTTTGAAATTCCACTCACAAAAGCAGTAAAATTATGTTTTATGAAAAATTCAGTTTTTTAACTACCACTTAGTGGTTTCACTATTCATCAAAAATTGAACGTTTTCAGAAAAATTCCAAAAATTAGGCCTAAGCTATATTTGATATTATGAACTAAAAAATGATTTCTATTTTACCAATTTCAAAACATATCAGTTGAATTAGTTAATTTAAAAATTAATTCCCATCATCAAAACAAAAGGCATGTTTTTAAGAGATAATAACTATCAAAAGATTGACACTTGTTTATAACTGGTTTAAATGTGAAATTACATCCAATGACCAACATTGTATTAAATTGTAAAAATATATTCTAAATATACTTTAAAACCACTCAAATTAATAATTTATCACTATTAATTATTTCGATTGGAAAAGTAGTTTTTAATTAAAATTTAGTAATTTTCACTATTCATCAATATATGAAAGTTATCCGAAAATCACCAAAATTTCACCCTAAGCTAATTTCGATATTCCGAATCCAAAAATGAATTCCATTTTGAAAAATAAAATTTACAAAATTTCAAAAGGTGATTATTACAATTCATAACGGCTAGTTTTAATAATATTTTAATAGCATATCGTTGTTTAGCGAAACTTGGTGTTGCGTACAACACACGCTATCGTGGAAGGTCGCGATTGTATGTAATTCAAGCCAGGTCAGAGATGTGTGTTGTGAAAGCTCTTTTTGGTGTAGAATATAACACAAGACATTAATGAAATTAAAAAGAATATTTTTCATAAAATCTCGTGGTGTTACATATAATGTTAATGGATAGAATATATAAAAATTAAGGAATCATATAATTTAATGAATGATTCATGATTAAGATATTAAGTAAAGGATTTTTCTGGATTAGTCACTCTGATTAAATATTCTTTCTGTGAAAGGAGAAAGTTTAATGATGATGAGGTGGTAATATATATGATCAAATACAAATGTACCCTATATGGTATTATTTATATTAATTCATTTGTTTCAAAAAAAATCTAAAGTTATGAAAATGAATATCCTCAATGATAAGATGTTTAATTATAAAATAAAAAAACAAAAGTGTATGATGATCACATCAGATTTCATTGAGTCCTCTACTGTTGAAATATTTGGGAGTGTGTATCCAAAAATATCAATTTATTAACCCAATAGAATACATTTATTTTATCAAATAATTTTATTATATTTTTATTCATAAGGACCACATAAATTTAAATTGAATAGTTTTCACATTTGAAATTCCATAAAAACATTTGTTCATTTATCTGTGTACAGATTAATAAGAACATTTGATAGAGATAACATCCATTATATGGTTCTTGATTCCAATTTATTAATTATTCTTATCATAGATTGTTGTTGATGAACTCAACATCGATTATATTGATTTTGTAATTGATTTTTTATGTTTTTCTAGTAGACAATCATATTATTACACTGAAAAATGTTGTTTCGTTTTTAATAGAAGTAACTCCATGTTATTTTCCTATTTCAAAGGATCCCTATTGAATGAACCTAATTGAGTTGAAATAACATAATAATAAACTATATGAGAATGTTGAGTATTGATTCATTCAGACATTTATGTCTTGAAGTGGTGGACATGTTCTTTTTATTAATAAGAAATATTTATCGATAAAAATTTATATTGGTTATCTGTAATTGAACATGATTGCAAAAATAAAAAATTATCCTCTTACCCATATTAAATGCTTGTTTGAGAAACTTTCCAGAGAACAATAATTTTTGATTGTTGAGCTTCATTATTGATATCATTCATTGATGATAAATAAATATTATATACTAAAAAATGTAATCGATACTAGGAGTGGACATTATGAATATAATGTGATTCCATTTTGGTCTTACTAATCCCCCCGCTATGTTCATGTATTTAATGAATATATATGTCATATAATAGCTTGATCAATTTGTTCTAGACATTATATATGATATTATTATATGTTCAATAAGAATCAAATAGAAGTTTGATCACCGAAAAATTATATTGAGGATAATATAAAATGTGAATCAATATGAATATTTTAAATTATTACTCTTATATAAAAAGGATTTATTATTTCATCTTATAATCACTAGTAATGAAATATCAGTGGATTCATAAAATACTATGTAAATTTAATATTTCATTAATGTTTTAGATAATTTATTTGAAAAAATAATAATAAATTTTTGAATCTAAATTTAAATGTTATTTTTGGGATAATTTTGGATAATTTTCTTAAATGATAAATGTTTTTAAGAATAGATAAAAAATACTGAATTTTATAAAAATTATATTTTCATTTTAAATAATTGAGAAGCTCCATATTATTTTGGGATGGAATTAGAAATAAAATTAGTTCAATTATATGTTAATTAATTGACACTATTTTATTCATGTTATTATCATATAAAATTCTTTGAGTAAATCATTCTACACATATGAAAACGTTTTTTTGAAAAAATATATTTTCATCACTTCTGTTGGATTAATTATATATAATATTCATATGCACCAGTGAAATGAATTTGTAAAAGTTTATTTCAAATATTTAGTCATCATAATTAAAAATATATATTATAATAATATTTCTTTTTGTTTCATAATCAATAGTAATAATACATAAATTAAATATCGTGATTAAGGTTAATAGATTGTTACGATGTGGTTAAACTAAAAGGTATGTGTTAAAATGAAATAAATATTTTTCTGATTACATAAGTACATATTTATGATTTATGTAATACATAAAATATAATTATATATTTTATAGCCAAAGAGAATGTGTCAAATGTGTGTATAACTTATTTATTTAAAAAATTTCATTTGTGTCATCTTTTCCCCATATAAAATGAAACCCCCTCTCCTCTCCACTTCAGAAATCAATAACAATTTTGTTCATAAATAAAATTCTATGATATCCTAATTAAATCCCACTGAATATCATAAATTCATTTTTTTATTTGGAATCTATCATACGAATTATTTTTTAAAAAACTGAATGATGTTCTCCGAAGAAATGCTATATTTCTGAATTGAGGGCTTATGTTTTATTTCATAATACACCATCCTCAATTATTCTCAAAATATTCTTGATATGAAAAAATAATTATCTCTCATATACAAAAATATTATTATCTTGATTGAATAACACTTATCCATATCCTCCTCAATCATATGGGTAATGAAATCTCAACAATATGTGTAGCAGAATACCACCTCCCGAACCAATGTAATTTGTTTTCCAACAACGACTCCCAATGTTTTCTATAATGGTGGATTTAACATATTTTATGATATTTATGAAGTAATTATACTTCATAAATTATAAATTCACCTCTACTTTCTATCATACCAAATCATTGTAAAATTATAACATCGATCGTACATATATATGGACTACCTCCAATACAATGTGATGTGATATGTTTTTAATTTTATTTTGATAAGAATGTTAATAAGGATATTATTAGTGAGAATATACATTTATATATATATATATGATATAACGTTTATTTTTTAAATGTTATTTAGTATTTACCTTTTTTTCTTTTCATCAGCTAATAAAATGGAAGCATTGTTCATATATACCTTAGGAATACCATCTCAATGAATTTTATACTTCATTTTATAACTCTAAAAATTTACATTTTACTATTACTTTATATATTAATAATATATCTAATATTAATTTAATTTACAAAATAATGGTGATGATGATCCCAAAATCAGTGAAATGGATTTAAAATACGAAGCCAAAACACATGGAAAATAAAGCAATTATAACTGGAAATGTAATTTTTATAACAAATTGTTAATTATGAGGTAATACATGGTCATATTTAATATTATATAGTATTATAAAAAATATTATGGTACTATAATATTTTATTATTTAACATATGTCTATTATATTGGCGATACAAATTTGTACAATGAATTTATAAAATTGCGGAAATGAATTTTGATCTCACTATTATTTCTCTGAGACATATGCCAAATTCACCACATGTTTTCTTTGTATCATATGATCTTACCATTAATGTATTTTATGAATACTATCATGAATAATATGGTATTTACATATACATATAATTTTATCTATTTCATGGGTCGTAGGATTCAAAGGTTACCAAGGTTTTTTAAGTTCCTCGACACAATCACATTGCTAATTGGGATTATTTTTCATTGATATTACATTATTGAAATAATATAGAGTACATATGAAGAAAATGATTTCTTATGTTCTCCTATAGTTATATATTGAATATAAATTTTTTTATTTTCAATTACCACTCATTATGAACTAGAGATTCTAAAATAATGTGTTTTAGAAAGAATAAATGATTATTCTCTTGGGTCAAAATTCATTTTTAATTCATGTCCATATTTTTTAAAAATGATATAAATAATGTTTTTATTAATCTCCAATAAATTTTAAAACATATTAACCAATTTAAAATTTAAAAAATTTGGATTAAGAAGAATTTTTTTTTGAATGACTTAATTTTTCATTTTTAATAAAAATTTGAATGTAATCATTATTTTAAAATGTACGCCATGAGAAAAAAATTTACACCATGAAAACTCAATTATTTAAATCATATATTATGACATTTAAAGGTTATTATCAAATAATATATTTTATTTTAATATTGGGATATTTTTATATATTAAATAATCCATTTTAAAAAGGGATATTTCCCTCCAAATTGTTTTAATGATTATTTTATGAATTTATATTAATCTACGACAAAAAAAACTATTGTTTAATATATTAATTTAGGGATATGAAAAAACAGAACCCTACTCAATATATATTATTAATATTTATGTTAGTGATTATTATATAGATAATTTTATGAATCCCATTTCATTCCAATGGTTTATACAATGATGCAATGTTTATGTAATCCATTTACATTCCTTAGGTAAAGAGATGATTAATGATTTTTGAAACTGTAGAACATAAATGAATTGATGAAATTATGGGTGGTAATTATACATCCCTCTAATTAATTTATTGATGATTTTTATCTCACTATATATTTACGGTAAAAAATATTTTGTGCTTGATCAACTGTAGGAATCAAGAAAATGTGCTTGATCCACTCTAGGAATCAAGTGATGATTTTGAATTTATTATGTTATGGGAATTGGGTAGTGATAACTCACTAATATGATTTTATTGGCTTTATATTTAATCATTTATATGAAATGGATTTTATTATTATGATGGTGCCATACTTATTGTAACACACCAAGAATTTATGATATAACCTTTTTTAAATTAACATCTTCAATAACATAAATGCTTAACAACTTATTAAATATGATTATTGAATTATTATATTAATCTTAATGATTTTAGTAACGGAAAAAATTATTTAGATTATGTAAATTATGAAAATATATATTACACTTCTTCATGTAATTAATTTTTTTGTTAACAATTCAATTGAAATAAAAACAGACTAAACCTAAAGAATGTATTATTATAAAAAATATATTTATTCCCATAAATTTTTTTGATATATATATGATAATTAAATAATATTTATTTAAGTATGTGAATGAAATTTATATAATACATATTCAATAAAAAATTGGTATTTATCCAAAATATTCTTAGAGGCGTAATATAAGAACAAATTTAATTTTTCACATAAAATGCTATATTTTATTAATGTAGTTTTATGAACATAAAATGGAGAACATAATTTAAAAATAAATTTTTACATTTTTATAAATTATATTTTAAAAAATAAAAATTATTATTCAATATTTATTTTCAATATTTAAATTGGTAATTTTTTGGAATTTTTTATTAAATTTCATTTTTTGTGAATAATAATTTCACTATTAGAATACTAATTCGACTGCTAGAAATATTAATCTATCGATTAGAACAATAACTAAACTTATGAAATGATAAATAATATTTAGGTATCTTAAATAAGAATGTATTATATAAATATATCATAGAATTTGTAAATAAATGTTTTAAAATGATAAATTAAGTGTCAGAATTATTTTCATACATAAATGTTTATTTAAAATTTTATAATTAATATAATGCTTTAAATGAAAATTAATTTCATAAAATATATTATATAAATTAAAATTATCTTTTATTATGATTATATGATTTATTGTTTATACAATAATAAATCTTTGAAAGTGTAATAAGATATGATAATAATTTAAGATTAGAATTTCTTGAATAAATTATGATTTATTTTATAACATGAATGTTTCATATATATAAAAATATATTAATAAAATGAATTTAGTAATTTTAATTCTACAGGTAAAAAATTATTTATGGTGAATTTTTTTAATTTGTCTAAAAAATTGATTTTTTGGTGAATAGTGACATATAATAATTTACGATATTTTACAAAATAATACAATTATGTAGTCATACATGATAAATAGATGATTTAAGAACATAATTTCTAAATATAATTCATTAAATTAATATATATTGGTATTATTCTCAAACTATTCCTAGTCTTGAGAAAAAATAACAAACAAATAAATAAAACATTCATAAATTACCCCTATTATACACTGTATATGCCACCCCTCAACACCTCTTCTCCACACACCTTCCTATATATGATATTTTTAAAATTTAATCCTAAAACTATTCCCAATCCCATCACCCATTTCTAGGATACTTTGGCCTCAAAAAAAGAAAAAACAGTCCCTTTAATGAGGATATCTAGGAGGAGACTTCAAGTGGTTAAAAATTATCTTTATTTTATTTTATTTTATTTTATTTTTTTATTTTTTTCTTATCATTATATCACCTACCCTATAATAAATTTAAATTATATCCCAAATATAAAATATATAATATAATTTTATTATGTAAATGGAAAATCAACCGTCATTTCTCATCTAATATTCCATTTATTTTAAAGATGGAAACATTGTAATTTAGGTGACAAATTATACCCTTCATGGACGGTGTGTTTTGGTTTTTCAATTCATAGTTCAACTCTGGTAATAAATCCAATTTTTTAATACATATGACAATATATTTACAAAATATTATCTAGTTTTATCAAAACAATATATATCCTAAATAATAATTAACGATATATTACTACTTTGTGAGGATTGAAAAACATCCAATGTAATCTAAATGACTATCACAAAAATGTTATCTAATGAATAAACATCACACAAAATAAACAAATGACTTATATAACCATTTAATATTATACATTTTACTTAATAAAAATTAAACTCAATTATGGATATTTATTTTCATTTCACATGATCATTTCTACCTGTATAAAAGTGAGTCAATCCTGAAATCAAATGAATCAAATACATCCGAACATTGAAATTGAAAAAAAAATCTCAAAAAATGACCTAAATAAACGTAATATAATTTTATTATATTAAATAAATGTATAAATTATTCTTAATAAATTAATTAGTGTATTTAATTTGACTACTACTGATGTTAAACAGAAGAGCAGAATGTTTTCTGACATAAGGTAACGACTTTCCATCTTACTCCTATTTCTATTAGATATGCCTTATTTTCCACTATCTATTATGTGTGGTGTATGTATATTTTCCATTTATAAATAGTATATTTAATATATATATCCTAATGTTATTAAATGACTTATTTAATGATCATTAATTTTATGGGGCATATGGTTCACCTATTTGCGAAGTGGTAAGGGATCCTCCCAGAACCTACATTTTTTTCATTCGAGTTACGTTGTATATTTCTTTACCGAAATGAAATTTTTATTTATTTTTATTTACTTATTTAAAATTATTTTTATATGATCCAAAATCATGTACACATATGATTTCATATTTATTTGATGTGAAATACATGATTTATAATGTTTTACTTCCTGTTAAGTAAGCTCAATTTAACGGAACTTCCCAATTTCGTACAGATTTTAAGTATCCTACATAATCTGTTTTAAGACACTATTTTTCCCTAAAATCACTATTTTGATCATTAAAATATATCTTTGTTCATTTCAGATTATATACACGCCATTATGAATATTTCTATTTTAATGACTGATTTTTACTTTCCCGAAACCCATAATGAATTTCCTCATTAAAAAAGTTTCTCTAACACGATTTTTAAAAGTTTTAACATTAGGTCGAAAACATTTTTCAATAAAATATAATTTCATTATCCTTGTCTTCTATTTTTAAGACAAGCATCTTTATAGTTAGATTTTATGAAAAATAAAAATTATTTTATGAAAGAAATCAACATTCAAAAGTAATAAAAGCGTTTTTTCACCTTTCACATTTAGTTCTGTGTGTTATATTCCTTATGCACCACTAATTCATTGGGTGTCATGTATGAAATGTCCTTTGATATATCATATCATTATTATTATTATTCACATGATATAAAAATTTTCATATAAAGTTATTCCTTCATATGTATTATGATTTAAATGTTTGAAAGTTGTATGAGACAGATTAGAATTCTAAAAGATTATTTTCTCCATGAATATTTCCATGGTATCTTCATCTATGTAAAAATTAATTTTTTAATCATTTATTTCATTGAGGTTTATCTCTTATAATACCATCTACCATATGTTGTTGATACTTTTAGGATCATCTTTATAGTGGATGGTCTATTTGATACCACTCATGGTTTATGATTAATGTATTCAAATTTGTTAAGCTAGTTTTTCAATATTAATATTTATTTTGATTATGTTTTACCGTTTTAACATGTGGAATGCATTATAATTAGTATATGAGGAGTGAGTCCCTCTATATCCCTTTGATTCATCATAATGTCTTGTGAGACTAACCCAAAATGGATTTCTCCAAGGCATTACCCATTAATTTTCAGGTGTCATGGACAAAGCCTCGATGATATGTTTATGATGAACAAAATTAACCATTACCTCATTATGATATTAGTTATTGATTGTCCATGTAATTATTCTACTATAATAATAGCTATGGTTAAAAATTATTCTCATGTGATGGTATATATGTATTTATTTATTCATTTTTGTTCTTTCCAAAAAAATCTCATGTTTAGGTTCTTATTAAAGGTTATGGGCACATATGATGCTTGTGATGGGTAGAGCCCAGCATTTTTGTTATCCATAATCTACGATCAATCATAGATCTATACGATGATGAATGTTGTGATCCACATAATTTAGTCAAATAAATAAAAAATGATTAATTACTCTATGATTGAGGAAGTGTATAATTACATAATAATTATAATTAATTAAATTAAATAAATAATTACCTATGTTATAATTATTTAATTG
Organism: Viscum album; assembly: GCA_963277665.1. Taxonomy (NCBI): domain Eukaryota; kingdom Viridiplantae; phylum Streptophyta; class Magnoliopsida; order Santalales; family Viscaceae; genus Viscum; species Viscum album. The sequence goes on along the minus strand of OY728164.1, from coordinate 123,176,498 downwards.
TTGATACATCTGTAGATAGATATTTGGTCCATAATTACTACATTGTATAATCCATGTGTATATTTCTTTAATTGGTGATTCAGATGTGCTCCTAGAATCTTCAAAAAGTGACAGAATGAATCTCCGAGTGCTAGGATGAAAAATCCCTGTGCTTGTGTCGGACACCGTTGATCACATCGATAACCACATCTAAATAATTCTCCTAGATCCGATAGAGGGGGTTACTCTCCATTACGTGGAGACTTATTGGAGAAGTGATATCTCTAGTCTTTAGAGGATTCTACAAATCCGTTGTGAACAACAAAGAAAAAAAATTCCTTATTGAGAATACAACATAACTAGGTTTATATATCACTAGAGTTAAAACAATATAATATCACTAGATCCCTTAATTAATTATTTAATCATAAAAAAACCCCATGTATTTTAATAATAATTATATCATTATGTCTCTACATGCACATATCTTGAGAATTATAAATAAATATTTTTTAATAATATAATATTCAATATATATTATCACTCAGAGGACCAAAAAACTCATTCCACCATTACTCTATAATATTAATCAAACAATGATTAATAAATACTTATTTATTAAATAAATATCAATACATTATTCTCTAATTTAAAATTGAAAGTTATATTTACAAAACAGACAACTTATATTTATTTTCAATCAATAATACATGAATAATTGTTAAACCACATAAGAAAATTATATTTATTAAACCTATTCAATAATAAATAATAATATATAAATTGATAATAATTCTTGAAAAACTTAGTGTGTTACACTTATGGCATGTTTACGAGTGACTTTTTTTGATGTGGTCTAAAGTCTATTTGTAGCATCTTAAAACATTAAAATGATCCCGAAGAGAAATAATTTAATGACACAATGACATGTCATATCATATGGACACTTGTTGTGTAATTTTACCCATTTATCACAACATCTCAAATCGAGGAGTTTGTATGCCAGGGCCGAGAAACTATATGCTTGATTATCTTGTTATTTGACATTCTAAAATTAGAACATGCCTACAGAACAAAATGGACATGAGTTTATTTATTATATACCATTTCCATCAAAGGTAATGATATATTAACAGCAATTAAATAATAGAAGGGACAAATACTTTCCAACATTATTCATTTTGGTAGTATTTCTTGTGATGCACCCAACGTATCCTACCCCACCATGAATATTTTTTGTCACGGTCATGATAAATACATTAAAGTAAGAGCATAGTAATATTATTTAATAATATTATAAAATATTAAGGACCGATACACACATCCACATATAAAAACATACAATAACATGTATAAATTTGGATATCCTACTAGAGGCTCCCATTCTTATAATATCCTATTATATATTACCAAAGTTGTATACCATGAGAATGTTCATCAAGGTCCTATGAGTCTCCACCATAAAAAGTAGATAATATTTGTGTCCCTCAAATAATATTATCAGGCTATATAACATCATTTCAATAATAGTGTCGTATAACTTTAGGGGTCTCATCATTGTGGGGAACTTCATTGACCTTTTTGTTTTATAGCTACTCATAGACATTATCACATACTTATGTCATGTGGAAGAAACATAATGATTTGATAAGTAGTTGGGAAATATTAAAAAAAATAAAACATTTGTATCATCAAGTATAAATAAGTTGGTTCTAGGGAACCAGGTCCAATAGACTCCCACTTCCACTAGAACAATCTACTAACAACCATTAGACCGCTAGTTCTCGCATGATAATTATGTTTCATATAATATAATACTTTAGTTAAGCGGTCTTCCACATTCTATTCAGTGGGTACACTATTCACTGCAAATTCACCACTTTGATAGAAATCCATCAAAGTGTGATACTATACGCTTTGTCTGTTGGTGTGACAATGACACTTTTCAAAGAGTGGTCGCTGGATTATTATCCCAATACAATATGATTGTGTCATTACTTATAGGTACCCCATCATGTTTTTTGACAACTATACAAATCAAGACCTATTCCATGGCTACAAAAAAGGCCACTATATACTCAGGATGCAGTGTAGAATGAGTGTCACTAGCTACATTGAACTCTTACATCTCAAAAATCATCTGTTGAGATAGAAAATATATCACTACCACAAAACAGGGCAATAGAAGAGCTTACCTTTATCAAATCTAATAAGAATGTAATGATAAAGGGGCGGGCCTTTACCAGCTCTAGATAAAAGCACTGATAAATGTTTTTATTATCTATTTATAAAATATTATTATATTTTTATTAAAAAATAATTTTTTTTTGAATACGTTAAATAAAAAACAAATGTTTATAATTAATATATATTTTTTAATAATTCAAAAAGAATTATATAATATTTTAATTGAAAAAATTACTTCATTATTATAATTATATATATATATATAATTATATAATTATAATATGATAATAAATTAAATTAAAGCATAAAAATTTTATTGTAGATTTATTAGATTTATTATATTAATTCATTATATTTACTATACATGTTTTATTTAATATATTTAACATTTTTATTTTAATTATAAATATATAATACATTTGAATAAATATATATATAGTTAAAAATGACACCTGAAATAATTATTTATCATTGCTATAAATTTAGCACTTATAAATATATTTTTTTACCAACGCAATTTTGGAACTAAAACTTTTATGCCTTCATCCTCCCAAAAAAAGCACTGATAAAATACCTATATATCCACTCTATAATGTTAGAGTTGATAAATAAGTCTTTTATCGTCTCTTTTTTTGCACTGATTAAGGTTTAACTTTAGCAGTTCTCAAAAATAGCAGATAAAGTTCTGTTTTTTAGTGATTTTTAGCACTGATAAAACATACCATTATCAACTCTTTTAACTAGTGCAGATAAAGATTTTAGTGGTTATTATAAAATAACTCTAACTGTCCCCTCTTTTATCACACCCGTTAAAGCCTTCATGGAAGATGAACCCTACGCCGTGACCACTCCCCCTCCCCCTCCTCCTCCGCCATCATTTCCATGTCATCCTCCTCCGCTGCGACCATACTCCTCCAAATCCGCCACTACTGCCTCCTCCCCCTCCTCAAATGTGAGTTGTCCTCTACTGCGGCCCTTCATCTCCTCATCCTATGCTACCACAACCTCCTCGTACTCTTCCGCCTCCTCCAACCGCAGAATCACCCTCCTCTGTCACTACATCCTCCTCATGTGTTTTGAAGAAGATGACAGATGTTTATCTAAGCTGGATGAGCTTAGGATATGGTGTACGTGCATTATTAATGGGTCAACTCCACTTTGCGGTTGGTGGTTTCAAAAAAAATCCAATGTTTTATGTATTGTTTCATAAATTTTGTGATCTGTAGTCTTTCCACAATTTTTTATTTTGTATTAAATCAACTCAATTATTTTCCTTGACTATATTTATTGGGAAAAACAAATAAGGATGTTATGGACAATATGATTATTATCCCTTAATTCTACAACTATCAGGGGTTGCTGGAATATATTAAAATACATTGAACATTACATTCAAGTACCTTTGGGGGATTCCCTTTGGTTATAATATGATTCCTAGGACCTTTGTTATGTTTCTTTTTTCCACACTTGATATAGGATAATTGTATAATTGAGAGATTCTAATTTGAGTTTTTTACTATGATGTTTTTAATTCACCACCTAATAGTAGGTAAGTTTTTTTTAAGCTATGTTCTATCCTTACATGTGATGTTGAGTGATTCAATGGACAATATGTTCTATGTTTGAAAATTGAATTAATTGTGATTAGGTTCTATATAACCAATTGGTATTCCTCCTTGGTAGAAAATAACATAGAGGGAACAAAATTGGTTCCCCTATCCTCCCTTGAATAAGAGATGTGCGGATTATGAGAGGTTAGTATGAGCCCTGACGAAAATAGAACATAGTGTCTCTTAATATAATTTTTGACATATTTGACTAAATTATGGGGTGAATGTTCCTCCCCCTTATGACCTATAATATCCGAGTGAGTTATAGCCTAGTTTTTGATTGGGATATGGGTTCAGCCTCTGTTGATCAACTAATGTTAAAATCTGAGTGAGTCATGTGTTAAGAAAACCTGGTAATAGTTTATTTATAATTTTCTAAGATGATTATCATTACATTTTATTTCATTTATATACTATAAAACACTATTCCCATTATTAATTCTATTTCTATGTGGTGGAATTGCTAACCTTTCATTAATATCTTCGTTTGGGTGTGGCATGACCTGACTAATCACTCCGACATGGCCTATCAGCTGGGATGATATGAAAAATAATATTTAAGATGCCAAAATAAAGGGATGATACAATTGATGAGATACTATGACATGTTCTATGACTTTTATTACCCACTTACCAGATAATAATGTGATCCGAGATGCTATACTTATTTTGAAATATTTAATTGGTTTTAGATTCATTGCCCAATTATATTGATATCTTAAAGAAATTCATTTTATGGATGATATACTAATTTTATGGAGATCCCATGACTAGGGACAATTTTCCTTAGTGTCGGTAAATGATTCCCACTATGTATCCTCTGTCGCAGCTGCATTTTCAACCTCCTCCATCACGATCGTCCTTCTTCTCCTCCTCAATGCTAGGTAAAAATCATTAGCTAGAAAAGATATATGATGGGTCTTATCATCCAAAATTGTTCATTATATATTAATAAATCTTATATATATGTATAATGAAGATGAGGCCTAGAGATGTTGAGATTGCAATGTAGAGATACTCCACCTAGGTGAACATTCTTTCATATTTTCTAATGTTTTTGTTTGGATATTCATCATTAGGTATATGTGACTTTACCCAATACATATATAATTTTTGTGGTTCCAATTATGTTGGAGGTTAGCTAGGTTATATCCTCCCACGGATCTGCTTTATTTATGTTCAATTATGCAAGGGATCTGTCTTACATTGGTATTCCTTCTCAGGCAGAAAGGTGGATTTTTTATGACCTTCCCATGATCCACTTCAGTAATATATTTTTATCCAGGGAGAATACCATGTATTAATGATTTATATTGTGTTAGAGGCTATACTTGTCATTCCACATTTGGTCCTTATTTATGTTGGTGAGTTTATCCATGGGACCTGCCATATGATAATGGGTTGGATCATCTGGGAGGATGGCTATGTTATACCCTCCGTTCTATGGGGGGGTGGTGGTGGTGGATGTTATTACAAGAGGAATTAATTCACATCTCAATTAATGAATAAGATATAGTGGTTCAACATAGGGGATGAGTGATTCAGTGTATAATGTGTGGTAAATCAACCATGTGACTTCATAGGGAGCACTATGCAATAGACCCTTATGCTACACCAGAATGTACCCTATTCTTGATTTGAAATAGAGATTTTTTTAGTCTTTTTTAATGAGGATCCCCTCTTCCTTATTATTTACTTGACCCCATCACCAAATCCCATCTTCACCATAATTTTCCCTTCTCATAATTCACACTTTAGGATCCCTAATGGTCATTTCATAGTGGACAGACTATACCCCCTCCCTTGACAACTGACACCCCCATCCCCCACACTCATACAGCTCCCCCCCACCTGCACCCCCTCCCCAGACTGCCCACACCCCCTCCCACATTCCCCTACAACCCCCCTAGATATCCCACCCCTACCCCTTGGATCCATTTATGTTTTACTATAATTTCCCCTTTTCTCATCCAGAACCCCTATACGCTATGCCAAAATCAAACTCCTCTTTTCATGAGTTGTTCTCCATCACCCGGTGTATGTTTCATCTTTCATCACTTGTATTGGAGTCCCTAGGATTATTTTTACCTCTCTTATTCCATTTATATAATAGTATCTGACCCCCCCCAATTCTATACAAATATGGACATGTGTCAATTAAATTTGGAAATGTAATGATACAGCCCAAGCTGGTATCTTAACCAACAACTAAACTTACATTACACAAACCTAAGAGGCATTCATGATATCTACATGATAGAAATGATCACGTGGAAGAAAATACAATTAATGAGGAACATTTTACGGCTAAATTAGAGTAAATTAAAATTTATCTTTCTCTTAAAAAGAAGACATGTCCAATTCATAAGTTGAAAATCATGGAAAATAGTGGATACCAAAAATATATATAAATAGAAAGCAGATATCGTATATGGAAAATAAAATACCACAATTGAACAATAAAATTGTATAACATGTGATTTTGCATTTTATGTTTTCTTTTTAGTTGAAAATATCCTTTGTCGCATGCCTCTCTTGTGCCATGAAAGCACCTCTGTTACGTGGAGAACGACACCTCCACAGTGAGTTTTCTCCACTTACTCAACGGTTTCATGTTTCTTGCTTGTTATTTATATTTTATAATTATTGTTATGTTGTGAAATGTATGGGATAAATGTCATACTGAAAATAATGTGTAATGGTGGCCTTTGTTTTTGTAGTAAATTAATTGCATGTTGGTTGGTTACTATTGAATATTTTAATAAAAAATGGTAATTTACGTATACTGACTAATGAAAGTATTCCCCATGATGATAAATCTTTTGTGATAACACCAGAATTAACAAACAAAATTGAATAAGGGATGCTTTGTAAAATTTGAAATTATGATTATATGGTTTGTATGGTATTGCGCCCATGAGTACAATTTTGTGTTTGTATGGTGTTTTTTTGTTTGCATGATTGGTATGCCATTTTTCCATGTTCTATTTCTTCTACTATTGAATATCAATCCAAAACTTACCCATTTCGATAGCACCACCACTTTTCTACTATTTAATATCCACTGAATAATAGAAAAACACAACCCTGAAGAAATCTATGAGAATCATTATAAACACCCAAGTAAAATACTTATAACAGTACATGCAACAAATCCTTCCACCAACAAGTACTCTATTGAAAATCATACCATCTATTATTTTAGTAGCATAGTTCTTGACTCGAGACATTATGCTTCTAGAGACACACTAAAAAACATGTTAACAAAAATGCATATAGATCACATGTGGGATTCTAAAATATTTCAGTGAAAGGAATTTTCAATGCTAGTTCCATTGATCCGGTGGTTTGGAATATTGGTTCGATCTACTTTGGTCCTGAGTAATGCATGGAGAGGTAAGGGTATCGTTTACCATAACTATTTGTTTATTATAGTTAGATTATGACCCTAGTTGAGTATCTTTTCTGTATTTATTTTGATAAATTTTAATATTACAGTATCAAATAGGATTAATATGAATAAATAATGGATGAATGAAAATTAGTTGAAAAACTAGTATGAAGATGGCATAAAAGAGTTAATAATGTTTGCAAAAGATCATGCATATGTCCTTTGTCAAATACATTTTTTGTGTTCATGATTTTCTTATTCAAGACAAATTAGTCTAGAGGAGTTGACAGAACAACTGATCTATCACAAAATAGATTGAAGTTATACATATTGGAATAAAAGAGGTGAAAAATATAATGTAGATAGTGAATGGGATAACACTACGTTTTATGGAACATCTGATATGATTAAATGTGTGAATAGTTAAAACATTTATATGGAGGATGTGATTACATATGTTTATGATGAAGATGATGATCATATTGAGGAAATGACTAGGATAGTTGAAGATGAAAATCCTTATTACCCCCAAATTGTATGAGAAGTTAAAGAGTTGTGCAAAGATGCCATTATATGCAGGTTGTACTAAATATTCATCATTTTCCGCTATACTAAAGTGATATAATTTGAAATCAGGCAACAGGTGGAGTGGTGCCAGTTTTACAGAACTAATTTCTCACTTGAATGACATCCTCCCAATTGATAATGAGCTCTCGAGCTGAACATATGATAACAAACGAATGCATTGATGGATGAGTATGATGTTTTATAGAATAAATTTCTTCCTGGATGACTATATATTTTTCCTCAAGGAACACCAATTTTATAAAAAATTCACAATGTGTGGTTCTTCTCGATAAAAATTAATCTAAATCCATTCCTAAATAAGATTTATGGTACTTTCCAATCATCCCAAGGTTTATGAACCTATAGGGATGTGAGGAGACTGCATAACAATTGACATATCATGCAGATATAAGAATTAAAGATGGAAAACTATTTCACCTAGTAGACACTCCTCAATGGAATAGAAATGATCATTAGTATCCTGAATTGGAAATGATCCGAGAAACCAACATCTTTTATTATCTATAAATGGAGTGATTCCATTTGGTTTTCAAATTAGAAGTCATAATAAATTGATGGTTATGTTTTTAAATTATAACTTACCATTGTGGATATTCATGAAACGAAAATACATCATGTTATCTATGCTTATATTTGAACCAAAACAATTGGGTAAAGATATTGATTTTTATTTGTCTCCATTGATCGAGGATTTGAAATTATTGTGGGATTCTGGTGTTACGTTGTATAATGCTTACAAAAATTAAAATCTCACATGGAGATCCATAATGAACGGGATGATAAATGACTTTCATGCATACTAAAAGTTTCTAGGCTACAACATTAAAAGAACTCAAGGGTGTCCCATTTTTGAACAAGGTACACATTCCATTAGGATGAAACATTTGTCGAAAACTCTGTTTCTAGGAAATCATAGATTTCAACCCTGATGGCATAAGTACCAATCTTAGACAACATGATTCGATGGAAGTATTAAATAATGTACAACACTATCTCCACTAATATAGGATCGATTTTTTGTGAATGTAAAATATGTGGACACTACTTTTGGTAAACCATTTTGGAAAAACCTTACGAAAACCGGTTGAAAAAAGAGATCACATTTTCTGGAATTTCCATACTAGAATTGTCTGTATATCAGAAATTTTCTTGATGTTTTTCATGTTAAAAAATGTATGAGATAGTGTCATCGGAATGTTGATAAATACACCAAGAAAAACAATGGATGTATTTATAACTATAATTGACATGGTGGATATGTGAATATAAGAAGAGTTGCAACCATTGAAGGGTGAAAAAAAAATTTCTTCCACCTACTACTTACACATTTTTCAGGAAGGAGAGATATCAGTTTTGAAACAACTTGAATAATGTAATGGTTCCAGAGCGGTATTCATCAAATATCAAGAACATCGTGTCAATGAGCGATTTAATGTTAAAGTATCTGAAATCACATGACTTCCAGGTTTTGATAAAAGATCTAATTCCAATAGCTTTACATTTCATTTTTCCTAGGAATATCCACCATACATTAATGAAGCTCATTTTTTCTTCAAAGTTTTAGGAAATTATTTGATAGACCCTGTGAAATTTCCAACAATGGAAAAAGAAATTATTGTCAAATTATATGAATTGGAAATGTTATTCTCACTGGAATTTAATGATATGATGGTTCATTTAATAGTTAATTTGGTGAGAGATATTTGACTATGTGGTCATGTAAATTATAAAGGGATGAACCCCATTGAATGGTATATAATGATTTTGAATGTGTATGTCAAAAATCGATGGTGTACATAGGGTTGTATTGTGGAGAAATATATTGTTATGTAAGCCATTCAATTCAGTACCGAATACTTGTCTGGTGTGGAAATAATTTTCCTACCTAAATCTCATCACACTAGGCAGCATGAGGGTGAATGTATTTCTGGATGATAGGTTGTCATAATAAATATTACAGATCGGGAGCAGGGCCACCTCTATGTTTTTCATAACAGTTTCGATGTTGACCATATGATCAATCCCAAAAAAAATTATTATTAATTTCAATCCATCTAGGGATGAAAAATAGATATTAGAAAAATATAATATACATTTAAATGGACGGTTTCGGGACCATATTTTTATGAAGTTTGATGAAAATCTAGACACAATTTCTAAACAACTTCAATGGCTAACCAGAGGAGTAACTATTCACGTATTGTCTTACAATGTTTATGTATTTAATGGTTAAAAATTATATACTAATGTAAATGATGAAGAAAATACCATGAAGAATAGTGGGGTTAAACTTGTGGCTAAAGCGATGCACGTTTCCAATGCTATGAAAAAAAAACCAATTTATCCGAATATGTCATACTTTGGCAACCTCAAATAAATATGGGAGTGGGATTATATGAAATTACAAGTGCCGATTTTCAATGCATGTGGGTCGATAATAGGAGTGTTGTTATAATATATGAATTGGGCTTTGTGAATGTTGAGATGAATGTTTAACCAAGGATGACTCTTTCATTTGTAATTCCCAATCATTTCAAAGTAGTCCCAATGTATATGGTGTTCTGTATTTCATAAGAGACCACAATGAAATTAATTATATAGTTGATAAAGGCGTAAAATAACTGCAACAATTAAAAAAGAGTTTAATAATTAGGGTATTTGTTTATTATAATAAACAATTTATAACATTATGTTATTATATATAATCTTCAAATTTTATGTTATTAAAATTAAATGATAAACCACTTCTATAGGTAATGCCTTCTACACTTGCTGATGCGGCCAATATCGAGGTACAACATATCTCCCAACCTATTGTTCCTGGTCTGAGGGCAGAGAAACACTAGGTTTCTCAACTTGTTGTTGCTGGTCCCCGTGCTAAGGTAAACTAGGTTTCTCAACCAGTTGCCTCTAGTCCCAGTGTCGATGTTATCACTCTAGAGGAACATAATTATGATGTGTTTGAAGAAATGGTAGGAAATTAAACCCATACGGTGAAAAAAAAACAATAGTGTCTTAGATTGACAGTGTTAGCGAAAATCCGTATGGAAAAATAAAAAATGCATTAAATATGAGGTGAGATATATTATGTGAGGCCAACATGTTAACCCAAACAAAGCCATCATTAGAAACTACATTGGAATCGTCACTTGGAAATGCATGCCGATTGATGTTCAGTCATCGCACAATGTTGTCACTGGGCTTAATACACTAATGTGGGAAGATATTATAGTAACATTATGAAAACATTTATTAAATTTATTAAAATAAAATAAAATAATAAAATAGTGACATAAACATATTCTTCCATTACCAAGTGAATTTATAGTGGATTCCTCATCAAGGAATATGTATTAAGAGTTGTAGGATGGATTCATAGAGGATTCCGCACAATTTTAACAAAATATAATCTTAAACATGCTGTAGGAAAAATCAAGCTGCACCCAACTCCTCTTTATACACACTTTATATCCCAAGGATAGTGGGATGCATTTAGATACTGTCATGGGGAGAATACTTCTCTGGTATAGTGTGTTTGGTAATAAATTTTCTAATGTTTCTCATATTATTCACTTTGATTAACAGTTTTTTTTAATGAAATAGAAACTGAGTTCTGAAAATAATGAACAGGCAAAAAAAAATAGGCGTACCCTTACAATAAAGCAAATATGGGGAAATCTTCACATGAGAAGCAATTGGTACATATTTTAAATCTACATTAATAATTTTATGTGAAAAAAACAACACCATAACCATGTTCCTCTGTTTATATGAAGATAGATGAATCGAAATCAAAATCCACTCCTATCCCACACCGTGTGTTATAGAAGGAGGATCTTGTAAATAAAGGGTGGATATTGATTGATGAAAACACACAAAAATGTGTACGAAACATGTGTAAATATGACATAATATAAATTTGATATCATTAAATCACTATTAAATAACAATTACTAATTATTATATTTTATTTTCTATCTGACAGAGTCATAGGAATCTACAACACCCGCACAAGATGCATACATTGTTTCTATGGGGTTGAAGCACCTAGAACTGTATGGCCGCGTTAGAGGCGCAGGTTTTGGGATGACACGATGAACATATTTTTAGGTCATCAACAGAAGAAATAAATTTTGAAAAATAGGCAGATATTATGTCATCCCTACTCAAATTGTTCGAATGAAAAATTACATATGTCAGACTATTTTTAATGACAATGATGCTGGGGTAAAACTATATATTTTAAAAATATCAATTATATTTTCATTTCATTCATTAAATTTAATTTCTGTTTTTAGGCATTATTTGTATGCTGATTGTTTTCAATTTGGATACTCCAATGATTTATTTTCTGGATTCAATGCATGGATATGAAACTAACCGACCACACATGATGGTATTTTTCAATTTTATTACATTAGATCATGCATTTTACAACTAAACATCTAGTTATATATTTTATATTATCTTTTTATGGGGATTATGTTATGATATGGTGGTGTATTAATATCATCTACTTCATTTATTTTATCGATGTCTTAAGGAAAAGAATGTGTATAAGATCTAAAAATGGATAAATGTCCCAGTATATATAATGATATCGCACTATCCAAACACATATCATATTTTTTTTATTTTTATAAAGGTTTATGTAGTATGAAAAACAAACCAATGGAATGTACTATGGTTATTAGGAATGTAAATTTATTAAAGAGATCATATTTCATCAATAAACTAGAATCCCAGAAGAGGAATTTTTGAAAATAATTGCGAGTTCATTTAAAATATTTACCAATTATTTGTCTATTTATATTTTTTAGTTACTTCCAAGAATTTTGAAAAAACTCATATTCACAAGTTGATATAGATATGTTTTGAAACAAATGAGAAACATACCCGATGGAAGATTGTACACAAATCGGATGAAGGTGAATTCCTGCTACTTATGTTATCTGTATTTGATCATTGATGTTTCCCTTGTTTATACTTATTGAGCATGTATGACCACCCTTTATTTGGTTTCATATCCATAGATTATGAATAATGGTTTTAGAGATGATTTGTATTTATATTAAAGCATAACATAATGAGAGACTCTTATGAACTAGTTCTTTATGTTTCCGTGATTCTAGAATCACTAGACTTAAACTATTCTGGCATGGGTCATTTATATTCTATATTTGGGTAATTTATGAAGCTATTTCTACTAATGTACTATGTTTTAATAATATTGGTTTTGTACCACTCGAAAATTTAATTACAATGATAAATATTCTTCACTATTGTAGGTTAACTACTTATTTTCATAGAATATTATCTGAACTTATGATCTGATGTCCCCTTGATGCCCTCATCTAACACCATCTCTATGATATCATCATTCTCCCTTGACTTTTCCTTATCTTCCTGCACCCATTTACTAGGTAAATGGTTCTAGTAAGAGAAGGAAAAGTTAACGCTGAATGATGGTATCATATAGATGGTGTCAGATGAGAACATCATGAGGATGTCTGATCAAATGTTCATATAAAATTCTTTGCTAAGATGTAGTTATCCAATAGTAGTAAAGTGCACAACGAATCCTTAGTTTTTTAATATCTTCTTTTTTGACCAATGAAATGATTCAAAATTATGTAATGTTAGTGTTACGATATAATATTTCTATTTTAACAATAAATTATATAATGAAACATTGATTTCATTTTCATTATTTTTTTCACGGTTAGTTTATTTTAGATTATTTATGTCCATGTGACATGACTTTGTAGAAAGGATAAAAAAACTATGTATGCTCAATCAAATAGTTAATCTTGATGTTTGCACAGTAATATCATTGTCTATAGATCTTTCAACTCAACAATTTCTCAAATAAACCCGCATCATATATAATTATTCATGCCCAACAAAATCTTGGTTCCTACACAGCTCATATAGAACTGGTATCTAATCAATGACAACATGCATACACACCTCACATAAAAATTCTAGAATAATAAAAAAGGACATTGTTATAAGGAAGTGCATACCTGACTAATTCCCTTGGGCTTCTATATTTATTTTAGTATTCTAAGATACTCTTGGTATTCCGTGAAATTTCCAATATATAGGAGAATAATAGGAAATCTATTTCACTAATGACTCAATATATCATAGCTCTATGAGAACTCTTACACTGTGTTTGGATAAATTTTAGTAAAAGAATAAAAATGATTTGACATTTTATAAAATAAACAAAAAATAATGAAATGATTGTTATTTCTCTCCTTGTGATTAGATTCATAACATTTTAAAATAAAATAAATGATTTATATTTCTCTCCTTCTTGTTTGGTGACAATTTTTAAAAGAAAATAAATGAAACCGTTTTGATGGAAATGACATAATAACCTTTGATAAAAAACAACACAAACACACATAATTAAAGGGAATTCTTTCCCAAGATAAAAAACAATCATACATTAGATCACCAGGGACACCACACTTATCACCATGTTTTTCCATCATCAACGATTTATGTTAAATGACACAAATAACCTTTCCAAATTGTATATTTATTACATTTTTTATGAGAAGTGAAAACAAATTAATTTTTATTATATTCATTTTTTATCTTTCATATCAACTAAATTAGGTAAAAATTAAACTAAAAACAAATCTTAATAAAAATATAATACATTTAAAAAATTAATTAATGATAATCAAAATAATTTATATAATTTATTCATTCAAAAATATTAATTAAATGTAAAAAAAATAATAAATTAAAAATTCTTAAATAAAATTAATTATTAATTGAAATATTTTTTATTTCAAAATAATTCATTTTTTAAAAATAATTATTAATTAAAAATAATTACTAATTCAAAACACTTCATTAATTCCAAATTAATAATTAAAAATATTTATTTAGTCAAATTAATTAATTAATTAATAATATAAACACTTAATTCAAGATACTCTAAAATTATTTATAATCAAATTTCTCTATAATAATATTTATTTATAATCAAAATTATCTATTATCAAAAATAATTATAAATTATTTATGTTTATTTATATACACATAATAATTTAGAATATAAATTACTTATATAAAAAATATCAATATTATTTATATTTGGTTATAATTTTTAAAAAAGGTTGGGTAAAGCCGTCAAATTGCATCTCACTCATACAATAATGAAAATATACAAACGGTTTGGGGACTCGGCCCCATGACCAACGTCCTCAAATAATATCTTCATGGGTATCTAAATAATTTGGGTTCCCCTACACAAAAATTAATAGTATTATTTGATTCATGAAAATATTTTGTTTTCCCCATAAAAATTTTATTTTTTTATTATTATTAATAATTAAATTTATTTTTATTTATATAAATATTAAGGGGGAACAATGTGATGGTTTAAAATAATTTAAAATGTGAACATTATTTTTATAGACATATTGGGATAATATTGGAAATATAAAATACACATTAACCCTACACTCCATTTCCATCTGAATCATCCATATTTTTGAATGATTCAAAACATAAGATTGGAGAGAAACGTTTATCTCCTTTTCAACCACCTCATATTTCCTTCCAGTGGATTTTGTCTTACCAAATCATCTAAATCATTTTCCATCGCTCCAAATTCTATATTTTCTTCCCTATTCTCTTCTACCAAACGAGGGCTTAGGTTTTTTCTCAACTTCACATAATCCACTTCATGTCATCATGTCACATAAGCTTCTTTGTATGAATGCTTCATGTGAAATGATAATGTGACCTCATCACAGGAAAAAATCACATAATCAAAGTAATTCTATTGAACCATGATTCATATATTCTTGTTTTGTTTAAATTATCATATAAAACTTCAAGGGTCGCGTAATCGTATAAATCTCAATGGTTCATTTGATCACATGATCCAATCATGGTCATGTGATCACATGGCTTTGAACAAGTAATGAACATAATTTTTAAGCCTATGTGGATTGACATTAAATCGCTATAACATGATTTGGAGCCTGTACCCCATATTTAAAAATAAAAAAATGTAGAAATCTATATCAAATTAGATATTTGGGTGGTTATTTGGATGGGTTATTCGATCAGGTGGAATAGAATCCTATAGTGAGGTGATATTAGGAGACATGTATGATGAGTAAAATCATCAACCATATTCTAGGGATGACATGGAATAGAATCCTACCATTATGAAGGATCTCATCTATCTATCCAGAACATCGCTTGGGAAGGACCCATATTTAGGGGTTGACATCCCCTTCAAGAAGTGGGATGGATTTGTCATCAAGAAGACTCGATATGAGTGTCTGAATAAGAATACCAATCTGTTTCCATCATTAAAATCCTATAGGGAATATGATTATCACTTTAAAATAGTTTAACTGTGTCAATTCAAGGATTAGTGATGGCTAATCTCTTCTCTAGACCATCACCTTCTTCATCTAGTATGCTTCTTAGCAATGTACATATGCAGGTACTCATTCAGAATACAAAAAATGTGGAGTTATGGTCTCCACCTTATTTAGGGTAGAGGTGATTGTAGGATGTACAATTATCATCTTGTTTGTTCCAACTTTGTATAAGTTATATTTCCAACATCACCACATCTATAGGGGTATGCCCCTTTCAGAATATTCAACCCCTTCCAACTGTAGTGGGTTTGGATGGGGGCCCACATTGGAGGATACAAGTTTACAAAAACTCAGAAAATTATTTTTTATTATTTTAGTAATTTTATATATTTTATAAGTTGGGTCTAGATAATCACACTAAAGAACTAAGAGATCATGAGAAAAGTGAACCGGTGTGACCAATTGTTTTATACCAAACAGAGCACCAACCTGTGAAATTGTCAATACTGTATTGGGGGATCCTGTAGACTATGCTGATATTTTTTCCATATGTGAGGGTGTTTTATCCACTTGTATTAATTGAAATATATTCTATGAGTTGTATGAATCAGACGACTTTGGGAGATAATTTAGTGAATATAGATGAAATTCCCCACTCATCCCCACATCCGTTTAGAAATGCATCCCATGGTGGCTCACAAATAGTGGATAATGTTCACATGATAGGAAACTTAGGTTCATGTGACATTCCCTCAGGATAGTGTGGGATTTGGACACTCCAAGCCTTATATCGATACCTTGGTCAAATAATACCCAAATGGCCACATGTCTCCAATGGTGATAAAGAAAATAGATCGTCTAGTAGTGGATTAGGAGGTATACACAAGGGATCTGGCATAATTAAAATGTTAGATTCTAGAGAAAAAAACATCTTTCCGAATTCCCACATCTCCCTTGATGTCTTTGAAGAAAATGAGGCACTTATATCCAACACGATCTACAAAGAGGGTGCCCGCGTATTTAGTAACATTGTATGGGGTTCCCGTGAAAGAAGTTCCAGTCAGTGTGGGCATCTACTCTAATAATGTTGGTTCTTCCCATCGCATTTCAATACTAGGAAACTAGATACATAATATATTGACCATAGAGGTATGGAGAGTGTTATTTCACGAGGAAATAGATCTAGTGGTATTTGGGAGGGTGATTTCTCCCAATGGAATCTACTATGAACAATAGCTCATTGTAGTCAAATCACCTCTCCATGAACATAGTGTGGTGATTAATTCTATCAATGTTCATGTACATTACACACCCTTAGTTTATATAATTATAATTCTTATAACAATGGTATCTAGTGAAGATTTGATAGACTAGGATGGCTATAGTGAATAGGTAAGATAAGTTTTATCATCACATTCGTATATTTTTTGATATTGTTAGGACCATGGTGAACATTATATTCTCAGGGATATTTCATGTGGACGAATAGATGTGGTCACCCCCCACCTCTCTAGTTTACATAATAGGGACATGATGGGCAATGTTGGTTCAAAAAGTGACTGAGATGCTGATGATTACAGCATTCCATGTAAAATAGAGCTCATGGATGTGGTAGTTTCTGATCAAAAGGACACACCATTTGTGCCTCCATCAACACCACCATTGGCACCTCAAGTTATTTTTTAATGTTCCTTTCTCTAAGAGGAATACGAAGAGAATGTGGGAAAGTCCATACATTAAGAATCTTCTCTAATTCATTAAATCTTGTAATTTGTGGACTTTTTCCTTTTCATTACTCTAGTAGCTTATCATGGTCGTTACCTACACATATCATGGTCAGGTGTCATGTATCATCTAGTATTATGGAACCTACCTACCCAAATGTGTCTTCTTTTTTAAATGAAATTTTACTAATGTTCTCATTCACATTAATGTTTAATTTATTTCATTACTGCCTTACTAACAAAATATTTTTTTCTTCTATGTGTGGATTTTATTTGTTAAGATGCTTTTTTCAGCCACTAATACCATGGAAAAAAATTTTGAGAGGGGATCAGAGATGAAAAAAGGATGAAACATTAAGGCTTTTAACTGTGTGTTGGGTAATTATAATAATAACAATATAAAACATTGTTTGAAATGTATATAGCGGTGTTTTATTTTCATTTTTTTTCAATTAAATGTATATAGCATTGATTTCGAAACTCTTGTGTGTGTTGTTTTTTTCATCCATGATTTGTTTGTTTTAATGCGTTGTTTTGTGCAGCTATTTTGTGTGCATGTGCAATTTTGTGCAATTTGTGTAGGTTTCATCTCAGGTGTGAATGTACTGTGATGGTGCTGGGATTTCTTAGGAAACATGGCCTTTATTAGCGCTAATTGAGCACTGATAAAGGGGGGCTTTATTAAGGCTCAAAATAGTACTGATAAAGGACACCATTATCAGCGCTCAAAATAGCACTGATAAAGGTTTCCTTTATTAGTTTTGAAAATAGCACTAGTAAAGGGAGACATTAGTAGCGCTAAAAATGAACTAATAAATGATACCTTTATCTGTGGTAAAAACACACTGATAAATGGGGAGCTTTATCAGCACTTTGTTCAGCGGGGAAAATAGGAAACTTTTTTCAGTGCTTTTTTAGCACAGTTAAAGGGGACCCCTATCTTCATCGTGATTAATAGCTCTTTTCAAGAACAATTAAAGGCGGTTTTTTTGGCATTCTAAAATCCCTAATTGTAGTTATGTATCTTAATTGAGACTTCATGTCATTCTGATCTATCTAAAAACTGGAATCATTATATCTTATAATGACCATCACTTTGTAACTTCAATTCACCATGAACACTTCCTTAGTCTCTCTCAGATACATAGTTTAATCCTTAAAATCAGTCCCATTTTATTCTCCTGGAACCAATTTCTATTTTCCCACATTCCTCAATTCACAGGAAACACAAAGTCTAGAACATAACATGGTGTACATGATTGATCAATTTACTGAAGCACATAGTATCATAGTCATTCTTTATTTATCATTTTTTAGAGGACACGTTTCCGTAGAAATATGTAAACCATGTGACACTGGAATCAATGCCCTATTGGATTTTCCAATACTAAGTCTCTTCAGTATCATGTCTGTATATGTACATTTACTTATTCGAAGTAACCTCTTGGATCTGTCATGAATCATCTTCAACCCTATAATATAGGCCCCTTTTCCTAAGTCCTTTATAGAGAAAAACATTTTAACCTGTGCAAAATATATTTTAATGATGGAATGTTGTTTCTAATATGTAATATTTAATCACATATACTACTAGGATAATGACTAAAATCTCACATAACCTCTTGTAAACACACTAGTCATAGTCATTCTCAATGAAACCAAATTATTTAATGGATTCATCTAATTGAATGCATGAAGACCTAAATGATTTCTTCAATTCATAAATGGATCTCTAATATGTAATAATTTAATTTGCTTCACCTAGATTCAAAAACCCTTCTAGTTGGGTCATATAGACATATTCTACATGGTTACCTGTAATGATTTCACTTTTCAAATCCATCTTCCAAATCACATATTCAATGTAATATGGGATATCAAGTAGATTTATAATTGATTTAAGTAGGTAAATTGGTCAAAATGATTGATAATATTCAATTTATTGACGTTTCATAATCCTTTTGGTTGTTATCCTTCCATTATAGTTACTTTACCTCCCAAGTATAGTTTTCTCTTGAATACCCATTTTCAATTAATAGGATTTACATCAACTAGTGCATTGACCGAAACCTAAATGTGGTTCCAATACATGGAATCCTTTTCAAAATTGATTGCTTCTTTCTATCTTGTATATTATGAGATCTCTAGGGCCCTTGTATTGATAGATATTCATCATTGTCAAAAAATAGTGAATCACCATCTTCAGTGATTAGAAAAGCATATATGGTTGATTCTCTTACATCTCTTACACTCTTACATAGTACTTGTATCTCAGAAACTCTTTCTTCCATGGGGGGATATGAGATCTGTTCCTATACAAACTCTTATTTATATTTATCGTCAACTACATCAAATAAAAAATTCATCAAACTATCCTTTTTATGATGTTCTCCATCAAAAAAGATAACTTGTTTGGTGACAATCACATTCTAGTTTGATGGGATGTATATGTAGTATCCCATTTTTTTCCTTGGGATACCCTATAAAGATACACCTCTTGCCCTGGGGTGCTAGATTTATTCTTGGGAAGGCCTTAAGAAGTGCCTAGTAACCCCATAGATTTTTAAGTGATAAAATGTGTTTATTTCAACTCCACAACTCAATAGTAGTTTCATTTTCTGTTCTAGTTGGTTATCGGTTTAACGTGAATACATCATTTTGTAATGCATATCCTGAAAAGGATAGTGGATGATCTGCATGAATCACCATTGACCATACCATTTCCAATCTGGTATGGTTCCACCTTTCACTTACACTATTCTATGGTGTATGAGGTGGTGTGATTTGAGATGAATTCATACTCCCATTGAAATTCGATGAACTTCCGGTTGGGGTATTCTCCACCTTGATCAGATCAAATCTATTTATCTTCTTGCCAAAATTATTCTCTCATTCATTCATGAATCCCATGAATTTCTCAATTGGCTCAAACCTATACCTCATCATGTTTATATATCCTTATCGACTCATGTAATTACTAATAGTTATTTTGTAACAATATCCACAAATAGCTTCTAATGTAAATGGTCAAAGCACATCAGTGTGTAAGACTCCATGATGTCATGTGGCCCTTTCATAATATCCATTGAATGGTGGTTTGGACATTTATTATTTTAATCAATCATGCAATATATAAATTTGTTTTATCTCATAAGAGTGTAAATAAAAATCTATATAGGGATTCTTCAAACACTTCTCTTTTACATGACCAATATGATGATTGATAGTTAAGTGTTATATAAGTCTTGTGAACATGATTCATTATCCATTTCCATCACTTGTTTCTTATAATGCAATATATAAATATTGTTATTAAAATTCATCATACCATAACATATGTAATTCTTATAAAATAACAAAATTTTATTTCCATATTTGAAAATAAAACCATATGTATCTAAACATTACATAGAAATTATTCTCTTGGTATCTGTAGGTACATAATCATAAACTCTTAAAACCAAAATATCATTCTTTTTTGTATTGAAAGGTGATAGTCAGCAATGCCAGGAGTAGCCAACCTCACAGCATTAGTAGTTCACAGATCCACATATCCTTTAGAAATCCTCTAGAATCTCCATTCTTTATATAATTGGATAGAGATGTGATCACCAAAAGCTATATCTAAAATCCAATGTGTAGAAATGGAAGGATTACACTCGATAATGAACACTCCATTAGCTTCCCCTAGCTTTTGGGTGTAGTTCCATTTCTAGTGGCCATGTTGGCCACATAAAAATAAAAATTCCTCCTTTTTCTTTCGATTCCTTTGGATATTCTCCTTCATCGAAGAATTGTTTTGGGGAGAATTCCACTTTTAATAGTTCATGGGCCCCTTTTTCTATATCTTCATTTTTTATGTTTTCCATAAGTACCATGTGTTTATCATTCATCTTATCCTTATTCACATGGAAAATCTAAGTGAGATGTTCTGAAAGAGTATTCCCATTATTATTTATAATATGAAAAACAATAAATCTGATGAATAACTTGGGTGATGATGAATGTATGAGATCTATGTGGAACTCATCTGGTAAATTAATCACTTAGATTTCTAAAAATTCAATGCATCCAATAAAAAAACTCTATATGTCCTAGCTGGAAAAGAATCTCCATGATTTATAGTGATCAATTCATTGGAGATAATATACCATCCATGCCTTTCCTTATCTTGATTGAGATATCGAAGTTGATACATCAAGCTATAGGCATACATATCATCATGTCGATTTAAAATCTCATTCTACAATGATGATATCATGAATAATTGATCATCTATAAAATTATTCATATGTTTCTCATAAATAGAGATACGATAATCATTTTCACTATTTCTATGTGAAAGTGATAGTGGTTCTTCTAGAATATACAATTTTCTTTCATGGATAAGGATGACTACTAGCCTCCTTTAAAACTCGTGGAACTATTTTCTAGTGATGAGGGTTTTTTCTAATTTATGGATCGGAATGGTATGTTTGATGTCATTTTATTGTTGTTTCTAAAAAAATATTAGCATAATAAGAGTACATTCTCTGATATGACTTAGGCATATAAATAAATATTCTATTTAATAGTCTACCACTATTTTATCGAAACCATGTATCCCTCACGATAATATTTGTAGTATTTAATTTCTTTGACATTCTAGTGTTAAGGATCCATATTACCCTTCTAATTGTCCCAAAATTGGTTTGTCACGAAACTCGAATGGTATTAGTTAGGTATTACATATTCCAATTTTATTAACTCACAGTTTCATGATATGCATAGTGGACTCTACAATCCTAAAATCATTAATTTTATTTCATCACCATGGCCTCTCAATTATATCATGTACTACATTAGTAGTAAACCCTTGATGTCAAATTTGTTATTTCAACCCAAAACCACATGAATAAAACCTAAATATTTTAAAGCACCTCAACATTGGATGGTTTGGAACATTGAACTCTTTCTCCATTCAAACTGACACAATAGATGTATATATCAAAACAATATTTTATTGAGGGATTATATCTGTATATATGCATGTTTATAATTATTATCTTTATCTCATGATTTTTAATATTATGTGTGACTACATCAATGATTAACCGTGACTTATATAATATATTTCACAACCCGACCCCGGGGCCTATTCCATGACTACCCCAAGACCACATTCCATAGGCCTGGGGCTAGAGACTAGCACCGTGAAGGCATATCCCTAAAATCGGGAATGTATTTCCTTTAAACCCACATACTCACACAGTCCAAACACATAACATGATACATATACAATGTAATATAAATAGAAAATATGCTACGTATAGTATGTAACGGGGCTGAAATACAATATCAATTGAAAGGTACAAGTAAAACTGAAAACAGCTACTGTGAACACTCGCCAAGGATCCTACCTGAAGGGTATGTATAGCTCTCGAATGGTTGTCTCTACACTACGTATCATCTAATGTTCCACCTTCGAATATCCTCTCGTCATGGAACTTTCATCCTTGATCAATAGTGTCAGTTTTTTGCACAATACATTTCAAGGTACGGGTGTAGCCCATGCATGGGTGAGTATAAGACTACTCAGTAGGGACCCCGAGACCCTGAAGGTCTCTTAAAATCCAAGAGGGATAAACCACAAATCCATACCGTGTTCACATTCATGAAAACAATAGTAAACCCTATTTAGGTATATTCCCATATATACAAAAAAGTTATCATGTGTACCCATCTCGTTCATGGGGAAACACAAGGCCAACTCTATAGCCAAAAGCACAACTATTCCACGAAGGAAAGAATACCACGAAGGTAACACCACAAAAGAATGTAACATTTATGTAAAACCACATAGAATAATACTACGAAGGTATCACCACACATGAGTGTCCCAAAAAGGTAATACCACATAGAAGAATCCCACCATGGTATTAACACAAAGAACTGTACCACAATGGTACATACTCATATCACACCAGGTATAACATAAGTAAAAATGTATAGATGATTAGATGTATCACTTGATCATCTAACACTTTCATGAAGCTCTGTTGTTGATCCAAAAAAGATCATATATGACCCAAATAGGATTTGAAGATGACCCACATAGGATTTGAAGATTACCCACATAGGATTTGTAGATTCTTCAAGTACATCCAGCCAGAGGGTTCTCGCACTAAGCGCTCCGGATTCCGGGAGGATCCTCTTCTCAATCCATTTCATGATACGTAAACCACCAAAAAGTCCCAAGAATATTTATATCAATGTACTTCCACATCATAAGGGTCCCAACGCAACAGACGATACGTTAATCAGATGCCCAGTCTGTAAGTTATTATCGTTTATATTCTGAGGTCTCAGTTGTATTCGGGTTTGATCCAACCCAGTCGTACTCCAACATTATCAAAAACTCATGTCGAGTATACTAAAAGGTCCATATCGATCAATGGAATCCAATTCCATAGACGGTTCGTCAAATGAATTCCCAGTTCTCAATATATTTCCACAAAGGCATATCTGGGTCCAGATGGACCCGGGTCTGACCTACCCAGTCGGACTGACCCGACCCAACCATGCAAGGGCCGACCTGCCCCAGTTTGTGTCGACCTGGCCCAGTTTGGTTAACCCGTCCCCAACCACGTTCGGCAGCAGTTTTCCATTCCTACTGGGCTGCGGTCATGCCCGATAAGCGCTTGGAACTACCCACTCGGAGTGTCCCGCTGGCCGCTGACCGTAAGGCTCAGCCCATGGCTGGGTGCGGTACGTCGGGGAAGGGCCCACCCAAGATACTACCCGAGTTGAGCCCCCCCCCCCATAATTATGAATGGTCTAATCGATAATTCGTCTTGGTCCAACACAGCGGTGCCATCTGGAACCACCAGCTGGAATGCAGGACCTGTCTGAGTAGTCCCGCTCAGCATGACTGGGTCGGTTGGAAATTTGGCACACTAACCTTCCAGCGGCAAGATGGCACTGCTGTCCTCCCATTGCCTTCCAGTTGCGGCCAACATGGTGGGTCGTCGTGGCTCCGCAGTCGCGGCCTCCTCCACTACTGTCGGCGCAGACGTGCGGAGCCCAGCCTCTATATGGACGACCTTGGTGTCGGCCGCTCCCCTTCTCCACCACAACCGACGGTCCCTAGCCTCCTCTACTACCAGCTACGCATACACGTCACCATTTTAATCACGACCACCCTATGTGTCGGCCGCCGCCTATAACCTGTAGGTGTCAGTCACTGGCATCGTGGTCGTGTTTTTGTCAACCCATTGATCCGCTAATGAAGAACACATCAGCAATGAAATAGTGGAGGGATTATGTTGTGTTCATGTAGTTCTCACCATATGCATTATATTAATAGCAGGAAGTTCATATATTGAAGAAAATATCAAATTACGAAGAACAAAATGAACAATATTTCTACCTTGATTGATCGTTGGAGATAGTGTGAGTAAGAGGATGAAGTTGTTGGAGGAGACATCGGTGTTCGTCACTCCCGAAACACACATTCAATCCGGGCTCGAGCATCAGTTCATCATTCTTTCTCTAGGGGTTTGTTCTTCATTAGAGATAGTTATTCCACCAATCATTCTGCAAGGGAACTCCCCAATCCTTCCTTTTCCAATGTTCCCAACCACAAGTGGTGAGGAGCCAACTTAATCAAGTTCAAGTTAATTATTTTATCAACTAATGTTGGATCATTTATTTGGAGGTTCTAAGAGTTACATCATTTTAAAAAGGGGGTTCATGGTCGAGTGATCCCCACCCCCATTAATCAAATGAATGGTTACAAATAAATAATATTAAATTAAATTGTTTTATTTTATTATATTTTTTTAACTCCCCATCACAAAAAAAAACCAACCTCCTCCCAAAACATACTAAGGTAGATGTTAAAAAATTATAATGCAAATATCATCACTGTGGGGTCGACGATGTCCTCAGATTTCAATTTCGATCATCAGTTCAAAATTTAGAATATTCCAGTCACGCGTTTACTAAACACACACCAAAAAGAAGTTCACAATTTTATTCTGGGCACATCGGGCCTCAGAATCAACCACCGTTAATTTATGTAGACTCATAATAATTCTATATATTTAATAAAATTACATGGAAAAACATAGACCTTTAAATTCTCCCCACCGTAGGGCTTTGTGTCCCCCAAATCCACAACACAAACTAGGGAATCAAGTGGGGGTACTGAGCACGAATATGAGCCTCCCGCTCCCATGTTCTCTCCTAGAGGTTCTTTTGCTGCCAACATATGGGCTCCAAAAGTATCGATCACCCATGATGGACTCTCTATTGTCCATCCTCAATCTCAACTTGATCCTCTGAAAACATCACCCCATCATCGATGTCCAGCTCGCCCAAGTAAATGATGTGCACCAGATGATGTACATATCTCCTCTTTTGGGAAACATGGAAAATGCCATGCACCAGGTGCAACTGAGGGGGGAGAGATTGGATGCATTCCACCTCAAAATCACTAAGGAGGACTTTGAAGGTTTTGATGAACCTTAGAGATAACATGTGTCCCAGGCCAAATCATCACAAACCTCGTCAAGGTAAGAAATGTTTGAAGACAGGGTCACCATCCATGAACCCGGGAGCTCTATGCCTATTATAAGCATAAGACATCTGCTCACTCTGTTCCATATTCATCCACTCTTGGTTGATCTATAACTTCTTCATGGTATCTCATACCATCTCTGGTCTGACGTTTGTTGATTCCCCAGGGTCTGTCCATCGCATAATAGATCTGCAAATTCAACCATACAATGCATCAAATGGTGCCATACATATGGTGGAATGATAGCTTTTGTTTCACAAAAAATCCACTAAGGGAAAGTGATCTGCCCAACTATGGAGAAAATCAAGGACACAAGCACATAACATGACCTCGAGGGTCTGAATGGCCCGCTTTGTCTCACCCTGCATATGAGGATGAAAGGTAGTGCTCAATCAAAGTTGAGTACCGAACGCCTCGTGAAACCCTTTCCATAGTCAGGAAGTAAAACGTATATCATGATCAGAGACAATCATCAACGACACTCCATGAATCCATACTATCTTTTGTAATAGAGGTGTCTCAAGCCCACTACTAATCCATGCTCTCTGATATGTAGGAAGTGGGCTGACTTGGTGAGTCGGTCAATGATAACCTAGATATAATCATTACTCTTGGAGGTTCATATAAGTCATATCAAGAAGTCCAAGGAAGTTCCATCCCACGTCCAATTAGGCACCTCTAGTGGCTGGACTAAGCCTAATGGGACCTAATGCTCTACCTTTATTAGTTGACATGTGAGGCACTGTGAGATAAAATATTCCACTACTTTCTTCATTCTCGGACTCTAGTGCAGATGTCAGTGGTCATGGTACATATTTTCTAATCATGGATGTACCACTAATGGGGGACATATAGAATTCCCTCCAATCTTCCTCCTGTAGTTCCATCAGTACAATAGTAAATCCTCTAAAGAGAATGACATTCTTCCCACCTTCATAAAATCCATAAGGTGTCTATCATATGGACATCTGAACACATCGAGCCTCGCAGTTACTGTCTCCAAGCTACACCTCCCTAACATGCTAATGAATTGGGGGAGTGATTGTCCGAGACTGATGATAAGTTTCTCTATCTCTATCCACGTAGGATATCCACAAAGCATCTAGCTGCTATGTCACCTCACTCAGAAAATGTATACCAGATCTCCTGCTGAGTGCATATGCTACTACGTTCCCCTTGCAAGGAGCATAGACTATCTCTATGTCGTAGCCCTGGAGGAACTCAATACAATTCCATTGTATCAAGTACAGGTCCATCAAAGAGAAGATATATCTAAGACTCTTGTGATCAGAGTAGATTGTAAAACATTCTTCCATCATGTAATGTCACCGCATCTTCAAGGCCATGACCAATGCCGCTAACTCCTGGTCATGGGTAGCATAGTTCTACTTTTGTTGTCGTAGATGTTGAGAACCATATGTGATAACTGCTCTCTATTGAATTAGAACACATCCAATCACAGTCCCTGATGCGTTGTAGTAGAATAGGTACCCAACACCCTCCTCTTGTATCATCATTATGGGGGAACTCCTCAATCTCCACCTCATTTCCTGAAAACTCCACTGGCATATCTTCAACCACAGGAAGAGTTTCCCCTTATTATTCAAAGTTGATAAGGGTCCCACAACTCTAGAAAATTCAGGAACAAACCTCTTGTAATAACTAGAAAAACCTAGGAATCTCATCACCTTCGCCGCACTCCTGGGTGGCTCCTAAGAAATCACAACCTCAATCTTCATTGGAACCACCACCACTCCAGCCTCTGAGATGACGTGCCCCAGGAAGTGAACCTCTCGAATCCAAATATTGATCTTCGAGATATTATCATAAAACTAGTTCTCTCTAAGTGTGTCCAGAAAAATCTACATGTGATTGGCATGTTCATCCCCTGTAGTTGAGTGTATCAGGATTTAGTCGATGAAGTCTATCACAAAGTGATCAAGGTATGGCTGGAAGATCCTGTTCATGTGTCTTGTGGACACTGATGGGGCATTGGTCACACCGAATGCAATAACCAAGAACGCATTGATGACATATTGTCATCTGAAAGCCATCTTCTGCAAATCCTCGTCTCCTACCCTGAGCTGGTGATATCCTGATTTGATGTCAGTCTTCGAAAACCACCATTCTCCCTTCAACTGACCAAAAAGATCATTAATCCTTGGTAGTGGGTACTTGTTTTTCATGATCACCTGGTTCAGGCACCAATAGTCCACAGAGAGTCTCAAACTCCCATCTACCTTTTTGGAAAACAAAATTGAAGCTTCCCAAGGAGAAACACGAGCCCTAATTATCCTCTTGCTCTGCAGGTCCTCTGGTAGTACTCACAGCTCTCGAAGGTCCATAGGATTCGTCCATTATGATGGTGTAGATATCAATGTCACCCCAAATAATAAGTTGATATAAAAGTTCTCTTCCTTGCGATGAGGTAAAACTAGAACATCATTAGGAAAAATTTCAACGTACCGATCCACCAATACTGGATTAATCAGACCCTCAACATCAACCGCTTCGTGGGTAAGGCTAGAAAACTAATTTTTGATCGGTTTCACCTTGCTCCTGGTAAGACCATCCTGTATGGAAATGGTTCTTTTATCACCGGTGATGAAAAACCTGGTTCCATCCATGTGGACACACCACACATTTCAGCAAATACATTCAATTTGAGCATGGACTATAGATAAAAAATACATACCCAAATGACGTCGTAAGGCTTTGACGTTGCTATTAGAAGATCCCAACTGAATCTCTCTCATCCTAGAGTAATCTCACACTATCGGCACGAGTGTGTAATCGTTGAATCCTATCCCATAATAGTCTCTATCCTTAAGGCTTGAGCCAATGGATCCACTGGAATCTCTGAGCTCCGAATGATGGACATGGTAATAAAAGAGTGGCTGGAACCACTGTCAATAAGTACTACAACTAAGGTGCAGTAGACATATATCGTACCTCGAATCATCTCTGGAGTGTCGTGGTCATTGGCCACTGCTACCTCGAGCTGAGGTATTACCTATCCACCTTCTCCCTGGGGTCGGGGTGTACCACCTGGGGTTGTTGGTGATAGAACCTAGAATCGCCGCCAACCGCCTGTTGTACGGCCAGCTCCCCTACCATGTCTACCTGCTGCCTACATACCTCTCCTATTGAATCTTCTCCTCTGCCCAGGAGGTCCTTCGACCGTCTGCTGGTCATCTGACGACGGGTCGGGTAGTCTTGAGACATGTGACACTACCCGCCAGATAAGTAACAATCCCTAATCCCCTTCTATCATGCTGTATCTTGAGATCCCCGTACGTCTGATGGTGGGTCTCGCTGCTGGTGATATCTTAGCTTCTAAAATATCCAATATGATTTCTCTCTCTAACACCCCCACATGTGTTGGGATACTAAGAGAAATCATTGTAGCTCTAATCTCCCGTATGAGCCCCACTCAATAGTCTATTTCCTAAAGAAAGGGTCCTTTACCATGTTAGTGGAGTATCGCAAGAGGTCAGTTAACCTCGCTGATTATTATGCCACGGTCATGGTACCCTAATGAAAGTGAATAAGTTCTTGTATAAACATTGAGCGTAGGGTCGCTGGGATGAACTCTGTCATGTAAAGGCTCTCAAAGTCCACCCATATAAGATTGACCTCATCGTGAACATGGAGTAAAAAACTCCAATATGAGCCCAATACAGCCTGAAGAAGACCGACAGTAAGGATCACAATGAGATTAGATGGTGTCCTTACCAGTAAAGAAAAACAATCCCTGGACTCCATCCAGTCCCCAACCACATGTGGACCCGTCTCTTACTAGAACCACAGTGGCCTCTGGGGATGAAACTAGTGTAATGTGATCAAGTGGCATGCACCCTCTACTGATGGGGCAGGTGGAATCGGCTTCCCAATGGGTAGTGGTGTGGCTAGTACATTACCCGATGGTATAACTGTCGAAAGGGGGCCCTGCACCGAAGCCTCAACGCTCAGTGAGCTGTCATCAAATAATCTATCTAGAACCCTAGATGGCTGTTTTCATGGAGGCATCCTATAATGAAACATGTGCTTCGCGGTTAATAACTTATACCTGGTGAGCTAACTCAATGATGTCACACAGTAGACTTTTCAAAAACACACATGCAACCATTGTTTTCATGCACAAAGTCAGAAATCAAAATTTCGAGTTCTGGTGTAAGGATAAATCATCCTCCACAAAAACATTGGATTCCATAAACTCGAAACCACACATTTCACACTGAACACTATTTCCACACAAAAAATATCAAAGTGCTTGTTCTTTAGTAGAACTAGCTCCTCTAATAAAAAATTTTCACGACCCATCCCCCGGGCCCATGCCATGACTACCCCAAGCCCGCCTTCTATAGGCCCGGGGTTGGCGACTAGAATCAAGAAGTAATATCCCTAAAACCGGGAAGGCATTTCCGTTTAACCATCATACTCACACAATTCAAGCACACAACATGGTACGGGTAGAAAGTAAACTAAATAGTAAATAGGGTGAGTATTGTAAGTAAATGGGACGAAATATAATCCCAACTAGAATGTACAAGTAAAACAAAAAGTAGATCTTTTAAAAACCCACAAAGGATCCTACCTGAAGTGTAGGTACAACTCTTTAATGGTGGTCTCTGTGGTGCGTCTCGTCTAATGGTCCACCTACGAACATCCGCAAGTCTTGTCTCTCTCAGCATCGATAAATGTTGTTTGTCCTCTAAACAAGACACAACAAGGTGCATACATAGCCCGTGCAGGGGTGAGTATAATAATACTCAGTAGGGACAACGAGACCCCCTGAAGGTCACTCAAAATCCCCGAAGGATAAACAACAAAGCAACAATATGTTCACATACACGGAAACAACTGTCAACCCTACATAGGTATATTCCCATACATATACCTATGTTATCAAGTGTACCGATCACATTCATGGGGAAACACAAGGCCCAAATCTCTAGCCAAAATCACAATTGTTCCAAGAAGGAAAGAATACAATGAAGGTAACACCACAAAGGTATGAAACACAATGGTAATGCCACACAGAAGAATACTAAGAAGGTATCACTATCCAAGAAGTGTACCACAAAGGTAACACCATATAAAAGAATATAATGAAGGTATCTCCATACATAAGTTTACCATAAAGGTAAATATTCATCTCACACCATGTATAACATAAGTACGGATGTATAGATGATTAGCTATATCGCTAGAGAATCATACTTCATCGAGATGCTCTATTGTTGTCCCACATAGGAATACAGGTGACCCACACAGGATCTGATGACGACCCACACAGGATCTGAATCTGCTAACCCACATAGGATCTGATGATTACCCACATAGGATCTGAAGATAATCCACACAGGATCTAAAGATGACCCAAATAGGATCTTTAGATTCATCATGTACAAGTAGGCACATATGTCCCGCACTAAGCGCGAGAGATTTTGGGAGGATCTGTTACTCAAGCCATTAGTCAATATTTCGACTGCTAAAAAGTCCCACGATGATGTATCTCAATGGACCGCCTGATCATAAGGGGTCCAACTCAATAGAAGTCTCATCAGTCAGATGCCCGTTCTGAATGTTATTAGTGGTTCTATTCTGAGGGCCCAGTGGGATTCGGGTTCGATCCAACATAGTCATACTTGAACATTAACCAAAACTCAATTGGAGTATACCAAATGAATATTCATGATCCATGAAATCTAGTTCCATAGAAGTTTTGTCGAACAGATGCCTGGTGCTCAAGATACGGCCAAAAAGGTGTATCTGGATCCTGATGAGCCCGGGTGCAGTCCTACCCGGTCAAACCGACCCGGTGTGGCCCGCAAAAGAGCAGCCCGACCTTCCCTAGGTGCGTCCTGCTAGGGATGGCTGGCTCAACACTCCCTGCCTGGCGTGGCCTGCTCGGCATGGCCCATTGGGCGCAGGCCACGTCGCTCGGCCGGCGTCTTGGTGAGGTTCGCCATTGCAGGGCCCATCCTAGCTGCTACTCGGGGGAAGACCTCCCCCTCGGAATTCCAAACAGTCCAATGGATTGTTTGTATTGGTAAAATCCGATGGTTCCATAGGGAATAGCCTCCTTCCCGGCGTGACCCACCAATGTGGTCCTGCTCGGCGTGACGTGGCCAACTAGCTCACCTTCTTGAGGAACGACGGTGCCACTATCAACCCACGGCTGACCGGTTTCCAGCCACCCTGGTGCGTCGCCGCATCTCGACAACCACATCCTCTTCTACTACTGGCAATGCGGACGTGCACCACCCTGCCTCCAACAGGTTGCCTAGCGTGCCGTCCTCACCCCTTCTCCACCACGGCCGATAGGGAACTGCCTCCTCAGCTACAAACGGCACATATGTGTCGCCTCCACCATTGTGGTAGGCATGGGTGTTGTTCCTCGCCAGTATTATGCTGGTGTTATGGTCGGGTTCCTCTCAACCCATCTATCTTCCCACAAAGAACAAATCAATAATGAAATAGCAGATGGATCGGGCTGTGTTCAATTGGCGTGCACCATCCGTGTCAAATTTATAGTAGGTGGTTCATAGATTGAAGTCAATTACTCATTATGAAGAACAAAATGAACAAAATCCCTACCTAGTATGATACTTGGAGATGGCGTGATGATGAGGATGAAGTCGTTGGAGGAGATTTCGGCATTTGTTACTCCCAGAACACGCATCTGATCCAGGCTCAAGCGTCGATTCTTTGTTCTTGCTCCAGGAGATCGTTTTTTGTTGGAGATGGTTCCTACACCCAGTTTTCTCCAAGGGCTCTCCAAAATCACCCCTCTTCCAACATTCTCAACCACAATATGTGAGGATCCAACTTTATTATGTTCAAGTTAATTACATGATCAATTAATGATGGCTCATTAATTGTGTATGTTCCAACAGTACCATCATATTAGAACGGGGGAGCATCGTTGGGTTGTCCCCACCACAATGATTCAAATGAGATGTATAAAATAAATAAAATAAATGTTTATTGTCTTATTTTATTATATTTTCTTAAATATCCCATGAAAAACCAAAAATCTAACATCCACCCTCAACCAACTACAGTCGAGGTGAAGACACTCATATGCTATGATCGATGATTCAAGTTCAACGGTATCTTCAGAAATTAATTCCAAGCACCGGTACAAATTTTAGAAAATGTCGATCACGTGTTTACTAAACATACTAGAAAAAATGTTCATAATTTCATTCTGGGAACACCGTGCCTCAGATTCATGTGTCGTTAATTTTTGTAGACTCATAATAATTCTATATATTAAAAAACATGGAACAATCCAGGTCATTACAATATATATTAAACAGATGTTTTATTATTGTTCTATATGGATTGATCATTAATTCATTAACTATGTAATTGGGACATGAAATCAATAATGAAATAACTATTAAATTGATAGAAATGGAATAAAGTGTTATAATCCTGAGCTCTTACTAATGTTTTTTTATCTAGCAATTGATCAATCAGTCACTGTCCTTGGGAATAACCACTTGAACTGATTAACTTTTGTGTTATATATTTCCACCTTTCCACCTACTTATCCATTGGATTTTTATATCCTTGGATCTGAACATGTACTACCTCTACTATCTAGGGAACTATATCCATAAATATTCCTTTTAAGCACATTAAGGTGATGTGAAAAAGTATTTTATATAAAAGAACACATAGGCACATAGGCCCTACATAATGAAAGGAAATGAGGAACACGTGCAAAATTTTTAGCTTAATAATAAACTAAATGAAACCAATCACATAAAAAGTGTCTGATATATATCATGATCATCCACTTATATTTAATGAATTATACATTTAATAAAACTATCATTCAATTATTTATCACTTTCTATTAATATATATCATACTCAAATTAATTAATTATTATATTAATTTAATCAATTATTTTATCATAGTTCTCATTTGAGTATCCTTGAAGTTTTCATCCCTTATAATTTTAAACAATCTAAATAAATTAATTTAAAATTAACTGTGTACATAAATTTACATTGGAGGAAATATGATGAATACATGTCCAAATAAACCCATCATGTATTATACTCGTATACTTGTTTATTCTTTGGGAAATATACCATATTTGACTAATAATTTTAATTCATGACATGTATTTAGTGGATTATTATAGGAATTACATGATTATTTGGTCACATGTTATGCTTAAATTTACACATAGTACCAGCTTCAAATGTGACTCGTATAAGATCTTCATATCTAAAAATTATATAGATATTAATTAATAATTTAAATATTAATGTATATTAAAACCTATCACATGGTGTGTCATATAATTAATACCAGACGCAAGTACATGTCTCATGATTTTCATACAAAAGTAAATAAATTTTTAATCTATGTAACTTAGTATAATAGATGGTGTTTAGATCTGATCTAGAAAGTGCGTACACAGGTCACAATCTATCAAAGAAACTCCCTTAAGGAATTTTGGGGTATTCTAGTCCTAAAAGTTTTTTCATAACATTGTGTTTCAAATGGGGCGAACTCCTTGTGAGCTCTGACTTACACAATCACCAATCGGGAAAGTTGTGCATAGAAGACATGACCCATTTGTGACTAAAATGGACTATAAACTATGTACATGGGATGCACAGCATGTACTCTGACTAATTGTGTGACATTAAATATTGTTCAACATGTAGTGCATTATGTGTGTAATTATTATAATAATCAATGCATAACATTGAATTTATTTCTGAATCAATTTTGATGTGTTGACTGTGACAACATGGCATGTGACTATATTTACACAGCGTGTAGTCTTCTATTTTCTAGCAAAAAATGATTGAACCTTTCGATGAGTTCATTGATTTTATTTCAATCATAAAATTTTATATCTGAATTATATCTATGAAAATCATTGTAGGAATAAACATAACAAGTAAGTTAGATAAAAATAATGATCAATCATTAATTGTAAAAAACTAAATTAAAATTGTTAAATAACTAATGATCTCAAATAACAATAAATAATTATGTGACCACTCTAATACTACATGATGTTTATGGGAAAAGTGGAAGATTGCGATGGATAGTTCCCAACGTTTATTTTTTCCATAATCGATGATCAATCTGAGATATATAGGATGGTGAACACCATGATCCATATAATTGAGTCATGGAAATGGAAAATGAATAATTTCACCAAACCCCAAAAATAATATTGTCGCATATTATTTATAATAAATTTAATTAAATAAATAATTAACATTTTTGGAATTCTTTCATAGTTGATTAATCAAGGGACAAATATGTCGTCCACCATCATATCATTTTAGAAACCAAATATATATTTCCTCTAGTGGTATCTACATCTTTTCCTTTACCGCCTAAACATAGTTGACATAATCTATGATTTTTAGAACGTTAGATCCTTGTGACTGCATATTCCACCTTTGATCACTTCAAGAACCGTTCCCAAAGCATTCTCCTTGATCTGGTGGTGGGGGTTTCTCTCTGTTCATAGGTGAAATCTTGGAAAATAAATCTATATAGGCTTTAAATGATTCACAAAATCAGTTGTTCACAATCAACATAAATTTATTGGCTTAATAAGAAAATAACATAAATGTTTTAATATATCATTGGGGTTAAAATAAAATAATTGCACAAGTTCCCTTAATTATTCATTTAATCCTAAGGAAACCCCTTATCTTATAATAATAATAAATCCTTTATTTCACAACGTGCGCTTAATATGTGAAATAAAATTAAATATTATTTTTTAAAATAATTATGAATATTTAATATTTCTCACTAGACCTAAAATATTGGTTTTCCATTCATCCATAATATTTAACGGACCTTGAATAATGACTATTTATTTTTTAAATAAATATCACATCAATATTCACTAATAAAAAATATTACATTTAACATATACATAATTAATATTTATATGCCATCATGAATACATGAATAATTTTTAAACTACATATGGAAAAAATATTTACTCAAATTATTAAATTATAAATAATTAACTTGTTATTTAATTGAGATTATCGATACACTTAGTGGATTACGCTCTATGAATATGTCTCAGTTTCATTGGCTGAAGAAGAATAAACATCAAGGTTAGCATCAAGAAACATTCCTAGGATCCCATTGACAAAGAAGATAATGTTGCAATGACATATAACCTCTTACGAATTCTTACTTTGTAACATAACCCCTTAATCACAATATATCAAATCGATCTGGTTTCATGCTAGTGTCATCACCTAACATGATAGATTATCTATTTCATGGAAATTCTAGAAATAGAACATGCCTATATAACACCATGGACATGGATTTCATTAGGATTTATAATATTCATAAAAGTTCCTATGATATTATATTCTATTATATAATAGAAGATATAAATTCTTTCTTTCATTATTCATTAATTCAATATTACTCATCATGCACCCAATATATCATACCTTAATGTGAACATGTTCATCACATTTGTAGTCAATTCATCAATGTATTGGACTCATAATAATAAATAATAGTAATCATTATTTCTAAGGACAAATAAACATGCCTCTATATAGAGACATCCAATGACATGTAAAGTTGTGGATTTCATACTAGTGGGTCCCATTCTCAAAATATCTTACTGGATATTATCAAGGGAATACACCATGTGAAGATGCCTCAAAGTCCTATGAGTCTCCACCGTTGATATATGGTTTCGGTTGTGTACAAAAAATTATGTCATTTGGATATAGAATATATATTCTTGAATAATGTCATAGCGCTTCTGGGTTCTCATCATAGTAGAGAACTGGTTTGACCTTTTAATGTGAAATCTACTATTAGGATATTATCAAATAATTCATTCACTAATAATATCAATCATAAAATGATGTGTAGTTAATTATTATTCAGAACAATGAATACATTATTATCATATTGTAAAAATAATTAGGTTCAAGGGCACTAACCCCAACAATAATTGTATGTGTTTTTAGTTATTCAACACACCTTATTGTATATATTATCTTCCACTATATTAAATTTCTTTTATAATCATCTGAGCTCAACCATTTATTAAGTATTATTTTTCCCCAAGATGCAATATAAATATTATGAAATACTTTCTGATATAATTATGGGGTTGTGGATGTTCCGAGTAGAGTTTCAATATGGGTTTTCCTTTCACATAATAATGTAAAACTTATGTATGTAACAATTTTTCTAAAGCTACTAAACTATCTAGTCCTTCAGGATGTGACTACCCTATTTATTATTCCAATGTAATAAAGTAAGTCACTAGCATAAGGAAACTGGATTCAGGGTATTTATAGTCGGTATTAAAAGATGTTTAGTAGAAACCATGGAAACTTGATTTTGAAAACTATGATTTGGGAACATAACTATAAGATTGAAATTATGCATAAAAAGATTTGAACTACCTAATATTTTGGTACGATTATGATTATGTGGTTATTTCTAGAAAAAAAATCCATGCCTACATACTACAAGTGGACATGGTTCTATCATAGACGTACCAATGGGCAATAACTCTAACACGGTGCCTTGAGCATGACTCTAGGTAAATAGATACATGACAACATGCCTTACTACTCCCTCTGTTTTACACTCTACTATGACATCTATAGGATAAATCACATATTTTATACAATCCATTTTGAAGTATTTGAATACATAATAAATATGATAACCTAGGTTTAACCTATTTTATTTTAGGATGAAATTAAGGTTTCAGGATATTCTATAGTCGATTAAATTTTTTTCAGTATGACTATTATTACTAACACAATGCATTAATGCTTATTTAATGGATGGAACACAAAGGAGTCATGTCAGCATTGAACATCATGGAAATGTTGGTGTTGATGAGTAACTAAATGGGATGTTTATATAAGTCAAAGATATTGTGTTAATGCCTAATCAGTTTTCTTTAAATATTATTAACAACATATACCTTAATAGACTCCAAAACTCCCCAAGGATAAAAAATATATAGTTTTCTAAGATCTCTAGTGTTGGTGACCTTGGAGAAAAGAACGAAAAAATTCTATAATGTAAGAAATATGTAATGGGACACCCCATAACATGTATCATCATAATATAAAATGAATAATTGGTGGTAATTAATGTAAAAAATAAAATATTATTCAAATAAATATGAATATTATGATGGATGTGATGAAATAAAATCCTAAGAATACTTTTTTAGTTAATTTCCTTAAATTCTTGGAATATGGGAATTAATCGAGTCAATTATATATTTAATAGGATAATATCTAGATAAATAAAGGATCTATGTGGAAATGAATGGATGAAATATTTATGTAATGGGAATATTTTTAAATCATTAGTGATTTTCCTTATTTTATGAATGTCTAACATATATATATATATATTATGGTATACTAATAATGTTTTATAAAAAAATATATCCCACTGGTCGGGTGAAAACATGTTGCATTTGGCAAGGTCGTGGGGTTTGAACACAAAACCGATGGGGGAAAATAGTGAAAGGACTTCCATTATCTTACATGAATAAGTGATTAGAGTAACCATTTTTATCTTATGGATAATGTTTTTTTTATTTTAGGGACACATTTTATCGAATAGATAACTTTGGGAATGGTAAAAGATGTTGTGGTTAAGTGATTTATATTATTTTAGTAGACCCAAATTATTTTAAAAATTAAAGATGAATTGTATTTTTGAGTAAATAATTATTTTATTATTGAATTATAGTTATTCAGTTTATTTATGGAATGGTAATCATATCATGTAAACTACATACATTTTTATGGTAGGGAATTTAGATAGATGTATTATGGATGAGACATAATGTTGGTGTTGATTAAGTTGAACATTAGATATTATAGTTTGAGGATATACTATGATTTATTGGATACTTGGTGATAAAAATTTTGGTTTATGTAAATATTTAAATAAAGAAGGATTAAATCATAGATCTTATGAATTATAAAAGTGAATCAAACATGAAAATTTCAATTTGAACATTCATTTCCCAATTTTAAGGATGAAGTAGAAAATTGATTAAAGCATAACCAAATGATTATATTATGATGATGACATGGAAATTAATCAATTGAATTTATCTAAATATTATTATAATCCCTCAAATCTAGTAATTTTTTTTTGAATAAAATGACATTCATTTAATTATTTTTTTGATAAATCAATGGTCTCTTAAAAAATCAAATAATTTATGGTTTAGTGATAGATAACATTACAATTACCATAATTTTAATCACTCCCCATCATAAAATGATAGTAATATTTCTATTCCTTTTCCATGTAATCTCAATGAACTAATTATTTATTACCTGAAATACAAGTTTGTTGGTGACCTTTACATTTCTTTTTCCATCTTTTTAGGTGATATTTTATTAATCATATTTCCGATGTGTGTTTCACAAATTGAAATATCATCCCTTGGTTTTAAATGTAAAATTTATAATTTCCAGGATGCAAATTTTTGTAGGAGCAGAGATTATAACAACCCTCAATTTTATGGTATGCCTTTTTGTAAAATTAACATCATCGATAGCTTAGGGTCATACTAAATAATTAAATACAATTATTTACTTTTTATTATGTTCCACTAGATTTTGGTAGTTGCAATAATGAATGATAATAATTAAAGTATGAAAAAATTTATTACACATGTTTATAATATTATTTCATTGATTTTTAATTCAATTGAAATGAAAACAAACTAATCATAAATAATATATTATTATGAAAACTCTTTTTATGCCCATAATAATTTTTTTTAAAAAAATTAAATTTATCTCTATTAGTGGAATATATTTATGTAATTTCTATATTATATATTTAATAAAATATTTGTACATTAATCCATAATATTTTTAGTGGCATAAGATATGAATAAATAATATTTTTCACATAAAAGGATAAATTTTATAAATTTATTTTTGCTACCATTTAATGGAGAAAATTTTTAAATATAAATTTTAACAGTTTATTAATCTGTATTTTAAAAATTACTTTTATTTTAAAATGCATTATATAAAAATATATATTTTTAAAATTTTTGGTATTTCCTAATACGTTTCATTTTTAATGAAATGTAAGGTAATCAAGGGAGTAATAATGTGACGAACAGGAATAGTAAAGTGGCCATTAGAATAATAAATTCACATATTAAAGTATAGAAACAAATTAGGTATCTTATAAATTAAAATATGGTTTATTTATATAATCAAATAAGTTGCAAAATGTTTTAAAACAGATATTTTAAGTGCTGGTATTTTTGTGACACATAAATATTTATTTAAGATATTATATTTTATATAATGATTGAAAATAAAATTATTTTCATCAAATATGTTGAGAAATTAATATTTTATTTTATTATTATTATAAATAATTTTTTGAGACCTTCATTAATATTTCAATGTGTTATAAAAGAAATTATATTTTTAAAAGTAGCATTTTTAGATGAAATGGTGATTTTATTTATAAATTAAATTTATCATATATAAAAGAATATTTTCAAAAAATGGTGTTAATTTTTTAATGATATCAATATAAAAATGGTTAGGGTGAATTTTTTGGTTTTTTCTAAAATAAGTTTAATTTTTCTTAATAGTGATATATGTTAATTTTTGGTATTTAACAGATTAAATGAATTATGGACATATTAGTGGTGTATGGATTATGTATGACCATAATATATAATTATACTTCCTTACATTATTATATTTTTTTCTAATTATTTATGTATTCATTATATTGATCCAAAATAAAAAACAAATGAATAAAATATTCGAAAAGCACCCTTCTCCTCTATTATAAATACCACCCTCCCCACATATTATCCTCACACCTTCCAAGATTTTAACCCCATAAAATTTAAACAATGTACTCTTACCAAGATACTACCCACCTCCAGGATTCATTGGGCTTGTCAAGATACCAAAAGAAATCCCCTTATAGAGGTTCTCAAAGAGGTGACTTCAAGATGTTAAAATTTTCTTTCTTTTCTTTTATTTTCTTATTAATTTCTTTTCATTTATTGTCCTTCTATATCGTTCCACTTCCAAAGATCCATTATAAATACATACTATTCTATATTTCGTAATTTTTTTATGTTAATGAAAGAAACACCATAATGTCTTTTTAAAATTTAATTAAATTTTAATGATTAAAACATCATTCATGAGCTATCGATTTACCGCCTTTGTAGATGATGTGATTTAATTATTCAATTAATTCTTCAAGGATGTTCATAAAACCATTTTTATGGATAAATAAGTTTACAATATATTTATTACATCTTATATTACATTATTTAACTATTCTTATACATTATACTTATTAATGAAGAAAAACTAATTTGTGATGATAAAAAACCCACCAAAAAATCTTATTGATTATAAATACTGCTTCATCTAATGATTCATCCTAGACAAAAAACAAAATTATTTACATAACCATTCAATGCTATGGATTTTAATTAATAATATATAACTTCAATTATGGTTTTTTTATTTCTATTTCACATGATTGTTTGTACATGCATACAAGAGATCATCATTAAATCGATGGAAATGAATACTTCTAAATGATTTAATTGAATCTAAGAACTCATAAAAATTACATAAATGAACATAATAAATGTATAAAAACATATAATGTATAAAATAATCTTTAGTAACTCATTAGTGGATTTAATATTATTACCTATGAAATTAAGCGCAATTGTAGAACACTTTCAAGAATATGTTAAAGATTTTCTCATATCACTCTTAGTTATCTGAGATCTTCCTTATTATAAAATATATATTGTTTGTGATTTATGTATACTGTCCATTTATGTATCATATCATTAATATCATTATATTCATGAAATTGAATTTCTTATTTTATTGTCCTTAATTTTATGGGGAATATCATTTGATTGTTTGCAAAGTGGAATGGAATCCTCCTTGGACCTCCATTTTACATTCAAATTAAAAATTACCTATCAATAACACAATGTAATTATTATTTAATTTTTATAATCATTTTAATTTTTTTTTAATATTTTAAAAAATCATGTATCTAGAATATTTAGTCTTTATTTTATCTCAATTAAATTTTTTACAAGGCTCCATTTCCAATTCTTCTCGTTAAACAAGTTCCATTAACGAGAACATCTCAATTTCCTACCCATTTAAAATTTCTATACACAATCTATTTTAAGACCCCGCATATTTTTATAGAGTCATAATTTTTAGCATAAATTGTTTTCATTTATTCATTTCTATTCATATACCAAAAATTAGGATTTTTTCCATTTTAAAGACTCATTCATATTTTTTCATAATCCTCACTAAATTGCCACAGTTATTATGTTTCTATATTACTATTTTTACATGATTTAACATCATTTGTACATAATTAATTCCTCAAATATAATATAATTTTTATTCTTGGTCATTTTTATGATAGATTTTTTTTAAATCTGATTTTATGAAAAATACCAATGATTTTGAAAAATAACTCTTCTTCAAATGTAAAAATGG
Source organism: Viscum album (assembly GCA_963277665.1). Taxonomy (NCBI): domain Eukaryota; kingdom Viridiplantae; phylum Streptophyta; class Magnoliopsida; order Santalales; family Viscaceae; genus Viscum; species Viscum album. The sequence goes on along the minus strand of OY728164.1, from coordinate 123,133,513 downwards.
ATTTTCTCGTCTCAAATTTATTTTAGTGATATATATGCCTTGTTCAACACGTATACTTTGTTTCTGGTGAATTTAATGACCATTTATATATCATATGACGATCCTTACTATTCATAACACATTATCTGTTTCATTTAGTGTTATTACTTTATAAGGATTCGGATTAATATGTTTTGATGTGGTATGGGACACATAGGAATGTTTAAAAATAATTTTACTCAATAATTTTTTAATTATATCATCATATATGTCAAAATATATTGTTTATTATTTAACATCACTGAGTTTTTTCTCCTATGAAACTATTTTCCATATGTTTTTAAGGGTTTAAGATCATTTTGACAATGAATGTTATATTTGACACCTTTCATGGTTTATGGTTAAATTATTCAAATTTCATATGCATGTATTTTAATACAAATGTTTATGTTGATTATGATTGACCCTTTTAATATGAAGAATATATTAGAATTAATATGTGATTCTTGGTGATTACTATATCCCCTTGATTCATCAGTCGGTCTCTTGAGAAATAACAAAAATAGATTTCTTTGAGGCGTTAACCATTTTTGTTATAGTGTGTTCTTTGAGGCATAAATGGTGTGTTTATCATGTCTATCATTTTAAATTTCCTCATTATTTTTTTAAATTTTTAATACATTTGATTATTTTACTAGTAGGATATACATAGGTATGCTTCAATCAAATGTGATTATTTATATGGAATTATTTATTCATCAATTCATTTTACAATATTATTATCAAGATTATGTTTTAATGGAATTTTTTTAGTCATTAAACATGACTTATTGTTTATATTACCTTACATTATATTAAATACCCTTACTAATCATCTGATCTTACCCAGTTATTGGGTTTTATTGTTTCCTAGGATGTGAATATGTATATTATAAATTATATTCAAGGATAATCTAGTAGTTATAGATGTAACCAATGGAGTATCAATCCTATTTTTTCCTTTATGTTGTAATGTAAAACATAGGATTTTATTATGGTTTCTGAAGTTACAAAAATATTCTTTTTTTTGGAATTATAATTCCTTTCTTTATATACAATGTTAATAATGTATGGCATGGGCTCCGAGAAAATGGGTTTGGGGTCATTACAATTATATTAAATGATATTATAGATCATGATTGTTTTATGATTATATATTACTCTTATAATTCATTTATTGAGAATACATTATGATTTATTCCATGAATAATGTTTATGATCTTTGAAACACTATGTCTGATCCTCAAATGTAGTGTTTGGAAACTCTTTCCCTTAGTCTTCTATTATTCCAACATTGGATAAATTGTTAATATTTCACATGTTTACCCTTATTGAGGATATGGTCTCATCTTTTATTATGTTTCATTTAATAATTTTATAAAGATTGGATTTAGTATGGTATGTCTATGAACTCCACTAAATGGTAATATCATTATGTGAGAAGTTGCATATATTTTATGAAATTAGATGACTATAAATCTAGTTTCAAAAGAAACTAGACCATTATGGTATTCCTATGTGAATTTGTCAAATGAATTGAATATTCATCAAAAAATAGGTATTGTTTATGTATGAAAGTCATGGGTCTATATACATATAACTATATTCAAACCATTATATATTTTTGTATAGGTCTATCAATAAATACACTAACATAGAAAAATAATGAAAAAACTACATATAATTTCCATTCAAACATGAGAATATTTTAATAAAAAACACATTATTTAGTGCTTTTAATTACAAATTCTCTTGTATATTATCATGAGAAATAGAAATATTGTTCCCCACCAATACATTTCATCGGGATTATCACAACATGATACAAAAAAATTTAATTTAGGAAATTTTTATTAATAGAAATAAATCATTATTATTAAAAATAGAATATTCGATTAATTATAATGGCCCTCATAAATTTTATTTTATACTAACATATAATCTATAAAAAATTTGAAAAATATGTTCACATAATAGTGGAATATGGGCTTTAATAAATCCTTAAAGACTATATGTGAAATCATAATGTTGAATAACATAATAAGGAAATCATGATACGCTTATTTTATCCATAAAATAGTTATGGGAATATGACTATCCTTCACCCTATTTTGGAATCATCATAACCAATGTTTTAATTTAGAACACCAAAATTCCCCTATTAAGAAGGCGTAAATGGTCTCAAATATAAATAAATTGTTATATAATTATTATTTTCGTCATTTTGATCTTATATTAATCAATATTATATTAGAGTCATATACCAACCTTCATAAAAAATGAATTAGATCCACTAATGATGGTATCTTTTGATGACTTATGACACTACTATATTTATCTTAAAAGATAATACTCTATTCCATTAATTCATATAGTGATATTAAATAAAAATTAATTAGATATTGTACTTTTATATATATATTTATATTTACTGAGATATAAACTAGCCAATCTAGTTGATCCAATATATATGTGTTGGAAAGGCCACTGTATTCCATTAAACGGGTATAAGAAGAAACCTAGTATATTTTTTTAAAAAACAATACATTAGAAAAATGAGTTCATTGATGTGATATGGATCCAAAATCTTGAATGATATACATCTCTATACATATGTTTGGTCTATATTCACATTATAATACATGTCGTTTCTCACCAGAATAATGGAATATGAACATTTGATGATAAAAATGGATCTATGCATTTAAATTGATCATATTTTTATAAATAAATATTAGATCAAGGATTTAAAGTTCATGAAAAAAGAAAATCCCATATGATTTCAAATTCAATAATAATCACATGACATGAAGAGAACATGAAACACATATATTTTTCTCCAAATAATTGTAACGGTTTATTATATAATACCTCATTATATGAAAAAATAATTATTTAATAACATATTAATATATGAAAGAACCAATTGTCCTTATACCAAATAAATATAATACCATTGAAGAAATGAATATATTATCAATGATAGATGAACCCTCTACTGTAGAAATCCTTATAGTTATTGTACCTCAGTCAATTTTATTAGAAATTTGTTACTATTCTCCCTTTTAAATTTTATACTAGCATCTCTGAGAATGAGAACCTATAACCATATATGTATTTCGATATATCTAATAGCCTCTAGTAAAGTACGAACATGAATTAAAACTCCTTGAAGGAGGATGCCTACATAGTCATTATATGTTACATAGTCAATATTTTAGATGGAAAATAATTTGATAAAACTGATAATGTAGTCTGGCATATTCTTAAATATTAAATTGTAAGTAGAATATAGACCATTGAATATATTGTCTAGAGTATTAAATTTATGTGGATCAATGAACACTTCCACTATTACACCATAGGGATTTCTATAATTACCATTTTTGACATGATGGGGAATATTCATTTCCTCTTAGAGTTTTTATAGAACCACCCATTATAATCTATCCATTTTAATTATAATTGACCATAACCACTATTGATGATAGTTTTAACCTTGATTGTCACTACGGGAAAAATGGGTATTTGCGATGGGGATAAATCCCGTCGCAAATAGTCTGTTTAAAAACTTATTTGCGATGGGTGAATTTGCCTGTCACAAATAAGTTGTTATTTGCGACGGGTTAGCTTACCCCATCGCAAAAGGACTGACGCGCTTTGCGCGCCAAATCGCCGGAATGTTATTTGCGACGGGTGGTTACCGCCCGTCGCAAATAACTGGTGGCGGTAAAAGTTATTTGCGATTGGAATCTACCCCCGTCACAAATAACCAGCGGCGGTAAAAGCTATTTGCGACGGAAATCTACCCCCATCGCAAATAGTATGTCTGTAGGTTATTATTCGCGAAAGGTCCCGTCGTGAATAATTATTTAACCGTTGACTGTAATAAATGAGGGCTAAGGTATTTGCGACGGGTACCGTCGCAAATAATACTATTTGGGACGGGTATCCCATCGCAAATAGACCCGTCGCAAATGATCTAACCTATAAATACCCCCATCCGTTTTTTTTCATTCATTCTCAAACTCAATTTCTCCTTCTCTCAAAACTCTATTTTTAGATTTCAGAGTTTCTTAAGTTTAATTTTTTTTTTCCGGAGTTGATATTGACGTTTTCAACAACGATCAGAGATCAACCTCAGATCAATTTTAAAGGTATTTATGTTCATTTTAATTTAATATTTATTTTAAATTTTTTATTAGATTCAATTGTTCTTAATTAGTTGTAATTTAATTATGTTTACATTGTTTTGTTACTTAATAAATTTAAATTATTAGTATTCATTGTTCATAGTTAATGGTACTTAGGAATAATTAGTAATAATTTCCAATAATTAATAATAAATTCTAATAATTATTAATAAATACCAATAATTGTGAATAATTACTAATAATTACCAATAATAATCATTAATTAGTAATAAATACCAATAATTAGGAAAAATTAGTAATAATTACCAATAATTAACAATAATTAGTAATAATTACCAATAATTACCAATAATTAGTAATAATTCGTAATAATTACAAATAATTCGTAATAATTACCAATAATTTGTAATAATTTCCAATAATTATCAATAATTAGATATAATTTCAAATAATTACCAATAATTAGTAATAATTTCAATAATTACCTATAATTAGTAATAATTAGTAATAATTACCAATAATTAGTAATAATTAGTAATAATTAGTAATAATTAGTAATAATTACCAATAATTAGCAATAATTGGTAATATTTAATAACAATTACCAATAATTAGCAATAATTGGTAATAATTACCAATAATTGGGAATAATTACCAATAATTAGTAATAATTACAAATAATTATCAATAATTAGTAATAATTACCATTAATTATCCATAATTAGTAATAATTACAAATAATTAGAAATAATTAGTAATAATTACCAATAATTATCCATAATTAGTCATAATTACCAAGAATTACCAAGAATTACCAATAATTAGTAATAATTTATAATAATTACCAATAATTAGCAATAATTACCAATAATTAGTAATAATTAATAATAATTACCAAGAATTAGCAATAATTAGTAATAATTACCAATAATTAGTAATAATTACAAATAATTAGTAATAATTACAAATAATTACCAATAATTACCAATAATTAGTAATAATTAGTAATAATTACCAATAATTAGAAATAATTAGTAATAATTACCAATAATTAGCAATAATTATTAATAATTACCAATAATTAGTAATAATTACAAATAATTATCAATAATTAGTAATAATTACCAATAATTAGTAATAATTACCAATAATTAATAATTACCAATAATTACCAATAATTACCAATAATTACCAATAATTACCAATAATTACCAATAATTAAGAATAATTACCAATAATTAGGAATAATTACCAATAATTCGGAATAATTACCAACAATTAGTAATGATTCGTAATGATTAGTAATGATTCGTAATGATTACCAATGATTCGTAATGATTACCAATAATTAGTAATAATTATCAACAATTAGTTAGAATTACCAATAATTAGGAATAATTACCAATAATTCGTAATAATTAGTAATAATTGGTAATAATTAATAATAATTACCAATAATTACCACTAATTCGTAATAATTAATAATAATTACCAATAATTAGTAATAATTAATAATATTTACCAATAATTCGTAATAATTAGTAATAATTAACAATAATTACTAATAATTAGTAATAATTAGTAATTATTACCAATAATTAGTAATAATTACCAATAATTAGTAATAATTACAAATAATTATTAATAATTATCAATAATTAATAATAATTACCAATAATTACCAATAATTACCATTAGTTAGAAATAATTACAAATAACTATCCATAATTAGTAATAATTATCAATAATTACCAATAATTACCAATAATTAGTAATAATTGGTAATAGTTAGTAATAATTACCAATACGTACCAATACTTACCACTAATTAGTAATAATTAATAATAATTAATAATAATTAGTAATAATTAATAATAATTACCAATAATTTGTAATAATTAGTAATAATTACCAATAATTAGTAATAATTACCAATAATTAGTAATAATTACCAATAATTAGTAATAATTACCAATAATTAAAAATAATTACCAATAATTACGAATAATTACCAATAATTACCAATAATTACCAATAATTAGGAATAATTACCAATAATTAGGAATAATTACCAATAATTAGGAATAATTACCAATAATTAGTAATGATTCGTAATGATTACCGATAATTAGAAATAATTATCAATAATTAATAAGAATTACCAATAATTAGGAATAATTACCAATAATTAGGAATAATAACATTATTACATTATTAGTATATTTTATTATTAATATTAAAATAATATAATTTTTTATTTTATATACAATTCTCCTTTCATCTGTGCGTTTTCTGTCTCCACATGTAATATTTTTATGTGGAGACATAAAACAAAAAGATGAAAGGAGAATTGTATATAATATAGAAAATTATATTATTTTAATATAAATAATAAAATATACTAATAATGTAATAATGTTATTATTATATAATTAATATTTATGAAAAAATAATATTAGTACTATGAAAATAATAAAAAATTTATATAATATTAAAATTATCAATATTTGTAAAAGTTTTTGCTTTATTCTCAACATTTTCAATTCTTAAAGGGTCAATTTTTATGTCTATCTCAATAAAAAGTTTGCGTCAGTCGTGTATGATGTAAACTATATAATTATCCTTGATTGAGTGTTTTTTCTAACAAATTATTCAAAACCAGTAATGATTTTATATTTTATAGAAAAATATGGAACAACGAGGTCATCAACAATCATTATTAGGAGACCGCATATGGATAAATCAACGTAGAAATCCAAACGGTTATACTTTAAATCCAGTATATGTAGAGGGTGGGGAGACTTTTTTATCAGTTGCGGCGTCAAATCCAGAATTTGTTTTAGAAGGAAAAATAAAATGCCCTTGTAGAAAATGTGCATTGAGAACATTTGACCCGTTTGACAAAGTGGGGGGACATATCTTGCATTTTGGTTTTTAACTAGATTATGTTTTTTGGTATCAACACGGTGAACGCAGTTCCAGAGTAGGTGATACCAACATGATTCCAGATCCATCTCGGTTTAAAGTTTTAGTACATGATGTTGCAGGTTCATCTGTTCAACATACAGAAACTCCAGCCGATATAGCTTCAAATCCTGAGTTGGCACCATCTGAATTTTATGAGTTGTTGAGGTCTGCTAAGGATGCATTATATCCTGGCTGCAAGATGAGAAAATTAGAAGCAAGTGCAAAATTTATGGCTATCAAATCAGATAACGGAATGTCAAACACCTGTTTTGACCAGATATTTTCTTTGCTTAAAACACTATTACCCGAAGGAAATGTTTTACCTGCAAATTACTATGAGAGTAAGAGGATGGGTCGAAATTTGGGAGTTACTTGTCAGAAGATTCATGCATGTTCAAATGACTACATTTTATATTCTAGGGAAAATGAGTCGTTGGATAGTTGTCCCACATGTGGACAACTGAGATATAAAGAAGGAAAACATGGGAAGTCTAGTTTGATTCATGTAAAACAGTTTAGATATTTTCTGATTACATCCAGACTTCAGCATTTATTCATGTCTAAGAATACAGATACAATGATGTCATGGAATAAAGAGAATATTTCAACCGATAAAAGCTTGAATCATCCAGCCGATGGTGATTCATGGAAACATTTTGATACAGTGCATCCGTCCTTTGATTTAGAAGCAAGAAATGTTCGACTGGGCCTTTCCACTGATGGTTTCTGTCCATTCGGATCTTATGGTAGTCAATATTCATGTTGGCCTGTTTTTTTTAACTCCGTACAATTTACCTCCATGGATGTTGATGAAGGAGCCATATATCTTTTTGACATTACTAATTCCCGAACATCCGAAGAAAAATATTGATGTTTTTTTGAATCCATTGATTTATGAATTGAGTTTATTTTGGAGTACTGGTGTTAGTACATATGATGTTGCAACGAAACAGAATTTCATACTGAGAGCAGCATTGATGTGGACAATTAGTGACTTCACAGCTTATGGGATGTTATCTGGCTGGAGTACACATGGTCAGAAATCATGTCCTTACTCTATGGGAGAGAAAAAAGCATTTATGCTCATTCGTGGAAAGAAGCCTTGTTATTTTGACTGTCATTGCAGATTTCTTCCAGCTGATCATCCTTTTCGTAGAAACAGATCTCATTTCAGAAAAGGAATAGTTGATAGGGATGGACCTCTAAAAATGATATCAGGTTCGGAGTTAAAATCAGTTGTATTTTCATTACCTTCCATCACTTTTGGTCCCACAATAATCCAATAGAAAATTTATGGGTTTGGGAAAGAACACAATTGGATTAAACGTAGCATATTTTGGGATTTTCCATATTGGTCTGATTTGTTGGTCCGACACATTTTAGATGTCATGCACATTGAGAAGAACTGTTTTTATAATTTGTTTCCTACAGTTTTGGATATGCCAGGAAAGAGAAAAGAAAAAGTAAATGCACGTTTAGATTTTGCCTAAATTTGCAGGCGTCCAGAACTGGAACTGTTTGAGAATGTCAAAACATAAAGTTTACTGAAACCAAAAGCATCTTATACACTGTTTAGAGAAAACCGTTTATTATTTTGTCAGTGGATTGCCGATTTGAGACTTCTAGATGGTTGTGCTTCCAATTTGGGTAGATGTGTAAAGAATGGTCATATTACTGGATTAAAAAGTCATGATTGTCATGTTATAATGGAATGAATTCTATCCATTGGATTATAAGGTCTGTTGAATTATGTGATTTGGGATTCCATAACAGACATGTCTCATTTTTTTCGGGAAATTTGTGCGGATAAAACAGATTATGATTCTCTATGAAAACTTGAAGAAGATGTTGTTGTAATTATATGTAAACTGGAAAAAATATTTCCGTCGTCTTTCTTCAACCCAATGTAACATTTGATGTTACATTTTCCATATGAAGCCAAATTTGGAGGTCCAGAATAGTTTTGATGGATGTATCCATTTGAAAGATGCATGTAAAAATTTAAAAGAAAAGTACATAACAAAGCATCTGTTGAAGGATCTATTGCAGAAGCTTATTTACAAGAGGAAAGATCCTTTTTCTACTCCCATTATTTTGATTCTGGGTATCCTTCAAAACACAACTGAATGGGACGGAACGAGAGGAATATTGATGAAATCGACAATCAATTATCTGTTTTCAACCAGTCAGATCTTGGTTTTGGGGGAGTTTATGAACGCTGGCTTTCGGATGATGAACATCACAGAGCTCATACGTATGTTCTGCTCAACTATGAAGAGATGAAATCAGTTGTACTGTAAGTGTTTGTATCACTTATTCTATCATTTATGTTACAGTAAATGACTTTGGTTTTTATAGGTTGTATGATAATCATATCAAGAAACAAATTCCACAAATTACAGCAGCTTCTCTCGAAGAACGCCGACTGAAAAATTTCTCTCAGTGGTTTCAAAAACAGGTAACAAAAATTCTTTATCTTTTAGCAACTCATTCAATGTATAGTTTACTATATTGATAATTATTTCACAAATTTTCAGGTGTCTCGACATGCTGATAAAATTGACAAACGACTGTGTATATTGAGTAACCCACCTTCCAAACTTGTTAAAACTTATAATGCATATGTGGTGAATGGATTTCGATTTCACACACATGCATATGGGGAATCGAAAAAAACAATGAACAGTGGAGTTAGCTTGAGAGGATCTCGTCATCGAGAAAATGAAGATGACTTTTATGGCATACTTGATGAAATCATTGAACTCTGTTATCTTGGACAACATTACATAACCATGTTCAAATTTCGGTGGTTGGATACAGAGAGAGGCGTGTGTGTTCATCCGACTCATGGAATCATCGATATTAAATGTAAAAGTGTTCTCGTAGTAAATGAACCATTCTTATTGGCTCAACAGGCACATCAAGTTTATTACGCAAAGTATTGTGCTACATCAAGTGACTTGACTGATTGGTGGAGTGTAATGAAAATAAAAATTCGAGACAATCAGTTTAGTCAAAGTGAATGTGCTTTCACTGATGTGCAAAGAATTGAAGTTTTTCTAGAGAGTCATCAAAATCAATCTTTTTTACAAAGAGTTATGAGTATCGATGACGACACCCCACATTTAAGAGTTGGTGATGATGATGATGTTAATGATGTCACATATGAATTTGAAATGGTAAGAGATGAAGCAACTGGAACTCAAATGGATATCAATGATGTTGAGGAGGAATATGAAGATGACATTGACAAATATGAAGATGATGATGAAGCTAAAAACTGATAGAATTCTATGGTAGTTATATACAATCATAATATATATATATATATATATTTATATATAATAGTAATTATCAATTATTTGCTAACAACATTAACATTTTCTGTTTCAGATGGATGACGAGACATTTCGTGAGTTGGCAGATGCTAACCTGCCTTTCGATGCGGATGAGTTGCTGGTAGGTGACCCTCAGCCTGCAGGTGCTCCAGGGAGTACACAGAGGGGGCGCAGTTTTGCACGATTGATGATTCCTGACCCTATCCCCAAGGGACGTCCACGTCTTGGGTTTGATCCACGCACACAGAGGTGTGATGACCTGTGTGATAATCTGTGGATTTGACTAAGATTTTATTAATCTATTAACATAATAAATGTTTATTATTTTTACAGATTTCGGCATATAGCAGTCGGACAGGGTAGTGCTATTTTGCTCAACTATTTCTCTCAGTCATGGACCACATGGGAGTAGATTCCCATTGATGTGAATTAGGCCATGTTCGACCATTGGTTGGTACGTACGTAAATAAATAATTTTTATTTTGAAAATTATTTCATTTCGAACTTGATATTTTGATTTATTTATAGGGTTTATGGTATCTGATCGAGGATACCATGCGTGACGCCATCCACAAGGCATGGGAGGTGCCATGCGTGATTGCTTTCGTCAGTTTTTGCACAATTTAAGAAAAGCTGCCACGAAGAAAGATGGAGTGTAAGATTTTGACGAGTCATATAGAGCACACTGACCAGAGTACATTTCATCCCATGTATGGGATGGATTATGTGCGCACTGGTTGAGTGGTGGCTTTCATAGGAGATCATCGGTGGTGAGGTAGAATCGGGGGAGACAGGAGGTGACTTATCGAGCTGGGAGTCATTCTTTCAGTACTCATAGATAGCATCTGGTACGTACATTATTTATAAATATTTTATTTAACTATAAATATTAACAGTTTATTTTTTATTCTTATAGGCTGTCGAGCACCCCGATATTACGGAGTACGGCATATATTAGAGGATGTATAGTGATCCTGCTACTGGGGAGCTCAGAGGTGATCATCAGCATCACATCGTGGTCAGTATTATTTGTTTTCAAATTTAAAAATTAAATGCATATAATATATTCACAATTTTAATTTTAAATTGCAACTACAGGAGTCATATGAGGCCGCAGCGTCACAGACCCGGCCTGAGAGTCAGGCCGAGTCATCAGATCAGACCACTAGTCATCAGTTTGATGAGGCGGCATGGATGAAGGCCACCCAGTATGCCTTCGAGAAGGGTCGGGTAGTTGGTATTAGCTCTCGACTGACTCCCGGAGATTATTATGGCAGTGTTGCGATGTCGGTGTCCAGCTCGAGAGGAGCTCGTGCATCTTCTTCTGCTACACAGTATGAGGATCAGTTGCGATCTCAGACTGCACTGATAGAGGGTCTTCGACAGGAGCAGAAGCAGATGCGTCAGCAGCAGCAGCAGCATGAGGAGGACCGTCGACGTCAGCAGCAGCTGTACGAGAAGCAGATGAGTCAGTGGCAGCAGCAGCACCAGAAGTAGATGGAGTACATGCGCCTACTCACTCATTCTTTAAGGATGGATTTTCCTCCACCAGCATCTGCAGATCCCCCCATCCTTCAGATTAGAGTTTGTTTTTATGTTATAAAGTTTGTTAAATAAAAATATGAATTTATTTTCTATTCGTAGTTTCTGTCTCATTATAAAATATTAATAATATTATATTTTGAGATATTAATATTAATATTAATAATAAAATTATTTATATTTTATAATATTAAATTTTATATATATATTAAAATTTTATAATATTATAATTTAATCATATTTTTTGTAATATTTGAATTATTTTAATATTTGAATGTAAAATAATTCTATTATTTTTATATTAATTAAAAAAACTTATTAATATTTTTTTTATGAATTATAATTCTAATATTATTATATTAATTAAATCATTTATTAATATTCTATTATTTTTTATTTTTTAATTATAATTGGATTATTATTATATTAATTAAAATAATTTATTAATAATTTATTTTTTTTATTTTTTTTATAGTATTTGCGACGGGATACTATGCCCGTCGCAAATAGTATTATTTTTATATCCATTAAAATAATTTAATAATAGTTTTTAACTTTTTTTTAAAACATAATTGCGATGGGTCCCATCGCAAGTATTATTTGCGACGGGCCGTCGCAAATACATGTTGCGACGGGGCCCGTCGTAATTACTATTTTAAAATTTTTCACAAATATACGGAGTAATATTTGCGACGGGAAGGATACCCGTCGCAAATAATATCTTTAGCGACAGGCCCGTCGCAACTAATTGTTGTTGCGACGGCATTTTCTGTAACGGGCGATTTGCGACGGGCCCCCGTCGCAAAAGGCCATTTGCGATGGGATCTCGTTGCAAATGACCCATCGCAATTACCTATTTTTCTAGTAGTGTGTATTCATAGTAATTCACTATGATAATCATGATCCATGTATCACATCCCCTCCTTCTGATGGATGTCATCACATTACCAATGATGTGATAATAGTGGAACATTAATCATAACCAATGATGGGATGTAATCAATTTCCTTGAAATGGTTATTTAATATTCCAAAACTCAATCATATATTTAGTAAATTATTATGAATCTCATTATCTAAACTATCTTCAGGTGGAAAACAAAAAATTAAATCAGTTGTTTCCTTTATAAGGAGAGAACTGTCGATATAATATTATTTGGAAAACAGGATTATAGGGAATCTAAATGTTATGAAATTTATATATAATGTCATGAGGGTATCTAACTCATAACATATAAGGAATAATAGGTTCCACACCCAATTAATCCTATGTTTTTCACATAAGGAATCAATATCCCATCACATTATGAATATTATTTTCTTTATATACGTCATCATAGCCTTTTCAAATTTAGAATATGATTCTAGTAACATGTTGAATCTTATGCTCATAACATATGAAATATTAGTCCCATTAACTAATTTTTATTGGTCTCATTATATATAGAATCTTCATCCAATTATGAATGGAATCCTTGAGAATATCTTACGGTTCCATATAATCATCATACAATAAAAGAAGAGTTTTTTATGAATTAATAATACGGTGGTAATCTACTGCTCATAAAATAGGGTTTGTAGGATCTTGTGATTTTTGGATACATATTATACACATTTTCGAGTAATATTTAACCCATGATTTGATCTTATGTTTGTTAGTAATTTCATTGTGATATGTTTTGGGATATTTTTTATAAATTTGGAAAGACATGGGATTATGGATGGTTGGAACATGGTTAGGGAAAACATGTGCCCTTTTTGGGAGACATTGGAATATTCAAACAATTTTACAAAATTGTTCAGACTCCCTCCCCAAACCATGAAGCCTATGATAGTTGCAGTTTACGTGTTTGGGGAATGGTTCCAAAAAACATGCAACCACGTATGAGAATATGTGAACCACGAGAATCAAGGGAACACAGTTAGGTTTCATGGTTTATCATACTTTCCACCCCCCATGAGGAAACCATTTCTGTCAAAATTAAAACCACCAACAATTTAATAATAATAATAATATGAACAACCATTTTATATTAATAAACTCCCCAACCTGAACATACCTGATTTTCCTTTCTCTTGGTGGCTCCCAAGAGGATTCTAGTGATCCTCGAACCACATACGATGCACATAAAAGATTCAGTGGATGAAATATACACCTATCTATTATGTGATATCTTCACAATTATATTATAATTTCTCTAAAATATTTCTCTCTAATTTGAGAGGGATTATCATCCATTGTTTCTGATAGTTTAGGTATAGGTTTTTATAAATAATGAATCTTTTTAAAATTATACAATGTTTTGGTATAATATCTCTTTCTCTATTGTGAATTCGATAATTTTGCATGGAATTGAGGTTTATAGTTTGGTGAATATTCCAAAATGATATTGAGGTATGTTAAAAAAAATTAATTACCATAGTATTGATGCCATCATTATGAATGTAATTTTGATTTTTTTTCTTACATATTTCAATATAGTTTTAAATTTAATTAATATAATGATCCTCATGATCTTGTAAAACCATTTAGTGGTCTATTTTGACCCAATAAAGATTATGAGACCTGATTTTATAGAAACCCATTGGGTGTGACAATACACTTGAAATGATGGCTTATGAATTGTAAATGTGGGAATAATGGGATAATGGAGTTGAACTAAATTATTAATTCATTATTCGTAATGGGATGTAATGGTTTTATTGGATTAAATATGAAGTGTTACTGAGTTGTGAAATAGTAGAAAAATTGGTTGGTAAATGAGTTGTGAATGTAGAAGCATGATATCTGAATTTTTTTATGATTAATTAGGGAATTGTTGGTCCAGGAATTATGATCCCAATACACATGTGGTTCCATACTGTAGCTATTGGTCCCCATTAAGTTAATATCTTTTTTTGATTGATGTGACTGATCAATGAGTTGTTGTCAGGGAATCGAGTTCGAAATACGCATGGGGATCGAGACTATTTCATTTTTCCACTAAGACAAGAATGTGAGATTTTTTTAAAAAAAATGAAAAATCAATCCCATGGATAATGAATTGTAATGTACCTAAGTGTATGGTATATACATCAACATAGGATGATGCATGTATGTTCAGATTGGATTTCATCATGAACATCATGGACTATACATTTGATATAAGAATTTTCAATTGGGAAGACTATTTAACTTTTATTATTTGTACATTAATATTTTTAAAACTCCATAAAATGTTTTAGACTTGATATTATTTGAGGCATTATTGGTAGTGGATTACGGAGTTGTACTCACAACATATTCCGGTTACCTTATTGGTACCTTAATGGACTTTTTGATTGAATCAAATGATAAAGTAAAAATACTTATGATGGACAGATGTGTTTGGATTCAAGTTGCAACATGGATAAGGGAACTTGACATGTTGTCGGGTCCCTCATGGGAGTTGTCAAGGCGTCCTTATTTTGAATGTTCATATTACACTATAAATTTATATGAAATTACATATCTTCTTCTTTGGTAAATTGTCATTTCAAAATTTTGGAATTATCTTGTGATGTTTCTATTTAATGAATATGGTATTATATTTGTTGTTTTTTATGATCAATTAGCTTTTTATTTATAATTTCAAATGTTTTGATGAATTGTTATGAGGTAATATTCTCCCCACAACCTATATAAGACCCTCATTACTGGTTAGCATCCTTTTTCATATTGGTGGTGCACCTGTGGGCATATTACAGGCTAGCCATGGCCACCGAAATGTAGAACCTTGTTTGGGATGTTACAATGTGGTATCAATGAAGGTTTTGGTTTATTTTCATTTATTTTATTTTTTGGGAATGATATACATGATACTAGGATGTGTCAAGTCTTGTTCATGAGATCGTGCAAGGGATTAGTTAACCCAAGTGTGTTGGAAAACCCATGTACCCATAGGGGGGTTATGGTTCATCATGGTTATTGTTATTGTTGAATCTTAATTTTAATTTGGTAGTGGACTTGTATTGTGATGTTATTATTTTTCTGATAGCTTCACCACATACCGACATGTCCCATAATTTTAGTATACAAGAATCATTCTTGGAGCTCTCAATTTTATGCGATGTGCATCATTTTTGGAATGCACAGAAATGAATTTTTTTGGTGAGTAGTTGAAATCAATATTCCTTTCTTAATTTATGTAATTAAAAATAAATTGTGCATAATTAAAAACTCAAATGGTTTAAATAATTCAAAATTGGTAATTTGAAATTGATAAAATGGTGTCCAATGTTAATATTATGTTATGAAATTTGTTCACCTTGTGTTGGGTATGACCCAAGTGTGGGATGGTTGTGGGTAGTGATAGTGTAATGGTTTTGACCATAGGCTGGTTCATGGGGAATGAATTATTATGGGAAAATATGAACCCCTCTAGTTAAATTATGTCAATGATTTGTTCAATGTATTAATATAGATGTATGTAATTTTAAATATATTTGCTCAGGAATATGTTATTTTTAGGATGTTAAAAATACATTATTGGACATCTACCTCTAATAGTAGGACAAGAGGCCCTCAATGTATTGGTTGAAGATGAAAAAAATCAGTTCTACAGGGACACCACTATTTTTATATATTTTATGGAGAGATATCCATGGTAGGATGTGTGTAATATGTCTTATTTGATATTTTAGTTCTTGTTGGAGTACAACCAGAACATCATTAGAGATGAAGGACTTGATGTATCTATGTTATGGATTGAATCAATCCAGATAATTATTGCCCATTTTGTTATTCATTTAAATAACACATTAAATTTGTGTGGTCATTTGTTTTGTGTTAAACTGAAGAGTCGGTGATATATACAGGCTTGGTATGAGAATCCAAAAAAACATTATGGAATGAATTCAAGGAGAGGTTCTTGGATCACTTTTACTCAGAGATTCCCAAGACGAAGAGAGTAGTAGAGTTCATGTGGTTGACCTGGGGGAGTATGTTTGTGATGGACCATGATAGTAACTTTACTGACATGCAGCACATTCTTCCAATGTTGAAAAGAGTTGATTAAAATTTGTTGAAATTTTTTTAAGACATATTTAAAAATGATATTAATTCACCAGTTAATATCTTTTTGGTTAAGAAGTTTCTGAGGTTGTGAATTGTTTTCCCATTTTCGTAGAGGAACCCAAAGAAGACCTCAAATGAAGGATATGTTTTTTCTTATATAGGACCAAAAGGTATGTCATCTAAATATAGTAAGTGTTTTTATGATATTTTTAATGAGAATAGTGGAATTAAATGATTCCAAGGAGAAGGATCGGGTTTCTAAATCGGTAATCGAGTGTAAAACCATCAATGTGGCTGGTTGAGTCACATTCATAGCCATTTTCCCCAAACACCGATGGATTTCTCTGTTTTTTTGAATGATGGGTCATATATAATGGTTTGTTAGAAAACCCTGAGATATGGGTACTGATAGAGTAGTTAGGCTAAATCACAGTACCGTAAGGGGTTTTATATCCCATTACAGTCATGTATTTTGAGATCTACTAGCCTTTGTGGTTGAGGTAACAAACATGGTACTTATTATCAAGATCATTTTTATTACCAGTGTAGTGTAGCACATGGGACTCAGACAACATCACATGGAAAGGGGAAATACATCTTCATGAAGATAAGAATAAATTTATGGATTATGATACTAGACTATAATCATTATGATTCACTATTCATGTATCTAAAATGATTTCTAGATCATTATTTTAGGTAGGTGCATCACATTTTATTATATCTTCACAACATGTGAATGGATTAATTATGACTATGGTGTCTGTGAGTTGGATTATTATTATTGACATATCATTGGGAGTGTGGTCAGGGGGAATATGTTAATGGAAAGGGTGTTCACTCATGTTTGGTCAGTATAATTTCCATTTGGATAATTTCATACATGAAATTATAGGTTTTGACAAGATTTTGGGTATGTATTGGTTGGAATCAAACTTAGAGCATATCAATTTTTACCATGAGCCAGTAACATTTATGTCTACTAATTGTAATAGTTATGTTTATTATTGAAAGTTGTATTTCTAGTCAGGCGGTGTATTTAATGTTCATTGTAAACTAGTGGAGTACACCATAATGGTTTCAGGTCTTTTTTGGATGGGGGCGTACGATATGTTTTCATTAGACCATTAGTGGACATGTTTTATGAAATGATTTCTTGGGACTTATTATGACTATATCTTGTGAGAGATTTTGATTTTACAATTGAACTCGTTCTAGGAGTTGAGAAAGTTACCATTCCACCTTAAATAATAGAACTGAAAGAGATTAAGAACATAATACTAAGATGAGAGATTTGATGGATTAGTGATTTCTCTATTCGTGTATGGCACATTGGTATTCTCTAGTTTTTTTAAATAAGAAGAAAGATGATATGTTTTGATTATATGTTGATTATTGAATTTTGAACCAGATGACATGGAATAATTAGTATCATATTCCACGTATCGATGATCTCTTTGACCAATTGATATGAGCTTCAATACTCTATCAAATTGAGTTTTAATGAAGAATCTTTTGTTGAGAGTTTGACCATCTGATACACCATAAAATTTATTTAGAGGAATTTATGGATAATACAAGTACATAATTATGGTTTTGATGTTGATGAACACTCCATCTGTGTTTATGTATGTGTAGAACCAAATAATTCACAATTACATTTATCTTTTGATATTTTTGGTAGAAAAATAGTTGTACTCCAAGACTCATGATGATCATGCCCATCATCCAGACATCACCCTGAGTAAACTAAGAGAGTATTTTCATTACTCCACGATACCTATGTTTAAATTATGGATCAATTGGGTACATTTCCTGGGTTACATCATCTCTAAGTGTTATGTGTTAGTGGAACTAGAGAATGTTTGAAAAATGGTTACATTGGAGCATATCAATAAGGATTTTGATATATGAATATTTTTAGGGTTGGCATGATACTTTCAGAGGTTTATCCAATAATTTTCCCATTTGGAATCCCCACTTTTGGGATACACCATGATGGGGATAAATTATGAATATACATAACCATGTGATAATGCCTTCCACGAGTTGAATAAGTGTATAAATAATGCCCCAATTTTGAGCCTACCTTACTCGAGTGAGGAGTATACCATGTTTTGTAATGTGTCTATGTTCCAACATGGAGTACTATTTATGTGTGGATATTGAGTCATGTCATACGGATCACGATTGTTGGGGGCACACCAATGATATTAAATTACACACAATCTCAATTTATTCATTGGGTATTATACCATAACGTGTTTGAAAAATTACATTTAGGGGGAAAATATTAATGTTTATACAGATCACAAAATATTAGAGTACATCTTCTTGAAATGAGATATGAATATATTGAAGTGGGAATGGGTTATGTATATTTAGTTTTTAACATTGATGAGTTTTATATAATGGGGAAGGGAAAAGTATTTCCACCTCTTTGAGAAGGAAGACTGATATGTGGGTATTTTAGGAGTCCAGTTATTAGTGGATGATGATAACCTTGAATGATGAGATTTATATTAAGGTTTTGGATACCCATTAAAAATTAACCCCAATATTCATATCAATTTAGTACACAATTATTAACTAGATTCAGGTGAGGAAGTCTGAGGGCCTAGAGTGTTTGTCCTTCATAGAAATCATTAAATGTGGGGTGTCACAATTCAATTGGAATATAAATGAGGATGATATATTATCTATTTGGAACTATGTTTTTGTGCCTATATGTAAGCATGATGACCGGATTCATGAGTTTCTTGCCACAATGTCGGCGATTCGTCCATTTTTGACCAAAATATTCTGTAATCTATGTCTAAATTACTGCTGATAGAGCATAATTATTTATTTTTCATGTTTACTGTGATAATGATACACCATTAAATAGGTGAAGGCTGATCATCAATGATCCAGTGGTTTAAAAAATCATTATCCCATTTCTGAATATAAGTGGGATTGCATTACCATGGAATTAGATCTTGGTATTCTTTGGTGACCTAGAGAGAGTGATTTGATTTGTGTGATTGTGGACTAGTTGATGAAAGTATCCCATTTATAGACAATCCGGGAAACCCTCACAATTGATTAGTTGGGGAATATGTATGTTTGGGAGATCATCTATTTTCCTGAGGTCCCATAGGGTAGAGTTTTAGACCGTGATTCATGATTTACATCAGTTATTATTCAAGGGTTGTGGATGGTTTTTGTTACCTAGGTACATCTGAGCAATTATTTTCTCCAACATACATATGGGAAATCAGAGTGGAGTGTCTTGGTCCTAGATGAAATGATTTGAAAATGGGTCCCTAATTTTGATGGAACATGGGTAAATCACATAACAATGGTTGAGTTTTCCTAAAAAAGATATCATGAACCTATAAATATGGAACCATATTAGGCAGTTTTAGGTAGGATATATAGATCACTGTTATGATAGATTTTGGTTGGTGAGTCAGAGTTATTATGATGGGTATCATGAAGGTGACCGCATATTAGGTTTTCAGGATTAAAAAATGTACGAGTATAGAGTGGAGTCTTCCTATGTCTATTATAGTTCATATTTATTGAGCTCTTTTTTTATTGTGGAAAAATGACTATTCATTCAAGATTCATCGAGATTAGGTCACCATAAGATTCACATGAAAATCATGTTTTCACCCAAGATTTTTGGATACTTTGAGATTGAGGAGATGATTTGATGAGTGGCGTATTGATTAGTTATTAAAATGAAATATGCTACCATGAATGGAATTTTTAATGATTCATAACTTTGGTAGTATCACCCTGAACCTTCTAATGAGATTGATGTAGATGATTTTGAGCCTTAGGTTGATGCATCTTTTGAGGAGAATCAGATTGATTTTGAGGATTATAGTGGGAATGTAATGTGTGGGAATATGATGACATTTTTCAGAGATATTTCGAAGCATGGACATGGTTATGATAAATCATCCAAGAGAGTATAAGATATGTGGGCCCAATTTCCTATAGTTTTTACCTAATCGGATTAGTGATTCATGGGAGTACATCTTGAGGATGATCTCTTATAAGGTGGGGTTTTTTTTATGATCTAGACCCATATAGAGACGTGTCATACCTATTTTCAGGTACTCAATTACCATTGTTTTGATTTAAAATTGGTTGGGACATTCATTGTGGTATTTTTAGTGAATTTAGAGAAATTATTAATCCCTTTATTCTTTTCAATGCTGGATCAGGGTTCATGAAAATCATGTGGTTCTCCCATGGGAACGATGAACCCTTTTATGTGCCATAAAAGGTCATACATAGTCCGACCAAACCAAGAATCCACCCTCCACACACCATTTACCCTCAGAAAGAGGGTATTTCACATTTTCTTCCTTGTTCATATAATCATGCACCAACCTATTATTACCCATGCACTCTAGATAGAAGGGTAATATAGTATATCAAACAATGTCCCCCACCCAATAAAACAATTCATTCAAAAAATGAATCCCCTTATAATTTTATAATATTTTTACAAACCACTGGTTTTTATTATTAATGACCCATTTTTGACTTAATAAACATTAATTTCCCCCTAGAGGCTCCCAAGAGGATTCTAGGGCTCCTCGATCCTATTGTAGTGTGACTAAATGATCTATTGGATAAGTTATGCAGTTATCCAATAGGTGATTATATATCATTTAGATACAGCTCAATCTCTCATCATTCACTCTCATTTGAGAGGGATTATATACCTCAATTGAAAATATTTCTTATATGGGCTTTAATGGATCCCATTTTGTTGGACCCAGGACCTATGCATTGATCATTGATCTCCCCTATAGTGGTGAATTTGATTATTATATATTGACTTAAAGGTTACTATTTGGAGATCATTCATCAATGATCTTGTGGTATGGAGACTAATTTATAATTCCCATAGAATTTATTAAATTTTGTTAATTAATTTATAAACAATAATTTACACATTAGTATGTTTCATTTTAAATTGAATTAATGAATTGATCCACATGTCATTGTGAATCCATTTATGGATCCTGTTGGACCCCTTAGACATTTTGCGTCTTGATTTGATGGAATCCCATGGGGTGTTCCAATTATATTAAAATTATTATTTATGAATTATAATTATGAGAATAATGTGTAAATTTAGTTGAACTAAATCTGTTATTCATGTTTGATAATGGGATTTATTGGGTTTATTTTCTTAACCAGTAAAAGATAATTATTTGTGAATTAAATGTGGAAAATTTTCCACAAAATAGTTATGAACGTGGAACAAAGATATATGATTTTTTATGACTGATCGATGACATGTGGTTTCGGGACTTATTCTCTAAATAAGAATGGGTTAATGGAATACTACTATGGGACCTCATTTGTGTGCCTGTGGATTTGTTATATATGTGATTGATCAATGAGTTGTAGATTGGAGACTACGTCTCCAAATTACTATGGGGATCCATAATACAGTACATGGCCCCAATTTGATGATCATGATATAGGAAATTAAAAATATTATTAAAATTTCAACAAAGAATGAATTGTGATATCACTTATTGTATAGTACAAAATCTAGAATGTGCCAATTTATGTATGTTTTGTTTGGGTGTCCCTATGAACCCGAGTGAATATACATTTGATTTTATAAGGATTAAATGTGAATCACCTTTACCTTTTATTATTTTTACTCTATTATTTATAAAATTTCATACACTTTTATAGATTTTATTATTTTAACTTTATTGATGGTGTCTTACTTAGTTATACCAACTCCCTTCTCATGTTGCATGAATGACACCTAAATAGACATAACGTTTATAGTACCTATGTCAGGTGGATGAGGTGGGATTTTGGATGGGGCCTAGATGATGGAATCATACATGATGTGGGGACCTACAAGAGAGTTTTTAGTTTTTCTTTAGTTTCTTTATTCATTTGACACATGAAACTTATCTGGAAAGAAATATCTACAAATTTGGTTTATGGTTGTTTTTTCAGGTTTTCGTATTTTTGTTTGATGTTTGTTTTTATTCATAATAGAAATATCATGGTAATTTTCTATTATCAGATGTATTTTGTATAATGATTTCTGTTATTATGATGATTTGATATGATGTTATGATCTCTTGATGTTATATATTAGACCCCCACATCTAGTTGGCATCTTTTGGAATATGAGGGAGGTATTTTTGAGGCCATGTTATTAACTAAAATGTGGAACCGCCAAGTTTCACCCATGTTGGGACATTACATGTTGGCTTTTTCACATCACTTAAAGAAGGGTGGGGTCCATTAATGCTTTTCATGTATTCATACATTGATTTTTTGTATCATCATGTAATGGAAGTAAAAAACTTATCATCCAATATGGATTTTCAACCCATTGCATTCAACGGATAAGGATATTTATGGATTAATATCCAATATAGTCGGATTATGCCAATTTTTTATCAATATTTAGTTACTAATGGTAGTGTTTATCCACTTTCAATCAGTATATACTGGTTTTCATAGTATCGTGTCATGTTTGTACATTGATGTTCTTCCATTCAACCTTTAAGGTATGTGATACATTTTATTAAATTGGTAAATATAATACTATTATTATTTTCATGTATGTTCTATAAAAATATGTATTTCAGTGGTGATTATTGGTATGTATATTTATTTTCCATAGGTAGGGGTTGAACAATCACTAAACTGGGAGATGGGATAATACTGTTACACTGGTATTTTAACTGAACCCTCAATAGGTTTTCACTGAATCATATTAAAATATAAATCCATAAACCTGGGGATTGATTATAACATCCCAAGTAAGAAATGAATAATAGATATTTTTATCTATGTCTATTAATGAATGAGATAGTGTTTTAGAGGCTTAAAATAAAAAAATAAATCCAATCTTAAGCATGGAATACACTAATATTTTTAAAAGATTGTTTTACTACCTTTTGATGGAAAACCATTTTTGAATATATCTTTTGACAATTTTATAAACTATGTTTGTCAAAATAAACTTATTCTTTTTGATTGTGACATCAAAATTTACTTTGTGTGAATTTTTGGTATTTTTCTGACAATGTTTATTTTTTTAATGAATAGTGAAAAATACTGCATTTTACATCAAAAATACTTTTTAATCTAATTTATTTATATGATTATATTATGTTTTGAATTATTTTTGAAGTCAAATTAGAATATAATTTTACCATTTAATCTAATGGTGGTCATTGGAATCAATTTCACTTTGAAATTGGACTTAAACTAGTGTCAATCTTTTGATACATATTGTTTCATAAAACACGATATTTGCTCTGACAGCGAAAATTAATTATTAAATTAATTAATGTGACTTATATGTTTTGAATTTTTTAAAATAATATTCATTTTTGAATTCAGAATATTAAATATAGCTCAGGGTGATGTTTTGGTATTTTTCTGAAAAACTTCAGTTTTTAATGAATAGTGAAACCACTGAGTGGTACTTATAAAAACTGATTTTCCGTTTAAATGAAATTTTACCACTTATGTGTTTTGAATTTCAAAAATACGACATACATGGTTGTCATTAAGAAGCAAAATGTGGTTCAATGAGATTAAAATAACTTTTTGGTGAATAGTAACTTTTAAGTTCTTAATCGCGATTAGTGGTAATTAGTGTAGTTTAAGGTAAAAATAATGCTTTAATAATATGAAATGACCTAGAAACATGACCTAACCATATTGGATGTGTCATGGACGACCAAGAAAAGCCATGGGTCAACTTGGGGACCCCATGGAGCCACATTGGTTGGGAAATGACATAAATAACTTTTTATTTAATGTAAAAGTAAAAATGACACAAACATAATATGTTTTACGAAAACAATTTTTACATGGGTTTATAAAGATAATATTTTTTATTATAAATAGTCATTGGAAATATAAAAAGATTTCCTACATCATAGTATTTTTTTATAATTTTTAGACTTTAAATAAATAAATGTATTTATGACATAATAATGATGTATCGATTACCTAATTAATAAAGGATTTAAATAAAATGGAAAGATAATGTAATATCTAAGACCTAAACATGTCCAAAACCTATTGTATGGGTGGATTTAGAACCCTTATAACCTTATCCTTGAATTATATCAATTTGGGATCTTTGGAATCTGATACTCATTTTAAAATAATGTATCTTATCATTACTTTCCAAGAGTGCCCCTCCTCTCCTCTTATAAAAGGCCCCCACCTCTACCTCTTTACCCACACTCCCAAAGCCTTTGTCTCTTCCAACCCCAGCCCATTTTGTCTCTCCACTTCCCTATCTTACTCCTTGAAGCCTCACTTTTGGCAGAAGACTTCCCAAGGAAGCCTTTGAGCTCAAACCAAAGGGAGTTACCCGATTTTAAGGTAATGTCTTCACTTGAGTCCTTTTGTTTTATTTTGCTTCTCCAAACCCCTAAACTCTTTTTATTTATTTCTTTTGTAACAACTACATTATCCTCAATATACTAGGATTTTGTTATAATAAGGATTCGAGCTACACTTACACACACCTACATCTAATAGTTAATGAACATACTATTTCCGTGGATGGTGAATTTATGCCTCCCGAAATGATGATTGTTCAACATTTTTTTAACACCTTCAAAGGTGGCCATTAAGATGTAACTATATTTATATATGATATATAATATGTTTATATTTTCCTTAATATTATGTATTTTTCTTTTTTGTCATACCTTTATGGTTTCCATTATGGGTAAACGCGATATCTTCATTTAAGGAAGTGCAGACTACGGCCCCCTCAAAGTGATTTGATTCGTTAAATACCATATGGGGGACGTATAAAGGATTGAAATATGATATTATATATGATATTATACTGGAATTATAATATACCTTTATATCATTATGATTCCATTCTATAAATAAGAAATAGAAATGAAAGTAGCGTTCATGCGTACGTACGGCTTACCGTCTCCATGAACTGTGCATTTCATTTCTTACCTCTAAATGATTATGTAATATTATAAATGCACGTATATACTGAATATATATGATATATATGATATATACATCATGATTATAATCCTGGATATAATGGATACAAGAACAACTTCTAATTATAAAGGGCTTATTTTTGACTTAAGTACCAATGATCGTTAAAACGACCGTTATTAACTTAAATAATTACATAGTGTTAATTACATGGAAATAAGTGATATAAAAGGAATAATGAACTTTAAAAAGGTTCTTAAACAAGTAGAAATTAACTCATTTTTTTTATTTAGGACATTAAAGAACGATCGAGTCAAGTCGGACCCGAGGTATGGGACTTCGTCTCAATCTCCTTTCATTGAGGCATATTTTATTTTATACACAACCTTCTTTTATACGGTGTATAAACCCCTTTGACTTTCATGTTTATTCAAAAGGAATATTTTTTATATGAAGCGTTTACTAAAGGACAAAAGGGAATGTTTTTGTCGTACGTATGCAGCGATAAGGACTTCTCTGCCGTCGTGACCATTATTTGACTTTTGGCTTCCTCTAAAAGCCATACCTTCTTTTTTAAAGAAAAATAAATACCATGTTTTACTTTTCATTTATTTTGGTATTGAAAATGTTTTTCATAATGTTTTTATTATATCAACGTGCTGTATTGATATATTGTGATTTAAATGTGGAAATGTTATGTTTCCTTTATGCATGTTTTATGTGATACAATTATGTTATGGTTCTTGGTCATTATTATGAAGACAGGTGGTTCCGTGATAAACTAATGGCAGGTGAGCCTGATATACCTCTCCAATTCATATGGTAACGTGAAGGAGTGAAACTTTAAGGTTTCTCCTAAGAGATTTAGGGAATATACTGTGATGGGTATTCCAAACGTAACCAAGATGGTTACTCCCTACGTAAGAATGTTATGAATGCCTCAAGAAACCATTATGTCTTATGATTTCTATGATTTATTCATGATTTTATGAGGTATGTTAAAGTGATTATTTTTTTATGGGTAAAGTATTATTTCATTCTTATGTATATATGTACCCATGTTATCTTTTCATATTTTTATATCCCTTACTGAGCTTTTTATGCTCATCCCAAGTTCTTTTGAAATGTTTTTCACAGGTCAAGGGAAAGGTACATGATATGATGATAGTGTCAAGGAAGTGTCAAGAAAGAATCCATGTTTTATTTTAAATATGTTTCCATTGATGGGAATGAAGAATACTATTTTTATGTAACCACTTTGTTTATATGTGGAATGTAATGCAAGTTTCATGATCTAATTCTCTAAAACTGTAAACCTGAAAAGATCCTCAATGTGTAATCTTGTAAAAACTCAAGATTAAGTAAGGTTTAAGGCAGGGGCCTTATAGTTGGTATCAATTGTCGGTTTAGATATCTTTAGGAGTTATAATTCTATTAAATTATTACCAAAATTATTTTTTTTATGGTCAAATTAAAGTGATATAGTATTTAAAGATTACCATGTTGCTTTATCTAAGACATGTTTTTTCAGAATGGTTTTCCGCAGAGGAAACAAGGATGCAGTGCTAGGAAGGCATACAGAAGGAAATAACCTTCCGAATCAGCATCCCGAGATGGTCGGAATTGGAACTGAACAGTTTTTGCTGTAATGGCATAGTTGAGTCAGGCTATAAATGGTGGTGGTATCCATGCACGAGATCAGCCAGATCAACCGCAGAGGAACATGTCAGTGGTGGAACATTTCATGAGGCAACATCCCCCATCATTCAGAGGATCATCTGACCCTGTGTTAGCTGAAGGGTGGATTAAAGCACTGGAGAAGATTTTTGATGTCATGGGGTGTTCAGACAATCAAAAGGGTAGTCATGCTATTTACCATTTGGAGGGTGACGCAGATCAGTGGTGGTCGATGGTTAAAAATATCAGGGACGCTGATGAGATTGATGATCTCGACTGGGATGAATTCAAATGTATGTTTCTTGAGAAGTATTTTCCTAAGGCTGTTCGACATAGGATGGAAAAGTAATTCTTGTAATTGAGGCAAGAGGAAGACTCAGTGGCTACCTATGAAGAAAGGTTCACTCGATTGGCAAGGTATGCTCCAAATTTTATCCGAGACCTTGATAGTAAAATCAATCGTTTTTACTCAGGATTAATGCCAAAATATCGAAGGGCATTAGCTTCTCGTGAGTTTAAAATGCCATGAAAAGCTTGTTCTATGTGCCGAGAAGGTGAAAATGGAGTTTTCCAATGATCAAGTGTTCTATAACAACCAACAGAAGAAGAGACCGAGGTGGCAGGAGAAATGTATGAATTCTTCAAAAAAGTCTGATGGTAAGAAAACTAAGTTTCTAGTTTGTGATAAATGTTGCAAAAGGCATGCTGGGGAATGTCTTCTGAATTCTGGAAAGTGCTACCGATGTGGTAAGATGGGACATAAGGCTCGTGATTGCACTGAAAAATATCAGGGTGATGGTAAGTCCAAATTTGATTTACAGTTAGTGAAATGTTATAAGTGCAATGAGATGGGTCACTATGTAAACGAGTGTCCGACAAAGAGCTTGAGTGATGTGAAGCAGTTAGACTACAAGCAGAAAGGGGTGGTGAAATACTTTGCAACTACTTTAGCAGACGTCGGGCCATCAAATGAAGTTGTATCAGGTACTCTATTTGTTATTTCAGATTATTCCAGTGTGTTGATTGATTCGGGGTCTACACATTTTTTCATCTCTGAAACTTTTTCTAGTAAAATGGGAATACCATCTCAAGAAATGACTCCTGAACTTTTGGTAAAAACACCTGGGGGAAATGTTGAGGCAAAAAGAATTGATTAGAATCTTGTTATCCTTATCTGTTGAATAAACCTACTTGCAAACCTTATTGTTCTACCTCTAGTAGAGTTTGATGTTATCCTGGGTATGGATTGGCTCTCTATTTACCATGCTAATATTGAATGTAGAGATAAAGAAGTTTCTTTTCAGAAATACATTCAGTTTGTGTACAAGAATGAACCCTTACTATTGATAACTTATCAAGATGCCATGAAACTTGTAAAATATGGAAATGAATGTTACCTTGCACACATCGCTGAAAATAAAGGAACTGTTCAGATTAATGATGTGCCTATGGTAAATGAGTATCCTGATGTTTTTCCTGATGAGTTTCCTGGAATAATACCAGATCGGGATGTTGATTTTACTGTTGACATAGTTCCTGATTCTAAGCCAATTTCAAAATCCCCTTATTGAATGGCTCAAATTGAACTTTTAGAGTTAAAGGAACAATTGCAAGATTTATTAGAGAAAGGTTTCATTCGGCCTAGCACATCACCTTGGGGTGCTTCTGTTTTATTTGTTAAAAAGAAAGATGGTTCTATGAAACCTTGCATTGATTATAGAGCCTTGAATAACATCACTGTTAAGAACAAATATCCTTTGCCTCATATCGATGATTTGTTTGATCAGCTCCAGGGAGCTCAGTTTTTTTTAAAGATTGAACTGAGATCGGGGTACCATCAGCTAAAGGTAAAGGAGGCAGATATTCTGAAGACCGCGTTCCGTACGAGATATGGCCAATATGAATTTGTAGTAATTCCTTTTTGGATAACCAATGCACCTTCTGTATTCATGGACTTAATGAATAGAATTTTCCATGAGTTCCTGGATATGTTTGTGGTGGTTTTCATTGATGATATTTTGGTGTTTTCTAAAAGTAAATAGGAGCATGAAATACAGTTAAGGGTTATCTTGAAAACCTTAAAATAAAATAAATTATATGGTAAATTCATCAAGTGTGAGTTTTGGTTGCAACAAATTTCTTTCCTTGGTCACATTGTTTCTAATGATGGGATAACTGTTGATCCTTCAAAAAAAAGGTTGTTGAAGAATGTTCAAGACCCACAAATGTAACTGAGATTCGTAGCTTCCTTGGTTTGGTGGGCTATTACCAAAGGTTTGTTAGAAATTTTTCACGATTATCTAGTCCAATGACTAAGCTAACTCGGAAGGGTGTTAAGTTTATCTGGACAAAAGAATGTGATGATTGTTTTCAAGAATTGAAAAGAAGATTGTGAATGCTCCAATTTTGGCACTACCTTCCAGGAATGGTGAGTTTGTTATATATAGTGATTCTTTATTGAACGGACTTGGTTGCGTCCTAATGCAGAATGATCAGGTAATTGCTTATGCTTCACGACAGTTGAAAACTCATGAGGTAAATTACCCTACACATGATTTGGAATTAGATGCTGTTTTTTTCGCTTTAAAAATTTGGAGGCATTATTTGTATGGAGTAAAGTGTGAAATATATACTGATCCCAAAAGTTTAAAGTATATATTCACTCAGAAAGAGTTAAATATGAGACAGAGGAGATGGATAGAATTAATCAAGGATTATGATTGTACAATTCATTACCATCTGGGAAAAGAAAATAAAGTGGCTGATGCTTTGAGTTGAAAAAGTAATGCTTCATTTGCAATGTTGCGTTTGGAATGTGATCCTTTGGTTAAGGATTTGTTGAACTTTGGCATAGAATTTGTTGGTGTAGGAAGTTCTTCTGTTTTGTTTCAGGTATCAGTGAGATCATCTCCATCAGATAGAATCAAGCAAGCATAGAAGCCAGATAGTGAGTTGCAGAAAAAGGTAGATCTGGTTCAGAAAGGTAAATTTCATGAATTCAACATTGATAATGATTGCGTTTTGAGATTTGGGAAGAGATTGTGTGTGCCTTGTGATTCACAGTTGAAGAGAGAGTTGTTATGTGAAGCTCATAGTTCTCCGTTTTATGTTCATCCTGGAAGTACTAAGATGTACATAGATCTGCGGGAGTATTACTGGTGGGATGGAATGAAAAGAGATATTGCTCATTTTACTGTGAAGTTTTTGACATGTCAACAGGTTAAAGCAGAGCGGCAGTTACCAAAAGGGATGCTTTAGCCTTTACCAGTGCCAGAGTGGAAATGGGAGAATATATCCATGGAATTTGTTGTGGGATTACCGAAGACATCTCGAGGTAAAAATGCAATCTGGGTTATTATTGATCGCTTGACCAAATATGCTCATTTCCTTGCTATACAAGATACTTTTTCCCTGGATCAACTTTCCCGTTTGTATCTTAAAGAGGTAGTTAGGTTACATGGAGTTCTTCTCTCCATTGTATCTGACCGTGATCCCAGGTTCACTTCTAACTTTCAGAAAGGCCTTCAGAAGTCGTTGGGTACTGAATTAAATTTTAGTACATCTTTTCATCCTCAATCAGATGGGCAGTCAGAACGAACAATTCAGACCTTGGAGGATATGCTACGTTCTTGATCTATAGATTATCAGGGATATTAGGACCAACATATTTCATTTGTTTAATTTTCATATAATAACAGTTTTCATTTCAGTATACAGATGGCACCATTTGAGGCATTATATGGGAAGCGGTGTCGAACTCTAGATTTCTGGGATGAAGTGGGTGAAAGGAAGTTGATGGGACCAAAATTGGTAGAAGAGATGGCAGAACAAGTTCAGCTTATTCAGAAGCAAATGAGAACAGCTCAGAGCAGACAGGAGAGTTATGCGGATAACCGAAGGAAGGATCTATCTTTCGAGGTAGGTGATCATGTTTTTCTCAAGGTTTCTCCTTGGAAAAGTGTGATGATATTTGGTAAGAAAGGAAAACTGGGTCCAAGGTTTATTGGACCATATGAAATTCTGGAGAGAGTTGGATCAGTTGCTTACCGAGTGGCTTTACCTCCAATTTTATCTCAGGTACACAATGTTTTTCACGTTTCGATGTTGAGAATGTACATGCCAGATCAATCTCATGTTTTTAGTCCAGAGGTAGTTCAGCTGGAAGAGAACCTATCTTTTGAGGAACAACCCGTCCATATTCTTGACCACAGGGAGAAAGTGTTACAAAATAAGGTGATTCACCAGGTAAAGGTTTTGTGGAAAAACCACATGATTGAAGAGGCAACATGGGAATCTGAAAATGCAATGAGGGATAAGTACCCCCATTTATTCGATAAGTAAATAAATTTAGGGGACGCAATTTTCTAAATGGGGGAAGGATGTAACATCCCAAGTAAGTAATGAATAATAGATATTTTTTATCTATGTCTATTAATGAATTATATAGTGTTTTAGAGGCTTAAAAGGAAAATAAATCCAATCTTAAGAATGGAATACACTAATATTTTTAAAAGGTTGTTTTACTGCCTTTTGATGGAAAACCATTTTTGAATCTATATTTTGAAACTTTTATAAACTATGTTTGTCAAAATAAAGTTATTCTTTATGATTGGGACAACAAAATTTACTTTTTGTGAATTTTTGGTATTTTTCTGACAATGTTCATTTTTTTAATGAATAGTGAAAAATACTGTATTTTACATCAAAAATTCTTTTTAATATAATTTATTTATATGATTAGATTATGTTTTTAATTGGTTATGAAGTGAAATTAGAATATATTTTTACCATTATATCCAATGGTGGTCATTGGAATCAATTTCACTTTGAAATTGGACTTAAATTGGTGTCAATCTTTAGATACTTATTGTTTCATAAAACACGCTATTTGCTCTGACAGCAGAAATTAATTATTAAATGAATTAATGTGACTTATATGTTTTGAATTTTGTAAAATAGACTTCATTTTTTAATTCAGAATATCATATATATCTTAGGGTGATGTTTTGGTATTTTTCTGAAAAACTTCAATTTTTGATGAATAGTGAAACCACTAAGTGGTACTTATAAAAACTGATTTTCGTTTAAATGAAATTTTACCACTTCTGTGTTTTGAATTTCAAAAATCTGACATACATGGTTTTCATTAAGAATTATAATTTGGTTCAATGAGATTAAAATAATTTTTTGGTGAATAGTATCTTTTAAGTTCTTAATCGCGATTAGTTGTAATTAGTGTAGTTTAAGGTAAAAATAATGCTTTAATAATATGAAATGACCTAGATACATGTCCTAACATTATTTTATGTCTCATGGCCGACAAATAAAAGCCATGGGTCAACTTGGGGACCCCATGGAGCCACTTTGGTTGGTAAATGACATAAATAACTTTTTATTTAATGTAAAAGTAAAAATGACCGAAACATAATATGTTTTACGAACAAAAAAATTTACATGGGGATATAAAGATATGATTTTTGATTATAAATATTCATTGGAAAGATAAAAGGATTTCCTACATCATTGTATTTTTTTTTATAATTTTTAGACTTTAAATAAATAAATGTATTTATGACATAATAATGATGTATCGATTACCTCATTAATAAAGGATTTAAATAAAATTGAAAGATAATGTAATATCTAAGACCTACACATGCCCAAAACCTATTGGATGCATGGATTTCGAACCCTTATCACATTATCCTCGAATTATATCAATGTGGGACCTTTTTAATCCGAAACTCATTTTAAAATAAAGTAACTTATCTTTACATTCCAAGAGTGCCCCTCCTCTCCTCTTATAAAAGGCCCCCACCTCTACCTCTTTACCCACACTCCCAAAGCCTTTGGCTCGGCCAAACCCTCCCCATTTTGTCTCTAAACTTCCCTATCTTACTCCTTGAAGCCTTACTTTGGGCAGAAGACTTCCCAAGGAAGCCTTTGAGCTCAAACCAAAGGGAGTTACCCGATTTTAAGGTAATGTCTTCACTTGAGTCCTTTTGTTTTATTTTGTTTCTCCAACCCCCAAAACTCTTTTTATTTATTTCTTTTGTAACAACTCCAGTATCCTAAATATACTAGGATGTTTTTATAATAATTATTTGAGCTACATTTACACACAACTACATCTAATGGTTAATGAACATACTGTTTCCGTGGATGGTGAATTTATGCCACCCGAAACGATGATTGTTCAACATTCTTTTAACACCTTCAAAGGTGGCCATTAAGATGTCAATATATTTATATATGATATATAATATGTTTATGTTTTCCTTACGCTTCTTTATTTTTCTTTTTGTTCATACCTTTATGGTTTCCATTATGGGTAAACGTGATATCTTCATTTAAGGAAGTGCGGACTACCGCCCCCTCAAAGTGATTTGATTCATTAAATACCATATGTGGGACGTATAAAGGATGGAACTATGATATTATATATTATATTATACTGAAATTATAATAAAACTTTATATCATTATGATTCCATTCTATAAATATGAAATATAAATGAAAGTAGCGTTCATGCGTACGTACGGCTTACCGTCTCCATGAACGGTGCATTTCATTTCTTACCTCTAAATGATTATGTAATATTATAAATGCATGTATATACTGAATATATATGAGATATATGATATATACATCATGATTATAATCCTGGATATAATGGATACAAGAACAACTTGTAATTATAAAGGGCTTATTTTTGACTCAAGTACCAATGATCGTTAAAACGACCGTTGTTAACTTAAATAATTACATAGTGTTCATGACATGGATATAAGTGATATAAATGGAATAATGAACTTGAAAAAGGTACTTAAACAAGTATAAATTAACTCAAGTTTATTATTTAGGAAATTAAAGAACGATCGAGTCATGTCGGACCCGAGGTATGGGACTTCGTCTCAATCTCCTTTTATTGAGGCATATTTTATTTTATACACAACCTTCATTTATATAGTGTATAAACCCCTTTGTCTTTCAAGTTTATTCAAAATGAATATTTTTTATATGAAGCGTTTACTAAACGAAAAAAGGGAATGTTTTTGTCGTACATATGTGGCGATAATGACTTCTCCGCCGCCGTGACCATTATTTGAGTTTCGGCTTCCTCTACAAGCCATACCTTCTTTTTTAAAGAAAAATAAATACCATGTTTTAATTTTATTTTATTTTGGTATTGAAAATTGTTTTCATAATGTTTTTAATATATCATCATGTTGTATTAATATCTTGTGATTGAAATTTAGAAATTTTATGCTTCCTTTATGCATGTTTTATGTGATACGATTATGTTATGGCTCTTGGACATTATTATTAAGACGGGTGGTTCCGTGATAAACTAAGGGCGGGTTAGCCCGATACAGCTCTCCAATGCATTGGGTAATGCGAAGGAGTGAAACGTTAAGGTTTCTCCGAAGAGATTTAGGGAATAACCTGTATTGGGTATTCCAAACTTAACCAAGACGGTTACTCCCTACGTAAGAATGTTATGAATGCCTCAAGAATCCTTTATGTCTTATGATTTCTATGATTTATTCATGATATGATGAGGTATGTTAAAGTGCTTATTTTTTTATGGGTAAAGTAAGATTTCATTCTTATGTATATATGTACCCATGTTTTCTTTCCATATTTTTATATCCCTTACTGAGCTTTTTATGCTCATCCCAAGTTCTTTTGAAATGTTTTTCACAGGTCAAGGAAAAGGTACATGATATGTTGATAGTGTCAAGGAAGTGTCAAGAAATAATCCATGTTTTATTTTAAATATGTTTCCATTGATGTGAATGAATAATACTATCTTTATGTAACCACTTTGTTTATATGTGGAATGTAATACAAGTTTTATGATCTAATTCTCTAAAACTCTAAACCTGAAAAGATCCTCAATGTGTAATCTGGTAATAACTCAAGATTAAGTAAGGTTTAAGGCTGGGGCCTTATATTTATTTTCATAGTTTATGTTTATTTCATTGGAATGGTCAACATAGTTTATCAATGTTCATTAAAGACACTTTTATATAGATGCATTTAAATCTAGGGATAATGTTAATACTAAAAAATTATGATTCATAAATATATCTAGATGAAATTTTTATTTGTTCTACCAAAACCATTATGAGTAAAAAAGGGATTCAGTATTCTTGATATCATACTGATGGGAAAAAAATAGATTATACCATCACCGATAATGATGTAAAATTTTTATGGATGAATCTCCACAATTAAATTTTTCATAAGTAGATTATACGAGTAAAAAAATTAGAATGAATTGGGTCCCACATAACCCTAATCTTCATATATGTGTATATTTCACTAGGGTCCATAAGATGGAGTAGAAAAAAAACATTTTATCAAACATTTGTGTTATGTAAAATATTGAATCATATGAGGAAATAATCTTTCAGTTAAGAAGAGTTCAGCATAAGTTGGAATTATGAAAAATATTCTAGAAATAATCTAATTTATTGAAGGTATTAAATGAGTTATTTCATTAAATATTAAAAACAATAAGGTTCCATCGATATTTATTTAAGCCATCAAAATTATGAAATAAATGGATACACGATCTAAGAGTATTGAATTCCATCAAATCATAAATGAAAATCAAAAAGCACTAATATAGGTAGTTGAGAAGTATTTATTGGCCCCATTCTTGAAAAACTATTCATCTCAAGTATGATCTACATTGATTGAGGAAGTGGTCGTTTACAATAATCTTAATGATACATTTTACTAAAAAATATTATATGGGAAAACATTGGTGGCTAATAGAATATCCATTTCAATATATTCTTAACATGAGTTTCAGAGAAATATATACATTTATGAAAAATTATTTGGTTAAAGGATCCTTCCTAATAGATCACTGTTGGTTCTTTTTATTGTTAAAAACATATCCACATAGAATTGTGTTAGAGAGGGGATAATGTCATCATATTCTATAGAAATGGGATGATTTAATAATATTTAACATTTGATTCACACAACATTATTAATTCATTTAATATAAAAGGGTTGACTAAACATATAAGATACCATGATATATTTAAAAAATATAGAAAAAAATATATTTCGAATTAACATATTACTTGATTGAGATTCCTGTTAGTGAAATCCATGTATTTTTCAAAATAGACCAACTTGGGAGTAAATTATTTGATGATTTAATCATTCATGAATCAAACTCCCTCATCATTTTAGGATGATATTTTTTTAAGAATAATTACATGAATAATAAATAACCAAAAAATATGTTCCCCAATACTTCACTATAATGTTTCCAATAATTACGATTATTTACCAACATAAAGGATATAGATTTGATCATGTTCTATTGTTTTGAATTTTGAAAATGGATATAACCTCAGTAACACAAACAAGTAGAAATATTTATAGAAGGAAAGAGAAAATAAATATTATGAAATAATATAACTATACACATGTTTATTTTCATATATATAATCATTACTATAGAATCCAATTTCATTACTCGGAGTCACCAATTCAGGATTTTGTGGAAACTGACTTGGTGGAATATTTCAACTATTGGAATCACATTAATAAACCAAAATATTTTTTTCTACTAAGAACATTGAACCATGAAATATTTGATCAAGTTAATGTTGTGGACTATTGAAGTATATCCTATTCATTATTCGATATACTAACATATGTGGTAGTAGATATTCAAAATGGATGGATTGGTGAATGTGATATGCACCCAGGATGAATTTCATAAATTGGAGGGCGTGGGATACTTGGTAAACAGAATATGTTAGGAATTTAGAGATCTCCATATTAATGGTGATATATATGAGGTAGTATAAATATTAAAATTTCCTTTTAAACTCTATCTATATAATATGTAATAATTTCTATGTTGCATGTTGCAGGATAAAAACCCCTTCCATCTTTGTTAAGGTGAGGTCTGAATCATATTTCTGAAAATTAATAAAATTGAAGGGATCCCAATATATAGTGAGATGTATGATATGTTTAATCCACCAAATAACAAAATTTATAACAAAAGTTATATTCTAGTTATGAACAAGGTATTTTTTGGTGAATTCATTATTATGTATTTGGATTGAGCCATAACATAACTATGAGGTCACATTCAAGACATTTTTTATGACCATCCTAAGTATTCATCAATGATAAATACCAATTAGTTTGATTAAATTACTATTAGTGAATGTATGAATAATTCATTGTCTTGTTGGATCATTATGAAACATGTACATTATACAGATTGGGGCTTTAATGTGATGATTCACGACCCCATGGATTTATGTCTAAAAAAATTTTATTATGCCATTTCTATGTGAAATAATTATTGTTGTATATTATTCCAACGTGATAATAAGGATTTAAACCTAAATAATGGTGTTGATACTGGATCACATAAAAATATTTAACACTGCGACCATAGTGGTGGAGAATCTACATAATATTTTGAAGCATAGTGGAATCTAAATTATTCAATTCCTATCTAAAACCATTTTAATTCTTATATGAGTAACTGGATTTATAATCATGTGTAATTGAAGACCTAAATCTTATTATCACTATTTCCATTAACATTTTTCAATCATTTATCAAAATCATCAAGATCTTTTTTCAAAATATTGACGTGAATAGGATGATTGTGGTGATCTGGTTAAACATGGTGTTCCACATTTATCCCATCCCCATTTAATCAATAAAGATCAATGCTAGATTTGAAATCCTTTGTGACGAGTTATTTTAAATTATAACTCATAAAAAATGGCTCTTAGAAGAAAAAAATGACTTATGAAATTATTATTGTGATGAGAAATTTTTCTATAGAAAATAGAATATACCAATACCTAAAATGAATCATCTCTGATAGGTTTTATCTCCGTTCTCAAAAACTTATCTGTGATGAGATTGATCTCCAATATCAAATCGTTAAAATAAATATAAAATATATAAGATTTCTAAAATAAAAAAATAAATAAAATTAAAATATAAAAATATAAAAATATACAATAATATAATAAAACAATAAATAAAACAATAAATATATTTATTACTATTATTATTACAAAATATATATATGTCAATTAAAATGATTATCATAATAAAAGTGTCAAATAAATACATAAATTAGTGTTGGGGAGGGTTATATAGAGGTCTTGGGGGATATACATTTTTCCCGATATATTACACCATGAATTACATGTACTCCATCGTATGCTGCAACGACTACTCATACACATGATGTTTCTCCTCCTAATGTTTCCCATGCTATCAAGGAAACTCTTCTAGCTCTATACGTAGGGTAACTATTACATCATCGTGAGCTTGTAAATTCTCCTCATACTCTACAATCACTGATGATGCCTATTTATGAGCTCCCCTCAATCCCGAAATTGACAACACAATAGTACTATAAGAACTACTAGGTATCAATCGAGAACTAGTACCAACAAATCATTCTTTATCAAAAGAATAGAAAGTCACATATATCTATTTTGTGTCATAAAATCCTACTTCATTGATGGACTAACCCTCATTATATACCTAACTCTCATCATTTGTATGAGAATTCATGACCTCATATGCCTTTTTTAAATTCAAATTAAAATTTAAATAAATAAAATAATATTTTATTTATTTAACTTTAAAAATAAAATTCAATATTATTTAAAAAATTTAACAATGTTGACAACTAGTAATATATCAAGTGAATATATCAGTGTAAATAATATTTTAAACATCAAATATAGTATTATTGGGATGCTCAACCACCAATTTGAGTAATAAAATAAAAAAATTACATTTACATTTATATAAATAATAAATTTAAAATTCATAACAGATGCTATCAATGAGTAATAAAGGCACAAAAAATAGATCGATGTGTGACCTCCTGCCTCCCCCAGTTCTACCAAATGAGTAATGATCTCCTCTAATAATTATCTTCCCTCTAATATGAGCATAGTCCATCCCAATCCTAAGAGGATATAAAATTAAGTCGATGACTACTGTAAGACTGCTAAAAATCTATGAATTTTTATTTCTTCGTGTATCTCTTCATCATATTGTTCAAAAAATGATTAAAATGCTCACTCATTCATGACTACCAAACAGAGGTATCCATGATATTATCGATTATATACAATAAACCCAATAAATAATTAATAATAACATGTAAATATACAATTAAATTTAAAAATAAACATTATATATTTTAATGAAATCCAATGATCAAACATTCATTAATGAATATCAACATGAATATGATCCCACATCACCCATGTAACACCCCGAGATTTTATGAAAAATATTATTTTTAATTTCATTAATGTCTTGTGTTATACGCTACACCAAAAGGAGCTTTCACAACACACATCTCTGACCTGGCTTGAATTACACGCAATCACGACCTTCCATGATAGCGTGTGTTGTACGCAACACCAAGTTTCGCTAAACAACGATATGCTATTAAAATATTATTAAAACTAGCCGTTATGAATAGTAATAACCACTTTTTGAAATTTTGTAAATTTTATTTTTCAAAATGGACTTCATTTTTGGATTCAGAATATCGAAATTCGCTTAGGGTAAAATTTTGGTGATTTTCGGATAACTTTCATATTTTGATGAATAGTAAAAATTACTAAATTTTAATTAAAAACAACTTTTTCAATCGAAATAATTAATAGTGATAAATTATTAATTTGAGTGGTTTTAAAGTATATTTAGAATATATTTTTACAATTTAATACAATTTTGGTCATTTGATATAATTTCACATTTAAACCAGTTATAAAGAAGTGTCAATCTTTTGATAGTTATTATCTCTTAAAAACACGCCTTTTGTTTTGACGATCGGAATTAATTTTTAAATTAATTAATTCAACTGATATGTTTTGAATTTGGTAAAATAGAAATCATTTTTGAGTTCATAATATCAAATATATCTTAGGCCTAATTTTTTGCATTTTTCTGAAAACTTTCAATTTTTGATGAATAGTGAAACCACTAAGTGATAGTTAAAAAACTGAATTTTTCATAAAACTTAATTTTACCGCCTCTGTGAGTGGAATTTCAAAAATCCGAGAGACACGATTGATGTCAGTAAGTAAAATGTGGTTCAATAAGATGAAAATAATTTTTTGGTGAATAGTAACTTCTTACTATTTTTTTACCACGGTTAAAAGTAAATGGGGTAATTAAGGGTAGAAATGATATTATTATTACCCTAACACATGTCCTAATTCTATTGGACAAGTGTAATTCGACCAAAAACAAACTTAGGAATAAAATATGACCATTTAGGCCCACTTGAATTAGATTAGGACATTTATTATTATTTAATTCAAAGAAGAGTTAAAAGAGTTAAAATCAAAGTTTATTTACTAAAACATTTTTAATATAGGGTTATACATAAGATAAATTCTATTTTAAATAATCATTAGAAAGGTAAAAAGATTTCATACATAATGGTATTTTATTTATAATTTTTAGACATCAAATAATTTAATTTATTTATGACACAAAGATGATGCATTAATTATCTTATTAATGAAATATTGACCAAAATAATTGTAATTTAAGACTTTTTATGAATTACACTAATTTTCTAGGTTAATATGACATGTTAGTATTGATTTAATTAACTTTTCTCGAACTTATCATTCAGTTATGCTTTTCACAAAAATCAATTACTAAATAGTGTCAAAATTGACATAAAATAGTTTTTAAAACAAATATTATATTATTAATTGTTATTTTATTCATAAAAATCTAAGGTTTGGAAAAATGACTTAGATAAGGTTATATATATTAATAATAAACAAATTGGGGTTCTTTTGGCTTCTTATAGTAAGTTTATTAACCTTATAGTGTAAGAACACAAGAAGACACGGTAAAAGTAAAATTATTTAACTTAATGTTAAATCTAAATGATAAGGTTAAAATAGGAACCTAAACTTGTCTAAATTCTATTATATGACAAGATTTCGACCCATCCCCACATTATCCTCGAAATAAATCAATTTGGAGCTATTTAAAACCAAACATGACTTTATAATAAAATAATATTTTTAGTTTTTCCAAAGGAGCCCCTCTCCTCCCTTATAAAAGGGCACCTCCTCCCTCTCTTCCTCACACAACTTTGAGCCTTCAATCTCGGCCAACACCATCCAAATTATCTTCTCCACTTCCCTAGAAACATCCTAGAGGTTCTGGTCTTCTTCAAAGACCCATTTAATGCCCTAAAAGGAGGTCTCAAAGAAGCACTTCAAAGAAGAGGTAATGTCTGTTACCGATTCTTTCATCTTTATTTCTTCTTCCACTTATTCTTCTTAGGTTGTTTCATTATGAAGTAATAACATCAGTATCACTCATATACTGATATGTTATTATAAGTATGAAACAACCATATTTCACCATCTATCCATCCTACGGAAAAAGAAATCACCGCGCGTGCGTACGTACGGAATACCGTCTCCACACCGTGGTGTAATCTATTTTCCACCACCACCTTACATGGATGGGTATAATGGTGTAATGAATAACTAAACATAGTTATTAGAACATCATATTTATTCTGATATATTGTATCATCCACTTCAATTCAATTCAATAATTATGGAAATGATATCATCGCTCGTGCGTACGTACGGACTACCGTCTCCACGACGCGATGAGATTCTTTCTCCATGCTAACCATTTAAGAATGATTATAAAGTATATATATAAGAAATAATAATGAAATATAAGACATTATAAAGCTACTGGATTTATGTTTATATATATGTATGTCATCTACTTAATTCCACTCAATTAAATAACGAAAAGAAAACAGCGTTCATGCGTACGTACGGCCTACCGTCTCCATGAACGGTGTATTTCTTTCCATTTATCAATCCATTATATATATGTATATTCTGAATATATATTATATATAAATCATGTTTTATATTCTATAATTAAGTAATAATGATCTAAGTAATCATATGAATAATTACAAGTTAAAACACGAATGACAAATGAGACGATTTTACCCAAAACACTACTTTAACATGAATTTACAAAAGAATGGGTAATATAAAGTCTTAAGTGAACCATATATGATATAATAACAATGAATATTATTCTTTAATATGTCAATGACATTATTTAAATCATTATACAGGAGGTTCGGATACTTACGAAGCAAATCGGACCTAAGGTAAGGGATTATATCACAATCTCATTTTATCCGAGATTGTTTATACTTTGGTATTTACTGGGGTGTATTTTATCATCCACATCCATGTTTCCTCAATATTTAATATTATTTCCATCCACATACATTTTTTTAAATCCAATTTTACCCTTCGGTGAGTTTTTATTAAAAGATATGAAAGGCATCTTTTGTCATTTTTCGTATGAGGTAATTTTTAACTTTTCCGACAAAAGTACGAAGAATGTTTTTTTAACTTATATGACATGAATGGATTTTTAAAAAATTATTTCTAAGAAGCATCCTTTACAAGTTTTCAAGTTTATTTTTAATCAACTTATTTTAGTTTAAAGTTGTATGACATGTTAAGGAAGGAAAAATGTTTTTGAAGAAGAAGGGATATTTTCCTCAAGAATGGAGTTCAAGTGTTTTATCAAAATTATTTTCCATCTAAGATAATAAAGGTTTCTGTTTTTATCCCTATTATTACATGGATTTGATTATATTGTGATGGAATAATTTTTATGAATTCCTTTATCTTATATGAATTGTTTTATGATGTGATGATGTTTAAGATTCCCATTTGTATTACATGGGTTATGCAATGAGGTATGATTTATGATTTTCTGGCACACATAAGAATGGTATCATTATGAGATGGGTGGGACCTATATCTCCCTCCAATGCACTGGGTATAGATTGTATATCTCATGAGATAGACATGGCTGGAATGGTAGGTTATACCGGTTCAGTGAAACATGACTGAAACGAGGGTGACTCAGTTCAGAAAGGGACTTTGTCCACTAAGATAGTCTTGGAAATGAGTCTTGACTAACAAGAAATGATTCTCTATGATTATGTGTTTATGCCACAAAGTTTAATGTTTTATGTTATGATTATTGTGATTACATTTCACTGCCCTGATTTATCCCATGTTATGAAATTATGATCTCTTTTGTAGGTTATGATTTCCAATAGTTATGTGCTTATGTATACGATGTGATTGATA
The DNA here is from genome assembly GCA_963277665.1 of Viscum album. Lineage (NCBI taxonomy): Eukaryota > Viridiplantae > Streptophyta > Magnoliopsida > Santalales > Viscaceae > Viscum > Viscum album. The sequence goes on along the minus strand of OY728164.1, from coordinate 123,089,575 downwards.
TTTCTTTTGTTTACCCTTACTGAGCATTTGAGCTCACCCTTTTCTATTTTCTTTTCCCCAGGATATATATAAAGGTTTTAGGTAAAAAAAAATGGAAGATCATTATGGGAGATGTTGAAGATCTTTCACCACGATTAGAAGATTATATTCTGAGTTTCCAAAGACACTAAACTATTACGGTCCTTGTGTGTGTGTTTTTGTTATGTACTATGTATTCCGCAAAAGTATTATAATGTTTATGTACGTTATGATACGGGTCTCTATAGTTGGTATCAGAGGAAAGGTTTAGTCAACCTTTGGAAACTAGGATGCGAGAACTTTAGTGAGATCCCTAGAGATATTTCTAAGGTATGTCTGGGGATGTCTCTAAGGTTAAGTATACGTATAGGTTATAGTCCTAGAATTACTCTAACGATCTTAGAATTTAACCTAAGATGTTAGATATTGAGGGTACTCCCTCTTTATTATGTTGTTTTCCCTATCATGATTTTTTCCTCTCAGACTATTCTTTTTGGGTTTTAGACGATGGCTGGAACCCGAAAGAACCGTGTTGATCAATGCAATGGACAAAGCAATGATTGTCCTCTTTAACAAACAAATGTTATGGGATATGGAGTGAAAAATCTTATTTCTATACTTACACATGCTATGAATCATTCTGGACTTCCAAATGATCAGAGAGGGGAACAATATTCTATTGAGTCGTTCATGAGGCAACACCCACCTTCTTTCAGTGGGTCTTATGATCCACTTGTTCTTGAACAATGGATCAGTACCACTGAAAAGATATTTTCAGTTCTTCAATGTTCTGAACATGATAAAGTCATCTTAGCAGTATATCGTTTGGAAGCTGAAGCTGATCAATGGTGGAATCTTATCAAGAATATGAGGCAAAGAGATGAAATTGAGTCCATGGAATGGGACGAGTTCAAGAACTTATTTTTCAATAAGTACTTCCCTCGTGTTCTTCGAACAAAGATAGAGAAGGAGTTTCTTGAACTAAAGCAAAAGGATGATGAATCTATTGGTATATACGAAGCGAATTTTACAAGACTTCCAAGGTATGCATCTGGCATTATCATCCAACCTGAAAGTAAAGTTGATCGATTTTTCAGTTGCTTAAAACCAAGTCTTCGAAGGGTATTTGCTATAAGAGACATCAGTAGCTATGAAGAAATTGTGTGTTGTGCTATCAAGGTAGAAATGGAAGTTGGTGTTACATATCCATCTCATGGTTTTGACAAGAAACAAAAGATGGAGTTCAAGGAGAAATCTCAAAATAATGGTGAAAAGAATATGAATGTTTCCTTATGCACAAAGTGTGGAAAGAAGCATGGTTGAGATTGTCTTAAAGGGACTAGAAAATGTTTTAAGTGTGGAAAAGAAGGTCATCGAGCAGCTGAGTGTCGATGTAATGGAAAAAGGGTTTCTAATGATGTGAATAATGAAAAGACTGCAGAGAACACACCACCAACACTTCAATGTTTCAAGTGCAAGGAGATGGGAAATTATGCCAATAAATTCCCTAATCCAAGGGTTAGTGATGATCGATATGAGCAACTGCTTAAGGCAAAGGACAAAGGGAAGTCACATGCAATCACTATTGGCGATGTTGAATATGACAACGATGTGGTGGAATGATTATGTGTTTATGTAATGGGATTCCAAAATAGTGTTGTATATAGTATCGTGGAATATTGGAATATTTATGTATTGGTCTATTGTGGTTTTCAATAATTGAATGGTACCAGTAACCATGGAAAGTGATTGAGATATTTTTGGAAAAATAATGATATGTGCATAATGAAGGGAAAATGAGAAAATGAAATATTTGACAGTATTCATGAGCTCATGATTGATATAAGGACTAAGTGATATCATGGTTTGAGTATATAGAATTTTGAGGATTTTGGTATGTGGAAGGTGTTAACTTTTAACTTCATTCATGTTTTCACTAAGTTTAAATGGGTATTCAAGAGAATACATGATTAAGGACTTTGAATGTTTTGAATGTGACCAACAAAACATATCTTATGATATATGGGGATCAACGATGGTATTAAATCTCTGGTAATCGTTTTCACTATGTTATGAGAGTGGACTGAAGTATTATGGATAAGCATAAAGATTGAAATGGATTATGTTGGACATAAGTTAGTATTCTTTAAGGATAGAAGTTTCTTCGATATTATTGATGGGATGTTATAGTAATATAGTTTTAGAAAAAGGACAACCTGCAGGACGGGCGACAACCTATCGCGTCGGACAAGGCTGTGGGAATCGAACCCACAACCGAAGTACGACTGGCCTTTATCACCTACCATTGGCCTACAGGAAGTCCCTGTTTAGTAGAAAGTAGTTTTATTATATTAAGCAGTATGATATATGAAGTATAAGTCCATTTTAGGAACCATATATGATTAATCTCACTATAAAATGACTTATGTATATTTGATAACTGTTGCTAACCTTTTTTTTGAGACATATGGAATGACCCGTCATTCTATCACATGATCTACTAACACTTCACGAATAACAAATTCAACTTCATTTATTTAAGAGATGAAGTGGAAATTGTTCAAAGCCCGAACAACAGTGATATTGTACCAAAATAAAGTAAGTATTTATTCTAATTCAAATTCTTCAACTTTAGGGAAACGATCATGAAAACCAAAAATGTTGTCCTAGTGCTCTTATATCTGATTAATTAGATGGTACCTTGGATCGTCACAAATTTATGGCTTTGTGATTGCTAGCTTTTCCATAGCCATGTTCTCTACCACTCTCCATCAGAACATGACAGTTAGATTTCTCTTCCATATCTATATTTTCACCTATGTGGAAACCCAGTGATTAGTTTACTTGGGTAACCATTACGTTTCATACTTTTATTTTTAAAGATTGGTTTTGGTATTCCTTTTTACGATGTAGGTTTCTATTAAACAAACTTTCAAGTAGTAAACCATTTATAACCCTGATGAATTTCGAGGGCGAAATTCATTTTAAGGGGGGTAGAATGTAACACCCCGAGATTTTATGAAAAATATTATTTTTAATTTCATTAATATCTTGGGTTATACGCTACACCAAAAGGAGCTTTCACAACACACATCTCTGACCTTTCTTGAATTACACTCAATCGCGACCTTCCACGATAGCGTGTGTTGTGCGCAACACCAAGTTTCACTAAACAACGATATGCTATTAAAATATTATTAAAACTAGCCGTTATGAACAGTAATAACCAATTTTTGAAATTTTTTAAATTTTATTTTTCAAAATGGACTTCATTTTTGGATTCGAAATATCGAAATTATCTTAGGGTGAAATTTTGGTGCTTTTCGGATAACTTTCATATTTTGATTAATAGTGAAAATTACTAAATTTTAATTAAAAACAACTTTTTAAATCGAAATAATTAATAGTGATAAATTATTAATTTGAGTGGGTTTAAATTATATTTAGAATATATTATTACAATTTAATACAATGTTGATCATTGGATGTAATTTCACATTTAAACCAGTTATAAACAAGTGTTAATCTTTTGATAGTTATTATCTCTTAAAAACACGCCTTTTGTTTTGATGACAGGAATTATTTTTTAAATTAATTAATGCAAATGATATGTTTTGAATTTGGTAAAATAAAAATAATTTTTGAGTTCCTAATATCAAATAAAGCTTAGGCCTAATTTTTGACATTTTTCTGAAAACTTTCAATTTTTGATGAATAGTGAAACCACTAAGTGGTAGTTAAAAAACCGAATTTTTCATAAAACATAATTTTTCCACTTCTGTGAGTGGAATTTCAAAAATCCGAGAGACACGGTTAATGTCAGTAAGTAAAATGTGGTTCAAGGAGATGAAAATAATTTTTTGGTGAATAGTAACTTTTTACTATTTTTTTACCACGGTTAAAAGTAAATAGGGTAATTAAGGGTAGAAATGATATTATTATTACCCTAACACATGTCCTAATTCTATTGGACAAGTGTAATTCGACCAAAAACAAACTTAGGAATAAAATATGGCCATTTAGGCCAACTTGAATTAGATTAGGACATTTATTATTATTTAATTCAAAGAAGAGTTAAAAGAGTTAAAATCAATGTTTATTTACTAAAACATTTTTAATATAGGGTTATACATAAGATAAATTCTATTTTAAATATTCATTAGAAAGATAAAAAGATTTCCTACATAATGGTATTTTATTTGTAATTTTTAGACATCAAATAATTTAATTTATGTATGACACAAAGATGATGCAGTAATTATCTTATTAATGAAATATTGACCAAAATAAATGTAATTTATGACTTTTTATTAATTAAACTAATTTTATAGGTTAATATGACATGTTAGTATTGATTTTATTAACTGTGTTAGAACTTATCATTCTGTTATGATTTTCACAAAAATCAATTACTAAATAGTGTCAAAATTGACATAAAATTGTTTTTAAAACAAATATTATATTATTAATTGAAATATTATTCCTAAAAATCTAAGGTTCGGAAAAATTACTTAGATAAGGTTATATATATTAATAATAAACAAATTGGGGTTCGTTTGGCTTCTTATAGTATGTTTATTAACCTTATAGTGTAAGAACACAAGAAGACACGGTAAAAGTAAAATTATTTAACTTAATGTTAAATCTAAATGATAAGGTTCAAATAGGAACCTAAACTTGTCTAAACTCTATTGGATGAGAAGCTTTCGACCCATCCCCACATTAGCCTCGAAATAAATCAATTTGGAGCTATTTAAAACCGAACTTGACTTTATAATAAAATAATATTTTTTGTTTTTCCAAAGGAGCCCCTCTTCTCCCTTATAAAAGGGCACCTCCTCCCTCTCTTCCTCACACAACATTGAGACTTCATGCTCGGCCAACCCCTGCCAAATTATCTTCTCCACTTCCCTAGAAACATCCTAGAGGTTCTGGTCTTCTTCAAACACCCATTTTAGTGCCCTAAATGGAGGTCTCAAAGAAGCACTTCAAAGAAGAGGTAATGTCAGTTACCGATTCTTTCATCTTTATTTCTTCTTCCACTTATTCTTATTAGGTTGTTTCATTATGAAGTAATAACATCAGTATCACTCATATACTGATATGTTATTATAATTATGAAACAACCCAATTTCACCATCTATCCATCCTACGGAAATAGAAATCACCGCGCGTGCGTATGTACGGAATACCGTCTCCACGCCGTGGTGTAATCTATTTTCCACCACCACCTTAAATGGATGTGTATAATGGTGTAAAGAATAACTATAGATAGTTATTAGAACATCATATTTATTCTTATATATTGTATCATCCACTCCAATTAAATTCAATAATTATGGAAATGATATCATCACTCGTGCGTACGTACGGACTACCGTCTCCACGACGCGATGAGATTCATTATCCATGTTAACCATTTAAGAATGATTATAAATTATATATATAAGCAATAATAATGAAATATATGACATTATAAAGCTACTGGATTTATGTGTATATATATGTATGTCATCTACTTAATTCCACTCAATTCAATAACGAAAAGAAAACAACATTCAAGCGTACGTACGGCCTACCGTCTCCATGAACGGTGTATTTCTGTCCATTTACCGATCCATTATATATATGTATATTCTGAATATATATTATATATAAATCATGTTTTATATTCTATAATTATTTCATAATGATCATAGTAATCATATGAATAATTACAATTTAAAACACGAACGACAAATGAGACGATTTTACCCAAAACGCTACTTTAACATGAATTTACAAAAGAACGGGTAATATAAAGTCATAAGTGAACCATATATGATATAATAACAATGAATATGATTCTTTAATAAGTCAATTGCATTATTTAAATCATTATACTGGAGGTTCGGACAATTACGAAGCAAATCAGACCTAAGGTAAGCGAATATATCAAAATCTCATTTTATCCGAGATTGTTTATACTTTGGTATTTACCGGGGTGTATTATATCATCCACATCCATGTTTCCTCAATATGTAATATTATTTCCATCCACGTAAAATTTTTTAAATCCAATTTTACCCTTCGGTGAGTTTTTAGTAAAAGATATGAAAGGAATCTTTTGTCGTTTTTCGTACGAGGTACATTTTGACTTTTCCGACAAAAGTACGAAGAATTTTTTTTAACTTATATGACATGAATGGATTTTTAAAACATTATTTCTAAGAAGCATCCTTTACAAGTTTTAAAGTTTATTTTTAATCAACTTCTTTTAGTTTAAAGTTGTATGACATGTTAAGGAAGGAAAAATGTTTTTGAAGAAGAAAGGATATTTTCCTCAAGAATGGAGTTCAAGTGTTTTATCAAAATTATTTTCCATCTAAGATAATAAAGGGTTCTGTTTTTATCCCTATTGTTACATTGATTAGATTATGTTGTGATGGAATTATTTTTATGAATTCCTTTATCTTATATGAATTGTTTTATGATGTCATGATGTTTAAGATTCCCAATTGTATTACATGGGTTGTGCAATGATGTATGATTTATGATTTTGTGGCACACATAAGAATGGTATCATTATGAGATGGGTGGGACCTATATCTCCCTCCAATGCATTGGGTATAGATTTTATATCTCATGAGATAGACATGGATGGAATGGTAGGTTATACCGGTTAAGTGAAACAGGACTGAAACGAGGGTGACTCGGTTCAGAAAGGGACTTTGTCCACTAAGATAGTCTTGGAAATGAGTCTTGACTAACAAGAAATGATTCTCTATGATTATGTGTGTATGACACAAAGTTTTATGTTTTATGTTATGATTATTGTGATTACATTTCACTGCCATGATTTATCCCATGTTATGAAATTATGATCTCTTTTGCAGGTTAAGATTTCCAAAAGTTATGTGATTATGTATACGATGTGATTGATATTTCTTTTGATTACCCTTACTGAGCATTTGAGGTCACCCTTTTCTGTTTTCTTGTCCCCAGGATATAAAGAAATGTTTTAGGTAAAAAAAAGGGAAGATCATTATGGGAGATGTTGAAGATCATTCACCACGATTAGAAGATTACATTCCGAGTTTCCAAAGACACTAAACTATTACGGTCCTTGTGTGTGTGTTTTTGTTTTGTACTATGTATTCCGAAAAAGTATTATAATGTATATGTACGTTAAGATACGGGTCTCTACAACCCATGATCCCAATAATTAATTTTATTGTATATAACCTTTATGTACAACAGATACAAGCAAAAAACTATGGGAAACAGAATAAATAATAAAATAATACATACCAAAATAAATTACAGAAATTAATGATAATGAAAATTAATTCAATTACAAAACAAAAAATACCATCACATGAATGGATCAAAAGAAATATTATGACATCACTCAGGAATACGGCAAAGAATCAACATTCTCACAAGACCACAACCCCAGATAGTTTATTAAACACATGAAACCTATGGTTTCTATGATAAAGAATCTGGAACATCACCAATAATAACAACATTGTTGAGTCTATAAAACATCTCTTCAAAATTATCATGATTAATATAAAAATATGAAGCTATTTTTTCATCAAATAAATGAAAATGAGTACTATATATATATATAAATTATTACTAATTTTTTTTTTCAATTGTGTCATTCTTATTAATCCAAATCATTAAATATGATGGTTTGAATATAAAAATAATCCTACTCAGTATCGAATAATTATCCAGTAGTTTCACCTTCATCAACTCTTGTAAATAAAACTCATTTGTTATTCCATCAGCATCATCCTCACGATGGACTCGTAGTTATTTGGTGTCATCATTTTTATTCATTTTTTCTATTGGAATGTTCTATATGGAGTTATCTCTTGAAAATTTTCAATTCCATTCATTTCAATAAAACCACATTAACTTTTCATAAACTTATCTCCATTGTATTTCATTTTTGAAATTCTTAACTAAAAAATTAACTCTCTTGAATAAGTATAATAATTTGAAAAATAAATATTTGTATTTTGATGAGATTTTAAAAATCATTCATTTATTGCAGGATGAATTTTATCTTTATTGTTTCTAATTACATAGTGTGGATAAAAAATAATTTATCTATTAATAATTAATACCTTACATTTAGTCATTACTACATAATTTTATCCTTGATAACAAAATTTAATTATTTGATCTTTGTTTCTATAAAAGTCTACTTAACATTCTCTAGATTGTTATCTTCTCATGAAATACCACTATTCCTTGTGTTATGGTTCACTATAAGCATGTCTATTAAATCAAAAACAATTCATCAAATATGAATTATATGAATTAACCATTTTTAATGGAGGGTTATTCAAGATAGAAAAAATATTATTCATTTTATAATAATTTGGTAATACCTAAAAACATGTAAAATAATTTACAGTATTTATAATTAACAAATTGATTTAATATTATCATTTGTAAACAATTTATTTTACTAATATTTAAATCGAGTAATAAATTTTATTTAGTAGATTTTCTTTAGGGGAATAAGTTTTAATTTGTTGAACTTATTTATTGGATATATCAACAAATAATATAAAAATATAATCAATTTATTTAAATTTTTGAAAAATTATTGAATGGGTGATAGTTCAACTCACATTTCAAATCATTTCATCCCATCATATTTTGGAAGACCATATGTATAATCTTGGTTATATTAATCATATGGAAGTCATAATTTATGAACTCCACCATGTCCAAATTCATGGTTATTTAAAATGATATTATAATTTTTAGTGAATCATTCACATTTGCATCATTATATTTTATTCGGTTATGTTTTAGAGGATATTTAGGTTGGATGAAATGGGAGAAAAAAAATACATTTACTCATACAAATAATGTTCTTCAAATGATACATTAAGAGATGTTTTGTTACAAACATTTTTCTTAACATTTTACATGAATGTTTTTATAGTTACATCCATTATAACTATATCATCCGATCCTATTTTTCTACATTTTGAAAAAGTGAAATCAACGGTTCTATTGACTCATAGAATGATGATGAATGTTTTACCCATATTTTTATAAAATTAAAACAACATCATCTATAATTATACTTTTGTATAATATTCTGTTGTCACCAAACAAATGACATAGTTAAAATATGATATTTGTTATCCCGTGACAAATAAATGAATTCAAAAAACCACTAAATCGATTCATAAGAAGCCGTCCAATATAATATGAAAATAATAACATTTTAATTCACAAATATGGATGTTTTTGAAACATATACTTAATTAAAAAAAAGGATATGGTAGCATAAAATTGACACTCTACTACCAAAATAATAATAAATATTATATTGAAATTGTATAAGACACACTTTATTTCCTTAAAATATGTGATATATACTTTACAAAATAAAACGAAAAATATGGTCTCCTACAAATTTGGGCATGATTTATTCATTCCATGATGTAATACTTGGGCTTACAATGTTTGTCCATAATTTTAATAAATAAATTATAAAAAATGTAATCTCTGTATAAAATACATCCAACACTTGATGATGAAAAAAATAGACCAATATGAGTGGATAGAAATAAACAAATTCATATAATCAAATTTTGATCTTTCCCAAAGAGATCAAAATTTTTTGGTTATATTTGATCTAAAGGTAATTAAATTTAACAAAAAAATTAGAAATTTCAAATTAATACATGAAATAATTTCTATAGTTCCATCATGTTTAAATGTACATTTTCTAAATGGATTTTAATTGAATTTAAAAGGATTTCCAATATGAAAAAATTATCATTGAATGTTAAAAAACAAGGTTTTCTCCCTTTGATGATCATTAACACAATTTTTTCACTCATATACTATTTACATGATTTTGGAGCATGTTTATTATATCCTGATAACATTAAATATGCTCGAAAGTTATTAATTCTCCACATTAATGTATCATCCATCTGGGAATTATATTTATCAACAAAATAATATATTCTGACAATAATACCAAAAAATAAATTTAACTCATCAATAAAATGGATTCAAATAAAGATCAATAATACTTTTTGGATGTCTTGGAATTAATAATGTTAATAAAACATGTCATATTCATAAAAATAAAATGATATAAGTTGTAAATAGTTATAAATATAGGAAACAATACAATTTACAACAATAGTATCAAAATCTATATAAACCATTAATAGAATGTCTTATTCTAAAATACCATGATAATGAAAAAATATGGGTCTACATGGTCACACATCTTCTACAAATAACCATATTGAGGTTGAATTTAACATTAATAAATTCAAATATAGGATTTTTTATGTGACATCAATGATTTGGTGTCTTTAGACATGAATAAATTATGCAACATGGGTTTAAGTGGGAAATTCCTAAACTATTTAACTGGAACCAATATAGACATCCCTTATTCAACCACATTGTAAATCAGTTTTCAATATGTATGTGATATAAATAATTCATCACTTTCATTATAATATAAGATGAAAACATTTGAAGATTTCTTTAATCTTTTGATAACTGTGTCCCAAATAATGAAAGTACCAGTTAATCTCTTATAAATTGATAAAAACACATTTTCTTCAATTAATAGTGATTTTAGTAATTGAAATATGTTATGTGAGAGACTGTTTTATTTTCCATTATCTAAATTAATATCCATAAATTTTCAAATCACTTCAAATCCACATTTCATATTACAATGATATATGACTAGTTCAATTGATATTCTCAACTCATAAAATAGAGATGGTTTTAAATAAAGTGTTAAGTAAATATATAGTTTTTAGTTATTGAAAAGATTGACCACTAACCACATGTACTAATGATTAATATCTTACATCATCTAGAATGAAGTTATTAGTGTCATCTAGAAATAATTTTTTACCATGTTGATACCAACGAAAATCAGTTTCAAAAAAGAAAAACATAATAGATGACCATAAATATTTTCACATATTTCAAATCTCTATAGATCACTTTTCATATATAGAAACATAATTTTACCTTCTATAAAAATTGAGGTTTAGATTATTAAATTTATAAAAAAATATCCAACACCGTAAATATATATTGGATTTATACTAGAACTGTTATAATTCTAATGATTATTTATCCATTCATAATCTTGTAATAGAGATTATTTCCTACTTCCATGATCCATATTTTTCTAGAAAATGAAAATAAAAAAATTTGTAATCATTTATCAAATATATGTAAAAGAATATCCAAAAACAATAATGTCAAAAAAATTACAAATTACTTGTGATTATTATTATTTCTATCTAATTACTCCTATATTTTTCAAATATTGAAAATTACTGATTATTTTTTAAAATGACAACTATTTTTTATAATTATAGTTAATAATCCTTAATGTAAATCAATGGTTGATTAAGGGGAATGAGGGAAGACTGGATTTGAGGGGATTACGGTGATGATGGAGTTATAAAATTCAACTTACCCAACATTCACATCATTTTTATGAGAGGGATTCATTTCAAAACCAATGATTTTGACAAAGATTGTGTCTCCTACAAATAGTCTGAATGCATGGGAAATAGAATTCATTCACTCCCTCACCGCCTTAATCACATCCATTCAATGCTCCCCTCTATGTAAATTAGGTAGTGTAGGGGATGGTGGTGATATGATAGTGAATGAATTTAGGCACCAAAATTATTTCAACATATCAACCCCATCATCCCATTTGCACCATAATTACTTCAAAACCCTTGGTTGACCATTTATTTCTAATTGTGGTTATTTTTTCTTAATTGTAGTTTTGTTTGGTTAAATTTTGGTTCTATGGGGTTACTTGGGGTTAATTTTGGATATTTATGGTTATTTGGGGGTAAGGGGTTGTTAATTTTTCCTAATTACGACTCATCAATAATTTTTTTGACATATTATGACTATTTATTTGTAATTGTTAATAATTAAATCCTTTTATCAGAGATTTTTAGTAATTACATCTCTTTTATTATACTTTTTACTAATTACTTTTATTTATTGGTATTTTTTACTAATTATTGTTCTTTACATTTATTTTTCACTAATTACCTCTCATTATCATTATTGTTTACTAATCAATACTCATTACAATTATTTTTTTACTTGTTAATAATCATTAGAAGTATTTTTTAAAAAATTAAAACTCTTTATCAGTATATTGTTTATAATTACAACTCAATATAATTATTTTTTAGTAACCACCCCCAATTAATGATATTGTTTACTTATTACTGCACATTACTGGTATATGTTACTAAATTCCACTCATTAATGATAATTTTATTATATATCCATCATTACCATTCATTTTATCAAAATATTACTCATAACTAGTAATTAATTCTAAATACCCCTTATTACATGTACATTGTACTATATAACCCTCATTACTGGTAATTTTTACAAAATACCACACATTATCAAAAAATGCACTAATTACTAATCAGTACTAATATGTTTCATTAATTATCACTAATTACTAGTAATTTGTAATAATTATGGTTAATTTCAAATTTTTTTAATAAATATCAATCAATAAGTATAATATTTACTAATTACTTATCATTAAGGTTTATTATTACTACTTATCATTCATTGATGTTAAACATTACTAATTATCTCTTCTTAGAGTTGTTATTTACTCATTACTAGTAATTATAGGTATTTTTTACTAATTATCGAACAATACATGAAATTTTTACAAATTAACTCTCTTTAATACTAATTTAAAATACTCAATTCACATTATGGTTAATTTTGACTAATTAATGCTCAATAATTTTATTTTTCACATATTAACACTCATTTCCTAAATTTTTCAATAATTTAAATTCATTACAAGTATTTTTTACTAGTTACCACTCATTGCATGAATTTTTTACCAATTATCACCCATTACTAGAATTTTTTACTACATATCACTCAATACTACTATTTTTAATAAATTACCTCTCATTATAAGTATTTTCTTCAAATCTACACTCATTAATTGTATTTTTTTATAATTTTTTCCCACTACTCGTAATTTTTAGTAATTATCACAAAAAAACTGGTTACTTTTACTAATTGTCACTCTTCACCAATAATGTTTTCTAATTAATCCTCTTTGTTGATATTCTTCATTAATTAATTCACATTACTAATAACGTTTACTAATTAATGCTCATTAATGATTATTGTTACTAATTAACACTAAAAAGTGGTACCTTTTATTAAATACAACTCATTATCTATATATATTTTACTAAATAATACCCAATACTAGTAATTTTCAATAATTACCCCTTATATTGATATTTTACTACATATCTCTCAGTTCTAGAATTTTTTAAATAAATACCCCACATTACCAGTATCTTTTTTCAAAATTCCACTGAGTAACTATATTTTTAACAAAATACCACCCATTCCCATTATTAATTACTAAATATAAATCATTTTCGGTATTATCTATTGAATATTTGTCGGTATAATATTTTTTTAATAAATTCCTATCATTAATGGTAATGATTTTACTATATATCAGTCTCTATAGGTATTTTATAAAAATTTTAAATCATTACATGTATTTTTAAATAATATATCTCGTTATCTGTATTTTTTTCCCAATATGGCTCAATACTGATATTTTTTTAATAATTTCCACTCATTTCCCCAAATTCCTTATAATTTCTAATAATTTTAACAAATCTACTAAATATACTAAAGCTATAATTTTCACACTACAACATGCCTTGCGTACAAGCCTCCACACTTCAATTCTCTCTGATTTACACGTACTCCTTCGATAATCAGAGACTCCGTCCAACATCGAGGACTCCACCGTGTAGCATCCTTCCTCAGCCATCAAAACCCAAGCATGGTTCATGCTCTTTCCTGGTTTCTGCTCCCTCACATTCAGAGTGAAGCATGCCCTCTTTCATGGTCTCCAATCCTTCACCATCCTTCATCAACAGAAATATACACTACCTCACCTCTCCCAATCTCGTTGTCGACTCTCCATTCCAATCAGCAATCAGTCGGGCACCATTAAACTTCTCTGAAACACTATCGAACGTTTGATCTCTATCTCATGATGTCGAATTATAGTACCCACTGCAAGGATTTGTCGTATTCCATATTATCTTATAATTTTAGTTGTTTCATCTATTTATCATCTGCAGAAAGAGGTAACCCAAGCCAATATACTTAAATCGAAAACAATTATGGGTTCGATGTTCATTCTATCATATCTATTTTTTTCATAATTTAAACATCTGTAATTAAAAAATTTCAATTATCCCTTTATGAATTTTGCAGCTATCTTTTACACCGCATAATATCTTCTAATAGGTGACTGGTAATCTATTTAATTGTAGTAAGCAATTTTCACATTATTATTTTCTCACAGTTCATTTAATTCTCATTAAAAAATCTGCACATCTGTGCAACTAAACATCTACAATTACAAAATGGCAATTACCTCAGGTAATTGCAATTACCTTTTTACACATCTTTGTTTTTTCCAAATCTATCTATATTAGATCAATTACAATTACTTATCAGGCCTACTTCACTATTTTCAGTGCAACTTCCATGAAAACATCATTCACTTACATAGACACATATTCAACGAACTCTGTGCGTAGATGGAAATACAACTTTCTTTGATAGATCATTATATCATCTGAAAGGTTTCTGTTAGTCTATTTAATTGCATCAATAAATTTCCACTTTATTATTTTTCCATGGTTCATATATTTCTCATTACTAACACTATACTCTTATCCAATTAAACATTTAGACAATTTTCTATTTCTCTATGGACTATGCATTACATTATCAGTACATTCAGCTATTCGTTTTTTAATTTTCACACCTTGAAAATCATATATAATGAACAGAACAACAAACATGTGTTCCCCCATCATGATATGAAGAAAAAATGTTATATTCGAGGGATGATAAGTATGGAAAATAAAATATTTGTTAGTTCTATGTTCTGTTTAGTTTAAATACTTTAAATTACTACCATTTATTAACATTAGTTGTATTCATCAATAATTCCAATATAAAATTGTTGAGATCTACTAGAAATTATTCAATGTATTCTACTATTTTCTCAGGTATTGGGTCACCATAACAACTATCAACTATTGGCATCACACATGTAGTCACAGAAATGCCACTATGATCTCTATCTATCAACGGTTTGTTGTGACATAATTTAGTAGAATTAATCACTACACTAAATAACTGGTTTCCATAGTAACGTAAATTAGATGTTTTTAACTTCTATTTTGACCACAGTGCCTATGAAATGTGTTCTTCTACCAAATACAATCATGTATCACCCTACAAACACTACAGAGTTATGGTCACAGCAGACCCCACTTATGAAAAAACAACATAAATATGGTAAGTGCTCGGTTTTCTTCTCTATTTCATTTCCTAAAACATATCATTGTTTTACTATATGTATTTATTACAACTGACACAATAATAGTGTCAACATAAACTGGAATTTTTTTAATGAAATCTATATAAATGTCAGGAACTACTTCAACTGAACCATTGTCACATGATGGCATCAGACAAGCAGTAGCATGAATTTCGTTATCATCTTTATCTGTCAATGGTTAGTTCTTATTATACTACATTGAATAAATCATTACTCTACAAACTGTTTTGTGTTCTAAAACAAATGACTAATACATTCCTTATTCATTGATGATAGTGCCTGAAATATATGCTCCTAAACCAAATACAAACATGTATGGCCAATCATGCTCATGAGATGCAAGGTTAAAGTAGAGGGGACTTCTAAAAGAAACAACATAATGTTTGTAAGTCATCTGTTATTTTTGCATCAAATTGTCTAAATAATCAATAGACCACAATAAAATTTTTGTCATTATAGTGTTATGTTTGTTTATAATTGTGATTTTAAATATCATTGTCTCATTGTTAAATCTAATTTTAACTTCCAACATAACTGTGCCAACACCTACTGATGATTCTTCAGTGACATCTTCCAATATGACTACAGATGCATTAAATAGACCACTATCAACTGATGGTGTCACACACATACTCACACGAATTCCATTGTCATCTCTCTGTGCCAGTGGTAAATTCGGTAATCTTTAACGTAATAGTAAAAAACACTTGCAACTGTTTTCCAGGCTAACACAACTGACAGATATGTAACATTATATTTGACAATAGTCCATGAACATGATGCTCCTAAATCTTATAAAAACATTTATTCCATCATCCACCAAATATGCAAAGTTACTGCGGAGACAACTAATAAAGGAATGACAAGTAGTTTGTAAGTACAACTTTTTTTCATCATATAATGTCTAACTTATTATGAATTTTTCAATATTTAATTTCATTATTTCATACATGTTAACAGCATCTACAAAAATAATAAATGATTTTGTTATATCTTTCGATGAGTCTTCTACTAAAATAACTGAACTTGTATCAAACTATGAAATCACACGTTGGGTCACAGGTAAGCCTTTATCATCATTGCCTATCAATGATAACTTATATTTCTGTTTCAAAATAAATAAGAATACTTCAGCTTTAATTATTATAGTGGCCACAAAATCAATGCCAACTTCTACTGGGATATCATCAGTGACGTGTACCAATTAGTCTACTACAATAATTATTGCAGCGCTGCCAAATATTTGCGGTAGAGATGGAGTCACGGTTGTACCATCATCTCCTTTATGTATAAATAGTTAGTAGTTTTTGAATTTACCAGTTTCATTTATTACTGTTAACTGGGAAATTAATTATTAGATAAACTACTAATATTAATCTTCTTAATTTAACATAGTGATGGAACAATCTACTCATCCATCAACACTCTATTCAAGAAAAAACAAACAAAAGCAAATACCATAGTACGTGACACCATCTCCACTAACATTTTGTAAGTATACTTCAAACGATTTTTTTATGAACAATATGTTGGTTTTTTAAACTCGGCATTCACCATATAAAAATTCGCTCAATTTTTTGCATATCATTAATGATTATCGATGATATGCCGACCGATGATTCACCTATCTCCTCAACACAGTAAGGCCAACAATTATCATTAAAAGTTGATATCCCAGTTAGATAATTTTTTATTTCTAACGGTTTCTTGAACAAAAAGATTTTGTGTTACTAATTATTACCATGACAAAAAAATATAGGTATATAAATTAACAATATTCTCTAAAATTAGAAATCAAATTATTTTTATTTTTCCAATGCATGTGAACCTAACATTTCCTGTTACAGAAAACCCACTAGAGCATCATAATTCTGAGATCACAAGTTTGTGTGATTACCAAACCTGCATTATTCTTCATTAATAAACCATCATCATCTCAGAATATCACTATGATTTTTTATTAATATGTTATACATTATCCTGTTTGTCAATCAGGTTATTAGTACATTGGTGACCCTTCTATGGTCTGTCAATATTGTCACTCTTTAATGTGGTTTGATGAGAGAAATAGGAACTAAAACAATAGAACAAACCAATGCTTCTCACTATAATGATTGATGGGAAAAAATATCTTTAGACTTACTATTGTCATGCCCTACATTCTGAAGGATGTTGATATTCAATCGAACTACCGCTGGGTCCCTATCTTTCCAAGACCACATGCATGTTTACAAATCAATGTTTGCATTCATTTCCATGGGAGGAAAGGTAGATATTTCATTCAACAATGGTCTAGGTCCATGTATATTTAGACTGCATGGAAAATGCTACCATCACATTTGTAGTTTATGTCCACCAAATGGACAACCGCCACAGTTTGCACAACTATACGTCTATGATACTGCACATGAATGTCAGAATAGGGTCCACGGAATTGGGTATTGGTCTATTTCAACATTACATACTAAATTTTCAAACCGTTTATCATTTAATATTAGATAATAATTTGATTGATGCGGCTTTGATGCTAGTAATCAACATTCGATTATTAAAACAATATTGCACTTAAACTAAAATAGATGCTACATGTCCACAGTGCTTTGGCACAAGAATTCATAAGTTAAAGGGATGTTCATAAATCATCATGAGGTACCAACATTAAACCTATTTCTACTTAAAAGAATATATACATGTGAAGCCACATATAACTTACCGAAAACTTTTGAAATTTCTATGCTGATTGTCGGTGATGTTGAAGATCTCAACCAAGAACGTGATATCATCATTCAAAGGAAAAGCAGTGATTTACAAAGAGTAGATGAGATTTACCCATTATATATTACATTTCAATACCCCTTGAATTATATAGGAGGCCAGGATGGATTTGTTGACAATGAATTGCTTTGACCTACTCTTTTCACAACAAGTAATGCACCCAGTAAGGTAATAATGAGTGAGTACTTCTCCATTCACTTTCAATTTCATATAAACGTTGGCTCAACCATATTGCATTTTTTAATATTCTTTCATTAGTTTATTATTGATGCTTATACAATGATTGAATCTCAAAGACTAACTTTCTTTCAATTCAATCAAAAAAGGTTGAGGGTTGAATTATGCAATGGGTTGCAAGATGGATTTCCATGAGGTGACCGTGAAGGGTTATCTGGTGGCAAGGGCATCATTTTACCTTCATTATTTATCAGTGGACCTAGGTACAGGATTCAGAATTACTAGGATTCAATTCCTATTTGTAATTGGGCAGGGTATTGAGATCTATTTCTATCATTCACATATAACCAAATGTGGTATGAAATTACTCAATTAGTTAGAAATAAATTTTTTTGTCCAATTCACTACCTTCAGATATTATCTCGAATTTTCAAAATTAAGGATGATCATCTAATGAACAATTTAAGAGAGGGATATTTACATGGAAAATCATGCGCAGGTAACGATCAATATATTTAATATTTATAGTTTTTTATTTCATTTCATACATTACATCATCATATATTAACTTTTTATAACCATATTTTTCCCATGTAGTTGTTCGAACCATGGAGTTTCAAAAATGTGGATTGCCTCAAATCCACATCCTATTATTTCTCTACCATAAAAACAATGTTATCACTTCTGTATATGTTATAATATTAGTTTTTGCTGAAATTTCGAATCACTGTGCAAACCCAAAGCTGTAGGAAGCGGTTAAAAATTTCATGATGCGCGACCCTTGCGATGATGCCAACCATTCTTCCCCTTATATGAAAATGGAAAATGTACAGAGTTTTATTCAAAAAAAATGGGCACACACACTACAGTTAACGAGGATGGTTATGTGATATATCACAGAAAAGATTATGGACGTACAGTTGTTAGAAATGGTTTTCCTTTGGATAACCAGTTTGTGGTACCATACTGTCATGTTTTTCATTTAAATTATCAATCTCTTCTGAATATTGAGGTTATCAATACATCATATTCTATCATGTTCCTCTTCAAATATATCAGCAAAGTAAATGATTATGTTATAGCTGTACTCTGTGAGAGTAACAATAGTGACTACCCATACAACAATGTTGATGATATATAGTTGTTCTATGACTTCCGGTACATAAACCCTTCTGAGGCTTCATGGAGAATATTTTCTTATTATATACAATAAAGATATCCACTACTTGAGAGGTTATGTTTCCATTTACCATGACGAAAAATAGTTACTTAGAGTGACAATGATAATATTGATGTTGTCCTCACTCAAGTAAATATTACTGAATCAATCTTCACCGCTTGGTTTAATGCAAATCAAACTCACCTAGAAGGTAGATATCATAGTTTTGTAGAGTTTTTTACTAGATTTGTCTTCGAATGGAATAAAAAAAATGGTATCCTCATAAACAGGGATTCAGTATTGGTAGACTATACTATGTCCTTCAAAAAAATGGAGAGTTGATTTACTTGTGACTACTTCTAAGAAAAATAAAAGGAGAGACTTCATATGATGATATGAGAAAATTGAATGGTATTACTCATGTAACATTTAGATAGTCCAATTATACATTAGGACAACCGGAAGATGACACTAGAATTTATCGAAAATATAAGGGAGGTGTCAGCATTGGGAATGGGACATTGTTTACAGAGGCTGTTCGCAAGAATGTTATTTTCAAATATCATGTCTCACCCAGACATTGTTTGGAATCAAACCCATGACTTTCATGCTGATGACATTCAGTATTCCCAAAGATGAAGGCTAAAAAATCTAGTTAATTATGTATGTTGCTCATTATATTTAAAAAAAAAGAATTATATTGTTTATTTATAGTTTCTGATGAACATAAATACTATCAAGATAATTAATTCATATTATCTCTTCATTAAATGACTCCTTAGCTGTCTATTGTATTATTCTATATTATACTCTTTTAAGAGTATTGTTCTCTATAATCCACTATTTTTTTTACTTCAAGATTTTTTGTAGGTTACTATATTCTCTCTGATCAGTTCATTCTATGTCGACTATGCTATCTCTTAATTATTGTACATTATTGTAATGATCAGATATTATTTATTTTACACTGATATGAAATTATATGCATCATTTTTTAGATTTGACATTGATAGATAATCCATGGCATAAGTATTCTACCTATGAAATTGAGCTGATTTATAAGGAAATACTAATTCTCTTCTATTTTATCATCCTATTCTATTTCTAGATTCTGTAATTTACAGTATTCCAAATCATTTAGTTGTAGAAGAAATACATTAATATAGGGAGTTACTAAAAAATAATATTGTAACTAAATAGAATATACTTACTGATGAACAAAAACATGTGATGGATGCCATTTTGTCTTCATTGTCTTTAACTTCTGGAGGGTTCTTATTCTTACATGGATATAGAGGCATGGGTAAAACCATCATTTGGAAAATGCTAACAGCTTTGCTGAGGTCAGAGGGCTCTATTTTACTATATGCTGCTTCGAGTGGAATAAGATCATTAATACTTCCGGGGGAGGAAGTGCACATTCTAAATTTCATATTCCAATCACTATTACTGAGCAGTCAGTTTGCAATATTCTACAAGGTAGTGATATTTCATAATTTCTACACATGACAAAACGTATTATTTGGGATGAGGCGTCTATTGTCCATCAGTACTTTTTTAAAGCTCTAGATCGTACTCTTAGAGATATAATGTCAGTAAGAAATGTCAATGCTCCGAATATTCCTTTAGTTAGTCTAACATTTCTATTGGAGGGGGATTTCATGAAAATACGATCATTAATACCAGGTGGTAACAATAGTGACATTGTCTTTGCCTATATTATGTCTTCAAATTTGTGGAAACACTGTCATGGATTAACTCTAAAAAGGAACATGAGATTGAATTAGGTTAAATCCCCAAATAATTTAGATGTTGTCATTGAGTTTTCAAGATGGACCTTGACAATTAGAGAAGGTAGAGTTGGATAACCCAATGATGGTGAAGCAGTCATCCAAATTCCCTCTATGTATCTCCTTACCAACTCTGCAAATTCTATGGATAAAATTATTGACCATAAATATCCTAATTTCACTGACAATTATGTTGATGTATCATATCTGAAAGACCGTGCAATTTTAGCTCCAACCCGTGATGTTGTTCAACATGTAAATGATTTCATGTTGTCTCTCACTGAATCTTATAATAGATATTACTTCAACTATGATTCAGTTTAAGTGCCGGTTTTGATACTGATAGGGAAGAAAACATATACACCACTAAAATGTTTAATGAGATAAATGTCTTTGGGTTGGATGCCCACAAAATTACACTACAGATTGGTGTTCCCATTATGCTGCTCAAAAATTTTGATCAATCTGTAGGTTTATGTAACAACACCCATGTGATTATTACACATTTAGGTGACCATGTGATCAGAGAAAATTTTTTGAGTGGTTGTTATTCAGGGTATTCATCTTTCATTCCAAGACTAACTATGACACACTATGATAATAAATGTCATTTCAAACTACAGATAAGGAAATATCCTTTAACAGTTTCATATGCAATGATAATTAATAAAAGTCAAGTCCAATCATTGTCTGCTATTGAGTTATATCTTCAAAAGTCTGTGTTCTATCATTGTCAATTATATGTTGCAATTTCTAGGGTTACATCACCAAATGGTTTGAAAATATTAATACAGGATAACATTAACACGTCTACTAGGTAGACACAAAATATTGTGAATGACGAAATATTACATAACCATTATTAGGTATCATCTAAATTAATCTATTTATATTTTACTATGGATTTCATATGGATGATGTCTACTTCAATGAATTCTTTACGTTATTATTATGTTTATATTTTCAATATAAAATGTAACTATACAGAGAAAAAAAATGTCACGATCAATATCCCTATTGAATGAGATTGCACCAGAGGATGATGAGAAACTACAGATTGAAGTTCATTTTCTTAACATGTGGTGCAATTCATCACCCAAATCTTCCAATGATGTCTTCATGGTTGATCTAATACTATGCAACAAAGATGTATGTTTACGTTACATGAACAACTTTTGATTTATTTACATATTGTTATGTTATGTTCTGTAAATATTTCAACATTTACTCAGGTTGTATCCTCTGTCCTCTCTCATCAGTCTTCTTTACAAACTAACCTACTTTTTAATTACATTATTTACGAAACTATGATTCAATGCACAATAAGTAACCATTAGTTTATCCTGATATTCAAACATTACTTTCATGATGGAATGTGCTTTATCGTACAAAACATGCAAATAGCTTCAGACCAAGGAAATTACATCGGAAGTAGACATCCTTGTAGAATCATGTTTACATTCACGACATTTATTTTACCATGTGATACAGACATACCATGTTTTTATTTTCAACTTTACATCATATAATGTGATTATTCAAAAGAGGATTCCTGAGGAACATTTAATAGGTATATTTCATGAACAACTGTTTGTGACTATTATGTGTAGTTGACTTCATTACAATTATGATTACAATAATATCTTTATGGTCTAGAATTTTTCCAAACTCAGTTTATTTCAGTTATCTATTTTTTAGAAATTATTGGACGTCTGTGTTACACACTTGAAGGGAAATCTATGGGATAATACAACCAACATATGTATATTCTTCTAGAGGATGAAAAATCATTAATTTTATGCTCTTTCTATATTACAATGTAGCATAAAAAAATTAAGCCTTACTATTACTTTATTTCCCTATAGAGGTATGCAGCGTACATGTAGTTTATGGGGAGACTTTGTTAATGAAATGACAAGTTATTTTGAAGATAACAAAGAGTAATCATCAATTATTATATTACAACATGTACATGTTAAGTGACTAAGAAGTATGGTTTCTAACTACATTTTTCATTTTGAGCACTTAGTAAATCACTGATCTTTTGAAGAGGTTTCTTGGAAAGTTAAATTACAATAAATCATTTCAGTTTTCTCAAACATCTTACTGTGACTATTATTGTAACTACTACTATTAATTCTACAAAAATTATGTACTACATAGAAATTCCAAAAGTAAACAGCTTCAGAAGCAGGCGACCTTTGAATTAATCTAGATTCTTTAATTTTATATTTTCTCTTTTTTACATCTAAAATCTAATACCCAATGGTTGTTAATTTTTTTGAAGTATGTTATTGTATATTTTCTAGGTTTGGGTTTGAATTTGAATAAATGTTCAATATTCTACCACTAATAACAGGCAATCCTTCTACAGATGTACCATATTGAAACAATAAGAAAAAAATTAAGATGTCAAAAACTGTAGAGAGGTAAAAAAAGAGAGCTGAATTTAGAAAATTCATTAATCAGTATTTTTAATTGTTCTATTTTTTCTTCATCTAATCAATATATTGATTCGTACTCAATTTTTTAAATCTAACATGATCTATACTTGCTGTAAAAATAAAAAAAATTCAAAGCACATATACTTGGTTTTATGTGTCATGCATTTCTTGTATGAAGAAACTACACCTTTTAGATGACAGAATTTGGTGCCAAAATTGCAAAGTATCCTCTAATAACACTACTCTCAAGTTACATTCGTTTAATTTATTAAATTTATTATTATAAATTACCTAATTGAGAACAAATAAATTAAAATACATTTTGGTATTGACAGTGCAGTCCTCATTTTAAATTCAACTGATTTAGAGTGAAGCTTAAGGTTACTGATAACACAGACTCATTTTCAATAGTTTTGTTTGACAAACATGTTATGAAATTCACACACAAGACAACTGCTGACTTGAGAAATGCTTTGATATAATTGAAACCAACTTTCTCTATCAGGTCAATAAATTTTTAAATAATTATTCCTAACATTGAATATTTTTTTATAATTTGATAATCAGGATGATGAAGAATATGGATTTCCCTCAAAACTGATCATTTTCCATTCAAAGAAAGTGCTATTATCAATTGAAATATCAAATATCAAAATTCAAAATCATTATCGTTCAATAGGAAAAAACACATACAAGGTAATTTTCATTAGTAATAATGAAATCTACATCAGAAAATTCAATGATATCTTTTCATACAATCAGGTAATAACTCATATCTATTCCAAAATTCAATTATTTTTTTAACTTGAAAACCAATAATCCTATTGTAATTTTTATGAAATATCATTAGGGAATTGACTTTACTTGAGTAAGTAGTGATATTGAACTGAATCAGGTACAGTCTTTTCAATTCTCTTAATTCTCTTTCCCTTCTAGTAAATAACAACATACTGGACTCTTGTTCTTAACGTTCCATTATAGGATCATCAGACCGTTGAATCTTTTCAACCCAGTGCAAATACTCAATCATGATTTTTAGAATCATCTTAAATTATTTCAATAGTTCACATAAATATATGCTATCTTACATAAAATATGTTTAGTGCTTTGCTTTATTGTTATAATGTTTTTCAATTGGGCAGTGTGTCATTCTATTTTGTTCCGGTTAATATTTTCATTCACTTGTAGAGAAATATATTGACTGACATCGATGATGATGATGCGGTCAAGCAGAATGTGTCAGTGATTGGGGACTCAACACCACCATCAACTGATGAAATTGAAGTTCATATTTGCATAATGGATAAAATAAAAAATAGACATAGTTGACTAATGGTTTGTCTCATAGTATGTGTGCATTTTGAAAACACTTTTTTAGGTATCTTTTAGTTTCAAATGTCCTGTTACAAAATATTTATCCACTGTTCTATCTACTTATAATTTAGTTTACTAATGCACTAATGAAATTTTAAAATCATAAATTCAATAATGATGATGGAGAAATTATTTTTTTTCTATTAAAACATATTTATGCCTGTCAAAATCAAATGTTCCCTTTGAATAACATTACCTTGAATGGTTATTAATGATATCAATCTTACAGGTAAAAATCATCCCTATAAAATGCACCAAACAGTCTTTTTCATCTATATTTCCAATTTAGTGTTCATGTGTTATCCTATCTTTATCCAACGACTTGTTATTTTTGGAGGATGATAATAATTTTTCAATGGTGGACATTATTCATGCAGGATGCTTTTCATGGTCGACAATTTTCTTCAAATGATTGATGGTTTTTGTTGAGGACATTTTTTAATCAGATTTTCATGTTGGATGTTTTCCAATAAGCTGGATGTTACTGATGATTGAATAAAAAAATCCCAAATGTTTTTGATGCTGAACGTTTTAATTCAGATTGTTTAGAATTGGTTTTTCATGTTAGACATCTTCATTGTTGGACGTTTTGTTCTACATTATGATTTCCATTTTGTGGGACGGACATAAAGCTGGACCTTACTCATTTGATTTCAATTATTTTTATTCTATTCATGAATAAATGTTTACTTTTATAGTTAGACCCAAAATAGTTATACTTTTCCTATTATATAATTATTCTAAATGATTTGGATATCTTATAGCATACCTACTGTTGCTTCTCCTCCTTAGTCAGCCTTAGCCTACTCTACCTCCACCTCCTCCGCCTCTTCATCAGTTAGCCTTAATAAAGTGTATCATGAATATCTGGATTCTGTTGATTCAACCACATTTGGGTATGGAGTGTTTTTAGATACATTGACTGCATATTAATGTAAAAAATAGAATCTCATCAATGTTTTATTGTTTTACCTAACAACATACTTACCTACAACCCTTTATTATTCCACGGTTTAAAATGTGAGTTTTTTTATTATTCTCAGTAACATATTTTGACGCCACATCCCTATGTGTAATATATGTAGAAAGTTAGTGGGTTTATAAGTAGATGTGAGTCATGATTATTACTACATGAAATTTGGAGTTTGAATTGTGTGCGACATCTAGAATTTGTGTAATCTCTAGAATCTGTTCAGTCTATCCCCTCACCTATTTCTAATATCAGTTTATTATTGTTCCAATTACATTTCACACATGGACTATAGTACACATAGATTTAACACACGTTCTAGAAAAAATGTGGAATCTAGATTTTGAATAATGTTTTCATTTCATTCTCATACACAATACCTCTCATCAACTTATTTTCCCCCATCAACTGTCACCCTTCATCTAGAATGTTATCTCTTCACTCATGAATAAAATCACCCCCTCCATGGCCATGTACACATAGTTCCAATCCCATGACACAGACCAGATGATCCAGATCTTTGAACAGTAGGACACATAGTACAGCCCACCATATTTCTACCATTTCAGCATGTCGTACTTATAACAGTACATGGAGATGATAAACTAGACCCACCGTTACCTTATGGGTGCTGATGTAAGCTATCCAACCTCTTATATTTGAAAATGGTTTTTTTAACTTTTATTCATGTTGTTTGGTTATGTTATGATTGGTTGCGATTCTTCAGGTTTATTCATTGTATTATATAGAGTAAAAGGATTTATGTAATTGAAATTTAGAAAGTTCAATACATATCAATGTGGCACCATTTTTTATCAAAAGGCCAGGTTTCTTTTCTAATCCGCTTTAAATAATTATTTTAATTCAAATTTCAGTGTAATGAACTACTAGATTTTCTTGAAAAAACAATGTTCCAGAATGAAATATGTTATTAACAACATCAGTTTTGACAACTATCAAGAAAGGGTCAACAAACATACCTTAAGGGAATTATACTAGAATGTTTTGTGTTATAATATTATATTACATTGAGTTGTCAATATATAAATTTTAACTAGTATTTGGGTATCATAATTACTATAATGGACTTCTCTAACAGGATGTAGTACCTTTAATTTCCATCATCCACTGATATTATGAATAATGGTCCAGAATCCTAAAAACAACAATTTTTATAGGTCTTAACTATCCTAGTCATGATTTTCATGTGTTCATGAGTATATTTCTATATTCTTGTGGCAGTTGTTATGAGTATAAATGAATTTGAATTTGTAGGTACCTATTTCCCAGCAATTTTGAAGACATACTGATGAATTTTAGCATAATTAACTTTTCATTTTCAACTATTAATGAACCATTTTGTTCGGTTTATTTATTATCTTATTTTGTTTAGAATTTGGTCATGCATTGCATTATTATTTACTTTTACCGATAAGATGTCACACATTTCTATGACCTTTTTACTATAACTGTATTTTTTAGATTTTCTTTTTCACATTTTCATTTATAAGATATATTATTTGAACTTTCATTATGATAGAATTAGTAGTATAACAGCCTTTAGAGTTGGTGTAGGTTTTGAAACAACTATCAATCCTTCACTGATGCCACTCATGTTTTCTTTTTAGTTTTGTCTAGATTTGTTTCCAAATGTACCCTTGGAATATCATGTGTAACTTGTTTAATGAATCCACATAGAGGTGATGGGAAAGACACTGAAATAGTGCTATTTGATTCAAGATTTCATATTAAACAGAATAACCACTTTCTGAATAGTGATGTATGTTTACAAATTTCTCATTTTTTGATTATACATGTTTTATTTCAGAAAAATTAAATACTATTTTATGATATCTAATGGTGTTTTCTTTAAAAAAAAAATAAGAGTAGAATAAGAATCTATCATTCAGGTTTGGGTCTACAATTCAACCTCATGTCACAGATATAAATATGAAGATACCTATGTTAGTTGTTTCTAGATCAGGGTTCTTTAGTCGCAATTGCATATGAATCATGTAAGGTGACATAATACATTCTAAATTCTGATAAAACTATGTTTCTTCATGTTTTGTAATTGGGGTTTTAAGAATTATGTACAGATTCATCTCTTATGGATGGAGAACTCAACAAAAAAGAGTGAAACAATTGACTGAATTTTATAGGTGTAATTGAAAGTTGATACTACAGTTTTACCATTTCATATTTTTTCATATTTGATTTCTGCATTATTTATTTACATTCAATACTATATTAGACTATTTTATTTACATTAGGGTTAATGGAATTACTTTACTGTGTTTTCTGAATTAGCCTCTAGCATGGAAACTCCATAACATCAATTCCATGTGTATGTGTTTTCTTTTATCCATATAATGTTTATAACATCCATTTAATGTGGTTATTTAACATATTAGTTTAACATGTTTCTATTCCATGTCATTTGAACATGTTTCTATTTTAATATAATTTTATTTTATCATATCTATGACATATCCACAACACATATACTAGTTTTACTGTTTCATATTTTTTTTCTTATTTTTTTCATATTTGATCATACAAACACCATTGTAAATTTAATTGTATCTATGAAAATGATAAAAATATGTTTATTTTACTTAAGATTTTAACATATTACTAGGACTTATATTTTTACTATGGTTTGTGTCTGTAGGGTGGGTGTCCTAACTTCCCATATTTGGTTGATGCTTTACCCCACATCATGAATCTCCATACCACCACCTCTTCTATAAAGATTGAGATGGATGGAATCAGTCATTGGAGGGAAGACCTATTTCACATTTATCTATCAGGGTATATGTGGAATTATATGTTTCAGAACATGGGTTTATCATGGTATGGGGAGATTCGGTTGTGACCTTCGAAATGCGACAAACAAGAGCTTTCATTTGGAAGAAAGTAAGGTATGTGAAACATGTGATATGGATATGAAAGAATATGCCCATTGAAGGGATGATTTTAAATGGGATCTATTGATAATTAGTCAAAAAAAACCCTTGCACATTTTATACAAAAAGTATACAATATTAAAATATCATGTTTCATACATTATTTTCCAATAGCATTGTTTAGTATCAATTAGTAGTACACTAAAACTATTATCTTTTTATACTATCTGTAATAGGTTCTTAAATATTATTCTATTCTGATTCTTTACATAAGAGTTTGGCATGGTTGAGAACACCTTGCTCACAAAGTTGAAGTCCAACCCACACCTCCAGTCTCAGTTGAAAAGGTAGGACAACTATATGTGCTAGAGGAAAAAAATCAATAACCTCCTGGAACAAGTATAGGAATATCAAGAAGCAGAAAAAGTGGATGCAACATAGCCACTCATGAAAAAGATGTATGTAATTAATGTTGAGAAAATATTGCAGATTCAGTAAACACTTTGTTTCACTAATTTGTGATGACATGTATATATAAATCATTTATTCTAAATTCCTCCATGTGTATATATTCTTTAAAATTACATTAAAATTGCATAAAATATTTATATAAATATTACCATTGCTTTCTTAATATAATGTACTGACATTCCTGTAATTACAATACATAGGATATTATTTTCTCAATTTCTTTTGACAATGATTTGTTAATTTACTTATATGATTACGTAGGTTGAGTAAATTTACATTCATTTCCAAATATCACTTTTCACTTATATAGATATTTTCATATGCATTATCAGATTTCACATGCATATAAATAAGTCTGACATGACTTCAATATGTGATCCCCTATCAATGATTATCCATTATGCATTATCTGTATGAACGTATATAGAATATAATTTCATTACCATATGGATTTATTTTCAAGAAATTAATATTGGAAACATTCATAATTTTTTTCAAGTGGATGTATAATTAAATGATCATTCCATCCAAATGCATAGGTTGGGTTCTAAATATACATATACAACCTAGGAACATTTACAATTATTGATTAAACAACCCAATTCGATTTGTCAATCTATTTATTTATTCAATTTCATGTTGAGTATTATGAAGTGGTTGTCCACTCTCTGTCTTCATATATTTATTTTATTCAATTGCATCTTCTATTCCATCTTTTTCTCTGATCTCTATGTCCTTCATTATATATTGTTCCATATACATGATGAATAGTTTCACTCTGTTTTTCCCCAGGCATCCCACTACTTAAATTTATTTTAACTTCATTTTTTTCACATTTCTCATTTTTATCAATACAACCACTCTATTTCATTTATTTCTCACTGACATTATTTTATTGCCCACATTATAGTTATTGTTATTGAAATTGAATATGAATTCCAATATCCTTCCTTGAAATTTAAAAATTCATATACTTTTACTCTATCATTTTTCTTTTTCAACTATTTTAAGGTTATCTTCATTTTCTATACACTCCTATTCTATTATCATAATCCATTACTTTCTAATTAAAATGTTCTCTACATTATTGATTCTTTTCCACTTTTATAAATATTAATATATTATTAATAGAAAAATCATTAATCAATATTGTCGTGCAATAGCATGTGCGAGTACTAGTTTTTAAAAAAATACCACTCATTTATATTAATTTGAAACAATATATAACAATTATTTCTTATTTATAATAATCTTATCTAGATTATACATATAAAAGCTGATTTGAAATAGTGACTACTATATTTACTCATTTCTGATTATCTTTAATTGTTAAACTTAGTTTTAAACAATTTCCACTAATTTTATTTATAATCAAATTTTTTTATTAATTTCCACTAATTTCTATTATGTAACACTAATTTCACTAATAAACACTATTTTTAATAGTTTCACTCATTTCCACTAGTTGATTTATTATTTCCACTCATTGTGGCACATTTCTTAACAATTGCTGCTCATTTCTACTAATTACACCTCATTACTAACCATTTATATGAGTTAACACAACACTATAATAATTTCCTCTATTTTCTTTTAATTACAAAAAATTCTTAATAATTAAAGTGTATTTCTAATAACTATCACTAATTTTACTAATCACTACCAATTTTACTAAATACATCTAATTTCTAACAATTACTGCTATTTTCTAATACTTACTGCTAATTTCTAATAATTTCATTTTAAATTAATAATTATGTCAATTTTCAAATAAAATTTAACATTTTATAATAATTACCACAAAATTTACTAATTTTATATCTTTTCTAGTAATAACCACTCCTTTCTAATAATTTCACCAAAAGTTTCAATTTTTTTTTACTGATTTCCCTAAATTTGTACTCATTACCACCAAATTATACTATTTTCTTTTAAATATTAATATTAACTATAAATTAGAAAAAATTAGTGTTAAATACTACAAATTAATAATTAATATTAATTATTTGACATTACTACTAATTATTATTATTTATTGCAACAGTCTACGAAGTATTACTAATTTTCTCAATTACTACTATTTTTCATTTAATTAAATATAATCGATAATAATGCTAAATATGTTCTATTAATTAAAACCATGTACTTATAATTAAAAATAATAACTACTCTATAAAACTAATTACTCTTAATTAATTCAATTTATTTATAATTAAAACTATATAATGCTAATTAATTATAAAAATTTCTTATATAAAATAAAATAAAAATACTACTAATTAAAAACCATAAATAAATACCTAAAATTGAATAATTACTAATGTGAAAATATAAATGTGTGTTTCCCTATAAATTTTATCACTTCTTTTGAATTAATTTAGAGGGGGAGAAAAAAATAGATGAGTGTCAGGGATTGTATATCTCAGAAGACTAATTAAGATGAAAATTCAGGTGGGAGCACATATATACAAGTTATATTATTTTCCACATGACTATTTAAGAAGGTCCCCATTGAAAATAATACTCATTGTAAATATAGGAATAAGATATGGAAAAGGTAAATGTGATAGGACCCATCGTAAATAATTTTTTGCTGAAACAATACTAGAAATGTGAATGTATAACAAAACATGACTAAATATTATAATTAATATTATTTATGATGGGAGAAAATACTCTTAACTATTATCTATCCCTGTTTTTTGGAATGTACATGTGCGAAAGGAATTTATGACACTAACAAATTCTCCTTGAAAATCCTCCCTAAATATGGCCTATTGGTGACAAGTGATGGCTCATCCCAAATACACATTTTCTAGTAGTGGATTATAGATGATGCACAATGTAATTTTAAACAATGGACATATATAATAGCCTTGATAAGAAGTGTATTGATCACCCAAATTAATGTTAGTTTATTCTAAAAACCATAGACCCCCAGAATAACCTTTTTCACTAGTTATTACATCATTTATGTCTCATTTCATAGACATATGAAATTCATTCCATAAAAAACATCCCACACTCATATAATAACTATCATGTATACTTTTCTAAGAAAGAACTAGTGAGAGGATCTTTCTATTGGACGTTGTCACTCTAATCAAAATCGTCAATGAACATTCAATATATAGTAAAGTTGAGTATTTTGGAGAATTAATGATATAGCTAGTGATTTTTATAGAACCATTAGAATGATCCATGTGGGGATATAGTGTTGATTGTAATCCAATCAGTAATTCTCATCAATCAATAGAAAAATCTCCATCATATATATGATGTTCAATAAGGATCCTTCATGGAATAATACTCGTCCTAAGTGTGTTAGATCAAGGGTGGTCAAACATGTCACTGAAGGAGTTCCCTTGGTACCATGTTTAGATGAATGGGTAATCTGCTGGGGCTTTTAAAGTTTCGTTCAATTTGGACCTAGTTAACAACGTGATCATAACTATATATGAACCTTTACATTTTTTTCATATAATGATTAGTAATTTTAACAAAATTCATAGATAATTCGCCTAGTAGTAAAAGTTATAGATTATTTAATACACCATGGTAATCATTCTATTAATTAGGTTTTATAGGGCGGTGTTCATGGATAATAAATCATAATTCAAAGAATTCATTACTATGATAGAGGTGAAAATTCACTCTGTCAACTTTAAGATATCCTTTGGTGAACAGGTCAGGGTATTACTAGCTATGAGACTTGTTGAAGAATATTGAGATATTGGGCCACACGGAGTGATATATATATATATGGATTTCAGTGATGATTAATTCTAAAGATTGTTTACATGATTATTGGAAGGGTCTGAGGATTGAGAGGTTACTCCACCTATCTATAACATAGGAGAACACACAATAGATGAGTTAATTTCTGGAACCCCATTATTTAATTGAATATCTTATTTAATATACTAATATTTATTAATTTTTTCTCATTTATTTATGAATTTATAGTCATTGGGGTTATTTATTATCTAGTGTATCATTAACTAGAGAAGTATATTCAGATACCCTCAACAGAGCATTGGGTGGGAGTTGTGTCTCCAATTTGATCTTCTTTTTTCGTGATCCAGGCTATGATACCTTGTACCACATCAGGGGTTCCTCAAATTACCAATAAGGCATAATGAAATATGTTACTTATAAAATGAATTGTTCATGACATGAATAGGTGGATAAATCAATAATTTACCACTAAATATTTACATCATATAGTGAATTGGTTAATTTTATTTCAAAAAACCCATTATTATCATCTTTAGAGAAAATCATGGTACTTTACAGGGTGAATTATATAATTGATGGGTCAAATTTTTTTCATCATTCCTCTAGTGCATCTGGTGTCAACCCTATATAAATTTTTGAATATGATGAGAGATAAAATTCATAGATGAATTCCTTCCAAGTAATCGAGGAAGGTGGACTTCTGATCACCTATGAATAATATAATCCACAAACCACTCTATGTAAATATTTTTGAATTTTTGTGTCTCAAAATAATGTTTGGATCCATCTATTGGCATTATTTATCCTATATGATAATTAACATGAGATATAAATGAGCCTTTAAAATTTTTTTCCCCATCTAAATGAATATCGAGGCTACTCCTAATGTTATTAAAGCTCATTAAAGAGTTCATTCCATGACATTGGTCGAATATAAGTACCATATAGTATACAAAAATCTAAATGAACATGTTTTCATTTTATATGTGAAGCTTCCATCTTTAGAGAGGGTTGTATCCAGATGCATAATCCTGTCACATGACCTCAATCCTATGTTGTTGAATGTGGTACTCTAATCCAATAAGTCATCACTAATAGTAAAAGAATACCAAAATTATAAGATTAAAAAAATGTTTCCAAAAATTAAGACTTGCCTAAGGAAAATTTAGGGATCCAACATAGGTTCTGGAGGAACATTTGATACTTTATAAACTAGAAAACATTATGTCAGATTTGGTGATGAATGGGGAACCATCCCCACTAGATGTTGAGATTATGAGATGACATGGTTAATATTCAATCACGGCATGACATTCACTAAAAAGGTATGGAAATTTTTCATTGTATGAAGGAATATAATATTGAATATCCTATATCCATGTATATATCTGATTTTGGTTTTTCTATATTTGAGATCAAATATTTGATTATCAAGTTGTAGGATAAGGAGTGTTAGTTGGGGGACCTCACATGGAAGCATGAGGTAGAATGTATAATTTTAACGGACTGAAAATCAATTGATTATCTTGTGATAATCAAATCCTTATCACCATTGGTTGAATAAAATTTCTAACAGTATGATATATAGATATAGGCTGGTGAGGTTCGCCTTTGTGTTGAATATGAGCCTCTATTTCTTTTCATGTTACATAAGTTTTTGATATACATCCAACTGTAGATGGCTAATTTGTAGTAAGTGATTGAAAATCTATAATTATATGTTAATTTTTATTGTGGTAGAAGCTCAGGAAAATTGAAGAAACATCTAATATTCCATCCAAATAATAAAATTAAAAATAATAATAAACCATGGATTGAAATATATGTCTCTATTTTTTAAATGAAACAATTTTAAAGAAATAACTAATCACATGTGAGAAATTCCTTCTGTGATAAATAATATATTAAGAGACGAATCATTGGGTTAATCCAGAGTGCATAATAGGGTTATATAGAGCGTGGTCAAAATGTTACATGGATCACTATAAGGTGAAAAATGAAAATTATGATAATCGAGTTAGTTTGATTCCCCAAAACTGGTTCTCTTTGATTGTGCGTAATATTTTATGAGGCTACAACACGAATGGTTTTAATATTCTAGTTGGGATATATGGAGTGGGACATAAGTTTATGTTGTCAATCCAAGAGTATTAAATAAAAAATTTAATTACATGATATGCTAGGGATTACCATTAACATAGATAGAAACATGTGTTTAACCAATGTATCCTAAGGGATTCTCCCTTTATGTTATCTACAATGAAAAGGGGAAGGGACATCATTGTGGAAATGTTCCATCATCTTAGTGATGTTATTTGCAAATAAAATTATATGTCAATTAAATAATGGATAATTAAGTAAAATTACAAGTGAATGGAAATATCAATAATTGTTTAGTCACTATTAGTGTTATGCAATAAACTATTGACAATATCAATGTTGTGTACGAACAAAAATTGTTGTCATGAATTCTTTCATGATTCATACAATCCAAAAAAATCAAAAGTGTGTGAGACATGACAATAGGTTTCAATCATATTGTACAACAGAGATAGTAAAATCTATAGGTATTATTTTTTATGGATCACATAAAATTAAAAATACAAGGTATAATGATTTTTTCTAAAAAAATTAATTAATCATAAGGGTGTATGAATTTAAGGTCATTTGTCTATGAATGAATATAAATCAATATTACTTGTAATCAAACCAAGAACATGATTTTCATCATGTTTACAAATTTTCTTGTTGAACTATAAATGAACTGAATGTAATGGGTAATGGATCATAAAAATAGGTGGGTTGTTCTATACAAAAATAATTAAAATGAAAACATGATGTTAATTGAAGCTCTATTCTAGAACAAACATCCCCACTAGAGAGAGATATTTGTTTATGTTCATGATTAATATACAATGAGGTAATTTCTATCCATACATATTTGATAATGTATTTTCATAATGAAATCCTCTTTCCATCATGCATGTATATAATATTTAGATAAAAGCTCACTGGACACCAAGATAATTCTAGTGGTTAGAGATTCGTATTTTTTCTCTAGGATGATGTTCTTTGAATTTATAACTTCCAGTGTGTTGGGAATCATCACACAAAAAGTTATTAGGGTAAAATATTTCTTTGGAATTTTGGATGATGCATAGAGGACGGGGAAAAATAGATCCTAAGGTGATAAAATTACATGAGGAAAAACATGATGTGACTCGTTAGGAGTATCCTCATTGAGGGAGAATTATATAAAGATAAAATCAATTATTGAAGCTGGGATTAGGAACATGGGTGTCAATATATATCTCATCATGTACTATCATTTAACATGTTCTTCGTGATGGTCGGTAAATTGGTTCCCATCATAGAGACAAAATACTTTTAAATAACCACCATGATTTCAGAGGTGGATTCATGTTGGAAAAAATTTCAATAATCACCCTATTTTATTTTTTATGATAGGGATAAGACTATTTAGATTAACTTCATTCACAATGGATGTTTAATAAACATATAAAAAACATAAGATGAGGATATATGGTAAAATGAAGAATATATTAAATAGTTCTAAGCTCAAGTGAGTCATAAATGATATAAGAAATATATTGAAATATTCCATTAATATTTTCACACAATTTCAACCAATGATATTGATTAATTATGGTTATAATTCTACATAGATAGATATATAGAACCAATAATGGTTTTAAAATAGCTGGGTATAATTTTTTAGGATTTATTCACTCTGAAACTATTAATGAATGGACTTGCGTTAGCAATGAGGATGATAACCCATTTTAGAAAAAAATGAAATGTAGATGTGAGGTAAAATATGATCCCAATATTTGAGTAAACATTTGGAATGAAAAAAAACTGATGATGACCATTTTTAATGTCGGAAGAGTAGTTTTAATTACCATATTTTAAAAAATAGGGTCATGAAAATTGTTTTTGTCCTTTAAGAGCATTCAAAGAGTGGGATTCAAAAGGTTTATAATGAATCATTTTTCACATATGTGTGTCCCTGAGATGAGTGACAAGATAGTATTAATGATTTTATCTAAAATCATTAGATTTTATATTTTTACATTGAAAATTTATAAGGTTTCTTATTTTAATGGAATAGTATTTGTAGGAAAAAAGGATGGAACATTCTCAATAATTGTTTAGAATCTCTTGGGGCTATGTGACTATGAATTATGTATATTGATGGGATTAACTAACACAAGTGGAGGGGTATGTAGGCTACAATTATTTCATGTAAATAATTAGTTCTAATAAAAAGAATGAGTTACTATGTGTGAATATATTCATAGCTTAAGGGAACCATTATAATCCTTGATGTTTCATTTTTTAATGTCAAAATTCTCAAACCCTATGGTTGTTCCCTTTTTAACAACATCAAATTCATGATGTTGGTAGGGGAGTTAGATATTATTGTTTTAAAAGTTTTCCTAAAGTGTGAGACATTCAATATAACTACTGAAAAATGAAACATGCCAAAAAAATTGAACGTTCAATGCCAGTACAAGAAGCCATTGAGGGGAATACACATAATTTATGGTCACGATATATGGAATAGGTGACAGAACTATCCAGATTTCATTCAAAAGAACAAACTAGTATAGTTTAATAATATATAGTTAAAATGATGATAATCTTGTTTAACATTATATAGTCAGTTCAACATAGTGATTGTGGATGTATGTTGATATATAAGGGTCGAGGCATAATATATCATGAATTGGGACCCGAAATACCAATATAGGCAACCTAAATGATGAGTGGGTATAGTTATTGTATTAAATCATGGGCCATGTCCTATATTTTACATTTTATGAACCCAATAATTCACCATAGATATTATTATCTTCTCAATTAATTGTAAAAATAAGAGATCAAATTGGGAATCAAAGGATCGAATAGGATGTCTCCATTAAAGAATTTTTTCCTATTCTCATGATAAGAGATCCTAGTGTGACTATATATCTTTTGAGATAAGAACTAGGACCCACATTTTTATTGAAACTGTAATCTCAATAAATTGGTATGGATAATCGATCTCATGTATTATAGTGGATGTGAGAAGTGCATGGGTTATATATTGGGATAAAAAGGGAAAAAATGGGAATTATGAAAATTTTCACAAATGGATCACAACCATGGAATATCACTTTTAGATTAGTGGATCATGTAAAGTATAGTTATGAATAGATGAAATTTTATATATATACATGAATAAACGGAAATAACATGATTGTATGAAGTTACATGAGTTCTAACCTAGTGTCCAGTTGGATTTTTTATCTTGTTCTGGGATAAAATAATTTAGTATCACTCTATATAATTTTACCCGAGACTCAAGACACACATAGTTAAAATATTGGTATCATAGGTGACTAATACAAAAGGTGGGGTATCTCTTTAGTAATGGAAATATCTTCATATTTTTTATATTTATTTTATATAGATAGAATGTTTTATTTTTATCATCATGTATCAATGATGTTAATCATTCTATATAATGATTAATGTTTAGGATGACATATCATGCAGTCAAATAATGTTCTATTGGTATTGAGATGGAATTCCTTTTCATTGATGTTAATTCATCTTTATTATATTAATGAAATGAAAAATAATATTCTATTTGACCACACGTGTTTTTTCATCATGAGAAACAATGGGAAATAAGATGATTAATAACAATTAATTATTATACCAGGAACATAATAATGGGAGAAGATCAGAATATTATATGAAGAGAAGATGAAACTCATTAATAAAGAGAAGACAATTATTTTTGATCTAAAATACCTCTTCCTCAAATAAATAGTAATAAAATTATGATAGGATAACACCAATGGGTGTTAAGACTCAAATTCTTTAAATAAGTGTGGATAAATGTTAATTTTTTTATTTTTTTATGTGAAACATAATGTATTAAATCAGTATGATGAATATATCCATTAAGAACATGAAATTAGAGGATTCTAATATTTATTAAATACAAAGGGTTTGTAAAAATTTGTGTTTGACAAATATGAACATAAAAAAAGTGAGATCAAATTTGATTATTCTATGATGCATTCCTCTTGGATGTGTACTGTAGAGAATAACTAGGCTATGATTGGGGAAATAGATTGTAGAAGAGTCGATTTCGGTGTTAAATTATTTCTAGGTAATTCAATCATAGGAAACACATATTTTAATTGTGTGGGAGATAATGAAAATATAGGGGAGTCATAAAAAAATGGGGATACACTATAATGAATTAACCATATTCCTTGGGCCCAACAACCATGATAGAGTGTCAGCGCATGATAAAAACATGAAAGGTTCCACTTTACCAATGGTGGAAATTAATTTGGTCACTATTATTTTGTACATTATGTTCATATTACTAATGATATCTCTTCTAATGTATGTATAATATTAAGTCATGGTTGGTAAATAAAAGCATATCATTGGGAAATAAACATGAATAATCCTATCAATTGATGATCCCAGAAAAGTTTTATAGTGGTGTTATAGTGACCCTGATTTTCTTACATTACTTTTAAACCATTTTAAATATAAAAAACATAAAAGCATTACACAAAAATGATCCCAAGTTTTATTTATAGGGGAAAACTAGGACCATACATATCTTTTATTCCCTTAACATAAATATTTATTTAATTATTTATTCTAAAGCTTCTTATTGGCCCTTGTGTTCTCCTTAGTGCACGAAATCACCTAAGTATATTGATCAAAAAGGGGTGAGCTAAAATCTTCTCAGCTGATAAGAACATGATTGAAAATAACTTGTGTTGAGTATGATCATTATTATCATAACACATGAATATAATCGTAAACCTGATAGGAAGAATCAATAAAGTGCTTCAAAATTTGAAATGCATAAAACGAAACATTATGTCTTAGTGATTAAATACCATAAATATATTTGAAAAAACATAGCATCATGTTCATGTATATTTAAATTTAACTAATTAGATTCATCACATTACCCCAATAATTGGAGTGCTGTATAATTTCATATTCACCCCTAACATCATAAAATCAACATTAAGAAATATAATTCTGGGTGCAATAATCACATCATAACATTGACATTATCATTTCTTCCACATAGAACATATATCAATATTGAACATAAATAAACCCATGAAAATGAATGGGTTTCACTTCATAAATAATATATTAATAAACATTGTGTTCCCAACTAAAAGTGGTAATAACATACTTGATACAAGAACCATCAAACTTTAGTGGGGTGTAAAAGGTGTGTTTTTTAATATAAGTGTTCTTATAAAACCATTATGTTTGATAGAAACTCCAATAGAAAACATTAATATCCCAAAAGGTATGATAATTATGAATTTTTTTAAGGAATATCCATATTAAACATTTCACAGAAGAGGGAAAACCTGATGAAATAATGATTGGTTCGAGAATTCCCTTTACCTTGTGTCTGAATGCTTACATTATATTAATGTCTTGTATAATGACATTAAATTCATTAATTAACATCTCCAGAACCTTTTATACATAAAAATATTTCACTAATGGTGTATTAAGTTCTTATGTGGGACTTTAAATGAGTTATAGAGTTTAAATTCATTGTTCGGGGGTGTTCTTTTTTTTCATGAACCGTTCACATGTACACATGACTAGATGTTTTGGTAGAACATGAATAGACTTCCAGAATATTGATGTGAACCTTGGATCATGATCATAGAAAATAAATTGTGGAACCCCATGTTTTCTCGCCACATCCTTCACATATATTATTTCATTTTGTTCTACTGATAGATCTTCTCAAATATTGATAAATTGTGCAGTCTTGGTGACTCGATCCACCACAAGCCATATCTCATTATTTCCTTTGGATTTCATCGGGATACCCGAGAGAAAGCACATAGAGACATTCTACTATTTATACATGGGTATATGCAATGGTTTCATCATCCCTTTGAACTTATTTCGATCTTCATTAACATACTGACATATCAAGCACCTTGAGATATATTCTATAATCTCATTATTCATGTTATCCCACAAGAACAGTTATTTGAAATCTCAGTACATCTTGGTGCTACCAGGATGGATATATAAAGAAGTGTTATGTTCATTTCCAAATAGATCATTCTTTCTACTAGGCGATGAAGGAACGTATTGTTGCATTCAAAATAGAATCACACCATCGTCGTCGATATAGAACTCTTGCAGCTTCCCTTCCATTAGTACATTCACCTTTTTTGTATCTTTAAATCATCCCATCATGTCACCTTAATCTTCTCTTGGATAGATTTAGTGTAAATCATATGGGAGTGGTATGATGTATTCTATTTCATTATGATTTCCAAATCCATCCTTTGCATATCCAAGAAGATAGGGTCCTTCTAAATCAACATCATGGATAGAAGTAGAAGGTTCATTTCAGCCTAGAGATTTTGCTACCATGTTCACCTTTCCACGATGATATTGAATAGAGAAATCATAGTTGGTGATTAGATCTATCTATCTCCTTTAATGAATGAGGTGCTTTTTTTGAATATATACTTTATATTCTTCTAATTGGGATTTATGTCAGAATTATCACTATAGAGGTAGTGACATTAGATTTTCAAGCCAAAATTCATAGTTTTTAGCCACAAATCATGTGTCAAGTAGTTATCATCATGGGTCATAAACATCCAGGATGCATATGCTATCACATTATCATTTTACCTGAGTACACAACTCAAGTCTTTTTTGAATAATCACTTTACATCTGAAAATATTCTCCAATTTTTGGTGATTTGACTACAGGTGAAGTCATCATACTTCTATTTAGCTCCTTGAGGAATTCCTCACATTATTACATCCAGACATATATTACCCATTTCCAAGTTATCATTGTAAGAGGGATTTATATTCTTGGTAAAGTTCTCACAAAACGTCAGTAGTTCCCTATAAATCTATGAAAACATCCGATTTCTGTGACACTAGATGGTCTGGGCCATTCTGAAATAACATTTTTTATGGGTCCACTGAAATTTACTCCATTATGATCACATGTCCCATGAACATGAATTTCTTCATCCAAAAGTCACACTTTCTGAACATGGTGTACAACATCTCCTTTCTCAATGTTTCCAACATAATTCTTATACTATCATCATGTTCCTCCTTTTTCTTGGAATAAATAAAACTATCGGCAATAAACACTACCACAAATTGTTCAATATAATGTCTATGGAATCTATTCATCAAATCCATATATATTTCTAGGAAATCAGTATGTCTGGAGGGTATCACCATAAACTCATAGTTCCCATACCTTGTTTGGAATGTAGTC
Organism: Viscum album; assembly: GCA_963277665.1. NCBI lineage: Eukaryota > Viridiplantae > Streptophyta > Magnoliopsida > Santalales > Viscaceae > Viscum > Viscum album. The sequence goes on along the minus strand of OY728164.1, from coordinate 123,046,923 downwards.
TTATGAATATCATCATTTTCCACCTTATAATGATTATATCCAAAAATAAGATCCACCTTTCTTAATTAATGATCTCCCCTTAACTGATCAAATAAGTATTCAATCTTTTTAAGAAGATATTTTTTATTTATAGTGATCTTTTTTTGTTTCCAATCATCGATACACAACCAAATTTTTTCCTCCTTATTCTTTATAAAAATCACTATCATACCCCATGAATATGCACTATAGAGTATGAACCGTTTGCCGAAATTCTCTTGATGCAATTTTTTTAACTCCTCTAGTCTGATAGGATCAATCCCATGGGGATATATAGATATGGTAGTAGCTCTGGGTATGAGTTCTATAAAGAACACAACCTCATGATCTAGGGGACGTTTGAGAAAATCATTGAGAAATTCATCACTATATTACCTCATGATGGTCATTTATTCTATGTTTACTCATTCCATTGACTCAACCACTTGAGAATGGTATTCCACATCATATCGAATAAACACCCCCACTATTTACGGGTTTTATAAAATAGATTCATTATTTTTTTTTGCATTTGCTGGGGAGAATGGGATGGTTCAAAATATAAAAAAAATATTTCCTTTTCCCACAAGTGGACATGTTCTTTATATAACAAGATCCACTCGAATCACATTATATTGATGAATTCAATAAAAGAATGTACTGTGAGATTTACTGGATGAATCTTCCCACATAAGAAAACATGAGAAGTTTCTAGGACTTGGGTTGAAAAGATTGAAACTCTTGTTGTTTTTATAGGTATCTCTACTTCAAGGTTTCATTGATTAGATTCTATAGTTCTTGAAAACATGAACGATATAATAGAATCCATTGATCAAAAATATAATTATAATTTTTTCAGTATTTAGTGAAAAATATGCGTACATTGTATGATTTAATTTTATTGAAAAATTATGTATTGATGATGAAATAATCATTACCTTTCTTTTTTCATTGGTGGCTGATGATAATGATTAAACTTGAGGGCTTGAGGTTTAGTGCGCTGTTATTTACAGTGCCCTTTCTCCTTACTGTTGTACCATCGGACCACCGGTGGAGCACTCTTTTCTTCCACCAAATTCTCCATAATTATCATGTAATTTCCATAATCATTAGATTCATGGTCTTCTCTCTCTCACTTAAAGAATTTTACTATACCTTTGAGTCGATTCCCATGATCATTCTTTCCACATTTTTGACATGTGGGTGGTTGATTTTTTTCTACCATTCTCATTGGATCCTTCGGAATGAAACGATGTCTATCATTTATTATCACCATATCCTTGGGACTATTCTCCAAACTCCATCTCAACATTGATGGAACACTGAAGACCATCTTCATTACTCCAAATGTCTTTTATTTCAAGAGAGTTTGGATGATAAGGTCTGAATCCACTAAAGAGTCCATCAAATTTTTAATAATTCTTGATAAACAAACCTGAAGCATAAGTTTAAATCTTAATTAAATTTTATTTATAGACCATGAGAGATTCTACATCTTCTTTCATTATCTTTATTAATTCTTTCTATATATATATATGAAGAGTTCATGGGAAATACTTTTCAAGAAATATTCTTGGCTTGGTGTTCTTAATAAAAGCACACCATTTGTCGGCCTCTCCTTCGAGATGATAAACAGCTAGAGTCACCTTTTAAATTTTATAATAGTGAATCACATAAAGTATATTCTATATTGATTTGACACACTATTCCAAAACTAGTGGGTTTGAATATCCACTAATCTTCGGTGGCCATTCCAAAATTAAACAATCGATATCATGTTTCTCCCTCTTAGTTAAAGGGGGAAGTTCAAAACTATTCTTGATAATATTAATAACCTGATACAACTATGTAATCATCACCATTTTGTTTTGAACTCCACATCCAAAATCATTGGGGATGTCATTCGAGAAATTGCTTCACTATCCCTCGCACTGGTTGTTTGCCTTCTTTATCATGGTTCCCATAATTTTATAAAATAGAGAAGGTTATAAAAAAATATAAGTCAGAAATTCGGGAAAAAAAATTTATTTCTTTTTAAAATTAACACAAAAATGATATCTTATGGGATACATATGTTTATCAATGATTTCTGTGTTCTTACAAATACTTAGTCTCATACAAGTGTTTTCACAACAATTCTCTAATCATAATTCCGAAATTAACTAAATTTTCCCTATGATACCCACTATAGTGAACTTAAATTTCTTACATTAATTTTACATAATTTTCAAGATAAACAACATTAAAACATTACACAAATATGATCCAAAGGTTTGGTGTCTCGGGAAAAATATGACTATACACAACTCTTACAATATAATCATAAATATTGAATCAATTCCTTCGTATCTAGATTATTATAGTCCCTTGAGTTCCCCTTAGTAAATGTAATCACTTGAAGATATTCATCATAAAGGGGTGATGTAACACCCCATGTTTCCACAGTACATTTCAGATTGAATAATACAATAATATGCGTTGTATGCAATGTCAAGTTCTAAGACACCACATCCAATCAAACAAGCCGTTATGAATAGTAATACCCACTATTTTAAATATTAGAAATATTAGTTTTAAAAATGGCCTTATTTTTTGGATTATTATTACCAAAATTATCTTAGGGAGAATTTTTTGTATTTTTCTGCAGAAATGTAATTTTTTTGAATAGTGAAAAACATTGTGTTGTTTAAAACTGACTTTTTATTTAAATAATAAGTTATTTTATTTGAGTTTAAAATAGGTATAAATAGATACATAATACCTATACATGTTCAATTTAATTCATTGGAGTCATTTTATAATAATATTATATATATAAAGTTTAATTGAACTTTTTAACGTCTTTTACCCACCTTCTAAGTGTATTTGCAAATTTTCCTGAAACGTAATTTTACTGCTTATGTGAATTTAATTTCAAATATTATAGATAGAAGGTTGAAATAATTAAGTAAAATTAGGTTCAATAAGATGAAAATATTTTTTAATGAATAATACATTTGGCCTTTCATTTACCACAGTTAAAAGTAAATAGGGTAATTGAATCTAAAATATAATGTTACAGTTACCCTAAAACATATACTAATTAAATTGGATAAGTTTTTTTCAACAAAATAAACCTTATGAATAAAATATGATCCTTTCTTCAAATTATATTTGATTAGGAAATTTATTATTATTTTATTTAGAGAAGAGTTAAAACTGTTAAATTCAATGTTTAATAACATATCCATTTTTAATATTGGGTTATACATAAGATAAATTCAACTATAAATATTAACTAGAAGTATAAATATATTTCTGACATAATGGTATCTTATTTATAATTTTTAGAAGTTATATAATTAAATTTATTTATTACACAATGAAGATACAGTAATAACCTTATTAATGAAAGACTAAAATAATTAATATCATAAATTTCCAAATAAATGTAAATTGAGTCTTTAGTTTAATTAAAAAAAAATTCTATGTTAATAGGACATTTTAGGGTTTATTAAATAATATATTTTCTAATTAATAATGTTTTTATAACTTTCACAAATGCAATATTCCAAAAACTCTCAAAATTGACATAAATGATTTTTTAAAACATATATTATATTACTAATTGATATAATATTACTAAAAACCTATGGTTCAGAAAAAGGACATATTTAAGGTTATATATATAAATAATGAACCAAATTGGGTTTTATTTTATTTTTTTATTAGGTTTATTAACCATTTACTATAATAATACATGAGTTCATGGTAAAAGTTAAATTATTTAACTATGTGTTAAATAAAAAATATAAGGTTAACATGGGGAGCATAAAGTATCTAAACATATTGGTTGATAGGTTTTCAACCCGGCCCCACCTTATACTCAATAAAAATCTTTATGTATCAATTATAAACTGAATATTATTGGATAAGAAAATAATATTTCAATCATTTCCTAAAGTGACCATCACCTCTCTTATAAAAAGGACTTTCCCATTCTCTCCAAATAACACATAGAAACACATTTGGATCATCCAAAAAATGATAAAATATACTCCCAACTACCATCACATTGACATAGAGGCCTTAGTTTTATCACAAATCTATCTTATGGAGCCTTTTTGATCAACTCAAAATGAAACACCTCATAAAGAGGTAATAATTTTACCACCTCTTTCAATGTTATTTTCTTCTTCTACTTCCTCTTTCATTAATGTTTCCTGACCAAAATAATATCTCTAGTAACATATACATATTAGGATGTTATTATAAGTATTTTACATCCATATTCATTATTATATACATCCTATGACTGAAAAGTCACCATACATACGTACATACAGCTTACCGTCTCTACATCGTGTTGAAGATTGTTATTCAAACACTTCATTATTTGGATGGAAATAATAATGAGTAAAACTAATTTAATTAATAAATATAACATGTTAAGGATTATGTATATATGATATAAAATTCAATTAAATAATAATTCACAATCAATAGACTCATATTATCCCTCGTGCATACACAAAGATTACGTCTCCACGAACGCGATGAAATTAATTCCCCATCATAACCATTCATGAATAATATTCATTTAATAATTAAAAATAATGTGTAATAACTTTATATAATTATATATATCAACCAATTTAATCATATTCATAAGAAAAATTGGTTCTATTTGAAATCCTATAAAGGGAAATGAATCAGATAACACCGGAAACGATGAAACTACTTAAATATTATTAACAAAGCATTATTATAAGATTATATATGATATCTTATTTATGTATGTGTTTCTTGTATAATTTAATAACTATCATTTATTTATTATATAAGAGATTAACGTAACCTCTATCACGTAAAACTACATGGTAATGGTTAATTCTACAATCTCTTCATTTTCCAATGTTGTTTATACTTGAGTATCTATTGTCACCACTTTATCATTTATAGATGTGTTTCTTAAAAATGTATTTCAAAACCTTTTTACTATTTACTTGAATATTGGTTAATGTCATTAATCCTCTTGTTTGACAATTTATAAAAATTTGATAAAATAATCTTTCCATCGTTGTCCAAACAAGGTCTTTTACGACCATTTTGACAAAATTAATTAATGAATGCTTTTTAGCTTATACAGTTATGGTGGCTATTTTCAATCGCTATATCATTTTCGAAGATACCCTTATAATCTTATAATAATATATTCAAAATAACTGTTTTCTTTTATAATTATGTGGCTTTGAAATTTTATCTAAATATTAATAAATATTCTCTTAAATAGTATTGAATTTATCTACACTAGTGCAGAAAACGTTTTTTACGTCACCATTTTTTACGTCGGTTATATAAAACCGACGTCATAATATGTAAAACGAGGTTTTTTACGTCGGTTAAGAAATAACCGACGTAAAAACCTGTGTTCGGTACACATTTAACGTCGGTTATACAAATAACCGACGTTATTAATCTCGCGGCTTCGTTTTTTACGTCGGTTATTTTTATAACCGACGTAAAAAATGCGGTTTTCGAAGGCCCTTTCACGTCGGTTATTGAATAACCGACGTAACAAACGCGGTTTTTGAAGGCTTTTTGACGTCGGTTATAAAATAACCGACGTAAAAAAAGAATCCGCAGATGTTTTTGACGTCGGTTATTCCATAACCGACGTAAAAAAACGCGGATTTTGAGCCATTTTTTACGTCGGTTATTATATAACCGACGTAAACAATGAATCGGAGGAAGTTTTTTACGTCTGTTATTGAAATAACCGACGTTATAAATGTTTTTAAAACAATTATCACGTCGGTTATTGAATAACCGACGTGATAACTCAATTAAAAATTTACTCAGACCCGTGGATTGTCATTCGCGAGTTTACCTTCGACAGTCGCGACTCGTCTCTCTCGCGCGTAAACCCGAATCGGCTCGTCCATTTCGTTGGTTTAGATTCGTTTTGCGATCATCGTTTCTCATATTTAATCTCCTCGGATCAATCATCTAAACTCGCAGCACTCAGGTAATCCTCCCACTCGTTCGTTTTTTTTCGCGGATAGTAAATATATATGTGTTGTGATTTTTTTGTTGAAACTAGCTAAGATTCTTCGATTGCGAACCCTTTTAACTCGTTTTGGCACCATAATCTTATTTATCATCCCTAGATCTATTTGTTCGACTTGCAATATTGAGTAATTTTATGATTTCACTAATTTTTCATCGTTTTCTATAAATCCCCGAGAGGGTTGGGGCGTGTCCATTTGGATGGGTTGCCCTTTTACAGTTGTTACTACTTTATTCACACACAACCATGGCATAGGTGCATGGATTTGGGGTCGGGGGGTGTCCAGGGGGGTTTACAAGGGGGTGGGTGGGTGTGGGGGGCTGTCCAAGGGTGTGGGTGGGTGTTGGGGGGTGTCCAGGGGGGTGTCCAAGGGGGTAGGGGGTGGGGGGTGGTGTCCAGGAGGGGTGGGGGGGCTGTCCAGAGGGTTGGGGGGTGTCCAGGGGGGTGTCCAAGCAGGTCGGGGGTGGGGGGTTGTGTCCAGGAGGGGTGGGGGTGCTATCTAGAGGGGTCGGGGGCTGTCTAGAGGGGTCGGGGGGTGTCCAGGGTGGTGTCCAAGGGGATGGGTGGGTGTGGGGGGCTGTCCAAGGGGGTGGCGGCCTGTCCAGAGGGGTCGGTGGGGTGTCCAGGGGGGTGTCCAAGGGGGTGGATGGGTGTGGGGGGCTGTCCACGTGGGTGGCGGCCTCTCCAGAGGGTATTTGGGGTTGTCCGGGTGGGTGGGGGGGCTGTCCAGAGGGTTGGGGGATGTCCAGGGGGGTGTCCAAGGGGGTAGGGGGTGGGGGGTGGTGTCCAGGAGGGGCGGGGGGCTGTCCAGAGGGGTCGGGGGTGTCCAGGGGGGTTTACAAGGGGGTGGGTGGGTGTGGGGGGCTGTCCAAGGGCGTGGGTGGGTGTTGGGGGGTGTCCAGGGGGGTGTCCAAGGGGGTAGGGGGTGGGTGGTGGTGTTTAGGAGGGGTGGGGGGGCTGTCCAGAGGGTTGGGGGGTGTCCAGGGGGGTGTCCAAGTAGGTCGGGGGTGGGGGTTGTGTCCAGGAGGGGTGGGGGTGTTTTCTAGAGGGGTCGGGGGGTGTCCAGGGTGGTGTCCAAGGGGATGGGTGGGTGTGGGGGGCTGTCCAAGGGGGTGGCGGTCTGTCCAGAGGGGTCGGTGGGGTGTCCAGGGGGGTGTCCAAGGGGGTGGATGGGTGTGGGGGGCTGTCCAAGGGGGTGGATGGGTGTGGGGGGCTGTCCAAGGGCGTGGGTGGGTGTTGGGGGGTGTCCAGGGGGGTGTCCAAGGGGTAGGGGGTGGGTGGTGGTGTTTAGGAGGGGTGGGGGGGCTGTCCAGAGGGTTGGGGGTGTCCAGGGGGGTGTCCAAGCAGGTCGGGGGTGGGGGGTTGTGTCCAGGAGGGGTGGGGGTGCTTTCTAGAGGGGTCGGGGGGTGTCCAGGGTGGTTTCCAAGGGGATGGGTGGGTGTGGGGGGCTGTCCAAGGGGGTGGCGGCCTGTCCAGAGGGGTCGGTGGGGTGTCCAGGGGGGTGTCCAAGGGGGTGGATGGGTGTGGGGGGCTGTCCAAGGGGGTGGATGGGTGTGGGGGGCTGTCCAAGTGGGTGGCGGCCTCTCCAGAGGGTATTTGGGGTTGTCCGGGTGGGTGGGGGGGCTGCCCAGAGGGTTGGGGGATGTCTAGGGGGGTGTCCAAGGGGGTAGGGGGTGGGGGTGGTGTCCAGGAGGGGTGGGGGGCTGTCCAGAGGGGTCAGGGGGTGTCCAGGGGGGTTTACAAGGGGGTGGGTGGGTGTGGGGGGCTGTCCAAGGGTGTGGGTGGGCGTTGGGGGTGTCCAGGGGGGTGTCCAAGGGGGTAGGGGGTGGGGGTGGTGTTTAGGAGGGGTGGGGGGGCTGTCCAGAGGGTTGGGGGGTGTCCAGGGGGGTGTCCAAGCAGGTCGGGGGTGGGGGGTTGTGTCCAGGAGGGGTGGGGGGCTGTCCAGAGGGGTCGGGGGGTGTCCAGCGGGGTTTACACATCGATTTGTTTTATATTTCAAAATTGTTATATTCAAATTATGATTTTTTTCATATAAACATATATTTGTCTTATCTAAAAAATATATATATTTTTGCTATTTTTTATAGGTAATAATGAGTCGAAGTTGGATTACGGCACATCGAATGAGCAATGAATATGAGGAAGGTGTTGATGCCTTTTTGGAATTTGCTAAACGAAATGTTCCAAGTAGTGACATTTTTTTCTGTCCATGCCTGAAATGTCTGAATATGAAGAAGTTGAAAAGTAGAGAGATAAAAGATCATCTGATTTGTCATGGTTTCAATCCGAGTTACAACCCTTGGATTTGGCATGGCGAAACTGGACAGAATGTCACTGATGATAATGAATCGCAAGATGGTAACTCCGATGGAATTGATGAAATGATTCGCGATATTGTAGCAGAACAAATTGAGATAGAACCGAGAGTTGCACGTCTATATGGTGATGCCGAAAAACCATTATATCCTGGTTGTACAGATTTTACGGTTTTGTCGGCGGTGTTAAGATTGATTAACCTGAAGGCGAAACATGGATGGAGTGACAGAAGTTTTACAGAGCTGCTACAATTGATGAAAGACATTCTTCCAAAAGATAACGATCTTCCAGATTCACATTATAAGGCCAAAAAAATATTATGCCCGATGGGATTGGGATACAGGAAAATACATGCATGTCCGAATGACTGCATTATATATAGGAAGGAATATGAATTTCTGAAAGAGTGTCCCAAATGTGGGACATCACGGTATAAGGTGAAAGAAAAATCACAAGCTGATGTAGAGATTACAAAGCTCCCTTCAAAGGTATTTTGGTATCTTTCTATAATTCCTCGTTTCAAACGTTTATTTGCTAATTCACATGATGCAAAAAGGTTAAGATGGCATGCTGATGAGCGGGTATGTGATGGAAAAATACGTCATCCAGCTGATTGTCCACAATGGAAGAAAATTGATGCCCAGTACCCTACATTTGGAAATGAAATTAGAAATCTGAGACTAGGCTTGTGCACAGATGGAATGAATCCATACCGAACCCTCAGTAGCACACATAGTTCATGGCCTGTTTTATTGGTAATTTACAACCTCTCTCCTGAAGTTTGTATGAAGCGCAAATATGTCATGTTGAGTATCATGATCTCTGGTCCAAAGCAACCCGGCAATGATATTGATGTATACTTGTCACCGCTGATTGATGATTTGAAACTTTTATGGGCTGATGGTATTAGGGTGTATGATTCTTATAAAATGGAATATTTTCAACTGCATGCAGTGCTTCTATTCACTATAAATGACTTCCCAGCATATGGAAATTTGTCTGGATACAGTGTTAAAGGGCATAAAGCATGTCCAATTTGCGAACAACAGACGTCATATTGTCAATTGCATCATGGGAGGAAAACAGTGTACATGGGTCATCGAAAGTTTTTGCCTATGGATCACCCTTATAGAAGACTAAAAAAGGCATTCAATGGCTCACAAGAATTTGATACTGCACCTCAACCTTTATCCCCAGAATTGTATTTTGAGAGGGTGAAAAACCTTGATGTGACATTGGGAAAGACACAGAAATCTGGTAATGATAGACATATTTGGAAGAAAAGGTCAATATTTTTTGAGCTACCATATTGGAGGTATCATGAAGTCAAACATAATATTGATGTCATGCACGTGGAGAAGAATATCTGTGATTCTTTGATCGGAACATTGCTAGATATTAAAGGAAAGACAAAAGATGGGTTGAATGCAAGGTTAGACCTACTGTCAATGGGAATACGTTTAGAGTTAGCTCCCACTCCTAAAGGAAGACGAACATTTCTTCCCCCGGCTTGTCATACATTATCGAAGAGGGAGAAAAGTATCTTCTGTCAGTGTCTTCATGATATCAAAGTGCCTCAAGGTTATTCTTCAAATGTAAAAAATTTTGTCTCATTGAAAGACTTGAAGTTGATAGGTATGAAATCACATGATTGTCATGTCATGATGCAACAAATTCTACCAGTTGCACTGCGTGGAATATTGCCCATCCGTGTCAGAAAGACTATAATGAGGTTGTGTTATTTTTTCAATTCAATTTGCAACAAGGCGATTGATGTGAATGCTTTGAACATTTTGGAAAAGGATGCAATTATTATACTTTGTCATTTGGAAATGTATTTTCCTCCAACTTTTTTTGATATGATGGTGCATTTACTGATTCATCTGGTTCGAGAAATAAGGCTTTGTGGACCTGTATATCTTCGTTGGATGTATCCTTTTGAAAGGTATATGAAAATATTAAAGGGATATGTTAAAAATCCATATCGACCTGAAGCCTCCATTATTGAAAAGTATATTTCTGAGGAGGTATCAGAGTTTTGTACGAGTTACTTGGCTACGGCGCAAACACATAGGTTTGCCTCCATCTCGCCATGAACGGGTTAATAATGAGGGAAAGGGGATTCGTGGCTTGAAAGTCAAATCACTGTCAGCTGAACATATGAAGAAGTTAGAATCATACATCTTGAATAACATAGCTGATGTTCAACCGTATATCACATTGCATATTAATGAGTTGAAATAATGCGACAATGGAGGACAAGATTAGAGCATCGGTGCAGTTAATGTTTGCAGACTTGCAAAGACAATTTCAGGGTGCAGCTCCCACTCCACCTCTCCCAGTAGCTCCCACTCCCCCACCTCAGCCTGCGGACCCCATTTTTGATCCTCCTCCTCCGCCGCAGCTACCTACTTATTGTGAGTTGTATGTTGATGATCCTCAACATCATATAGTTGCATATGGGATGGTATATTGTATAGGAGATACAGTTCATCATCAACTGTTAGAGGTAGAGAATCAGAGGGTCACTGTACAGGATATTATAGATAGATCAGCTCGGATACCATTACCTACAGATGAGGTGACGACAGTTGGACATAGTATCGGCCATTTTTTACTTTGGCCATCCAGACTTCTTCGACTCATTACCATAGAGGTATGGATGTTATATCTTTTATTTTATATTTTTATTAATGTTTTATCATTTGAAAACTAATATATTTTTCAATTTATTTTTACAGGAATACTTCAAAGGTAAAGAAATATTGTATAGACAACAACAAAGACAGATAGCTATGACATCAGATGCAGATACTAGCAGTCTTGACAAATTGTCAAGATATTCAAATTTGTTGGCGGATCATTATGACTTTACAATGGAAGCTCATGTCTGTGGACGTGAACTATGTGTGGGGATTATGAAAAGTGATATCATGGAGTTTGTCACTGGAGATAAGATGGGCATCAACGTGGTGCAAATTTTTATCATGTAAGTCTTAACTCCTTTTCCTTGCGTTATATTTATTAAAAATGTATACTTATGTCTGCTTTGTATTAGGTATATGTATAAAATTTGTGAGAGGAATGAGCTGACAGATGTATATGGATTCATGGACCCACAATTGATTTCCCCTGAAGCATGTGCATTGGATGAGGAACAAAGAATGCTTTATATTGCTGATAGATTTGAAAAGAATGTAATCACACAGTGTTGGATGATGCCTTTTTGTGAGAGGTATGAAACACATCCCTCTCAAAGAGTTAATTATATTTTAACATAAAAAACCACTAACGTTAAATTTCCTTTTCTCAGGGATCATTGGATGTTAGGGGTTTTTTGCCCTAGGGAGAAAACACTTTATTGGATATGCTCTCTCCATGATGATGTGCGAGAAAGTTTTAAGAATATATTGGAAACGTAAGTTTCAATTTCACAATAGTTTTATATATTATAATGAATTTTAAATTTACCCCATTCGTATTATTTTCTAACAGGGCATGGGTCCACTTTCGAAAAAGCGCAAAGAAAAGGAATTACAAGATCAAATATGTACATGCGAAGGTAAATATCCATTTATAATTTGTACATTTTGATTTATTACATAAAAATAATATATTGAATTTACACTCATTCAAACAGAAATGTCATGAGCAACAAGGCATCATCGAATGCGGATATTACATGTTAAGATTTATGTATGAAATAATAACAACTGGGACAGTTCTGAGTTTTGACCTGGTAAGATTTCCTCTTTCTAATAATATTTCAATTTGATTTATTCATTATACACGTTGACTACTATCCTTTTCCTTTGTAGATTTTTGATGACCCTCAACCCTTTACTGCTGAAGATATCAAACACTTACAAGTGGAGTGGTCAAATTATTTTACAGGTTCGATTGACTTTTAGTTGTTTGTAATGTAAAATGTAATTTTGAATATTGTCAATGTAATTGTGTATTTCGTAGTCGTTTAGGTTGGATTTAGTTTTTTTTGATGTTGACATTGTAAGTTTTGAATGTTATATAAGTGAATGTTTAATTTTTCACTACTTCTTGTTTTGGTCTACTGTTGATGGTTTTTCTGGTCTGGATTTTGGTATGGGGGGAGAGGTTCCAAGGGGGTGGGTGGGTGTTTGGGGGGTGTCCAAGGGATATGGGAGGGGTGTCCAAGGTGTGTTTGGGGCTGTCCTAGGGGTCGGGGGGGGTGTAAATGAGGGTGGGGGTGTCCAAGGGGTGGGGGGTGTCCAAGGGATATGGGAGGGGTGTCCAAGGTGTGTTTGGGGCTGTCCAAGGAGTCGGTTGGGTGTCCAAGTGGTGGGGGGGTGTCCAAGGGATATAGGAGGGGTGTCCAAGGGGTGTTTGGGGCTGTCCAAGGGGATGGGGGGGTTTCCAAGGGGTAGGGGGGGTTTCCAAGGGGTAGGGGGGGTTTCCAAGGGGTAGGGGGGTTTCCAAGGGGTCGGGGGGGTGTCCAGGGGGTGGGGGGCTGTCCAGTGGGTGGGGGGGTGTCCAAGGGGTGGGGGGGTGTCCAAGGGATATGGGAGGGGTGTCCAAGGGGTGTTTGGGGCTGTCCTAGTGTTCGGGGGGTGTAAATGAGGGTGGGGGGGCTGTCGAAGGGGTGGGGGTGTCCAAGGGGCAGGTTGGGTGTAAATGAGGGGGGGGTGTCCAAGGGGTCTGGGAGGGCTGTCAAGGTGTGGGGGGGTGTCCAATGGGTGTTTGAGGCTGTACTAGGGGTCTTGGGGGTGTCCAAGGGGTGGAGGGTGTCCAAGGGATATGGGAGGGGTGTCCAAGGGTTGTGGTGGGGCTCCAATGTGGTGGGGGAGGGCTGGCCAGGTTGTTAGGTGGGTATAGATGAGGGTGGGGTTCAGTTGGGGCTTGGGGGAGGGCTGGCATGGTTATTTTTGTTTGGTTTCTGGTTGCTTTTTGGTGAGAGCAGTGCAATTATTTAAAAAAAAAAAAATTCTTTCACGTCGGTTATAAAATAACCGACGTGGTAAATAATCGGTAGGGGTTTATCACGTCGGTTTTTTCTAGAACCGACGTGATAAACCTTTCCCGGGGATTTTATCACGTCGGTGCTTAGTATAACCGACGTGATAAAAGGCCTGGGAATCGATTTACCACGTCGGTTATTGAATAACCGACGTGCTAAAACGTTTCCCAGGCCTTTTTATCACGTCAGTTTCCTAAATAACCGACGTGGTAATAGGCCAGGGGAAGGGTTTATCACGTCGGTTATGACATAACCGACGTGATAAACGATATCCCAGGCCTTTTATCACGTCGGTTTAGGGAATAACCGACGTGATAAAGCCCCCCGCGCATATTTATCACGTCGGTTATTATATGAACCGACGTGATAACCACCGTGAAGTTAGGGATATTACGTCGGTTTTAAATAACCGACGTAAAAAACGTTATTTATAACGTCGTCCGTATTAACGTCGCCTAAAAACCGACGTAAATAATAAAAAATAACCGACGTAAAAAACGTTTTCTGCACTAGTGCTATGTCAACATCCATTGATGTATTTTACACTTGTTTGAAGTTGATTTGTTGTGATAAAAATAATCCATATTTTATTAATGGTTTTTTGATATGTTTGACTATGTATGTGTTATTTTTATACCATTCATTGTTTATTAATAATACATTGACATTTTGTATGCTAGTTTTAAAACGAATGTATATGTTATATTTCAACCTTTCCATTTGAGGAATGCAATGGACTTAGTAAGTGACAGTTGAATCCCAATATTGCTCCTCAATGCATCGATTGGTCCCATTAGACAAACTTGTGTCTTGGCACAAGCCTTGACCAAATATTTTTTGTCGTCCTGGCACGTGGCCTTGACTATGTGGTTATGAAGTCTGGCATTATGCATTCCATCAATATGAAATTGTCTATTGATATTGCATGTGATTATTCTACTAGTATAATATCGATGTGTATATGTAAATGGAATTATTTGATTTATTTTTTTAATATTATGCTTAATTTTATTCATAAAAGTTTTATCTTTTAGTCTTATAAATTTCCTCAAATGATTGTGCATATTTATGAATGTTTCCACTATATTGTTATCCTTACTGAGCATCTGAGCTCATCACTTTATATGTTTTGTTTTTCCCAAGATGTGAATAAGAATATTATGACTGACCTACATGGATATTCTAAGCGAGATGAATGTGTTCAATGGAGACACAATATTGTTATTTTTAATTTCATAAATTAATGTTAAACTATATATGTATTTAGTACTTCCAAGGATACAAAACAGATCGGTGTTTCGGGATTTGATCCCATTTGATCCAGCCAATGTTATGTAATATTGCACTGACATTGGGTAACTAGGGTTGGGGAATTATATATAGTATCATAGAATTATTAGTAAAATCCTTGGAAGCTATAATTCGAAAAACTCTGATTAGATAACATTACCCTAAGATAGAATTTGCTGATTAGTATAGAAGATCTTCATAGAATTTTCATAATGTAGAAATTTTTTGTATTTTCCAAGAAATACATCCATGTCCAGATATGAGTAGGTAGAGGTGAATCTGTAACATTGGAAAGTAGGAGGGAAAACATATAGAAGGAGTTTTGCGCATTTCACGCGGTATCCTGGTACATGATAACAGGCCTTACTGCACTCTTGGTTACGACTCTCTTGAGAGATACACTTAAGATAATTCACAATTTATTTACAAAAAATTATGAATGACTAATTAGTATATACCTCCTCAATGAATCCATTTTTATGATTATGGATTATATCTATTAAATTTTCCATTAATGTTAACTGTTTTACAAGTTTGGAATTATGTATTACTATTCATAAACTAATATAGTGTAGGACATTGTTTAGAAATGGTTCTAGTGGGGGAATGGAAACATTATCAATGTACATAATCCATGTATGAATTCACCTTCTACTTAAGATAATTACTGTGGATTTAGTGATGCAACTGGTGATGATAATATTATCACCATACTGGGATAACTCACTCAAGTTATGAATAATTAACTTACCCATATGGATCACCCTGATCCACAATGAAGATGATCAATGTTATACCGCTTCATTATGAAACAACCACAAAAATTAAATGGGGCTAAAAATATATTTGTTGCTGAGCAATGGATAAGTTACATACAAAAACTATTTTGTGCTTTGGGGATTAGTGAAAGGGAAAAAGTTGTCATGGATTTTTGTCGCCTCACATGAGATGTAGATCAATGGTGGTTATAGATTAAAAACCCAAAGTAATATGATTAAGTATAAAATATTTGATGAAGGGTGTATAAAGTTCTATTATTTTGAAAATAATTTCCTTGTGAACGTCAAGAAGTTATGAAAGGAAATTTCATTCTCTAAGGTAAATGGAGGATGATAATGTCGTAATGTATGAGGATAACATTACAACGTTAGAATAGGATGTATAAGATTATATATGTAACCGATTGAGTATGATTGATTGATTCATTGATGGTTTATGTTCATTTCTCCATCGAGCACTAGTCTCACAATCAATCTCATCATATAAAGATATTCTCTCATGTACTATCAAGACAGATATGGTATTATATAAGTCATAAAAATTTAATGAAAAGCAAGATAAGAAGAGATCTATTGAACACTATGGAAATTGAAATTATTGGAAGAAGGGAAGAGTTGAATTTCCATCCTTCAATAAATGTGGCAAGAAACAGACCACTACATTTTTGAAGTTAATTGGAGTCTGTTACAGGTGTGGTGAAAAAGGACACCATGCTTGTGATTGTTATGGAATGAAATAGGATGTCAATATTGAATGCTATAATTTTACAGAAATGGATCATTATGATAATAAATGTCCTATGAACCAAAAAAACATACCTCAAAAAAGGCAAAGGGAACAAGGCCATGATTTTTCAATCACTACTGTAGTGGATTTAGCTCTGAATGATGTGGTGGAAGGTAATTTAATGTTTCCCTCAAATTTTTCCAATGCATTATTTGATTTGGGATCATCAAATTGTTTCATATCTTCCCAGTTTTCAAAAAAAATTATATTTCCAATTTGATTTATCAAGGAATTTGTCTTTCAAAACTCCTAATAAAAGTATCATTGAAACAATGTTTTGTGAATCAGTCCCCATTAGGGCATATAAATGTTCTTTATCTACTAATCTCATCGTCATACCCAGGATTGAATTTTATATAATCCTAGGTATGAATTGGATTTCAGACCAAGATGTTAAAATTTATTGTAAGAAGAAGGAAGTTACAATTTTTGATGATGATAAGGAGTAACTTATCTTCAGGGAAGAAACATCAACACCTAATTCTTATCTAGACTCACCCCCAACAGTTCTACTAAATTCTATTATTGGGGAGGAAGTGAATGAAATAACTAAGGGTGAGTAATATAATATGTACCTATTGTGCAAGAATATGTTGATGTGTTTCCAGTTTATTTACCTGGACATCATCCAAAACAAGAAATATAGTTTTTCATTGATTTAATTCTTGTTTCATGGCATATATCAAAGACCCATTATAGAATGGCCAATGTGGGATTAGTTTAACGAACGAAACTACTAGAGGAATTGAGCAATAAGGAATTTATTATCCCTATTATTTCTCCATGGGGAGCCCATGTTCTTTTTGGTAAGAAGAAAGATGGATATATGAGGTTGTTCATTGACAATAGGGTGATCAATGCTATAAGAATAAAGAAAAAGTATCCACATACTTTCTTGGATGTTTTATTTGATCAACTTCATGGAGAGAATTTTTTTTCGAAGAATGACCTTCAATTTGGATATCATTAGTTGTTTTTGAAGAAGTAAGTCATTTCGAAGACTGTATTTCATACCAGGTATGGGCATTATGAGTTTATAGTAATGCCTTCTAGACTGACTAATGCACCCTCTATTTTCATGGATCTAAGGAAAAGAGATTTCATGGAATATCTTTATAACATTTAAGTGGTATATATTGATGATATCTTGGTATTCTCAAAAATCTATGATGATCTTGAAAATAACTTGCGCACTATTATGAAAACTCTCATAAGAAATGAGATATATGGGATGTTTAAAAAGTGTGAATTATGGCATGAGAAAATTTCTTTTATTTGATATATTTTTTGTAAGGATATAATATTTTTTGATCCTTATAAGACAAGAGTAGTAAAATATTTTCCAACATCGATAAGTATAACTGAGGTATGTAGTTTTGTTGGTATAGCAGGTTATTATCGTCATTTCATCCAGAATTTTGTTCTACTGGAAAACCCATTAGCCCAGCTCATATGTAAAGGGGTTCAATTGGTTTGGACAAAAGAGTGTGAATAATTTTTTGAAGAACTGAAGAGAATATTATTCAATGCTCTTATCTTGAATCTACCATTAGGGAATGATGGTTTTGATATTTATAGTAATTCTTCAGAAATTTGATTTGGTTGTGTCCTTATTAAGAATTATAGATTTATTTCCTATGCATCACGAAAACATAAAATTCATGAATAGAACTATCCCACTAATGATCTTGTGTTATCATATTTATTCTATTCTATGAAGATATAAAGACACTATATCAGTGATGAAAAATGTGAGATATATACTGATCACAAGAGTTTGAATTACATTTTCTCACTGAAAAAACTCAACATGAGGAAAATATGGTGGCTTAAACTACTCAATGAATATTATTGCACTATACACTACCTCCCGGGAAAGGCAAATAATGTGGAAGATGGTTCGATATGAAAGGATCATGGACTTTTGAACAATATGAGTGTTAAAAGGGATCCAATGTTCATGGATCTAGTAAAGATGGATATGGGAATATTCATGGAAGGTGAAACCTGAATACTTTTTCAAATGTTTTCCAATCCAAATTTACTAGAAAGATTAAAAAGTTCTCAGACTGATAATGCGGATTTTCAAAATAAAAATAAAGATATGAGTGATGGGAGATTTATTTACATTGTATATTAAGAAGAAAATTTGAAATTTAGGAAGAGACATTGTGTTCATGATATACCTGATCTAAAATATAATTGCTGGGTGATGCTCATAGCTCCAATTTCTCAATACACCCTGGTATCACAAAGATGTATATATATTTGAAGAATCATTTTTTGTGGGACAACATGAAGAGGAAGATTTCTAATTATATTTAAAGTTGTATAGTTTGTCAATATGTTAATGCTAGAAGACAACCTCCAAGAAGACCCATGAAACCTCTTCACATACCTGAGTGGAAATGGGATGATATTATGATAGATTTTTTCATGGGATGACAAAAGACTCCTATAAAGAATGATGGAATATGGGGAATTATTGATCATCATACCATGTCACCATAATTTCATGCTATAAAAGATGATTTAACACATGAAAATATAGTCAGAAAATTTATTAATGAAGTTCTAAGACTTGATGGAGTACCCTTATCAATTGTTTCTGATATTGATACTCGTTTTACATCATGATTTTGGAATAGACTTAAGAACGCCTAGGATACTGAACTTCGTTTGAGCACTACCTACCACCCCCAAACCGATGGAAAATCAGGACTGAATATTCAAACCTTAAAATACATGTTGAGATCTTTCCCCCATGGAATTAATGGTATGTGGGATCAATATTTACGTCTGATATAATTTTTTCTATAAAAATATCATATAATCAAGTATTCAGATGCAACCGTATGATGCATTATATTGAAAGATATTTCTCACACACAATTTTTGGATGATGGTGGTGAAAGGAAACTAATAGGGCCAGAACATGTCGAGGAAACAATAGAAAAGGTGAATATTAACTAAACCCACATCAAAGAAACTCAAAGTAAAAAAAAGAGCTAGGTTGATAACCGAAGGAAGGATTTGTAATTTCATATAGGAGATAAGGTTTTCATGATGGTATATTCCAAGGAAGGGTGTAATATGTTTTTGTAAGATAGGTTAATTAATTCCCAGGGACATCAAACATTTTGAAATTATAAAAAAGAATTGGAGTTTTATCTTATCGTTTGACTATGTCACCAAGTCTCTCTATAGTTCATGATGTGTTCCAGGTAGCATTGTTTTGAAAATAAATGCATGACCCAATGCATGTACTCACCTATGAAGAAATATAAAAGGAATATGATTTGTCTTATTGTGAATAGCCTCTCAAGATTTTTGATACCAGATAAAATGTGTTGAGAAACCGAACGGCTCGTTTGGTAAATGTTCAATTTAAAATACATAAGATGGATGTGGAAACATGGGAAATCCAGGAACATCTAATGAAGAACCACCTAAATATTTTTATTTAGTAATATTCTAGAAATTTTGAGGATGAAATTATTTGGAGGGGAGAATGATACAGCCTAAGATTCCAAGGTATGTTTCCCATTTAATAATACAATAGCTTGAATTGTACGCAACTTCGAGTTCTAACACACCACGAAAAATCAAAATTTCCATTATGAATGGTAATACCCACTTTTTAAAATATTATATATATCATTTTATTAAAATGGAATTCATTTTTGGATTTATAATATCAAAATTATCTTAGGGGGAATTTTTGGTAATTTTCTGAAAACATTCATTATTTGATGAATAGTGAAAAACACAACATTATTATTTAAAACCACCTTTTTATTAAAATAATTAGTTATTTTATTTATAAAAAATTAGGTAAATATATATACATAAAACCTATAAATTTTCAACATAATTAATTTGTGACATTTTTAATAAGTTAGATAATTAAAATTTTATTGAACTTTTTACCATCTTTTACCCACCTTCTAGGCACATTTTCAATTTTGCATAAAATATTATTTGACTACATCTGTGAATTGAATTTCAAAAATCATAGGGACAAGGTTGACATCATTATGTAAAATGTGGTTTAATAGGATTAGAATCATTTTTCTTGAATAGAAACTTTTGACTTTTATTACCACAGTTTAAAGTTAGTAAGGTAATTAGAGGTAAAATGATACTATAATTATCCTAACACATGTTCTAATTTTATTGAATAATTTTTTCAACAAAAATCATCCTTAGAATAAAATATGATCATTTTTGTTCACTTGAATTAGATTTAGACATTTATTATTATTTTATTTAAAGAATAGTTAAATGTTTTAAATTCAATGTTTGATAACTATACAATTTTTAATATAGGGTTATACATAAAATAAATTCGACAATAAATATTAATTAGAAAGCTAAAAATATTCCTACATAATGGTATTTTGGTTATCATTTTTATACATTATATAATTAAATTTATTTATGGCACAATGATGATTAAATTATTACAATATTAATGAAAGATTAAAATAATTGATATTATAAATATCCAAATAAATGTAAATTGATAATTTGGATAAATTCCACTAATTTTCATTGTTAATATGACATATTAAGGTTTATTAAATAATTTTTTTATGTAATATATATGGTATGTATTTATAAAAAACATAATACCAAATAGTCTCAAAAATGACATAAATGAGTTTTTAAAACTTATACTATATTATTAATTGATGTAACACCCCGAGATTTCATATTATGTTATTTCTTAAATGTAATTAAATAACTTACACTAGACGCAACACCGAGGTCATGCACACCATGACTAAAAAGAATAGCCGTTCAAAAGAGGTTTTGAATAGTATTAACTGAATTTTGACCTTTATATAATCCTTATAATTTTAGAATCCATATTATCACTTTCTTCGAAATGATTTAAGATCCAATCTATTTTTTTCAGATAAAAGAAGTATTTTTTAAAAAATGTACTTTTACAGCATTTTAATGCCGAACCCTTTTTTTAAATATAATATTTGAAACATTTATATATTTAATTTGACTAAATAAACTTCTTCATTAGAATCGGGACATATGAATTTAATTTCAATATATTTTTAGTGTTTCTCTGATAACATTCATATTTGGGTGAATAGTGAAAAATAATATATTTTAACTGAAAGCATCTTTTTTAATCAAAATAATTTATATTGTTACATTTTAATGTTTAATTGTTTAGAAGTATAAATATATTATATTTTTACCATTTATTCCAATGCAGGTCATTTTATGTAAATTCACTTTGATATTGGACATAAACTAGTGTCTATCTTTTGGTATATATTGTTTCTTAAAAATACGCCTTTTGGTTTCAACAACGGGAATTAATTTTAAATTAATAAATTCATCATCTATGTTTTGAATTTAATAAAATGGACTTAATTTTTGGATTCAGAATATCGAAATTATCTTAGGGTGAATTTTTTGTATTTTTCTGATAACATTCAATTTTTGATGAATAGTGAAAAACACTAAGTCATAGTTTAAAACTGAATTTTTATATAAATAAATATTGATTTTATTTAAATTTATTTTAGGCAAAAATATATAAATAATAAATATATAAGTTCAATGTAATTCATTGGAGTCAGTTTATAGTAATTTTAGATATATAAAAATTTTATTGAACTTTTCACCGTCTTTTACCCATCCCTTAGGAGAATTCGCAAATTCGCATAATACATAATTTTACAACTTCTAGGACTGAAATTTTGAATATCCGAGAGACATGGTTAATTTCAAGGATTAAAATGTGTATCAGTAAGATAAAAATAATTTTTTATGGATAGTAACTGTTTCTTTTATTTACCATGGTTAAAAGTAAATAGGGTAATTATGGATAAAAATGATATTATTATTACCATAACACATGTACTAATTCTATGGGATAAGTATAATTTGACCAAAAACATCCTTATAAAGTGGTGCACGACAACGGGCCTGAAGGGAACTGTTGCATGACAGCGGGCCTTATTGCACTCTTGGTTATGACTCTCTCAGTGGATATTCATAGGATATTTCTCATTTTATTTACAAACCATTATGAAGGGTATATGAGTATATACTTCCTCCAAGAAATTTTTTTATGATTTTGGATTA
This sequence comes from Viscum album, assembly GCA_963277665.1. Classification (NCBI taxonomy): domain Eukaryota; kingdom Viridiplantae; phylum Streptophyta; class Magnoliopsida; order Santalales; family Viscaceae; genus Viscum; species Viscum album. Next base: position 123,024,574 of record OY728164.1, on the reverse strand, counting down.
TATCTGTAAAATGTTTAGTTTACACTAGGTATTTTACAAGTTTGTAATTATTCATTGCAATTCATAAACTGACTTAGTGTATGCTATTGTATTGAAATGGAACCCATTAGAAGGAATGTGAACTCCAACAATACGTATGAGCCAAAGAGTAAGAAGGATCGTATATTCCACGGTATTAAGCAATAATATTGATGCAAAATAGTCTCTCATGTTTTATCAACATATGATGAAATAGTATCATGTGTTAATAAGATAATTAAATAATTCTTTGAGTCCTATGGCTTTGAAGGGAAGCAAGAGAAGAAAAGGATGGAAGACCGAACGATGAATAAAGGGAAGAGGGAAAAGAATAATTTTCCCATATGTGAAAACTGTGGGAAGAAAGACCCTGGAACTTTCCTAAAGGGAATGGGAGTTTGTTATATGTGTGGAGAAAAAGGAAAGCAAGTATGTGACTACAAAAGTAAGAAAAAGGTTTCAAATGCACAATGCTTCATCTGAAAAGAGTGGGACACTACGCAAACCAATGTTAAAATTTTCAGAGTATACCCCAAATGATTCTATTGGATAGTAATCAAGTTATGATACTACCACAAATGAGGAGGAATGATTAGATTTCTTATATTGTTATTAAAGAATTATCTCATTTGAGTGTTGTATCAATGTTGTACTGGTTATAATAATTATGGAGTATATAAGGATTGTACAGTAGTACTATTTAATTAAGGACTTAATATTGTGTGGAACAAATAAAAGTGAATCCATAGCAGGTTAAATTTTTGGATAATATATGGTTGAGAGAAAGATAAACCATAATATGGTTCTGATACCGAAGTAGTGATTTTGGAAGTATACATGATCGATTTGGATAAATTATATTGCATATTCTTGACTACCATGAAACTAATTATTTATTTTTATATACAATCATTGTTGGAGTTTACAAAAATAAATTATAGAAGGAGTATATCCAGTATTCTGTAATGAAGAAGGGATCATGAATGTAATCAATACGGTTTTATGGTAATTCAGTATATTGTAGTGTTTTAAAATAATACATGATGAAGGCGCTCACATGCTATTAGGGGGAAACTGGTTCTTCATTGTTTTTACCTACCTTATAAATTATGGACTCTCAGTTTGGAGAGAAGTATTTTGGGTAAGTCTAGTTTTAGATTATTTTTGGATTTCAATAAAAAGGACAACCCAGAGGTCGGCCGGTAACTCGTCGCGTTCAGCTAGGCCGCGTGACATAAACCCACAACTGAAGGGAGACAAGGGTGTATCACCTATCACTGATCCATGTGATGTCTTGAATTAAATAATGTAGTTTTTTTAAAGGGTCTGGTAGATGAATTATAAATTTATTTTTTTTGGAACCCTATACGAATAGAATAAATAAAATATTTTTTAGTTCCATTATCTTTTAGAGTGAAAGATGAGTTTCTGGTAAAAATTAGTTAATGGATGGAACTCTACTTGTCAATTATATATTTTTTTATTATCGGATTCTATGATGAAATTAAATCTTAAACAATAATTAATGGATCTTAAAACTAAAAATGTGTTATCCTAATACCATATGTTTTGTTGAACATGTGATATTTTAAATCATCATAGATTGATGGTTTTGAGGCCCTCAATTCTACAATTGATTGTAACTAATTACCTCCATCACCCCTATTAATATTTACATTTTCCTCTAATTATGTGTCCTTAATTTCCACCAATTTTCTCCTAATAGAGATCATAATTCAGTGGTGACTTTTTCATTCTCCTTTTCCTCGTATTAAGACTAAATTTTATTAACCCAATTTCTGATGTGGGTTTTCCAACAAAGGTATTTTCTATATTAAACATTTTATTTTTGAAGAACAATTAAAAATTTTGATGATGCAATTTATTAATGGAGGGAAGAATTCAAGACCCCGTGATTTCATATTATGTCATTTCTTCAGTGTAATTCAATAACTTGCACTAGACGTAACACTGAGTTCAAGCACACCACGACTTAACAAACTAGCCGTTAAAAAGTGGTTATGAATAGTATTAACTGAATTTTTAACATTAAATAAAACTTATAAATTTAGAATCCACATTATGTGTTTATTAGACATGATGTAAGAAGTAATTAATTTTTTCAGATAAATTATGTATTTTTTTAAATTAACTTTTACCTCATATTAATGGCAAATCCTTTTTTAAAATCAAGTATTTGAACCTACTATATATTCAATTTGACTAAATAGACTTCTTCATTATAATCTGGACTTATGAATTTAGTTTCAATAAATATTGGGCGTTTCCCTGATAACTTTCATATTTTGGTGAATAGTGAAAAATACTATATTTTAACTGAAAACAACTTTTTAATCAAAATTATTTATAGTGTTCAATTATACATTTTAATGGTTTTGAATTATAAATAGATTATATTTTTACCATTTAATCCATTTCTGGTCATTTTAGGTAATTTTACTTTGAGATTGGACATAAACAAGTGTCAATCTTTTGATAGATATTGTTTCTTAAAAACACGTCTTTTGGTTTTGAGAATGACAAATAATTTTAAATTATTAAATGAAACATATATGTTTTGAATTCGGTAAACTAGACATCATATTTGTATTTGGAATATTGAAATTTTCTTAGAGTGAATTTTTGGTATTTTTCTGAAAATATTCAATTTTTGATGAATCATAAAAAACACTAAGTTATAGTTTTAAACCGAATTTTTTAAAATAATTATTTATTTTATTTAAATTTATCTTAGGTAAAAATAGATACATAATACATATAAAAGTTAAATTTAATTCATTTAAGTGAGTTTATAATAATTTTAGATATATAAAAAGTTTATTGAACTTTTCACCGTCTTTAATCCATCTCCTAGGAGAATTTCCAAATTCACATAAAATGTAATTTTACCACTTATGTGATTGAAATTTCAAAAATCCAAGAGAAAAAGTTAATATCAAGTAGTAAAATATGGTTAAATAAGATAAAAATAATTTATGGTGAATAGTAACATTTTACTTTTATTTACCATGGTTAAAAGTAAATATGGTAATTAAAAGTAAAAAAATGATATTATTATTACCATAACACCTGTCCTAATTCTATTTGATAAGTATAATTAGACCAAAAACATCCTTATTAATAAGATATGAACCTATTTGGTCCACTTGCATTAGAGTAATCCATTTATTATTATTTAATTCAAAGAAGGGTTAAAAGAGATAAAATCAATGTTTAATAACTAAAACATTTTTAATATAGGGTTATATATAAGATAAATTAAATTATAAATATTAATTAGAAAAATAAAAATATTTCATGTATAATGGAATTTTATTTATAATTTTTAGACATTAAATAATTTAATTTATTTACGACACAAAGGTGATGTAGTAATTACCTAATTAATAAAATATTAAAATAATTGGAATTATAAATTTCCAAATAATTGTAATTTGATACTTTTTATGAATTCCACTTATTTTTTAGGTTATTATGATATATTAGGTTCGGTTAGAAGAATTTGTTTCGATGTAATAATGTTGTTATGAATTTAGAAAAAACAAAATACAAAATAGTGTCAAAATTGACATAAAAGAGTTTTTAAAACGAATATTATATTATTAATTGATATTATATTCCTAAAAATATATGGTTTAGACAAAGAACTTATATAATTATAGTTGTATAATTAATAAACCACTTGGGGTTATCGTGGAAGTATATTGTAAGTATATTAACCATATAACAAAAGCATACAAATGGACATGGTAAATGTCAAACTATTTAACTAAGAGTTTAATCTAAAAGATAAAGTTAATATAGTGACCGAAACCTGTCAAAAACGTATTGGTTGAGTGGGTTTCGACCCATCCCAACCTTATACTTTAAATAATCCATTTTGGTGCAATTACAAACCGAACATTATTTTATTATAAAATAATATTTCAAGCTTTTCCTAAGGTGCCCCTCACCCCTCTTATAAAAGGTCACTCCCCCTTCTCTCTAATTCACACCCTCAAAGAAACTTGGCTAGGCCAACCTCTAGGCAAATATCCTCTAAAATTCTCTAGCTTCATCCTAGAGGATTTCCCTTGTCAGAAATCCATCTTAAGAATCCGTTTTGATGAAATCAAAACGAAGAACCCGAAGAAGATGTAATAATTTCACCACCCTCTATCAGGTTCTTCTCTTCTTCCACTTCTTCTTACTTTGTTATTTCCAATCTGAAATATTAACTCCAGTATATTCTATATACTATTATGTTATTATAATTATGGTACAACCATATTAATTATTCTATCCATCCTTTGAATGATATGTCACCATACATTTGTACATACTGATTATCGTCTCCACGTCGTGGTGTAATTATTATTCAATACATTATTATTTGGATAAATATAATAATGATGTGTAATTTATGAAAATAATAAATATAACATTCTAATGATACTTTATATATGATATACCATCCAATTATATATTATTTTAATATCAAAAGAATGATATTGTCGCTCATGTGTATGTACTGATTACCATCTCCACGAACGCGATGAGATTCATTACCCATCGTATCAATTCAATAATAATTTTAATTTTATGATTAAAAATAATTTTTAAATACTTGATATCATTCTTAATATTAATAAGATACATCCCATACATGAGAAATATTACTCACATAACAAAGAATATAATGGAAAGAGAATATGTTAACACCCAAAAGAATGAGAATACTAAGATATTATTAACAAAGCGATGTTAAAAGATCATATATGATATCATATTAATGTATATGATTCTTGTATAATTTCATAACAATTATTTCACCATTATATATATGGTTAACCTAACCTTTACCAATTAAAATTACAAGGTAAGGGTTAATTTCACAATCTCTTTATTATTCGAGGTTGTTTTTACGTAAATGCCTACTGGGGCATATTTATTATCTATGTCAATGTTTCATAAAATAGTTTTCAAAGGGATTCTTTTTAAGGTACTCTTTACTAAAAAATAAATTTAAATTTTTTAAAGATTTATTATTCTAAACTATTCTCATTAATATCCATGTTTTTAAAATGGGTCTAAGGATCTATTTAAATCTACATGAATGTTTAAAAATGAAAATTACTTTCAAAAGTTTCAAAGTGGTTTGGGACAAATTGATTAAAAAATATATTTAAATGTCTTCCTTTCTAAATTGTGTAGCTTTTAATTGTTTTAATGAAAGGGGGATATTTATATCAAAATGTTTTACAAATCAATTTCATATATGTAAAAATAATTTAATTGATTTTAAACATGTTTGAAGTTGATTTATTATGATACAAATATTCCATATTATAATGAAGGTTTTGTGATATGTTTGACTGTGGATGTGTATTTTTATAACATTCCTGGTTTATGGGTAATGTATTGACATTTTGTTTGCCAATTTTAATATGAATACTCATGTTATGTTTAATCCTTTTCATATGAGGAATGAATTGGACTTAGTAATTAACGGGTGGAGCCCGATATAGCTCCTCGATGCATCGGTAGGTCTAATGAGACAAACTAGTGTCTTGGCTCAAGGCCGTAACAAAATCTAATTTTTAGTCTTGTAAAAAGGCCTTGACTATGTGGTTATGATAGTCTGGAATTAAGCATTCCATAATTATGAAAGTGGTTATTGATATTGCATGGTATTATTCTACTATTAGAATATCCATGTGAATAAGTAAATGGAATTATTTCATTTTATTTTTTCCATATTATGATGAATTTCATATTTAAAAGGAATTTCTATTAGTTATAAATTTCATTAAATGTTTATGTTATTTATAAAATTTTCCTCTATATTGTTATCCGTTCCGAGCATCTGATCTCACCCCTTTCTATGTTTTATTTTTCCCGTGATGTGAAGAAGTATTTTATGACTGAACTGTTGGGATAGATTGAGGGGATATGAGTGTGGACTATAGAGAATATGTTGTTTTGGTTTTTCACTTTATGATGTAATGTAAGACTTCTGAATGTATCTAATGTTTCCAAGGCTACTAAACTAATCGACATTTCTAGTCTTGATCTTTTTTGATCATGCCAATGTTATATAATAATGCACAGACACTGGGTAACTGGGGTCGGGGCGTTACAATTTATATAACATTCCTATAAATATAATGTTAGGAAAAAGGACATAGATAAGGTTCTAAAAACAATAATAAAACCACTTGGTTTTCTCTTGGATTTTTTAGTATGTTTATCAACCATTTAATATAATAATACAAGAATACATGGTAAAAGATAAACAATTTATTAAGAGTTAAATCTAAATGATAAGGTAAATATGGTGACGTAAACCTATCTAAAACCATTTGGATGATAGTTTTTTGTCCCATCCCCATTGTATACTCCAAATAAACCCTTTTGGATCCATTATAACCAAAAAATTATTTTCTAGTAAAATAATATTTCAAGCCTTTCCTAAAGTGACCCTCACCTCTCTTATAAAAGGGTACTTCCCCTTCTCTCGAAATAACCCCTCCAAAGACATTTTTCTCAACCAAACCCCTGTCAAATATCCTCCCAACTACCCTCACTTTAACCTTGAGGCTATACTTTTGTCGAAAATCGAAACTATTGATCTCTTTTGATCAACACTAGATGACATACCTGAAAAGGAGGTAATAATTTCACCACCTCATTCCATGTTCATTTCCTCTTCCACTTCATATTTATTTATTGTTTCCATACCAAAATAATAACTCTAGTACCTTACACATATTTTGATCTTGTTATAAATATGGTAAAACCATATTATTATTCAATCCATCCTATGAGTGACATGTCTCCATACGTGTGTATGTACGGATTACCAACTCCACGTCGTGGTGTAGTTTATTATTCAGGCACATAATTATTTGGATTGATATAATAATGAGTATAACTGATGTAAATAATAAATATAAAATTTTATGGATTTTTTTATTCAGTATGTACAATCCAATTACATATTATTTTACCATTAATAGAATGATATTATCGCTTGTGCGTATGTACAGATTACCCTCTCCACGAACAGAATGAAATTCATTCCCCATCATAACCATTCAAGAATAATTTTCATTTTATGATTAACAATTATTTTTAAGAACTTAATATCATTCTGGATATGAATAATATACATCATATTCATTACAAACATGGATTATGAAACAATTCATATAAAGGGGATCGAATCAGTTAACTACTGAAATGATGATAATATAGATATATTTTTAACAAAGAAATATTAAAAGATCATATATGATATCATATTTATATATGTTGTTCATGTATAATTTAATTATAATTATTTAACAATTATATAAAAGTTCAACATACCCTCTATCACGGAAATGTACAAGGTAAGGGTTTATTCTACTATCTCTTCAATATCTGAGGTTGTTTATACATGAGTATCTACTGGGGCCTCTACATCATCCACATCTATGTTTCTTGGAAATGCATTTCAAAGCATTTTTACTATTTACTATGCTATAGAATAACATCATTAATACCATTTTTTGTCATTTTTTAAAATTTTATAATAGGGTCCTTCCATCATTTTCCAAACATGGTCCTTTATATCCATTTCAACAAAAATAAGGAATGAATGTTTCCTTTAACATATACAGCGAGTGCGGCTATTTTCTTCCATTATAACATCATTGAAGATTCCCTTAAAATCATAAATGAATATTTTCAAAATAAATGTTTCCTTTTTTAATTATGAGACTTTTAAATGTTTTACAAAGAGAAATAAATATTTCTCTCAAATAGTTTTGATTTCACTATGTCAACATCCTTTGATGAATTTTATACTTGTTTGAAGATGATTTGTTATGTTACAAATCATTCATATTTTTTTGAATGTTTTGTGATATTTTTGATTTTTGATGTGTTATTTTTATACCATTCATGGTTTATGGATAATATATTTTCATTTCATATGCTAGTTTTAATATGAATTTTTATATTATGTTTCAACCTTTTCATATGAGGAATGCATTGGACTTAGTAAGTAACAGGTGGAGACCACTATAACTACTCAACACATTAATGGTAAAATGAGACAAACTAGTGTCTTGAAACAAGGCATTGAAAAAATATTATTTGTATTATTGGAACGATTCATTGACTATGTGGTTATGAAGTCTGAAATTATGCATTCCATCAATATAAAATTGGATATTGATATTTCTTATGATCGTTTGACTAGTAGAATATCCATTTGAATAAGTATGTGAAATTATTTGATTTATATTTTCTATATTATGTGGGTGTCTAAGATTAAAAGGCTTATGTTTTTGTCATATGCATTTCTTAAAAATTTTAGGCTTATTTCTGAATGATTCCTCTATATTGTTATCCTTACTCACCCTATGAGATCACCTCTTTCTATGTTTTATTTTTTCCAAGATTAGAATATGTATATTATGACTGAACTTCAGGGATAGTATAAAGGAGATTAATTTTTTCAAAGGAGACACCATGTTGTTCATTTTAATTTCATAATTTAATGTAAAAATTATGTTTGCATCAAGTACTTTGGAGGCTTCTAAACAGATCGGACTTTCGAGATTTGATCCCTTGTGATCATGCCAATGTTATGTAATATTGCACCAACTTTCTGTATATAGTGTTAGGGTGTTACATGTAAGCATAAATCCAAATAATATAAAGTATAATAATGATGAAAAATTAATTTTTATGGAATATCCATATTTAAAATGAGTGAAAGTGGGAAACCAGAAGAATGAAAGTTGGTTTTGAGAATTCATCTTTCCTTGTGTCTAAAAAAATTATCAACTTCAATGTCATGTATAATGACATTAGATTCATTATTTAACAATTAAAAAAACTTATATACTTGAAACCGATTCATTAAGGGTTTATTAAGTTCATTTACGGTTCTTTTAATGAGTTTTAGAGTTTAAATTCATTGTTTGGGACTGAACTTTTTCTTATTTTTCATGAACGGTTCACTTTGACACATGAATGGATGTTCATGTTGCACATGGATAAAAAAAGTAATGATATTACATGTAATTAATTATATTCACGGATTTTTAATGATCTGGTATGGAATTATGTTATATATCATTCAGATGAATCATTTTTTAGTATTTAAGGATGAACATTTCAAGTTAATTTGAGTGGATTTTTGGATCATAATGAACATGTTTTGTTTTATCATTTTGTAATATGTATGAAATTTTTACTAGAAAAAAATATGATAAATAATAAGTATTACAACATTTTTCATCCATTTAACAGTTTTATTGACATATGTGAAGGATTTTAAGGAAAATGGAAGTGCATCGCCCCTCATGTAGGTATATTAACAAATCATGAGTGCTGATTTCATTTTTATAAGAAAATAGGAAAGGGAGGATTTAAATGTATAATAATCATTTAACATGATATAATACCCATATATCAATAATTATGAATTTATCTAGACATTTGGATAAGTGAATTTTAAGATATGAGAAGATAAGAAATGAAATTTGAATGAAACAAGATAGAGGGGAATTACCTCTTGAAACATCCTCTTTATATCCCCCATAAAGAAACTAAGATTTGTATTTTTATGAGACCAATATCTTATATCAATGGGGGTGGGGTTATGGAAGTGTTTTTTAGAATATAGGCAAGTCTTGAAGCATGGGATGTTGGATGAAATGAGGTTGTGAGGGTTGGTATTTATAGTGGAGGGGAGAGAATTTTTCTCAATATTATATTAATTAGTTTATTATTTCTCCACAAAAAATATATTGTTAATTATTTTAACGTAAAATAGTAATATGTGCATGTGAGTTCCAGAAAATGTCTATTTATGTCATCCATGAACTCAGCATGATTCAAGAATTTCCTTTTTATCATATTTCATAAATTATCACATTTCACTATTCAATGAAAATTCTAGTTTTTAGGAAAATACCAAAAACATCACCATAACCATTTCTCAACATGTATAATTAAAAAATAATCTCTATTTATGGAAGAAATTTTATTTATATAATTAATTTAAATTTTAAATATTCTATAATTTACTTGAGAAATAAAAAATAAAAAATTATGAAATGATTTCTAGAATATTGAAAAATTAATTAAAGTTTGAAAAAATTATCATATAATCATAAGACATCTAAATAATAGATTATAAATTCATTTTTTAAAAATATATTTTATTTTAAATTATTAAATTAATCATTTAATATTAATGAGATATAAAAATACCAACACTATAATGTAATTATATCATATTTTCACTTATAGGACAGATAAACATTATTTATACAATCATAGTTAAGGTTCTGATTCACATGGACGATTTACTATTCATAAGGGTCATATTATTATTCATAGTTGTCTTTTATAATTAATATGGTTATGTTACTATTCACCAAAATTTTATGTTTTCCCTATCAAACTCTAAACAACTTACCGATCACAAGAGTGAATATCAGATTTTCCAAATTCAAATAACCAAAGTGGAAAATTTATGTTTAAAGGTCACATAGTTGTTCATTTTTTCATGATGTGGCACCATGTTTCCTAATGTGATTTTATATGATTATGAAATCACTAAATGAAGGGAAAAATTACATTCATAAATCTTTGGGTCATTAAAGGTGTCATATGAAAATTATTTAAACTCAATGTTTGGAATCATGGATATAGGCCCAGTATCGGTGTAATTTAAAATCATGTAAAAGGATGTTGACCACATTAACTAATATCTTATAATAAAGATGAAGGTGACAAATATTTTTTTTTCATTTAATGTGATCTTATGGGAAATGTGATGATGACCCATTCCAAAACATTTAGAGTCATGTGGAAGAGGAATATCCAAGTTAGATTAATTTCATAAAGAATGGATTCTATTCTATTTATTTTAGTGTCTTATATTACTGTCCAATTCCAACTAGTATAAAGTCATTTAGAATGGATTTATCCAAATAATTTTAAATTTATATATAATTTACTATTTTCCATGAAATATTATGTGTTATGACAATGACTAATTTGTATATATTTACTAAAAATTATAAAAGACTAAATATTTATATAGTTTAATGTTTTATAAATCATATGAAATGATTTATAGTTTTAATTCATTTCAATGAGACTCATCCAATATGAAATTATATGAAATAAATCACCAAAAACCTCACACTTTTTTTGGATGTGTGATGCATTCCCCATCATTTGTGATCAGCGTGTATGAACCATGTAATTAAACATTCATAATGGTAATGAAGAATCCCTATCTAGGATCCAGATTATATTTTTTTCTTGAATCATTAGAGATCGTAATGAAATAACATAATCACCATGGATAAATGATTACAGTAAAACCTTCTTTCTAAATTCATAGGTCACTCGGTTCTAATTGACATTGAGGTTCTACTACTACTAAATCCTGTTCACACTGAAGGAATGAATCCCAGATGGAAGTACATGGGATCTTATATATAGGATCAATTTTTCAAAGATTGTTGGATGAAGTGATAGTATCTACACCTCTAGGGAGACAGAGAGAGTTATCTAGAAACTTTTTGCTACCAAACATTGGAGATTCAATGGTTATATCACATATCTACCATTTCTCCCTTAATAACATCAGGGAATTAATTCTACTTTTAATTGAACCAACATCGATAATCCATGAAAATCACCCATATCAGACTATGACAAGGTATAATATACATTCTTATTAAGCTTGGGCTACCAAATAGAATTATCGGAATCAATTCATACTAGATCGGAATACATTTTACTTCTCAAACGATTAGAATATAATAAGAAACACGATTATATACAAAATGTAGTAACTATAAGATGGATTTAAATTGAAATTATAAAATCAATTTTTAATTATATGTGAATCTAGGCATTGAAATGGTAATAAAATCAATGTAAATTCATATGTATAGTTCAAAGAAAGAATTTAATGTGGTATCCAATATTAGGAATTATACAATGAGATAATAATAGTGGAGACCAAGTGGTTGATACATGTACTTATTGACTTGTATCTAACTGATTCCACATGAATAATTAAACCATGAACCATATTTTTCACCCATTAAACCAACAACAAATACATAAGGATTGTTTCATAGGTACACCACATAAGGGGTGATAATAATTACTTTATTCAATATTAAAAAAATGGTTAGATACACCCATTGTGTGTATATATTGGGTGGGTAATCACCCACTAAGATACCTCCATGGAATTATATAATTCCATTTATATGAAAAACCCATAATACATGTTTTAAATATAACATTATATTTAATTGATTTTTCATTAGTATAATGAACTCATTTCATTTAAATGTTTTAAAAAACTATATACAATGATATAAAACTTAATGTATTGACCATGTGAGTAAAAAGATGTAAATTGTAAAATATAAATATAAAAATCACAATAGATAGAATCATCCAACATTAAAATTTATATGCCTCAATATTGAATCTATTTCCTGAATCAATTGAATCCACCTATGACCTTCAAATGGAACTATTAGTCGGAATATGTTACAAACCAACCAACTCAAAACTTGACATTCCATTTTTCCCATACTAGGTTGAAATAGATTATGAAATGAATTAAATTCACTAGGGGAAATAACAAAGTGCTTATTAAAAACATTCAAATCAAAAATCTAGATTATATATATAACAATCCATGGTTCCCATATGATAATAAAAAATCACAATCTCCAAATGAAAATAAGAAATATATATAGTTAGAAAAAAATGTTTAATTATATTTAAGGAACAAAACAACTCCTTAAAATAAGTAATGTCATAAAAATCCAAGAAAATTTTGTTAAATTAATAATAAACTCTTCTAAAAAATATGAAATGCAATTAAAATAATACTAGTCTAAAAGGTATTTTTTTAGACACATTTAGTCTATGAAAATGATTTTCTGAAATATTACTCAAAAAAGAACTTTTAGTATCCACATATTATCATACATAAAAAACATTGAATATATAGAATAATTAATAATTAATAAAATATCATTCCAATATAGATTAAATTAAAATAAATAATTATTTATATTTGAAAATTTCAAATATAATGATAAATTGGTTTATTTCATATAGATAAATACACCTTATTCAATTACAACATTATAATAGTCCACAAATCAGAAAAATATGATTACTTAAGAGTTTCCTTAAAAACCATAGAGAAAATTAAATTATAAGAAAATTATTTACTACTCTTTTTGGCCTGAAATTACATCTACGGAATAGAGGAAATATGAGCCCAAAATGTGTATAAAATAGAGTATTTGGTAAAAATGAATAGAATAACAATAAATATTTAGCATTGAATATATTTTGGTGTTAATATGTGAGAGAAAAAGTATTTTTAGGGGCAGTATAACTGTTGATGGAAATGAGACCGTAGATTTTTTTTAAATATATAGAGATTTCAAAATGATGTAGCAATCAAAAATGTACAATTTTTTTTTAAAAAAATTTAATTTTAAGATTCCTAAATTTTTTGGAAACAATGTTATGGAACTGTGAACTAACTATATATTTGATTATGGTGTCAATTTACACCCCATGCATGGATTTCCGAACTAATTAAGTAAAATATTCACTAACCATGTAATCACATTTGGAATCTTGTTTCCACCTAAGAATTCTAATGATGAACAATAACCACTAACCATGTAAAAACTATGTGTCATTAGGGACAAGAAAATTCTTCAAGGTTTTGAATTGAAATATTAAAAAAATACATAGATATACATTTAAAATAAATATATATGTATCAATAACTTCCATGTGTAATCGATTTAAAACTATTTGTTCCATTACATAAGAAATAAAAAAATTAACTTCTGTTGTGGGAAATAGTTATAAATGATATGATTCGTGGTGGTTGAATACTGTAATCATATATGTATATTATTAGTATTTTTTTGTTTCATAGGATTATGAATGATATTTAAATAAATATAATAAATAATTTTTTTGGTAAATTGGTTATGGATAATTGTTTTTAAATGTTAAGGGTCTGTCAGTTGGATTTATAATTATATATTTATGGAAACATATTATAAAATATATAATTTTGATATGTAATAAATTTTTGTAAATTAATTTATTACCTGGTTAGGTATACATAATATATTACAATGAATGACTATGATATATGAAAATTCCAATGAGTAGTTTCACAATCAACTGTACCCTCACACCCCTATCTACATGTATGTGTCTATTGTTATATTATAAGAAAGGTATAACCTTTATTATTCATTAGATATGAAATAATGAATTTTATAAGTTTTAGGGGGGGTGGTTTTTAGTATTTTATCATATATGATATTAGCTATCCATGGTGAAAGATCTCATTTTTTATATTGTTTATTCAATTTTTAGAAATAAATTTTTTCATTGCATTTTAATTTTTTTGGTAACCACGTATACATTATAAATGATTTATTAAATTTTTGGATTATGATTATAATTTAATAATTCGTTTAAATAAAATTTTGATGAATCATTTATTTTTTCAGTAAATTGTTCACAAATAATTGAATTAAATCCATTAATAATATTTTCCACCCGATTTGGATTAAGAAATTTTATTTTAGTCGTGTGAAAGTTTTGTCCATGTGTCTAGACCTGATCATTGTACTATTTAATTAAAATTATCAGAAATAACACAATGATAATATCATATAATTTAATTATATAACAAAAAATAGTTATTTACTATATATAATGTTATTTAATTTATTTAATGAAATGAAACATTCCAGTATAAAACAATTGTAATCATGTTTAACGAATTTTAAATATATTCTAAACAAATGAATCATCGAGTTACCCATTACATATTCTCCAATAACTATTATTAAAAACAATGAACTAACAAATAATAAATATCTTTCCAAATATTATTTTAATGTGTCTAGATATCTCATTGAATAAATAATCACATTTTAATAAAATTATACAACCAGCTATAAATATGTTTAAAAATAATACCAATCTTATCCTATATGTTCGGTATCATCCCATGAAATATTTTTGACACTCATATATGTTCTATTTAATTTTATACAATTATACCTATTACATTAATTTATCAAATATATAGAAATAAAGGGGATAACATCAGTTATATATCTATAATTTTCCTAAAAACCATGATAAAATAGTTTTTCTATTGAAAATATTTTTCATAATAAGTGAACCAAATGAAAAAATGTTATAAATATATAGTATTCCTCTAGATAAACAATTAAATACATTGATATATCTTTTTGTCATTTTTCTATTAATATTATTTCTTCATTAGTTTCATTTTAAATTATTAAATGTTGGTCTACTATAAAAAATGTTGATTCAGGAGAAAAATATTGGAATATAAAAATGATGAATAAAAATATGAATGTGATGAAGAATTAAAGAGTGGTAGAGGATGTAAGATATAATAATTTGGGGAAAAATATAATATCCTAACAATGTATTACTCCGTAGAATAACTCAAAAAAATTCTGTAATAAAAAAATATGAAGTTCAACTAAATTCAAATAAATCCCATTGGATCTTAATAAAGACCATTGTACATTTAATTATCCACCCATGAAGGAATGATTGAAATAGTAACCTCTTTGGATATAAAAGACCCACAATGATTCTTATAGGGTCTCCTCAAGATTCTATTATAATTTTTTGTTACTCTTAAAACCTATTTTGTTTTAATTTTTTATTTAAATCTATATATATTTTATTAAATTGTTGAAAAACTATCATAGATAATAATTTCGATAAATATGGATAATTAATATTAATTAAAACAATATTGTCATGTAAATATGATGTTGTAGGGGTTATATTGGTTGTTCAGTCAAACCCATACAATGTCTGATGTCATAATTTTAGTTTTTATTTGGGATCTAATGACTAATTGGTGAAATAAAAAAACTATTTTCTATGTAAAATAATTAACAATATAGATTAGTATTAATTTGTAGTTATTTACTTTTGTTTTGATTTTTCCAAGACTATGATGTGTATAAAGATGAATATGTCAAATATTTGTATTTTTTATAACACAGACATCAAATAGTCATTCGATTTCATGTAAAAACAATCTGATGTAATCTTACTAATGGATTTTTAATTTAGTGAAAAGTGATATATTAGTTTATCCTAGTGTGAATCTATGGATATAGATCAAAATGCCTAGAAAAAAATATACTAAATCATTCAAATTGATATTATAAATTTTGTGGGGTTTTCCCCTTTGGTATTTTCCATATTCACTGTAAACAAATACTATAGAGTAAATTGTGTATAAAAACTGTAAATAGTTTTTATAATTTAATAAATATTGTATTAGATGTGAATGATTAGGTGTAATCATTCAACCTAAATGAGCAGGTATTAAATCTCAAATATCCTTATTATTTCATTGTTAGCACATGATTTCCCATAATATGCATCCAATTTGTTTCTGATTCTTAGTTTAAAAATTATTGAAATTTTTATATTACCCCTAACAAAATTCAAACAATTGGGTTTCCCTTTTTCCTCCAATTCTAGTTTTAGAAGCCCATGGTTTACTCCCCATGTCTGTTCTTATTGGTGCGAGTATATAATTTTCTAAATTAATGTAAATATACAATTACAATACATTACAAAAATCACTTAGGTTTTATTTTTAAGAGAATTAGGAAAAAATGAAGTCCTTTTTAACTAAGGAATATTTTTTCGAATTTGTGGTAATTTTTTTAATCCAAAAAATGTATTAATAACCTAATTAATAATATCCACATAAGAAACTTATCTAAATGTAGCATATATTTTGTATTCACATAAGCTATGTTGAAAGTAACATGTGAATTATTTTATCTTATTTGCTCAAAAATGGTAAACGTAAGTGATAAAAATCAATTATCATAAGTCATTATCCAATGAGAATATAGATATATTAATTAAACAACATAATATCATATTCAAAATTTTATAGATTAAAATTCATCAGTCATAGAATAAAGAATTATATTATATGGGACATGAATTATAAGTGTTTTAATGATATACAAACACTCATTTACTAGAGTGAGTAACATTTTAATTTAAATAATAATAAAATTAAGGAATATCGGGAAAAATCATAATATATGGAATATCCAAAAGAATAGATTTTTTTCATAATGGATTAGGTATCAACACCACTTACCATTAGTGGATCCTGATTAAATTGTAATGGACCAATCATTTATAAATTAAATTCATATTTTAATTGGGATATTCTATATTAAGAAATTAAATTATAAAAAAACCCACATGACAAGTTAAATTTTGGGCCATTATCAGATATATCACATTATATTAACAAAATATTAAGCATCATATAAAATTATAATAATTATATTCTATAGTGACCGTTTGGATTGATATTATACTATGGGTTATGATTAAATCCAATAGAGATCGATGAATGATTCAATGGTCTTGACAATAATGCCCATAACCTATGGAGCACATTTAGGGGAGCTTTCGAGTGAGATGGAATCAAAAGTATTCTTCATTTTCCAACCCAAGGTATGGATTCAAAAACTAATTCAACATAGAAAACATTTTATATAGTATACATATCTTATCGAGACCACGACCCAAACTATATTGGCCAAACCACACCGAGAAAATATGTCTTTAACAAACGTTTCCCATATACACACACTATTATTGTAAGGGATTATGTATCAGGAAACCAGTAATATGATTTATTATATTTAATTTCTAATAAAATAATTATTATTTTTATACCATTTTATTATTAATTTATTCATTTAAAAACAATAATTTTAATGTTAATTAGATTTTAGTAATGATATAAATCAAATATTATTTATGGGAAATATAAAGTTTCAATCAAGAAACTATTTTATATGAAATAATATAAAATAAATAAGTTTTATTGACAGAAATTATTATTTTTATGTAATTATTCTCTATATAAAAATTATTCTATAATTTTATTAGGCCAAATTTAATTTTTTAAGAGGAGGAATACTATTATATGCAATAAAATAAGTATTTTTTCAAAAAAAAAATGAGGATATGTTTTAAAGTGTACATTCATATATTTAGAAAATAATTTTGATAAACTAAATATTATATTAAAAAACATGACCTCGATATTATATAATGGATAATTATTCATAATTTTTTGAGACAGTTGAATGTTCAGGTAAAATTTATGTACTGCATAATTATACGTGAGTTTTTATGAAATAATAAAATCGAAAGAGTAGTGTAATGAATTATATAAGTAGTTTATCTCACAAATATTACGTATAACATTTAAAATAATTTTATAGGTTATTTGATTAATTTTTTAAACCCATAATGAGTCCTCAAAATGTAATATTATATATTAAGGATTTAAAATTAATTTTTTATGATCATAACTCACTTATGCCTCACTAATGGTACTATTTTAATGTGTTTTATTAGTATAATTATAAACCGTTTAAAAATACTCATCTTTTTTAGAATCCATTTTTGAAGACCCATTAAGTGGTTTTTTATTTTGATTATTTTATCAAATATAGTTACAAATCTATGTTTAGTAATTAATAAAAAATTACCTTATCTCTTTTAATAAAAACCAAACAGGTATCTCTTTCCTCATAACTGAAACCCCATTAATTATTAATTTACTCATATAATACTTCTCAAAACCACTCTGAATTTTTTTATTCTTTTGTCAAGATCCTTCATATCTTTTAGAAGCACCCTACGAATATTAAGGATCATATCTCTAAAATTTTTACTCATAAAACTTCTAAATATTTTAAATTTTTTTAATTTTTTTTGTATAAATAATTTTTTCACATCCCTATTAATATCTTAATGATGAATATGTTATGAGAAACCAAATTCAATCACAATTAAACCTTCAAAAAATCATTATTTTTCCCCTCATTATGCTTCTAAAACTATTGTACGATCTTCCATGCTAAACATATATGTAGTGAATGACCTTTCTCATTTCCACTTAAAGGATATGAAAAGATATTATCATAGAATTAATTTACTGGGTACCGATACATATATAACCCATACTACTTAATCATGATACTTGATGTGATGAAATTAATATTTTTTTCATATTATATTTTTGACAATTCTTTTCTTTTAAAGTATTTGAATGTAAAATGTTGGCCTAGAATTCGACATACCTCCCATTAAATAGTAAGTTTTTTTATATAATGACAAAACATTTATGCCTTAAAAGAGGTTATCATAAGTGTAATATGTTATGATATATTTATGGTTATCATTAACTTATGTTTCTGGTAACTTTTTTTGATAATGTTTTCACACTCCCACAATACATTTCTGTTATCATATTATATCAGGATTTAATATTAAGTTTTTATTCTATAACCTCTTCTATTAAATTTATATTCCTATTTAATCTCATATATTACTTAACCTTATTTTATTCTGTTATTTGTCCCTTTATTTCTTTTATTTCACATCTATTTCTTATTTACATCCCTAGTTATCACATGCATTATTGATGTCCAATGTAATTTTATGGACTTCATGTGTAATGTGGAAATATTTTTTTTGTAACCATGTTTCATGTTATTATTCTATATACCATATGTAAAAATTTCACTAGTCTAAAAAACTTCTATAATTTTGTTATGTTAACCTCTATATAATAAATCATTAATAACGATGCATTTGAATATATTTTTTATAATATTTATCTAATATAAGTATAGTTATTTTAATTTATTAGTATTTTCAAAATGGATTGAAAGACATAAGTATAAGACTAATCAAAAAAATCAATGAATCCTTTTATTAAAGTATACTGTATATTGTTTCAATGGAAATACATCCATGTTTGGATACTAAATGTTGGTGTGGCTATGTTATAGTGGTACATACGGGTAATAACCCCAAACAGATAGGATTTGGATTCACTCAATCATTATAATTTTCATGAAAACGTTTCTTGTTGTATATATAGTCTTACACTACCTTGGGAGACTCTTCATTAAATTTAAAACATCATATCAAACCATTATTAAGTAAACAAAAATTCACATAAGATTTTATTTTGGGAAATAGATCATGTATATATTATAAAGAAACCAAGAAGTTCATATTCTATTTCATAAATTTCATTGATGAGTTATCCGTTGAATTTTTTTGATCGTATATATATGATTCTAATAATTTAATAAATTTAATCCCTAATTTTTTACTATTAATTAGTCAATGGATGGGTATGAGAGAAACTAATTGAATTACCAATGTGAGGGGTAATGTGAGGACTACAAAAATGAGACTCCATACTCAATGAGTGTTGGCATTTAGAACATCATGAAAATAAATTCAATATTAATCGATATATTTAATAGAAACATGAATTATTATAAAACCCCACATCCACAAAATAATGTGGACGTTTAAATTATGAAAAATATGTGAAAAATATTATTTTTTTAAATAGGTCATATAATCAAATAATCATGGAACACTATTTACTCTCCATTGAAAATATATCCTCTATTCTTCAATTATCTGAAAAAGATAAAAAAATGTTGTTTGATTATCATATGCCAGGAGATACTGATCATGGTGTAAAATGATAAAAAAAATATGATTCCTAAGGAAATTATCAAATAACACAAGTGGAAATAATTCTTTAAATTTATTTTTGATAAATTTTTTCCTATCATTGTTGATAATAAAAATAAATAAAGAGTTACTAGTCCACATGATATTGGATAAACCATCCATCATGGAATACAAGGATATCTTCACAATACATTCATGAAATGATTCATTATTTTTCAATAAAGCAAAAAATATTTTCGGCTAATTAATTTGTTGGATAAATTGAAGTGTACTAGATTATTTATTGACTCATAAAATTGAAAATCAAAAATAAATTTTTGAATGTTACCTCGATGTCAAAATGGAAGTCATAGAATGTCATGAGTATCACAAGAATGATGATGGGAATTAGACAATGGATTTAAATTTCATCTGTAAAATGGATAAATCATATGGAAAAATATTTTCTAACATCCCACCTGTGAAATTTTTGGGAACACTAATCTCTTAAATATCATAAAGGTTATAGAAAATGCTTTATATGATGGATGAAAGAGAGCATAGATAATGAATGTAGATGAGAGAAACCCACCAATGTAATGGATGAAAGGTATTTTATTTTCAAATATAATAATGTTTTCTAATGTTTCAACTATAAGAAACACGAACACTATATGAATTAATTCACTAATGTATGGTTTTTTGTTGATAACTAGTGAAAATGACCCCTACTACCTAAAAAAATGGGGAAATCATATTCTATTATAACTATATACATGGATCCAAACATCAAATTAGTGAAATGTAAAATAGTTATTCATTCATGGATAATGAAAATTATTTTTTATTTTTGTGTTATTCAATATTTCATAACATACAATCATAGTAGAAAAATTAAAATATAACTTCATTATATTGAATTCGAGTTATCTGTGGAGTTGAAAAATGGGTCAAATATTGTGTCTAAAAAATATAACCTAACACCTATAAAATTTGGTGGTACATGTTTCCATATATTCATGGTTACCCAACCTTTATATTATGATGATTATATTCTAGTAACGTGTTGTATTATTGGTATATATCTAACATAAATTGTTCATAGAATGAAATTAACCTCAATGTCAAATATTTCCCCCTAATTAAATACATGATCGAGGGGGAGGATAAATCTCCTTTAGTATAATTAACTCAAAAATTGATATTATTAACTTTGGAGAAATAATATCACGCAAAAAATGATTTAGGCTAAAGAAATCATCATCCTTGTTTATATTACCATTTTTTAGGAATTCAAAATTGTGTTTCCAATACAATTTCCTTCAATTCCTTTTATTCTGAGGTTTAGTACTCAATCAAAAATATACATTTTGAATTTCCAATAACAAAATATCCTCTATTGAACATCACGGACCTAGTAATAAATTTTGGGTGAATCTAGATAAAGTGTTTATAAGCCCATTCACTTCACCATGGGGAGAACAAATCATTTTCATTAATAAGAAGGATGGCAGATTTTGACTTTGTATTGATTTTCACAGCCTCAAAAATATCCTGATAAATAACAAGTGTACTATACCATATATTTATCAAAATTTGGATCTGATATGTGGGGACTAATCCATCTCGTGGGTATATCTTCATCTAGGTTATTATCCAATAATGGTGAAGAAGGTTGAAGTCCCCATGACAACGTTTTATTAAAGTCATGGACAGTGTGAATTCTTAGTGATTCCAGTTGTACTCACTAATGCTCCAAATATCTTCATGGTCATAATGAATAAAGTATTTCAATATTTCCTATATAAATTTGTGGTATTTTATAAAAATTATATATTAATAACTCCAAATTTCATTAGGAACAAGAAGAGAATATGATTTCTATTTTGATGACCTAGTAAAAATAAAGGAAGTTTGAATGATTTAGTGAATTTAGGTTCTTAATGGATAATATATCATTCCTATTGAATTTTATCACCATTAAAAGGATTAATATTGATATTATGATAATAAATTAAATTAAATTATAAACCAATCATCAAGGTGGGATATATATCTACAGTTTCATTGGATTAGTTGGGTACTATCAATGATTTTTTGCTTTCATCTGGTGATTTTTAATCCCCAAATAATTCAGACTAGGAATGGAGTCATATTTTTCATGAGTTATATATAAGAGGAGATATTTTAAAGTTTAAATTAGAGGCTAATAAATTCACATGTACCTACATTACCCACTTGCGGGGAAAGAGTTTTAATCTTTAGCGGTGCATTCCAAAATGTATTAGGTTATTAAATCATGCAATATGAAATGTGACAGAATATTCCACTAAACAATTAAATATCAATGAGAATATATAAAACATTAATGATCTAAAATTTGATTAAATGATTCTCATATTTATGATTTTTCAACATTTTAACTATAGAGTCAAGTGTGACATATATAGGGTTCATAAATTCATGATGTATAAATTCAGATAAAAAGACAATTCTGCTACACTAATGGTGGTTAGAACTGATCAAATGTTTTGATTGTTCAATACATTACCATCTAGGGATGAGTAAAATGTTAGATATTCTATGAATAGAAACTATACCATAACCCTATTGATAATGAGGAATTAAAGGGTTCCAATCTTGTTGGACATGTTGTGTTTGGACATGGGAAACATAATAGGATCTCTATATGACCTTAGTCAAATAACTCCTAAAACATTTATTCATAAGAGGGTCACTAAGACTGAATCATATGATGGTCTGTTATAGAAAATGGTTTTGAATACAACATATATTAACAATTTTAGTTATTGAATAATATAATTTGGTAGTCATCTATATGTACCATTAAAACCAAACATGATAAGTGAAATTCATAATTAATAAAATATGTTACCCATCTCTTTTCATCAAATATGAACAACAATGCAGAGAGATATGGTAAAAAAATTGATGGAATAACATAACGGGGAATATTTATTATATGAATGAATGGTAATAGAAGTGGTTTGGATCTATTGGTATAGACCCACAAAACCATTGGTATACCCTATAAAAATGGTATGGAAGACTGTTGGGGGATTCACCATCGGTATAGACCTATAACATTAGTTTTACCTAACAATTGATATAGGTAATTCTAATGGAAATACTTATACCAATGGTTCAGTAAAACTATTTGGTAAAGGAAATCTATTTAAAAAAACATAGTTCTTGGTATTGGTCGTAAAACCCCTCCCCCCTTATATTCCAAGATATTGCAACCACACTACGACATATTATATTTTAATATAAAAAATTATATGTAAGTTTTTATAAAAAAAATTAATTGGCGATGTTATGATTATTTATATTTTTTCAATAAATAATTGAATCACATATACTAACTGTTTGGAGAAACCATTGGCATAGGTGTCCAAAAAAATTACTTATACCATTGGATTGACTAAACTATTGGTATAACACCTTTTTGGAAATAAGAAATCCAAGACTTCCTATTGATCCCAAAACCTCACACTTATAATTCCTTGACTCTACCAATATAATGTGACAACTTATATTTTCATGTATAAAAATATAAATATTTACATTTTAAAAAATTTATAGTATGATATTTATTGAAATTATTATTTTTATGTATAAACAATGTCACCACATACACTAAGAGTTTGGACTGAGCATTAGTAAAAGTGTCCATAAAAACTAAATATAACATGGTATTTCAAATCCATTGGAATCAGTGTCAAGGAAAACTATATATACCATTGGTTTGGTCAATATAATTATATAGGTGTCTATATACATACAAATAACAATGATTAATAATAAAATTGGTATAAAATGGGTTTTATTGATCATATTTCATCTATAATTTGTATAATTTGTATCGCATTGGTGAGAATAAAAAAATTCAAGACTGAATGATATATTAATTACGGTATGATTCATTCATTCCCTATAATAGTATAGAAATGAGAATACATAATCAATGATTTTATTTTTGGACTCCTCTAAAAGTATAATTGAAACAATCTCACATGTGTAGTAGTCAATCTCCTTAAAAATTTATTGTATTTTATTACTATCAATAATGATTTCCCTTTTGAACAACATTAAATGACACACATAAGATATGTGTTATTAGTATAGTAAGTTACTCTCTCTATTATATCTTATCAGGATTTGAGGAATATATCAAGGTTACGGATAATCCTTTAACATGTATTAGATATGAACCAGTGTTTCAGAACATCATATCACAATATGACTTATGGGCAATATGAGAAATAGATTAAAAACATAAAGGATATTGTGAGAATTTGTTTAATGGATTCACAAGGATATTTGAATAAAAGAAAATCCCTAGTTTAGTTATCATAAAAAATCATCAATTCTATCATTAACATGGAACCTTATGAGTGACTATATGGGAAGTACAATCAGATATCGACATGATGGGATGAATTGAGAGAGAGAAATCTGACGGTACCTAATCATTTCCAAGAGATGAAATAGTAGGTTCTATCCATTTAGGTTTATATAAAACAATCCCAAAGTGGATCGAAAACCTTTTTATATAATCATCGATGAGACAAAGAGTTTGAGTAAAGATATAATGGGTTCCATCATATATCCCCATCGATTAATCATATGAGTTTTGAAAAAAATGGTAATACAAATTACTAGATACATATGCTCATTTGAGATCCTTAATTTAATTGGAGCTCTGAACTATCAACTGGAACATTCAAATAATCTATCTCTTGAATATTATGTATTCATCGTTTCACTTGTGAGTAAGTACATTCTAGACCACTCACATGTACCAGATCAAGAGGAGGTACATTAATATAGTGATATTTAATACAAGGAGTAGCCAGTGATGATCATAGGTCAACGCGACAGTGTTATATGAGACAAAACAAATCTCATGGTCAATGTGAAATAGTGGAACCACATTATTGTGGATGAAACAAGGTAAATTTAAAGGGTGATGGAATATATCTAACTGCATTTATTTTTGGTATGAAATTAAATTTTGAGTACGAAATTTAGGATGGTGAAAAAATTTAAAAACCAATGAATTTATAAATTAAGTCCACATTATAAATGTGAAAATGAAATATTAATATATATATATATATATAAGTCCTATGCTTATAATTTTTTATTTTGGTCTGTTTTAGGAAATATCATATCATGATTAAAAATAAATTAATATTCATACCACTTTACAATATAACTATTTTACAGTGACTGTTATGGTTTTAATATATATATATGTTTTTGGTAAACTCTTATTGACTATGACAAAAGAGGTGATAGGCTAAAATAGTATGATCATACCAAATGAAGCGCATGCCACAAATCGTCTAGGGGAGATGTAATCATAGGTATTTAAAGATGAAGAATCTATTGTTTATATATAAACTATATTAAAAACAATGTATGAGATAAATTCATTTGTATCATGATCTCAACCCAAAACATGTTCTCTATACCTCCCTAATAATTTATTTCAATCACACACATTACACTTTAGGTGTATTGTTGTTTAGTAAAGAGATATGTATCACTTCCGTAGTAATACAGTTAAAAAAAATATTTTGGAAATAATGATTATATTTAACCCATTATATTATTAATTAGGTAATACTGAAATAATGACTTGGTTAAAAATTTTATTATTCATACAATGAAAATAAAATTTCATTTTTTTGGATATATATGGTTTCCAACAAAATAGTATTTTTTATGAACTGATTGATTTAACAAATAAATTTCTTTGTTTTTTAATTTTTTGAATACATGTTATTTATTGAAATATAAATGATTATATAATTTTGTGCACTAAAATGTAATTTTTATAAGGGTTAGAAAACTATAATAATTATGAAAACATTATTTTTTGATAAGTATGGATTTTTATATAAAATTGTATATTTTTAATATTTGGAGAAATATTTTTCTAACATAATATTATTTCTCAAGTGAGTATGTTGTTATTTTTCAATGGTGAGTTTGTCAAATTTTTTTCTGATAGTTGAATTTTTGGATGAAAATTGAAAACAGTATAAAAATATGTTATGCATTTTGACCTCATCAAATATTAAAAATGATTTCATTAATATGATTACTAGAATCAAATCTTGTTATTAATTTTCTCATTTAAAATATTTCCTTATTTACCTTATTTACCTAATTTTATAAACCCTTATAAAAACCCGAAAAAACATTATTATATTTCGTGGATTTAAAATTTTTTATTTCAGAACAAGGCTTAATTCCACATCATTATTGAGTATTATTTTTAATGAGTTCGGTAATCTTCCGTATTCAACACCAATTTAGAATATACTATGGTAAAAAAACTCTGGAATGGATTGTGGTTTTCATTATATAATCATACTTGGTACAAGACCCTTGTTTTTAAATTAACAATGAATTCCCTTTCTATGGAAATAAAACCCCACCTGATATCTTTTTTTTGACAAGTAAAAAAAATTATTCATAAAGATACTCTTTTATTCCTTCTGTATACTCCTATAAATGTGTTCCTAGGTTCTAATGATGTACCCAAAATTATTTTAGATGACACATCACAGTGTAAGGTATCCCCTCATTATCATCTTTATTCATGCACATTCATTGTATTATACATCATTCTTTCCAGTATTTGTTATCATAATATGTTTTACCCCACCACTATTTTAGTCCATAATATTTTAATTTTATGTAATACCACATTCAATCTCATTAAACCCTTATATTATTATTTAAATATCTCTTTTATAATACATAATTTCTGTTTATATTTTCATTATCAAACCTTCATATAGGGAATACACAATCCCATTTCATCTAAATTGTATTAACCTGGATATATTTATCCATGATTAATTGGGAACATCCATGTGTATAATAAATAAAATTAATCAATTGATGAAAGGAATTTTTATATTGTATGATCTTTTTGGAGAACATACACTTGTTCATGATATAAATGTGATCGATGGTCATACAAATCTAAAGCATCCAAATTAATTGGGTAGTGGTTTAATCTCTTGAGATACCATGTATGTTTCATGTGAGGTTATCTTAATCACACTATGATATTATTTCACTGTATTTTTCACTGAATTATGTTTTCTATGTCATATTTTATGTAGTTTCCACAGTTCCATGTTTCCTTTAGGTTAGCATCTTATGTCAGTAATTATTTTTCGAATTTATTTTAATCACCTGTCTTATGTCACCTTTTTATTCCACTTGAATATCTGGTAATAATTTATCTAAATATATGGTTTTATTATTCCATTACTTTTCTTTATTGATGACCCCATTAATATTTACGTCCCTATGATATCCCATGTTGTTTTAGAAGTGCAATTTAATATTAATGGAAAATTGTATACTTTTTAAAAAATGTAGTCATACATTTTTTAGGTTATATTTATATGTACCTGCTATAACAAATACACTATAACTTAGGATCTTCTATGATTGTATTATCTATAGAATTATTTAATAATTATAAATAGAGGTTTATAAAATTATGGGTTTTCAAATCAGTCATAAATATCACTTGGTGGATCATACATCAATCAAAAGTTTCATTTTTGGGTCAAGATTCACTTAAATATATTCCATGGAAGTTCAAGTCATCAAAAATAATTTCCCCTTATCAATATAGATATTCAACCATATTCAATGCAATGGAAGGTGATATTATACCTCACCCATCATCATCAATGTATATGTGGTCAAAATAAAATAAATCATTATATCATAATGTACCCATTATAGAAAAATGAGATTCATAACATTAAAAAATAAAATCAAGTTTGGAAAACATTTATAATTCAATCAGTGATAGTAAAATGTTATTCATAGAGAAATTAAACTATTATCCATATATATTTATTAACATTAACTGTAGTCAAAATACAATCAAGATAATATGGATTATCATATTTACACCATATAGGTTACTAAAATGGATTTATTTTAATAATTTATTCAACCAACCAATATATGAAATATTTGGTAACTCCCATATTTCAAAGGATTAAAAATAAGGTATTCACAATTTAAGGGATTTATATGAAGAATGTAATGGTCATACACAAAAGTATAGTAGGCACGAGAATGGTAGGAATGCATTGTTCCTCTAAAAGAGAAGAGAATGACAATATAGATCCATATAATGAAGGTGGAAGGTTTAACATAATGAATATAATTGATCAAAAATATGATATATCAAATGTAATGACATATTTTAAAATAATAATTTCATGAGTATGAAAAAAATAATCATTTTAGATTAGATATTCCCCTGATCATTTTAAATAATCTTAAAATATATATTTTTAATAACTAGGAGAAAATAATATATTATTGAAACCCTGAAACATTATTTTGGGTGATTCATAATAAATAAAATATTCAATGGAGTGATGTTTTCAAATAGAATAAAAAAAATAGATTATAGATGTTATATTTCACATTATTAAAATAAAATTGACTGGTCATTTAAGAAGTAATTTTAAAAAAGGTGAAAGTAAATATTTGAAAATTATATAATTTTGAAAAATAAACGAAAATAGTATTCCATTGAAAATAAAAATTTTATCAAAGGAATATTGGGGTAGATGAATTGAAAATTATATAAAATTATGGATTTTTTAAATATATTTTGAAATACCAATTTCAAAATAAAAATCATAAAAAGTGTAAAAAAACATCCATTAAAAATTATAGATAGAAAATATGTTTTTAAATGAGATAAAACATGATAATGAATCATGTTATAAAGGATAAATTGTTTGGAAAATGAAATATGGAAAAATATGGTAAAATATTATTAAATGTGATAATAATTATTCAAAATAATGATATAAATTTGTCGTTGAATTTTTTGTAGGGTAAAATTATTTAAACTAAATATTTTTTAGATAAAAAATTATCACTAGGTAACATTTAATAATGTATTATATTTGTAAAAACCGTTATTTTAAGAATTAAATTTGAGATTTTTGATTTTATCTCCTCTAAGAGAGTTGTGTTATCTAAAACGCCGATTACAATGGTAACAAATGAATCAATAGAACATGATAGATATAGAATTAAATAAATATTAAAATTTATTTTTTAATGATATTTAATATATTGGTGTGAATTAGAGAAGTGAAAATACAATATAATATAATTTTTGTATTTTGATTTCAAACATTTCACATAGAGTTGAAATTGAAAAAATCTGTTCCTTTTAGCATTAGTAATTTTTAAGAAAAAACCCCTAGAATAAGTGAACTAGTAAAAAGAACATTGAACTTCATGAAATATAATATAATAATCTTAATAAGTAATAATTATTTTCTAAAATTTAATCATGCCTCAAAGAATAGATATTTTCTCAAATAAGACATACGATGATATTACATTATGTGAATGTTCTCTAACATAATTTATAAAAAATTAAATATCTTCATAAATTATTTAAAAAATATATTCGTACCTAAAAAAATTATAATTTTCATTTATAATAATATGTACTTATAAATTATTTATTTGTACCAATTATTCTATGCTATTATTTTAAGGTTTTGAAAGATTATACTACATTAATTCTATCATTAATTGTGTTGATTTTATTTCTAAAGTTTATAATACAAAAATCATTAATGTTTCTATAATTTAATTACTATAATTATTTATAAAATATTAATTTCCCCACATGCATGTTTCACTATTTATCATTTATTTTGAAGTTAATGATGATCATGTTTTTATTATTATCTAATACAATGTGTTCTTTTTTCTTATTTATTGACTAAAATATTGATATATCCATTCTAGAAACAATGTAATTTTATTATTAAAATACCAAAATCATATTATATAATTACATTATTTTCATTGTTATGAGTGATATAGTTTTATAACATTGTTCATGTAGGGGGTCTAACTAACCTCAACATGAATATATAGTAAATATAAGATGATTAAGAGGTTATTTTTATCAACATCATTAAAATATTATTATAATGATATCATTTCATGTTTTTTAGTTTGATATATCAGTATAAAAATTAATTTGTAGATGAAATCATGTATAAGATGCATTTTTAAGTTATAAATAAGTTGTTATTCTTTTTTAGTTATCATTGTTACGAAGGTGAATTCTATAATGATTTTTAATCGTTCATATCAATAAAATGTTAAAAATTTCCATTTCCTAAAACACTATTCATATCAAAACAATTATATATTTATTTTATGACTATTCTTATAACTATATTTTAATAGTTGTAATGACATTTTAAATTCATCGCACTATGAAGATGATACTCCATACATGCTCATTGATAAGGATTTAATTTTCCTAGGATGAGTGATTTGAGTAATCTGGTTAATAATTTTAAAATATTAAAAAATATATAAATATCATAATTAATCATTAACATATTTATATAGTTAGTTTAGGTAGTGATGGAAAACAATGTTATATCCTAAAGGGGTTAAGATTTACATATTCAACATCTACATTTTTTTCCTAAAAGATAATAGAAAAGGTGGTAAATTATTGTTTAATAATTATAATTACACATCAATATACTAATGATACTATTTTTATCAATGATTATGGATTAATGTTATTTTAGGATAATGAAGCACACATTATGAAATTGAAATGTGAAATGTATAGTTTGAAATTTATACATCACTTCTTGGATTGTATCATTTGTGAAGATAATTATGCCTTAGAGTTATATAATTTTGAGGATTCTAGAAACAATATAATTTTTATAATAATTTTTATAATAGTTTTGGTAATACTTTCTCCCAAATATGTTACTTATATTGCAATTGGATATGAGAAGAGGAGAGTGTATCTTATAAGTGAAAAGGGATGTCATTTTTTAAAATACTCATCCATTTTTAATATGGTAATTATCTCTATTGGAATAATTCTCATAAATTGATAAAAAATAGAGGGGTGAAGTGGTAATTTTATTAAATACCTCAAACACAAATTATAACACATTTTCAATACATATTTGAGGAAATTTACTCCTACATATTTTATTTCAAATTATTTATTCAAAATATTATCTAGTTCTTACCAAACTAGCTTATCCATATTGAATAAAAATTTAATTTTACAATTTATATATTATTTATATAACGGTTGTAAAATTTTGAATCCATTTAATTTTCTAGTAAATATTTTTAAAAAAAAATTAATTTTAATATAATAAGTATATAATATATAAAAATAAATTTATTGCGGACAATTTTTATTAATTAATAAAACCTTAACTAATAGTTTTCAACTAGAATAAATATTTTCACTTTTATAGTATTCAAAATAAAATCAATATTTTATCTATAATAGAGCATTATACTTTATTAAATCATTTTTATAAAATAATAATTCACCAAATTCATGATATTAGTAAACACATTTTATCAAAATATTCACCTAAAAATAATTTTCTACATGAATCAAAATAATTTATATTAATATAATATATTCATGATAAATCCACAAATAATTTTCTTCCTTCAAATTAAAATTCATGAATTTATAAATAAAATTTTAAATTAAAATAAAATTAAAATATAAATATAATTTTTTTATGAAAATGACTTTTTAAACTTCAGGTATTTTTAAATTTATTTCATATATATTTCTAAAAAAAATTTATAGTAATATATATGATTTAAAATATATATAATTATTAAAATAATAATATTTTATCTATGATAATTTTCATTTTTTGACGTAAAATAAAATAAATCATTTTCTTGAATGCTTAATTGGATGACATCATTTTAAAAATATTAATAAAAATAATAAAAATATATAATTATTTAAATATTTCATTACAATATTAATTTTTTGTTCGGTTAGTTAGATATTTTTCTGGACATATACTACTGAAGATAATATCAATTTAAGGAATCAAAAATCTCTATTCATTACATTATTCCCCCATTAAATATATTTTCCCATTTCATTTTAAATTTATATTGATTGATGATAGTATGTCATAGGCAATCATAAAATATCCATCATTCAATAAATAATTTATAAAATTAAATATCATACTCTCTTAGTTTATTTCATGAATATTTTATTTTGTTTAAAAATAATAGGAATTCATATAATCATGTTCCCCATTACGTATATTCACTAATAATATATTCTTCATTACATAATATTCAACAAACCATTTTAATCTCCATGATAATAATCTATAATGAAATCATTTATTCTGTGAAAATTTAAATTTTCCATGAACAAAAATTTCGTAAAGTCCTGCACAATTCTATAAATTTCATTATCCAAAAAATATATAAAAATCATCAAATATATCAATCATAACATTTTAATTTCATAAATTATAACTTCCATTACCATTAATATAATCAAACTATATCTTTATCCAAAACAATTATCCATTCTTAACTCAAAATCAAGAATATATTGAACCAATGTTTTACCCATAAATCAATAATGATTTCTCCAATTATTGTTCCTTTGAAAAATTTCATTATCATACAATCACTCTTAAATGATATTTATATCATTTAAAATATATTTCCATATCATGAAAGAATAAATAATGAAGAAAAATCCATCAATGTTTCACACAATCCTCAAATAAATTATAATATACGAGAATTTAATTTATAAATAAAAATCACCAACGAAAAAAACTGAGAGTGAAAATATTTAATTTCTATTCAAATATCAATATTACTAAATATGTAAGACATGTAAACTCGCTATTTCTTTATGTCATAAGAAATATATATTATATATCCCAACCACTTCAATATGCTTTCTTCTTCTGGTAAGATACACACATATTATTGGATATTAATCTTAATTTTTTATCATAATCTTTAAAAATACTAAAACAAAACATCATTTTTATAATATTAAATAATGTTATAGTAAATGATTATATGAATATGACATCTCAGTACCATAATAATTTATACAATGTAATAATTATTTTAACCTATGAAATTTTATTTTTATCATAATTAGTTTTTACAGTAAATCTCTGGTTTCTAACAAGATTACATTAATTTATGTTGTATCAAAAAATATAAACTAAATCGTAAATTTTATTAGCAAGTAAATACATAATAGTGTATTTTATATATAATATCAGTGGAAAAATAATATACCACCAATATTTTCTATCCATTAGTTCTTTCTTGGGCCCATTAATCAAGTAGATGAGTGACTAATGAGTCAATACTCAAAAAAATATGGTGATTAGCCCAAGGTGAATATCCTCTACAAACACAACCACATGATACTATAAAAATAAGGATACTGTTTAAAGGATAACCATGTAATATATACTACACTACAACATTACGATTTCATTGTATTCTTGGAATTTTCCATTATATTATATGTAGTGTTTTAACTAATTCCATTTATCACAATATCTATAATATTCGAAATTACCTCAAAACCCCTAATGGGATATACAAATAATTGATATTATGATCAACCATAAGATAAAAAATATTGATAATAATTTTAACTCTAAATAAATTCTCTACTGATAATATCATAATTGTTAATGATATTTTACCCCTACTATTATAACATTAAAATGAAACCATGGATGTCACCATCTAATTAGATGATGTAAAAAATACTTCATTTTAAAAATATCAGATGATAGTGTAGAAATATAGTTTTTAATAATTTGGGAATCATAAACCTTATGTCATGTTTAAAAAGTGGATATTTATTCAAAAATATGATTAAATACATAATAAAAAACTAGTCTTCAATATCTCCCATAAATTAAAAACCTAATCAACTCATATAGATATAAAAAAATTCCATATCTTACCCATAATGTAGGCTTACTCGAAGTTGAAAGACTAATGTTATTTGAACAACCTTCATTGCCTCGAATTCAGATCATGCTATGTAATTATGAACCTGATTATTCTATGGTCTATTTATACCACAAAACATCCTCCTAGTTAGTAATATCCCCAATAGTGTAATATGTGAACAACTACTTCCAACTCTACATTATGTGTTAGGAAATTCCTATCATGTTGCATCAACTGTTGATACTCATACACAACAACTCAATACCCCTGTATAGGAACTCCTCCTTGTCTGATAGCTGATGTTTCACAGTAAATAGTGTCACACATTCTTGTATCTAGAAAAATATGTATTTGTGCTAATGTCAATATCCCTTTCAGGTCCTGAAAGGTCATCTGACACGAGCATATCCATACAAAAAACACACCATGTTTAGTTGAGCATGTCAACAAAGCTACTGAATATGAGAAGTCATGTATTAAGCATCTATAGTAACCAGATAGCCCATTAAAATCAACACCTATAATACATTCTTTGGATGTCTCCAGGAGACAACTTCACTAAATTTTCTAGGTCAAATAATGCTACTTCATCTGAGATTTGGTGATAGAGGAAGTGAGTCTGATTCATCTCGTTGTGGATCTTTTTAATCTTAGATTATAACTAATGCTTTCTCAGTATACTCAAAATGATCTCAAGATGTTTGTCATGTTCATGTAGATTTTGAGAATACACCCATATATCATCCACGAAAAGAACAAAAAAAACAATTCCTGGTATTTTTGGAACACTTCGTTCATCAGTTCTATAAAATATACCGACATGTTTGTGAGACAGAAAAAAATTACCAAATACTCATTCAGACCATAATAGCTAAAAAAGGCTATGTGAGGAATGTATAATGATTTAACATGCACTTGATGATAACCGAATTTGAAATCAATCATAGTGGAAACCTGATTTCCTCAGACCTAGTCAAAGAGATCATTTATCCATGATAGAGGACACCATTTATTAACCATATAATAGTGAAACATATTATAATCCACTCATATCCTTTGGGAATCGTTTACCTTGTTCCCGAAAAGGACTAGGGAACCCCATAGAGAAGTACTGGGACAAATGAAACCATTTTCCTCTAAATCCTATAGATTCCTCTTGAAGTCTTGCAACTCTATCGTAGCCATCATATAGGGAAGAATGGATACCAATGCAACTACTAGAAATAGTTCAATAAGGTACTCTACCTATCTCACTAGAGGTAACCCTGAGAAGTCATTTGTGAAGATGAACCTTAAACAATCATCCACTTTAGGGAAATCTATCTGACATGTTACCTGATCATCTAGATATAAATATTCAATTTAGTTTGTCATACCATCAACTCCATGATCATCGAGTCCATCTCATCCCACCAGGACATCTAATTTTTCATTATAGAGAAACAATATTCTCTCTAGTGATGTTAAACTCTTTCTAAAGTAATTGAAATCAAAGAAGACCTAAAAAGAATCCAACTACTCAATCCTATGAATGATATAAAATAAATTCATCATGAGGATGTAGAGGTCCAATATGAAATGAAACATACCAAACTCTAGGGGGAACTCCCTACAAAAACACAAAGCTTCTACCCTGATCCCTAATAGATTTTCTAGAAACATCACACCATCAAAATTAAAAACGCAGAGACCAATGTTCTTCCCAAATGGAAATTATTTTAAAATATGTAAACCCCATATATAAAAATGAGAAGAAGCTAAAACATAGTATAATAGAATAGTAACAATGACAGTAAAATGTACATAATCATACCCCTTTAGGGTCTGTTTCACTGCATATTCCAGGCATGTACCCTGACCATGTGACACAAACTGGAAACCATAAGTTGTTTCACCATATTTTCATAGTGAACACAGGATTTGGATACAAAAACCATAACCACCACCTTGGACAAAAATGATAGATGAACTTTCTCTCACAATATAGTGAGAAGATACAGACCCCACTCCTGAACATGGAGTCTGTGAAGACCATCTCCCTCTCGCTACCGATGGAAATGTCATGCCGAAGCATTGTAGATATCCCATCATGCCTCACGATCTGCACTTGACTGGGTCTAGTTGATAATCTGGCCTTATATTCCCTAGCATACTACACTGGTAGAACCCCACTTGGCTTCCTGAAAATAGATTTTTATTATTATTATCACAGCAAGGATCCTCCAGAAGAAACATCTTATAGCTGGTCAAAACAATACAAAATTCAGGTGTTGAACCTCCTTGGATCACACATCCATATTCCATAAGGTTACACTCTCTAATCAGTTCTTGATACACTATAACATATATATTATTCATCCTGATAACATTTACCTTACATAAAATTTCATTACATGAGTCCATCCTCAAGTCACCTATTTGTCGACACATCCTCACCCATCAGAATAGATTTGTATCACATGAACATAGTATAATGGTCCAAATATTCCAGAACTAATAAATCCCCCTTCTCCAGAGGAATAATCTCATGGGCTATGTTAGCCCTCAGTATCCTTAGATAGAAGTGATCATAGAAGCATGTCTCAATATATTTTGATGCCACGTCCAGATGATTCATTTCCTGAGTGATAACATCCGAACATATCTTGTTGGAATCACACAACATATACGTCATGATATTTACCCTACTTTCATGATTCATATCTAAATTATAAAAGATCTAATGTATTCCCTCTATCTGTGACTCTAAAAACTATGTTCAGTCATCCCATAAAAATGTGAGTCAATTTTGATACTAAAAAACTCGTTTTGGCTCTTCCATAAATGTGGCCAGCTGTGGTGTTCCCAAAATTGTTTACATAATCTTCATAAACCTTTTGCCGAATATCCCATTATCCCCTGCATCCGGTATAACAAAAATTGTCTCAACTGGGATGACTTAATGATCTACTATTATCCTATGGCATGACACTTTTGGGGTATAATCATCTCCACCATCTTTTCTTACAACCTGAGGTAGTCAAGGTTGCATGAATCTACAATGCCAAATACACAGTTCAGTTATCATATCCTTTTAAAATTTCACAACTCATAGGAACATA
This sequence comes from Viscum album, assembly GCA_963277665.1. NCBI lineage: Eukaryota > Viridiplantae > Streptophyta > Magnoliopsida > Santalales > Viscaceae > Viscum > Viscum album. Next base: position 122,986,889 of record OY728164.1, on the reverse strand, counting down.
TACAAAACAAGATAGATAAAACCCATACTATAATATCCCACCCCTCTACATACCCTATGGTTAAGGTCTAGGTGTCAAACCAATAAAAGATACTACCAAAATTCCACTACCATGGTCAGGTCTGGTCATGTTCTCAGCCAAATCCTTTTTAGTTTCACAGAATATCCACCTCAATATCTTCATCATCACATCCCATTAAATATGGTTAAACATATTGTATAAAAAATTAAAATCCATGGGAACCCATACTCCTTGATAATCAAAACACGACATCCACCTATAGCACATCGTAACACAATTCTCCTTAATGTGATAACATAATCGACCAAAATCTGATGCAAGAGGGCCCATACACGTTACAGACCAAATGTTAGAGTCCAACCAATCCAATAAATAATAATTATACCAATAATACTATAATAGTAGTAGGCATATCTATGATTACATTTATCAAAACAGCATTCTATCAGCAATGTTCTATAAATGGCATGGATATTTTTCATGTCCTGTGATTTCTAAAAAGAGCCTATATTATGTATGAGAAATAATACCCTCATCCAATCTAGATTAAATGAAATATAACTAAAAATAGTATTAATAATCATATCACAACACAAATCTGTCACCCAATAGTGAAATGGAATCAACTGTAAAAGCTCAAAATCCAAAAAAAAACAACAACCCAATTCGAGGGAATTTGGGTTTTCACAATAAACCGGGTAGCTAGTCCAAATATAGCTTATTAAAAAATTCAATTTCCTATTTATCACATTATATTTTCACCAAACATCAAATAAAAATAGAAATGAAAAATCAGATACCACATTGTAACATCTCGATCCCATATGTCACTCAATAGTCCTCCAAACCTGGTTGCCCACAAGGCCTCAAGTTCATCTCCCCGATTTCTAGAGGATACTACCCAGCAACAGGGTCCTAGTTGTTATAGTGGGGTTAATATTATATCATTTTAAGTGTGTAGGGAATCAAGATAATATATAAATAATATAAGTAGTGATAACATAAAATAGAATTTAACAATGGAATACTCATAATATAAATTACCCGAATTCATATCATACAACGGATGATGATACATGTTATATAAAATATCCAAAATAGGATACACAACATTCATATAAAATAGATGTTATAAATTTAAAAAAACACCAAAAATTATCTTAGAAGCATTGCAAGCATCATCTTGGTCCCATTCCCTCCTTCTCTTAAGCAGCATATCAAGTACATATAGGAGGGGGATTTACCTTATGGGAACTTGCAATCATATTATCTATTTGGATCCAAGTCAAAAACCAAACTTATTGTGAGAATAAATCCTCTTTAGAACCAAATGAGGTATATTCCATTATATTAGTGAATATATATTGTAGGAAATGTGCAATAATGAATATAGTAAGACGGGAAGTACTCAATTATTAGTAACCTCAAAGAACATATTTATATTAAGATTACATTTAATTATTTTTTTATCAATTCAGTTACATCGAATTCTTATTTCTTGACACCCACATAAATCTCGTCATCCCCCATATAGGTGTAAGAAAAACAAATGCCTCAACATTCCACCTAAGAAAGCAGATGTGAAGAAATAATGCATGATTGTGCTTTGTCTTTACAGGCGCATTAAAAACCATTCCATTTCAATTTTCAATTATAATTAGAGGCCTTCCATAACATTCCTAAATGGAATCCAGGTATGAATCAAACTGAAAATACACTAGCACGTTACAATCCCATCTTAATGAATCTATGATGAACATTCTCTCACTTTATTTTTGGTATAAGTTAACATCTCTGAGCCCATTGATGGAGGTCCAATAAAAAGCCGGAAGTTTTTCTCATTACATATAGGGAAATTACACCTAATCATAATGATGGATTTCTTCATTGGATCCATGATTCACTCGGAATATACGTCCAACCTCTGTGATCCCATCAATGAAATCCCTTAATAGATCTATAGATCACTGCTGGATTAAAAAAATTGAACCATATGTGCCCATCCAATGCATTCCAATAGAATGTAATGTTCACTCATGCTACAAGGTAATGTAGTCTAATGATCCCATCTATGGTATTCTAAATTGAATAAATGATTCACCGTTGAATAATTATTATTTCCCCATAACACATTCAATTAAAAAATTTAGTTTCCATGCTTAGGTAATACCAGAAGCATCTATTATAACTCATGGATAAGGGGAGTCTCAATCATGGACCAACGTCAAAGTAATTCCATTTCATTTACTCACATGGTCATATTTCTCATAATGATAATTAATTATAAATTAAACTATTACAAGAAATATTATTTGACCTAATCATGTGGTTAGGTTCATGATTGGAGCAATTCACTCTAAACATGCTTAAATAATAATATGTATAGAAGGGTTATGGGGAAAGTCAATTATCCTAGACCATTGGCCAATTTTATTACAATCTCTCACTATTGTAATTTTTTTAAATACCAATTTCATTTTTAACAACCCATAAAATAAAATCAATGGCATGCCTTATAGGCATCCAAGGCCAAAAGACCATAAACAGTCATCCAAGGGAACTCACCCATGGGGATTCCTATAATCAATGTATAAAAACTGATTCATTATTTAAAACACCTGTTAAATTAAGAAAATAAATCATATCAAGAAACAAGGGTAAAATATAATTCAATGTGACACCCTAAAAATGGAGCCATGACACTTGGACATATATAAACATCATTACAAATAGTGAAAGGCAGGAGCCCACCTACCTTATGCTCATGTTGTACACGTCATCTAGAATCAATCTCTAATTCTACCTAGTTTGGGAGAAATCTGAATAATGCATGAAGAACATTATATTAGGGAATGTGAGACTAAATAAAATGATTGTAATTAATTTTAAGGGAAATTTGAAATGGCTAAAATGGAATAAAGGCATTACCAATACTGATCTGATGAGACACATGAAACTCGATTCAGATCATGGGAGGGGAAGGAATCTGAAATCCTAGAAAATAATTCAAAGGTATGGATTTCACGGTTCCCTTAATCATAAAAAATTAAAGGGATATTTTTCTAATAAGATTAAAACACAATAACATAAATTAGACATTTTTCCCTAATTTATTGTGTTGCGCTATTTAGGTAAATGATTTTTCTAACTCTAAACCATTTCACATGGTTGTTGTATGTGGAAAGGGAAGGTCACATGGTTACCATCTCATAGTTTACCAATAGTGAAGCAACCATGTGAGGAGCCTCTATAAAAGGACATTTAGAATTTAAGACCTACCACTCACTAGACTCTATCTATTAGGAGAGTGACCCCATACCGCCTGATATCACAAGGTTTCTAATAACCATGCACCATACCCAAAACATCCCAAATATTGGGTTTCGGACTTCAAATGATACCGGGACATCCCTGAGAAACTCTTGATCCAAATAGAAACTCAAATAATGCATCATTTATGAATTTAAAATGAGAATTAATAGAAAATAAGTGATTTGTACCTCAATGAATTAATGTATTCATACACAATTCATCAATTAATTGTCCACTTCAACTCCATTAATTAATTCAACAATTTGGTAAACATATAATGTACATTAATTAACTTAATATTTGATTAATAATTTCACATATCAAAATCTAATAATTAATTCACCAATAAATTATTAACAATAATTTATTCCACAATTCGATAATTACCTCAAAAATTAAATATCCTCAAAATGCATTACTATTTCAATATTTAGTATATAACATCAATCCAATTAATTAATTTCCCAAATTAATAAATAAAATAATTACCATTAAATAATTCCTCAATTAATTAATCAATATCCACAAACAAAAAATCTAGTAATGAATCCCACAGATAATTATCTCACTCATGATCCTCATATTTCACAATTAATTATTTAATAAATTTTCTCAATTCTCAAATATCATTATCTCATAATTAGTTTGTCTAATAATAATCAATCAATAGTAATGACACAAAAATCCTCATTAATTAATTTTCTAATTAATTAATATATCTTTTTTAATTGTATTGACACTACAAACCCCATCAATTAATTCACCATTTAATTAGTTACATTAACTCCATTAATTAATAAAAATATTTAATTTATAAATTAAATAATGACATAAAACAGTTCCCTATACATAATTAGTAGACCATTAATTGTCTTGATCCATGATCTTAACATTTCATAAATAATCAACCCTTAATTATATCAATTTAAGACATACTAATCCCATGATTATTTCTATAAATTATTTTCTCAAATCAGAACTCAATACCAAAAAAAAAATTATACAATTAATCATCTTAAATAAAAATTAAATATCACATAATTAATTAAACAATTAATTATTATAGAGAAACAACTAAATATCACATAAATTATTCTATAATTTATTATCCCTATTCAATAACTTCAATATATATATAATTAATTAGAAAATTTTATTATTCAATTTGGAAAATCTCTATATCGCCATAATGAATTCAACAATTAATTATCCCAATAAAAAAATTTATAATCACACGAATTTGATTTAATTAATTCTACTATAATTAAATTAGTTCAATAATATAAATATCTCCATTATAATTTCCCATAATTAATTGTCAAATTCTCAAATCCCAAAAATTTATAATTAATTCTCCAATTAATTATCTCATTCATCAAAACGTAAATCTCACAATTTCATAATTACATAAATAATTAATTACCCATATTAATTATTTCTTTTTGGAATTAAAATTTATAAATAGATCATGAAGTAATTAAACATTCATATTTTTTTTAATTCACAACTATGGGATTTGAATTTTAGACCTCCTAACTCAAGAACAGTGATGAACACTTGCCAATGTATAATCCAAATATGAAGCAGATAAACAGAGAATGCAATAATGAACATAGTGAAGATCTAAACCCTAAATCCATAGTTAAATAAAACAAGATTTCTTATATCTAAATCAAAATCCAACAATCCGAGATCTAGATTCAACGAATCTATATATAGAACCATGTATCCCATATCTAGATTCAAAAAATCTATATCTTCACCCAATGCACATAGATATATATTTAATGTATCTGAATCTATATTGAAAAGTACATAATCATATTTCATTTATTCATGAAGAGGCGTGGAAGAGAAAGATAGATCTAGACTTGAATAATACTCATAACATGGAGGTGTGATGAGGGATTTCGATCGAAGATGGTGGTGGGAGGAAAAGGCTCAGTATATGGTAGAGATGTGCAGAGAAGTTCAGGTCCAAGTTGGAGTCTTTTCATAAGATATTTGGTCCATGGTGGAGGAGAACATTGATTATTTAAAAAATAAGAGATGCTTCCCTGGCCCTGAAGTCTACGTCTGATGAGTCTGGTGGTTTATATGAGTTTCGAGGGGTGACTTTAATATATCGAGCGTCAGAATTAAATGATGTGAAATATCATTTCACATAGTGTAATAAGACGTAGCATATGTCTTGATTTTTCAAATAAATCACATAAAACTGTTCAAAACCCATTAAATAAATTTTACACATGCTGCAATCTACCTTCTTTTCATATTGACATGTTGACATGTATTGAAAACCCATTACAATAAGTGTAAATTTAAAATATTTTTTATTAATTAAAACCTAGAATTAAATTCATTTAGTCTACCAAAAAACAGTCATGCCATCAATTTATATGATGATGTATATTTTTTTGTTGATATAACTCCCTACATAATAATGTCGCACCCCTGAAAAAATTCTGGAACATACACTGAGCAATAACCATACATGTATGGAAAAACATGTATATTCACAATGTGGTGTAACAATGTAATAACACATTATAAATAAAAAATATCCATCATTAAATGGAATGACAAAACCATTTTAATGGGAAATGGATAATATCATTATAGAAGATATTTATCACTTTGAGATTTAATTAAATTGAGATGGTTGTTATGTAAGATTTTCATCTCTCATGTGATGTACATCTATGGTTTTCATTGATTCAAAACACTAATGATGACGATGAAGAAAAAATTTATGGAATTGAATTATTTTAAAGAATTTTTTTTGGAAAAATATTTTACTCAAAACAAAAAGAAAATACTGAGAGACAATTTTTGAGTCTGAGACAAATGGATGGTGATAATGTTTCCATCTATGAACCAATTATTACAAGGATATCATGGAAGGATATGAACTACGTACGTAATCCCGAGAGAAATATTAAACATTTAATCGATAGTATTAAAATAATTATTAGAAGGAAACTATTCTTCTAATCATTATTACCGTATTGGGATATAGTATAACTTTTTATCAAGATAGAGAAACAATTTTCCATGAGTTATGACATCAAAAAGAAGCAAGATACAGAGAGTGTGTAAGATAAAAATATGTATAAAGAGAATAATGAAAATAAATATATTCCCAAATGTGGTAATTTTGAAAGGAAATACTGATGCCTTGGATTAAAGGGAATGATATTTTTCTACCTGTGAGGAAATAAAGTCCCCTAGGGTTTTGATTTCAATGGAAAGAAAGAATTCAACAATTTTTTTATGTATAATGATATGGGTAAATACACAAATGAATTCATCAAGAATCATGGTAATATTTATTAGAAGAAGTGAAGATATATATGTAAATTTTTTGTTTCTACTATAGTTGATGTGGAATAACTAAATTATTTATGTTTTCATATTTAAGAATTATTTTTTAAAAGTATATTATTAATGATATTCTTATTCTATGATTCATGAGATATATAAGGATTGTACAATGATAAATCTTTTTTATTAATTTATATGCATGTAATATTATATTAATGTTTTAATGTGATGAAATATTAGTAATATGATAATAAGAGCTAAATTGTGTCGTATTGGGAATTTAATGTAATGTTTATTTTCTAAATTAAGTATTTTGGATGAGTCTTGGGATTAATGTTTTATGGAATCGTTAATGATAAACATTGGAAAATATGGTATTATGTTAATGTATAAATTATAATATTAAATAAAAAATGATAAATATTATTCTCTTTGTATGTACTTAATTGTTGAAGGAATAACTTTTATATGTTTATATAAAAGTGGTTTAGGTATAAGAATTCCTCTCTAATACCCATCTCTTGGTTTAATAAATGAATCAGAGATAGATCAAAGAACATCCAAAGAATGTGATTATTAGTTTGAATTTTAATGAAATATTTCTTTTTATTTTCTGAAATTATTAACTAAATAATAAAAGAATCCCTCAACTATAAGAAATTTATTTTTGAACTAAGACATTATATATTTAATTTTTTTACAGAGAAATAAATTGACTTATAACCCATTCAAAATTTAAGTTATTGTGATGGTTAAATTTTTAGTGAACATATTCTCTATAACTCTCCATTAAAACTTGCTAGTCGACAGCTCTTGTGTGTCCATGATTTCACTTCACACAAATGTTATACTATTTTTAAGCCACGTTTTATGGTGATGTTAAAATTTAACTTCCCCTCTTATCAAGTGAATGTTTTATTAACCCTATTTACGTTATAGGATCCCAAAAATGAAATTTTAAAGTATTAAACATTGATTTTTGACAATTGAATTCAAAATTTAAGGGTAAATTTTTTTATAGGAGGGTAGATTTTAACAAAAAAATATCTAATTGGTTGTTTATTTTTATATTTAATATATTTGATATCTTACATTTATCACGACACACAGCTTAAAAATCAATGAAATATTATTATAACATAATCATTAAATTTGGAGAAATTATTATTAATAAATGTAGTATTAAAATTATATATTATATATTCAATAACGTTTTTAAAATAATTTATCTAATACAATTGATATGTATAAAATAAGAACATATCTCTTTTTTCACCTAAAAGCTATATTTTTCAAAAGGTAGTTTTGTCAATGTTTAATAGAACATTTGTTTTAAAACTAGATTTTGTATCATTTATAAATTATATTAGATAAAATATTCTTCACTTTTAAAATATTAATGTCAAAATTATCTAAGGGTGGATTTATTGGTATTTTATCAAAAGATTGATTTTCCAATGAAAAGTGAAAAATGAAACATTTTAGAAAACCATCAATTTATTATTAAAAAAAATAAATATATTTTCTCAATTTGATAATAACGTAAAATAAAAAATAATTAGTTTTAAATTATATATTTCATTTTATTTTAAAATTCCTTATAACATATAATTTTTTTGTACATTTTTTGGTTCATCTATGAATTTTTCAATAAAATTGTTTATCATTGCATTTTATGAGATTTTGATTAAATTAATTTGTGATTTTAGGTCCGTTGAATTTTTAAAAATTTATTCCATATTTATATTCCTAACATTGAATTTTATAAATTATGTTCCTTTCATTTTTTACCGATATTAATATTATTCTTTGTAAATTTTATTGACACGATAAATGTTAAACTACGTAATTTATGATAAAAATAAAATGACAATGAATGGAAAATGAAATCAAATATGAAAAAATATTATTTTATTATGTTAATATGAGTCTCAACACCTATGTATATAAATTCTTTCATTTAGCTGACATCCTTCCATAAAAATTAAATATATATTTTTTAGTTGAAGGAATGTCGCAAAATGACACTTTATTTGTCTTAAATGTATCTTTTGTGTCCAAATGAGGAAAAAGGTAGGTTATGAACTAATATAAGTGTAAAATTTTAACATATTACAATTATGTTAATGATATAAATTTATTTTTGACTTTTTATACGACATGGATGACAATATGATGACTATAACATTTTATTTAATGAAAAGTAAATCATATTGAATTCACAATGTCCATAACTATGTCATTTATAATATGGTCTTATACAGAAGATATGTTGAACTATAAATATAATTTTGAAATAAAAAATATTTATTTACATCATGTTATTTTTTGATCTTTTCTTTATGAAATAAATATCATAAAAAATTACACAACGATGATGCATTAATTTTGTATTATGGAAAATATCTTATAAATTTTTAAAAACATATTAATATAAGAATAAATTGAATTACTTAAGGTGATATATGAATTTAAAAAATTAGCATGACATACTATTTTATTTATTAAATGTTTTTTTATGTTATATTTTTTCATTATTTTCTAAAAGACAATTTAATGAATTGTGTCAAAATTTATAGTAATGATATTTTAAAATAAAAAATATTTTTTTAAATTAAATAAGGATTATAAAAATATTAAAATTACAAAAATAATTGGTATGAAGATAGAAATTTTATAAATGATCCAATTATTAGTCATTTATAATTTTATTATAACTTTTATAAACCTTAAATAGTAAGAATCCATGTCTTCACAGAATGAGTTAATGTAATTAAAAGAGGATTAAATCTAAAATATTAGGATTAAATGTTACAAAACATGTCTAGAAAACTATTTTATAGGGGATTTCAAACCATCCAAATATTATCATTCAAATGAATGGATTTTCGTTTATTTGTATTTGAAAATTAATTTATATTATTTTCATATTTATGGAGTTTTGAAAAATGCCCCTCAAATGATTTATAAAATGGAACCTCCTCAAAAACTTGTTCACATAACATTGAGGCATGTAGTTCAACCAACCAAAAAAACAACTCTTATTAAAATCATTATCCATGTTTTTTATGTATTTTTATTAGTAATTTTCCTACCCTAGATCCATTGAGAATAGATATGAATGAATTTTACCGAAGAAGGTGTAATCGATTTTACCGACTCATTCATGTTTATTTCATCTTCTACTTCATATTAATTCAATTAATGAACTATAAAGAAATATATGAATTTCCATATATATGATTTTATGTTATTATTAATTTCTTACAAAAATATTTTTCCTTTTATCCATCCATTAAAAAACTAAATCATTGGGCGTGCATGCGTACTTCTTACCATCTCTACATCATGGAATAATTCGTTTTTCACCACAAATTTACATAAAAGGGTATAATAATTGAAATAATTGATATATATGGTAATTATTAAATGATAATTATTCTATAAAATTAATATACCATCCACTTCTTTACACTTTCACAATTTAGGGAACGATATTTTTTCTCTTGTGCATTAACTGTCTTCTATCTCTATAACATGATGCTATTCATTTTACATGTTCGCCATTCAAGAAGAATTATAATGGTTTATATAATAAATAAATATGTTATATATTACCATCATCGCATTCTGGATATGATGTAAATATATCCTATAAAAAAGAACTAGGACATACATAATAATACACACAAATGAAAATTAAGGTGTCGACGCCAAAAACATGGGAAATAATGAAATGTTATTAACATTTGGGTGATATATGATATAAGAGGATCATATATCATATAATAAATATTTTTTTTATTTTATAATTCATTAACATGAAATAAATAATTATAAAGTAGGTAAAATAATGCTCACCTAAATGAATGTGTGAGTTAATGGTTTCTCATCTCACGATAACTTCTATGATACTAATGTCATAATACCCACTTATTTCTTTTGGTTATGGTATATTCATACCATAGATATATTATATCTTGAATATATTTCTCTAATGAAATATAATGATTCATTTTTACAAATTTATTTTATGGAAATATGAATCAACTAATTATAATGTTGTAATGGTTTATTTCACAATCTAATCATTACTCGGGATTATTATTTTTAAGAATACACATTAGAGTATTTCTCTTCCATGTCCAATATTCTTTTTTTTAATTTTTTTTATAATATTATATACTGATTTTTAGTGTTATGTTTATAAATTCATGACTTTTTAAAGAATGTTTTAAAATTTATATTCATATTATATTCAAAATATGCCACTTTATGAATTTTCATGCAAAAGTAAAAAATGAATTTTTTTTACTTGTACTACTTGAAAAAATTTTCCCACCATCATGAATAAGTAACAATTTAAATCTTCATTTAAAATTTTACAATATTATCTTCAAATAAAATGATTAATTTATTAAAAGAAATGTTTATATATTAAAAATATATTTTTCCATAAGAAATATTCTACTAATATATTTAAATTATTTTCATCAACGTAAACATCATTTTTTGAACATTATGTAGAGAATATACTCTAATTATTATATAAATAATATTTATTTGAATGGATTATGTGTTTTTTGACTGAAAAAACTGTTGATATTCTATATTAGTATTTAATTTAATATATATTTTTATTGATTTTGTTAAGTCGTGTTGATTTAGTTGTACTATTTATTAATGTTTCGAATTAATTATACTTAGTATGTGATGGGTGGTGCATAATATATTCCCTTTGATGCATCATTAAATCTCATCATACAAACTAGATCATTTCTTCATCAAGGACTTTCCCATTATATTCAAAAGTCTTCACTGAGGACATGATAGTAATTCATGAATGCTCGATGTTATGTGTTCCATCAGTATGATAATAGATAGTGAAATTCCATGTTATTATTTGAATAATAGAATACCCATTGATATTATTTATTCTAATGTGATATATATATGTGGAATAATTTTATCAACTTCTGTTTCTTCCATATTATGCGCATGTTATTGACTAAATGGCATGTGTTTTAGTTATTTAAATAATTCTATTATTTATTCTTTATTTAGTCCCGAATTCCTCTCTACACATAACCTTATAGAGTATCTGAGCTCACTCAATTATTGATTTTCACATTTATATAGGATTTTAGGAAGTGTTATGTGATTGATATGCAGTTTCACAAAGGGGGGATAAAAGAAATCACAAAGAAAGTATATGATTATTTTATCTTACAAAATGTAATGTGGATTTCAAGTGTGTATCTTTTTTCCAATACTAATAAAATGTTCTCTCTATTGGGATAGTATTCATTATATATTATACTAATGTATTAATTTAACCATCAACTCTAGGATTCTTGGTTCGGGGTCTTTCCAGTTGACAAGCTGCGTGGATCATTTATTGACATAATGAATTGACTGATTTTTGCAGATATATTAATAAATATGTTGGTTTCTAAAAATATTTTCAAATGTTTCTATATGATACGGTTTTCCATTATTTTATATATAACCTGTATTAAACTTAAATCATTTCAATGTAATATTTAGAGCATTATAAAATGGTTTCCTTTTAGAATTTACACCCTTGGAGTGGTCTCCTTGTATTTATATTCTAAATTTTAATGATTTATGAAATGATTTAATTCAAATTTCACTAATATTGTAGTTACTATATTCTATTCTTGAGAAATGGGATTCTTCTCTGAGTAGTCTTCGATGGTTTGGGTGTGTAATGATAATTTTTTATTTTATTAATTGAAAAATATTACATGTTTATTGATCAAATCAATTTATATTTCATTGGATGTCATTCATGTATATGTGTGAAATCAATGTAAATATACATCACAATTCTAGGATTTGACATCGACAATGGGTCAATGATAAGAATACCACCTAAGTTAGGGATTTTCACTTTTAATTCATGATTGTGTAAAACTATATGAAACTAAATATTATAAGGGGATCATGAAAAACACCAAGATTGAAAACAGGTAAAAATACATCCTCCACATATTAAAGAGAACTATAATGTAAGTATGACATAATTTGAAATTATAAAAATATCAGTATTAAAATTTAATCATAATAAGGTTGTTATAAATTTATTGGATATAAGTACAGGTAACCTAATTATAATTATTATATATATATATATTAAGAATTTAATTTCATTTTAAATACAAATTCCCTGATAATATTCAATTATGGTTTCTAAATTACAAGTGAAATAATTTTAAATAATTAGGTTATGATAAATTTTCATTTAATACCCATTTAATATAGATATATTATGATTGAATATTTATTTTAATGAATTTTCATGATAACATGTAGAATAAAATATCTTAACATATATCCTATATTTGTTACAACACTTTTAATAAATTCATTATATGCATAAAATATTTAATTGTTTCTAAAAAATTATTATATATTGTCTACTAAAATGAAATATACTTTTCATCAATATTATAAATTGAATATAAAAAAATTTACATATTTGATTTAATTTTTTATAAATTATATATTAATATAAATACAATTTTTAGGCATAATCATTTTTGGATGAGGTAAAGATTAGTTTATATAGTAATTAAAATCTAGTTATTCTAAAAAAATATAATTTTTTATTCATTTCAATGTAAATTATGTTGATATGATTTAAATTATTCATTAACTTCGATTTTCATAGAAACAAATTTGACAAATAGTAAGTGAAATATTCATTGTTATAATGTTAGACTATTAATACTTAATATTGTTGAATGAAATTTTGTAGAAAAATATTTTTCTAATATAATATATATTTTAGTTTAATATTTCGTAGAATTTTAATTATATATTGAATTATACTAAACGGAGTCCGAATTTATAACCATCACTTTTAATTATGGTATATGAGGTCATAATGGGATATGTATATAAACCCAGACAGTAGATATTTTTATACATTTATAAAATTATAATTATATTCATCCTTTTATTATTAATTTAATATGATTTAAATATATGTTTCAAAAAATGTAAATTTCATGAAATTAAACCAAAACTCTATTATTTCGAAACAAATAGTTAAATCAAAATATCCTTTCAGAATAAATAAAAAAATTAACAGTTTTGTATTTTAATGATATAATATAATTAAATTATACTTATTAAATATAATTTATAATATATTTTTTTAATTCGAAAATAATTCTTTTTTGTGTAAAAAAATGTTATTATCAAAAACTAAATTTTTTAATAGATGTTTTTTTTGTAAAATGAAATTATGGGAGAATTTTTTTTTGTCAAATAGATATTAATTTTTCAAAATAAAGTGTCTTTAAATTATCCAATTGGGATTTGATTCTTATTTTTCAAATATAAAAAAAAATTTGGTCAAAATTATATATTTTTTTAAATATATTGTTTCTATTATGACATCGTTATGACCCAATACTGGTATTCAATATACCATTGAAGGTATACACGACCAAATAAATATTTAACAACTAATATAATGTATTTTGAGGTAATTTTATTATTTTTCAAAACACATAATTAATCCTCTATATATTTGATGGAATTAAAATCAAATCTTTGTAAACATTACCCACTTCCACATCACCAATGGTAATATTTTAATGTTATCATTTATTAAACATGTATTATAAGTAAAAAATCAACATTGGTTGAAACCATATTAAAAACAGTGTTAATTTTTTAAGTTTTTTCATTAAAAATCATATATAGTCCAAAACTTTTGTTAGGAAAATTATAAATAATTCTACACTCTTTTCCTATATAAACATAACTAGACTCCCATTTTTTTCTCTCCAAACTCTTAGAAAATGATCTTACTATTATATTCCCCCTATAGTAATATCCTTCGGTTCCCCCATTTTAAATTGAAGTCCCTACTAATCTTGAAGAATATACCAATCATTATAAGGCATCATCTCCCTCTCATATTTTTAAAAAACTCTATTAAATAATTTGTTTTATTATTTAATTATTTTTGTTTTATTATGATTTCATACATCCATATTATTTATATTATGATATAAAGGATATTATAGATTCCATTAAATCTATTTATGGCCTACCACAAATATTTGTGGACAATGTTGTACTGTATAAACCATCTTCTGAATTTTCATGCCATACAATTTCATAGTCACTAGACATTCCCATTTTACTTCAATGTTATTCACCTATATATATACTATCTTTGTTGATTTCAGACCTTAATATATGTAACCCTGACTCCTTAATCAATTTATTAAATTGTGAAATGGTTCCTTATGTTGAATGGTCTATGTGGAACGTATGAGCATGTTTATATTATGATTAGTGTGACTATATAGTTGTGTAATGCCTTGGGAAATGTTTTATTTTCATGGGATGTCATGAATATAATTAGGGGTAAACCTAATACATTGTGTTATATTTCCACCATATTATGTTGAATTGGATGCTATCCTGGACAAATTTTTATGGCACTATTGATGTTGTCTCTTTTTTTCTATGTTGCCTTTATGTTATCATGTTTATAATAAATCCTTATTGAAGATATTCATTCTCATCCCTATTTTCTTATATTGATTTTATAAATATATCTTATGTACTAATTTGAGTTATTCTATTTATTTTTTATTCCCTAGCCATTATTTATAGCTCCCCACTTTCTTATGTATGTCTATTGGTTATACCATGAATTTTCAAAATAATGATGGATTTTTTTGAATATCTTATGAGTTTTTTAAATAATTTTTTTATTAATGTTTTAAGATGATGTGATATAGATAAAGGTTCACAAATACACTAAGATCCATGATAATATTGGATTTTTATGTGTACATTTCTCTAATAAATCATGAAATAATGTGTATTAAAAATATTGATCGTCCTACTTGTTATTAGAGGAATTTGTTGTTATTTTTTGAATTTGAATTACAAGTCTCTAGTTATGTCCATTGGGATAAGACTAATTATATGAAAAAACCCTAATCTTAAGTAATGTATAGGGTAAGTGGATATAATTATTTTATATCCCACTTGGATACGAGATGTGGATGTTGAGATGGTACAAGGGTATGTAGTTGAAATAACCCTGAAAAGGGTTCATTAATTAGGACATCATCTTCACCGAGTACATAGTAATTGGCCTTTTTTCACACTATTTTTTACTATACTAGGTGATATTATTTGTTAAATTTACATGAACATTATGAACCATTAATAAGGGAATAAAAAAATCACAAAATATTAATGTTATTAAATATATTATGAAAAAATTACATTCAATAAAAAAATGATATGTTAAAAAATAAATTAAATTTATAAGTTATCCATTCTATGTCCATGTTTTCCCATTTATGTATTTCTTTTAATTTTTTATTCTATTTCTTATGATTATTTTGGAATGTGTAAATTATTATAAATACTATTAAATTGTTAATGGTGGTATTATCTTGCATTAATCAACATCAATAGTCTAATGTGACTATGAAATTAAACATTCATTCATATCAAATCCATTTAGTTTAACTATTCAAACACAACCTCAAAATATCAATGTATTGTTATCAATGAAGACAATAAATAGGTCAATTGTTTTATCCCAATTATATAACTCGTCATATGTCCACATTAGTGGTATTAATATCATAGAGAATCATGTTCCAATTCCATTAGATTAATTTGGTAAAATTATGGTAATTTAATGGAATTCCATATACATAGAAAAAAATTCAAATAAAAGTAAATCACATTCTACATCACAAATCGTCCTTTGATTATATACTTGTTCGAGGAGGTTAAATAATCTCCATTGGTAGAATCATCACATGTGTGGATATTATTTCAATTATAGGAAAAATATATTTCATAATATATTTATACTGATGAAAATATCCTTGCTGATGAAGATAAAATTTTAATGTAACTAATTGATGAATTTCTCAACAATTTTCTCATTCTTACTTCCATTCAAGATGTTGAGATCCAAATTGATCGCATAACTGATGAATTTCCAGTATCTCTGAAAGGGTGATGGGGTAAATCAGTGATAAAATATTCTTTCAAGTTTTCTTAGTTTAGAGAAAACCTACTCCTCATGTTAATGATGTATTTCTCTATTGAAAAAAATCAAACAAACAGCTATTGGAACACAATAATTTATAATGTTCACTACTCTACAAGAGTAACTAATCCTTGGTATGGTTTATAAAAAATAAAAAAACCACACTATCCACAAGAAATAAATCCTTTGGAGTATAATAAAATATGTTGGATAATCTTTTATACTCATGTAGCACTATGTTCAATATAATAGTTCATCAACATCAAGTAATAAGAAATAATGTAATACAATTTTCTATTACAAACTTTTTATGGTTTGTTTTGATCTACACTCACAAATATAATCATTCAAAACAATTATTCATATTCATACATCTATTTTGGTAAAAACTTATTGAAATTATTAATGATTCCATGTCCAATACCTTAGTCCAATTACTAAAAATGAAAATTCAATTTATAGCTGTCTAGTGAGATTGCGGAAATTTCGTTCACAAATTATTTTAATCTGTTCGTGATCTTACTTATACCCATCTTGAACAATCTATATCCTCCACAAACATAATTTTACTTATTAACACAAATGATTTTCAAACAACCTTCCATTCAGACATGATCTCTACTTCATGGATGACTAATACCTAGTGAACTATAGATGCTTCTTAGGGTTATCTTGACTTTATAGTCCCTTTTCTTTTGCGATCTACTAATCCATGAAATCTGAATTACCTGAAACCTCTATGTGGTACAACATTCACCTCAAATTCTATTGGTTTGTCTTTATTACACCTCAATACTATGTGACGTATAATTTCATCCACAAAAGAATACACTTTGTGGTAGCCTAGATGACCTCTTATCAACTTAAAATGACGAACCACCAATGAATTATAAACACCCAATAACTAAACCTCATGATAAATATTATTTCTATGCTATCCACATAGCATGTATCATGGTCAATATATAACTATAATACAAAAATCATTTATTTTTTATATTCCTTCATCATTCCACATTGAAATTATGTGGTCCGTGAACATAATTTCTCAAAATCCACTACAGAAAACCATCATTTTCCAATAAAACATTCCATTTTTGGAGGCCCTAAAATTTGGAAAACACTGGGAAAATACCCCAACATAAGTATATGATTCAATAATACCAACCATACTAATTCACTGTCATCCATATTTGTCAACAAATATAAATTGATACATCATTAGTTATTTAGCCATGTTCAACTAGAATTCAATTCTTCTAGTTTAAATAGTGATCATACATTTAATCAATATATTCTCTAAGGCCACATAAGCAATTCATAGTGTGAGAATAAGATTAGAATTAATATTTCATCAATGAGTCACTTCATTCAAAAATCACTCACCTTATTTTATCACAAACTATATTTGTCATGAAATTTAACCTTTCATTAACCATCTTTAGCATCATCATGTTTATAACGGATTGTATTGTAACTACGCTCTCTTCTAGAAACATCATTTATCTAAATCAAATGGTATTTCATTAGAATTTTTCCTTTTATTTTCTGAATATGATGGACAATACTATCATCCACTTTAACAAAGTGAGGAGCTTTATTTTTGTTAAAAATTAATTAACAACAACATAAAATATCTAAATATAATAATATTACATGTCACATCTGTCTTAATAGTTGTATATGAATACCTTACCATCACTTATTTAAATTATCCTTATGTTACCTTTGTTTTTCTATAGAATAGTGCATTATTAAATATGTTAGTTTGATTATATAATAATCCCTAGATTTGATTCGAGTTTTGTATAAACATATTGATTATTTAATAATGGATTTGATTACCTAATTGTAGGACCCTAGGACACCATGGGTGGGGAGGGGTGATTTATGGTGTCAAACATTTTATTTTAAATCAAAGATCTTGTTTCCATGATTCTAGGAAAATTTCGAACCTGAAAGACAAAAGTGAACATAAAGAAAACAATCACATGAAAAGTGACCACATAAAACATTTACATGGTTCAACTCTAAGGGCTATGTCAATGGAGAATATGATGGCCGGTTGTCCATTGCACATAATTATACTAAACATTACTCTATATGGATTACAAGGATCAGGTACAATAACTATGTCTCTACCACACTACCTTTACAATTGTTTAGGGATAGCTCACTGCGTCCCTCAGATCACTTCTATCGACTCCACCTAACTCAATTCCGTGAGAGATGTTAAACTCAGTTTATCAACTTAAAGGTCTCTTAAATAGATTTTCCTTGATGTATTTATCACTATTAAGTATGAGATACTTCTTTCATTGATGTCCTAGATTGATGCACCTAAAATCACTCATCAACTGAAATGGATATTCAGAAAATGAAATCAACTTATACTTAAAATTGCAAGAAACACCTTCTGATTGCGTGCAAGATCTCACTTTTGTGTGTAAGATTTACTTTGAATGCAGAAAATCATTCATGAAACTACACTATTTACACACTACCTTTGGCACACAACTTTATTTTTTCTAAGAAATTGTTACTTTTCCCCACAACATTAATTTCTCTGCACAAACATATTTTTTCCATGGAAACATCATTTTTCTGTGCAACTCCTTTATCGTGTGACTTTTACATGCATCAGAACTTGGATCATGTCTAAGTATTTAGTCTTAACAAATGAGCGGTTTCACATCATATTTAGAGGTTTCACTGACCCCACCACGTAAAACACACCGTGTCACACAAAACCCCCACTCTGTGCAAAATTACTTTTTACGCGGGAATCATTTTCCTCACAAAGTACATATTTTCCATGCAGCTCATATCTTTTCCATTTTTTTCATTCTGATCCCAAAATACCTTTTGTATGAAAAATTAATAACTAATTTAGCACACATTCCATGTTTTTTTCACTTCTTCATTTTCCAAGAACACATCTCTCCATTTTCACATTTTGAGGGCTAAAAATATTGATCCCATTGGAAAAGAGACCCACCATTAGTACTATTGTCGGCATGAACTGTATTATCCCTTCCCTGTCATATATTATTAATATCCAATGAGTATTGACAAAAAACACAAACGAAAATCCATTAATTTCATAGAACGGTTTTGGTTCCAACAATCTCTTCTTTGATTTTGTTAGCAACCACCAGAAAAATTCAATAGATAACCAACCATAAGAATACCTGAAATCCTGAAACACCATAATCAACATAAAAAAACTCTAAGTCTATGTGAGAAACTCTTAGTGTAGAAAAAAAGGGGCGATGCATGATTTAGTATCATGTGTTTTGGAATTCAGAATGACACCACCCAAGATATTATCCTCACGCACCAGGAGGTAGCTGAACTCTAAGGTTCAACTGATGTTTTTCAAACATAGATGCTTACAGTGGATTGGAAATGATATTTTCCACTTGAACATCAGTTCCCAAATGATCTATTTTAATCACACCTTGTTCAACATTGTATTTGATAAAAAGATATCTGATTTCAATATATTTTTATGAGAATGATGAACATGATTCATCGTAAGATCAACTACTCTTTTTGTTAT
Source organism: Viscum album (assembly GCA_963277665.1). Classification (NCBI taxonomy): domain Eukaryota; kingdom Viridiplantae; phylum Streptophyta; class Magnoliopsida; order Santalales; family Viscaceae; genus Viscum; species Viscum album. Next base: position 122,966,601 of record OY728164.1, on the reverse strand, counting down.
CAGTGTAAATCACCATCGGTTGTTTCACCTCATCATCGATATCAATCATTTTATTCTTCATCAATACCAGTTGAGCTCATGTCTTCGTAGCGGCGATATACTCAGATTCAGCAGTACTAAGAGAAGTACTTTCTTGTTTCATGCTCAACCAGCCAACACATTTCTTCCCAATATATAATGGTCCACCACTAGTGGACTTTATATCAACTACATCTCTATCGTAGTCAGCTTTAGAAAACGTTGATAATTCACTATCACATCCTACAGAAAAGTATGGTCAATAATTTTGAGTACCTTGAATATACTTCATTATTATTTTTACTATTACCATATGTTCATCCTTCAGATTACTTTGAAATAAAGATGCAAAGAATGTTGACAAGACATTTTCTAGCCATGATGTTTTTATGTACAATAATCTACCCAATATCCTTCTATAAATTTTGGGATATATAGGTGTCCCATCCCCTTGAATTCTTAGTTTTATTTCCAACTACAATAGGTGTCGACATTGGTTTGGAATCAAGTGTATTTAATTTCTTCAATAGCTCCATTGCATAATTTTCCAGACAAATGAATGTAAAATTCATCTTTTGAATCACAAGAAGCCCTAAAAAATATGTAAGTTCACCAATCATGGACATTTAAAATTATAATTTCCTGTGACTGGAAAAATTCATCCATTGATCCATTCATGCTTCCAGCAAAAATTATATCATCGACATATACCAATACCAAAAACTGTTCATTCTAATAATTTTTTAAATATAGGTTGTTATCCACACATCCTATTTTTAATTCAAAATTTCATAGAAAAGAATTCAACTGAGAGCACCATGTCAGTGGTGCCTATCTCCAGCCATATAGTTTTTTCATTAATTTTAAAATCATTATTTCATATTTCCTATGAAAATAACCCCTGGGTTTTTTTAATGCAGACTTCTTTTTCTAAAACTCCCTTTATGAATGATGTCTTGACATCCATTTGATACAATTTATATAATCATTGGATTTACATGGATAGAAATAGAATGATTGAGTCATGTCTTTCTAATAGAGAAAACATTTCCTCAAAAATGATGCCTTATATCTGTGAATATCCTTTGCACACTAGTCGGGCCTTATTTCTGATCATATTTGTTCTTAAAGATAGAATTTTTACCAATCACATTACGACCTTCGGGTATTTTGACTACATCCCATGTCTAATTCCTTTCAATTTAACCAAACTATTAATTCAAATACCTTCTCACATGATTCATCATTTGAAGATTATTCATTTGAGGATGGTTCCACAGTTGATAGAAATATAGATTGTGCATTTATCTTCATTCTCCCCATTTGGGGGGGTGGAGTCCATTCCCAAATGATGTTGGATTGAATAATTTATGCTATTCGATTCCTCCATTAAGGTTCTTCCAAATTCTCTCCAGTTATGGTTCCATCATCAGACTCTTCTTCTGAGTCAACATCACAATGTTAATCATGAGAGTTTTGTACACCTTCCTCCATTTTTTTATTTTCATTTTCTTTTTGTTCACAATCTAATTCATCTTTTATCTCATCAGCATAGGAATTTCTTGAAGAATTCCAGGTTTTGTATTCAATGATCTTAACATCACTACATTCCACAATCCTCACCAATATCTTATTGATACATTTATAAGATTTTATATTCATTGGATATCTAAGGAATATTCTTTCATCAGCATTGTCACCATACTTCCCTTGATTCCCTTCTTTGTTTCCTATGAAACATATACTCCCAAATACAAAAAAGTATTTCAATGAATCCATCCATCCATACCACAGTTCATATGGTGTATTCACTTCTCTCATATAAATCCTCATTCAATTTTTAATGTGCATTGCCGCTTCAACATATTTTTTCTAGTAATTGTGAGAGATACGACTCTTAATCAGCATAGTCTTGGCCACATTGTTGACCTATCGATTACGGCACTCAACAACACCATTTTGTTGTGGAGTTCTCACAGTAGATACATCATGTCTTATTCCATTTGATTAATGTAATTCTCAAACGCAATGAATGTGTATTATCCTCAATTTTCAGATCGTAGGACATTGATTGTTTGTCCAGTATCATTCTCGAAAATTGGGTGGTATGTTTTCATGTAATCAAGATGTAAAATCAGGGGAAAATAAAGAATATGAAATTATAATATTTTTTAATTTTATTTAATTAAGAATTAATTTTATTCTAAAGGGGATTTTATTTTCAATGGCATACCTGACACGCAAAAATGGGTTTCTCCAAATACTTATGTTGCACACAATGCTAAGTCATACTGGAACATAATAATATATTATTATTTTAAAAATTATTTAATGCTTAGCTATTATAATGGTTGGAATGAAAAAAACTAACAAAAATATGATTATAGATGTTTGTTAAATGTTTTTTCAATTATCCAATAAATATTAGAGGCTTAAAATGTGAATGTATTTAAATTTATGAAAAAATACTCAAATATTCTTAAAATGGTCGATTTACCACCTTTTGAAGGATAACCATCTTTAAATATTTTTTGTTCATTTTTTATTTATTATATTTGACAAAATAAAATTCTTTTTTCAAATCGGGAAAACCAAATTTAATTTGGGTTAATTTTTAGTATTTTTCTGATTAAATTCAATTTTTATTGAATAATGAAAAATATTGTATTTTAATTCAAAACTGCCATTTAATCTAATTTATTTATATTCATATATTATTTTTTAATAGGTTTTAAAGTGTAATTAGATTATATTTTTATCATTTAATTCAATTTTCGTCATTGGATGTAATTTCACTTTGAAATTGGACATAAAATAGTGCCAATCTTTTGGTAATTATTATTTCTTAAAAACACGCTTTTTGTTTTGACAATGAGAAATCATTTTAAATTAATTAATGCAAATTATATTTTTTTAATTTGTTTAAATACAAATATTTTTTGAATTTACAATATCAAATATATCATAGATTGGATTTTTTGTATGTTTCTGAAAAAATTCAATTTTTGATGAATAGTGACAACACTGTGTAAATGTTAAAAAACTGACTTATTCATTTAAATAAAAATATACAGATTTTGTGAGTTGAATTCCAAAAATATGACATACATGGTTGTTATAAATTAGTAAAATTTGGTTTAATAAGATGAATATTATTTTGGGTGAAAAGAATCTATTTACTTTTATTTGTTACTGTTGAAGGTAAATAGGGTAATTCAAGGAAAAAATAATAATATAATAATGTTAAACTAACCTAACATGTGTCTTAAACCTGTTTGTTGATACATTTAAGACCATTTGAATCCTTGGGTCGATTTTGGGACCCCATGGAGCCACGTAAGATTGATAATGACACTATATTAATTAATTTAAAGTAAAGATAAAAATGACATAAACATATTTCTTTTAATAAATCAATTTTTACGTTGGGTTATAAAAGATATCTATTAGACTACAAATATTCATTTTGAATATAAAACAATTTCCTAAATCCTGGTATTTTATTTAAATTTTTAGACATCAAATAAATAATATAATTTGTGACACAATAATGCTAAAGTGTTTCCCTCATTAATGAATGATTAAAATAAATAAGATTATAAAAATTAAAAAAATTATAACCAGTAATATTCATATTTTATGATTTTACATAGAACATGATTCATCTTATCTCCTACTTTAATGAGTTTTTGTCCTTTATAAACCGAATATCATTATATAAAAAATTAATATTTTCAAACTTTCATAAAGAGCCCATCCTCCCCTTATAAAAAGTCATCACCACTAACCCATTACTCACACCTCTCTAGCCCTGTGGATTTCCCATATTATGACCAATTATGATACCTAAATATATCAATTCCACCTAGAATCCTTAAATTATGTTGAAGAAAATTCAAGAAATCAATTTGGTCAAACAATGCGAATTTCCCGATTTAAATGTAATGTCTTCTCTTAAGTTCTTTTCTTTTATTTTACATCTCTAACCCACTAAACTATTGTTATTCCTTTATTTGATAAAAACATTAGTATACTCGATATTATTGGATGTTTTTGTGATATGGATCCAATCTACACATCTACACACCTCCATCTAATGGGTAATAAACATATTGTTTCTGTGGATGATGAACAACATTCTCACGAAACAATGATTGTTCAATCCTTTCCTACCACCTCTCAAGGTGGACATTTTGGTGGAACTGTATTTATATATGAGATATATAATGTTTTAATGTTTTAAATATTCTTATGTTATTTTGGTTTACAATCATACATTTATTCTTTCCAATATGTGTAAACACGATAATTTCATTTGGGGATGTGCGGACTGCCGCCCCCTCAAGGTGATATGGTTTGTTCATAACATACATGGGACGTATAAAGGATGGTGTTATGAAATTATTTAACACACACATATATATATATTATGATATTATAAAATAATTTTAATATAACTATGTATCATTAAATTATCATTCCATTAATTATGAAATAGAAATGAAAGTAGCATTCATACGTACGTATGGCATACCATCTCCATCAATGATGCATTTAATTTCTTATCTCCAAATGTTATGTACTATTATAAATACATACATATACTATATATATATTATATAAATTATATATAAACAATTAATATTATTCTAGAGATAATGTAATTTTATTCACATGGACAATTAATAATTATAACATGTTAATTGTTGACTCATGTTCCAAACTTTGACAAAATGTCCAATATGAACTCAAATAATTAACTAAATTTTATAGAATGGTAATAAGTTATATTAAAGTAATAAAAAATTTAAAAGGATCTAATGTAATTATAAATTAACTTATGGAAATTATTCAAGAAGAATAAGGAACAAAAGAGTCAAGTCAGACAACAGGTAAGGGGTCTCTAATATCACTTTTAATTCCATGAGATTTCTATTGTTCGCTACTATTTTATTTAATGTGGTTTATTTTTTTCTGAAATTTGATATATATTATAAGAATTATCCTTATAGTCTTGATATTTTTTGATTCATTTTGTGGTTATTTACATTTGGTCATTCGACTTGATTGATTACAATGTCGTAAGGGGTTTTCATCTCACTTTTAATTCTTATGAAATTCATGCTATATATTCCATAATCTCTTTTTGTGTTGCGAATGTACTACCCATGATTGTATTATTTTTGTAATATAATTTAATATATGTTTAATTACATCTTCATTATATGTTCCTTTTTAATGTAATTTATGTTTTGTAAGTAACCAAATCGACAAGGGAACATTCCACTCTCCACTTTCTAAGAGAATTATTTTTGTTCAGAATTTTAATTTAAATCTTATTATGTTGGGAAATTTTCTTATATATCCTAATTGATGTATATTTTTTTCAAAGTGATGACATACCCTTTTCTCTCCCATCAACTAATTTTATTAACTTTATAGTGATACTCACAGGCTGTCGAATTTCTATAATAGAACTATATAACCAAATTTCAATTCTTTGGAGTTAAACTTGATCCTCTGGATTATATCATGCTGTGAAGATGTGTGAATGACCTATTATTGTTTTAAAATTAATATCTACTTTAATTGGGTGTATAATTATTTTTCAGATTTAATTATTTCATTGATTTATCCGTAATCTAATGATATGATCTTTCCAAGGGACATTGCCTCAATATACATTCCACTAAACCTTATTAGTTTTTTTATACAAATTCACTCTTATATGGTGTATATACAACACTTTGACATATTATATCATGAATTTCCTTATTTGAGTTATATTATAGGCTTTCATTGATGGTATTACTCAATTATCTTTATTCAAGTGTCCCTCATTTGGTTGGGATCACTATAACTAAAATATCATTTTAAATGTTTTAAAGACTTATTCTTATAAATATTTCTCATTAATGAAAATATTTTAAAAATGGTTTTAAGGATTTATTTTTATGGCAATTAATCTACAAAAATGTTAATTCTTTTAAAAATTTCAATGTGGTTTGGGACACAATGATTCAAGAATAACTTTATTAAATGTTCTAAATAGTTTGATAATGAATTTATTTTGCCTATATATTGAAATCATTTCATGTGATTGTAAATGAAATGTTATTAGTTAAATGTTTATATCTGAAATATTTTTGTGTTATGATTTTTTAATGGTACATAGACATTTTATGGTTGGTTATGTGATAAACCAAATGATGGGTGGTGCGTGGAAAAATCGGGAGGCGTGGTTACGTTATAACCTCCAAAGCATTTTGTATGGAAGTTGACAATATGGTTATTCAATTTAGTAATATGTGTGGAATTTGACCATATGGTTCCTCCATTTATGTACATTTATGTCCTAAGTTACCTATATATGTTATGTGTGATTTCTATAGGTTTTATGGAAATCTTTTGGTTACAAAAGGGTAATCAATGATCTTTTTTTAGTGAAGAGTATTAACTACTTCAAAAAGGTAAAAAGTATTACTTATGATAAAGTATTCATGGTTTACTTGTTGTTTTGAATAACATATATTTTTTCTTATTTGTGTATCCCTTACTGATATTTTTTCTCATCCCATGTTTTTGAAATGCTTTTCACGTGACATGAAGTGGAATAGGGACAAGGATGGAATCAAGGAAAAAACACGAAGTGTAAAACATGAAACTAGAAATGTTTTTTTAAGAGTTTATATTTTATAAAAAATGGTTACTGAGTAGTAGTGTCTCCATGTAATATTCAAGGTGATATGTAGTAGTTATGTACTAATTCTCAAAAAAACTAAACCTGAAAATATCATCAATGTATATAAATGATTTAACTCATGATTATGTAATGATTATGGTCGGGTTATTATAGATGGTATCGGAGGTCAGTTTAGATAGCATTAGTGGTTATGGTGTTCTTTAACAATAAGTGACATAACCATAATGGATAAGATTTTATAAAGGGCCATATTTATTTTAGATAAATTGAACATGTTTAAGATAAAATGAATAAGTTTATAATAGTATTTAACCTCCTCATAAGATATTATTTGTTGATTTTACTGTTATACTCACACTGACCTTTTTGGTTTAAGGAAATGTCATGATATATCAGGAACCAATGTAAAAGTGGAATTGAAGAAAACTATTACACTTTTTTGAATGAGAAAATAAATGAAATGGGAGCTGCAATGAGAAGTATTGTGGTTATTCTTAACCAACTATCTGGAGTCACGATTGACCACCTGAACCCTGGTGATTTTTATAAGGAATTTTATATGCGAGAAACAAATATCTATGGATGTTAAGGTAATAATCATAAATGTAAGTATATTAAAAAATATAATTGTCAAGGATGTGGAAAGAAAAACATAGGAAATACATCAAAGTGATGGGATGATTTTTTAGATATTGTATTGAAGGTCATTAAGCAAGAACCTTCCATGGAAAAAGGACGTGTCTTGTTGAATCCAAGAAAAGGAATGAAGTTATTTTTTAGGGTTCAATTGAATGTTTTAAATGTGGTGTGCGTGGTAACTTCACAAATATATTTCATGTGATGAAGTTTCAAGAAAGGTATCAGTAGGATCATATAAATATACATTTACCTATTCCAAATTCCATTCTAATTGTTGATGAGGAATCTAACAATTACATATGAAATAGATGGATAATTTCTTAGCTCATGTTTTGAAATTACTAAAATATTACGTCATTATACATGATGTTTTTGTAGGAAAGATGTATAAACGAATAAGATGAAAAATCATGGTTAAAGGATCCGGAAGTACGTTTGATGATTTAGATGTCTACATTTTAGGAATTGAAGAGTTATGAATAATGATATGTTGGAATGTATTAATGATGGGATTAGTTTGGAAACATTTTCTATTTTTTGTAACCCTAAAGTTTGATATGTGAAAATTTTATTCAAAGAAGAATTATCTTTTATTTTTTGGATATAGTTATAAAAAAACCATTTGGGTTTTTATGTTCCTTGAATGTTAAGAAATTATAGGTTATTACAATTTTGGATAAAAAATTAATGTTATTAGATAACCATTGTAGATAAAATATATTATGGTTATTTTTGATGAATTTACACATTTATGGGAATTTTATAAAATTATATAGTTTTGGAGAAAGTATAACATGTTGACTGCATGACAACCCGTCGTGTCGGACAATGATGCAGGAATCGAACCCATGACCAAAGAGAAATTGTGATTTATAGCCTACCACTGGAATACCTGAAGTCCCTGGTTAGTAGGAAAAATTATTTTTAGTTAGATGATTTTATGAAAAAAGAATTAGTTTATTTTGGTTTATCTATGTAAATAATAAAAATATCACAGAGAATATGTGATTAGGTTTATTACACATCTGTATGAGACTTTAAGAGTTGTCAATGTTATTTGGAGATAAATGTTATGATTTATCATGGAAGACTATGTGACTAAATCCATAGGATTTTTGTGTTTCAATTTTAGATTGGATTATTTTGAATAATTTCAAGGAAAATAGTTTATTGAATGCTATTTATTGATCTTTGGGAACATCTTGTTGAATTTTTGAGAATAAGAGTGGTTTTTATAAACGTTTATCCTTTTTGGGGATTATCTAATCTCATACTTACCATTTTAGTTTTGGTTAATGTATAATGACAGAGGAAATATATAGTTCATCATTTATAGACTATGTTATACTCTTGATGTGTATTCTATCTCTTATAATATGACCAAGTGAGTTTGAATACTCATCGTTTGGAGAAAAGATAAGTTTGTGGTAGAAATTTTGTAAAGAATGAATGTCTTCATTACAATATGTTTGTTTCCTTATGTTTTTAGTTATGGTCATAAAACAATTACTCAACATTATGTAAAGTAACATAAACCAAAAACTTTGTCTACTAAATTTTCATAATAGGGAATCAAAGACTGTATAACCCCTCACAAGTTTGTGATTTTTTTGTAGTTAGCTTTCTCCTAATCATGTTTTCTATCACTCTCCATCAGAACATGGTAGTTTATTTTCATTTCCATATCAATGTTTTCAAGAAATCCTAGAATCTGTTGTCTCGGGTGACCATTGTACTTCTATTTCATTAATTTAATTTGATATTTCTATTTACATTTTTCTGATGTGGGTCTTTTACTATAGTTTTCATGCCCAAATTTAAAATTGCGAGGACGTAATTTCTATAAGGGGGGAAGGGTGTAACATCCAAGGAAAATAAAGAATATGACATTTTGAAATTTATTAATATTTTTGAATTAAATATTAATTTTATTATAATGGGGATAATATATTCAATTTCATAACTAACATAGAATATTGGGTTTCTCCAAAGTCTTATGTTGGACACAATGTTGAGTCATACCAGAAACTAAGAATATATTATTTTAAAAAAAAATTAGATATCTCCTGGCCATTGTAATGGTATAAATGAACATAACTAACTAAAATATGATTATACTTATTTGTTAAATGTTTTTAAACTTATCCAATAAATCATATAGGCCTAAAATGTGAATGAATCTAATTTTAACCATAAATACTATAATATTTTATAAATGGTCAATTTCTCTCCATTTGATGGAGAACCCTATTTAAATATATTTATGGTAACATTTATATATTATATTTGTCAAAATAAAATTTTTATTTAGAATCGAGACATAAAAATTTACTTTGGGTAAATTTTTAGTATTTTTCTGATAAAATTCGTTTTTAATGAATAGTGAAAAACACTGTATTTTAATTCGAAAATTCATTTAATATAATTTATTTATATGAATATATTATATTTTTAATTAGTAATAAAGTTTAATTAGATTATATTTTTATCATTTAATCCAATTTTTTTCATTTGACTTAATTTCACTTTGAAAATGAACAAAAACAAGTGTCAATCTTTTGATTGTTATTATTTCATTAAAACATGTTTTTTTACAACAGAAATTAATTTTAAATTTATTAATGAAAATTCTATGTTTTGAATTTGGTAAAACATACATCATTTTTGAATTCTGAATATTTAATATAGCATAGGCTGAATTTTTTATATTATTATGAAAAAATTTAATTTTTGAAGAATAGTAAAAACACTAAGTAGTTGTTCCAAACCAAATTTTTCATTAAAATAATATTTTACCACTTCTGTAAATTGAATTTAGAAAATATGACATAGATGGTAATTATCAGTAAGTAAAATATGGTTGAATATGATGAAAATAGTTTTTGGTGAATATTATATTTTTACTTTTATTTCCCGCGGTTAAAGGTAAATAGGGTAATTAAGATAAAATTAATATTATAATAATATTAAATTACCCTAACATGTGTCTTAATCTTAATGGTTGGTTAATTTTCAACCATGGGAATTATTGGGTCGATTTTGGGACCCTGTGGATCCATATAAGAGTGATAATGACACTCTATATTAGTTAATTTAAAGTAAAGACAAAAATGACATAAACACTTACCTTTTAGTAAATTAATTTTTACATTAAGATATATAAGTTATCACTTCGACTATAAATATTCATTTGAAAGATAAAAATATTTCCTACATCGGGGTATATTTTTATGAAGTTAGACATCAAATAAATAAAATTATTTATGACACATTAATGATGCAGTGTTTACCTTCATTAATGAATGATTTAAATAAATACGATTATATAAATTAAATCAATATCCCAAACCTATACTATTATTACAGAAAAATTTTAATTGGAAAATGAGTCATCTTATATTCTACATTAATTAGTTTTGGACCTTTATAAACCGAATATAATTATATAATAAAATAATATATTCAAACATTTCAAAAGAGCCCCTCCTTCCCCTTATAAAAATCCACCACCACTAACCCATTACTCATACCTCTCAATCCAATTGGATCCACAAAACTCTGCCCAAATAATCTCCATACATCCCTCTCTTTCACCTAGATTCCATACATTAGGTTGAAGGCCTTCAAGAAATCCTATTAGTTCAAACTAAAGGGACTTAGCCGATTGAAAGGTAACGTTTTCTATTAAGTTCTTTTCTTTTATTTTACTTATCTAACCCCACAAACTCTTTATATTCCACTTTTATAAAAACACTAGTATCCTAAAAATACTATATTATTTATGATATGTATTAAAACTCAACTTCTACACACCTCCATCTAATGGGTAAAGAACATATTGTTTCTGTGGATTGTGAACTACAACCTCATGAAACGATGATTGTTCAATATTCTCCTACCACCTCTCTTGGTGGACTTTATGTTGTCATAGTATTTATATATGATAGATATTATTTTTATGTTTTATATATTCTTCTGTGATTTTTTATTTTACAAACATACCATTATGCTTTCCAATATGTGTAAGCATGATAATTTAATTTGACGAAGTGCCGACTACCACCTAATCAATGTTAAATGATGCATTCAAGAAGTACATGAAACGTATAAAGGATGAAGTTATGAAATTATGTAACATATATATAACTTATGATATTATACTGGATTTATAATATAACTATGTATCATTATGTTCTCATTCCCTTAAATATTAAATAGAAATAAAAGTAACATTAATGTATAACTACGCCTTACCGTCTCCATTAATGATGCATTTCATTTCTTATCTCCAATGTCTATGTTCAATTATAAATATATATATATATTCTGGATATATATGATATATGTGATATTGAAATCATTAATATTATTCTATATATAATGGAATTTTGACATCAAGAACAATTTTTAATTATAACAAGTTCATTTTGGACTCATGTTCCAAACATCGAAAAAATGTCCCATATGAACTCAAATAATAAATTAATTGTTATAGAAAGATAATAAGTGATATCAAAGAGTAATATTTGTAATGCCCTGACCCCAATTACCCAGAGTCGGTGCATTATTGTGTAACATTGGCATGATCAAAAAAGATCAAGTCTCTAAATACCTATTAGTTTAGTAGCCTTGGAAACACCAGATACATTCATAAATGTTACATTACATCATAAAGTGAAAAAAACAATAACAAAGTCTCCATAGTCCATACTCATATCCTCTTCTAACTATCCCTACAGGTCATTTATAAAATACTTCTTTACATCCTGGAAAATATTAAAACATTGAAAGGGCTGAGATCATATTCTCAATAAGGATAACAATATTACCGAATCTTTCATAAATAAACATTAACATTTAAGGCAATGTATTAATAAAAAAAACCTTTTTAATCTTTAACTTCATCATAATAAGGAAAAAATAAAATTAAATAATTCCATTTACTTCCTCACATGGATAATCTACTAGTCGAATAATCACATGCAATATCAATAACCACTTTCATAATGATGGAATGCATAATGCCAGACTATCATAACCACGTAGCCAAGGCTTCGTTCCAAGACTACAAATAAGATTTTTTCAAGGCCTCGTGCCAAGACACTAGTTTGTCTCATGAGACCTGCCAATGCGTCTAGGAGCTAAAGCGCCCTCCACCCATCACTTATTAAGTCCAATGCATTCTTCATATGAACAGGTTTAAACATATCATAAACCATAACATAATCGTATCACATAAAACATGCATAAAAGAATCATAACACTTCCACATTTCAATCACAATACATCAATAAAACACATTGATATTATCAAGACCATTTTCAATACCAAAATAAATGAAAATTAAAACTTGGTATTTATTTTTCATTTTAAAAAAATAAGGGCTTATAGAGGAAGCCGAAACTCAAATAATAATCACGGCCACAGAGAAGTCATTGTCACCGCATATGTAAGAAAAAACAATCCATTTGTCATTTAGTAAAAACGCTTCGTATAAAAATATTCCTTTTGAATAAAAGTAAAAGTCAAAGGGGTTTATACACCATATAAAGGAAAGTTGTGTATAAAACCAAATATGCCTCAATGAAAGGAGATTGAGACGAAGTCCCTTACAAAGATCATTTTTTTATATAAAATAGATCTATAATGATTATTCACTATAATTACACATAAAGAAATTACAAATACAAGATTGGACATAATAATATAATGACATAATTTGAAAGTAGGAGATTAACCCAAAGAATAGAAATTGGGTTAAGAAGTTCCCTTACCTCGTGACCAACTTGACTCGACCGTTCTTTAATATCCTGAATAATAAAATATAGTTAATATCTACATGCTAATGAAAATTTATCAAGTTAATTATACCTTTTAAATCACTTATTATAATGTTAAAAAAATTATGTTGTCATTTAAGTTAATAACGGTCGTTTTGTCGATCTTTGGTACATGAGTCAACAATAAACTTCGTATAATTACAAGTTGTATATGTTGTAGAATATCCATTATCTCCAGAATTATATTCATGATGTAGGTATCATATATATCATATATATCTAGTATATACATTCATTTATAATATTACATAACATTTATAGGTAAAAATGAAATGCACCGTTCATGGAGACGGTAAGCTGTATGTACGCATGAACACTACTTTCATTTATATTTCATATTTAATTCAATGAAATTATAATTATATAAAGGTATACTATAAATCGAGTATAATATAATGTATAATACTATTTACTCCATCCTTTATACATCCCACATATGGCATTAACGATTCAAATCACTTTGAGGGGCGGTAGTCCGCGCTTCCTAAAATGAAATTATCGCGTTTACCCATAATTGATATTGTAAAGGTATGCCATAAATGAAAAATAAATAATCATAAGGAAAACAAAAACATAATATATATCATATATAAAAATAGTTTCATCATAATGTCCGCCTTTGAAGGTGTTATATGAGTGTTGAACAATCATCGTTTTGTGAGGCAGAAATTCGCCATCCACAGAAACAGTATGTTCTTTAACCATTAGATGTAGGTGTGTGGAAGTGTAGCTCAAATAATTCTTATAAAAACATCCTATTATATTTAATATACTGGTGATTTTACAAAATAAATGAATAACAAGAGTTTAGGGGGTTGGAGAAGCAAAATAAAACAAAATAGCATAAGAGAAGACATTACCTTAAAATCGGGTAACTCTTTTTTGATTTGAGACAAAGGCTTCCTTGGGAAATATTCTGACCAAGGTTAGGCTTCTAGGAGTAAGAGAGGGAATTTTAGAGAGTATTTGGGCAGTGTTTGGCCAAGCCAAAAGGCTTTGATGGTGTGAATAAGGGGGTAGTGGTGGGGGCCTTTTATAGGAGGAGAGGAGGGGCACTCTTGGAAATTCATGAAATATTACTTTATTATATAACGAGTTTCGGATTTTAATGGCCCCACAATTATATATTTCTAGTATAAGCTGATAAGGGTTAAAAATATACTCATCCAATAGGTTTTTAACATGTTTAAGTCTTAGATTTTACATTATCGTTTCATTTTATTTAAATCGTTAAATAATGAGGTAATCGTTGTGTCATCATGGTGTCATAAATAATTTAATTTCTTTAATGTCTAAAAATTATAAAAAAAATATCATGATATAGGAAATATTTTTATATTTCTAATGAATATTTATAGTCAAAAATATGACTTGTATAACCCCATTTAAAAATTGTTTTAGTAAAACAACTCATGTTTGTGACATTTTTTTAACATTAAATAAAACATTTTTAATGTCATTTTCCCACCAATGTGGCTCAATAGGGTCCCCAAGTTGACCCATGGATTTTCTTGGTCGGCCATGACTAATCCAATATGGGTATAACAAGTGTAAAGGTATTTTCATATTTTTATAATATCATTTTTACCTTAAATTTCACTAATTACCTTTAATCGCGATTAAATAAACTTAAAAGTTACTATTAACCAAAAATTATTTTAATCCCATTAAACCACATTTTACTTCCTAATGACAACCATGAATGTCGTATTTTTGAAAATCAAATCACAGAAGTTGTAATGTTTCATTTAAACGAAAAATCAGTTTTTTAACTACCACTTGGTGGTTTCACTATTTATCAAAAATTGAAGTTTTTCAGAACAATGCCAAAATTTCACCCTAATATATAATTGATATTCCAAATTCAAAAATTATTTCTATTTTACAAAATTATAAACATATAAGTTGAATTAATTAATTTTATAATTAAATCACGTTGTCACAACAAATAGTGTGTTTTTAAGAAACAATATATAACAAAAGATTGACAATTGTTTATGTCCAATTTCAAATTGAAATTAATTATAATGACCACCATTGGATAAAATGGTAAAAATATATTATAATTACACTTTAAAACCACTAAATAGTATAATTTATCAATATAAATTATTTTTATTAAAAAAGTTGTTTTTAAGTATTTTTCACAAATCATAAAAAATTTGAAGTTCTCAGAAAAATACAAAAAATTCAACATAGGATAATTTCAATATTCCGAATACAAAAACAAAGTCCATTTGGAAAGATAAAATTTATAAAATTTCAAAAAGTAGGTATTTCTATTCATAACGGCTACTTTGAATGGTTGTGGTGTGTGTTATAAATCGAAGTTGCATACAACACACGCTACTGTATTATTCAAAGAGAAGTGTATCGTGGAAGCTTGGGTTGTTACATTCTCCCCTCATTCAATAAATTGCATCCTTGCAATTTGAAATTTTTCATTGAAAATAAAAGGTTGAAAATAGAAAATACCATTATGGAAAACCCACATCGGAAATAAGCTTAATAAAAATATAACTTTAAAACAAAGAAAGATAAGTACAAAGGTCACCCGAGATAGCCCATACTAGGATTATATGAAAATATGGATATGGAAGAAAAAAAAACCATCAAGGTCTGATGGAGAGTTGTAGAAAACTATATTAGGAGAATGTTAACCACAAGAAAATCACAAACATGTGATTGGTTAAACGGTCATTGAATCCCCAGTTAGAAAAGTTAACCGGCAACGTTTTTGTTTAAAGATACCTTTTATAAAGGTGAGGAATTTATTTAGGAGATTTACCAAGAACGTAAGGGAATATATATACTTGTCATGTATACTTTCATTCATTAATAAATTTTTACCACAAACCCATCTTTCACTCTAAAAGGTAATAGAACTCAAAAATATTCTATTTATCATAATTGTATAAGGTTCCAAATATTAACACAAACCATTTAGATTAGGAAAACTTTTTTGAAATAACCAAGGACTTACTGTAGGATGGTGGTAGGTAATAAAGGCATGTCGTACTATAGTTGTGGGTTCGATTCTTGCATCTTTGTCCGATGCGACGTGTTATCCCCCGACCTGCAGGTTGTCCTTTTCCTAAATATATAGAATTATAATATTCCAAAAGTAATCTTCAGAAATGTTTTAACCTTAAAAAATATTATCCAAAGTTCAACTTAATCGTTTCCATCCTTTATAGTTATCCACAATACCTCTATCTATACTTTCTCTAATGGGTCTCTAAATTCCAAAATCAATTGTATAATCAGATTCCTCAAACAAAGTAAAGTTTCTCTTATCGTCACATACTAAAATTATGTGTAACACCCCAATATTTTATGAAAAATATTCTTTTTAATTTCATTGATGTCTTTTGTTGTACACTACACCAAAAGAAGCTTTCACAACAAGCATCCTTGACTTTCCATGCATTACACGCAAGCGCGACCTTCCGCGATAGCGTGTGTTGTACGCAATACCGAGTTTCGCTAAACAATGATATGCTATTAAAATATTATTAAAACTAGCTGTTATGAATAGTAATAACCACTTTTTGAAATTTTGTAATTTTTTTTTTCAAAATGTACTTCATTTTTGGATTCGGAATATCGAAATTAGCTTAGGGTGAAATTTTGATACTTTTCGGATAACTTTCATTTTCTGATGAATAGTGAAAATTACTAAATTTTAATTAAAAACAACATTTTTAATAGAAATAATTAATAGTGATAAATTATTAATTTGAGTGGTTTTAAAGTATATTTAGAATATATTTTTACAATTTAATACAATGTTGGTCATTGGATGTAATTTCGCATTTAAACCAGACAAAAAGAAATGTCAATCTTTTGATAGTTATTATCTCTTAAGAACACGTTATTTGTTTTGACGACGGGAATTAATTTTTAAATTAATTAATTCAAATGATATGTTTTGAATTTGATAAAATAGACATCATTTTTGAATTCATAATATCAAATATAGCTTTGGCCTAATTTTTGGTATTTTTCTGGAAACCTTCATTTTTTGATGAATAGTGAAACCACTTAGTGATAGTTAAAAAAAACTAAATTTTTCATAAATCATAATTTGACCGCTTTTGTGAGTGGAATTTCAAAAATCCAAGAGACATGGTTGATGTCAGTAAGTAAAATTTGGTTCAATGAGATGAAAATAATTTTTGGTGAATAGTAGCTTTTTACTTTTTTTTACCACAGTTAAAAGTAAATTGGGTAATTAAGGGTAAAAATGATATTATTATTACCCTAACACATGTCCTAATTCTATTGGATAAGTGTAATTCGACCAAAAACAACCTTAGGAATAATATATGACCATTTAGGGCCACTTGTATTAGATTAGGACATTTATTATTATTTAATTCAAAGAAGAGTTAAAAGAGTTAAAATCAATATTTATTTACTACAACATTTTTAATATATGGTTATACATAAGATAAAATCGATTGGAAATATTCAATAGAAATCTAACAAGATTTCTTACATAATGATATTTTATTTATAATTTTTAGACATTAAATATATTAATTTATTTATGACACAATGATGATGTAGTAATTACCATATTAATGAAAAATTAGAATAATTGATATTATAAATACCCAAATAAATATAATATTAGACTTTTTATGAATTCCAATAATTTTATAGGTTACTATGACATGTTATTATTGATTTAATTAACGTTTTTCGAACTAATCATCCTGTTATGAATTTCACAAAAATCAATTACTAAATAGTTTCAAAATTGACATAAAATAGTTTTTAAAACAAATATTATATTAGTAATTGTTATTTAATTCCTAAAAATCTAAGTATCTTCCCAATGACTTATATAAGGATATATATATTAATAATAAAAAACTTGGGGTTCTTTTTTCTACTTATAGTATGTTTATTAACCTTATAGTATAACAACACAAGAAGACACAGTAAAAGTAAAATTATTTTACTTAATGTTAAAACATAATGATAAAGTTAAAATAGGAACCAAAACTTGTCTAAATTCTATTGGATGAGAGTATTTCGACCCATACCCACCTTAGATTCAAAATAAATAAATTTTGAGCTATTTAAAACCGAATTTTCTTTATTATAAAATAATATTTTTAGTTTATCCAAAGGAGCCCCTCTCCTCCCTTATAAAAGGGCACCTCCTCCCTCTCTTCCTCACACCACATTGAGCCTTCATGCTCGGCCAAACCCTGCCAAATTCCATTCTCCACTTCCATAGCAACATCCTGGAGGTTCTGGTCTTCCTCAAAGACCAATTTTAGTACCCTAAAAAGAGATCTCAAAGTGGCGCTTCAAAGAAGAGGTAATGTCCCTTACCGATTATTTCAACTTTTTTTCTTCTTCCACTTCTTCTTCTTAGGTTGTTTCATTATGAAGTAATAACATCAGTATCAATAATATAACTATATTTTATTATATGTATGAAACATCCTTTTTTCACCATCTATCCATCCTACGTAAAACGAAATCACCGCGCGTGCGTACGTACGGAATACCGTCTCCACGCCGTGGTGTAATCTATTTTCCACCACCACCATAGTTGGATGGTTATAATCATGTAAATAATAAATATATATGATTATTGTAAAGTAATATTGATTCTGATATAGTATACATACACTCCAATACAATTCCATGATCATGAGAATGATATCATCGCTCGTGCGTACGTACAGACTACCGTCTCCACGACGCGATGAGGTACATTCTCCACGTTAACCATTCATGAATTATTATAAAGTATATATAATAAGTAATCATGAAATATATGATAAAATAATGATATTGGATTTATGTGTATATATATGTATGTCATCTACTTAATTCCATTCAACTCAATAAAGAAACGAAAACAGCGTTCATGTGTACGTATGGCCTATCATCTCCATGAACAGTGTATTTCTTTCCATTTACTAATCTATTATATATATGTATATTCTAAATATATATTATATATAAATAATGTTTTATATTCTGAAATTAAGTAATCATGATATAAGTAATCATATGAATAATTACAAGTAAAACACGGACGAAAAATGAAACGATTTTACCCAAAACGCTCTTTAAAATGGAATTTACAAACGAACAGGTAATATAATGTCATAAGTTAACCATATATGATATCATAACAATGAGTATGATTCTGGAATAATTCAATGAAATTATTTAAATCATTATACAGGAGGTTCGGACACTTACGAAGAAAATCAGACCTAAGGTAAGGGAAAATATCACAATCTCAATTTTATCCGACATTGTTTATACTTTTGCATTTACCGGGGTGTATTTTATCATCCACATCCATGTTTCCTCAATATGGAATATTATTTCCATCCACCTAAAATGTTATAAATCCAATTTTACCCTTCGGTGAGTTTTTAGTAAAGGATATGAATGGAATCTTTTGTCGTTTTTCGTACGAGGTACTTTTTGACTTTTCTGACAAAAGTACGTATAATGTTTGTTTTAACTTATACGGCATGAATGGATTTTTAAAACATTATTTCCAAGAAGATTCCTTTACAAGTTTTCATGTTTAATTTTAATCAACTTCTTTTAGTTTATAATTGTATGACATGTTAAGAAAGGAAAAGTGTTTTTGAAGCATAAAAGATATTTTCCTCAAGAATGGAGTTCAAGTGTTTTATCAACATTATTTTCCATCTAAGAAAATAAAGGGTTCTGTTTTTATCCCTATTATTACATTGATTTGATTATGTTGTGATGGAATTATATTTTTATGAATTTCTTTATCTTATATGAATTGTTTTATGATGTCACGATGTTTAAGATTCCCATTTTTATTACATTGGTTATGCTATGATGTATGGTTCTCTGATTTTGTGGCACACAAAAGAATGGTATCATTATGAGATGGGTGGGACATATATGTCCATCCAATGCATTGGGTAAGGATTTTATATCTCATGATATAGACATGGCTGGAACGTCAGGTTAAACCAGTTCAGTGAAACAGGACTGAAACGAGGAGTGAACTCGGTTCAGAAATGGAATTTGTACACTAAGATAGTCATGGCAATGAGTCTTGACTAATAAGAAATGATTCTCTATGATTATGTGTGTATGCCACAATGTTTCATGTTTTATGTTATGATTATTGGGTTTACATTTGACTACTATGATTTATCCCATGTTATGATATTATGATCTCTTTTGCAGGTTAAGATTTCAAAAAGTTATGTTCTTATGTATATGATGTGATTTATATTTCTTTTGTTTATGCTTAATGAGCATTTGAGCTCACCCTTTTATGTTTTCTTTTACCCAGGATATAAAAAAAGGTTTTAGGTGAAAAATATGGAAGATATTTATGGAAGATGTTTAACATCTTTCACCATGATTAGAAGATTATATTCCGAGTTTCCAAAGACACTAAACTATTACGGTACTTGTGTGTGTGTTTTTGTTATGTACTAAGTATTCCGCAAAAGTAATGTAATGTCCATCTATGTTAAGATTAGGGTCTCTACATTTGGTATCAGAGGAAAGGTTTCTTCAACTATTGGAAACTAGGATGCGAGAACTTTAGTGAGATCCCAATAAATATTTCTAAGGTATGTCCAGGGATGTCCTCAACGATAAGTATACGTATAGGATATAGTCCTAGAACTATGGTAAGGATATTAGATTAAACCAAAGATGTTAGATATTGAAGTTACTCCCCCTTTATTATGATTTTTACCTCTCACACTCTTCTTTTTGGGTTTTAGATGATGGCTGGAACCCGAAGGAACCGTGCTGATCAATGTAATGGACAATGCAATGATTTTCCTCCTGAAAAAAAAAATGATATGTGAGATGGAGTGAAAAATCATTTTTCTATACTTACACAAGCTATGAATCATTCTAGACTTCTAAATGAGCAGAGAAAGGAACAATATTCTATTGAGTCCTTCATGACGCAACGTCCACCTTCATTCAGTCGGTCTTCTGATCCACTTGTTCCTGAATAATGGATCATTACTACTGAAAAGATATTTTCAGTTCTTCAATTTTCTGAACATGATAAAGTCATCTTAGCAGTGTATCGTTTGGAAGGTGATGCTGATCAGTGGTGGAATCTTATCAAGAATACGAGGCCAAGATATGAAATTGAGTCCATGGAATGGGACAAGTTCAAGAACTTATTTTTCAAAAATTACTTCCCTTGTATTCTTAGAACAAAGATGGAGGAGTTTCTTGAACAAAATCAAAAGGATGATGAATCTGTTGGTATATACGAAGAGAATTTTACAAGGATTTCATGGTATGCATCTGGATTTATCATCCAACCTTAATGTAAAGATGATCGATTCTTCAGTGGCTTAAAACCAAATCTTTGAAGGGCATTAGCTATAAGAGTCATCAGTAGCTATGAAGAAATTGTGCGTTTTTCTATCAAGGTAGAAATGGAAGTTAGTGTTACTTATCCATCTCATAGTTTTGACAAGAAACGAAAGATGGAGTTCAAGGAGAAATCTCTGAATAATGGTGGAAAGAAGATGAATGTTTCCTTATTCTCAAAGTGTGGAAAGAAGCATGGTGGAGATTGTATTAAATGGACTAGAAAATGTTTTAAGTGTGGAAAATAAGTTCATCGAGCAGCTGAGTGTCGAAGTAATGGAAAAAGGGTTTCTAATGATGTGAATAAAGAAAAGACTGCAGAGAACGCACCACCAACACTTCAATGCTTCAAGTGTAAGGAAATGGGGAATTATGCTAATAAATGCCCTAATCTAAGGGTTAGTGATGATCAAGATTATCAATCACTTAAGGCAATGGACAATGGGAAGTCACATGCGATCACTATTGGCGATGTTGAATATGACAACGATGTGGTGGAATGATTAAGTGTTTATGTAATGGGATTCCAAAATAATTTTGTATATAGTATAGTGGAATATTTGAATATTTATGTATTGGTCTATTGTGGTTTTCAATGGTACTGGTACCCATAGAATTTGATTGAGATATTTTTGGAAAAAAAGATGACATGCGCATAATGAAAGGAAAACGAGAAAATGAAATGTTTGACCGTATTCATGAGCTCATGACTGATATAAGGAGAAGGTTATATCATGGTTTGAGTATATAGAATTTTTGGATTTTGGTATGTGGAAAGAGTTAACTTTTGATTGCATTCATGTTTTCAATATGGTTCAATTAATGGGTATTCATTCTTCAAGAGAATACATGAATAAGGTATTCACATTTTTTTAAGTTGACCAACAAGATATATCTTATGATATATGGGGGATAAATGATGGCATTCACATGATTGTTACGTGACATTTCAAGTAATCATTTTCTTTATACTATGAGCTTGGACCGAAGTATTTTAGATAAGCCAAAAGATTTTAATGGATTATATTGTACATAAGTTAAGATAGAACTTTTTCGATATTATTGATGGGACTTTATAGTAATATAGCTTTAGAAAAATGACAACCTACAGGATGGGAGACAGCCCATCGCGTCGAAAAAGGCTATGGGAATCGAACCCACAACCGAAGTGAGACTGGCCTTTATCGCCTACCTCTAGCCTACAAGAAGTCCCTAGTTAGTAGAAACTAGTTTTATTTCATTATGCGGTATGATTTATAAAGTATAAGTTCATTTTTGGAATCATATACGATTAACCTCACTATAGATGGACTTATGTATATTTGATAACTTTTGCTAGCCTTTTGTTTGAAACAGATGGAATGACCCATCATTCTATCACATGATCTATTAACACTTCATGAATAACAAAATCAAATTCATTTCTTTAAGAGATGAAGTGGATATTGTTCAAAGCACGAACAACAGTGAAATTGTAACAAAATCATGTAAGTATTTCTCTTAATTCACCAACTTTAGGGAAATGATCTTGAAAACAAAAAATGTTGTCCTAGTGCTCTTATATCTGATGAATCCGATGGTACCTTAGATCATCGCAAATCTATGGCTTTGTGATTGTTGTCTATTTAATAGCCATGTTCTCTAACACTCTCCATCAGAACTTGATGGTAAGATTTTTCTTCCATATCCATATTTTTACCTATGTTCTCCTACGTGGAAACCCAGTGATGAGTTAATTTGGGTAACCGTTACATTTCTTACTTTAGTTTTTAAAGCCAAGATTGGGTATTCCTTTTTATGATGTGGGTTTCTATTAAACAATCTTTCGAGTAGTAAACCATTTATAACCCCGACGAATTTCGAGGGCGAAATTCATTTTAACAGGGGTAGAATGTAACACCCCGAGATTTTATAAAAAATATTCTTTTTAATTTCATTAATGTCTTCTGTTGTACGCTACACCAAAATAATCCTGCATAACACGCATCCTTGACTTTACTTTCATTACACGCAAGCGCGACCTTCTGTGATAGCATGTGCTGTCTGCAATACCGAGTTTTGCTAAACAATGATATGCTATTAAAATATTATTAAAACTAGCCGTTATGAATATTAATAACCACTTTTTGAAATTTTTTAAATTTTAATATTCAAAATGGAATTCATTTTTGGATTCTGAATATCAAAATTTGCTTAGGGTGAAATTTTGGTACATTTCGGATAACTTTCATTTTCTGATGAATAGTGAAAATTACTAAATTTTAATTAAAAACAACCTTTTTAATCGAAATAATTAATAGTTATAAATTATTAATTTGAGTGGTTTTAAAGTATATTTAGAATATATTTTTACAATTTATTACAATGTTGGTCATTGGATGTAATTTCACATTTAAACCAGACATAAACAAATGTCAATCTTTTGATAGTTATTATCTCTTAAGAACACGCTATTTGTTTTGACGACGGGAATTAATTTTTAAATTAATTAATGCAACTAATATGTTTTGAATTAGATAAAATAGACATAAATTTTGAATTCATAATATCAAATATATCTTAGGCCTAATTTTTGGTATTTTTCTGGAAACTTCCATTTTTTTATGAACAGTGAAACCACTAAGTGATAGTTAAAAAAACTGAATTTTTCATAAAACATAATTTTACCGCTTCTGTGAGTGGAATTTCAAAAATCCAAGAGACACGGTTGATGTCAGTAAGTAAAATGTGGTTCAATGAGATGAAAATAATTTTTTGTGAATATTAACATTTTACTTTTTTTCCCACGGTTAAAAGAAAATAGGGTAATTAAGGGTAAAAATGATATTAGTATTACCCTAACACATGTCTTAATTCTATTGGATAAGATTAATTCGACCAAAAACAACCTTAGGAATAAAATATGATCATTTAGGCCCACTTGGATTAGATTAGGACTTTTATTATTATTTAATTCAAAGAAGAGTTAAAAGAGTAAAAATCAAAGTTTATTTACTACAACATTTATAATATAGGGTTATACATAAGATAAATTAGATTGTAAATATTAATTAGAAATATAATACGATTTCCTACATAATTATATTTTATTTATAATTTTTAGACATTAAATAAATTAATTTATTTATGACACAATGATGATGCTGTAATTACCATAATAGTGAAAAATTAGAATAATTGATATTATAAATACCCAAATAAATATAATTTGAGACTTTTTATGAATTCCACTAATTTTATATGTTAATATGACAAGTTATTATTGATTTAATGAACTTTTTTCGAGCTAACAATTCTGTTATGAATTTCAAAAAATTCAATTACTAAATAGTTTCAAAATTGACATAAAATAGTTTTTAAAACAAATATTATATTAGTTATTGTTATTTTATTCCTAAAAATCTATGGTTCGTCCAAACGACTTAGATAAGGTTATATATATTAATAAAAAACATCTTGGGGTTTTTTTGGCTTCTTATAGTATTTTTATTAACCTTATAGTATAAGAACACAAGAAGTCACGGTAAAAGTAAAATTATTTTACTTAATGTTAAATCTAAATGATAAGGTTACAATAGGAACCTAAACTTGCCTAAATTCTATTGGATGAGAGGATTTAGACCCATACCCACCTTAGCTTCCAAATAAATCAATTTGAAGCTATTTAAAATCGAATTTGTATTTATTATAAAATAATAATATTATTTTTTCCAAAGGAGCCCCTCTCCTCCCTTACAAAAGGGCACCTCCTCCCTCTCTTCTGAACACCACTTTGAGCCTTCAAGCTCGAACAAACCCTTCCAAATTACATTATCCACTTCCATAGAAACATCCTAGAGGTTCTGGGCTTCCTCAAAGACCAATTTTAGTGCCCTAAAAGGAGATCTCAAAGAGGCGCTTCAAAGAAGAGGTAATGTCTGTTACCGATTCTTTCAACTTTATTTCTTCTTCCACTTCTTCTTCTTATGTTGTTTCATTATGAAGTAATAACATCATTATCACTCATATACTGATATGTTATTATATGTATGAAACAACCCTATTTCACCATATATCAATCCTATGGAAAATGAAATCACCGCGCGTGCGTACGTATGGAATACAGTCTCCTAGCTGTGGTGTAATCTATTTTCCACCACCACCTTACTTGGATGGGTATAATGGTGTACATAATAACTATATATGATTATTGTAAAGTGATATTGATTCTGATATAGTATACATACACTCCAATAAAATCCCACAATCATGAGAACGATATAATCGCTCGTGTGTACATACGGACTACCGTCTCCACGACGCGATGAGATACATTCTCCACGGTAACCATTCATGAATGATTATAAAGTATATATAATAAGTAATCATGTAATATATGACATAATAATGATACTATATTTATGTGTATATATATGTATGTCATCTAGTTAATTCCATTCAACTTAATAAGGAAACGAAAATAGCGTTCATGCGTACGTACGACCTACCGTCTCCATGAACAGTGTATTTATTTCCATTTACTAATCTATTATATATATGTATATTATGAATATATATTATATATAAATCATGTTTTATATTCTGGAATTAAGTAATCATGATCTAAGTAATCATATGAATAATTACAAGTCAAAAAACGGAAGAAAAATGAAACGATTTTACCCAAAACGCTCTTTAACATGGAATTTACAAAATAACGGGTAATATAAAGTCATAAGTGAACCATATATGATATCATAACAATGAGTATGATTCTGGAATAATTCAATGACTTTATTTAAATCATTATACTGGAGGTTCGGACACTTACGAAGCAAATCAGACCTAAGGTAAGAGAAAATATTCCAATCTCATTTTTATCCGAGATTGTTTATACATTGGCATTTACTGGGGTGTATTTTATCATCCACATCCATGTTTCCTCAATATGTAATATTATATCCATACAACTACAATTGTTTAAATCCAATTTTACCATTTGGTGAGTTTTTAGTAAAGGATATGAAAGGAATCTTTTGTCGTTTTTCGTACAAGGTACTTTTTGACTTTTCTGACAAAAGTACGAAGAATATTTTTTTTAACTTATACGGCATGAATGGATTTTTAAAATATTATTACCAAGAAGCTTCCTTTACAAGTTTTCGAGTTTATTTTTAATCAACTTCTTTTATTTTATAATTGTATGACATGTTAAGAAATGAAAAGTGTTTTTGAAGTAGAAAGGATATTTTCTTCAAGAATGGAGTTCAAGTGTTTTATCAAAATTATTTTCCATCTAAGATAATAAAGGGTTCTGTTTTTATCCGTATTATTACATTGATTTTATTATGTTGTGATGGAATTATATTTTTATGAATTCATTTATCTTATATGAATTGTTTTATGATGTCACGATGTTTAAGATTCCCATTTTCATTACATGGGTTATGCTATGATGTATGGTTCTCTGATTTTATGGAACACATAAGAATGGTATCATTATGAGATGGGTGGGACCTATATCTTCCTCCAATGCATTGGGTAATGATTTTATATCTCAGGACATAGACATGGCTGGAACGGCAGGTTAAACCAGTTCAGTGAAACAGGACTGAAACGAGGAGTGAACTCAGTTCAGAAATGGACTTTGTCCACTAAGATAGTCTTGGAAATGAGTCTTGACTAATAAGAAATGATTCTCTATGATTACGTGTGTATGACACAAAGTTTCATGTTTCAAGTTATGATTATTGGGATTACATTTCACTACTATGATTTATCACATGTTATGATATTATGACCTCTTTTGTAAGTAAAGATTTCCAAAAGTTATGTTCTTATGTATATGATGTGATTTATATTTCTTTTATTTACCCTTACTGAGCATTTGAGCTCATCCTTTTATGTTTTCTTTTCCCCAAGATATAAAGAAAGATGTTAGGTAAAAAAAGGGAAGATATTTATAGGAGATGTTGAAGATCATTCACCACGATTAGAAGATTATATTCTGAGTTTCCAAAGACACTAAACTATTATGGTCCTTGTGTGTCTGTTTTTTTTATGTACTAAGTATTCCGCAAAAATAATGTAATGTCCATGTATGTTAAGATTAGGGTCTATACAATATGATTACCTTAATCATATTAAAACCTTAATGAAATCAAAATGTACTGCAGTATAATCCTTATATATATATATATCATTATTTTTATAACCAGAATATAATCCTTGAGTCCAAAAGCACCAATACATTAATTATTCCACTTCAACTGTAGTAACAACACAAGATTGTCCTTGATCCCTTGTCCTTTTCTAAGTTAAGTGTCCCTAACTATTAGGACATTCATTTGCATAATGCCCTATTTCCTTACAATTGTAGCATTCAACATTGATAGCCTCTTTCGATCCCTTGTAATCACAAGCCTGGTGACCTTTTTATCAACATTAATAACAAACTCCCATTATTTTTAGGCAAGTACCAGGGTGATTCTTCCCACAATTATCTCATAATAGAAAATCCTTATTTCCCTTTTTCCCATTATCGGCCTCTTGTTCCATCGTTCTCTTATTCTCTTGCTTTACTTTATTGTCATAAGTTTTAGAGAATTCCTTTTCTATCTTGGTAGCACACGAGACTATATCTTCATACGACGAGAAAGATTGTGATACTAAGGCTCGACGGAGAAACGGTTTTAACCCATCAAAGAAACAATCGATCTTATTTCATGGGATACATATATAATCTTCTACATGCCTTACTAACCATGTAAAGTTAGCCTCATACATTGCAAGATTCTCATCCTCCTTTTGTCTCAGACTCAGAAATTGCCTTTCCATATCTGCTCGATGGTTATGAGGAAAGTATTTTTCTAAGAAAATTTCCTTAAACTCCCTACATTCCATACATGATACTTATTCATCTTCCTTTGTGTTTTGAATCAGCGACCACCATTGATAGGCATCTCTAGTGAGGCGGTAGACTGCCATGACAACCTTCTCCCTTTCGCTACTCCCCAAGGCATGGAATATTTTCTCTAAGGAGTTTGTCCATTCCTCATATACTAATGGATTTTTACCCCCATTAAATGTTGGCGGTTGTTGCCTCATGATGCGGTCTAACATTGATCCTCCACGTTGCGGATCAGGGTGCCCCATACGAGTAAGGTTATTATTCATAACCTGAGTGAGATGTCCCAGTATGGTAATAAGTTGATCAGCACCAGTTGTATCTCCAGCTCCACAATAATTATCTTGAGAAGGAGGGAAATCCCTACATGGTGTGCGTGCATTGATACAGTTTACATATCTTCCACTAGTATCCATTTCTAAACAATGGCATAAACTTGATTTGTTTATGAATAAAAATATATAATTTCATACTTGTAAAACACTTATCATTAATTGAACTATTTATGGATATAATCCATAATCATAAAAATGTTTTCTTTGAGAAAGTATATACTCATAACCCTTCATAGTGGTTTGTAAAGAAAATGAGAATTATCCTAAGCATATCCCCCGGGAGTGTCGTAACCAATAGTGCAGCAAGGCCCATTGTCATGCACCCGTTCCCGTTTGAGTCTAGCTCAAGGCGGTGTTTTCGGGTTTTACCGCAATGTACATATGTGCCAGAGCCGCCTCTACCTGCTCATATCCAGACATGGATTTATTGCTTGGAAAACTCACAAAATCTCTATAATACCAAAATTATAGGAAGTTCTTCTATACTAATCCTCAAAGTCTATCTTTGGGCTATGTGCTCTAATCAGAGTTTATCTAAATATAGCTTCCAAGGATAGTACTAAACTGCCTCTGATACCAACTGTAACGCCCTGACCCCAGTTACCCAGTGTCGGTGCATTATTGTGTAACATTGGCATGATCACAACATATCAAGTCTCGAAAGACCGATTAGTTTAGTAGCCTTGGAAACACCAGATACATTCATAAATGTTACATTACATCATAATGTGAAAAACTACAATAACAAAGTCACCATAGTCCACACTCATATCCTCTTCTGACTATCCCTGTAGGTCATTCATAAAATACTTCTTCACATCCTGTAAAATATTAAAACATTGAAAGGGGTGAGCTCAGATTCTCAGTATGGATAACAATATTGCAAAATCATTCATAAATAAACATTAACATTTAAGGTAATGTATAACAAAAACAAAAGCCTTTTTAAACTTGAACTTCATCATAATATGTCAAAAATAAAATTAAATAATTCCATTTACTTACTCACATGGATATTCTACTAGTCGAATAATCACATGAAATATCAATAACCACTTTCATAATTATGGAATGCATAATGCCAGACTATCATAAGCACGTATCCAAGGCCTCGTGCCAAGACTACAAATAAGATTTTGTCAAGGCCTCATGCCAAGACACTAGTTTGTCTAATGAGACCTGCCGATGCATCGAGGAGCTATAGCGCGTTCCACCTGTCACATATTAAGCCTAATGCATTCCTCATATGAACAGGTTTAAACATATCATAAACCATAACATAATCTTATCACATAAAACATGCTTAAAAGAAACATAACATTTCCACATTTCAATAACAGGATATCAATACAACACATTTATATTATCAAAACAATTTTCAATACCAAAATAAAATAAAATTAAAACTCGGTATTTATTTTTCATTTAAAAAAATTATGGCTTATAGAGGAAGCTGAAACTCAAATAACAGTCACGTCTGCGGAGAAGTTGTTGTCACCACATTCATAAGAAAAAACATTGCTTTTGTCATTTAGAAAAAACGCTTCATATAAAAATATTCCTTATGAATAAAAGTAAAAGTCGAAGGGTTTTATACACCTTATAAAGGAAAGTTGTGTATAAAACCAAATATGCCACAATGAAAGGAGATTGAGACGAGGTCCCTTACAAAGATAATTTTTTTAAATAAAATATATCTATAATGCATTGTCACTATAATTATACATAAAGAAAGTACAAATACAAGATTGGACATAATAATATCCTGACATAATTTGAAAGTAGGAGATTAACCCAAAGAATAAAAATTGGGTTAAGAAGTTCCCTTACTTCATGTCTGACATGACTCGACCGTTCATTAATCTCCTAAATAATAAACTAGACTTAATATATACATTATTAAGAACCTTTTACAAGTTAATTATCCATTTTATATCACTTATTACAATGTTAAAAACATTATGTAGTCATTTATGTTAGTAACTGTCGTTTTGTCGATCTTTGGTACTTAAGTCAACAATAAACTTTTTATAATTACAATTTGTTTATGTGGTAGAATATCCATTATCTCCAGAATTATATTCATGATGTAGGTATCATATATCATATATATCAGTATATACATTCATTTATAATATTACATAACATTTAGAGGTAAGAAATGAAATGCACCATTCATGGAGACTGTAAGTCGTACGTACGCATGAACGCTACTTTAATTTCTATTTCATATTTAGTGGAATTAAATTTTAATTATATAAAGGTAAAATATAAATACAGTATAATATAATGTATAATACCATTTAATCCATCCATTATACATCCCACATATGGCATTAACGATTCAAATCACTTTGAGGGGGCGGTAGTCCGCACTTCCTAAAATGAAATTATCGCGTTTACCCATAATGGAAATCATAAAGGTATGCCATTAATGAAAAATACAGAATCATAAGGAAAACAAAAACATAATATATATCATATATGAAAATATTTTCATCATAATGGCCACCTTTGAAGGTGTTATATGATTGTTGAACAATCATCGTTTCGTGAGGCAGAAATTATCCATCCACAGAAACAGTATGTTCATTAACCATTAGATGTATGTGTTTGTAAGTGTAGCTCAAATAATTATTATAACAACATCCTAGTATATTTAGTATACTGGTGTTGTTACAAAATAAATTAATAATAAGAGTTTAGGGGGTTGGAGAGGCAAAATAAACCAAAATAGCATATGAGAAGACATTACCTTAAAATCGTGTTACTCTTTTTTGATTTGAGCCAAAGGCTTCCTTGGGAAGAATTCTGACCAATGTTAGGCTTCTAGGAGTAAGAGAGGGAATTTTATAGAGTATTTGGGCAGAGTTTGGCCAAGCCAAAAGGCTTTGAAGGTGTGAATAAGGTGGTAGGGGTGGGGACCTTTTATAAGAGGAGAGGATGGGCACTCATGGAAAGTCAGGAAATGTTACTTTATTATATAATGAGTTTCGGATTTTAAAGGTCCCACACTTATATATTTCAAGGATAATGTGATAAGGGTTCTACATATACTCATAAAATAGGTTTTTTACAAGTGTATGTCTTAGATTTTACATTATAGTTTCATTTTGTTTAAATCGTTAAATAATGAGGTAATCGTTGTATCATCATGGTGTCATAAATAATTTAATTTCTTTAATGTCTAAAAATTATATAAAAAATATAATGTTGTAGGAAATATTTTTATATTTCTAATGAATATTTATTGTAATATATATGACTTGTATAACCCCATTTAAAAAATGTTTTAGTAAAACAACTCATTTTTGTGACATTTTTATTTTAACATTAAATAAAAAGTTTTTAATGTCATTTTCCTACCAAAGATGCTCCATGGGATCCCCAAGTTGATCCATGGATTGTCTTGGTCGTCTATGGCTCATCCAATATGGGTATAACATGTGTAATGGTATTTTCATATTTTTATAATATAATTTTTAACTTAAATTTCAATATTTACCTTTAATCACGATTAATTAAACTTAAAAGTTACTATTCACAAAAAATTATTTTAATCCCATTGAACCACATTTTACTTTATAATGAAAACCATTTATGTTGTATTTTTTAATATCAAATCACAGAAGTGGTAATGTTTCATTTAAACGAAAAATCATTTTTTTAACTACCACTTAGTGGTTTCACTATTCATCAAAAATTGATGGTTTTCAGAACAATGCCAAAATTTCAGCCTATGATATAATTGATATTCTGAATTAAAAAATGATGTCTATTTTACAAAATTACAAACATATAAGTTGAATTAATTAATTTTATAATTAATTCCCAATGTCACAACCAATAGCATGTTTTTAACAAACAATATATATCAAAAGATTGACAATTTTTTATGTCCAATTTCAATGTGACATTAATTCTAATGACCACCATTGGATAAAATGGTAAAAATATATTCGAATTACACTTTAAAATCACTCAATTGTATAATTTATCACTATATATTATTTTTATTAAAAAATTGTTTTTAAGTATTTTTCACTATTCATAAAAAATTGGAAGTTCTTAGAAAAATACCAAAAATTCAACATATTATAATTTCAATATTCAGAATACAAAAATGAAGTCCATTTGGAAAGGTAAAATTTATAAAATTTCAAAAAGTGGGCATTACTATTCAGAATGGCTACATTGATTGGTTGTGGTGTTTGTTATAACCGGAAGTTGCATACAACACATGCTACTGTATTATTCAAAGGGAAGTGTATTGTGGAAGCTTGGGGTGTTACAATAATAAACATGAAAAAGGTTCTTACTCAATTATAAATTAACTAAACTTTATTATTCAATAAAAACAAGGAACAAACAAGTCAATTCGGAGTCGAGGAAGGGGTTTCTTATCTCACATTAAATTCCGTGATATTCCTATTGTTTCCAACTTATTTATCACATGTGGTGAATTTTGTACTTCAATTTGATATATGTTATCATTATTCTCTTTATATTCATGTTATTATATGATTAATTTGGTGGTAATTAAGTTTTTTCAATACTACTTTATTGATTACAACATAGTAAGGGGTTTTCAACGCACTTTTTATTCTCATGAGATTCATGATATATTTTCCACTATATTATTTTGTGTTGTGTATATACTAACCATGATTGTATTCTTTTGGAAATATAATTTAATTTATGGGTAATTAATTCTTCATTGTATGATCCTTCTTTCATGTGGGGTATGTTTCTTATGTTACCAAATCGATAAGGGAACCTTTCACCCTCTTCTTTTTAAAAGACTTATATTTTTTATGAATTTTAATTTTCATTTTCTTATGATGGGATATGTTTTATATATCCTTAGTGATGTAAATTTTATATCCAAGAGATGATACACACTTTTCCCTCTAATCAATTAATTTCTAAAATTTTAATGTGATGCATTTAGGCTGTCGAATTTCTGTAAGATAACTTCATGACCCAATTTCAATTCATTGGTGTTAAACTTCTACTCCTTGATTATGTCGTGATATGAATATGTCTTAATGACCTCTAATTGTTTTATACATAATATAATCTTATATTGGGTGTATTCATATTTTTCACACATAATTATGTCATTGATTTATCCTTAATTTAAGCATATAATGTCTTCAAGTTACTTTGTCTCGATTTACATTCCATTGAAACTCATTTGTTTTTTACACCAATTAAATTAATGTAGTGTATATACTTCCCTTTGACATATTATGTCATGAATTCTCTTATTCACATGATATTATATACTTTTATTGATGTTTTTCATCAATTATTTGTATTCAAGCATCCCTCATTTGGTTTGGAACTCTTTAACTAAAATATAATTATGAATGTTTTAAATAATTATTCTTCTAAATATTTCTCTCTAATGACATGTTTTCAAAATGGTTTTATATATTTATTTATATGGTCCTTCATGTTCAAAATGTTAATTTTTTAAAAGATTAAATGTATTATGGGATACATTGATTCAAAAATCTCTTTGTTAAATTTATTAAATAGTTTTGAAAATGGTTTGACAAAGAATTTATTTTGAAAATATATTAAAATGATTTATTGTGATTGAAAATGAAATGTTATGAGTGAAATATTTATATTTGAAATATTTTACGAGTTATGATTTTATAATGGAACATGGACATTTGATGGGTGGTTATGTGATAAACCAAATGACGGGTGGTGTTGTGGTAAACTAAGAATGGTGGTTATGTTATATCCTCCAATGCATTGGGAATAGAAGTCGGCCATATGGATGTTACATTTAGTGATATTTGTGGAAGTTGACTGTATTGTTATTCCATTTAGGTGCATTTATCTCCCAAATTTCCTATATATTTTATGTGTGATTTCTATGGTTTTTATGTTAATCTTTTGGTTACAAATGGGTACGTAATGATATTTTTTTAGTGAATGGTATATACTACTTCATAATGGTAAAGAAAATATTACTTATGATAAAGTATTCATGGTTTACTTGTTATTTTGAAAAACTAACAGTTTTACTTCTATGTGTATCCCATACTGATCCTTTTAATCAACCCACTATTTTGAATTGTTTTTCACTAGACGTGAAGTGGAACAGGGACAATGATGTGATCAAGGAAAAGTCATGATGTCTAAAACATGGAAGTACACATGTCCCTTTTTAAGAGTTTATATTTTATGAAAAAAAATGAATACTGAAGAGTACTGTCGACATGTATTATTCAAGCTGATATGTAATAGTTATGGCCTAATTCTCTAAAACTCTAAACGTAAAAAAGATCTTTAATGTAAATTCATCATTTAACTCATGATTATGTAATGTTTATGTTTGGGTTCTTATACATATAAATGTCACTTCCTATTAATAACTATTACACGAGACATTCTACTATAATAATAAATGAAAAGGATAAAGTACCGCTCTCCATTACTTCCGTCAATGTTTATCAAGCCACAAATATTTGTATCAAATAGATCAAGTAGGTGTGATGCCCTTTGCTTCTTTGGTTGATATGAACTACATACTAGCTTCCCTTATAATCAAGCATCACATGTCATTTCCCATTTACATTTGAGAATGGGGATATCCAAGACTATCATTATCTTATTTATATTTTCCTTGTCTTTTTTGTTAATGTTCCCATGCCTTTGATGCCAGAGGTTGTTTTTTCATCAATAGAAATATAA
Source organism: Viscum album (assembly GCA_963277665.1). Taxonomy (NCBI): domain Eukaryota; kingdom Viridiplantae; phylum Streptophyta; class Magnoliopsida; order Santalales; family Viscaceae; genus Viscum; species Viscum album. Next base: position 122,931,087 of record OY728164.1, on the reverse strand, counting down.
TAAGATTTCTCATTTCTGTCAACATGACATAAGTTTCCATATGTTTTGCTGCCTTTTTTGATAGAATTCTCTGTTTATCCCTTTATAGTGCAACATTTTTTATTTAATGTTACAATGAGCCCTAAGTCACAGAGATGACTCACACTGAGGAGATTATGACGTACACCGTCAGTATAAATGACATCAGTCTCCTTCATCTCTCCATTGTACAAAGAATTATTTCCACTGCATTTAATCAACAACGCACCATCATCAACCAACCTCACTATTTCATAATCCTTATTTTTAATTTTCTTTAAAAGTTCAACTCTTCCTGTCATATTGGATGAGCATCCACAATCAACAATCCATGTTTTACTATCTTTTGTATCTTTGAAGGTTGTTTCAGAAGATTGTATTTCTCAATTTTCTTCTTCTCATTCCAGGAGATATTAGATTGTTGGTAAGACACTACTGGCCTTCCTATTCTTTCTTCCACATAATCTGATTCTTCATTATAATAATCTTCTTATAGTGAAGAAAACTTGTCTATAACACCATCAAAAGGGTGAGTATGGACCCATCTTTAAGAGTTGTAAGCATTTCTGCCATCATACATCTACTAGTAATAAATTTCTTTATGGCCATTGTTATAACAATGAATATAGAATCCATGAAAAACATTTCATCTATAAGATGTAGGATATGAAATCGGTCTCATTTTTTGACTTTCCGGATCTTCCCCATTCAAATATATTCATTACAATTTGTAAAAGGAAATGGTATGGTATAGATAACAAATAAATTGACACTTCATGAGGGGAAATGTATTCTATCATATATTTCTCTTCATGACTTCTTCCTTGGGAAAATTGTTGCACTTACTATCATATCTAAATGTTTGAGGATAATATTCAGGTCTTCTTTTTGTTTTGATAGAGGGTTTCTTTTTTAGCACATTAGGAAAATTTTCAACATGTCCAACATTCATATTATATTTCTTTGGGATATCATTACATCCAATAGTTGATGTCTCAGATTCACAACTGATTCCACTGTTTCCCATAAAAGTGGGTCTCTGATCACTCAAGATTTTTTCAACCCCATCTAAACCATTTGTGGATCTTACTAGTAATTCATTTTCATATAATATTCATAAATTAATTTCTTTCTTTTCCTATTTTGTGGTTTATTGACACTCGTGTTTCCTCCTAAGAGTAATAAATTCTTCTTCAAGTCCCTCTACAATATTTGACTTCTATTATAGTATTGATGTAAAGTCATTGATAACCTTTTTCTATTCTTCAATTATAAGATTATGTTCCACAAAAACATCTCTGCTTTCAAGGATTGAATATTGTACTCTAACTTGTTTTTCAAGTCATTCAATTTCATATTCATGATCATCAACATATTCTAATGATTATTCCACCATTTCATTCCAGTTGTTGCATCTCTTTAATTTATTCTCATGTTTGTAAAATCCATCCATATTTTGGATCATGAGATCACCATTAGGTGTCATCTAATTATCTTTATATTTATTGATCAATGGTTTTGTCTTTTCAATTGTATCTATCATGGAAGCTTGGTTTCTATTTTTAAAATATTTTTATTCTTCTCAAAATAATTCAATATCATCATCTTCCTCATCACATAAAAAACTCTTCATATGCACTTTCTTTCTATATTTTAAGTCTCCCTTTTTGAATAACCATTTCTAAGGCGTCCCAATATCTTCATCTTCTCTCTCTTCATCGTAGAACTTTATTTATCACTATGAGGCAATGTTCCCAACTCTTCCACAATAATAACATGAAAGAGGTAACATTCCATTAAATTTAACTTTTCACTTCTTCAGCTTCTTGGCAGTGAGAGAAATAATTTATTTTTCCTCATCATCTTTGCCACTACTATTTCAAGAAATTTTTAGTTTGTCCATGACTTTGAATTCCATTTTCTTGCTAACATGAGTTGTAGCATCTTCTGGTTTGAGACTCATATCATATTATACTAGACCACTTAGTAGATAATCCAGGGATAATTTAGATATACCACTTTCCACTTGGGCTTACTAATTTTCATTGTACATTGGTGGAAGTCATCTCAAAATTTTCATTATGATATAAATTTCTTTTATTTCTTCTCCAAGATGTCGAATTGATCCCACTACTTAAATAATTTGACTGAATAAGGATTTTGCATTCTCATTAGGATGCATCTTTAGATCGTCGAACCTATTTTGCAAGACTTGATGTTTTTCCTCCATTACTATTCTATCTCCTTCCTAAATATTTTCTAGTTTATCTCACATATACATTGATGAAGTGAAACTCATCACCTGTAGATAGATCTGATCTGAAAGAGCCGCAATGATGGCATTATAAGCTTTAGCATTATCATCCAGAACATTCTTATCTATATCACTCAAAGTATGACATGTTAGATTAGTAACTTTTATTCCATGCACAATAGAAAATATTACGTCCATTACAAGAAATAATATATGAGATCTCATTATATTTTTTGAAATCATAAAATTACTTCCTTATAATTGAAGTATTCCTCTGAAATTTGCAGCATTCTCCATGATAGCACAGAACAGTTCTAAAACAAGTATCTTATACGCTCTGACACAACTTGTACGACCTCGAGACACCCTAAGATGGGGGTGTTGAATCTAGGTGTCAACATTTTATTCTAAATCAAGGATATTTTTCCCATGGTGGTATGAACATGATAAACTTTTAAGAATTAAGGGAACAGAAGGCTAACAATCCCACGCAAAGTGACCACACAACACTTTTACTTGGTTCACCACTAAGGGATATGTCCATGGAGGAGAGGTCGATAGGTTGTAGGTCATACCTAATTCCACTAAACTTCAATATCTGTGGATTACAAGGTTTGGGTACAGTCACTATGTCCCAGGAACACTTCCTTTACAATAGTTTTGGGATAGCTAACTGCGTCCCTAAGATAACTTCCATCATCTCCCCCAAGATCGCTGCCTTGAGAGAATTAAAAATCAATATATCAACATGAATGTCTCTTAAATAAATTTGAATTGATGTCTCTACCTCTGTTTCACCCAAGATATTGCTTGCATAAATTTATTGTTTTGATGAACCTGAAAGCACTGAACTGTTGAACCAGATATTCAGAACAAGTTACCAGCTTATACAGATAATTGTTTCCAACACCTTCCCTTTATGCGCAAGATCTCACTTTTTCATGCATGATTTTATTTGAGCGCATAAAATAATTCATGAAACATTACCATTTACCCACAACCTTTTGCATGAAACTTTTTATTTTCTGTGCAACTTTTAGTTTTCTGTGCATCTTTTATTTTCATACGCAAATATAAGTTTTCAGCGCAAAAATAATTTTTCCACGTAACTCAATTTTCATGCAACATTTATGTGTTTAAGAACTCAGATTTTATTTAAGTATTTATCTATAACAAATGAGGGTATAACCTCATATTTATAGGAATCACTTCCCCCTACACGCAAAAACCACTATGTCACACAAAACTCCCAATCTGCGTGCAATGCCTCATAGGAACCGTTTCTTGTGAAATCTCCAAATATTCTGTGCCTATCATGAATTTTCCATTTTTGTTCATTCAGATCCAAAAAAAATTCTTCACAGAAAATGAAAACCCAATTTACCATACATTCTATGATTTTAAGACACTTTCTTTTTTCTAAGAACACATCTCTCCATTTTCCAATTTTCAGGCCCAAAAATTAAAAAGGCCTTAGAAAACGACCCCACCTTCAATATTGATTTCTTCTTGAAATGTAGGATCCCTTACCTATCATACATTATGTACATCTATGGAGGATTGACCAAAAAACAAACCAATCTCCATTTATTTTATATAATAGTCATGGTTCTAATACTAACGTCACCAAAATGATTTTTTTTAATTTTTTAGTGACATTACACAAAGAGATTATGTGAATATATCATGAGAGATATATTTTTTATGAACAATATCAATAAAACCCTATAGTAGAGAAGAATACTATAGAGGATGTTGTGTGTGAGGTTTATGCTCTTTTCCAGGTCATGACACCAATTGTGAAACAACCTACAAGGGTTTTACCCATGACAGACACTATATAATATTTTGACTAAGTGTTGATTCATATAAAACCACCATCATTCCATGGTACTAATGATCCTCAAGAGTTGGATTGGTGGTCAGTGAATATTAAATCCTTCTATGATTTACTGATGATGAATGATTCTCTCAAGGTGAAATTTAGTACTTTCATTGTTAAATGGGCTAGAAGTAGGTGGTGGATCTTGATAGTTGAATAAAGAAGAAAATGGGGATGGAATATAAACAATTTAAGAATATTTTCATGGGGAAGTTCTATCTAAAGTCAATGTTATTGGATAAATTTATTGAGTTCATTTTACATGAGAAATGTGACTGATGTATGTGTTAGTATGATAATTAATTCTCTAAAAATGTTAACTTCTAACATGAGGTGGTATCTAATGAGAATATAAAATCCTAGATATTAATGGAGTGACATCGACTAAATATTCGATCTCAAGTGTTTTTTCTAAAAAAAATAATTTTAATGATTATTTTATTTTTTATTTTTTGGTGTAACATGACTTTGTTGGGACATTAGGGAGGAATGGAGTTTCTAATGCACCTATTTAAGAATTATAATGCCCAATTAATGTGAAAATAAAGTGGTATTGGACTCATTGTAGATACCATAGTGGTGGATCTTATTAGAAAACCCCATATATTAACCTATATTTTTTGGTAAATGCCCACTCACTTATTATTATTATAGGATTATTGGGAACAAAAATTATTATTATAGAAATGAACTGAATAATTAAAGCTTCTATGGATTCCTTGGAAATATATAGTGTTTTTTTCTTCTTTAACATATCAACATAGATGTGTGAGGACATCAGTAGTTAGTTTAATTGTGGCATAGTCAGATGATTCCTGGAAAATGGTGTTCTACCCAATTTCATATAAAATTAATCATTCACATGTACTAACTAAATATCAAGTAGATTCTAGTAGTAGTCATATGATAGGGATATGATATATTAGATTTTTATCATTCTTATTAACTACATTATTTGATAATGGTGTGCCTAATTAATTTTTATTAAACTTTATAATCAAATTGTAAAATATTTATATTAAACTCATGAATTATATTTTCATGGCTATTAATCCTCATGTAATTAAGATAGTGTATGCTCTATGATTACCCTCATATAATTTCACATTTTCATAAGATGAGTTTTAACTGAACTTTTGGATTTGGGATACAAAACCTTTAGATGACACTAATATGGTGGATTGGTTGATTTCTCAAAGGTTTCATATAATCTTTTATCATTGATGGGTTTAATATACTGTAAATGATGGAGTACAATGTCTATTTCATGGATAATGTGTCAGGATATTGATTTGAGCTGTACATCCCCTTATGAATGTGGTTAATATGTTATTTTCATTTTCTATTGAATTAGAGAATAATCCATTTAATTTATTACTTCCTCTAATTTTCATTGTGTTTTAAAAAAATACTATGAATTTTATTGTTATCCATCGATAATAAAGGTTGAATTTTTAACAGACACAATACTAAGTATCAATCCTCTCTAAATTCAATCTTATTGTATTTCCCAAATGAAATTGAAGGACATTAAAACCATGTTCGATTTAATTTTTTACATATTCATCATCTTACATTGTGTTTCTCAATGGGATATATTTTTTATATGTTATCTTACTTGACCCATCACCTATAACATGACTATAAGAATCCCAATCATGTTATAGTCACCAACATTAACTATTTTCAATGGATTGATGAGTTTTTATACCAACTAACATGGGAAATGTTTTTCTTAATGATTTATCTTTTTTCCTGTTGTCAAAAACTTTGTATTAAGGGGTCTGACATTAAGAAGTAAACGTTCAGAAGTATGAATGGACTTTATGATTTCTTTATTATGTAATTTTTGTAAACAATTCACTTTTATTTTAGAAGGAATTGGTTAATGGGATTTCATACGAGTACCTTGATTCCTATGTTTTAGTTTTTGTGGAACACATTTATATTTACACTATATATGAGGAGGATCAAATACATTGTCTGATTGAAGTAAATGATGGATATAGAAAAGAAAAAACATGTTATGTTCCTTAAAACTGAATCTTTAGGATTTGGAATGTATGATAACATAGAAACACAGTTTGAAAATATAGTGTGTCAATTAATGTTGAAAATTATAAATATGTTGTCACAAGGATATAATTGTAGAATGTATTTTAGATTCTAAGATTCGTAGGTTCATTAGGTTGTTATCGAAATTTTCTATTGGACTCTACTATTATACATTTTTCTATTACCCATCATAATAATAAAGAGGTACAGATTGTTTCAGAATATAAATGCCATGTTTCCATTGATGACTTGATGTATTGGTTGACATTAGCTCTAGTTTTTAGTCTAGAATAATTCATTAATGTATATTTTCATTCTTATGATGCATCGATTTCAAGATTATGAAATCATTTTATATGAGGTGATTATTTTATTTCATATTGTTATTTTCATATTTTTCCTCATATAACGAATAATATAAGAACTGATTCTGAAAACATAATCATAATGGATAATCTGAAGAGTTCATGGAATTTTCCTCAAGAGGAAACATTTATCATCTTCTCAAATAAATATAGATTTATTTAGATATTCGCTCAAAATTATTTGATAATAACATTGAGATATTTGTAGGAGTACCTATAGGTATAATCATTAGATATTACCTATAGTCCCGGTAAGGGTATTTCATTAACGATTCATTCAACTGGAATATTATTTCCCAATTCATGAATGTATATTCTAATCCGTGAATATTTATGTCCCTAATTTCATATATCAATTTGGGATTCTATGATGATGATACCATGATTAATGTTTTTGTGTTTATTTTACATCCACATTACTCAAGGTGATTCCTCTTGAATAAAAACATGATAATGATTTTCTAGGAATTATATATTCCATTTATCATGGATATAACAATGGCGAGTTGTTTGAATATTATTTGGGTATCCTTTAATTTTAAAATTGGTTAGAAATTCATAATCATTTGATTATATTGAGGATATAAAATTTTCAGGATATATATTGGTCAGAACACATTGGCAATATTTTTTTATGAAATAAGGTGAAATTTCATGTGGTTGGGGAAAAGATTGGACAATTCATGTTTTTATTCATGCTATTGTACATGTCAACTAATTATAGTCAATAATTAGAATAATTCACGCTTTTTGATCCCTTACTAGTGATGACATGTAACTTGGATGGTATATATAGGCATTTTGTTCACATTTCCATGTTAATGTTGAGGTAAAAATTCAATATAGGTGGGTAATGATAGAATGAAAAAATTGGGTCACTCTATTCTATTTCATGATACCCCAATGGTCAAGCACTTGTGAAATTTATGTTTTCGTGAAATTTTCATATTTCATAGAGTTAAATATAATTTTTTTATAATGATTTCAGTTTCACTTATATAATTTAGAGGGGCCTCCGGTAGTCAATAGGATCCCATGTGAATTTTTTTATGGAATTCCATCATAAAATTGATTGCAAGAGAAAATGGAAGATTTTGATTCATGAAAACATGTTCAATTATTTTTTCATTAAAATTTTGGGAGAACAAGATATCTATTTGAGACTAGTTCAAATTATAAATACTAAAAAAACTATTTTCCATCAATATTTTACCCTTTGAGGATTTAGTGGATGATCGTGAACATATACATCTGTTCATATGTGGTCAGTGTAGTATCCCTACTAGGACGTAGTTTTGTGTTAGATATGATGGCTAAGAATTAGTTTATCTATTTGGGAATTATAACATCACATAGTTATTGAAAATTCCACTCAAATATATATTAAAAAATTAAAAATTTGGAGTCAGTAGACTAGTAAATATGATTGTTAAAATATGGATTGTTCACTGATGGCTAAGAAAATGATGAAATTTTACGCTAATATATATGGGATCAGTTGATGTTTTTGAATTTGTTTTAAGGTGGAGTACAATTAATATCTTCTACCACAACTGCCATCTACCAACAACATGTTTCATGTGATACAATTGAAAAAGTGTCTCCATGATCCAATATATATGTTATGTTGGGAGATTATACATGGGGATTAGGATTTATCAGTGACTGATAAAATCAATTATATTTTTTATTTTTTTAAAATGGTTCTTAATGGGAAATCAATACTCCTGATCTACGTATTGTGGAATCACAATTTTGATTCCCATGATACTTGTGATCATGATGAACTGATAATTTATCTTTATGCTCATCTCATTTATATGGATTCTTCTTGATAGGATTTATGGGTGAAGATTGAATTTTTTTGGAGGATAAGTATAAAATATCATCCTTATCAATTACTTGCATTCTCTAGTCCATGATTTGTTCCTTTTTTCTTGTAATTTTTTTTGAGTTGATCTGTGATTGAATAAGGGATTATGGGCTTCAAAAAACATGTGAAATTTCAAAAAAATGTTTATTTTATCTTCCCATAAAAATAGGGAGCACCATACTACAACAAAAAAGAGCATGCCTCGAAGTATTTGGATCTGCCTTTGAGATAAAATATGTTCTTTAGAGTTTATGTGTCATCTCATGGAATACCACATAGGAAATGGTTTCGTCGTAGTGACCTAACATCAATGTGATGAATTGTATTCTTCACCGTGGATTACTCTCTGTGATGGGATGCATTCTGATGTGGGTGACCATGATTTAGTACATTTTTATTTTTCAGTTTTATCCAACTGTAGTCATTCTACTATTGGGGGTTACCACCTCTTATTATTTTGATTCAATTGTAACTAAAGGATACTCTCTTGGGGTTTGAGAGGTTATTTATGATATTTTTAGATTTTTTTATTAAAAATCCTATTTATAATATGAATTACACTTTTCTTATAATCATTCAATGATCTGATGGGAATCATTGAATCCTTCTCATAATGATCATTCTATGTAGTAGTAGAAAATTTCACATTCAGTTCATGACACATACCCTCTCTCTATTCTGTATGGGTATTTTATTAGTGTTTCCCATTCTATAATGTCCTTATATTGTAATGTGTTTGAACTTATTATATCATAAGAGTCCTTTTTATGAATTATTGATATACCTTTCACATGGTTGATACACTATTCATGGTATAGCTAAAAATTGACCTATGGGATGTTTGTTTTAGTGCACCATTACATCACGGTGTTCAACCCGGTGAATAAATGGATCACTCTAAACCTTAGTTCATTGATTGCACTATGGTTATTTATTTTGATGTCAATCTGTACTTCTTATGAACCCATCTTCATATCCATGTTATATCACAATCATGGTATGTGCTTTAAATACAATTTCATATTATTTTAAATATTTAATTCTCAAATTACAAATTATATTAAATCAATTTCTTCTACTTGATTTAGGTTTTGATAAATGGACATTGAATTAACATGTGCGGTGGTGAAAAATTCTTGATGGAATTTAATTTTATATTTTCAGAAAAAAAAATGTCCTTAAATTATAATTATAATTATTGTATGTATATTGATGAAAATGAATGGAATAAGTTATTTTAGGTATTTAAAATATAGGTTATGATATATTATGAAATACCCATTTTATTTTGATTATATTAAATAATAGATTACATTTTAATCAAACCATTTATTATTGGTATTTGAAATTAAATACAGCCATTTTGACGAATCAATTTTTTTGTTTTTTAATAATAAAAACTGTTTTGATAATAAACCAATGAGGTTGGTATTTTGAAATGAAAATCATGATTTTAGTATTATATTAGGGAAAAATAAAATGATTTTTGAAATAGTTAGTCAACCAATCATAGAAATATGAAATTGTATTGATTTACCTTGAAACACATGAGATTCTATGTAGTTGACTGAGAAGAACACATGGTTGGAATGAAATAGGTATACCTATAAACAGTTTAATAATAAGATCATACACTCAAAAATATTTTCCCAATGATAATAGTACTTATGGATATTCTCATTTTCATCGATAGGGATGTTTTATGTACACATTTCACATCATACTTTACAATGATGTGTGGAAATCAATGGATGTACTACCCCTTGGGTCCCTTAAGCAAGGTAATATGAATGAAATTGACATTCCATTCCATATGAGAGTAATTTTTTAATAATTTAATATTTTGTATAAAGTATTATTCATTCCCTCTATTCGTAAAATTTTGGTCATTAAAATTGTATAAGTATTATTTATAACAGTTAAATTGATGGGAATTTTATTGTGCCTGGTTTCTAATAGATATTAGAGATACATCCAAATATTGATTTATATTCATTAACTAAAAAAGCTATTGAATATGTAATTATTAACACTATATTGGTGAAATCCACATAGGACTATATAAAACACAATACATTTTACTTCATGAATTTTGAAATTTCATTATGTCATGGTTTCTTAATGGGAAGAAAAAACATGATTATGGAGGTGGTACATGAATTTTGGTACCTTTTGAATTCAGAAAAACATGATGGGTTTCTGATCCACCATTTTCTCCTGGCCACTAACAGTTTTAGATACTTCAATAAGGTTGTTTTGGACCCTTTTTTCTTAGGTATATTTTTATCACAATCCATTTATATAATCTTCTTATAGTTATTTTTAACTATAATGGTTAAATCATTTTGTCATTAATTTTTTGATGTCATATTTATTTCTCTAACCTATAGAGATCTAGAATTCCATTCATTTATTTTCAGGGTTGAATTAAATATTAGTGTACCATGGTATCTGGAATGTTTCGTAATGATTTTTGAGTAGTTATCATACTAAAAAAACAAATATATTTTTTTTATAAATGAAAAAAGATATTTTTCAGAATTATGATCAGATATTTTTTTAGATTTTTGAAATGATTTCATTATGTTAATAGAAACCCAATAATCAGAATTAATTTTAATGTTTTTAATGAAGTAATTTTATTTAGTTTAACAATAAGTGTTACAAAAAAATGATGGACAATTATTATTGATAAAATAGGATACGTGAAATATGTTTTTAAAACAATTTAAAGGATAGAATAGTTAATAAACTGATTTTTTTTGTTTGATTAATGTCTTTTTAAAGTGGATAGTTTAATTTGAAATTATAGTAGGGTGTTGAAATGATAATAATGTTTTGGATAATTAATTTATCTTCTTTTTGAAAGTTAAATTTATAAATAAGTTTATAATATATTTATGGATATCTCGATATTATGTAAATGAAATTATTTTTTCTATAATGAATAGAGAATTGGTTTAGGAAATGAAATTATATAGGGTGCTAAGAACCATTGGTTTTGGGTTCTTTATGATAATACATGGAATATTATTTATGACATGGTTTTTTATGGGATATTTTATTTGGATGAGTTTCTAAAAGGGAAACACTATATTACATGTGTTTAGAAAAGACAATATAATATTCAGGTGTTTGGAAATCACATTCCATGCAAGTCAATTTTGAGGGTTTGAAGACCATGACTATGGTATTCATATATATTACAATATTACTAGTTTAGAACCCCATCAACAAATTAAAAGGTTTTAATTGTCTATTTATCTTATTTTATAGCTCCTCATGACTCTTATATGAGTACTCAAATATCCATGGAATTTTATTGACACTGTGGTTTCTACAGTCATTAATAATTGGATCTTGTACATACACATCACAAGTGTATTGATATTATTTTTGGTCAAGTATGTTTAATTAAAAGAATATAGTAAATTTTATTTGATCATTGGAGATATCATAGTTACGAATTGCATATTATTTTGGATTCTTATCTACATGATGTTTTTTATTCTCATCATAAATCAACTTTTTTTATTTTTCCTATTTAGTATTTATTGCTTTTTTGGATGTATGATATCATGGTATATTGATGTTATATATTTTTAGTGTTCATTTTCAGTTTTATAATTTTATAACAAATCATATTATTGGTTTGGTAATTTATTATTATTCCTTATCATCAACAACCATTTTTGGGTAAAAAACTTTCCATGTGATAATAAGAGACTGTTGAGCCTACATTCACATTTTTATAGTATTAAGAGAAATCAAATGAACCTGAACATAATTTTTTACTTCCTATAATGTTTATGATAAGATGTAATGTTACCAAATATTATCTGGATAACATTATTAAAGAGATCTTAATATTATTAAAAAAGTATTGAAAAACTATTTTATGTGATAAATTTGTATAAAAATTGTGTTTTCTTTTGATATTATGAATGCGGTAGAATATTGCATTGATTTTTCTTCATTGAATGATTTATTTATAGAGTAATTAATTTTTTATAAGTATATTTTTAGTAACCAATAATTCTATTGATGTATATATGACGTAATTAGTGATGAGATGTGACTGATAAGATTTTATTAAAAACTATGCAAGAATGTGTAGAAAATTATGATAGATCTGTTTATTTAAAATATGGTTTTCATGCATAATTAAAAATCGATGATTATATTTTATAAAATCAAAGAACTAATATAATATAATTATTATACTTGAAATAGTGTGACATAATTCATGTGATTTTTTGTGAAGAATATGGAATGTCAATTTTAGAAATATCCTACTTTAGGACCACATAAAATTATATTTTTTGATAAAATTATAGAAAGATTCTATCCACTACGTCTATAAGTATGGAAAATACCCTCTCAAGATATTGTTGGAAAATGTTTAGTAGTTTCTGAATTTTGGAAATAGAATTCACATATATTTTTTGAAAATATTGGACACAGATTTATAAAATATTATTATTTGGTATAGTTAAAATGATTGAGTATATTGATAAACATAAAATAACAAAAAATTGATTTCTTTTTTTTATACTCAAGGTAAAATAATTTGATAGTGGATATACATAAATGTATCTGATTTAGGGTGGAATATATATTCATGTTTAAATATCTCAGTTTATAGAATTACAATGTTTTTCACTAAAATTATGGAGTGACGAGTTTATTAAATCTAATCATTTGATTGTGACCTTGTGGTGATTCCATATTCATTGGTGAAACTATTTTATTTTTATTACATTAATGAATAGGAAAATAGATCCCTTATGGATGAGAAATATGTTAATGGGGAAGTTATGACTTTAATAAGAGTTATTGGATTGAAAGGTATTAAAATGATACATATGGGTGATCATTATTAGATTAGTGAGAAATTTGGGGGATTGGGTAATTCCCATAAATCTCATACCTCTAATGTTTATGAGTCATTAGAGTGCTATTATTTTTCCTATAAAGGCTATATGTGTTATAAATATACTATGAAACAAATTTATTTCCATTCATTTAGAAACATTTGACATCCTTTGTGATTTTCTAAAATGTATCAAAAAAGACTAATTATAACATGAAATAATCAAAACATATATTTATATTTTAAATAATAATTAGGTTAAAAATTTATAAACCATGATTTAAACTATATCCTAGAAACCCATGATTTAGTTTTCTTATGGGATTATATATATCATTGACATATTTTACTATAAAATTTTCATTTCAAAAAAAACAATTCTTTATAATTTATTACATAAAAAACATATATAATATTTGTATTCATTAAAGTGAGAATTTTAGTATGTATAGGATCATACCATTGTGTGTAGATATTAATTATAAATAAATAAAATTTATGTGTGAGTTCTATAAAAATCACCATACACTAGTGACATAATCAACCTTTGGGTGGAAAATTGCATTAAAAAATTGATCCATCAATATTTTATTCTATATTAATGTAAAGTATGTGATTCTTACAAATAATTTGATGGTAATAGATTACATACAATTATAATGTAATTAAAAATACATTCATTCCCACCTATAAAATTTTAACAAATCTATTTTGATCATTAAAATTTCTATTGTTATGTGTGAGATCATCACAATTTCTTAAAATAAGCAAAGATTCAATACATACAAAGTTAGTTTTTCACATACACGCACACATACTTAATTATTCCTTTTTTATAATTCTATGAATGGAAGTTTACATATCCATAATTCATAGAGATAAATGTTATTTGTTTGTGTTATCCAACTAATATAATGATTGTGGAAAATTATGGATTTTCTAGGAATACAATAATATTTTATTTTTCAATGTAACAATTAAGTAAAGTCTTTATTTCAAAACATGAAATTTAATCTTGGGTAAAAATATTAAATTTATAAATAAAATAAAAATATAAGGGTTTAAAAGATACAAATATATATATATATATATATATATTATAATTATACAGTAATTCCTGTGTATAAATCATTTTTTGATTCTTTTATAAGAGTTACAATATTGTAAATTACATCTGAGCATTTAAAGAAAAATATTATAATCCCTTAGTGGTAAATAATATTCTGTGAATACTTTTGGAAAAAATCAACTCCATGATCTCAGTATTGGAATTTGGAGATATTTATGAGTTCAATATTGATAAAATGCATTGAACTCGTTTTGATCATGTTATTAGACGAAGTGATCCCCATAAAAAATAATGAAAATAAAATTCATTTCAATTATTTAAATGAATTGATAAAAGAATTTTACTAATTTTATTTATATGATGATGAAAATATAGAAACTAATGTTGAGATTCTTTCCCTCATGTAATTAAATTTCACTAATGGACGAAGTTTTCTATTTGAATAGAAATTTTTTTCTATAGGATCGAAAGATGGTCTATATAGTTATATCAAATACAATTATCTGAATAAATAATAAAATAATATGATAATAAGTAAAACGAAATAATTTCATTTTAAAAATGAGTGTTATTGTAGAATAGTATATTTTTTGAATATGGGAATAAAACCCATATTCTTGTATTTCAAAAGTAATTTAACATCATATTTATAAGGGGTTTCTTATAGTGATGATAAAAATATGATAAGAATATAAATCTATATTTTTCACATTAGGATTCAAATGATCAAGAGTTAGAGTAATTGGATTTATTAAATTATGAATCATAGATAAATAATAATATGATTCTTATGATTATGAGGAATCATTCCAACGAATACAATGTGATAATGGAGTTTAAGTTGTGATTACAGGAAAATCTATGTTTAGGGAGTTACAATTAACATCTAAGGAAAATATATTATTTTAATAAACAATCTGATATTTTGAAATAATATATTATTTAATAAATGAAAAAATTGAAAATTAAATATTCCATAAAAAATATTATTGATTATAAAAACTCAGCTATTTTTCATTACAGATTATGAGAAAGATTGAATTATGTATATAATTATTATGATAAAAATATAATATAAAATAAAAATTTGTATAAAAATAATCAATTTTTTTGTTGAATTTATGAATAAAATATCCATGATTTATGATGTTAAATATAGTGAACATGGATTTAATAAAACTGCATTAAAACATTATCATAAAGATTTCATGAACTCTTAAGATATTTGAAAAAAATAAAATAATAATTTCTACCAGAAAAAGTAATGAAGAGTGGAAATATACTATTATTTTGGAGACTACAAAATTTGAGACAATTTTCTTGAATTTATTGGATATATTGTTTTGTATCATATAATATGTTTAGGTAAATACGAATCAACACCAGTATGAAATTTAGTATAAATAACATCTAATAAATTTATCTAATATCAGCAACGATGAAGGATTCAGATATATTATTAGTGTAGTTTTTTCCATTGTATTAAATACTAAATTTTGTTGCATAATATTTAATTACCATGAATTGTGAGTGATTATACATTATAGGGACACAAAAATATCATCTGAAGAATAATGTTTGGCATTCGCATGCACAAAAGACCCTTGAGATGGAAAATAAATTAAATTTATAAAGGAAACATGTGCGAAATGGGAGGAGGATTTGAATATATCAGATGAAATTATTGAATATAGAGAAATAATTTCTAATCCGCAATCTGATTCTATTAATATTTAAAATCTGAATCACTAGGAAAATATGGAATAATTTACTTTTTTGTCATGAACAGCTGAAAACCCATGATTTATGGACATGGTCTTCACTCAATGTATGACATGATATTTGAAAGACTTGAATCATGTGGTTATTATTATTTGGTTGATGTGATGATTTTTAATGACATCTCATTAAAAAAATTTATTCAAAAATATAATATAGTTAAATTGTATCAAAAGTAATATTATGTTATTTTGTAAATTGAAAAAACCAAAACATACTGGCTTTCACACAATTTTTCTAGGATGAAAATGATGTGACCATGATATACATTGGTTTAAAAAAAATTAAATATAGAGTTTTTATCATGTTTTTGGAAGAACTAACTATGTTATTATTGAAATGGGAGTGTATGATCAAGCATTTATCTAGAAATGATTGTTTAAAATATCTAATGGTAGAGAAGAATAATCCATATAGGAAAAATTAAAATTAGTATTTTAATCAATAAATATGTAAGGAAATAAATCACTATTATTTTGAAAAAAAAACTACATTTTTTAAAACATTATAAAAAGAAACTAATAATAAAAGTAAAAAAATGTTTTGGAATTAAATAATAGAAACAACTATATATGATACACTATTATTTTTTTGGGACAATGAGAAATATATACATGAGGGGAGATAGGTATTTTATCACATTCAGTGATGATTTTTTAATAGTGATATTAATCATATTTATTTCAAAAAAGTCTACACATCCATATATATTTCAAATAAGTATAATTTTTTATTAAAAAAATGGTTTTCCCATTAAGATATTCATATTAGATAACGGATCAAAATATACAAATATAAATATCTTAGAGTACCCAAAAATAATATAAAACATTATCTTAGTGCTCCATAAAACAATCCACAAAATGTGTAACATGATAATATGAATAAAATATTCATTGATATAGAATGAACTATGATAAGTATTCGTGATGCATCAATTATCTTTTTCAGCCAAAATATCACAATAATAAGAACCATTCAAAAAATATGCTTTTTATAGCCCAACTCTGAAATGTATCGATATGATTTTTTAGTTAAAAATAATCCACATGTAAATAAATTTCGATTCATTGAATGTTTATTACTGAGGAAAATTAAGGGAATAATTTGAAGAATTATTTCCAAAAACATATATTGGTTATTCCATGGTGGTATGGAAAATTTATGTTCTTATAAATGTTACAACAACAAAACATAGTGGATTTTTTACTATTATGATGTCATGTATTTTTAAAATGGAAACATATATCAATAAATTTATTATGATGGATTTTTAGGATGATGTTGTTAATGCTGGATCAATATAAGTAAATAACGAAATGTTTCTACATTATGATATTTATATTTATTCTATATATTCCATCAATGAATTGGGAAAACAAATGATTACTTATGTATTTCACTATAGAGGATGTATGAATATACTTAAAATAAAATTCGTTACTGTAATCTAATAGTTCTATTCCTATGGATAATATATGAATTATGCATACCATACCATTTCCATTAATTGAACTAAATAATATTAACGATTAATTAGAATAGAAGGTGTGGATTGATGCATTGAATAATCATTTGGATCATGTTATGTAAAATGAGATATGAGAACATGTTCTAAGAACTGATGAGAAAAATTAAATTATAAAAAATGTGATTTCTAGAATTAAAAAATAGAAGATATTACAAGAATCAAGAACACACTTGTATAGGAGTAATTATATTAAATTTAGTGTATTTTTTTCATGAAATTTTTTCCTTAGTTTAAAGGATTGAAAAAACTGATATTTTTTACGATTGAATTTTTTCTTACTTAAACATAAATATTTTCCATATATATATATATATCAATCTACATTTATTAAGGTTAAACTCAACTAGGATGTTTTATATAAAAAATGAGGGATTTTATTTTGACTGGGATGGAGTCAATTTTATTAAATTAATGTCCTCTCTTAAAACAGTAAATCGTTACCATTAGTCATGATATATTATGAGATATTATTAATTGAGAATTATAAATTTCTTCATGGTTTATGTTTAATGAATTTTATTAATTAATATTACCAACAACATAACACAAATTTGGAGAGTGTATATTGGAGAAATAATATTTTTTAATAATTTTTAGAAAATCATAGAATATATCACATGAATAATTGTGATTTAATTATAAATTCTTATGTATATTGAAATGAAATTATTCTTAGTTTAAAAATAACTGATAAAATAATCATATATTTATTTCATAAAAATGTTTTCAAATAATATTGTTAAAGTGGATATAAGATGAGGATATAATATTGTATATGAAGGGATAAAACACAGATAGTATGATGAACATAATATAATTATGGGATTAGAATTTAGTATTATCATTTTACATCATCTATATATAGTAGCTTCAAATTTGAACATTATTTTTTCTATCATTTGTATACAAAATATAAATCCAAATCAATGGAATAACATAAAAATGAAGGTAATATAATCTTGAGATACATCTTAAGTACATATAAAAACATTTCATTTTAAAAGAAGTGTTTGATATTTAACATTAAAGGCTTTGCAGATAATGATTAGAAAGTTTCTACTGACAGTAGTAAATTATAGTGAGGATGGATGTTCAACATTACTAAAAAAGTACATAATAAGGAAATAAAATTAACAAACTTCAATGAAATTAATATCAACTGAGGGTGAATATTTTTTAACATAAAAATATGTAACACATACGATGTGGATTGAAACTCAGATGGAAAATATCATCATTGAAATTATGTACCAATTTATTATTGATAATGAAATTCAATGCACTATAAATATATATAAGAATATATTATATCATTCATGGTCAATTAATATTGAAATAAATAATTAATTTCTAAAGGATAATATAGAGTAATGAATATTAAATTCATAATGTGATCTTTCTAATGATAATATAATTGGCACTCTTCAAAATAACCTCGTGATATACTATTATAAATGGTTGAGGATTCTATTTTAGTGTATCTTGAATATCAATACATGGGTATCAAAATATTTTATTTTTCATTGCCAATATTATATGATTAAATCCATCAAGAGATTTTGAATATACATGGTGATAATTTTTATCCATTCATGATGATTGTTTCAATGTATTTATTGGGTTTTTTAGGAATTAATTTTAAAAATATATTTTGTTTTGTTTAAGAGTAATGCTTTTAAACATTAGTGATGAGTTTTTATTTTTCAATAGCACTATTGATTTACATCAAAATTCTTTTGTAATTCCTTAGGGTAGCTATCAAATATATAAATATTATTATTTCTTGATTGATTACTATCATATATTTCAATGGTACGCTAGATTTTGCATAAATATGTTTTAATGTCATTAAGGGGTATTTGAATGGTTATTATTAAGAAAAATTCCCATTAGGTAGATTCTAGACTACTAATGATAATGAAACTATATTATTTATCCAAACTTATTAATGTAATGATTTATATACTAGGATGAATAATATTTCATACTTTTTATGATTATTTGAGTGGTGTCTTACACATTTTATGGATGTTTAGAATTTCATTTAGAATTTTCCATCTTGTAGAAGAGTTTTAATTGGATGTTATTATAAATAAAATAACTATTAAATAATGTGGAAGAATTATTCAGGGGAAAAAAAATTCTTATAAGAGTCTTGAAATTCATTTGGGTTAGTAAATATTTTTACAGTTGGTTTGTGCCTCCTATAATTTGATGTGGAGTAATGTAACGAAAATTGTTTAAGCACAACATTAGGTATAGTTGATAAATAGAATAGAACACAAAAAAGTGTGGTCACATAAGGTTATCCACATATATGGTGATTCACATATGGGGAATCCTAGTTGACCCGCAATTTATGGTGGTTCAAAATATGAAATCCCATTTAAGGGTCAATGTAGGAGTCATCAAATCTTGCATAAGGATCCATATGAAGGAATTGATGTAAGGAGATTCATGTAAGAGTATTATAAATACTTATAAGTAAATTGATATTTTTGTAACTTATATTCAAAAGAGATTAAATCATAAGATTTGTTTATATTTTATTTATGTAATGGACAACACAATCACTCTAATAAATCATTATTTTGATATAGGATTGTTTCACCTAATGATGATGAGACCCATATGAGAATGATGATTTCTTCATTACATATGTAGAGGTACAAAATGAAGAAGAAGAAGAATATTCTGAGGTGAATGAAAACCCATTATGCTAAATTATAATTTTGTGATATAATTATTCTCACAATGATATTTTAAATGGATCCCTTGACATAATTATTTCATGAGATTCAAATTGAGAATTATCGTGTTGTTATTCATGGATTTATTATATTTCAATGAGGAAGTAATATTATATAATTATCTGCTAACTATAAAGGTTAAAGAATTTATTGGTAATTATTAATGAAATGTGAACCCTTAGAATTTAGGGAAGATGAAGAAACACTGATTTTATGGGTGAATGTATTGAAAAAATGTTTATATTTTGTGAGAAGAATAATAATATCATTATATGATGAGTTTGTTGAGGCTTATTATTTATTTTATAGATATAATTACATAGATGTATTATTTTTTCAATTCAATAAGTATGTTTTTGTACTTCATTATATGTAGTTATCATATTGTAGGCGGAACAAGTTCATTACCTGTTATATGGCCATCACATTATATTTAATGAAATTCAATGTCTAATATGAATAAAAAATGACATACACCAGCAAGAGATCCACCCATATATGAGGAAAACACATTTTCGAAGGTATTTCACACCATATTTCATTATATAATATTTTATATAATGAGATTATTTCTGAATAATAAGATGATAACCCGAGTTTTATAGAAACGTTATAATTATTGATTCATTGGCATCAATGTATTGATCTTTTCATATTAAATCCTTATAATAATGATCACAATGTTCTCAAAATCATCAAAGTCTCTTGATCATTACAATTATACCTCAATATAACAAGAATCTAGCACAAAAATTAATTAATTAATACCCTCATGTTATCCGATATACTAAGAGAAGTATTGATTTTTAGGAGGACTCTGTGAAAATCATTAAATAATCTATAAAATTTCATATGAATTCTTATTGTGTGAACCTAATATTACAAAGATAATAATCCAATATATTTTAAACAATAATAGTTTTATGTTTTTTCATAATAATGATGAAATAATATTTTTTGGATTTTTTGGGTCATTATAAACAGTATTCCATAGAAATATATATTTTAGATTCTAAAATAAATAGAAAATTTCATATAAAAATTACACAGTCTTCAAATACTTGAAAGAAAAATTACCGAATACAAAATTAATGTAATGCCCTGACCCCAGTTACCCAGAGTCGGTGCATTACTTCATAACATTGGCATGATCAGAGAAGATCAAGTCTCGAAAGACCGATTAGTTTAGTATCCTTCGAAACACTAGATACATTCATAAGTCTTACATTACATCATAAAGTAAAACAAAACTACAACAAAAAAGTCTCTATAGTCCACACTCATATCCTCTTCTGACTATCCCTGCAGGTAATTTATAAAATACTTCTTCACATCCTGGAAAAATTAAAACATTGAAAGGGATGAGATCAGATGCTCAGTAAGGATAACAATATTTTGGAAGCTTTCATAAATAAACATTAACATTTAAGGCAATGTATAACTAAAACAAAATCCATTTAAAACTTGAACTTCAGCATAATATGGCAAATGAAAAATGAAATAATTCCATTTAGTTATTCACATGGATATTCTTCTAGTCGAACATACACATGCAATATCAATAACCACTTTCATAATGATGGAATGCATAATTCCAGACTATCATAACCATGTAGCCAAGGCCTCGTTCCAAGACTACAAATAAGATTTTGTCAAGGCCTCGTTCCAAGACACTAGTTTGTCTCATGAGACCTACCGATGCATCGATGAGCTATAGCGGGCTCCACCCGTCACTTATTAAGTCCAATGCATTCCTCATATGAATAGGTTTAAACATATCATAAACCATAACATAATCGTATCACATAAAACGTGCATAAAGGAAACATAATATTTCCAAATCTCAATCACAATATATCAATACAGCACATTGATATAATAAAAACCTTATCAAAACCATTTTCAATACCAAAATAAAAGAAAATTAAAACGTGGTATTTATTTTTCATTTAAAAAAAGTTGTGGCTTGTAGGGGAAGCCAAAACTCAAATAATGGTCATGGCGATGCCGCATACGTAAGACAAGAAAAACATTCCTTCTGTCCTTTAGTAAAATTCTTCGTATAAAAATATTCCTTTTGAATAAACGCATAACTGAAAGGGGTTTATACACCGTATAAAAGAAATTTGTATATAAAAAAAATATACCTCAATGAATGGAGATTGAGACGAAATCCCTTTAAAAGATAATTTTTAAATAAAATATATCTATTATGTGTATTCACTATATGTACACATAATTAAAGTATAAATAAAAGATAGCACATAATAATATCATGACATAATTTGAAAGTAGGAGATTAACCCAATGAATGGAAATCGGGTTAAGAAGTTCCCTTACCTCATGTCCGAATTCACTCGACCGTTCTTTGATCTCCTGAATAATAAACTAGAGTTAATCTCTAATATCTTAATAACCTTTTTCAAGTTCATTATTCCTTTTATATCACCTATTACCATGTCATGAATATTATGTAATTATTTAAGTTTATAACGGTCGTTTTGTTGATCATAGGTACTTGAGTCAAAAATATACTTCTTATAATTAAAAGTTGGTCATGTGGTGAAATATCCATTATATTAAGAATTATATTCATGATTTAGATATCATATATCTCGTATATATCTAGTATATACATGCATTTATAATATTCCATAACGTTAATAAGTAAGAAATGAAATGCACCGTTCATGGAGACGGTAAGCCGTACGTACGCATGAACGCTACTTTCATTTCTATTTCATATTTAATGGAATGAAGTTATAATTATATAAATGTATAATATAATTCCAGTATAATATAATGTATAATACCATTTACTCCATCCTTTATACATCCCACATATGGCATTTACGATTCAAATCAGTTTGAGGGGCGGTAGTCCGCACTTCCTAAAATGAAATTATTGTGTTTACCCATAATGGAAATCATAAAGTATGCCATAAATGAGAAATACATAAGCATAACGAAAACATAAACATAATATATATATCATACATGAAAATAGTTCCATCAAAATTGCCACCATTAGAGGTGTTAAAAGAATATTGAATAATCATCGTTTTGTGAGGCAATATTTCGCCACCCACGGAAACAGTATGTTCTTTAACCATTAGATGACGGTGTGTGTAAGTTTAAACCAAATCCTTATCATAACAACATCCTAGTATATTTTAGATATGGGTGATGTAACAAAAGAGAGGAATAAAAAGAGTTTGAGGGGTTGGAGAAGCAAAATAAACAAAACAACATTAGAGAAGACATTACCTTAAAATCGGGTAACTCTTTTTTGATTTGATCCAAAGGCTTCCTTGGGAAGAATTATGCCTAAAGGGAGGCTTTTAGGAGTAATAGAGGGAAGTTGGGAGAGTATTTGGGAAGAGTTTGGACGATCCAAATGGCTTTATGGTGTGAATAAGGTGGTAGTGGTGGGGGCCTTTTATAAGAGGAGAGGAGGGGCAGTCTTGGAAAGATTGAAATGTTACAGTATTATACTATGCTTTTCAGATTCTAAAGGTCCCAAACTTATATAATTCGAGTATATGGTGATAAGGGTTCTAAATATTCTCATCCAATAGTCTATGGATAGGTGTAATGCTTATATTTTACATTATCCATCCATTTTATTAAATTCGTTAATTAATGAGGTAATCGTTGCATCATCATGGTGTCATAAATAATTAAATCTATATAATGTCTAAAAATTATAAAAAACATATCATGATTTAAGAAATCATTTTATATTTCTAATGAATATTTATAGTCAAAAATATGACTTGTATAACCCCATTTAAAAATTGTTTTAGTAAAACAACTTATGATTGTGACATTTTTATTTTAACATTAAATAAAAGTTATTTATGTCATTTTCCTACCAAAATTGGCTCCATGGGGTCCCCAAGTTGACCCATGGATTTTATTGGTCGGACATGACACACCAAATAGGGGTAGGACAAGTGTAAAGGTATTTTCATATTTATATAATATCATTTTTACCTTAAATATCACTAATTACATTTAATCACGATTAATTAAACATAAAAGTTACTATTCACCAAAAAATTATTTTAATCCCATTGAACCACATTTCACTTCCTAATGAAAACCATGTATGTCGTATTTTTGAAAATCAAATCACATAAGTGGTAATATTTCATTTAAACGAAAAATCAGTTATTTAACTACCACTTATTGGTTTCACTATTCATCAAAAATTGATGTTTTTCAGAACAATGCCAAAATTTCACCCTAAGCTATAATAGATATTACAAATTAAAAAATGATTTCTATTTTACAAAATACCAAACATATAAGTTGCATTAATTAATTTTATAATTAATTCCCATTGTCACAACAAATAGCGTGTTTTTAAGAAACAATATATATCAAAAGATTGACAATTGTTTATGTCCATTTTCAAAATGAAATTAATTCTAATGACCACCATTGGATAAAATAGTAAAAATATATTCTAATTATACTTTAAAACCACTCAATATTATAATTTATCACTATAAAATACATTGATTAAAAAAGTTTTTTTAAGTATTTTTCACTATTCATAAAAATTGGAAGTTCTCAGAAAATTACAAAAAATTCAACTTTGGATAATTTAGATATTTCAAATAAAAAAATGAAGTCCATTTTGAAATATAAAATTTCTATAATTTTAAAAGGTTTGTATTACTATTCATAATGGCTACTTTGATTAGTTGTGGTGTGTTAGAACTCAAATTTGTTTACAATGCAAGCTATTACATTCTTGAATGAGAAGCGTGTCGTGGAAGCTCGGGGTGTTACATTCTCCCCTCCTTCAATAAATTGCGTCCTCGCAATTTGAAATTTTTCATTGAAATAAAAGGTTGAAAATAGAAAATACCTTTGTGGAAATCCCACATTGGAAATAAGGTTAATAAAAATATAACTTTAAAAGATAGAAAGATAAGTACAAAGGTCACCCGAGATATCCCATACTAGGATTATATGAAAATATGGATATGGAAGAAAAAAAACCATCATGGTCTGATTGAGAGTCGTCGAAAACTGGATTAGGAGAAAGTTAACCATAAGAAAATCACAAACTTCTGATTGGTTAAATAGTCATTGAATCCCCAGTTGGAAAAGTTAACCGGTAACGTTTTTGTTTTAAGTTACCTTTTATAAAGTTGAGGAATTTATTTAGGAGATTTACTAAGAATGTAAGGGAATATACATACTTGTCATGTAGACTTTCATTCTTTAATAAATTTTTACCACAAACCCATCTTTCACTCTAAAAGGTAATAGAACTCAATATTATTCTATTTTATCCTAATTGTATAAGGTTCCAAATATTAACACATACCATTTAGATTAGTAAAACTATTTTTTGATAACCAGGGACTTCCTGTAGGCTAGTGGTAGGTAATAAAGGCCTGTCGCACTATGGTTTTGGGTTCGATTCCTGCAGCTTTGTCCGACGCGATGGGTTATGCCCCACCCAGCAGGTTGTCCTTTTCCTAATATTATAGTATTATAATATTCCTAAAATAATATTCAGAAATGTTTTAACCTTAAAAAATACTATCCAAGGTTCAACTTAATCCATTCCAACCTTAATAGTTATCCAAAATACCTCTGTCCAGACTTTCTCTAAAAGGTCTCTAAATTCCAAAATCAATTGTAACATCAGATTCCCCAAACAAATTAAAGTATCTCTTTTTTTCACATAATAAAAATATGATTACCTTCATCATATTAAAACCTTACTGAAACAACAAGTACTACAGTACAATCCTTATATATATCACATTATTCTTATAACCAAAATATAATCCTTGAGTCCAAAACACCAATACATAAATTATTCAACTTCAACTGTAGTAATAGAATATGATTGGCCTTCATCCCTTGGCCTTTTCTGAGGTAAGTTTCCCTGACACTTAGGACATTCATTTGCATAATGGCCCATTTCCCTACAATTGTAGCATTCAAAATTGATAGCCTTTTTCTTTCCCTTACAATCACGAGCCTGGTAACCTTTTTCTCCACATTTAAAACAAACTCCCATTCCTTTTAGGCAAGTACTGGGGTGATTCTTCCCACAATTATCACATAATAGAAAATACTTATTTCCCTTTTTCCCATTATCTATCTCTTGTTCCATCGTTCTCTTCTTCTCTTGATTTAATTTGTTGTCATAAGACTTAGAGAATTCCTTTTTGGTCTTGATAGCACACAATACTATATCCTCGTATGTTGAGAAGTATTTTGATACTAAAGATCAATGGAGAAATGGTTTTAACCCATCAAAGAAACGACCAATATTACTTCTTGGGTTATGTATATAATCTACTGCATGCCTTTATAACCTTGTAAAGTTAGCGTCATACTTTGTGACATTCTCATCATCGTTTTGTCTCGGACTCCGAAATTTCCTTTCCATATCTTCTCGATGGTCACGAGGAAATTATTTTTCTAATAAAATCTCTTTGAACTCCCTCCATTCCATATTTGATACAACATCATCTTCCATTGTGTTTTGAATCAGCGACCACCACTGATCGGCATCTCCAGTGAGGCGGTAGACTTCCATGACAACCTTCTCCCTTTCGCTAATCCCCAATGCATGGAATATTTTCTCTAAAGAGTTTATCCATTTCTCAACTACTAATGGATTTTAACCCCCATTAAATGTTGTCGTCTCTTGCCTCATGAAGCGGTCTAACATTGATCCTCCACGTTGCGGATCAGGGTGCTCCACACGAGTAATGTTATTATTCATAACCTGAGTGAGTTTTCCCAGTATGGAAACATGTTGATCAGCACCAGTTGAATCTCCATATCCACAATAATTATCTTGATCATGAGGGAAATCCCTTCATGGAGTGTGTGCATTGATACGGTTTCCATTCCTTCCACTAGGCTCCATTTCTAAACAATGGAATAAACTAGATTAGTTTATGAATCAAAATACATAATTCCATACTTGTAAAATACATAACATAAATTGAACTATTTATGGATATAATCCATAATCATAAAAATGTTTTCTTTGAGGAAGTATATACTCATAACCCTTCATAGTGGTTTGTAAAGATAACGAGAATTATCCAAATCTTATCCCTCGGGAGTGTCGTAACCAAGAGTGAAGCAAGGCCCGTTGTCGTGCACCAGTTCCCGTTCGAGTCTAGCTCAAAGCAGTGTTTTTGGGTTTTACCCCTAGCTACATCTGTGCCAGAGCCGCCTCTACCTATTCGTATCCAGACAGGGATGTATTGCTCGGAAAACTCACAAAATCTCTATAATACCAAAATTTTAGGAAGTTCGTCTATACTAATCCTCAAAGTCTATCTTCGGGATATGTTCTCTAATCATGGTTTATATAAATCTAGCTTCCAATGTTATTACTAAACTGCCTCTGATACCAACTGTAATGCCCCGACCCCAGTTATCCAGAGTCGGTGAATTACTTCATAACATTGGCATGATCACAAAAGATCAAGTCTCGAAAGACCGATTAGTTTAGTATCCTTGAAAACACTAGATACATTCAAAAGTCTTACATTACATCATAAAGTAAAACAAAACTACATCAACAATGTCTCCATAGTCCACACTCATATCCTCTTTTGTCTATCCCTGCAGGTCATTTATAAAATACTTCTTCACATCCTGGAAAAATTAAAACATTGAAAGAGGTGATCTCAGATGCTCAGTAAGGATAACAATATTGCGGAAGCTTTCATAAATAAACATTAACATTTAAGGCAATGTATAACTAAAACAAAATCCTTTTTAAACTTTAACTTCCACATAATATGGAAAAAGAAAAATGAAATAATGTCATTTACTTATTCAAATGGATATTCTTCTAATCGAATAACCACATGCAATATCAATAACCACTTTCATAATGATGGAATGCATAATGACAGACTATCATAACCACGTAGCCAAGGCCTCGTGCCAAGACTACAAATAAGATTTTATCAAGGCCTCATTCCAAGACACTAGTTTGTCTCATGAGTCCTACTGATGCATCGAGGAGCTATATCAGGCTCCACCCGTCACTTATTATGTCCAGTTCATTCCTCATATGAACAGGTTTAAACATATCATAAACCATAACATAATCGTATCACATAAAACGTGCATAAAGGTAACATAATATTTCCACATTTTAATCACAAGATATCAATACAACACATTGATATAATAAAAACCATATCAAAACCATTTTCAATACCAAAATAAAAGAAAATTAAAACTTGGTATTTAGTTTTCATTTAAAAAAAGTTATGGCTTGTAGGGGAAGCTGAAACTAAAATAATGGTCACAGTGGCGGAGAAGTCATTATCGCCGCATACGTATGACAAGAAAAACATTCCTTTTGTCCTTTAATAAAATGCTTCGTATAAAAAGATTCTTTTTGAATAAATGTAAAAGTCAAAGGGGTTTATACACCATATAAAAGAAATTTTTATATAAAACAAAATATGCCTCAATGAATGGAGATTAAGACGAAATCCCTTAAAAAGATAATTTTTAAATAAAATATATCTATTATGTGTATTCACTATATTTACACATAAAGAAAGTATAAATATAAGATAGGACATAATAATATCATGACATAATTTGAAAGTAGGAGATTAACCCAATGAATGGAAATCAGGTTAAGAAGTCCCCTTACCTCGTGTTCGAATTCACTCGACCGTTCTTTGATCTCCTAAATAATAAACTAGAGTTAATCTCTAACTTCATAATAACCTTTTTCAAATTCATTATTCCTTTTATATCACCTATTAACATGTCATAAACATTATGTAATTAGTTAAGTTTATAACGGTCATTTTGTCTATCTTAGGTACTTGAGTCAAAAATAAACTTCTTATAATTAAAAGTTGGTCATGTGGTGAAATATCCATTATATCCAGAATTATATTCATGATTTAGATATCATATATCTCATATATATCCAGTATATACACGCATTTATAATATTCCATAACGTTAAAAGATAAGAAATGAAATGCACTGTTCAAGGAGACGGTAAGTCGTACGTACGCATGAACGCAACTTTCATTTCTATTTCATTTTTAATGGAATGAAGTTATAATTATATAAATTTATAATATAATTCCTGTATAATATAATGTATAATACCATTTACTCCATCCTTTATACATCCCACATATGGCATTTACGATTCAAATCACTTTGAGGGGGCGGTAGTCCACACTTCCTAGAATGAAATTATCGCGTTTACCCATAATGGAAATCATAAATTATGCCATAAATGAGAAATACAGAAGCATAAATAAAACATAAAAATAATAGATATATCATATATGAAAATATTTTCATCAAAATGGAAACCATTAGAGGTGTTAAAAAAATATTGAACAATCATCGTTTCGTGAGGCAGTATTTTGCCACCCACAGAAACAGTATGTTCTTTAACCATTAGACGAAGGTGTGTGTAAGTGTAAACCAAATACTTATCATAACAGCATCCTAGTATATTTTATATACTGGTGCTGTTACAAAATAAAGGAATAAAAAGAGTTTCAGGGGTTGGGGAAGCAAAATAAACAAAATAACATTAGAGAAGACATTACCTTAAAATCGGGTAACTCTCATTTGATTTGAGCCAAAGTCTTCCTTGGGAAGAATTCTGCCCAAAGGGAGGCTTCTAGGAGTAATAGAGGGAAGTTGGGAGAGTATGTTTGTAGAGGTTGGCTGAGCCAAATGTCTTGAAGGTGTGAATAAGGAGGTAGTGGTGGGGGCCTTTTATAAGAGGAGAGGAGGGGCACTCTTGGAAAGATTGAAATGATACTTTTTATTCAATGATTTTCGGATTATAAAGGTCCCACACTTATATAATTCTAGGATAAGGTGATAAGGGTTCGAAATATTCTCATCCAATAGTCTTTGGACAAGTGTAATGCTTAGATTTTACATTATCCTTCCATTTTAACAAAATCGTTAATTAATGAGGTAATCGCTACATCATCATGGTGTCATAAATAATTAAATCTATTTAATGACTAAAAATTATAAAAAATATCATGATGTAGGAAATATTTTTATCTTTCTAATGAATTTTTATAGTCAAAAATATGACTTTTATAACCCCATATAAAAATTGTTTTAGTAAAACAACTTATGTTTGTGACATTTTTATTTTAACTTTAAATAAAAGTTATTTATGTCATTTTCCTACCAAAGTGGCTCCATGGGGTCCCCAAGTTGACCCATGGATTTTATTGGTCGGACATGACACATCCAATAGGGGTAGGAAAAGTGTAAAGGTATTTTCATATTTTTATAATATCATTTTTACCTTAAATATCACTAATTACCTTTTATCACGATTAATTAAACTTAAAAGTTACTATTCACCAAAAAATTATTTTAATCCCATTGAACCACATTTTACTTCCTAATGAAAACCATGTATGTTGGATTTTTGAAAATCAAATCACAAAAGTGGTAATATTTCATTTAAACGAAAAAGCAGTTATTTAACTACCACTTAGTGGTTTCACTATTCATCAAAAATTGATGGTTTTCATAACAATGCCAAAATTTCACCCTAAGATTTAATTGATATTCCAAATTCAAAAATGATGTCTATTTTATAAAATTCCAAAAATATAAGTTGCAATAATTAATTTTATAATTAATTCCCACTGTCACAATAAATAGCGTGTTTTTAAGAAATAATATATATCAAAAGATTGACAATTGTTTATGTCCAATTTCAAAGTGAAATTAATTCTAATGACCACTATTGGATAAAATAGTAAAAATATATTCTAATTATAATTTAAAACCACTAAATAGTATAATTTATCACTATAAAATACTTTGATTAAAAAATTTGTTTTTAAGTATTTTTCACTATTCATAAAAATTGGATGTTCTCAGAAAATTACAAAAAATTCAACTTTGGATAATTTCGATATTACGAATACAAAAATGAAGTCCATTTTGAAATATAAAATTTCTATAATTTTAAAAAGTGGGTATTACTATTCATAACGGCTACTTTGATTAGTGGTGGTGTGTTAGAACTCGAAGTTTCGTACAATGCAAGCTATTTCATTATTGAATGAGAAGCGTATCGTGGAAGCTTGGGGTGTTACAATTAATCTATTAAATCCAATTTATAAAATTAAATGTTTAAAAATTTCAATCAAAGAGAAAATTCATTCATTTAAATATCAATTTATATTTCAAATATTACAATTTATTTTCCATTGAAAACTATATTTAATCTTTCTAATAGTTACACAAAATTCACCATTATATAATATAATCATTAAAAAAACAAAATTTAATAAATGAAAAATATTAAATTCAGTTTTTATTGTTCACTTTTTCATTCTAAAATCATTTAATTTAAAAATCCTTTAATTTTCAACAAAAAACATATTTATGAATGTATGTTCATTAAATCAATAATTTCATAAGAAATCAATCATTGTTATATTTTCATAATATAATGAATCTAATTTTTTTGAAATTAGTAATTTCATAGAATATTATGAAATAATTTTCCCAGACACATTTTTTTTAATTTCAAAAATCTTGGCACCATTAATTACACATATATGGATTAATTTGACTATTCCTACGATTTTTAAATGAAATTCATCAATTATCCATCTAGGGAATTAAAAAATTACAATTCCCCCTAAATTAAATTAAACTAGAGAACTACTGTGGATTCAATATGTTGTAAAATATTGAACCCAAACATTTAATTTCATTTTAATTCTTCCAATACATGTATAAACTAAATTTTTTTTAATTTAGTAAATGCTCAAAAATAACCCAAAAATCATGTATCTTGTCACGGTCTATTAGAGATCTAATTTGATCTTATGCAGTCAATTTGGGAACTAGAAGATGACTTCTTGGGACACTCCATGATGTTTATGGATCATATTATTAGTCAATATATTTATACTTATATCTATTCCCCCATTAATCCCGAAAAACACTAATCATTGTAATAATAAACTATTATTGTTCTCCATACCTAGAAATAATACATTCAGAATACATAGATCACATTCTGCAGACATAGTATGTTTACACCAAACAATGCTTCCAATTAATTTTTCAACAAGATTCTAATTTTCACCCATGGTATTGAAAATCACTTAAATGTCCCCCAAAGTCCTAAATAACTAATATTAACTTTTATAAATAAAAACAATAATGAGAAGACATACCATTATAATTCATAGAGTAAATGTCCTCCTATTCACATGACATTTAATCGCTAAAAAGTCACTTTTATCTTATACAGAAGATCAACTTCTCTCATAGGTATTTTATCTTGGTCTTCCCATAATTTTACTCCTCTAGAGTAATTCTATAATAACATATAAAAATAATGAATGGATTGTTATATCCCATAAATAATCTATCTTAATGACCATCTACCTGAATCAATATTCACTTATAAGATGCATTAGGTTCCAACCCTATTCCCTTATATCTAAATTCATTTTACGAGATATAGATAAACCTCTTTAGTTGAGATTACTGAAAAATAATTCGATAAGAGAATATATTGTGGTGTTAAGAAAATATTTATTCCACTTCTTGAATTCATACAATTATTTTTATTGACCACATATAATGAGTAATTAATTTTCTATCGTTCTCGAGTCATCTATACCCTAATATATGAGTATCCACTAGGAACAATGAATCCAAAAAAAAATTTCATTGGTAATAAATGAAAATAATCATAATATTTCTAGAAACATATTTTTGAATCAATTTTATTCTAGGTTAACTTTACCCACTCAATTATATGTTGCAAAAAAATTGAACCAAATAAGATACCTCATATTATTCTAACCCACAAATAATCTTTATTGAAACAGTCAACCATATAATATCTCAAACAACACCATATAAAAAATTCTATTTCCCATACATAAACCCACCTAATGTAAATATTATTATCTAATGATCAAATAGAATTAGTAAACCAAAATAAAAAAATTAACCCTCTACAACTATTTTAACTATCTCTATTTAGGTGTCAATATGATAATGATAAATCAATCATACTTAAATACATCCACAGATAAAACTAGATCACCCCCTCTAATTTTTATTTCAACGTATTATAAATACTAAATATTCTATATATTGGTACATTTCTAGGTCTTCTGATCTCTTTCAAAAAATAATTCCCACAACATAAAGACAATAACCTCATTATATATGTGTGAGATACACTAATGTAATTAGTTAGTTCACTATAACTCAAAAACATTCCATGTTTATACAGTGACATAAACACCCAAATTATGATTTCTATAGAGAAAATTACTTCTTTCCATTTCAAAATTGGAAATGGTTATAGTAACCCCGAAGGTCGTTGATTCCTTTCATATATTCTTTTAGAGTAGACATGGTGTAACATAGTAAGAAGTATCCTTCATCAGACATATCATCCAAACAATATTGTCATGTTTTAATACATCTTGATCAACACTAGATGAATTTATTTATTATATAGATTAAAAAAATAGATCATCAATCCGATGATTTATATAATCTACCATAAATTATATTAAATACATGATTGTTTCTTGTAAATCATACATCCACACAATGGTTTCCCAACTATTTATGGTTTCCATCATCCTCTATGAGTCATTAATTGAATACATTCACTCTATATCCTACCATAACAACATTGATGTGATATTTATATTAATGTGAAACACTACCAAGATAGAATTAGTAATTCTATATAAAATTCATCCAATAAACCCATCATCTTTCACTAATATTTATCTTCCTTCATTTTCCGAGTTAAAATTTTTCTTTTCAAATATTCTTCCACCATATTCCCTTTCCCAATTTTTTATGTCAAATTGATATAAAATTGTAGCTGATACTCTATCTTCATGAATTGTATCATATATGGTTCATGAATATGTTATACTATTTTGAACTGTGTACACATTGAAATTTTCATATGTAGAATAATGTTTAATTCAATATTTCTCACATGATAATTCCTATCATGGAAAGAAATCATATACCATTCCTAGTGAATCAAGAAACCTCTCAACCTCATCTATAATGAATTATAATAATATTAATGAATAATTCATGATTTATGGAGATTCATTGATCATGTTTATGTAAGCCTCTTATTCAGCTTCTCAAATGTATCTTAACTTTTCTTACTCTACTCAAACCATAGTCCGTATTAAATTAATTTCTTCATTAAAATGTATACTTCTTCAATTATTTATTGAACCTATTGTAATATCCAGCCAACCCTTGAAAAAAATGCTCATTCACATTATTTAGTATATACTAATTCACCATCATTTTCACTATATTAGGACCAATATAAATCATATCATTATAATTGACATTACTGAGGACGTTTAACCCTTGAATCTAGATACTTTATTTTCAGACCCAATTACACAGCCTATAAATTGACACCTCTACGAAAATATTTTATTGAAAAAACTCTATGTTCATAAAATAACATGGTTATAAATAGAACCACCTCCCATTGTCCAATGCAAATTTAATTTCGTAATAACTACATAGACATGATTTTAGAACCCCCTATATAAGGTGAATTACAAAACTTAATCACATAAAACACTAAAAATATTTTAAATGGAAAATTTACTCTTTCACACAATTAATATATCACCAAATGTAAACTAAAATAAAAAATGCAACCTATAAAATCACTCACATAAAACATCATTTATCCTAATGAGGTCTCCACCATATTAGAAACTATTGTTACCTTTCCACTATAAGGATACCTGGTGCACTATATGTTGAGAAACTCTATTCTCAAGGCATACTCAATAAATTCAAATGATTAATCCCATTTTATTTTTTATAATTCTTTAGATATACATGCATTTCCATCCATAAATAAACAACACCATTAATTTCTTTTTGACTAATATCATAGTTCTCTATAGATATAACACAAAAATATTCAATGTAATCAATTAAATTATATCCATATGTTTTTATAAAATTTGAACACAATATCCATCCTTGTGAGAACATATAATATCATCAATGACCCATGAACATCTAACTAATCATTTATATTTAATTAAACCATTTCAAAAATTATCAAAATGGTCCATTCAAATTCTGTAATACAACTTAAAAGATTTAAACACTCTCCCCATGTTGTCGCACCATTGGAAATTCAACTCAATACCAGGCATATTGTTATGTTTGATTCCCTATAAAGAAAAATTAATGTCCAGAAATGATACATCCTCCCCCTCCTCATTGTCTTGAGACATGATGGGGTTATACTGGATTTTGTAAATTCCTAGGATCTTTAACTCTCTCTAATGGAAAAAATGTTTTATAATGAGACCTCAAGATAAACTCCACATATGTCATAGAATGTATAATTTTAGTGGGGTGTCAAATGTATAGTGGGGTGACTATACCACCATGTATGAAGTTTCCTGATATAATAAATGAACCATATAAAAAATCTATGTGTATAAGTTTAGGAAAAATAATAGCCAACTGAATAATACAATAAAAATAAAAAAAATGTCATAATGTGCTGGAATATATATATTATTAATGCAATAATAAATAGAAGTAAAAGGCTAGCCATCACAAATTAATACACAAAAGTCCTTGATCCCATTCCCAACGTCATTCCCAACTCCAAATCGCAACCCATACAATAAAAAAACAATAAAAAACAAGATCATTTCCCTTGTCCAAACCATCATCCATATAATATTATCTGGTAGCAAATAGCTTCCCAAATAGAGTGTGATTATATCTCAGTAGGTCAACACCACCATTTCGGAATAATAAAAATATTAATTTTCTTTTTAAATCCATATTTTAATTGTGGTATTAATTAATTTAAAACTTAAAAAGGTATAACAATAACCTACCTCATATCTCTACCCAAACATATTTGCGAGTGTCTTAAGACCATGTCATCCACAAACTTATAACCATAGTAAAATAATATTCTTTGGTTCTACACCACACTATCTCTGAGCATGTCATAAAAATATTCTAACCACCACCATATAACCACTATATTGTCAAAACTATATGGGTCAAATTTTGATAAGCACTACAACATCTTACTGAAATCACTATTAACATTTTTGGATGGGACTAAGAAAATCCCCATCTCTATAAGAATTATAGCATGGTAATGGGATGATCCTACTTAATATCAACATTACTAGTTATATGATTTTATGTTCTAGGGTCAAGCCCGATGTATAGTCATTTCATCTTAGAATTTTAGTCATGTCACAAAATATGGATATCACAATATATCATCATAAATCATAATTGATTTTAATAAAAAATTACATTAATCATTAATAATTAACATTTCATTAAATCAAAAATTATAAATAGTATTGTCATTATGAACTAATCCATATATTAAGGATTCTATATCAAGAAATCACGTAAAGTCTCATGTCATACTAACCACACATTAAACAATTAGAATATTTAATTATATTAATGTTTCACTCACCTAACATGTAACTAGTACCTATGTCAGAAGAAATTTCAATCCAAGTTATTTAACAGAATTATTAAATTCATTATTTAATTTGTTCGGGAGCATGTTACATTGTTGCAATCACAATAATGCATTAAATTGGAAATTATAAAACCATGGGCTTTCAATTTAAACCTCTACCTTTAACTAAATATCCAAAAATTATTCCAATGGTAATTACCCATAAAGAAGAAGGTTAAAATGACCCCCAGTAGAATCCAAAATTAAAAATGAGCATGGTTAATAGAAAAAATGAACATAACCAAGGTATTTTACTGCAACTCTTGGATTACTAAAATGAGAAGGTATAATCCTACACGAAAAACCGTACATAGGATTTCCCAAAAAATGGGTCATCTTGAATAAAGGATTTCACTCCCAATTCACTTGGAAGATTATTTAAGGTCAATAGAAGACGTATACTGTTGAATAAATTGAAATTTATCCACCCAATATACATTTAAATAGTAAGTTAAAAAATTACATGACATGTGATGTAGTTACATACCATGTTACATTTTTTAGTGGGATATCCCAAAAACCCTATTACCTCAAATTTTTGTATTAAAAATAAAAAAATTGGATGAAATGTAATACTTTGGCATGGTTTGTAAAGGTTTTGAAGATGTGTTTTTATCACATTTTTCATTTAAAAACCATGAATCTCTTTTAAAGCTTCTCAACATTCCAATAACTTATGATAACACTTATACCATTTACCGTGGACTCCATTAATCCAGATTAACATACTTATCTATAAATTAGTTCGTTTTATCTAAAAAATAACTCCATGAAGATACTATCAAGCTTCCCTAAATTTCTCACAATCCAATTAGGCATTTATTCAAATGACATACATTCACAATTAAAATAGAACCGTAGAAGATTTAATGAAAATATAAGAGAGTGAAAAACCTAGAAAAATATGGGATCTTCCAAAAACCCAACCTTATAATATAATGTCCCTAACCTTCTCCATGAATCATTATGAGGTCACAGTGAACAAGTATTGAAAATTTGTTTTAATATCTCACTCCCTCTCCTTGGTGTCCTCCTGATATTTCCCATGGTGACACTGCACTCGAGCCAACGACATTGTCATACCCAGAATATATTACATACAAGGACCCACAAACCATATCATATACTCGTCAAACAAGTCATCATCACATATATCAATGAAAATTATGCATATAAAATGGGAATAGTCTAGAAGATATCTTCGTACTTGTGGAACAATGAACACCGAGTGCATGGAACAATAGCATTGTGGAGGGTCTAAATGGAAAGCCACTAGGCAGACCCTTTCCATTATCTAGAATAACCTAAAAACCATGGGACCTTGCATTCCCAGTCGATTAATATTTAATTTCAACAACCAAGGTGGATCCTGATAGATAACATGATGAATATCCTTAAATTCTAGAGGTCACCTCTAATGGTCATCATATTTTTTTCATTTTCTATGTGGTCGGTAACTATTGTCTGATCTACTAAACCTACTATAATGTCCATTGTGCGATACTAATCCCATAAATTGATGACTCACCTTCCTCAAACCAACAATGATTCCAACAGCACATCCTGCAATACACATCCAAAAAAAATTCAACAATGATTGATCCAATAAATATATTATTATATGAGACCTCAATGAGTTTCATATGTCTCTCACATTAACTCCCAAAATCCAAAACATTGTATCATAACGTATCTTCCAAAACATGAATAGAATGCTCATATTAACGATACATTTATTTATGATCGGATATTTTTAAACCAATCCTTGATCTCAGATCCCTCTAATCACCCTTCAATAAATGTGATGTTAAATGATAATCTATGGCGGAAAAAATATTCATCCGAACATTGTGCAATCAAACCACCTCATGTATGTAAATACTTCCAAGATAATCAATTATGAAGGATTACTTGATAAGTAAGATGTTTGGTACATTAGTTAGTCAATCTATAATAACCCTTACAATTTCATTCTTAATTATTTTTGGGATAATCCTATCACAAAATCCATTGTCAAATCATCCCATTTCGACTCAGGATTATGCAAATTCTACAAAATCCCAGCTAGTCTCTAATGCTTAGATTTCACCTACTGATAGGTAAAGTATATAGACATGATGATTTCCACTTCCTTCACCATTACTAACCACTATATCTATCTACATAGAACACTATACATATTTCATATACCATGATTCACTTACAATAAAGAATAATGAAATTTCCTCCTCAACTACCCACAAAAGCTCGTTAGATCCCATACTCATCTGTGGCAAAGAAGAGAATTTCCACTATCGAGAAACCATCTTGATGGAGACTAATAACATTATTAATTTTATCATATAATTGAGCATTTTGAATCAATCGGTTGATATATCTTTATATGGAAAAAATGTATTGTCATAACATATGCCGAATTCATATTTTCTAATCCTTCAGACCATTGAACATCTAGATTCTTGTGTGAAATGGTGGCCATTTTTTCACTCATCATAGTAATCTCACACATCCTTTAATTGTGTCTTTCTACTCAAATTTTATGCAATGATTTATCCATTTCCTAGTGTATAATCCAATTCAATGTTGAAAGACTAAAGATAATTGACCCACATTCACCATCAAATTATCGAGTATCACTATGAAAACATTTACCCAAGGTTCTTTTGGTCCTTGTATACCCCAAACCACTCACCCCTGAAATAGTGTCTCCAAAATCATAGGGAATATACCAATTCCACTAAATCTATATTGTGAGTAGTATAATTCCTCTCATTTAGTCTTAGTTTCTTGGAGCCATAATAAATCACTCAATCCTCTATTATTAGAACTACTCTGAGTCCAACTCCAGATGTGTCACAATATATGGTTCATAATTTACCCATCATGCTTAAATTTGGCGTAGGTGATGAGGTTATCCTACCATTTAGTGTATGATGATCGCACTCACAATAATTAGACCAAACAAACCTCATGCCTTTATTTGTAAACCTACACACTGGTTCTACAAAATTAGAGATATCTTGATTAATTTTCCAATAATAAGTTCTAAACCCAATAATGATTTGAATCATAATGATGTTCCTAGTATGTATACAATATAACAATAATGGGACTTTATATGGGTTTTAAAACACTCCTTCCTCAATCAATACTTGTCCCATGATGTGAAATTTATTGACGTAGATATACTATATGTTTATCTATGTGTAAAGTTGTAGATCAGTCAATATACATTGGATGATGTCAGGATTCTTGGCATTATGGCATACCTCTTGGGATTACACTAATATATCATCAACAAAAACCACAAAATTTGGTTCAAAATATAAATCAAGGATCCTATTCATTGAGGCTAGGATTATCATCGGTGATTTATTCATCCTAAATAGCATTGTTATGATCTCATATATTCTACACATGATAATATAAGCTATCTAGAGTATGTATAATGGTCTCACCCATAACTAGTTGTCACTTGATATAAAATAAATCTTGGGGAAGATTTTAGAACCAGTAAAATCATCTAATACATCATTAATGTGTGGAAAAGGATATCAGTTTCTAACTGCCACCATGTTTTACCTCTGATAATACACACATAAGAGAAAAGACCCCTCAGCCTAATTGGAGAAGATAAATATAGAACTGAAAGGATATATACAAGGTATATTAATGATTTTTTGATTATAGAACATATAACTAAACATCTATCCCTAAAATATCTTCTAGATTCATTTTGTAAGAAAGGATAGATACTGTATTTGGTCTAGGAATCAACTCGACCATGGCCTTGATCTCTCACTTATGTGGAAATCCATCTATGTTTTTTTGGAATAAATAATGAAAATGGTCTACCACTCTAGAAACAAAATATTATTTCATTTCACTATTATATAGATAAATATTAGTTCTTTGATCTATTAAAAAATCCAATCTACACTAAAATGGTCCTGTATAACCATCCAGATGTTCTCAGTCACCATGTTGAAAATAAACACCTCCTTCTAAGGATAGAATAGTAACTACCCTCTTGTAATGTTTTATATGATCCAAGAATATAATTAACCATTATATATCAATAATAAATCCAATTCCATCCATTTATATCATGAATGGTTCCCAAAAAAATTATGACCACCCATGACAAGAGAACACTCCTTGATGCGTTTGATATTCTTTGATTGCACTCCCAATGGTGTGCTGATGATCAAAACACTATCCATGATTTCCACATAAAAACTATACCAGTTTGAAAAAAAGAAGATTGAGTAGAATTTGATTCTCCTATATCAACCAAGACATGAACTATGGTATATTTCATCATAATCGTACCACTGATGATAGGTGGTCCTACATCCATGATTGTTGGAGTATTATACATTACATCAAAGGGAAATGTCCCTCTACCTTTGTCTCCAGTCTATCTACTATTGTATATAACCCTATAATTGCACTACTACTCATTAATTGGGTGGACTTGTCCCCTTCCACGACCTTAAAGACCAGTGGAAATCTAGCTACCATCATGTTGATGGGAATCAAAACCCCTTCCGAAATTAGGAGCATATCCTAATCCCCTAAACTAGTATTCTATGAAACATTTTCAGAGAACCTCTGAATATAACTTTATCTTCCACATATATTACCATATAATATAGAGTATGAACTCCATGAGAACTAATGTCCTAACTCTTAACACTGATAGAGTTGGAACAAAACACAATCTTGAGATGGAAATCTACTTTCCTGAATACTCTACCCAGCACTACATTTGAGGATACTATCATAGCAGTGCTTCCTTCCACTCATAGAATCACTTTTATATCACCCTGCTAGAATATATTAGACACCGTCTAGTTCCACTATCAAATTCCCTTCAATGATGAGTTATTAGTACATCAAGTCCTCAATTCCTCTTATGAGAAAAAAGTTTACTCGTGACCTGATCTCAGTATGAATACCATTATAGAATGTGTCGACCTAGAGATCTCTTCAGCTACCATAGATTAGACAAACCACACTATAATGGTGAAGAATCCATTATTTTTCAACAATAACATACCCACATTCATAATATGCTTGATCATTTGAACATTCTCATACCTCAGCATCCCAGGAAAGAAATAGATCAATAAATTAATCCCAACGTAACATCAATGTAGGTAACCCACTAACCAACTTCTTCCAGAATATCCCATGAATACATGAAAAGTCTACGAATCATATATGATGAAATATTCACCCTTATATTTGAGAGTGTGTCAAGATGCTTGATGATATTGTTCACTAACTCAATCTAGAACATGGATAGCTACAGTCCTCCTTCCAGTAATCATTGGAGGATGATTCTACTGAAACTATATTCTCCTCTCATACAATAATGGAACGGTATGAATACTCCCTCCATCTATGGAGCACATGACCCTATGGAAGTTTTGATGAAGATGAAAATCCATATACTCCACAAGAAATATTGTAATCTCAATTTTTTCTATGTGAGGATTGTTTTGATTTCCTCAATCATGATACTCATGTCGAAGACAACAAGGACACATTTTATATACAGGAAAAATGTACACCCTTGAGTACTGGATAACAACATGGTCAATCTCAATAGGTGACTATAATAAAGAGACACTAACTCATGGTCTCTCTAAACATGGATTTCAGGTCATTTATCATGACATATAAACTCATTTCATTAATCCATTGAAATAGATATCTTATATCATAGTATAATAAGTATGCATATATCCCATGAAGAAATATATATAACCCTATAATGAAAAATGAATATCAATATATCCCTATGTGTTATGATGCAAGTGTTCTCATCTAGAACCACTTTGGTCCACGAGTAAAAAACATGAAATGTAGTACAATCATAAATCATTAACCCCATACATAATGTGAATCACCCAATGTGAAATATTAACATCTGTAATAAGTGAAAAACACAAACATCAATAAAATCCTAGGGAACTCAGATTTCCCCCATTCATAGGTAAGATACAACCATGAAAAAGATCATTACCAAGTACTAAAACATCTTATTCAACTTTATAACATTCCCAAATAGAAAAGTATAAGAAAAGAAAATGGCCTCCAACTATACCACTTTGTAACATCCACTGATGTTGGACTCTCTCTAGTTTTAAAAAAAGGTATGGGTTATGGGACCTCTAGCCCACATCCCAATACACTAGAGGATGGTGACTAGTAGATGGGTTGTGAAATGTATAGTTGGGATAATAAATCACATGATATT
The DNA here is from genome assembly GCA_963277665.1 of Viscum album. Classification (NCBI taxonomy): domain Eukaryota; kingdom Viridiplantae; phylum Streptophyta; class Magnoliopsida; order Santalales; family Viscaceae; genus Viscum; species Viscum album. Next base: position 122,887,770 of record OY728164.1, on the reverse strand, counting down.
AAGTGTCATATAATTATAAATTTACCATATAAATAATTTAAATCAATGTACAAAGATATCATGAAAAAAATAAGACTGAACTATAAAATCGAATAAGTAATAATGAAATAATGTATTGATATGTTGGAATTCATCTAAATTTCATTATAGAAACAATAAAAGTAAAAGAGTAGATGACTAACATAAACACTAAAAAATCACTAGACCTAATCCCCACATCATTCTTGGATCCAAAATCCATCCAATCCAGCAAGACAACTGTCATTAGTAAGGTAATATGCCCCTGTCCAAACTGGCATCCACGTAGCCTGCTCTGGTAAAAAACAATGGCCTGAATAGGGTGTGAGTATAACTATGTAGGTCAACACCACCATGTCTAAAAAACCAGTCTGATATGAAGAGTATGAAATATAGTGATAAAAATGTGTATTCACTAATTCTACTGTTAAAATAACTAAAAAACAACTTGCTTCATCTTCTTTTAAAGATAACTATGATCATGTCTTATGGACATGCCAACTATAACCGTATAACCAAGGAAAAATGGCCTACATATATGCCATGGTTGAATATCTAATTGAATGAATAATAACCATGCCGACCACCACCATATTACCATTGTATATTGACAACAATCCAGGTCAAATCCCAATAATTATTACATCATATGGGTCATATCCCTATAAGTGTTTTTGAATGGTACTCGGAAAATCCCACTCTCTATCAGCATTATATCATTGGACTAGTACAATTATTATTTATATCATATTTATATTATATTAATTTTCATTTTTGAGGTTCGAGCCCATCGAATACACATTTTAGCATGATACATAAGTCATGTCATACATCATTGATTTCACAATATAACATCATAAATATCAAAGGCTAATTATTATAATTAACATTTATTTTTTATATGAAACATTAAATTAGTCATAATCAATTAAAAATAATATCAATAAGAAATACTCCACATTATAGGGATTCTATATTAAAATATCACTTATGGTCTCATGTCATGCTAAACATGCTTTAAACCATTAGACAATTCAATTGTATCCAAGGTTTTCTCACCCTTTGGTAACTATTAGACAGTTCAGAATCCAATTTCAATAATATGACATTAAATAGTAATCCAATTCATTATATAATGGGTTTGGAACAAGTTATATTTTATCAATCACATTATTGCATAAATTAGCAATTTATCAAACTATTTTGTTAAAATTTAAACACCCTAGGATTATATGATGATCCAATAATTGTTCTAATAATAATTTCTTATAAGGAAGAATGTGTGAATTATTTCCAATAGAGTGCTATACCATAAATTATAAAAATCAAAACCAATAATAGACATGGTAAAACTATTTCACTATAGTAGTTGTAGAACTAAGTAAGATTAGAGATAAAACTAACTGAAAATACTTTCCATGCATTTCCAACATAAACATGATGTCTAGAAGATAGGATGGAACACAAAATATTCTAGCAAATTTTCCTATGTTTGAGAGGAGAAGGTTACAATGGAATAGAATGATTTTTAACAAGAACATCATACACTAATGTTGTAGGTTAGGGAATTTCACTTGTGTAATGTAGTAACATGTGATGTAAATATTTTTAATGAGATATGAATAAAACCATTCACATCAGATTATATTATTAAAAAATACCCAATCATTACATGACAAGCAATCCCTTTGAATGACATGTAAATATTTTTTATATGAGTTTGTATTAAATTTTCCCTTTAAAAAACCCGAATCACTTTTAATTCATCTCAACATACCAAGAACCCATGATAAAACATAACCAATTTACCTTTGTCTCCGTTAATTTATATATAAATAATGTTCTTCATTAGAAAATTTCGCAAAAAACTCTCTTTAGGGATCCTCTCTGGGATTCCCATGTTTCCATGCATCGCAGTATTGTTTTCATTCAAAGGACATATATTTATAATGATAATCAAACTGAAATAAATTTTAATGAAAAATTTAATGATACAAAAACGTAGAAAAAATGCGATTATATACCCTTAGGTAAAATCCCCAAGACCCTATTGACAAGTGATAAATTATAGGGGAATCAAATAATAGATTGGAATTAGTTTCCCTTTATAGATAAAATAAACATTAGTAAATAAATTCATTGAACCCTCCAATATAATTCATGAGAGTAATTATGTGTTCTATTTAAAAAAATAACAATATCATAGTGATAATGGATTACAAGGACAAAAAATATCAAGGAATTATTGAAAATGACACAAAGAAACCCATGTTGTACACTTAAAATTAAATCCCAAATCATCTCAATGTTCCCACCCCAACTTCTCTACCCACATAATCATGTTGAATTGAAAAAAATAATGATACATTTCTTTTTCCTGTTCTAAAAAATTTCACACATGAAAATGAAACAAATTATATATGTAGTGGGTGATTAAAAACATAGTAATTTTCCCCAAAGATATCCAAACACATTCCACTAGAACAATAATATTATAAAACATTTATATGAAAAAGTTTGAAACACATTAATTTAGATTAAAATAAAAAATATATATATTAAATGGAAAATAACAAAGAAGATCATTATAACAATTTCTCTTCATTTTGTATGCTCATTCTAATGAATCATCAAAAAATACACAAACATGCATACCATGTGAATGTTACATACACATAACAAGTCTCTCATCGAACCACAAAGTCATCACATGTTGAAAAATATTCATAATTCCTAATGTAACTTGCACATTCTTCAAGGTTATGTCCAAAAATGAAATCACACCAACTATTTTTGTCAAACTTTTTCACAAATAACATCACAATTAAATACTCTTTCATGGAAACATCCATCCAAATAATTTTCATGCATCAAAAAACCCATAATTCTAATATTATTATATTATAATTAAAAAAAATGTTATTTTTTCAAAATTTCATTCAATTTACCAAATTAAAAATTCCATATCCAAAATACTGCTTCTTTAAAGAATCAGAAGATCTTGTTATAATAATTTTTTGAAAAAGTGTACTAAATTTATTCCTTTCAGTTCAGAAATGGAATAGATGAGTTAGAGGCCAACAAAAACTCAAAGGATTCAAAAAATATTTAACTATTCTATGATTATATAGATCTCAAAATTAAACTAATTACACTATATATATTATGGCATATCTCCTCATTATTCCAAACATAGAACAATGATCATCCCATAACTGACTTGATATATAGTTTTTTAAGATAGGAGAATCATATATTTAAGAATAATGGGAAATAAATGTGTTATAATAATGAATATATAACTCCATAATTTGTTTAATCTATAAAATTTGTCTATGTATCAAATGGAATATTCTTCGGATAGTATTTTGGACAATAAATTCATGATTCTCGGAGAATTGTTGAAAAATTATGTTTCGGGGGAATTAATCTATGTTAAAACATATATTTATTCCCATTAAATACTCCTCACATGGTTTGTTAAACTATACATGAAATTTGAATGTGATATTATAAAAGCAATGTAGCCACATTTTTTTCAAAACCATTAACAAAAAAGGAAATTCGGTTATCTTATGCTCACACCCCACATTGTGGGCCAGAGCAATTAGAAACATTGTGTGTTTACCGCAACATTACCTCAATTTTTATATCCATAGTTTACCCTGGGAACTCACATAGTTTTAAAAAACAATGTTCCAACCTTTCACATACCTAATGAATCTGAAACAATGTTACATAATTTCCAATAGGTGAAAAATTCCTTCTACCAACAATTCACAAACCATGCTCATCCTAAATTATTCGGAAAATTTAACGACTTCATCAATCAAAATAAAAAAATATCTTTTAATAATGTTACAATTACATAAAAATGTTAATTTAACTAAAATCAGAGGTGCTACATTCTTCCAACCATTGTACATTCAGTCCCCAAAAATTTTGAATCCTAGATTTGTTCAAAACAATCTCCAGTCATTGATCTAGAATTTCCTTTTCACACTCCCCAAACTCATCCAGTGTCTAACCATGAAACCATTAATATCATACCGTACCCATCATTTTCCCATTAAATAAGATCACATTCCTATCTATAATTTACTTTAGTAGATGAATCAATATATTATCTGGTTTGAGATTCAAATGTTCACATCGAATCATTTGGTTATGATCAATATGGTACTTCATTAATTGAGATAAAATAAAAAAATTGTTCATTGAAATAATCATTTGTGGTATCTCTATATGATTATACAGATAAAATAACATTCAAATATATGAAAAGGGTTGATTTACTAAGGGAATAAAATCATTTCGGATCAATTCTCTAATTTCTCATCCTTGGATATATTCTCAAGAAAACATGATCATTTACATAAAATGGTAAAAGTCAAGAAAATTGTCTTTATATGATTTATAATTACTCTAATCCTTCTCCATTCAATTTATGATCATCTAGAAATTATTCCTCTTTTCATGAAAAATACATGGTGAAATAACGGATGTCTTATCTATTTCATCCAAAATATTAATGAGTGGAAAGGAATTACATTTTATGCTTCAAAACAATTCATATATATCAATTCCTCATAGATATTATTTATATGATAAATCCATAAAAAATATTTATTTCTCCCATTAGATTAAATAATCCATCAATCATTCCATATGAATATCCTTCAATATTCAGACCATCCTCTCTAATTGACCATCCCTATTAGGATGATAAGATGTACACATATTCCAATGGATTATAGGAAAATTACTGAATAATTTCCCAAACAATAAATTTAATATGTGGTCATAGTTAGTCACTAAAAATATTAGAAGCCCACGAATCATAAAAATTTCATCATTATAAATTTTGAAAAAAAAACACCCCGTATTAGATTCATGAATAGGGTTGTTTTGGGAGAATATCATGAACAGATTCAAAATCACTAAAATTTGATCATGCTTCTCAACCATTTTTTATAACTTTTACAAAATAAATAGCTATTTTCTACCATTTCCACATTAGATCTGGTATGTAATACATTATACATGAAAACCATTATTGATATACCATATTCTTTTGAGAAGTGACTCATTTCAAAAAAAATCAATGGCAGATTCTTCTTTATAACAAGATGGAAAAAATGTGTTCTCAATGAATGATATATCTTTTAAAAACTAGAATGAATATAAAATTTCATGCTATGTTACTATTTTAGAATGTGTTACCAATAACATGTTGGAACCCCAATCTGAATTATAAATATTAGATTATATCTCCCATCTACAACTAATCCATCAACTATCTCCCCGCTATTGAATTTTGGACGAATGGCCAAATATTATTGATTAGATTTTGGATAATATGCAACCTATGTAACTATATTAAGAAAAAAAGACACTGTAAATAAACCAATGTTTTACCTTTATCTTGACAATAAGTATCCATGTATAAAATAAATAGAATTATCTAAAATTTACATAAATTAACTTTAATCAATTTGTTATTGAAAATAAAGCTCAATTATTATACGATAGAATTTCCCACACAAGATGTAACATGATATCAATGTCAAACATCTAAAGATATTCCTTCCATAGTCATTTCATTATCTTCATGTCCCTACGTAATAATTCTTTCTAGATATTATGATCCATAAATATTGTAAATTTCTCGTAAAATATATAATGACTTCAATTGTACAATTTTTTGAATAAAAAAACTGCATACAAATATTGTGTTGAGTAATTTTACTCACATACCCGTCACTATGATGATATATAATCTATTGTTTGATCTCCCTAAACAAAATCACATCTTAAGGTAAATTTGGATGCTTCAAAATAAACAATGTAGCATTTTTTTTACCGAAGAAACAAAAGAAATGTTTCTAATATATGGAAACCCATTTTTAATGGAATGATGTCTGTAAATTATTACACCATTTCATGGAACACATTTATTTATCAATGTTATCATCATTGAGTCTTGTATTGAAAAATAAATATCAAAATTATTTTAGTGTCCCACTAAACCAAAGAAATTAAGAATCTCAAAAACATTATTTAATGGATTCCATGTGATAACAATATCAATAATTTTATGATCGATAAAAATTCAATTTCTACAGATGACATGACCTAGGAAACATACCTCTTGTATTCAGAAATATAATTTGGATAGTTTTTATTAAATCTAATGCTACTGAAATATTCCTAACACTAAAAATGAGTGTTCCCTTTGATGTAATATTTTTATCATATATATATATATATTGTTTTCATTAAGGAACACCAATAAAATCAAATCAAGATTTCTATTAAATATACTATTCATTAATTCCATAAACATCCATAGAATATTTGTTAGAAGAAAATGAATAACCACATATTCATAATGGTTAAATCATCATTGAAAATATTCTTTCTTAATCACCCATTTCAGAATATGTAGTTGGTGATGCCCCAAATGTTTGTAATTTTTTGGTACACAATGTGATCCACTCAATTTATCAAATATATCATTAATTAATTGAATATTTTTTCATAGATTTATGATAGCATTGTTAATAATTTGATGTTCTACACAAATCTATTTATTTTTTTCATTATTAAAAAAAGATTAGTTCTACCTATAAGGACGTTCATTGTAGAATGAACCCTTTCCCAGTACGTCATTATGTTTTTCTTCAAATTACATCAATTATTTTTGTACCATCTTGTATATTGGAAGTGAAATATGACTTTTTTCCATATATGAGATAATTTTAAACGACACATCTATTTTTCTTCGAGGGTCTATGATTTTATCAATATAATCATTAAGAAACTAGTTAATTGTGGTTATAAACTCCATAAATATAATGTCATATAATATTTCTAATGTAACCACATCTAAATAATAAGAGATGGATCAAGCCATTGGTACTTAAGGTCATTATTTAGTTTTATTTTCAACCCATACTTCCTTAATATGATCCTTAATTCCATCATCTGATGAGAAACTCACCTTTCATTCATAAAAATTTATATGGGACTTAAAATTCACAAATCATCCCTTCACTAATTTCATTTCACAGATGTTAATATATATGGTAGATATATCCAATACCAATTATACCCTTATTAAATGTCATTGTATATATATGAGACATAAAAGCTCATAACTCTCATTGGTGATGAGGAGATTTTAATTTTAAAATAGAATCCCTCATCTCAACATGGAAAGAATATGATTATTAGCAAGAAATGAAATAAAATATTTTGATGCTTGATGGATAAAATATCCTTTTTCTAGTTCATTGTCAAATTCTGGTGTTTTGGGTATCCTGGACACCATGGGTGAGTAAAGAGGGCATCGGTGTCAGTCACAGGGTGTAGTTGTGGTGTCACAAATCGGTCTCACTGATCAGTCGAACAAATCAGTGTCGTACCGAAACTGTGTGGCCATAGGGTGTTGAGTTTCAATCTAGTTTTCTTGTAACTCTACTTATAACTTTTAATACCACTTTTAATGTGGTTTAAGTCTATTTTTAACCCATACACAGTATCTTAAATCCCAAAAGAGTGAAGTGACCCTCAATTTACCAAAATGTGTTGCTTTTTATTATTGTCACACCCTTTATGAATTTCCTATCCCTCCCATGTTCATCCATTTCCCCCTATTACATGTTTTATCTATTTAAATTTGATTTATCAACTCATATTCATTATCAACACCATCCTTGAGGTGAATTATTAAAAATATTCTAATTCCAACATGTGAAACTGCCCAAACGCTTGGTCAAACCAGGATCTTTTTTATGTACATCGCGATTTCACATCCCATAACTCTAGAATGAATCATATTTATCACACTAAAAAATTATTCTTCCTTGGTCATTTTTTCATTTCCCTTTATGTGCTTGGAGACCACCCCCCCCCCTTCCAGAGACGAATTATGCCTACGTAAGAGCCCCAAGTTCGGTTCTTCTTGTATATTCTTGATGTGCGACCATAGTTATAAGAATAAGGAGGAAACATCGATCCTTTATCATAATAGAAGGGTTTATTTCATTGCCTCTCTTTACCATGAATCATTCTGAGTGGGTATGATGATGTTCCCTTAGGAGGTAGATGAAACCAACATTAACAAAGATAATGAATGGAATTTTTAAATTATAAAGTGGTGAGAATGATGATATGGATTTTGATGTGTCATAACAATTTTTATATGTTTTGTGTTGTATAGTATTATTTCCAATAGATATCATGGCCATTGGTGGTCCTTTCTTGCGCATTAATGAATCTCTATTTTCTAGATGATCTTCTGTTTGAATGGATGTTACATGGATATAGGTTATTCAAATAGACTTCGTTGATTGAATAGATGCCCAATGTATAAGAACCCATATTTGGCCACCCCGACCCTGTTAATGAAATGGATACAACGAACTCAACTAATGGTGTTGACTAAATTTGAAAAAATATTTATTTCTTCTAGTTATATGAATGGTTTCTCTGTCAGATGCTTTTTGGGTTGTAGTTAATGGGAATGGGACAACTTGTTGTTTAGTTGTAGGTTTTTGAATAAAAGGCCTTGTGGAGCCTATATGTTGGGGCACGGTGTTTTTCCATTATTTCAAGGGATCCAACAAATGCTTTTTGTGGTTTCGACTTTAGAAGAGAATCGGGTCTGAATTCAAAAATGCATGTTTCTCCATTTTTACCTTCATTGTTTTTTTTGTGTTGTGGTTATGCCTGTTAGTTTCCTAGTAGTTTGGAAATGTTTTAAATGGAATCACATGGACATGATAATAAGAATTGGTACAATGGGAAATTTATTTCTGGGAATGGGTTGTTCTATAGTTGTGGATGTTGTGTATTTTTGCTTGTTGGGATAGCAGAAAGAGTGGTTGTGTATGAGCTAGTTGTCTATTTCAAAACCCATGGTTTGGGATGCGTGCTTTATTACCTATGTATAAAATTTAGTTCTGGTGTTTCTAATACATACCTACACATGTTGATCAATTTGTGAAAAACACCCCCATTTCATGGTGGGTGGATTTTTTTCAAGCTTCCAATTAGTTTCTGGTTATTAGATCCTTCCTGCTCCCTCTACAACGTAGCCCAATACTCTTTGGGAAGGACAGAATGGCCTAAGGCTTATTATGGCCCAAGAATCTTTAGGAAGGGTGTCTGCTCATGGTTGGCCCAAGTATGTGCGGCCAGGTCTATTTTCTATGTGTCATTGGGATGAGGGCCATGTGTCTTCGTGCAAAGTAGTGGTTGTTCTTGCTCATGTTTCTTCAAGCCTGGGAGTTTTTTTTCAGCCTAGGTGTCTTCGGGTGTGGTGGTGGTGGTAGTTGTCCCAGGTTTCTATGGTCATGGTTACATGTGGTTGTCATGGACTAGGTGTTTGTGGGTCAGATATGTGGATTTCTTGGCCCATAAGGTAGTTGTTGGGTTGGTAGTGGCACTATAGTGGAACTTGTAGGATAATTATTTGTGTAGGAAGCCCTAAATAAAATGTGTAAAAGTAGTGGGGGTACCCTAATATTGATGTTCTATTACTATTACTTTACTTGACTTAAGTTATTTGGGGAGTGTTTCTTGGTGAGGCTGGGTGGATAGTTTCCTTGCTTAGTGATTTGGTTATCTCTATTTCTCACGGAGCATTAGAATGCCTCCCCACTTATGCATAAGAGCTTTTGGTCTCCCCCTACTGAGTATACTCGTATACTAACCCTATGTATATAAATCTACTTTCAGGTTTCCAGGAGGACACTCAGAACTGTGCATGACCATACTATCTTGGGTGTCGGGAGTCGTTGTTACTGCTTTTCGTTTCTTTTGGTTCTTTAATTCGAAGTTTTCTAGTATGTTTATCAGTTTATTTAGGACATTCATATGGAAATAGATTTTTTCATTACTATTACAATCAATGTTTGGTGTTTTTTAGATTTAGCATCTCATCTCCCATTCTTCTTCTATAAAAATTGCAATTCCTTCCATTTCATGTGAGATTATATAACCTTGGTGTTAGTCATCACTAGGAGCTCTATTGAGGGTGGGACACCGGAAGGGTGTCATTATCTCTCCATCAACTTGAATAATGAATGGTCTCACAATTTTGTGTCCCTTTCCACATCTTGGTGAAGGCAGGTCATGATAGAATGATATCAGAGGTGATGGTTGAGAGATAGGATGAATTTTGGGGATAGTCATAGTGGGGATACATGGGATGGTAGGGAAACAATGTTAGGAAATATTGTTGCATGAAATAGGCCAAGGACAACCTGATAGGATAGGGGATTTCTGGCTGCCCTACGACATGATGCAAGGACTCTGAACCTAACGAACGACCAAGGGAGGCTACACTGACTATAGGGTAGAGACCCAAGAAAAGGTACATGCATCATATTGATTCTTTTTCTTATGATCCTTGGGTGTTTTTCAAATTTGAAATGAATAAATATTTTGACAATGTTTAAGATAATTTTCTACACTGCCCAGTATTAGGTATTCCTTGTTTACCTTGGAGCTATGGCACCAGGATGACGTCCACAAGTTTTATGGAGATCGAGGCCTAGTAGGTTGATTTGGATGATCATAGGAGTGTTAATAGAGAGGAGGGTGACCAATGGCATTGAATTCTGTGTTCTGTTATGTGGTATACCCTCGAGAAGTAGGAGTGCAGCGTCTCGGACATGGAGAGGGAGAGATGGCCTGAGTAGTTGGTGATAGAATTATGCTTGATCCGGGCACTGGTAGAGTACTTGGTTCATATGTCTGTGAGCCAGATGCAGGTAGAGGAATGTCAGTGGTGGATGCTATATCTCAGGGGGAAGAAGGACGGAGAGTTTTTGTGAACTGACTTCGAGAAGGAATTATGGGTGGAATTCTTCTCTTCCATGACAAATAATGAAAAGAAGAAAGATATCCTCTCCCTACAGTAGGGGAGTATCTCAATAAGGGAGTTGGGTATCATGTTCAAGGGTCTCCTTTGTTTGACACCAAACATCTTCCGGAAAGAGGATTCGAGGGAAATGTACTTAGACGGTAAATTTTAACCATCCATTCAGTATGTTGTTACTCCCCTAACTCTACCTACATTGTTGGAGATTCAGAATAAGGACGATGTCGTGGAGATGTAGCACACGCTGGGAGGTGTTCCAAAAGTGGGATCTAATTGATCTCGTAATAGGGGAAGGTTGTTAGCATCAGGCTAATAGCATCAGGCCCTTCCAGATTTCGATCGATGGGGAGCAGGCCTTAGAATTTCTAGTTTTGAACTGTCAATCATCACTCTTTCTCGCTGAGCCTAGGACCAATATTTAATATCTCGGGAAGTTGTGGGTTCCTTCAGAATATGTTCCTAGATAGAGTGAATTATTATTGGGGTGGGATAGTTCAGTTCCTACCACAACAACACCAGTTTCCAGCCAGACATTTTCTGTTGTAGAAGCAGCAGTAGGGGTGACGAGCTCTCACTCCACAAAGGACCAACATCAGTAGAGGGGGCTTACATCAGGGCACTCCATAAGGTCCACAACCAGTGCATGGTCCGGGTGGTGGATAAAATTAATGGGTTAGATAATCTAGGCATGGGAAATTACGTGCCACATTGGTATCATTTCCATCTCGGCCAATGGTTGTTCGATGTAGGATCAACATGTTTTTTACTCTTTCAGATTCCTTGTTTGATTCCATATATTTGTACTCTTATGTTGCACCCATTCTAGCTCATTCCATTATCGTAGAAGTTGAGACATTCTTTTTGCCCCTGGTACTGAGTATGCCAGTTGGAGGTCAAACCAGGTTGTTTTATGTTTTTCAAGGATATAGGATGATGTTGGTGCCACATTAGTCTATTGGGGATCTCTTTCTACTGAAAATGTAGAAATAACATGTCATCCTAGGCATAAAATCTGTTCATGTAATTATTGACTATTTTAGAAAAGGGTATTGTTCTTAGATACATGCGGCTAGCGTGTAGCTTTCGTCTACGTGCAGGGTTTCCAAGAGGGAAGCTAGTGTCTGGAGCCCCTTGATTTATTATTAGATGAGATGATAGTGGAGTCAGTATACTGAGAGGTTGTGGAAGATCCGGGGATTTTCAATGACTTTCTGGATGTCTCTTCTGAAGAGGTTTTGACTATACCCCCTTGACGTGATGTTGAGTTTTGGATAGACTTATAACTCAGTGTCCATCTGATTTTGATGGATCCATATCGGATGGCGCCTTCTATGTTGCAGGAGTTACAGATTTAGGTTGATCCCCAGATAAAGAATGGATTTATCTGACATAGTGTGTTTCCATGGAGTGTGTCTGTCATTTTTTTCAAAGATGGAAGACAGTGGTCTGAGGCTGGGCATAGACTACCGAATTTTAAATCATGTGATGGTCAAAAAGCGCTTCCCCCTGTCAATGATCGACAGTGTTTTTGACCAGTTTATGGGGGGTTTTTTCTTCTTCATGGTTGTCCTACACTCTGTGTGTCACCAGTTGAGTGTGAAGTATAGTGAAATTTCAAAGAATTCATTCAAGTGCAAATATAAATACTTTGAGTCTGTGGTCATATCGTTCGGCTTTACGAATTCCCTAGTAGTGTTCATGGGGCTCATGAAATATTATTTCTATGAGTATCTAGACCAGTTCATTGTCCTGTTCATTGATGAAATCTTGGTATACTCAAGATCTATGAGGGATCAAATTGAGCATCTGAGGTAAGTTTTGGAAGTCCTTCGACACAACCTGCTCTACGAGAAGTTGTTCAGGTGCATGTTCTCAAAACAATAGGTACACGTCCTTGGATACGTGGGGTACCAACATGGGATAGAAGTAGACTCATAGAAGTTTGATACTGTTATTTCTTAATAAACCCCCAAGAACTTGGTAGATGTTCGTAGTATACTAGGGCAGACATGTTAGTATTGGAGGTTCTTACTCAAAATCTCTTCAGTTTTTACACCTTTTATGGCCTTGAATAGAAAGAAATGGGATTTTTATGGAGTTATCAACATCTAAAATCCATCATTTATTTAAAGGGGAAGCTGTTTAGTTACCCAGTGATGAGTTTTATAGAGGAAGGGGGGTCATTTGAAGTGTTCTGTGATGCTTATGGTCTAGGCTTGGGGTCTGTGCTGATGTAGTAGTGGGGAGTGATATCTTATTTTTCTAGGATTTTACATCCTAATGAATCCTACTATTCCACCAATTTAATAGATTGTACAGTATTGGTGTTTTCATTAATGTTTATGAAGCATTAAATCATCAGGGAATGCTTCATGGTCCTCACAAATCACAAGATCATGAGGTGTGTATTCTCCCATGGAGACTTGAACTTGTGGTAGCGGTGGTGGATGATGTTTTTTGAGGAATACGAATTCAGGATCTCCCCCAACTTAAGAAAGTGGTACATGGTGGGCGATTCCTTGAGCATGAATTCATAGAAGTATGTGGTTAGATAGTTAGTAGATGCCATAAATGAAATCGAGGAGTTGGATACTTTATATCAGAGCATGGAATTGGAGGATGGTAGAGGATGTTTGTTTCAGATGAGAGTCCAGTGTTCCATTAAACGACTGGTGAAGGAGTCTCATTGGGGAGACATGGATCCTGATGTAATGTGTGATCATGTTATCTAGGTAAATTATCTAGAAGGTTGGTCAGATGAGGGTCATAATCTAAGGAATTTCAATGAGAATTTTTCTATCCCAGATTAAATGTGAGAGAGTGTTATCGATGAGTTCCATAACTCACCCTTGGTCATACACCGAAGAGTATTCAAGATGTACTTAGGCATGAAGTGTTTGTTTTAGTGACTTGGAGTGATGTGGGTAGAGGAAGATTTTTTGGAATGGTGCCTCGTGTTTCAGTAGGTGATTACTAAACAATACATTATCGGTGGTCTGTTAAATCACATAAGTGTTCCTAAGTGGAAGTGGGAAGATATCTCAATGAATTTCTTCATAGTTCTACCTAGATTTGAGAGAGACTATGATTCCATTTCGGTAGTGGTGCACTATTTGACATAATCGGCCCACTTCTTAGTGATTATGGAGTCAAGAATAGGGGTTTCCTTAACACAAAAGTACATGGGAGATGTTGTGAGACTACACAGAGTTCCCAGAATCATCATTTTAGATCATGATATAAGATTTATTTCATGATTCTGGAAGGGGTAATATCATGCTATTGGCACCCAAAATTTTCTTAGAACTCTTTTCCACCAATATAAGAATGGGAAGACAAAGATGACCCCCAAAACTTATATGAAATGTTGTAGGCATGTGTTCGGGACTTCAGGGGATCATGGGTATGACTATTTCATCTAGCATACATTTCCTACAATAATATCTATAACAATACTATTGGAATGGAACCGTTGGAAGAATTGTATGGGATATTATGTCATTCACCCATGTATTTGGAAGAGGTTGGGATGACAGGTGTTCTTCTCTTGGAGGTGGTGTAGAGCAGGATGGGGAAAGTTCAACTTGTGCATGAAAGGATGAAGGTGGCTCAAAACTGGAAGTGTTCATATGATGATCATAGGAGGAGACACATGGAGTTCACTGTTTCAGACCATATGTTCTAGATGTTATTAACTTGTCTTGGACCGTGGAGGTTTAGCAGGGTTAGGCTTTCTCCCAGGTTCATTAGTCCCTTCGAGGTGTTGAGATGATTCGGTGAGGTGGCGTATTCGTTGGTGCTAGAACTACTGCTAAAGAGGGTAAATAACATCTTCCATGTATCTCAGATTCATTATTTTATACGCAATTACTCTCATGTCCTTTACTAGGGAGAGATGTATATTGAGAACGGTGTGACATTCGTGGAGTGACCCGTGAGGATTGATAACTCTAAGGAGATATTGCTTCATAGATTGATCATTTTCTTTGGTTCGTGTGTGGTGGTGGTATGGTGGCCTTATGGAGAGAAGATCGTAATGGGAGGAAAATATGTGTGCCCAGTACCTAGAGATATTTTGAGCTTTGATCTTGTGTTTTCATTATTCCTTGCTGGAATGTAATGCTTGAACTTGTTTCCTATATGCTGGGTTGTTTACTTTTTAAATAAATGTGTGTGAAAATTCATAACTATGGGGAGGTGGGACGGGTACATAATCATGATGAATTAAGGTGGATTCAATTAAATCCTTGCAAGTGATTCTGTGTCGCCCAAATCGGCTAGTATCTTAACATGGAGGAAGGAACTCCCTAATCCATACATCATTATGGTGTAATGCTTATTTTGTGTTGTTTCTTAGTGTTTCTAATGTTGTTCAGGAGATATATGAGAGAGTTGTTCCTAGATTTCGATGTTTTATTCCCACTTTCAATCAACTCTAGGTTGTTTTTTTCTGGAGAGGAATCTTACGAAGTAGTTGTTTGCACCCCTATTTTTTCTTCAAGTTTACTATTAGATTATCAACGAAAAGAATAGTTTGAGAGGAATTAGACTTAATGGACTAGACATTCTTGATCTATTACATTGTAAAATTATGGTTTATGGGTGGTCTTGGACACCATCAGTGAATCATGTGGGCATTAGTGTCAGTGGAAGGGGGTTGATGTGGGTTGACAAATTCATCAAACTAATCGTTGATGTACTCAAACAGTGAAACCATGGGGGTCGGTTTCCTTTCTTGTTTTTTGATAACACCCCATATAAGTTTTAATACATCATTTAAAGTGGTTTTATTCCATTTTTAAACCCATAAATGGTGACTTAAATCATCTAAGAGTGAGGAAACCCTCAATTTACCAAAATATGTAGATTTTCATAGTGTCTCACCCTTGATGCATTTTACAAACCTCCCATGTTCATCATATTTTTCCCATTTTACATGTCTTCCCCTTTTAAAGTTTATTTAACAACACACAACCATTATCTCTACCATCTCCATGGAGAATCATTAAATAACTTTTAATTCCAACTTGTCAAACTACCCAACTGCCTGGTAAAACCATGACCCACTTTGTATACAATAATATATTTCAAATCATTTAACACTTGGATTGTGCCTTTTTATCACACAAATATCATATTCATCATTCGTCTCTTTTCTTTTCCCTTGGTGTGCTTAGAGTCCCCTCCCCCCTCTAGAGACGAGTCGTTCCTATATAGGAGCCACTGTTCGGTTCTTCTTGGAGATTCCTGATGTGAGACTGCCGTTCTTGGAACATGGATCAATCAACGATCCCTGATCATCCAAGTAGGGGTTATTACTTTGTGTATCATTATTGTGGATCATGTGGGGTGGGTATGATGATGTTCCCTCGAGATGTAGATGAAACCAGCATTAAGAAATATAATGAAAAACAATTTTAAATAATAAACTGGTGGGAATGATGAAGTTGACATTTCTATGTAATATCTTTGTATTTATGTTGTTAATTGTATGGGATTATGTACATAGAAAATTGTGGCCACTGTTTTTCCTTTCATGCGCACTAATGAAGCTACTTTTTTTAGATGATCTTGAGTGTGAGTAGTTGTGACATGCAAACTGGTTAATTATTTGAAAATTGTAGATTTAATGGATTCAGAATGAATAATAACCCTTGTGTGATCACACTAGTCCACCAATTGGAAATATGGAACTCAATGATTGGGGTTGTCTAAATTCGGATAATTTTTCCATCGTTTTAGTGATATGTTTGGTTGCTCTGTCTGATGATTTTTGGAGTGATGTGAATCGATATGTGACCTCAATATATTCATTTGTTGGTGTTTGAATTGGAGGACATGTGTAGATTGTATGTTGGGGTTTGATTCGGTTCTAGTACATAGATGGATCCATAGATCCCTTTGTTGTTGTGACATTACAAGAGAACCGAGTGTAAATGCTTAAAAATCATGATTGGATGATTTTCCCTCAGTTGTTGTTTTATATTGTGGTTATGCCGGTTAGTTTTCTATTAGTGGATAAATTTTGTAAATGGAATCACTTGATCATGATATTGAGAACGGGTACAATGGAGAATTTCTTTCCAAGAATGGGTTCTCCACTAATTGTGACTATTGTGTATTTGTGCATGTAGGGATATCAGTAAGAGTGGTTGTGTATGGGATGGTTTTCTATTTCAGAACACATAGGTTGGGATGGGTGATTGGTTAAATAGGATTATCAAATTTATTTCTAGATTTTATTATACATAACCCACCCATGTGGAGCACATCATGCTAAAAACCCCCATTTCATGGGAGAGGAATTTTTTCCAACATTCATATGAGTGGAAGGTTATTTGATCCTTTATACTCCATATCCCATGTAGCCTATGAAACATTAGTCTAGATGTGATGGAATAATGTTTATTATGGCCTAAGACACATTGGGCTGGGAGTGTGGTGGTTGTTCGCTCAAGTGCTTGTGGGAAGGTATGTTTCCCATGATTCATCAGGATGAGACCTATGTATATTCGGGTGTTATAGTGGTTGTTCTGGCTATGATGTCTTCGAGCAGGGAAATGGTCATTTTTTCCTATGTGTCTTCTATCATGGAAGTTGTTTTTATTTGACCGGGTGTCCACAAGCATGGTTATGTGTGGTTGTGGTGTCCCATGTGTCTGCGGGCTAGATGCATGGTTGTGGTGGCCCATAAGGTTATTGTTAGGGCGGTAGTGGGACTATAGTAGAACTTGTGGGGGGGTGATGGGTTGGATGTCCTAAATAACTAGTGGTAAATTGGTGTGAGGTCCCAAAATATTGATGTTATATAACTATTAATTTACTTGAGTTATGTTATTTGGGGAGTGTTCCTTGTTGAGGCTAGGTGGAAAGTTTGCTCTCTAGGTGTCTTGATAACTCTATTTCTCATTGGGCATTAGAACACATCCCCACATGTGCACTAGAGCCTTTGGTTTCCCCCCTACTAAGTATACCTGTATACTAACCATATGTATATAAAACTGTATTCAGGTTTCCCAGAAGACATTTTTAACTGTGTTAGACCTTACTAGCTCAGGCACCGAGAGTTATTGTTTCTAATTTTCTTTTTATTGGTACTTTTCTCTGGAGTTTTCTTGTAATTGTATCAGTTTATTTTGGACATGCATAAGGGAATGGATTTTGGATTTAATTTTACTTTATGATTTGGAGTTGTTTCTGATTTACCATCTTATCTCCCAATCGTATTCTGTAAAAAGGATAATTCCATCAATTTCACATGATATTATATACCATTGGTGCTACTCCCTACTCTGAGGCCTATTAAAGGTGGGACTCAGGGGTCATTATCTCTACGTGAAAATGAAGAAGGACCGGTCTGGAATTTTTTCCCTTTTCTCATCATGGTGAAGGTGGATCGTGAGAGGATGCACCCATAATAATCAATGCCTTTATAAGTTATAATTCAATAGAATCATACCACATATAGTCTATATCCCATATTAGTCATATGTGACAACCTTCTATGAAAAATTCAATTCCATAATCGTTATCCCCTTCTCTTTATTTACATTTTTAGACTATCTTCGATTGGGTGTCATAGTGTTCCTATAAGAAACATGAGTCTCATGGTTCAAAGAGTGGGGGTTATTATAAAGGGATAGCCCTGTTGAGGAGTAGAAATTTCTTGGATACATTGGATTCATTTTAATGTTAAATCCTTAGAGTACTATGACAATAACTCTATATATTCCTTATCTAGTTAACATTTCAAAATACTCTAGGTGCTATCATACAATCCTACTTTATATACTCAAGGAAAAAAACCGAGAACAAATAGTCTTAATCATGGTTCGTGGAGTAAAATCAACTAACATTATGGTCTGTATCTATGATTATCCATCACATTAGAAGTAGTTGTTCCACATCCAATTATTCCGAATATTTGGATTCCCATATTTTCCCATGGAGATAAACCCACATCTCCCAGCTAGATTCACATAAATATCACATTCTTTTATCATTTCTCGAATTATAATATTCATATATTATATAAATTTAATAAATTAAATCGCCTTTACATTTTCTCCATGTATACCTAACTCAAAAACAAGTTATTTAAATGACTCACTCAGAATAACTTCAAGGATAATAAATACTAAAAGAATAAAATAATAACCATACTCTATTAGTGGGTGATTCTATTTCTTTTTTCTAATGAAATGTTATATCCTTGTAATTATGAATGTGTGAGGATAGAATATTCGGTTGGAAAAAATTTCAAAATCCTATTGTTTAATTCATTTTTGAACAGTATCCTAAACTAATAAACCCGCTACTAGCATGAAATAACCTCAATAATATATGTTTCCAACTTGAATTTTATCATAACTTCTGTCCTGACGAAATAAAATATTTTATTCATCATATTCATCCAGGACACTACATTTTGAGGATTTAAATCCCCCCAAATAAATATTTGTGGATTCATATTTTTAAATTAAACGAATTGGTCTACCTATAGAGTTTCATTGCTATGGAATCATTTATCCACATCTTAATATGTATATATTATGATCTAAACGGTCACTTGGTTCAGCAATGGATAAGGGGAAAAAAATTTCGAAGACTTATACTTATCTTTTTCTATGATGTCTACAATGTTCTATTTATTTATCTCGATGAAAGAATTTCTTAGTCAATAGTCACTAACCAATGATGGCCTATAACAATTCAAAACAAATTAAGTAACATGCATGACCTGATTCCTTTTCCAAATCCTACAATTATTACCATGTTATCAAATTTACATAAATCATCAAATACCAATGGAACAATGTAATAATAGTGGGGATCCTCAATATTGAAGCATGATAAAATACAGTCATCGGATAATCCCATGATGATTACATGATAACATAACTAAATTCTTCTTAAAAAGAATTTAATCCAACAACTCCTACTAAATTATAGTTAAACATAAAAAAGGATGGTTATTTCTATTTTATAATATATATTTCATGTTCGAATGATCAAATCTCATTAATAATATAGTAATGTAAGAAATTGGCTTACTTGGAAAATAAAAATTTCTATAAAAATGAATAAAAGTATCTAATATCATTTCTAACATATGACACCACCTTATTGGAATTAGAAATATCTAGTTTCCAATAGCTTTAGTGGAAACACTGATGATACGGATATTTGAAAATAAATTCTGTGGTATTTAAATAATATTGGGTGATGATTTTCCCTTTAATGAAAAAACACATATCAACACCAAATAGTAACAAAAAAATCCTACAATAAGAAGAAAATTTAATGTAATTAAACCCAAATCAAACACATACTAAATTAAAATATCTGAGTAATACCAGAAAACAATGAAAACAACTTATAATGTGTGACATACAATAGTACCAACGATACCCATTTGGTATCATCATAATTAAATCATGAATTACATCCATTCTCCAAAACCACCCACCCTATATATTGTATCAAGGTGAATGTCTATATAAATACAATAAACTTCCATTTATTTTTTTCTAATTTTTAATAGCATTAAATTATAATATGTTACTTAGTACGAGGTGACCATAAAATCTGTAGGAATCTCCTAATACTTCCAAAAACACACTACATGGAAAAGAAATGTTTGAAAAGTATTATAAAATGTTTGAATGAAACTATAAGTGTTTATGAAAAAATAAAAAATGTTTTATGGAAATCAATAGATATTGTAACACCCTAAAAAATAAACAGATACCATAATGGGTGACAGTGTATTCCTTACACTACACTAAGCATAAATAAAATATATAATATATAATCATTATAAACTAACTGTTAAGTTGGAGGGTAAGACTAGTATTAACTAATTTATGATATATATATATATGTGTGTAAACATGTCAATAATAATTATTGGTTCATTCCTAGTAAATAATAAAAAAATTAAAATTTTATTCTAAAAAAATATGTTTTCTACAAAAATGTGCTTTATTTGGTAGTGTTAGAAAATATTATAATATTTTTTTATATTATATAAAATTAATTTCATAACATTAAATTTATTTTTTACAAAATACTATCACAATTACCAATGGTTTAAAATTTTATAGTTTCCATAATATATTTATTTTTAGTGAATATTGATAAATAGTGATTTCTATAAATCATTTAGTTTTAATAACATAATTAATTTGAATGTACCATTATATTTCTAATGTGATTTAATGTGAAATTAATTTTTTAGGTAAATTCTATCTAATTAATTAAATTATAATCATCTTTATATTTCATGTTAGTACAATTGTTTTTAATTTTAAACAATATTTTTCTAAAAACTGTTTTAAAGGGTTTAATGTTTATCATTTTGAATAAAAAATAGCACCTGACAAGGAATGAACTAAAGAAATATTATATTTTATATTTCAATAAATTCATGTTTGGTTTCATGAAAGGATTATTATTATTATTGATAAAGTTAATATTAAACCATCTTTTCTTGAAAAAATACAGTTTTTGAAAACCCACATTTTCATCCCAACGGTTGGTTTAATTTTAAATTATAATTTTATAGTTAAATTAATTGAATTTGGAAAAATAAATTCCATATTTTGAATCCTTATAATTTAAATTATATAATATGTTCAACTAAAATTTTTATGATAATTAATATTGAAAATATTAAAAATAAATTAATGTAGTTAATGTGAAAATGAGTCTACATTGGGTTTCAATAAAAATATAATTGTTTAAATTGCATAAAAATATGTATAATATTAAATTTATTGATATATATTTTTTAAAAAAATTATAAATATTAAAAAACATTAATTAATAATCCCTTTGGAAAGGAAAATACATGGTTACTTGCTTTTCCTTTAAAAAATTAGACATATTCCACTCACATCACTCTAAAATCCCACTCCATCTCATATCCTCTTCATACATTAATAGGCCTTTTTTAGGAATAAAATAACCAAGTTCCATCCTATCATCCTACCCAACTATCTAGATTCATTTTTTGATTGTAAATATATCATATAATGACTTCACATGAAAACCTAACTTGTTTTTGCAAGAAGTTGTATCGTGTTCAACATAGCATTTTTATTTTATTTATTCATCAACCTTCATAAAATGTTTTCCAATAATTATGAAATAATAACAAAAGAATCTCAATAAAATTAAAATTTTATTATGTTAATTTAAAAACATCAATCCATCCCCTCTTCTAAAAAATTGGATACAAAATCTATGATTGTTTGTATGGTGGATTACTGCATTTCGAACTAAGGTCTGTTATTTTCCATCTTCGCCTCTCATGGATTTTAATAATTCTGTATTTAATTTATAAACATAATATTTGAAAAAAATATTTATATTATATCACATATAATTTCATGGATTCCATTCTTCAGGGGATATGATAATGTCACTCGTGTCTACAGAGGACTACCGCATCGTGAAGTGATGTGATTCCCTTTTCACTAACAATTAACATAGAAGAAAATAAAGATATATTTCATGATTATATTTAACAGAAAATATATAATAATTATAATCATGTAATATTTTTCATTATTAATGGATAATATTTCATTTTCTTTCTTAAAAAGAATACTTATAACCTCGTTTGTTCGTATATGTGGACTACCACCTTCTAGAAGAAATTTGAAAAAGTTATCACTACTAAATCAAAATGATGATATTTATAAGTACATTTAAAGAAATTATATAGAATTAATTATATTATTATATATATATATATAATAATTGATATTAACATTACATATGATCATGGAAAATGTAAATGTTACTCATGTGTACGTATGACTTATGATCTCCATAAAAATAATATAGTTCATTTTCCCAAACCATCATTCGTTATTGGTATTAATAAAAATATAATTGATTTATAAATATGATAAAAATTTAATTATTATTATACTTTATTTTTTTAAACAACTACCACTTTAGCCACAATCCATACAAGAGATAATTGGCATACATTCAATGTCGGGACTCAATTTATGGGTTTTCTCATCTCACTTTTTATCTATATGACTAATATTCCATATTAAAAAATTATTTATATTTTAGGGTGTATATATATAATTTAACATGTTATATAATAAATAATTCATAAATAATGGGGCATTATGTTTCTATTTTAACTATTTGATTCAAGGGTAATTTAATAAAAAATTACCATGTGTTGAATAAATTCTTACCTCAATTTATTTTCATTGGGGTACGTTACCTTTTCTTTGTCTTTATTTTGACATGATTATGTGTGTAATTACCATTTATTATCTTATTATATAATTAATATTATTTTATGTGTATATAATTTTTATACCCGTGATCTTTTATTTAAATAATTATCAATATCAATTTATTCATTTTTGTAGGTTTTATTCATATCAAATTATCTTTCTTTGGGTCATACATTTAAGATATGAAGTTCTATTTATTTGTGAGAATTATATGCATCACATTTACATTTTTATAATGAATCCCATTTTTAATGATACTTAATGATTCATTATATGTAATTATCTCTTATGTAATACTATTGAATATATTTTTATAGTATCAATGTATTTACGAATCAATCATCATTCATTCGAGTTTGTTAATATTAATGGTTTTTTGGTGTAAATAATAAGTTTTTTTAATGGAATAAATATCTTAATTCTCCCTAGTTTATTAATGTTGTTAAGACTTTTTATTGGCCTTTTCCACCTTATCTATTAATGATGTATCAATAAAGTCATTTTTATGTGATACTGATCATGACAATTTCATTTATATCAGATATAATTCTATTCCCTATCCATTATTTTTGGAAAAATTAAAATTGATATTAATATAAATAAAAGGATTTGTAATGATATTTTACCTGGTATTTGACATTATTTTTTTAAAAAATTGAAAGTGTAATTTGTTTAATGTCCTTTCAAATGAGTGACTTTAAACTCCATTTATTAAAAGTTTGAAAACAATGTGTATTTTTACACTTTTTGACATTGAAATATTTTTTCCACCATAATATCCATTTTTACTTGAAGAATCATTCAGATATTTTCATGGTTATATTTAAATAAATATATTTTCCATAATTTTGTTAATTAATTTTTCTTAAAAGTCTTTTTTCGAAATAAGAATGTTGTTTTCTTTGATATTTTTTAATGATCATTTAATTGTATTTAAATTCATAAACATAAAAAACCATTGTAGTTATTTATGTCCTAATATGTAATTTTTTTTAATTATACAATCCAAATTATTTCTCTTTATGTATTATAAATGATTCTATGATATTCTTGTTAAACCCATATCATTTCCACCGGTCAATTATTATTCCAAGAGATAGTCATAGAACCCATTTCATTTCATTTGGTTAATCATAGTTCAATGAGATTGTTATAGAACCAATTTATCTGCAACATTTTAATCTAGATACAAAGTTATTTTTTGGAAACACATTATTTAACTTGGGTTATTAATTTTTTTTAATTTTGTTATAGAACGTGTTTCCCTTCTACATGTTCTTCATGATTGAGTGAGATTATTAGGTAACCCATTTGTTTTTCCTAGGTTAAAAATGCTCAAAAATAATAATGGGTTTTTTCTATTTTTTTAAGATGAAATGATAGATATATTTACTTTATAAATCCTAATTTTCATATAAATTAGTAATGATTTTGTGTTGTTCCATTATAATCCAAGGATGGGGGATACATTAGTAACCAAGGATGGGTGGTTCTGTGATAAAACAATGATAGGTGGATCTATGATGAAAAATAATGGTAGGGTCCATCATAGTCCTCTTTTTAATTTTTTACTCTATAAATAGCATTAGAGCATAAAATTCCTTCGATATATAAAGGGATATGTGGATAATGATCTAAGATAACAATAAGTATGCAATATGCTTGATATGTTATAAATGTTTCCCTTGAAAAAATCTAATATCAAATTGATCATGATTATTGATTCTAACGAATCTTGACTAGGTAAAATCATTATTCAAAGTTTCATGTTTGAGGATTAGGGCATTAATTGATATGAATATTCTTAGGTTAAACTCATAGAATTTAGTTATTTCATTATACCATGATACACATCTTCTAATACTTGATGAAATTCAATTGATAATTTATATACATAACCTTACATATCATTTCAAATAAGAACTATTCTGTTTATCCATTTCCCTAGAGAACATTTATTTTTAATGAATTATGTCTACATGTTTTTCAATTGGATTCTGTTGAAAAATTAATGTGAAATAAGAAAATTTGGCTATATATGTTATAAATGATCATTTAAAAACATGGGTATTGTTTTGGTAAATGAATAACCTATTTCTCAAAAATTATTAATCTAAATGGTACATGTCTATTTTAGTAATCCAACAATTACATTTGATGTTGTATATTTTGGATGTTGATAATTGTTCCACCTTCATTGATATCATTTCAATAAATATAATGTGAATGAATTTAGAACTAGATAAGTTAGTGCAAGTTCATAGATGTTATATTTAGAGTCAACAAAATATTCAGGTAAATTTATATATTAGTATTTTTTTAAAATTATTTTATATTAAAGGATATTGATTCTATATTAATATTACAAAATTACGGCTAATCATAATTTTTAGTATTTTAAACCCCTTTTAAAATTTATCTAATGAAATTATTAGGTGACTAATAACATTTTTGGGGAAATTTTATTGGGTTTATTTAAATGAAAATCGTTGGATAAATTTGATTTATCAATATAAATCATGTGGAAAAAATATTTATTGTATAGATATCCTTTGGGATTCATTAGATATTGGAAATTGATGTCCATATATTGACACTATTTTTACCATATAGATAACAATTGTATTAGAAGGCAATTTAGTAACTATGTGGTTATTTTTTTAAAAATGAGATAACCATTTTTTATTATAAGAATAATGTTATAAAATAACTATTTCGGTTAAAACCCTATATAATATTTATATTATTAAGGTTATCATGGATATAGGGTCATTTATATATGAAATGATTTACTTTTATCTTTTTATATTACTATTGAATTTTACATATTACTCTATTATTTCATCATCTGAAGGTTTATTTAATTGATGAGTTACCTTATCTTATGCCAACCGTTTTGGTTTTTGGTAAGGTTTAAATAAACATGTAAAAAGTTTTAATCCCTTATATGGTCATGTGATCCTTTAATAATTTATTTAACTATATTTTTCATTAAAAAAATTCATCTTTAACACTAGTCGTCTTGAGAAAATTATGAGACTATAGTGAAAATTTAAAATGATTGAGGTTCAACTCATAATGTGTATATATTTAATTATTCTCATTATCTATATGTTAATGTAATTATCTAAATCTAGAAATTTGATCCTGATGAATAATTTTGTCCTGTTAAGATCATTTTTATGAAATTAATGACCTTTTTCAAACATCATCGAGAAATATTCCATGGTCGTAAACTTTCTTTTAATATTTCACATTCTTGTGATAAATGATCTTTATCAATACCCATAATTATTTTGAAATTATGATTTTATTTTATATCCATATATTCACTTCCCTCATATTTTTTCCAACATGAGAACATAAATAGGTGTTATTCTAGATAACCAACATACATATCTTTTTCTCTTATCAATTGGATGATTTATTAACCTTTGGTGATGTGTGTTTCCAACAACTATATTCTAAAATTTAAAACTATTTATTACAGACATAAAATAATAATTGTAAGTATTTAATTAATTAAAAGGGGTATTATTTAACACCACAATACTTTACATGAATGGCATTATATTCAATATAATATTCAACATGTAACACCGATATTAAATGATGTTAAAACTATATAATCATTATAATAAAATTGAAAAAATGGTGGAAATTATTTTCATTAACAAATGTTTGAAATATTAAAGATAAATTACTTATATTTTATTGTAAAATTATTAATAAATTTGTTTTAGTAATGTAATTTTATTCTTAAAAAAATTCTTCAAAAATGAATTGTATTGATTTTTTTGTTAAAATATTATAATAAATTAATTTATCATTTTTAAAATCTATTTTTTGGAAATAATTTTTTTTAATTCAAAATATCTATGTGAACATGGATAAATGTTTTGTAATATTTTGAAAATATTTAATTTTTAGTGAATAGTTAAAAAAATTTATTATTTATTATTCTATTTCAATTAATTTATTAATTCAAATTCTCCATCATGTTTTGAATATGATTTCATGTAAAATTGTGCATTTTTTCTTTACTTTTATACAATTAATTACATTTTAATGAACTTTATCTTTTATTTTAGCTTGAGTATATTTTTATGTTAAAATAGGGTTTTCTTTAAAACTATTTTAATGTAAAATAATTGATCCTTATTAATAAATAAATTAAAATGACACCTAATGAAGAATTATTTTAATGAAATATTTATATTTTATACATATTAATAAATATTAATTTTCATTCCTACAATGGTTTATTTTACATATATATTTAATATGAAATCATATATTCCTTGAAAAATACATATCTATAATCCCACATTTTTATCGCATCTACAGGTTTAATTTAAAATCAAAATTTATCAATTATGTAAAATTTGTGTTGTAAAATAGATTGTATATGTATAATTCTAATAATTTATTTTATTTAATATGTTCATCAAAATCTATCATTGTAATGAATAACAAAAATAATAGAAATAAATTACTATGGTTAAGGTAAAAATAGGTTTACCATGTCTTTTATTAAAAATATTAGTGTTAAAATGACTTGAAACCATTTATAAAATTTATTTAATAGGAATATTCATATCATATCATTTCATAGTCTCATGAATGGTCAAATATGTATCCTTTATTAATGTGAAAAACATGGTTACATCTTTTATATTTTAAAAATTACAATGGTTCCACTCTCTGCCCATAAAAATGGCCCCCCACTCTCATTTTAACTTCACAAAATAGAATAACTTTATAAAAATAATTACCTACCATAATTCATCTTGATATTCCATTTCTAAGAGTGATATACATTTTTTTATTATAGATCTTTCCTATGAAGGCCTTTGATTCAAAATTATAGAGTTTGTCTGAGGAAGAGACATCATAAATAATCGTGAATTTTTATAAAATTTATACTACCACCACATTAAAATTTTATATGGTTATTATGAATTTTAAAACATTTAATATAAAATATTATAATATGTTATTATCCTATCGTATTAACATAAATCCATCTCCACTTTCATAAAATGGGATATGAAATCATGATTCAAATAGAAGGTGGACAACCACCTCACAAACATATATCATTTGTTTTCCATGATTTCCTTTGATGGATTATTATGAAGATAGATTAAAAGTATATATATTATATTGGTAACAAATTTATACACATATAATTATTACATCACATATACATTCTTACGTTGAATTCTTTGAGGGGTAGGATAATGCCAATCGTGTGTACTATAGACTACCACCTAATGAAGCGATGTGATTCATTTTTCACTAACCTGTTACATGGAACGTAATGAGAATTAATTTATTGTTAATATGTTATATAAATGAAATAATTCTGATATTAATTACAATATTATAATTAAAAACTAAAATATATAATTAAAATTCTTATAATTAAAAATGGTTACTTCGTTTATGACTACGTGGGGATAACCACCTCCACAAAGCGATGTGGGTCTAATTTCATCATTAAATCCCATGTAATATATATATAATTATATATAAAGAAATAAAATTGTATTTATTAAATTATTATCATTAAGTAATAACAAAATAATACATACCTTTGTTCCCAATTATTCATTGAAATTTTGAAAAGATCTTTATCTATATGTTACACTAACAGTTTCCATTATTGCAAAGTAGTACATTTTTATTACATTATTTCATTATTTGTTTAAAGATGTATAAATTTTTTGATAAATTTTAATAATTATCTCATAAATATTTTTTTTAGTTTTCTAAATAATTACCTATTTTACCATGGTCAACACACCAAATCCATTTTGAAATAATGAATTGAGCATCCTCCAAATACCCGACATAGGCTTAACTAATTATATATTTAAATGAGAAATTAAAAATAAATAAAATAAATTGGATAGATATAATTTATTAAATATGTGAAAATTTATTGGGAAATAAAAACATTCTTGTAATGTTATTATAGATGAGTTAATGGATATTTGTTGAAAGTCTTGACTCGGGGTTAGGGGTTTCCCATCTCAGTTTTTATTTTCATGACACACGTGACATATTCAAAATGATTTATATTTTTTGGTTAATATAATTTCTCCTTTATATTTAATATCATAAATCACTCCTAAAATGTGATATTTTATGTTTATATAATAATTATTTCCATCATAGGTTATCAAATAAAAATTTACCAATTGGTTAATAATTTATAAAATCAACTTCATTTCACTAGGTTATATTTCTTAATCATGGAAGTTATTATGAAATAATTATGTTTGTAATGAATGTTTTTAATATTATATTATATTCGAATATATCTTATATGTAATTAAATTTGATATACTTAATTAAGTAATTATTTAATTCTTAGATTCATTTGTTTTATTTTTACAATGTTTATTCTCCTCAAATTATATTTGATTGAAAAATACTTTTTTGATATTCACATATATTGATTTTTGAGAAGTAAATACATACATTTTGACATATGTATAATTAATCTCCTTATGTTCATGTTTTTTAAAATTTCATTTGATTTAATTCATTCATAGGGCTTATAATTCATAATATTCCAATAATGGTAAAGTGATTATGTCACAGTATACATTCATTTAGAATTGTTTCAGTTAAAGAGTCATTTGGTGTATGTTGTGATGATATTTACTTATTTATGCTCATATCATTTTTATCTACTTGTTATTAATGTGGTTAAAAAAAATTATTTCCATTTTCCCATTATTTATTAATGTAACATCAATAATTCCATTTATATGTGATACCAATCTTGTATATCTCTTTTTTATCGATGATAATTCTATTCCACTTTCATATTTTATAAAATGGTTTAAAATATGTCTCTTATAAAAATAAGTTTTTCCATATTCTATTTTACAACATAATTATCTTTTAAAAAATATGAAAAATATGAAAAAAATTTATTGTTTTTCCAAATGAGTTACTTTGTAGTGATTTTACAAAATTATTGAGAATAATATTTATTTTTAAATTGTCTAATATGAAAATACATCCCTACCTTATATTCCAATATTATCCTTGACGTTTCCTTCATATGCTTAGAATAATATTTTTTGAATTCCTCAAAACACCGGTGGAGCAGAAAATGATGTGAGAAAGATACATGTAGGAAGATCTTTGTTGATAGTGGTGGGAGTTGGTGGTCAAAGCTGTAATGGAACAAGATATAACATGGAGGGGTTTTGAGGATTTTTAACAATAAATTCTTCTCTTATATGTTCTGAATTCAGCACACAATGGATTTAATTAATTTAAATTAAGAAAACCTATCGGTAAGAGAAATCACAGCAAGGTTTATGAACGTAGTAAGGTTTTACACAAGGTAGAGAGTAGTAAATCGCTGAAAGCATGAATTTTTAATGATGATATATGGTGGAAAACTAATTCTAAAATATCAATTTTTTGTATAAATGATTATATGTAAGATTTGAATAGAGAAACAATGGTTGAATGGGATATTGTTGGGGCTATAGGTGGGGTAATCATGTTGGTACCCATGGAAAATGGTGGGAACTCTAACATTGGGAAAATAAGGGGGAAACCACTTTCTAGGGTAAGAGTATGGATTAGAGTAAGATGACTATTTTAGTTAACCTTCCTATGAAACAATAGAGTATGTTATGATTTTTTCAGTGTGGTTTTATAGGCCCAATCAAGAGGGATTGTACAACATAGCATTGAATTTCTCCTAACTGTAACTTGATGGGACATCCATAGTGTTATTATTGTAATTCATTACGGTCAGGAGTTCATGAAAATCCTCAAGGATCGAATATATCCTATGCCTTGACTAAATAGAGAAATATTATATCCCTTATCAGCAGAGAAAATATAGCCATAGTGATTCTAGTAAAACCATTACTCCTTAGGAGTGAAATAAAGAGGAAAGAGTGGAAAGGAAGAAGATGTTTGCAGATTAGTAGGTTATGATGGATGATCATTCGGGAGAATCCATGATGTGATTTATGATTCTATGACTTTCATCTTTGATGCAAGTATTGTTTGATAACTGTGTTTCACATTCATTTATTTCTTCTTATGCTATAAGTTAGAGTGGATTAACTATGGAAAAGATTCCTTCAGTTTTAGAACATCAATCTCGCCTGGGTAAATGTGAGTGTCGATCCTTACTATGTAGATCCTGATATATAATATTGGATGTAGTGATTTGATGTGGTATTTCAGAGTGCTTATGATGAATTCGTATGATGTAATCCTAAGAATTGATTTGTTGGTAATGTTCAAGGCAGACATCAACTATTATTCATGAATGTTTAGGTTAATGATTGATGATGGTGTCAAACATCTCTTTATAAGAGGGAAGAATGAAAAGATGGGTGCAACAGACTTTTTGAAACCAGTTACTAGAACAATCTCATATTCGTTAGTGGCATTATCATGAGAATTATTAGAATGAATTGAGAATCAATTTATCTAGTGGTTGTTTATCATTTTTTGGATTTATCTCCCAAATAATTGGTAGGGTTTCCACCCATGAGAGAAGTGGAGTATATAATGTGATCTCTTTAGGGGGACTTGTGATACCTCACTTCCATCAAATTGAATAGAACCTATATATTTTGGAGAATTGGAAGTGCAGTTGGAGGAGTTAGAAAACAAACTTTTCATCTTTCCTAGCATATATTTGTTGTTAGAAATAGTATTTTTATTAATAAATAGGATGGAACATTCTATATATGTTTGTATTATCATATGATTATCCATTTTATTATAAATAATTGGTATCCACTTCTACACATGTATGATTTTTCTAGTCAGTTTGGGGATGATAAATGGTTCTCCAAGACATAATTTTGGTCATGATATCATCAATTACGGTTGCAAAATCGTGATATTATGAAAACAACCTTTTTAAGTAGATATAAACATCATGAGTATAGGTTCTTCCCTTCGGTATGATGAATGCACCAACGGTTTTTATATAATTGATGAATCAGATATTTTAGAAGTATTTGGATTTGTTTGTAGTGGTATTTATTGTTGATATATTGGTGTATTCCAAGAAAATAGTGGATCATGAGTAGTACTTAGAAATAGTGATTGGGATATTCACATATCATCGATTATATTCCAAATTGGAAATGTCTGATTATTTTATACATGAAGTTTTTTTCTTGGCCATGTTATTTTTAAGAAGGGTGTTTCAATCGATCCAAAAATGATAAGGACAATTATTTCATTGAAACCACCAAAGAATGTTTTTGAAATATGGAGTTAACATTATGTATCTGGATATTACCAATAGTTTTTTGTGTTTTTTCCCAATTTTCCCCATAAATGAAATCTTTTTAAATTATTAATATTCCATTTCAATGGAATGAGATGTTTATGAAATCATTTGAATACCTTAATGGTCAACATTCATTAGCACCAATATTTGTTTTCTCAGATCTAGGGAAAGGTTATGTTTTGTATTGGGATGCATTAGGATTAGGGTTTTGATGTTTTCTCATTAAAGGGGATCAAGTGGTTGTGTTTGTCTCATGATAGTTAAGGATGAATGAGAAAAACCACCCAACACATAATTTGGAGTCAACAGATGTGCTACATTCTTTGAAAATGTGGAGTCCTTATCTCTTAGATGAGAAATTTAGGGTCTTTATCGATTATAAGTGTTTAAATAAAATTTACTCCCAATTTTATTTGAATATGATGAAATGTATATCGATAGAGTTTCTATAGATGTTTGATTTTGACATTATTTATTCACTGGGTAAAGGAAATTCAGGGTCAGATGCAATAAGATAGAATTTGTATTCTCATGTGGTGAAACAAGCATCAGATCAGTGGCAGTTAATGTGGGTGATAGAAAAAATGTGTTTGGAATATGAGGAACGTGGTGAGGGAGAAGTTTCCTTTATATTCTAATTTTTTACTAACTTGGTTGGGTTGGTTAAATAGACAGAGGTTTCTGACTCCAAGTGTACAACAATGATGTTGAAACTCAATGTTGGGGAGACCACTGATGGATTACAACTGAAGGTGAATTATATTTTGTTTTTTGGGAAACATATGGTTGTACTAATGGATTTTTTGGAATAAATTCTCTATAATTATCATCATTCTAGATGGTTTATGCATCCTGGAATTCAGAAAATGTAAAAGGGATTGAAATAACATTTTTGGAGGGATGGTATGAAAAGAATAGTGGCAGAGTTTGTTTCAATATAATTGATTTGTCAACAAGTCAAGGTAGTGCATCATCAGCCAGTAGGTTTGTTCCAATATTTACCTATCCCTATATGGAAGTGGGAATAAATTGTGATTGATTTTCTTACAGGTATCCTAGGAATGGTTATAAATCTCGATGTCATATGGGTCATATTGGATCGACTCACAATGTGGACCCATTTTATCTCTATTTATGAATCCCATATGGAGGATGATCTTTACAAAATATATATTTTTGAAGTGGTAAAGAGGTATAGTGTTATAAAATCTATTTTATTAGACATAGATTCAAGGAACTCATATCATTTTGGAAATCCTAGAAGTTATCTCTACAGACTCAATGGATTTTGTGTACGGATTACCATCCACATATGGATAGTGAATTTGATAAGATGATACAATCATTGGATGATATGTTATAGTATTTTGTGATGTATTTTTTTGGATCATGGATGGAGAAATTTATTTTGTAGAATTCTCATATAATATGATTCATCAGGCCTCGATGCATATATCTCTATTTGAAGAACAATATGGGCATCTGTGTTGCTCTCCACTTTGTTTGGTGTAAAATGGGGAAACCTCAATGGTTATACCAAACATATTGAAAGAGACTATAGAAGATATAATTTTGATCAGGAATACAATTGAGACCGCTCAGATTCATCATAAATTGTATTGGGACCGTCATCTATAGTCGTTTCCTTTTGAGGTTGGTGATCATGTGTTCTTGAGAATTCACCTCAGGAGAGGAAATTGTTGGTTTCGAAAAAAGAGTAAGATATCCACAAGGTTATATTATGCCCTTTGATATAACTGATTGGGTTGGATCGGTGGATTATTGATTGGATTTCCACCATAGTTATGTGTAGTGCACAATGTATTCCATGTTTTTGAGTTGAAGAAGTATTGACTAGATCCTAAACATGTGATTCAATGGGATCATGTTAAGCTAGATATTGATGCATCGTTGGTGAATTTTCTTGTGAAGGTTGTGGATCAGGAAGACAATATCAGGAATGATAAAAGAATCAGTCTAGTTTGGGTTTTTTTGTAGTATGGTTGGATTAAGGGAGAGACATGGTGGTAGGAGAAAAAGATGGCCAAGCAATTGCCTGAGCTCTATAGGCAAATCGTTCATTCTCTACTCTCTGTGGAAAGAATGTCAAACAATGGTGAGAATGGTGTACCCTAGTTTTGAGTAATGTAATTCTTTTTATGTGTTATTATGTTTTTATAGTGAGGGGGTAATGTTTTGGGTGGTTGAGATTGTTTTTGGAATTGTTTTCGTACTCTTCTAATGGTGCGTGATTTGAGAACGGTTGGGGGAAACCATGTAGAACCCCCAAGGTAACTGTGCAATATGACGAAGTGGGATTTGAATGGTTTCTAAATGGTATGTCTAACCGTGAGAGGGAATAAGGAGGGTCACCATGTGGATAGTTTTTGGAGCATAGTTAGCACATAGTTTGTCTAAATTTGTGAGCTACTTTGTTCCATTTTAATAATAGGTTTTTGAAAAATGGGATCTATTGGATCTTCTACACAACACTTATTTTATTCCCCAAATCAATCCCCGCTATTGATTTTTTGTTTTAAATTCTTAGGGAACCTCTCCCACTAATTTTCGAGGTCATTCAAAGGGTTTTCAAGGTTGGGTGATGATGATTTTTCTCTATTATGTCTCCTCTCATAGATCATTCTTTTTTTCCTTAGATCTTGTTCTCCCACTCTCATATCTTCCATGATCTACTTACATCACATATAGATCATGGGAGTTTTTTCCTAATATGATGAGGGTTGGTCTTGTTGATGAATGGAAAAGATATCTAAGGCAGTTTTGTGGAATATTCAACATGGATTTTTTGTGCAGTTATGAGATGGTCAATTTCACCAAAACCGTAGGGTATGTGAATTCTCTCTAGAATACACTTTTCTAGAACTAAAATCCTTGTTTTTTATTTATTATATTTTCTTGGATTTGTTTGTGATTATGATGTTAAATGTTTGATGGAAATTAATTGTTGGATAGTTTGTGGATTTTTGGAAAAGTGGTGTATTATAGTGAAATGTTCTTGATGTTGGATTTTAAAAAGTATATTTTGAAATTGGTTTCTTTGGTTGATTTATAAAATTGGTTTTCTAAAATGTTTTTCAAAATAATAGTTTTTTATTGGATGGTAATGTGGCATGTATAATGTCCTAGGATATTTTTTGGGTTCGAAAAGGTATTTTTCTTAATGTTTTTCCTTATTGTTCTATATGCTCATTATTGGTTATCTATTTATGCATGTGATTGAAATGAATGTGAAGTGGGATGGAAGTAACATTATAAAAGGGAATGTATAGTGGATGGAAGTACCAGTATTAATGATATGTGGGTGAGATTTAACACAATATTTGGGAAAGTAGTTAATGGGCTTGGACGAGATGTTCCACCATTATTGATACACTGGATTAAGTGTATAAATATTTATGGCTATATTGTGATTATGAATGGTTCTAAGAACAAAGTAATTTATATGAAAATATATGTTGGTGAAATGTATTAGGGATTGTTTTTTGGTTTTCCATTCTATTGTTTGGATTTGGGTGAAAAGTTGCTTAGTATGGGCGTGTTTGGCTTGCCAAAATTTTGATTCACTATTTGATGTTTGGTATAAACTATGTTAAATAAATGTGATAGAAGATTTATCCTAGTGGTGAGTGTAGGGAATTAAATAGGGAAAAATCTACTGAGTATTATTACTCACCCACATCATTGGAACATGGGTTCTTTTTCATATATAGTATTCTAGGATACAAGAAACGGTAATGCATCACATTTTTGTAGTTTTTCATTATGATTCTTGGGTTTTATTTTGGTTCTAGAAGTATGGATCTTGGTGTGGTGCTCTGGAGAGTTTCATGTTTACATTGGTTCATGTGGAAGATTGGTCTGCTCGGTTTTATAATTTTGGGATAGTTTTGATTTATTTATATCATTTTTTGGACTTTTTATCAAAGAGTTTGGTTTTTTTGTTGTATCTTGGTTATGTGTTGGTTTACATTCTTCACATGAATCAAGTAGTTATTATTGGTTATGCCATGTTCGACAGTTTGGTTTATTTATAAGTGTTATTTTTTACCACTTTTTCTTGAATACCTTAACCTTTATTTCCATCATTTGGCACCTTGGGAACATCGGCTAATGCCAAATAGCACCTCCCCGCCTTCTTAGGCCAAATAAAAAGGTGGGAGGTGTTACATTTGTAGTGTGTTTTAAAAAATGTGTGTGCTCGAAAAGAATACCATTTTATCTTATTAACCCTATTTCGATTTTTCAATTCTTATAACACACAGAATATAATTTCAATGATAATGAAATTAATTTTTTGGTTACATTTTTTAGATATTTAATAAAATACCCTTGGTTTTTGAATCTCAAGACATAAATCAGTATCCAAATTTCGAAATCACATTACATGTGTATTAGGATCCCTTTTTAAGATAATTTACTATAAGAACCAAACCATTACTTTTTTTTAAAATTATTTAAATTTGTTACCAAAACAATAGATTTAAAGTAACTATTCTTGACATGATTGATGCAATTCATTATAGTTAATATCAAAAT
Organism: Viscum album; assembly: GCA_963277665.1. Taxonomy (NCBI): domain Eukaryota; kingdom Viridiplantae; phylum Streptophyta; class Magnoliopsida; order Santalales; family Viscaceae; genus Viscum; species Viscum album. The sequence continues at coordinate 122,850,737 of OY728164.1, read as the reverse complement.
TTTCAAAATTTAATTTTCATTTTTCCTATACCATTATATTCAGTTGTTATTAGCCATTCATAGTCATGAAAAAATTTGTTTCACTACCACATTTCATGAATAAAATCTATATACATTATGATATAAATATAATGTTTCATTATCTATTTGGTCACAAATGTAATAGATGTGGTCATGTGGTTTGGTGATTATTTTCAGGTTGTATCTAATATGAAATTTGAATTTGAAAATATTATCTTATTTTTTATTTTCAAATTTTTTTCTTTGTAAAATTCTGAATAAATCTGAAGAAAAAAATCTTATGTAGTAATTACCAATGATTTTAGATCATTATATATACATATTATGTTATGTAACATGTAACAAAATATATACTCAATACAAAAAAAACAATACATATTTGGAATAAATTATAAACAAATTTGCAATTTGAATTAGATGGTTACAAATCAATTTGAATTAATTTTGGATAATAACTGATTTGTAAAGACCAATAAATTTAAAGGAAATTTTTTTCTTAATTTTCTTTGGAATTTTACAAGAACGCAGTTTCTGACGGCACCTGATTCCGAGGCCCATTGTTCCCGAAATCAATTTCTGAAGTTTGGCTCGGGTACGTTCAGTGAACGGACGAGCGGGTTTTTCTAACATTTGAACTGGTGCCCGGAATAGAATTCTGAGGGCACCAATGAAATCGCAGCACCGGTATTCGCCTAGAAACGCCTCTTCCGGAGTTGCGTTTGCTCGGGTGTGGTTTTTAATTTTCGGGCTTAAAGTTAAGAAATAAAATAATTTTACAACAACTTTATTTTATTTCACATAAGCCACTTTGAAGCCACTTGAAGCCACTTAAGGACGTCTTAAACTGAGTTGATCTGGATAGGATGCTATCCAGAAATATCCTACCCCCTTTGTAGGATATTTGTGAGGTGGGGCCCGCACGAGCCTCGCCGTTTCATACAGCTAAGTAACGCACCCGCGAAAACCCGTCATTATGAAAGTCAAATGACGCGTTTCTTAAATTCTTAACAGACCATTTAATTGGGCGGTTTATTTCGTAAATTAAATGAGTTGTTTCTTTTGTTGAATTAATTCAACGAATTGATGGGTCGTTACTTACCCGTTTTCGTGTGTTGGCATAATAATAAAATAAGACCAACCAAAATCTTTTTTTGGAGGATTACTCATTGAGACAAAATCCTTGTATCTTCTTCCTCCTTCGTGAAGAACGCGAAGAATGCGAAGAACGCGAAGAACTCCAGACCCGAAAATCGACGACGCGACGCCGTGATCCGCGACGCCGACAACATTCTTCTGCGACGTCTCTTCCTCCGCGACGGATCTTCGATCGGCTGCTTGAGGTAAGAGTCTCGGACCTTCCTTTTTATCTCCTTCGTGGTTCTTTACCAAAACACGGATTTAATTAATTAAATTAAATCTGCTGTTTCATGGTGCGTTGAGTTTGCCGACTCAACGTCGTGTTCTGCGACGACGTGACGCCCTTCCGTGACAACGCGACGATCTCCACCTTCCGCGACGAGCAATTCCGCGAAGAACGCCCACGAGCGACGGCCAACGAGGTAGGGATTTTATAATTTTGGAATACCCCTCTTTATATTCCCGGGAACGTTCTTTAAAAATTAAAGAACCGGTTTCAAATGAACAATTTTATTTTATTAAAATTGTTGGTTCATGCATTGAACAATTTCTCCCGTTGTTTTTTTCTAACGCGGAGGGTGCGGGTCAAACGAACACGGCCCGACATCCCTCCGTCGTTCTTCGTGTTTTGCGGATTTGGAGGGCGACGACGGAACGTGCCGCAATGGATGTTTGATGATCCCGCAGTGAAGAACGGAACCCGGGAGGAACAACGGCGCAGGCGGGAAGGGAAACGGGCCACCGGAGCGACTCCGGCGGCCCGCGGAAGCCAGCGGCGGCACGGGTCGCCGGCGCGGCAGCGCCGACGGCCTGAGGCGGCGGCGCCCGTGGACCCGCAGCCGCGCGGGTCCGGCGCGCCCGGGTGTCCAGGGAGGCACGCCGCGGGTGTCTCGGGGTTGTCAAGCGGCACCCCCGGGTGTCCAGCGCGGCACCCCGCGGGTGCCGCGGGGTTGGCACGCGACACCCCCCGGGTGTCCAGGGCGGCACCCCGCGGGTGCCGCGGGGTTGTCACGCGGCGCCCCCGGGTGTCCAGGGGGGCACCCCGCGGGTGCCGCGGGGTTGTCACGCGGCGCCCCCGGGTGTCTAGGGTGGCACCCTGCGGGTGCCGCGGGGTTGTCACGCAGCGCCCCGTGTGTCCAGCGGGGCCCCCGCGGGTGTCGCGGGGTTGTCACGCCCCCCCCCCCCCGGGTGTCCAGGGCGGCACCCCGCGGGTGCCGCGGGGTTGTCACGCGACACCCCCCGGGTGTCCAGGGCGGCACCCCGCGGGAGCCGCGGGGTTGTCAGGCGGCGCCCCCGGGTGTCCAGGGCGGCACCCCGCGGGTGCCGCGGGGTTGTCACGCGGTGCCCCCAGGGTGTCCCGCGGGTGCCCCGCGGGTGTCCAGCGGGTGTCCCGCGGTGTCACGCGGGAGCGGCGGCTCCTCCCGGGTCGGCCGGGGCGGACCGGGTCGGGCCGGGCCGGGCCGGGCCCGGACCCCCGTCTTCGGACGGTTTTCGTTCAAACGCCTGTAACATGAGCTACGGGCCTCCAAACGACTCGCCGTTAGCGGCGACGCGATCCTTGGATCGAGACGGTCTTTTCGGTTTATCACACTCAAGGTTTCAAAATACTTTGAGTTCGTCCGGGTTGGTTCGTACCAGAAACCAACCGGGCCCTTGGAGCAGAAACGCTCATAACTTGAGCTACGGACGTCTGATTGACGTGCCGTCAGTTTTGGTGGATTCCTCTAAGTGAGACGGATCTTTTGGAATAACCCGCCCGAGGTTCGGACGCAGGTGGAGTACGGTCGGGTTGGTTTTGCCTTAACAACCAACCGGGCCCCTGGGACGAAAATGCCAATAACTCTCAGATTGGGCGTCCGAATGACGCGCAGTCTGCGACGTTGAGTTCCTGTTGACGGTACGTAACTTTTGGATACATCAAATTCGGACTTTGTGACAGTTGATGTGTCGGGCTCTCGGCTCGTGGAGCAGACCCTCCTGAACGAGCTTGCTGTGTGCGGGAACCCTAGTGCTGGCTGCGACTGCTACTTCGACAGCGATGACCGTGCAGAGATCCTGAGTGGACTGCGACGACGACCATGCAGAGATCCTGAGTGGACTACAACGATGACCGTGCAGAGGTCCTCAGTGGACTGCGGCGACGACTGTGCAGAGATCCTTAGTGGACTGCGGTGACGACGGTGCAGTGATTCTCAGTGGACTACGACGATGAAGACGGCTGGTCTTGTATCATATGTGGGTCCCAGCTTAGATGATTCAATACTGGTCTTGTATCCTATGTGGGTACCAGTATAGTTGAATCAATGAAGATAGATGGTCTTGTATCCTATGTGGGTCCTAGCTGTGCTGGTCTTGTATCCTATGTGGGTCCCAGCTTAGATGATTCAATACTGGTCTTGTATCCTATGTGGGTCCCAGTATAGTTGAATCAATGAACACAGCTGGTCTTGTATCCTATGTGGGTCCTAGCTGTGCTGGTCTTGTATCCTATGTGGGTCCCAGCTTAGATGATTCAATACTGGTCTTGTATCCTATGTGGGTCCCAGTATAGTTGAATCAATGAAGACAGCTGGTCCTGTATCCTATGTGGGTCCCAATATAGTTGAATCAATGAAGACAGCTGGTCTTGTATCCTATGTGGGTCCTAGCTGTGCTGGTCTTGTATCCTATGTGGGTCCCAGCTTAGATGATTCAATACTGGTCTTGTATCCTATGTGGGTCCCAGTATAGATGAATCAATGAAGAGTGCTTGTCTTGTATCCTATGTGGGTCCCAGCTTCGATGACCCCGTGTTGATCTTGTATCCTATGTGGGTCCCAGCATAAATGAAACGATGAGGATGGCTGGTCTTGTATCCTATGTGGGTCCCAGCTTAGATGATTTGGTGTCTATGTCTGATCATCTCTTTCACCCTTTTCGATGATGTATACCTGTGTGAGCTGAATCTTCTATATACTATCCTTTGTGGATTGTGTTGAGCTATCCTGTGTGGATTTACAGTTTACTCTCCTTTGTGGATTGTGTTGTGCTATCCTGTGTGGGTATACGTTTTGCTTTCCTGTGTGGACTGGGTTGTGCTTGGGCTCGGACGCTGGAGCCGAATGGGAATTGATGAATTAGGTATATGTATGGGCATATACCTAAGTCTTGTCAGATGTTACTTCGTGATTGTATCTTTCCTTTGTGGATTATCCTTCATGGATTTCGGGAGACCTTCGGGTGTCTCGGGGTCCCTACTGAGTAGCTTATACTCACCCCTGCACGTGCTATGCCCGCACTTCGTGGTGTTGGTTGCAGATGACGGACAGCACTGACCATGGTGGAGGCGTGCGGAGCAGGACGGTACCTGGAGGTGGACCACTAGGCGGGACGTGCTCGGAGCGGACGGCTGGACCGAGGAGCTGTGGAGGCTATCTGTACCCACCCTTCTGGTGGGACCTTCAGAGGACGGCTCGACGCTGCGACTTTTCTTTACAGTTTCTGTTTTCCCCTTTCAGTTGTACTTTATAGTTGGGATTGTATTTCCGGCCCTTTTACTTCCAGCACAGCTTGTTACAGTTTTACTTAGTGTTTACTTTTCCGCTTGCTTACTCTGTGGTGCTTGTATAATTTTCAAAGGAAATGCCTTCCCTTTTGTTGGGATTTACGCCTTGGTGCTAGTCGCCAGCCCCTGGCCTATGGAAGGCGGGCTTGGGGTAGTCACGGCAGAGGCCCCGAGGACGGGTCGTGACAATTGGTATCAGAGGTGGTCGGTTCTACTGGAGAATCTGATCTTTCTTCTTTTGTGAAGCAATAGTGTTTAGCATATTGGGTGTGGTCATCAGTCCAGGGAGTCCAGTGTTGGTGCGGCGGCCGACGTATCCGTACACCAGGACCCTGACTTCTGATTTCCGACTTAATGCACGAAAACATTGATTGCATGTGTGTTCATGTTTTCATTGTGATTACTTGTGTCAGCTCACCAGGTATACTGTTCTGACCGTGGCGCACCTGCTTCTTTCAGGATGGCCCCACGATGACAGCCAGCTAGGGTTCCGAGAGTGGAGCGTGATGACAGCCCACCGAGCGACGAGGCCTCGGTGCAGGGCTCCTTGTCAGCAGAGGCACCGGCGGTACCTTTACCTGCCGAGCCACCGATGCTACCAGCCCGAGCCGCTAACGATGCACGTCGCCTTAGCGCGCTGCACGAGTTCCAGAGTCATCTACCGCCCAGGTTCCGTGGGGAGATGGACCCCCAGGCAGCCGAGGACTAGCTGGAGGCAGTGGTGTGAGTTTTCTGGCTAGTGAGGACACCAGCAGACCTCATGGTGATCCTCGCAGCGAGCCTCCTGCACACGGCAACAAGCAGATGGTGGATCTTGATGCTCCAGGTGCACGACGAGACATCTCTCCTCTGGATGTACTTTGAGAGCATCTTCCGCTCCGAGTTCATCCCAGCCACCCTCCGTGCGATACGCATACAAGAGCTTCTTCAGCTGCGGCAGGGCAGCTTGACAGTGGCCCATTACTCGGCGATATTTACTGATCTCTCGCGCTACTAGACCGACATGGTACGGGACCCCTTCTTCCGGGCCCGGACCTTCGAGCAGGGATTGAGGCACGAGATCAGGGCTTCGATGATCTCCCTCAACATTCCGACATAGGCAGAGGTGTTGGAGAGGGCCCTTCTAGTGGAGAGTTTTCTCGCCGAGCAGGCTCTAGTGACAGGACCCTCCGCAGGACGGCCCGTAGTAGGGTCTTCTGCAGCTGGCAGTAGATAGGTGACGCAGAGGTCCAAGCGGGCCAGACCATCAGATGGGCAGTCACAGGATGAAGATTCGGTTGTGTGGGGCACCCAAAGGAGAGCCAGCTATGCGAGGGGAAAACATTGCTACGCATGCAGTGGGAGAGGTCACATGGCTTGAGACTGCCCGACTCGTCTTACAGATGAGCAGCAGGCGGTAGAGGGACCTCCCAGACAGAGATTCAGCCACGGTGGTCCGCATGGTACAGGCGGACGAGGCAGAAGAGCTGGCCGAGTAGCCGATGGTGGGAGACACTTCGAGGTGTTGCCACCACCACCACCAGGAGGTCCACCCCGACCGCAGGGAGTTGGTGGACATGGGAGAGCTCAACTTCAGGCAGCCGAGGCCTTCGATCCTGGAGCTCTGGGAGCAAGTGGACAAGAGTAGAACTAGTGGATACGTCTTTTGTACTTCTAGTTCCTTGTTGCTATTGTGTAGCGTTTTTTGTATTATGAGCTACAATAATAAAAGACGCATACCTTTGTGATGTTTTCATTCATGTCCTCTTTTGTGTTGTTACTAAGAGGTTCCAGTTTTGACTGTTGACTTGACCCTCACTTGTGAGACATCTACTGGAGGAGACCCAGTTACCACACACTGATGCCGACTGTGTGACTCAACCCTTGGAGGCGAGAGTAACAGTTGGATCTCTTGGTAGTAGCTTCGAGGCCTTACGAAGTCATCCTTGGTATGGATTAGTATCATCCATGTCGGGATGGACTGTATCAGGCAAAGAATGTGGTTCATCCAGGGGATGGGACCGGATTTTCCCTTATCGGCAAAGAAGAAATCATAGCAGCTCTTGTGGGGCCGGAGATGGTCCAGGCCACGGCTGAGATGGTCCAGGTCATCCAGGGGCGGATGAGTACAGCTCAGAGCCGGCAGAAGTCATATGCTGACAGGAGGTGGAGGCCACTAGAGTTTGAGGATGTTGACCACGTCTTCTTGCGGGTCTCACCTCGGCGTGGTTTGTGGAGATTTGGCCGAGGCGGCAAGTTGTCTCCACGCTTCATCGGGCCTTTCCAGGTCCTCAGCAGGATTGGCGAGGTGGCTTATCACCTGGCTCTGCCACCTCAGTTGCACCGGGTACACGATGTCTTCCACGTATCTCAGCTGAGGAGATACGTGCAAGACCCGACACACATCATTGACTATGGGGAGCTAGACGTGGATGATGGGGAGACTTTTGCGGAGGTCCTGGTGGAGATAGAGGATTGACAGGAGTGGGTCCTACGTGGGCGATCGATTCCTCTTGTGCACATCAGATGGAAGCACGGGAACCTCCAGGAGAGAACATGGGAGCGGGAGGCTCAGATGCGTGCTTAGTACCCACATTTGTTCCCCTAGTTTATGATGTATCTTTATGGGTACGTAAAGACCTGTGGTGGGAGTAATGTAAAGACCCGTAAATTTCAAGGAAATTTTTTTCTTAATTTTCTTTGGAATTTTACAAGAACACAGTTTCTGACAGCACCTGATTCTGAGGCCCGGTGTGCCCAGAATCAATTTCCGAAGTTTGGCTCGGGTACGTTCAGTGAACGGACGAGTGGGTTTTTCTAACTTTTGAACTGGTGCCCGGAATCGAATTCTGAGGGCACCGATGAAATATTAGCGCCGGTATTCGCCTAGAAATGCCTATTCTGGAGTTGCGTTTGCTCGGGTGTGGTTTTTAATTTTCGGGCTTAAAGTTAAGAAATAAAATAATTTTACGACAACTTTATTTTATTTCACTTATGCCACTTGGAAGCCACTTGAAGCCACTTAATGACGGCTTAAACTGAGTTGATCCAGATAGGATGCTATCTAGAAATATCCTACCCCCTTTGTAGGATATTTGTGAGGTGGGGCCCGCACGAGCCTCGCTGTTTCTTACCGCTAAGTAACGCACCCGCGAAAACCCGTCATTATGAAAGTCAACTGACGCGTTTCTTAAATTCTTTACAGACCATTTAATTGGGCGGTTTATTTCGTAAATTAAATGAGTTGTTTCTTTCGTTGAATTAATTCAACGAATTGATGGGTCGTTACTTACCTGTTTTCGTGTGTTGGCATAATAATAAAATAAGACCAACCAAAATCTTTTTTTGGAGGATTACTCGTTGAGACAGAATCCTTGTATCTTCTTCGTCCTTCGTGAAAAACGCGAAGAATGCGAAGAACGCGAAGAACTCCGAACCCAAAAATCGACGACGCGACGCCGTGATCCGCGACGCCGGCAACGTTCTCCTGCGACGTCTCTTCCTCCGCGACGGATCTTCGATCGGCAGCTTGAGGTAAGAGTCTCAGACCTTCCTTTTTATCTCCTTCGTGGTTCTTTACCAAAACACAGATTTAATTAATTAAATTAAATCTGATGTTTCATGGTGCGTTGAGTTCGCCGACTCAACGTCGTGTTCCGTGACGACGTGACGCCCTTCCGCGACGACGCGACGATCTCCACCTTCCGCGATGAGCAATTCAGCGAAGAACGCTCACGCGCGACGGCCAACGAGGTAGGGATTTTATAATTTTGGAATACCCCTCTTTATATTCCCGTGAATGTTCTTTAAAAATTAAAGAACTGGTTTCAAATGAAAAATTTTATTTTATTAAAATTCTCGGTTCATGCATTGAACAATTTCTCCCGTTGTTGTTATCTAACGCGGAGGGTGCGGGTCAAACGAACACGGCCCGGCAACCCTCCGTCGTTCTTCGTGTTTTGCGGATTTGGCGGGCGACGACGGAACATGCTGCAACAGATGTTTGATGATCCCGCAGTGAAGAACGGAACCCGGGAGGAACAATAGCGCAGACGGGAAGGGAAACGGGCCACCGGAGCGACTCCGGCGGCCCGCGGAAGCCAGCGGCCGGAGGCGGCGGCGCCCGTGGACCCGCGGCTGCGCGGGTCCTGCGCACCTGGGTGTCCAGGGCGGCACCCCGCGGGTGCCTCGGGGTTGTCACACGGCGCCCCCGGGTGTCCAGGGCGGCACCCCGCGGGTGCCGCGGGTTTGTCACGCGACACCCCCCGGGTGTCCAGGGCGGCACCCCGCGGTTGCCGCGGGGTTGGCACGCGGCGCCCCCAGGTGTCCAGGGCGGCACCCCACGGGTGCCGCGGGGTTGTCACGCGACACCCCCCGGGTGTCCAGGGCGGCACCCCGCGGGCGCCGCGGGGTTGCCCCGCGGCGCCCCCGGGTGTCCAGGGTGGCACCCCGCGGTTGCCGTGGGGTTGTCACGCGCCACCCCCCCGGGTGTCCAGGGTGGCACCCCGCGGGTGCCGCGGGGTTGTCACATGCCACCCCCCGGGTGTCCAAGGCGGCACCCCGCGGGTGCCGCGGGGTTGTCACGCGGCACCCCCGGGTGTCCAGGGTGGCACCCCGCGGGTGCCGCGGGGTTGTCACGCGGCGCCCCCGGGTCTCCAGGGGGGCACCCCGCGGGTGCCGCGGGGTTGTCACGCGCCACCCCCCGGGTATCCACGGCGGCACCCCGCGGGTGCCGCGGGGTTGTCACGCGACACCCCCCGGGTGTCCAGGGCGGTACCCTACGGGTGTCGCGAGGTTGTCACGCGAAACCCCCCGGGTGTCCAGGGCGGCACCCCGCGGGTGCCGCGGGGTTGTCACGCGGTGCCCCCGGGTGTCCAGGGGGGCACCGCGCGGGTGCCGCGGGGTTGTCACGCGACACCCCCCGGGTGTCCAGGGCAGCACCCCGCCGGTGCCGGGGGTTGTCACGCGACACCCCCCGGGTGTCAAGGGCGGCACCCCTCGGGTGTCGCGGTGTTGTCACGCGGCGCCCCCAGGGTGTCCCGCGGGTGCCCTGCGGGTGTCCAGCGGGTGTCCCGCCGGTGTCCCGCGGTGTCACGCGGGAGCGGCGGCTCCTCCCGCGCCGGCCGCTCGGTCGCCCGGCCGAGCCAGACCGGTCGGACCGGGTCGGGCCGGGTCGGCCCGTGCCCGGACCCCCCGTCTTCGGACGGTTTTCGTTCAAACGCCCGTAACTTGAGCTACGGGCCTCCAAATGACTCGCCATCAGCGGCGACGCGATCCTTGGATCGAGACAGTCGTTTCGGTTTATCACACTCAAGGTTTCAGAATACTTTGAGTTCGGCCAGGTTGGTTCGTACACGAAACCAACCGGGCCCTCGGAGCGGAAACGCTCGTATCTTGAGATACGGACGTCCGATTGACGTGCCGTCAGTTTTGGTGGATTCCTCTAAGTGAGATAGATCTTTTGGCATACTCCGCCCGAGGTTCGGATGCAGGTGGAGTACGGTCGGTTTGGTTTTGCCTTAAAAACCAACTGGGCCCCTGGGACGAAAATGCCAATAACTCTCAGACCAGGCGTCCGAATGACGCGCCGTCTGTGACGTTGAGTTCCTGTTGAGGGTACGGAACTTTTGGATACATCAACTTCGGACTTTGTGACAGTTGATGTATCGGCCTCTCGGCTCGTAGAGCGGACCCTCCCGAACGAGCTTGCTGTGTGCGGGAACCCTAGTGCTGGCTGCGACTGCTACTTCTACAGCGATGACCGTGCAGAGATCCTGAGTGGACTGCGACGACGACCGTGCAGAGATCCTCAGTGGACTGCGACGACGACCGTGCAGAGGTCCTCAGTGGACTGCGGCGACGACTGTGTAGAGATCCTTAGTGGACTGCGATGACGACGGTGCAGAGATTCTCAGTGGACTGCGACGATGAAGATGGCTGGTCTTGTATCCTATGTGGTTCCCAGCTTAGATGATTCAATACTGGTCTTGTATGCTATGTGGGTCCCAGTATAGTTGAATTAATGAAGACAGCTGGTCTTGTATCCTATGTGGGTCCTAGCTGTGCTGGTCTTGTATCCTATGTGGGTCCCAGCTTAGATGATTCAATACTGGTCTTGTATCCTATGTGGGTCCCAGTATAGTTGAATCGATGAAGACAGCTGGTCTTGTATCCTATGTGGGTCCTAGCTATGCTGGTCTTGTATCCTATGTGGGTCCCAGCATAGATGATTCAATACTGGTCTTGTATCCTATGTGGGTCCCAGCTTAGATGATTCAATACTGGTCTTGTATCCTATGTGGGTCCCAGTATAGTTGAATCAATGAAGACAGCTGGTCTTGTATCCTATGTGGGTCCTAGCTGTGCTGGTCTTGTATCCTATGTGGGTCCCAGCATAGATGATTCAATACTTGTCTTGTATCCTATGTGGGTCCCAGTATAGATGAATCAATGAAGAGTGCTGGTCTTGTATCCTATGTGGGTCCCAGCTTCGATGACTCCGTGTTGGTCTTGTATCCTATATGGGTCCCAGCATAAATGAAACGATGAGGACGGCTGGTCATGTATCATATGTGGGTCCTACCTTAGATGATTCAGTATCTATGTCTGATCATCTCTTTCACCTTTTTCGATGATGTATACATGTGTGAGCTGACTCTTCTATTTACTCTCCTTTGTGGATTGTGTTCAGCTATCTTGTGTGGATTTACAGTTTACTCTCCTTTGTGGATTGTGTTGTGCTATCCTGTGTGGGTATACGTTTTGCTTTCCTGTGTGGACTGGTTTGTGTTTGGGCTCGGACGCTGGAGCCGAACGGGAATTGATGACTTAGGTATATGTATGGGATATACCTAAGTCGTGTCAGATGTTACTTCGTGATTGTATCTTTCCTTTGTGGATCATCCTTCGTGGATTTCGGGAGACCTTCGGTGGTCTCGGGGTCCCTACTGAGTAGCTTATACTCACCCCTGCATGGGCTATGCCCGCACTTCATGGTGTTGGTTGCAGACGACGGACAACACTGACCGTGGTGGAGGCGTGTGGAGCAGGACGGTACCTGGAGGTCGACCACTGGGCGGGATGTGCTCGGAGCGGACGGCTGGACCAAGGAGCTGTGGAGGCTATCTGTACCCACCCTTCTAGTGGGACCTTCAGCGGACGGCTTGATGCTGCGGAATTTCTTTACAGTTGTTGTTTTCCCCTTTCAGTTGTACTTTACAGTTGGGCTTGTATTTCCGGCCCTTTTACTTCCAGCACAGCTTGTTACAGTTTTACTTAGTGTTTACTTTTTCGCTTGCTTACTCTGTGGTGCTTGTTTACATTTCAAAGGCAATGCCTTCCCTTTTGTTGGGATTTACGCCTTGGTGCTAGTCGCCAGCCCCTGGCCTATAGAAGGCGGGCTTGGGGTAGTCACGGCACGGGCCCCGAGGACGGTTCGTGACATGATTAATATGAGTTAATATTGAAAATGTTATTTTCAATAAAAGATTTTTTAATTGTGTTATAAATTTTAATTAAAAAATATAAATATAAATTTTAATAATTTAAAACATATAAATTAAAATATATTTTTAAGTTCATTAAAAAACATATGATTTTGATTTTTTTTAATTCAGAACAAAAAAGGTGAATAATGAAAATTGAAATTTCGTTAATACTACCAAAATTATAAAAACTAATCTTTTTGTAGCCTTTCAATAATAATTTATTTATTATAAGTTATAATAAATTTTTTAAAAATTTTATATTAAATTTATAAAACTATAATCTATATTTGAAAATTGAATGAAATGTTTTATTAAAAAACTATTTATCAACTATTTTCATTAATTAATTATAGAATTTCAAAATGATATATTTTTTTATAAAATATTTTATAATAAATAAAATTTGAATTATTAAATATATATTAAAATAATATAATTAAATTTAGTTGATAATTATTTTATAATAACATATTGTTTAAAAATAAATATTTTCCAAAATGGTATTTTATACATTAAATATGCTCACATTAATACTAATTTTTCTATAAATTGAAATATAATTGATAAATTAATTTATATATTTTGAATAATATTTTTAATAATATCTAATGTAAAAAATTTCATTATCAGTTAAAAATTTAAATTAACAACATTAATATAAATTAAAATGTTAATGGTGAAATAATGATTTAAAAAATTATTATTTTATTAATATCAAGTAATTTTAATAGAATAAATTAAATAAAAACACATTATTTAATAAATTATTATGATTCTTAAACACATAAATATATATATTAACACTGATTTACTTTGACATCAATAATAAATATGATTAATATTTCATAATAGCAAAAATTCTTTTTTCTACTAAATAGTTTTTCACACATTGTACATTTTTATATAAATGTAAATTTTATCATATTTATAAATTTAATTGGGTTAAATATATGATTAATTTTAATCCATGAAACAAAAAAAATTATTTTCGGTTATGTTATATTTTCTATAAATTATAAAATCACTAAGATAAAAAATAGCTAAATAGATTAAATGTAAACGAGTGAAATGTCAATACATAATTGTACAAACCGAAGAAAATTTTTAAAAATGGGGGAAAACAATCGGTTGAGCATTTATAAAACCATAAACACATCAAAAACATCATTTTTAATCTTCTCATCCATTCACTATGGAATAGTGTAATTGATGTTTTATAACATAAATTGTGTTTCTTATAGTGCCATTTTCTTCTTTGATAGATGGAAATCACTTATATTCATTCAATAACATACCTCTATATTGAACACCTCAATTAAAATATATTAATTTAGATTATATATATATCCATATACCACAAAATAGTCCATTGGACACCCATAGTTAGAATAAGTCATTCAATTTCAAAGAACCATCAAATCAGAAATCTAGTCTTCAAAATAAGTATTAACCCCTTTCTATGTTTTCTTCTTAATATTAATCTTCTACATATATTATAAATATAATAATATGTTAGAATAAGTATCATACATATAATTTTACGTTTTTATATTAATGTTACAGAACTTAGTTATTCATTTATATCCTCATAATAATATATGAATATTGATCATGTGTTGGTGCGGTCTACCCCCTCTATGAAGATTTCATTTAATTTTTTCTATTTTATCGTCTATCATCCAAAAATAATTAAATAAGGTTATGTGTCAAAAAAATCATTACAATATTTCATTATTCCTTTTTTATAATTATATAATTTATAACAAATGTCTTTGTTGATCACACACACAAATTGAGTTAATGTGTGTTCATGTTTGGGTCGGTTTTTCCACCTATAAGAAAAATGAAATAAAATCTGATTATTAATGAAAAATAAACATGAAAAATAATAATATAATAGTATAATAATTAATGATATTCTTTTTTTAACGTTATATTATGTATATAACTTATTTTTAAATTATCATTTTTGTTTTCCAAAATCACATAAATAATCCATTATCAAATATGTTTTAACATAATGTTACCAAAAGTCGGGTGTAATGAAATGAAGATATGTTATAAGATATAAATTATATAATATTGAATTATATATCAATAATGTAAATTTTATCATATTATGGGTAATGATATAATACTTATTTATGATGATTAAAACAGTTATAGTTATTAACAACTGAAAGTTGTAGTATATTATAGGTAATTATAAATGTCATCATAAAAAATTACATGAATGATTAAATAAGGTTATTAATAATAGGAATAGTTATGAAATAGGATATAATGTTATTTATGTTTGATTGATAGTATTTTAGAGTTTGATCTACCACTGAATCAATGTAAGGGGTTTATTCATCTCAAATTTGAATCCCTTGAGATAATTTTAAGTCATACAAAATGATTCCTTTTAAATGGTGTAAACACTACACTATTTTAGTTTTGTTACATATTATTACACCCAAAAAAATTACACTTTTCTAGAGTAGAATCGAAATTTATTTTTATCTTCAATGATAATTTAATTCACCATTATTAATTTTCAAATCTAGTGTTTTCTATATTTTTTATTATATGGTGTTTCAAAGAGTTTATTTCAAATTTTCAAATGGGTATTGCATCATTTCAAGATTAAATATTTTACCATCCAAACCAAATTTTCGTAAGATACCAGTTAATTCATTTTTCAGGATTCAGATATTAAAGAATATTTTTAAATTTAAATGTTTTCAAAGGATATTTCTTCTATTTTTTGAACAAATTATTTATATTTTCAAATATACAATTGAAGGATCATTATTAAATTTGATATTTTAGATTTAATTTTTAATTTATCATTTTTAATAAATTATTTCTTTTGCACAATTCCATTATTAAATATTATTTTAAAATTTAAATTCTTCCATTTTAATTTGACATTACCATTTTGAAACAAATATTAATCTTATTTCTATTATTGAATATTATTTTATAAAGATAATTTTTTAAGTGTATTTTCACATTAACTTTTTAAACCATATGGATTATCAAGAAACATTTATTTGAAAATCAATTTTTCAGAATTTTTTCATATCCCTCCTCAAAAAAGATCTTTGAAATTTATCACTATGTCAATTTATTAAATGTTTTTGTGGAATGTTGTTTATTTAAAATTATATTTACTCTCTATGGTTTATCATTCGTGATTTTATTTTTTATAACCAGTTATATTTAATTATGCCATTTTTTATTTGGAAGTTATGTTTTTTGATTCAATATTGTCTCATATGTTTATGTTTTATGTATTTATTGAATTATTTATGTGATCCACTATTATTCCAATTGTTTATTATTATATTTATATAATAAATTTTTACATGGAAAACATTTTTCTTAATATTGAAATGTGGGGCCATATAACTCCCACCAATGCATTTTAGAATGAATTATATATCATGATAAATGTATATTAATATTGATTATATTACTTATTCACAATATAAAGCCTCTGAATTTAATTTTCCATAACATTATATATAGGGAAATGTTTTTTTAAAACGTGAACCTAAATTGTGGGCACTTTTTTTGTTCTCAAATGAAAAAAATAGAATTTCATTAATTTGCAATATGATTCTTTGGAATTGGTATTGTTCAAAATTTTATTTGTGGAAATATTTGTATTTCATAATATAATTCCTGAATGTTTTTCTTTTTCACCGCGTGAAGTGTGGTATTTTTTTTCCACCATAAATTTTAAGAACTATATTGTATTTGATTTTTTTGCATGGGAATTTTATTTTTTTAACAATTTGATTTGTTGGATGTTTTTTTATTCACCACATGATGTGTGGGAAATTTTACTGTTCTCAATGTTATAATTTCTCAATGATTATATTTTAATTCATACTATATATTCGTAATGCACTCCCAAATTATATATGACTGTGATTATGCTCCATAACTCAGGTTTATTATTTCGGGATTCCATAAACTTCAATATGAGGAATATAATTCTTCATTTAATATTACATGTCCTGTAATCATGAATTATACACTATTCTTATTATTATATGTTACATTAAATAATATATTTCTATAGTTCCTATTTTTTCTCATAGAATTAAAATAAAAACAATGATGAAATGTTGAAATCATTTCCCTTAATAAGCATTCAATCTCCCACCTTTCATATTATTCCATTACCTAGGTTGTGATGATTATTATATCATATGAAATGTCCGGAAAATGGATAATGTATAATTGTTAAGGAGTAATGATTATAGCTTAATATTCCTATGTATCTAATAACAAAAATATTAATACTTTAGTAATTTGTTATATGTGATAGATAGTGATATGTATTATTTAAATCATGACATTAATGTACCATTTAAGTCATATTTATCATTAATTGCCTCAACTATGCAAAAAACTCTATAAAAACAAAAAAAAATTAGTCGGATATTAATTTTCATAATTTAAAAAATGGATTGGGGGTCACACCACTACTTTATGATTATAATAACCTTCATTTCATCTAGAAATTATCAAATGTATAATTTTAAAACAGCAATACTAGAAATTGATATTTAATTAATTAGGTTGAGTGGAAAAATTATTTATTATGAATGTATGAACATTGTGAACTTCACATCATGCATTCAATATCTTTGGAGATTATTCCATTCTAAAGGGGTAATGTAAAGAAAAGTATTGATAGAAATAAATAAGCATGTATATTTTTCATTCAAAAATATCCAAATCACCTTGTCCAATATTAGAAAATTTCAACTCTATAACCTTCCCACATTGATCCACTGAATTTTATAGAAAATATCTCAGGATTAAAACATGTTCAGGACTCGTTTGGGTGGAAATTTATGAAATAATTATTCCTTTATTTACCCATAATGTTTTTAGATAATAAAATAATTTCTAAAAAATATCAAATAATTTTTATGAGGTAAAATTATTTTGAGGATCGTGTTTCTATGTATGTGTTGATGAATGTAGTTGGAATTGGTTAAATGGTGTGAGTGGTACATTTAGAATAATTTTTTAGGCTGACTGATTATTTTATGAGGCCATTGTTTTTTAATTTGGTTTCCTCGGTATATTATGCTTTAAATTTTTCATAGTACTTCCATTCATGGTTATATATCTTAGTGTAAAATACTTATGTGTTCTGTAATTAATAATGATACTATCTTCATTATCTAATAATTGAATCTCAATAATTTTTCCCTGTCATATTTTTTGATAATGTGAATATGGAACACTATTTTATTATTATTTAATTTAAGGATTTTTTTCAAAATATATAAATTCTTGTTTTGTAGTTTTAATTTAATATTTTTATTTTCCCAAAAAAAATTTATATGAGTTTTTGAAATCAAATCATTTTAAATATCCAATTAGAAATTTTCCAATGTGTGGAAACCTTTATAAAATTTTACCACTTTATAGAATATTATTCAATATTCTCAAATTATTTTAGTGTCATCTCATACGGTATTTATAATGCTCTAAAATAATTTCAAGACACTCTCTAGGTAATGAAATATGATAATATTTTTTCATATCATCCAAGGAAATTTAATTCGCATAATATACTTTTAAAACATTATATACATTTATTTTAATTCAATTCAAATTTATAGCATGTATGATATAAAAGGTCAAACTAGATAAATTTCATATATCTAAAAAATTATAATTTTGGACTCTTTACATTCTGGAATATTTAGAATCCTAGGGATAGAATATTTGAGAAATAATAATTTTTAAAAAAATTATCTTAACCACGTGACTTTATTTAATGAATTTTTTACCCCATAAACACCCCATGTGAGGATGGATTTCCAATATGCGTTAAAACCACATTATTTCATACATTTGTAGAAATAATGTAAATTATTATTAATTGGACAATGATGTTCCCCATACCTAATTTGACAGTTTTCAATTTATTCAAATAATTTACCTCTATTTTAGGAAGACAAAAATAAATATAAACCTACTAATATGGTATAATACACTAGTAGTTGATGAGAGAGTGTAGACTGGATTGGATAGAACTATATCAGTATGATAATTTTGTAAATATACTATCTAGTCCTTTTAGATAATCCTCGAGGAATCTATGAATAAAAGAAACCCCACAAAACATTTACTATTCTGTGATGAGAATTATTCTATCATTTTTATTTTCATTGAAAACGTTATTTTTTTAGAGTGGTCAACATATCTTATGAATATAAATTTATCTAAAATAATTCGTATGTGAGATTATTTTAAGAATTTAAATTAGTTTTTCATATTATTTAAAAATCATATAATAGGTTTTGAACATTCAAGTGGTACATTAATTGATGTTTTATATCACATAGTTCATTAGAAAAAAAAATCAATTAAACAAGAGGATAAAAAACCATATTATGGTCTTCATGTCGGTTATTATCGTGTTTAGTTTTTCACATGGAGTACATTGACTGAGCATTTATGTTTTTATTAAATAATTATTTAAATAATGATAAAGGGAGTGTCTAAAAAGAAAATTGTATCTTACAATTTTCTCAAATATCTTATTTTTTTAACCATTTCATCATTTGAGTTCAATCATTAATTAATATATTATTCTTAATCAATTTTTTTTTCATTTTATTTAGTATTTTAATCGATTCAAATTTCTATATTTCATATATATTATAAGAAATTAAAACAAAATTGATAGTTTAAAACTTATCATAAAATCTCTCCAAATGGGAACTTTGAAGATTTTATATTTCATTTCATTAGGATTATATGGTATTTCTGAATTTAAGGTAAATACATTTCTATCAGTATGATAAACTATACTTTTAGAATATCTGTCGTGGTACATATTATTAATGAATAATTAATCAGTGTTAGAGGGAATGATGGCATTTAGATCTAATAATGAAGGGAATGTTGTTGTAGTTAATGGATGTATGGTATATAGTTGAGATAAGGGGAAATATTATCTGGGTAGGTTAACAAGATTATTTTAGTTTCTCAATTGTGTTTGTATATGTGGAATATAAAATTACACATGAGATAATGTTTTTTCTAGGGATTAAAGGAAAAAACATCATACCCTCCAGTAGTGTTTGAATTTTTAAATCATGATAGTGTAATAAGTGCATTTATTTTGAGGCATGATCATTTCTATAATCATTGGGATATGTGGATGATGACCATTTCTTCTAAGGAATATTTAATGTATATAATCAAATTGAGTGTAATATATGATATTTTCATTGTTAGAATCTTGTAAAAAGAAATATTTGTATTTGGAAGGGGAAAATAACATAAATATGGAGTTGGTTAATTTGTATGTTTTTTTGACTCTATATAGTTATCCCTCATAGAGTTTCAAAATTCTTTGTGAAATTTAAAAATAATTTAAAAAAATATTATCTGGGATTATTTTTTAAGACACATGTTTATGATGTTCATTCCGTTAATTTTGTGGAGGGACATGGTGTAATGTTAAACCAATGGAAATCTAAATATATTCATTTAGATAATGGTTTTGAGTATATATCTACAGTTTTTTAATGTTTCTATGAATTAAGGGGACTCATATATAGAATTTTGTTCCCCAGACCTTGGAAGACAAATGATTTTCAAACTAGGAAAACCTTAAATAGTTATAAAAATCGTGTTGTGTAATGATTTGAATTGGGTTCCCATATTCCATTAATGAGAATTTGGTTAACAAAAACTCATACTAAATCATATAATTTACATCATCACCAATTGGTAAGAAACTACTATAATGTTTTTGTTTGAGATTCAAGGAGGAATTAAACCATTATATAGTTTTTGAAACAAAATCTTATTTCCATTTTCTTTACAAGTATTGTGAGGAGTTTCAATCTATATCTCTAGTATGACAATTTTTTGGTAATTAAGATAAAGAAGTTGGGTTTCAAAAATATCATAAATTTATACGAAAGTAATATAAAATAAGGAAAAAAATATTTAATATGGGTATACTATGGAATGAGTAGGAATATGAAGTGAATTATGATGCGAAAAAAGTATCATCTGATGTTGAAGTTCACCTATATGGATATCTAATATATATAATGGATATATAAAATCAAGGAATCCAATAATTTATTGAAATACTATTCCTATTTATGTTTTTACATAAGGAACCAATGTTTTAATGGATTATTCTAGGACAAATGTATCATAGAGTTAACGGATTACAGAATCTCTAGAACATAAATTTTACACCATGGAATTAGTTATACAAAAATGATTTCAGTAGATGAAATAGTTTATAAAGATTTTAATTGATAGGAACTTGGTTAAATTTTATCTCATTACATTGTTTTACATTATTCTAATGGATGAATATGGACCAAAATACATATATTTTCAAGCAGTTTAAAATACTGTAAGCATTGGGAGTTAAAGATGAGAGATGAACTTGATTCACATCTTGGATTCAAAATAATTGGATTGATGAAAATACATTATTAAATGAATATCTAGAAATTAAAAGGGGGTTTTTGATGAATTAATAGGTTTATGGTACAAAAAAATTTCGTTCATATCTTATTTCGAAGGAAATTTAATATATAATAGCATTTGGTTTGGTATACATTTTTTCTTATGTATTTATGAACCAAATTGTATTAGTTATGATAAAAAATTATTTATTTAAAAAAAAAATTTGACATGAAATTACATCACATTATGGGAAAATTAGAGAATAAATATTTAATAAAAACCTAACAGATTCAAAAAGGAATTGGAAATAAAATCGTTGATTGAAAATAAGCAAAAGAATGTGTGGAATTATGAAATACCCAAATTATTGGAATCATATGTTCATGATATCATGATATAAATATGTTCATATTAAAATATTTTGATAATTTCCATAACCATAAGTTATTTAAAGGTGTTAGTTTCATTATTGTATTAATTTATATTAGTGGAATCCTCATAGTTGGTCTATTGAAAGAAAGGATTAGTGGTCTAATGTACAAGTTGTTACCAAGCATTAAGATAAAGGACCACAAAATTGTAAAGTTAGGTTTTATGATACAAATAATGAGAGACCCAGGTTGAGGTAATTTTAACCTAATATTGTATGATTATGTTCTAATAGTATTGGAATAATATTTCATAATTGAAAAAAAAAATTGATGACCACACATCAGGATGCACATTTCTGGATATGTATGGAAAATATCCTTGAAATTGTAGTGTATGTTGAGTACATGGAAGAAGTTACATATTCATCAGCTATATGATGGGTTATGTATTCCAAGGATTTTAGGCATCCATAAATTTCCCAATCAATGTGAGTCATCAACAGGTTCATATAAAATCATGTATTGGAACCTGAGGACGTAGTGAAATGGATCCTTTAGTAATCTAAATGTTCTGAAATCATGTAACATTTCTATTTAATGGATTCTTTGTTTTATTTTTTAATAGATTAATATTTTATGATAATATCATATTCTATATTATCACCTATGGATATGTGATTTGATTTGAAGGAATTTCTTAAATTTGGATGTGAAAACATCAACTAATGGCCTCCTCTAGAGAAAAACATTTATATGTATCATTGATGGTGGAAGAGAAATAGTTTATTTGGATGAAGGTTTTAAAGTATTATTAGGGAATGAAGAAAATTTATAGTATTCATTTTATGATTAAAAATGTGTGATTAACATTGAAAAAATAAAACATTTAAATACTAAAATACCTCATTTATTTGATGTTTAACATAATCAAGTATGATTGGAGGATTGGTGATGGAAATAAAAAATTAATGGATCTCCCAATATGGAAAATATATTGAATAAAATTGTTTCTCAGGATGTATTGATGTGAATATGCAGCTCGGTCAGGCAAGGTTAACTATAATAGGTTGTGATAACCGATGTATCTACATAGATTATGATCAGATAATGGATGGAGGTTTTCCAAATAATAAGGTGGGAATAGTTTTGATTCTAGAAAATATTATTTCAATGTGATGTTTCATTACTCCATAGCCCAAATGAGTAACCCTACTTAATCAACAATGAGAGAAGGAGGGAAGTGACCAACCAAGTCCCTCCTCTAGCTGGCCTTGAGATGGTGACTAGAACTGAGGTTATTTTATAAAATCATATGGGATTTATTACCCTCTAAAAGAAATATTATAGTAATAGATATAAGATAGATACACCAATAAACTATGAAATAAAAAGAAAAACAAAATACCATGTCAATGAATGATATTTCATATGGTACTAAGAAAACATGATGGAAAAAATTAACTAACAAAAAGATGATCTCATCAACGACCATTAAGTCAAATCATGTCATATAAGAGCATGGTCTATTAATATCATGCATGATATTCACCCTACTCCTACTGACCTAAACACATCTTATGTATTCATCAAGTGTGAATAACAGTAGAGTTAGTATGATCCTACCAAGATATTCTTGTGAAAAATATTTGGACGTCACAGTAAATCCAAGTTTAATACTAGTAAAACTTACTTTTAAACTAAGTACATATACTATACATCCAACATTTCCATTCTTGTATCTCACCATGAATAACATATAAGTGATTATATATAATAATAATAATATAAAAAGGGTACCCCATTATTGTATCCCCATTATTCATTAACATTCCACGAATTTCATACATCTTAATCCATCACATTCCAAAAGATTTCATCTTAAAAGGAAATTGGTAAATTTATCACAACATTCATATCATGCTTCGCATAATATTGTCATCTAATGAAAAATCTCGATATAGTAACCAAATAGATTCTAGGAGCCACTATAGTTTATTGACATTTACCATACCACATGTATTATCCCTCAATCTATCCCAGCCCATTCTCTAATGATGGTATCCCATTCCCTTACAACATATTCTCAGCATACCTATAATCACAATTTGAAACTATATATTGACATACGTGTGTGAGAAAAATCTACAGGCAATTACACCCCTCTATACAAATATATGGGAAGAAATAGCCATCATTCTCGTCAACACGTTGTATGTCCATGAAAAGAGAGTGGGGCCATTAGAGGTAGTGAGCAATCCATCGTCACCGCCACCATATTGTGGAAAACACCCTCCCTGAGTCTAGTAGGAGTAAGTATACCTAACTAAAAGGGGTGGGGTAACTTATTTTATCAAGAAAACATATTAGATATAATATTTATTACATCCACAATATGTACATAACCTAATACTAATAAGTAAATTTTTTATCATCACTTAGTCACCTAATTACAGAAAATAGGGACCATATAACCTATAAAAAAAATGCTATTTAGTAATAATTTTTCTTTAATTTTTTAATTTCCATTTTAAAAATTTATTCCTCTTTAGTTAGTTAATTATTTATAATTTTCATATTATATTCTACTAACCAATTGTTAATTTTTTTTCAACTGAGATAAGTACATTCACATAAGATATAATCTTAAAGATCCCAATATATATCAATATTATCAAAACAGATTCATTACATAAACAACCATCCCCATGGGTTAAAACATTTATTAGTATTAATAAAATAAAATATTTTCAATTACTCTAAGAAAACAAATGATTCTCTCACAAAATTGTTGCATAAGTATGAAAATCTAGCTACCTCAAGCAATGTCGAATAAACATCAGGGAGAATATGAAAACCAACAATACACCCTTGTAAAAATATTCATTTATTATAATTCATCTCAATAGTCAACATATCAATGAGTATGCCTACTTTCAACTAGTTTTATAATTGTAGTGCCATCCATATATCCATCATGTATATTATTTTTCATATCACTATTGTAAATTTAAACTAATTCTAAATCCTTGGACATCTATGCATATATCTAATGATCAATCCCACTATCAAAACAAATAAAAAGAATCAAATCAAGAGAACATATAAGGAATATTGTAAACAAGACATGTACCATAACACAAGGACAAAATCCTTCATAAAAAATTCCCTATCACAACCCAAAGAATTTATCTTTATCAAACTACTAATTTTATTTAATCAAAAAATGGAATGAAAATATATAACAACTGATCAATGTTTTTAAATTTCTCTTTAGAATAAAACCATTATCCACAAATGGTTAGAAGAAAATATAATATTATACATGTATTTTTTCATCTAATTATTAAAAATAATTATAGATTGACATTATTTATCCAATTACATTATCATATGGAATAGAATAATCAATTCAACATACTTATATCCATCGTTTTTTACAATAAAATTATAATAAACTGTGTAATTGTTAAAAATGATTATATAATTAATTATCAAACAAATTAATTCCTGAATGATTATCATTAATAATTCCATTCAATTTGGTATGATAAACAATAAATAATAGCTTGTTATACAAGAAAAGTTCTACTACAAAACCATGTAGATAAACAAGATGAGAATCATTATAGCTATGTGAAAGAAAAATAATATGATGAATAAACATAAAAACCATCTCTAATATAATTTAATATTTATTAGAAAAATTATAATGTCCTCTAAAAGAGATAAACTACAATCATTTTTTGAATAAGTTTAAATAAATAGTTTTACAAGTGTCTTATTCTTCAAAAGGATCAGTGTTCTTCACCTAGGAACAAATTAATGTCACAGATATCTGATCACCTCTTGTGTATGAGTCTACATCACTCAATGGAAATCAGACCAAAATCACAAAAATAAAAGGCCATTAAACCCCTAGTAGAATAATACATATAAAATATAATAACAGGGGAATAATAAAAATGTAAAAAATGATATTTTTCGATGAAGATTCCATGAGAAAAATGATTCATAACCTACGTTAAGTGTTTTTGGATGGAACATGGGAGGCTGGGATCAATATTTATTCAAGGGGGAATCACTGCATTTGAAAAACTATCTTTCAAGACCATGTGTTTCAGTAAAAATTTCATAGAATAGTGGGTTCATGGGACTTAGTGGTATATATATGGAAAAAATTATGAAGTCACAACACAGCCCCAATGTCCATTCCATAGACTATTAAAAAACCTGGGGACATTTATGTGGTATAAGGAGACCACTCTACAACACCACGATAAATGAAGTGTCTTAAGCTCTAGCCAAGTACAACCATGGTGATCTATATTAGAAGAATGAAAAAAATACGGTTCATCCTATAACCTATTATATCACCACCTTCATAAAAGGTGGATGTTCTCTAAACATCCATGTTGTTTTAAACTATTTAATATTTCAACCGAACAAACCCCAAGAAGTGTCGACCTGAATGCCATAATTTATGGTGCAATCACCCCAAAAAGGAAGATACCTCCTCGATCTACCATATAATCCTATTCAAGACCCAATTTTGATACCAAATTAAATAATATGGGTTATTATATATCCACAGGTTCCATTCCATAGTCACATACAATGTGGATCTACCTAATTCATCATACTATATTATACCCATTTTCAGCTCTTCCTCTTCCAAACTCCTTGTAATATTTTTTGTGTGCCTCCAACAACAAAAATATAATTGAATGGGATTCAAGGGACTTTATATTTACACTTGGTACCTATCAGTCCATAATAATATTTAATAATTCAAAACCAATCTGGAAGATAATAGAAGGAATAATGTATGTTCAAACAACCACCATACAAGAAACCTCTCAAGGATCTTACTATCATAGGGTATTTACCAAAAACATAGTGTAAATGTGTGAAAAAAGAACACAAAAAGATATATAATATCCAAAACACATTATTATGAGAAATACATCTCAAAAGAGAGAAAGTCCCTGATAATAATGAAGATACAGTCATCTAAAAAACTAGAAAGTGCCCAACTTCATCATTGATTATTAAAATATGATATGGGATAAGGAATAAAATATCTGGGTAAGGAGAACATATATTCAACTCACATTCCCAGGTTCACTTCTATATTCCACCATGATTTGAAATGGCTGGTACTAAGGGAGAATCATTCCTGGGAAACACCTTCAATAGTCGATCATGGATCTCTACAGGCTACTCATTTGAGTTCACATGATCATAAATTCCAATATCACCTATATAAATGATTTAATAGTCTCCATTTAGCTAACTAAAAAGAAAAACATGTCAAATATCATGTATACAATTCTACATTAATTGAAATTATATTTAATATTCCACAACTCTAAAAAATCGATCTCTTTGAAAGACACAACAAATCAAGGATAAGTATTACTCCCCAGACAAAACTATCAATTCCCAAGATTAAAAGTCACATCCATGATCATAGTATCCACAATATAAAATCCAAAATGTATTCCAGAATGATCTAAAAATGATATATGTAGATATTTCACTTCTTTCATCCTATAATGTGTTACATGAACCATCTTTGTAATATTCTATACCATATTTAGCATAATAATTGATGACACTGGGACCAATGCCCTATACAAAGGATAACTAAATAGTAATCCAAAAACTATTTAATTGGTTACAAACCAATAGTGGGGTGAATGTTATATTTTCTAACAAAATCTTCCAATGTGTGGTTCCCCATATACGAACCTCCAATATCTAAGACAAAATAATGAAAACTATTATCAAGAATTTGGATAGTTCGATATGTATGATTGTTATTCCATTGATTAAATGTAGTGATAAGGAGAAAATTTGATCCAGAATCATTTTAGAGAACTCCCCGCACCATGGAGGTAAATTGAGAATCGTGGTCATAGATGATAATCCTTGAGACTCTATGATGCCTCACCGCCTATTCTATGATCTTCCTTGAAAAAACCTCATATGGGATTGACTACCACATTGCGATGATGTGGTATGGTTTATTTAAATGATCCACTATCAATAATATATCTTCAAATCATCTTTAATCAATAGGTGTATAATTAATGAAGATCCTAAATATGTACTCTCTCCTCTATTAGGGAACATCCAATGGCTGGAGACAATCATAGGGAACACGGTGACTAACTTTAAACATCTAGAAGTCCATCCATTAGGAAACAAACAATACAAATGATTGATTTATTGAATGATTCCAAAAATGAACTCTCATATCTTGTTATGTCATTTCAAAACCACAATGTACAATTAAATGTTACCTAAGAAACTCATAGAGGACCACAAAAGACATCATAAGAGTTGCAAAAATCCTCCCCGTGAAAAACACCATGTGTTACTGATCCTTATACCAACCATAATTGGTAAATCCACAGACCACATGGTCTCTCTATATATCTACCTAGGAATTCCATTTCTATGATTCCTCTACCTATTTCACCACACATGAATGAACCCTCATTTAAAAAAGGACATCAATACCACCAACCACATCCATATTATGATTAATCACATAGATCCCTTACACCACTCTCATTGAATCTCAAAATGCATGAAACAAATAATAAATAATTTCATGTTAAGTGAATATTGTATATAATAAAACTTTCCAAATGTATATTAAATGTTAAAGTTTTAATTCTATAAGAATTACATACACTCTAACTATAAAATGTTCACATAATGTAGGGTGAAGGAATACCTAAATCTCTTATGACTGGTGATTTATATAAAACACTCATTGATTAGGTATTGTTTCCAAAGAATCAATAAAAACTAAACAACTAATAGATAAAGATAATGGGTGGCATATTTACAATCATGGGGAGACAATTACGGAAACACATATGAAACAAATGATATATAATTCATCAAAACCCAACCCAAACCAAGATGTATTGAATAATAGAAAAACACAATGTTAACTCAGTAAACACTCATGTAAATGACTAGGGTGCTAAATAATTTCTACATTTGGTACTCTAAAGATTAATATCATTAGTCAATCCATAAAAATTCATTATCCATCCTGGTGTTGGATTTATTAAGAGTCATAACTATGGTGAAATAGTCTTTTACCCTTCTATAATATCGTATAATACTAAAAAATATCTACAACAATGAAACAATATTGGGTACTACCAATTAAACACCCTCCTAAAACATCAAATTATTGAATTATGATCCTTACTAGGACATGAAATTCCCCATGAATGGCACATCACGAGACCAGAACTAAAGAATCAACAACATTCCTCATAGATTTGGATGGTGAATAACTTGAAAAAAAAATTCTCTTTGACACTCCTAATCCTCACCTCATACTAATAGTATAGAGGTATATCATGGATAAAAACCACCATGAATAGATATAGGAACTAATAATTCCCATTATGAAATCATAAAGTGGTATTAAAAATAATATCATCCTTTACTCACTTGTGATGGTATCCTAACCATAGATCAATTTCTGTGATCCTACATTCTCTATTTAGATGGAATAATAAATCATTAATTCATGGTATAGTATATAGGGTCATTGTTTTTTTATAATACAATACAAGATAGTTGATATAGGGATGAAAAAATTCATTGTAATTATTCATGAAATAAAATGTTGTACCCTATGATAGAGCACATGGAAGAACAAATCATCTCTATAATAGATCATTGATAGGTACTTAAAACTCTTGCAACACTGAAGGCACCATCATATATTAATTCATCAAGATATGTCAAATGTACAGCTATATCATGATCCCAAACTTGATCTCCCTTTGATGGGGTTGTGTCACAACATCCTCAGGAAAAACCTTTGGTTGATTTTCAAAACCCTGGGAAAACATGTTTGGATGGACCTCCAAATTACCTAACATTAGATCTACCATTATAGATGAAATTTTTTGAACAGATATGTAACCCATTGAAGGGTCATGGTCATCAAAGGAAATTATTGGATCACCTGTTACATCATAGAATAGAAACTGAAACCTGAAGTATTCCATAATACCAAACAATGAATACATCCAACTCATGTTGAGGATAATGTTGTATGGTTGTATATGTAGAAATAGGATGTCTCTAAATGGTAATTTCTACCACATCAATAGATCATAGTTTTTACGTACTCTATACAAATAATATCAACCTCCAACTAGCATAGTAAACACCTAGGGAACTAAATTCCAAATAACTCAAGTCCCAAATCCTTGAATGTGTAAGGTGATATGAATGATTTTTTGTCTTCAGAATTAGAAAAATCATGAAAAAATGAAAAAAAAATTACAAGTTACCCTAAAAAACATCTATATTTCATTATTCTTGTAATGTGAATGTATACATCCTACCTCGACCTGCTCGATGACCTCTCATAACATGATTGATGCCACCTATAAGGTTTCTCACCACTCTTAGAGGAAAAGGAGTATCCCAGGGTTTTCTTCTATCTTCCCAATATATTCTCTACCGATTCGATTTTGGAGCATCCTAGTATAAATACCTTGGTAGAAAATATCCCAATGGTGGAAGCTGAAGCATGAAACATAATGCACATTGCCTTCCTAGAATAGTTTAGTTCTCTTACCATAGTTGATCATAACCTCTATAATAAAAAAGTAGTCTTTATCAGATTTTATTTTCCTTTGATAATCCACCCCTAGTGAAATGGAATGATGAGTGCTAAGACGTACTCATTGTTGTTAAAAAATTATTCTCACAATGAAATAGGGAAACACAAACCACAAATTTTATTCCTGAGTAATCCATAAAACATACTTGTCATGATGATCTAGGTCTATCTAATGTACTCTTAACATCAACTTCTCTCTCTGCAATAATTCAATACATTTCAAAATCTATAACTATGTAACCTACAACATGATATCAGGTTGAAATGCCTCCCAATAATGTTCCACCTTGTCCTCTCCATATGAAACTAGGTCATAATCATATCATAGGGGGTTCATAAAATGGATCCCACACTCATGCACACTGTAATTCCATTATATAATGGTACAAATCACTTAGTGATTGGATGTCTTCATGGCCGATGAAAGAATATCTACTCATAACTTGTATCAAAACATATCAAATGAGACTGTTGAATCCCTATGATTCTGGAGGGATAAGATCTACCATGGCCTCATTTCCTCATGGAACATCATAATGAATAATAAATCTCATTTTTTCTTTATGAGGAAAATCAGACTGAAATAATTCTAAAACAATATGAACATATCCTTAATGAATGAGTAAATAATGAATATCTCATACTTCTACAGACTACCATACTGAATATCTCAATGTATCATCCTCCATGATTTATCATCATTAAAATCTAATCTATAGGTTTTTTTAGTTCTTTCTTGAGGAACATATTCTATGAAAACCATACAAGGATGTCTTCCTAGATTTACACTTGTATGAAGAAAAAATAGTTAGAGGTCCTAATCCTAGAACATGGAATATTTATCACAAATTATTTGATTACTTGTTTCATATTTTATGGTTAACTGAATCCCAAGTCCTAACAGTTTCCCAAAAAAGTGGATAGAAAATTATGTATGGTCCATTCTTATGTTTCAACACCACAACAACTAACAAATTTTTTAATTGGACTGAAAAATTTAATTGTATGTTCTAAAATTCATAGAGGACATAAATACCTATGCCCATGTTGGTTTCTAATGATTATTACACTTCTAAATATATCTTACATAATTTCAATAACACAAAATGATATCTAACTCGTTCCTAACACTAATCATCACTATATTCACATACCAAAATCAATTTATACCTCGTTTTCACTACCCCTCCCTATAATGAGTACCCCTTTCAGGATGAAAATGAGAGTATGATGATAGCGACTACCCAATTCCCTACACTATAAGACCCTAGGTTAGTGACTATCACTATGGGATCTTCATTTATTCAAATGATAGGAATTACCCTTTAATAGAATCATGTTGAAGGGAATTATCAGACTAATACACCAAAAAACTCTTGCTCTTAATGATAAAAAATCTCCCAAGTGCATAAATGTTATTGAATATAGTACTAAAAAACATTAACGTATACCGTATGTACCAAAAAGCTAAACTCACCCATGACCACGAATCCAAAACAAAACTGTCAATATAATTACTAATTAATATCTAGCCCAATCTCCAAACTACTATTAATGACCTGATAAACTATTTATATATACATGGGGTGATCATAATAGTATACATAGTAGGGTCCTCCCCATATCCTCTCATGCAATAGATACATAATGTATATTAAATCAAAATGAGAAACATTTGAAATTCATTCATCATGAAGATATGTATATTAATTTCATAGCCTCCCCATGGGTATCTCTCACCATGTATTTCATTCAAGAGATCAGGTATTATAATAAAAAAGTACATCCATTTATCAGTTCCCCGTGTGATTGTTTCTCTAACCCAACATCATATATCCTGATATGTCACTCTATAACAGAATCTCGCATGACAACATATGGGTTATGAATCACAACATGAAACTCATGTGTCAAATCACTTAAACATCCTATACTATGTATCCAATTAGTGACCATGTAGTTTATAGTATCCACGACAATTATTATGATGTGTATCATACCCTGGGTATTGTACCTCAAACTGTCATATCACATTCAATAAGTAAGGTAAATCATTCCATCACATACTATACCCATCATACATATAATAACCAAAGTATGTAATATTTATTGATACATTTTCATGTAATAATAAAAACACATTTTACCCTTATTCTAACAGAAATGGGGAAAACTAACCACAATGAACTGAATAAAATTATACTACCTTGAGAATAGAGTGGTGGTAGAGGGGTATTCCGCCCTCAATTTCCACCAAATTGATGTTAGGGAAAACACACATTTAGAGTCTACGGTGTGTTAGTCACCCTAAACAATATGAGTGTGAGAGAATATAAAATCAAAAAACATATATGATATAATATATCTTAGAAAAGTAATATGTTTATAAGCATTTTCTAAGATCCCATACAATTATTTCCACTCAGACACCACCTACCACATCTAGGGAATGGATATCCTTTATGAAAACAATCATTTTTGTAGAATTTCATTAAATTTCATCATTCTTTTTCAGTAATTTATTCATTAATTAATTTTTTACTCAACTAACATTATTCCATTATTATTCCTTTACCCAACATTTAACATTGATCTAGACCAAACACTATTATCCTTAATCGATGTATATGAGGGACAAGAATAATCCTACCAAGCCAAAGATTTTTAATAATTATCCACACTTTTCATTTGTAGAAGAAAAATCACCATGTGTTTAATCATGTATTAAACATTATTATCATTCATTAATTTCTGGAACTCTTTGAAAACGTCAAAATATTTCAAAAACGGGAAACCTAAATACTCACATCGGCCTTCCTCATGTAGTGGGGAATGGAATAATGATAAAATAATATACTCATCTATCTATACATTTAAATAAATTCATTCAAATAAAATGATCTCAATATTTTTCACCTGAATGTGTACACCAAAATCCAAAAAATTCCATCGTCTCGGTGTTATCCCTAACACTATCATGCATATCCTCATGCATCTAGTTACCATAAGAATCAATTGAATCCACAACATTGATCCTCCCTGCTAATATATCATCAAGTATACTTGAATCACATTACATTTTAAGGCTCAATCTAGAGAAAAAATCTGTATGAAGAAGAAAATCATAGTCATCCTGGTGGTTTAGAACTTGAAACAAGGCATTAATCCATCACATTAAAACATTATCTCACTCTCATGACCAATACTAGCGGGGATAATGTTTTGACTCCCCAATCCTACCTCTAATAATCCAAGGGAGGGTGACTAGTGCTGAGAAGAAATATCACTAACATGGGAGGCCTAAGCCTAACTACCTATACACATGCACACAACTCCAAATACATAAAAAGGATGAAATGTAAATACCACTATGTAAACATGCATGTATCCATATAAATTCAATAATTGGAGTCCAAAAAAGTGAATTAAAGTGAAACAGTCCAAATATAAGCACGTGATAATGAGTATGTTACACAAGTCCAACCTAAAAGTAATGGTACTGGGATTTCATTCTGAAAGTTGAAGGAACACACTGCGGTCTATCCAGTATCACAAAGAACTATCTACTCATAGTCTACCTAGGACTCCATAAAAAGTTCTGTCATTTTTACTAGTATTAAAATGTGTTGGAAAAGGATGTGCAGGGGTGAGTGAAACAATACTCAGTAAGACACCCTCAAAACAAAAATCAATAAAACAAAGAAAAGTATATTCAACTCCACTTAGGTATATGTCTACAGTATATATTACAAGAATATCAATAAATAATAAACCCAATTTTCATAATATAGAGTAATCCCACAAACAACGTATACCATCCCTAGGATTCCATATCAAATATTCCAAAAAGAACACATTCGAGAGGACAAACTATTGAGTCTAATTGCACTAATAACATTCGTCTAAGACGTACTACTTGTCAGGTATCACTATGAGACAGATATGTTGATGGTCTAAAACTTATATGATAAATAGATGAGGATCACAAACAATTCCATTGGGTGATATGAACTAGTCAATTTTTATTAAACCCGCCAAGTAGAGGATCATCATCTGCCAAGTATTAGTCACATAGATACCATGAACTCAACCTTGATAATGAATACGAATAGAGGATCCCAATCCATTCCCCATGAGGTAGATTCCAACAAAAATATCTAGGATGTCCTTTTGATGGGATCTTAGTCCTGGTATTTGGAGAATATTCATACAGTCCTTTAAGAAATGATGAGGGGAATTAACCCAAACTATCATGCCCAAGATACAAATGATAATATATTCAAGCCATGTAGAATGTTGTACATAGTTTCTTATAACAGTACATATCATGACCCCTGACCCTAGTACTACCCACATTAATGGACCGTGTTATCATACCATGTCATGTATACAACTACATTATATTTAGCGGGGTTTCCTTGCGTGTACATGTATCCTAGGTTATGTATGTGTTTACGGTATAGGTCATACTATGTGGGGGGATGGGGGGATACATTTAGTGTAGGCAACCCATGTATTCCACATTGTGTTAGTTTATATTCACATTTACACACCGATTCATCAAAGGGGACTACATTCTATATATTCATCGACTACAATCCATGTGTATCATGTTTTTCTAGAACAATTCTTCTTCCTCCCGCTGACCCCAGTTGATCCTCTGAAATCTGATCCATCAAACAAAAATTTGTGATACTCAAGATTTAGCCACATGTAGACATTTCATCACTGAATTTTTGATATTTGGGACACTGATACTCTCAGAAAACAATGTGGTAATCATTTTTTATTGTGCACAGAAGATTGTGAAATTGGCACCAACTGTTATTTGATCCGCTGACACCACCACTATCGCACCTCCTTCGAGTTGTACTAATGCCTGATCCTCCATTTCTGATTGTTTCACCCAAAATCATATGATCAATGATCTATCATTGAATGAAATTGAGAACGACATGAGAAAAAAAATAATATAACTAAGACCAGTGAATTGGGGTAGAAAAATCAAAAATACATATAAGAGAAACGAACCTCGATCGATGTTTTTATAGTTCAGGATTTGTTTCCATTATAATTACTAATAAATAAATAAAAAGTCATGAAAAAATATCTTGAAAATCTCCCAAATCAACCCACCTTTCATAGAACCAATCTAAATTCCATTCTATTTTTTGATCGGTCCACATTCATTGTAGAAATCATGAATGGGGAATAAACAAATGGAAAGACAATACCTATCCAAATTCGGTTCAATCTATGATGAAGAAAAAAAATTAATCTCCTTCACTGATGATATCCATTGAATTTGAGTTTGTGTCGATCGATCGATCCCTGATGCATCATCATTCTCTTGAGAGGGATCTCCAATGCTCTCCATAGAGATAGTATGAAATATACAAGGTTATACAGATAACCATGGATTTAAAACATAAATATTTCTTTAAATATGATTATGATTATGAACATGCAATATAAAAGAACGTAATATTTATTTATGTCCTTTATTCATTTTATACATGCGACAACATTTTCACAAATGAACCAAAATGAAGAATGTTATGTTGTTGCTATGGGAGAAACACAATTTTGAACTCAACAATGCCCACAAATTTCTGATCATATAACCCATTTAGAAGATATTAAACTGCTTTTGGAAACATGTGTGCACATATAATTTAATATATTTAATGTATTTTAAACATTTAATAAAAAAACATCGGGTCTTAGAATTGCACGATGTTATTGAATTTGATCTCAAAATTAATCGATATAAATTTTCAAATTAATAAATATAAAATAAAAGGCATTACATTCTCCCCACTTTGGAGATATACATCTTAGAAAATATAAAACAAATGATACTAAAAATTATCTGGTTACTGAGCATGAATATGTTCATCCTGCTCCATGTGCTCTCCTGGTGATTCTCATGATCCCACCAGACATGAAATGAAGGAATTGATCACCCAAGAATGAACCTATACTAATGTTCCTCAATATCTACAATGTAAAGAGAAAATGTCGATCCAGCCACTATGTCCACCTCACCCCAGTCGATTACGTGAGATGGGTAATCCAAGTACCATCTCTACTACGACCTGTAGAAGAGATCATGAACTAAGTAGAACTATAGTGCTAGATCTAATAGGAATTCCATCCTGACAAATCTACACAGTATTTGTAAATGGTCGATGAACCACAAAGATATACTTATTCCTTGACCAAATCTCCAGAATCTACATTGAGGTGAAACCCATAGGAATATATGGTATTTTCCCCCAACTCCAAAGGCCTCTATCTCCTGTCTGTATAAGACTTCTCACTACTCTGATTCGTCTTTGTCCACTCCTAGATGATCTACACCTTCTCTATTGATGATTAGACAAATTCTAGGTTCATGAGTGCCAACATTCATGGATCATCCCAACAAAGGGGGGACCTGTATGGTCCCTCGTACAATTCCTCAAATGGTTCCATAGTTATGGTGTTGTGTTAATTATTATTGTTTGAAAACTTTACTAGTGGTAGGTGATCCAAAAAACTATATCCAATTTCTAACATCTAATCTCACATAATGTCCTCTAAAAATAGAATGGTCAGCTCAGTCTGGTTGTTAGTTTCATGTAAAATTGATATGTTCATATTTAATAGGGTCCCAAATACCTCATATAATCTGTTCCATTACAAGGATGTAATGATATCATTATTATCAAAAACAATTTTTGATGGAACTCCATGGAGATAGACTATCTCCAAAATGTATATGCACCCCAAGCACTCAACTGAACTTTTTCCTTGTATATCTAGGAAGTGGTCAAAAATGGTGAGTCCATCAAATATCACTCAAAGAGAATCATATACTACATATGTATGTTGTCATACTATCACAAAGCCCACAGATATAACCTAATCCATCCATTTTGGAACCTCAAGGGTTTGATCTAAACCTGCTCAAACTTAGTGATCATCCTTCACTTACAGATAAGTAAGGCATCGAGAGAGAAGCATTGTAACTTATTTCGTCTTCCTTTGAAAACAAAACTGATGTCAGGGGTACTGGTAAATCATTGAAACACTGGGGTTTTACACCAAAATATATGTCTGAAACACTCCTAGAACCTCCTCTGAAAATGTCCCTAGAACAACTACACATCCACTAAAAATTTAATTGTTCTCCCAACTATTATAAAATTTATCCGGCAATGCCCTATTGAAATCTAAATATGTATGGTCTCATTGTTAGTTTCCCCAATCATGCCTCCCTAACTATCTGTATAAGTAGAGGGGTGACAACCATTGACTATAGTTAAGATGCCCCATCACCATGCACAGTGGATAACTACAATGAGGATAACAGCTTTGAGGCTTCAGTAACCAACTATGAACATGAACTCCTATTGAGAGAATATCCCACAACATTCCCATTCCCAATAGTATATCAAATCTCAAATTCCAATTTTTTAAAGCACTATAGCCATAACCTCTAGGTAATTTTGATATCCTTATGATATAAAATATACGTGATACTCTTGGGATCATATTAGATGACAAACAACTCATCCATTAGGTAGTATCTCCATATCCTCAAAACAAAGTCTATCACTGCTACCTCATGATCATGGTTATCAAAATTCCACTCATGTGGTCTCAAATGGAATGAACCATAGGTAATAACCACTTTAATCTACATCATAACACATCAAATCCTATTTCATTCAGCATAATAGAACACTATATAAATGAAACCCTCGTCTAGAAATGTGAAGATTGGAGTGCTCATCAAACTATGCTTCAACCACTGGAAGACCTACTGGAACCTTTTGGTCCATGTGAAAGGCTTCTCTTTTGAGTCAAATCCATCATGGGTGCTGATATCCTAGAGAAATATAATATGAATCACTGATAATAGCCTTACATCCTAAGTATTCTCCACACATCCATCACACACATAATTGGATCAAAAACTTACAAAGCCTCAACTTTGGCTATTTCCATTGGAACTCCATCTTCTGAGATAATATGTCCCAAAATATGGACTAACTGAATCCAGAACTTAAACATATATAGCTTTCCATAAATCAGTTTCCTTCAAATTACATCCAAAACTATCCATAAGTGTCTTGAGAGATCTTCACCAGACACAGATTACAAAAATATTTCATCGATGAAGACCACCATGGAATTACCAAGGTATGGATGAATGATATGTTTCATGAGTCTCACGAAAAAAATGGGGAGTTTTATATTCCAAAGGGAATCACCAAGTAATTACTATGATTGTAGAATCATCAAAATGTCATCTTCTGTATTTCCTCATCCTTTACTCCAATTTGGGTATAGCATGATCTGAGGTAAACATTTGAGAACCAATTTTCCCCTCTCAATTGATCAAATATGTAATAGTTCTTTGGTAGTGGATACTTTCTCTTCAATATCCCCTGGTTCACGAACCGGCATTCCAACCAAAACCTCAAGGTCTCATCTTCCATTTTTGAAACAAAAATAAGGGTTGTCGTGGAGAAAACATTGGGTCTCATAATGAGATTCTTCTACAAGTCCTCTAATTGAACCCTCAACTCATAAAGGTCTACGTGAGACGTCTGATTTACTGGAACTGATATCTATGTCATCCCATGGTTTATTTCAATAATTAAGTCTCTATCTTGGTGGGAATTTTAACAAGGAAAATCTTCAGGAATTATGTTCTCCAAATCATCCACTACTATAGGAAACATGGAACTCATAACATCAATTGCACTGAGGGTCAGAACATCCAACGGATGAGTACTCAGTTTCACCCCCATCAACATGATTCCATCTTATTCTGTATGTATTTTATTTTGACCAACAAAAGAAATATTTGTTACTATATAATAGACACACCACACCCTTCTCCTAAACAAGTAAAAATGGGCATGAAATGTAGGTATCCAATCCATACAATTAATGGAATTATAAAGACTCAATGATACTTCAAAAAGGATCCAGTAGAAAATAATTCATCTAAGGACTATATCACACTGTTGGTATAAGGGTGTGATCTCTTATTCTTCTCCAATGGGAGTATACAAGTGCAAGGGTTGACATAATGGTTTATCCAGAATACCTCAGTCTCACACAATGTGTGTGGAAATAAATAAATGAATAGAATCTATGTCTCTTAGTACTGTAGAAAATGTATAAAAGTTAATGGTTGTACCATGAATCATTCATTGAGCTCCTATGTCATAAGCCTCAATAAGCTATAGTTATCCCTACCCTTGTCCTACAGCTCCCAGAGCCAATTTTGGACCACATAGGGGTGGTGGCGGTTACAAGTAGAATAGTAAACCAACTCATGATGCTCTACCATATCCAAAGCCACATCTTCCACCCTACAGATCTACCTACTATTTCAGTTATCTATACCTCGGTCATCATCCATACTCTCTAGGTCATCTGTATGATAGGTCAAAACATATCGGGTGAATTTTCCCATGCCATCACAAGATTAGTATTTCTTCTCTCAAGGATTACTAAACTAGCCATGCTATCCCTAAATTTTAGATCATTTAACCGGGGACCTCCACCTAAAATGTATCCCACGTCCAGGTCATTGAGACTGATGTAATCTCACTATTTCCGAGGTTCCGGCCTCTTCTTTCCCACTACTAACTATCCCTAGTTTTATCAACTCATCCTAGAATATTTTTTCCAACAAAAATCACTAATGAATCCCATCATAAGTTGGAATTCATAAGGGGAAACAATGGATCAAATTTATCTAGGCATACCATGCTCAATGGTATGATCCATGAAGAAATAATCTTGATCCTTATCCTCAATGTATATAAAGAGGTTATTAAACATTACTGAATACTAAGTTACTTCCATGTTGTCATGTGAGAGATAAAAAATCCCTTGGATTTTCACATCCCTTAGAACAGCTAGTGATAAATCATCTCTTAAGAGGGACTCAAAATTTTCCCTTGAAATAGACACCTCTTCATAAGTATTAGTATCTAAACTCCACCAACGTCTTATTGATCTGTGTAGAAGTCTCACCACACATACCACCATCTGAAATTTTTGTGACCTTACTAGATTGAAAACATATGTCACCGCCTCAATCCAATCCTTAGCCCTATTTGGTTCAGGCTCACCTTGAATCATAAGGGGTCTCTACCACTAAAACATGGGATGCACACTCAC
Source organism: Viscum album (assembly GCA_963277665.1). Taxonomy (NCBI): domain Eukaryota; kingdom Viridiplantae; phylum Streptophyta; class Magnoliopsida; order Santalales; family Viscaceae; genus Viscum; species Viscum album. Next base: position 122,810,873 of record OY728164.1, on the reverse strand, counting down.
CTAGAACACCTCATCTGCTGGTACTGGGAGTACCATGTGCTGTTATTCATGCAGAGGTATGGTTGGTGTACCACATAGAGGTAACATCTTGGGAACTGTTTCCAATACCCATGAATCTTCACTGAGAGGTTCATCATTATAATCAGTCTTCTCAATCCAATCTGGAATTCTTCATAAAGTCTTCCTAAAAGTAATCATTATTTACCATAGTCGATGAGTTTATCTATAGAGCTGACTCAAGAATGATAGGGAAATAACAACCCACTCTAATATGATGAATGTACCATTTTCCACTAGAACCTATTTTCTAGTGTAATAATTCAAAAAAACATGTGATTAGGGTCCTTCTGTATGGATAAATCAGCTGCCACACATACTCTAGAGTCCCTGGCCTTAATGATGAACTTGAATCACATAAAACAATTTATCCAAAACAATCTCACAGACTCCCTATAATAAATTTGAATTTAACTATTATAATATCACTCTTTCATGAACCATCCTTGTGGGGCATGTGCCACAACTCCCCAGGCCCACCTCCCATAGGCGAGTTGTGAATACTAGCACCATGAATCCATGTCACTTACATGGTACGCCTTAGCTTTTGTACTTATACACGAACACAAATATCCAAGCCCATAAAAATACTAAAATTTTAAAACTGTTAATTAACTATTCAATCATACATATAAATTTCATAACTGGAGTATGAAAGGAATTGAAGTAATGTAATTATGTCCAAATATAATCTTACCCAAAAGAGTTTGTAACACACGTCTAACAATAAATTAAAGGCATTGGGACTGTTGTATAAAAGATATAGTAACACACCTTGGTTTGTCAAGTATCACTAAGCATTGTCAGGTCCAGGTCTTCCTAGGACTCTATGAAATTGTCAATCTTTTTCACAATACATGAAATGTGTAGTAAAAGACTATGAAAGAGGTCATTATTACAGTTATAAATAAACACATTTATTTCTACAACACATTAAAAAAATAATAGCTAACTATATTCAATCCATTACACAAAGTCAAGAGGAAAGCCACAACTATTGTATACCAACCCTAGGATTCCAGTATATATATTCCATAAATAACTGACATGGGAGAACACAATCCTGAGTCATATAGAAGCGATGATTTCTATATAAGAGGTACTACAATTTGGGTATCGCCATGATAAAGATACATTGATAGTCCAAAGATAATAAGGTACACAGATGTGTATCACTAATAAGGCCATAGGGTGAAACCAACAAGTATAATCTTGATTAATCCCTCTAATTAGAGGATCAGTAACTACATAGAGTTGGTCATTTCAATACCAAGAACTCCACCTAGAGAATTATGAATAATAAGGGTCCACACTATGATCATTTAAGGGTGGATTCCAAAAAAAACTATCATAGTTTTCTTGCTAAAGGGATCATTGTCCTAGGAGTACGAAATAATTCTTACCAACCTTCCTAGAAATGATCAGGGGAATGAACCCAAATGAAAATTATCCAGGATAGAGAGGACACAAGATTCATGTAATGTAGAAAGACGTTCATAGAATGTTCCAAGTGTAAATGCCATGTCCCTTAACCCCATGTACTACCTATGTAAATATCTGTTGTTATAAACCAGTGTCATGTAGAAAGGTACATGACATGTAGAAGGGTTTCAGGTTATGTACATGTATCCTTGGTCCCAACCGTGATTATATTCCATGCCATTCCATGTGTGGGAGTACACTCCATGTAATAATCCTACGTATTCCACCCATTTTCAACATACTTTTCTATGTACACACCAAGTCATCCAGAAGGACTAGATGTCTGATAATCATGGACTACACTTCGTGTGTATTGGGTTTTTTCAGAAACCTTCTTCTTCCTCTCACTTTCCCGGGTTAATCCTCCATCCTCTGATCCATTGACCAAAATTCCTTGAATCTTGAGATCTAGACTTGTTTAACCATGTCATCGCTGAATCAATGTGATTCAGGCCTTCGATCGACTGAGAAAACTAGATTGTTTCCATTCTTCATTGTGTGAGGAAGAACGCAAAATCGAAAAAAATAATCATTTGATTCAATACTAGAATCACTGTCACACCATTTTCAAGTCTTATAGATGTTGAATCTATGATTTTGAATTTATGGGCGATGAATTAAATCCATAACGATCTATCATTTTCAGAATAATTGAACCAAGTTGAAAAGTGAGGCACATCATGAAGAACAATGAATTGTGGGATAAAATAACAAATACTAACATGAGAAACAAATATCAATCGATGTTAAATATGATCTTAGTTTGTTTAAATTAGGAAAGAAAATCAACAATCATGAAGAATCCTCCCAATAAAGCACAAAAAAAACATCCCGTATAATGATCAATCAATGGGCCAGTCTATTTGTTTATTGGTCCACGTTTTTCATAGAAATAAAGAACATGGAATAAAAAATGAAACAAATCCCTTAACTCAATTCAGTATGATCGATGATGATGAAAAATTATCATGTTGTGTTCATTAATGAGATTCATCGAATAAGAGGATGTGTTTATTGATCGATATACAATCGATCATTGATCACTTGAGAGGTTTCTCCAAATACCCCCCTAGAAATCCATAGACGTTTCTGGGGTTATGCGACTAACCATGGTTTTGAATCATAATCATCAATGTAATGATGATTATTTTACTAACCTAAAAGAGTCAATAATTTTTATAGTCTTATTTTTTTAATTTTAAGCTCATGATTTTTTTAAAAAATCATGTATGATGACTATTTTTATGTTGCGCCTATTGGAAAACCACTATTGTAAACTCAATGGAGCCCTCATATTAAAGATATGGGCATCCATTTTGAAATTATTATACTTTTTTAGGGAAAGTGTGAGAACATTCTATTTAATTAATATAATATATTTCATACATTTGTTCTAGACACATTGGGACTCAGAATCTCGCATCATCTTAGTTCCCAGTATCAAAATTAATCTATATAATGTTTTAAAATAATACAAATAAATTCAGATATATTACACACACTCATCAAATACAATTAATTTATCCTTTAAAAACAATGATAACTCATATCCCTAAGAATTTATCATTATAAAACAATAGGTTTTATTCCATATTTTATTAACCAATCCAATTATCACATGTTCCAACTATGGTCATGCATAGGAATCAAATATAACATAACACTAAACATTTTAAACATGATCCTAACCATAAAACCCATTTTATAAAAATTTGACAAGTTCATTTATAATTTAATAATAATTTATTAATCTTTTAATAATTTCCATTCATTTAGGGTTCATGATGTTTATCCAATTAATTCATTACAAAGATGATCTTTATCAATTAAACGTCAACACATGAATTATTTTGATAATAATTAATTAACGAGAAACAAATTATCCGTAAAACCTAACTTTTTTATTCTTTATCAAAACAATTTATTCTTCCATTATGTTCATTAAAAAAATCGTAAATTTCAATATATTAAACCAAGAATAATGATATTTCTATTAATCATACCATGGATATAAAAATATATTAAAAAAAGAGAATTTTTTTTTATTATTGTGGAATGAAACAACCTCATATCAATAAAAATAAACCATGGTCATCTTCATTCTAGTTTAATATTTATTTATTTTTTTCCACAACCATCTAAAGGGATAAAACATGGACAATATAAAATTTCATGTAAATACATAGTAAAATAAACGAATCCACTAACTCAAACATGATTAATGCTTTTCACACAAGAATAGATCAGCATCATAAATATATCATTTCATATCCCATCTATAAATTATTTTATTTAAGGATTACATGATGAAACCACAAAAAACCCCAAAATTGAAATATAATGATATAGTGAAAATTCTACATAAATGATAGACAAAATGGGAGGAAACAAGATTGTTTCAAGAAGAACCCATGAAAAAATGGAGGAATAATGTAACTCAGATTTCTTCAAATTGAACTCAATAAGTTAATATCAATACCTATTGGAAGAGGAAACAATTAATATGAGAAAATACCATTGGTCAAATAGGAATTGAGTATAGTTGATAGGATAAATTAGTGGTTGAGGAATATAGCATTATTTAGATTAAAAAAATTAAAAGACCATAACATAAGCCCTCAGAAAATGTCCCAACCTATTGAAAAAATTGGAGGACTATATTATAGTAATATGATACAATACCATTTCCCCTCAATAAATGTTTCATCCAATGATTTACCCTATCAACATGGTGCATATATTTTTATGCTCATGTGAGGGGTGGTGGTGGACCTTGGTGTAGCTTATATATTCGGCCAGAGTCAACCCCTTAAGATGGATCCATTCCTAAAACTACTGCATAACACCTTAATATTTCATGTTACATTCTCATTAAAACCGAGGAAAGACAATTATGTAGCACCCATGAATAAAAAAGTGACCATTAAAAACATAGTTTGCTCCATGAACACCCTTGTGTTTTTTCTTACACTGCATTTGGTGGACAATGTCGCCGAATCTAAAAATGTGGTATAGAAAAATACATTTGTACATAGTCACTTACCCAGTGTTTCATCATATGGCTCCATGTTATAGATTATTCAACTATCATCCCTTTTCCAAAAAACACCTTAGAACCTCATTCTATTGAACCAAATTTAAAATCACAAAATTGGATGGGCCTCCAGGGTCTAACCCTAACTGGATTTATTTTTTTATAATGGGAAATTGTGGAAGCCAATTTTAGACTAATATATGTATAAAATTAAAATGAAAAAAAACATGAAAGTTAAACATTCAAAACCGTATTGAATGGATTAAAATTTGAAAAAAATTATGACTCATAGTCTAGTTGTAATGGATGTAAAACATATAATTTGTTATATAAATTCAAACCGTTTGAAAATGAATTTTATTCGATGGTTGAAAAAGTTATCTATTAATGAGATCATAATAAAGATAAAACTATAAGATAATTGGAGATTTTGAGGGGATGGAAATGTTTGATTTATATGAGTTTCATTCATAATGATTAGTTGACATGGAATTTATCCCACAGTAATCATATGGCGATGATAAGTGGTAGCCACATCAAGTTTCTACTATAAATGTATCATGTTATCAGATTGTTTGTATAATGAATCATCCATTATATTCATTATTTAAACATCCAAAATCAATGTAATTCTGTTTTTTCATAATTATTATGACTATGTGTAATTAATTTTAATCATTTATTTTTTTCATTTCTTTTTATTTTATTATATCATTTTTTCATTATCTGAACCGCTGTTATATTAGTGTGGTGATTTGGAAGTGGTTTTTATTTCTTATTCCTGATATTGTAGCTTTTTTAATATAGATAATTTTTTTTGCATTCATATGCCCTGATAAATATTCCTCTGTCGTCTTTTAAAAAGTGGTACTCTCTAACATAAATTTAAACACCCCTACCATTTTCAATTAATATAAATATACTGAATTCCCTTTTATTCGTATAAAAACATTTTAATATTTAATCAATACATATAATATTATAATGGTTTTTGGGTTTGGTGGATTTGATTGGATCCATTATGAATAATTTATTGTCATAAAATCATTTCTACTTCACCTTATTAATATATAAAATAGGAATCATAAAATCAATGAGATAATAATATAAATTGTATTATAATAATTATACCAATACGAATAATTACATATTCTTAAAATTATTTATCATATGAATATCCTTTATAGAACATATATTTATACTGTCATTTTAGTGATAGAATTAAATGGTATAATCCCACTTGTGGTGATCCATATGTGCTCTAAAAACCTCAAAATGTTTTCATAGAAATCAATGGGAGATGGAACATAAGACTAATTCAATTGCATCATTTATTTTTTATCACTTAAAAAAATCATCAATTAAAAAGGAATCATTTGATCTATCATTACATTATATGGTAGTGGTGGATGATTAGTATTTTTTCATGAAATTATTTTAGGGAAAAAATATTAATAGGGAATGAGATGATTCTCCCTAGAATATGTTGTCTGTAAGGATTTGAGTGGAATTGGTATGTTTAGAGAATGGAAAAAACCACAATTTTAGCATCCAGGGTTGAGAATTAGTTATTAAACATAGTCCCATGATATCTTATTAATATGTAGAAACCAATATATAAAAATGAAAATAATATTATTACTTACTTGATATACGATAAACTATGAGTAAATAAAGACTATTTTATTAATAAATAAATTTACATACATTAGGAAAAATTAATATTTCATTTAACCCGAGTGTATGAACTAAGCAAATCATTCCTCTTTAGTATTTATTGATCCTCCAAAATGTCTAATTTAATAAATAAATAGAAACCCTTGATTTATTTGATGATAAATTGGTAAATATTTTATTTTATAATATAATGAATTGTGATTTAATACATTTTTCAAATCATATATATTATCTCAAAAACATGATTGAATGTTTGTGATCAACCAAGAATGAATAATTATTAGACTAAATAGGTAAATAAAATTGTTTTAACATTTTTATTTAATATATAATTTATATATGTTTGTCAATATACTTACCATGTTACCCACTTGGCCTCTTTCTTAGGGGAATTATGAAATTCAACCTAAGCCCACAATTAGCTTCTTAAAGAATTACAATACACCTATAAGTAATGAAATTAATATAAAAATGACATAATACATAATAAAGAAACACATTGTGTTATATATTAAATTTATATCAGTATCTATAATTAATCATGTTGTATAGTGAATTTAGAAACCAATGTGCTCTATGTTTTCTTCTATGAAATTCAAGATATCAAATTTTTTTATAAAAAAATGAATATAAACATAATTAGGATTATATATTCGTATCTCATGGCATGATAGATAATATTCAATAAATTAATTAAAGGAAAAAAATAATTTCTCATATTATTAAAAACTTTAATATTCATCATGACACTATCAATGTATCCATCCTCACTACCAGAACTAGTTGTCAGTGATTTAAATAAAATGTAAAAGTAAAATAATAATGATATGAATTAATAGTAATCATAAATTATAATTAATATTTCATTGGTTTTAATATGGTAACATCCAATGAAACATATAAATGTGGACTTCATACTAGCAATTTGTGTTCTCATAACCTCATTCTCTTAGAGATTACCATTAATAAAAAATGAGAATAAGTATCAATAGATTATAATCCCCTACACCTTAAAAAAATTTATTTTTTTCTAGTAAATTTTTATCATTTGGACATTGAAAATATATTTATGAATACATTCATACCATATCTAGGTTCTCATTAATAAGGGTAAGTACTATTTCCTTTCAGTGTGACATGTGCACTAATGAAATTAACATGTACAATTTAAAACATAATAATGATAATGTTGTGATAATAACATTAACAATATTCATTAAACAAGAATACTAGAAATCTTAATGCACATATAGGTTGATTCTAGTGAACAATGACTAGCATAATCGATGTCAAACTTGATCTAACTACAAATATTTTTTATCCTAATATATTTCATATCAAATTACAAATTCAATAGAGAAAAATACACATCGTGGGGGATGCTATATTATTCGTTTTGGATTCTCTAATTATTACCTAATTGCACATTTGTAAAAATTCCCCCAATATATGGTATCTAGAAATTATTTTTTTCGTTTTGTTGAAGTGATGTTGGCCAGTTTTCATGACCCTCCTCTATAGTATTATCATAATATAAAGTGATAAGATAATTAATTATTACAACATTTCCATGAATAAATTTATGTATCCAAACTAATTTATTAGTTATAAATGAATAAAAATTGCACTCAGATTCCAATATATAAATTTTTAAAACGGGCTATATTAAGATCGTCTAAGAGAGAAATCCTCCAACAAGTCTAAATACATATCATAACTATTAAAATGTATCCTTCAAATCTATTTTGTATGTATCATTTGTACATCCCCTGATGAGTACTTCATCATCTAATTTATAATTTAGGAATCTTTGGTTAAAAAATCTCATATATATTATCATTTCCTAATACTTATTAAGTTCTCATACATTTGCATCATATATATATACCGTTTTCAAGTCATAGGAAAACAAATCCTTTTACTGATCACAGAAAACAAAATAGGTCCTATAAGTGATCCATATATATATATATACACATCATATCCCTCTAATTTTTTTATGAGGAAAAGGTTTCCTATATAGATAAATTCCATATGAAACTAGTACCTATTGATTAGTTCATTTTTACCTATTAAAATATCATCTATATCAAGTAACTATATCTACCTAGATCCTCTCCAAGAATCCTATTTGATCTATCATTAATGATATCTACCTAGATAATATAGGATTTTAATCCATTTTCATTCTAAAAGAAAAACATATTCAATGAGTTCTTAATTGATTATAAGGTGGTCATATTGTTCGTAAGATGTAATATCTACTATTCTTACTATAATGTGTGGTTCTCCGACCATGTGTAATCTCCTCACTCATTTCCTCCTCGATACCCCCACTCCCGGTATCGCACTCCCCTCTCCCCGGCATCGCATCTACATCTCCTACTATTTACCATCAGATTTCTCACTTCCCCATATACTGACTATTCTCGTCGCTCTCCACCCTTCTCCTCCTCTTCCCATCACTATCTTCTACTCTCCCTCTCTTCATAGTAGGTATTTCCTAGAGTCACTCCCCACCCCAATTCCTATTTCTCTACTCCCTGATCTCCACCCTAACTCCACATAGTGTCCCCACCACCCCAAAACATCCTCTGCCTTCGATTCATGTCACTCGTTCACATGAGCTCCACCATCACCTTTCCTCAGACTTACCATTTCCACCCCTAGTCCCCGTCTCTCGGTCTATTATACATTACTCCATATTGATCATTGGTAAGTATCAATTTTTTCCATGATTTTGGAATTCCATATTTCAAACCATAATTTAAATGGTCCAGATGACAGTACAGTACTGATTCCCTATAGGCCTGGTTAAAAATTTTGTGGTTGAATCTATTGTAAGTTAATTTATACAAGCTCATTCACTTGAATTTTAATTTCTTGAAATCTACTTGTTAAGTCCAACATCAATGGACATCATTTCTATATGGATGGGAATATAAAAACATGATAACAGAACACTTGGAAGAATTGGTATGATTCATGATAGGAATTATAGAAAATACCCAACCATAATAATGGGTTTAAGGAATTTTCATTATAATATAACTTATATACTTTTCATGTTATAAATTTCTTTTGTTAACACTCATTTATAGGCTTTCCTGAATTATAGTCTCGTGTATTTTCCTAGATTCGTTTTATTCTAATTAAAAATTATAATTCATTGATGACATAAATATAATTTCAGGTTTTTTGATGAACCTAAAAATATTATAGTATATTTTATTGTCATTATATATGTTTTTTTATTAAGATCCATCTGTTTTCAGGTTATTTTAATTAGAGTTTATAATTTCCTTTGAAAGATTAAATCATATTTTAGTAATAAAATTTTAAAGATACAATTTTTAAATAATAAAACAGTGTTAACCTATTTTTTAGTTTGTTATTTTATGTGGTTTTAGGCTCCTACACATCATTCCATTTTCATGGATTTTGTAGGTAGATATCTATTTAAGAGAATTTGTAATTGTACAATATTTGGTTAAGATGGGGATTTAAAATATTTTTCCCATTACCTAATTATTTTGAATTTTACTTTATAGAAATAACCAGTTAATCAAATATCCAATATATCATTTAAGTAAATGATCCAATCCTTTTCCAGGAAAAGTTTCATTTTGAATAACATGTTTCCATAATTTTCCACATCCATCACATATAAATAAACACATAATAAGATATAAATTATTTTATATATATCTTTATTATTCATATTATTTAAATTTCAATTTCATTAATTTGTTTTTAAGACATATTAAATAGGAATTTACTATCATAGATATGTTTTTCTTGAGGGATGCCCTACACCATGCTATAAAATCAACAATTTCAGTTGCAATATGGTCTCCTTTCATATTTTTTTAATTGAACTATAAATTATTTTCCACCTGTCCATTTTTACCACATCCCATTGTTTTTCATTTTTTACTAGTCTAATTCCTATTGGTATATTTAGGCCCAAAATGAGAAGTCATAACTCTATAATATATTACACTCGAGGCATTGTTCTGAATGGATTATGACTGAATGGTTTCAAGTAAATATTCTTGTTTTTTATTTATTACATTATATAATTTTTGTCATATTGTTCTTATATCTATAGTATTTTAGGTTATTGATTTTGAAAACTCAAAACCATGAAAAATATATAACAATATGGGTTTAGTTATCCGTACATTACATCTTTCTCTAGATGATACATATGGATTGAGTTAAGTTTCACTTAAAACTTACATTGGGTTGAGATATTATAAATTGTTTAATTTATGTTTCCAATTTATTATCTATTTTGAATTTAAGTGATTATTGAGATCAATTTTAGAAGATTCTGAATTATTTCAGTAGGTTTTGGAGGTATTTTAAGGGTGGAAGGTTACCTTATAATTAAGGGAAACCATGTGAATCTGTTAGCCAACCTTGTAGATTTTCAAAACCTTGTGGTTTTAACCTCCTACAAATAATTCAATTTTATGTTTTTTATTGGAAGAGACTTATTTGAGTAAATTTCTTATGAGGTAAGATTAAGTGAATATGAGTTATAAAAATAATTATTTCCTTCACAAATTATTTTAAATTTTGTTTTATAGTAGTAACCATTTAATCAAATATCCATTATTTAATTTAATTAAATTCCCCCATCCTTTTCCCAGAAAATTCTGTTTTTGAATAACTCATTTCAATAATTATCTACTTCCATCAGATGGTAAGAAACAAATTATATACTATAAATTATTATATATGTTTTTTTCATATTCAAATTATTTAAATTTCAATTTCATTTTTTTTATTTTAGAAAATATTCAATAGGGATTTAATGTTGTAGAATGATTTGTTGTTTGGAATCCTTACACAATGGTAGATTCTCAACAATATCAATTACTATATGTTATTATTTGAAATTATTTTCATTTAATGTTAATTTTTTTTCATCAGTCCATTTTTAAAACCATCCTTTATTTTACTTTTTTCTTTTTCTACTCCCACATGCTATATTTAGACCCTAAATGAGTAATTTTCAATCAATAATATGTTACACTCGAGGTGTTCTGTTGAAGAGAGTATGATGGAATGGTTTTAAGTTGATATTCTAAAAGTTTTCTAATGACATGTACTGATTGTACACATGATGTTTTAGGAGCTATGTTTTTTTAGAATATTGATTCTGAAAACTAAAAACCTAAAAAATATATATAACAATCTGTGTTTAGTTCCAACTTCATCACTTCATACTGTTGATGTTAAAATTGGTTTGATGAACATTTCTCTTAAAAACCTATGTTGGGGTTGAGATATTACAAATTTTATAGGTTATATTTTTTTAATTATATATATTAAAGTTATTTGATGATCGAGTACACTTTCGCATGTTTTGGAATTGTTTCAGGAGGGTTTAGAGGTATTCTAGAGCGTTTAATGTATGATTAAAATTAAGGGAAACTGTGAAAATCCTCAAGGTAACTATGTAGATTATCCAAACCAAGAAATTTTAGTGTTATTTTTCCATATGTTTGTAAATAAATATAAAATTTGATATATCATTGTTTCATTGATCATTTTTTAAATGTTTAATGAGTACATAAACAATATCCCATGGCCTGTTTTCTGAAATGCATACCAATTATACTTTTAATTATTTAATTTATAATCAATACATTAATTTTAAAAATAGAAAAACATGTCAACTTCCATGAAATATCACAAGATAAATACTAGTTATATCAAACCATATTACTATGAATATGTCCTCACTCCCTCTAATCCTCTTATAAATCCATATATCACATTTATTTTTCATGAATTTAAATTTTTAATTGATTCATATAATATAAAATTTAATTACTCAGATTCATGATTCAATAAAAAAATGGTTATATGCATCATGAAACCCATATCAACTTTCTATGGGTTTAGATTACCTTATAGTTATGTCAATATTCCATCTTCACAAAGTTTCCTGTTTAGGATTTTTTGATAATAATAATCCAAATCCAATATCTGTGAAATGATTTTATAGTTCGTGGAATTATATTTTATTTATCTTTGAAATAAGTGATAATTTTATTTTACAGTATATGACATTATTTTAAGCTTTTTTTAACTATAAATTCTTTATAGGAATTTACATTACCTTCCATGTCCATTTTCCCTTTTAATACCCATTTGTACTCAATTAGATTTTTAAAAACGAATCAACTATATCCCATGTATTGTTATGATACATGGAATGTATTTCAATGATCATGGGTTATTTCTGTAATGTAGCATCTATGGTTTCAAATTTTTCTTTATAGAAAATATGATCATTATTATATATTAATAATTAATCACCTAATATGATGACTATAATATCATATATTTCTACACATTTAACATATCTCATAATCAATAATAATAATTTATTCTCATACACAACCTCTAACATAGGGACCCATAAAATAACTTCCTTTAATATATCTTTTATACCCTTATAGCAATTGATAATGAAGACAACCTTTATCCCAATTTCTCATTTAGTTAAATTCTTCATTTGAAGAAATATCAACTGTCAATTCCAAATGAATTTATTTTCTGATAGGTCATATAATTAATGTATATTTTTTCCCTTATATATACTATAATGATATAGTTCAGGCCTCGGGTTCTCCATTTTTCCATAATTATACTTTACCAATACCTTTCAACCCCATAAATGAGAATGGGATAACACGAGTTTCATTTCACTATATAACTCACATATAATTCATTTTTTCACATTTTTTGGAACTCTATCTAGTATTTTTAACATATTCTATAATATATATCACCAAAAATATAATGGTTGACATACATGATTCATCATCAACCTTACAAAGTCATGTGAGGTAAAATTACTCCTTTTATTAATACCATTCCACAATGTTGTATATATAGGAGTGAGTTAAGATATTATCCAAAAATCCAAAAAATTATAGATGAAAACATGGTTTATATATTCTGCACCTCAAGGAAATAAATTAATTATAATCTTCTATCTAAGACTGTTTTCTTCTTCATTCTTGAATTAATTGAATTTGTCAAAGGAATATAACATAAACATCATTGTTTTGGAATATTCACATCTACATAAGTTCTTAAAAAAGAAACTAAGTATGAATAAAATAATATAGAACCTACAATAACTGTTATAGAAAAATATTTGAGTACTACTTCATGAAGTTTTCAGTCCCTTTTACAATTCCCACCATAAGGTTGTTCCATACATTATCCTTACAAACAATGTGGACTTTTTTATGTTGATCTTGATAAAAATAATTTTAATATCCATATCTATATATCATTATCTATATTTTCTAATTTACATGAAAATAATTGTGATTCCACCCCTTTTTTTAAAATGAGTCATGGGAACTGGACTCATTGTCATTTTTAAATTCTATTTTTTTATAATCATATAAAATAAAGATCATTTTTTAAAAACACCAAACCATAATATATGTTGTATTTGTAAAAAATATTTTTTTTTTCAAAATTTGATATCAAATACATCTAAATATTTTTACTATATATATATTCTTTTTTGATAACTGCGGCAGCATAATAAAAAATATTCAAAACCCAGAACGACCCTTTTGAAAACCGAAAGGGGTAATAACTTATATGCAAAAAAAGTACTTCACTATTGGATGTTCGATGATCTACCTATCCTCTAAAAATCATCCATATTATACATAGTTCTTTTATATAGATAAATGTTTTTTGTACGAAAATATATATATAATAATAAATTTATATATATGTAAATATTTACCTAAAAATGAACAATACTAAATATTTCATATTCTATTTAACTATGTTCAATAATTCTTTAACTTCCACTGTTTTCAATATGCCAAAAATACTAAATCTTTTTCCATTTTCAATCTTCAAATCCTCCATTTTGACGGATGATTCTTAGGATACATAGACACAGAGTGATTATTGTGGACCTTTTCCTTGTGATTCCATTTATTCAGCATAATTATCATATGAATTCCATTAACCATGTTCTTATCTACTGAGGGAATCAATGTAATTAATTTTTAAAGATCCTTCTCATTATTTATCATATTATAATTACCTATAAAATAATAAATGATCTAATAAAGTGATGATATAATCTCCTCTTTTAGTGACTCCTAATGTATAATGAAGTTTATGATGTCCAAGAGATCTATATATCTAATTCTCTAAACTATATGTGGCCCATTTGGAGCTAACCATCTATGATTTTATGTAAAAACTAATTATATAAAAACATTCAATATTTTAATTTATTTTATTAATAAATATCATTAGGTATATACATCATGTTATTATTTATATTTTTTCCATATTGTATCATCAAATCACTCATCATTAAAAATTTCTGGATACACTGGAAAACTATGGAATCATTAAAATGTTCCATTTAGTGTGAATTACCTTCCACAATAGATTCATTAACATGATATTTTGGAATATTTATAATGATAAAATATATGTTTCACTCAAGGAATATTTTAATATAAAATATATTATAACATTAATATAATTTTGAGTTGGAAATAATGTTATCCCTATCAAATATATATCATTCTAATATATTAAAAGTCATATAGATTTCTATAATTTTAGTAAAAATAGGTAATCCCTATCAAATATAAATGTCTGGAGAGAGTTGAAGAATTCCATATGTTCTCTAGGTATGAATTTTGTTGGTTTCACTTCAGCCTCAATCATGGACAACATATTTTTTCTAAAAAACTCCATCACATACATATTATATTTAAACAAATGCATGTGAGTGTAACTAATGAATTGTTTATAGAATTTTTTCATAAAACAAATCATGAACATGTAGTATCTTACATAGTAATTATGAGTAAAAGACATGTAGGATATAATTTTAAGTTAATATTTTTAAATAAACATATATTATTAACAGATACACTAAAATTTGACATCCTAGTGATCCACACACATTTAATTAATAATAATTTTAAAAAATAAAATTTATTTCAATTATTCATAAAATCGACAAAATGGTCTTGAATAAATTAATTTCATTTAATATTGAATTATTTCTTTTATAATAAATATCATCCAATTTTTCCTTGAGAATCTAGTCCATTATAATTTTATATATATTAAAATAAAATGATTTTACTTTAAATATTATATGTACCAATCAAGTACATTTTTAAAATACATTGAGTACCCATCCAAACTAATTGGAATGTATTGTAGTCATTTATTGTTTACTCATTTAGAATATTGAATAACTATTTTAAAATTATTAGATGAAGCATACTATCAATAAATGACACAATAATGCATGTAATATACATAATATTCAATGCTTTTAGTGTTCATTTAGTGTGTATATTAAATAAATTACACATATATACATGTTGATTAAGTATAAATGCAATTATAAATCTATAGTAAATTTGACTTAAAATATTATGATACATGACATGTACATTCTAGAGATACGTCATTAAAATCACATCTACATTTATCAATGACACTTTCATTGGGATTGGGTATGTATATTACTTTAATACATTTATAGGGTACATGACATGTATAGCTGTTACACACCATTTGACCTCAGTGTTTCTTATTATCTAGTCACAATAATCGTGAAACCAATAATTGATGAGTACTTGACTCTGTATTTTATATTATGAATACTCATAGAATACATGGTTTTATTTCATGTGTAAATATTTTATAGGATGGGAAAATAACATGTGATATGTATTAGTACATATCATATATATTTACTACACGATGACCAATATATCTAGTCGTTCTTGTTGGTTCAGTGTACATGGATACATATTAAATACATGTGGTATATAGATAATGTAGTATTGTTTTATCCTACAAGAATCTTCCATGCATGCATTTGGGTTCTTCTGGGGATCATTTTATACCATATATATTCATATTATTATATTGTCAATAAAAACTATGTATATGTGAATATATTTACCTTCATATTTATATAGTTATTAATTGATAAATGATGACTAATTGAAAATGTTTATAATTTAAGAATTGTAAATAAATAATTATAAATTTAAATGTGATAACTATGAAACCACATGATTATTCTAGGTTGTGGTTGAAGTAGTTTTTCACATGCCCAATAAAAGATTTTCATTAACACTTTCATATTACCCCTTGAAACTAGATAAAATAGAAGACCTAGAACCCATGAGGCATGATAATCACATAAAATTTATAATAAATTAATATAGATTTATATTTACCTCATTTTGGTATACTTTATACCAAAATATTTTGTAAACCAATTCATGGTGTATTTTTTATTGTGGAAAGTCGATTGAAGTGCAGATTCCATATATTGGTGATCCACACATTATCTATAAACCACTAAATGTCACGGTATCAATCCTTATGTTCTATCCCAAATCCTGATAAAGCTAGAATCATTCATTATTAATCACTATAGGAAACACATAATGGTGTTAGTATTAATTATTTCTCTCATGACTTGGTAGAGTGGGGGATGAGGGTCAAACAATGTGCCTCAAAGGTTATAATGGAAATGATTTATAAGGAATGATATGATTTTCTATATAATTCAATATGTTCAATGACTATAATGGTTTGAATGGGTTAGAAAATGAAATAATAGAGTATTTAAAAACCTATTGATGGAGAATAAATAATTTCACATAAGGCCTCGATTTTTACATAATAACGGATCATCCTGATGTGTAAATAATGAGATCATTGTTATTGAACTGACAATTTATAAACTCATTAATAAATAATTAATATTTCTTGTATTAATATATAAAAAAATTTCAAATTATATTTAATATATAATTTATAACTAGACAATTAACACATCCCATTATTTAACATGAGTATTTACTGATCCTTGAATGTTTTATTTGTGTTTAAATAAATAAATAACATTATATTATTTATTTCAATAGAATGATAAATATTATTTTCAATAAAATAGAGAATAAATATTTTTTAAATATTAAACACAAATATAATCTCTGAATAATTGGTGACTAAATATTTAAAATCAACCATACATGAATAATTATTTAACCACATACAATAATAAAATATATTCAATATTTTAAATTCATTTTAAATTTTATCGTGGTTTCATATACACATAGTTTGTGAAACTTTTTAAATATTTCTCATTTTAATTAGGAACGACCACCTAAATTATATAGTTAAAATCTATAATCAAGTTAGGCAACCCATTGATTAATAAATTATTTTCATAATGACACAAAACCTTATATTATATCACAACACGTAATATAATATCATTATATTTATATTAATAATTATTTAGTTTACATATAAGTAAAATTATCATATTTTCTAGATATGTAATTATTCGAATTTTAGGAAATAAAAATGATAAAATAATGCAACAAAACATGGACACAATCATGTAGTTTCATTCTTGTAAAATGACATCAGAAATTAATAACTATTAATTAGAAAAAAAAGTGAAATTTCATTACCTCATTATTAACTAACATAGTATTAGTGGTGACACACCTAAAAAATATTACTAATACATGATATAATGTTTCCATGGTTTTCATATATACATAAAATTACACAACCCATAATATGTATTAATGTTAATCCAAAATTCAATTAACCATTACACTCTCCCATTAATTGAATCATACAATGACATACATAAATGTGGATTTCAAACTAGTGGGACACATTATCATAACCGTGTTCTCTTTTAGATTTACAATGATGATATTCATGGGACGATGAATTAAAATCACAGGGGACCCTACCCTAACATTTGGTACCATTTCTGTCCTTTCAAATGATATAAATTTCCATTGAACAAATACTAAATGATACATTTATAAAAATTTTGTGTTGTCATTGTAGAGGGAAACTACTATGAATTTTCTATTAAATAGGCACTCTTAATATGATATCACAAAAAATTTAATTTAAAAGACGATTCATATTCTATTACAAAAACTATTAATATTCAAAAAATCATGAATATAGGTAATCATAATATAGGTTCTTGGCATAGTGGATGTATCAGATGGTGCATTCCCAAATGATTCTTTTTTGATGATCAATGATTAGTCCAATATTTGAATGATTGTGAATATCATGATCTATATAATTGAATCAAACAATTTAGAAAAAAGATAAATGATCAAACGAATTTATGCAATCATCACAAATTATTTTTAATTAACTTAAGAAATTGATGAATCACATTATAATAAATTCATTATTTATTGAGGGATCAAACAATGTATCTATCTTTTACATTCATTTCATTGCAATAATAAATAATATATTCCTTCAAACATGGGTCCACACATGTTCCATGAAACCCAAAAAATCATTTTAGAAATCTCTGCATGCTAGAATAATATATCCTAATGATTATGTTGATCTCATTTGATCACACTACGAACCACTTCTACAAATTGTTCACATCAATCAATCTAGACTTGAGTTTTCTATTGGAGCAGGATTTCACTCCATTATTGGGAGCATGGATGAAGGGGATCTTTCTAGTGCCTTGATAGGATTCCCTCTATATATCATTATGGACGACACAAAATGAATTGGATCTCTTAATAAAATAATATATTTGGTTTCAAATACCAATTGGGCTAGATAATTATAATTGCACATACAACCATATAATTTTTATAAAACATGAAGAACCCCATGTCTATAATAATGATATTATTATTATTATATTTGGACATGCTCTAAATTGAATATTATATTTTCAAATAATATTTAATATATACTAATTTTCATAGGACCATTAATCTCGGTCCTTCATTTCTCAATATTATTTATCGTGCCTTGAATAATGACAATTTATATATTAAATAAATATTACTACATTATTCTCTAGTAAAAAAAATAATTGTTATATTCAGAAATTATAAATTAAAAATTTATTAAATAAAATTCTCTTAAAACATTTTTTTAAATAATTTTTGAAGTAATATATGAGATAAATAAAACATTATTAATTATTAGACCATGTGTTGGAATGTTTTTATTCAACTTGTTAAAAATTAAATAATAATATTTTTATACTAGGATTCTTGATACACTTAGTGTGTGACCCTCTAGGAATCTCCTTCATTCCTAGTAGGTGAAGAAGACTAGAGTCCATGTTTAGCTTATAAAGACACAACATGTCACTCCTATAGGAAACATTTAATTCCATATTGATATAATACCTGATAGGGATGTTTAATGTATAATATAATCCATTTATCATGATATCTTTAATCAAGTCGGTGGAATACTAGTTCCATCAACCATTGTTCTCGTTGTCTCATTCATTGACATTTCAGAAATCAAGCATTCATATGAAACAACATGACCTTGGACTTATTTATGAAATATAATTTCTATAAATTGTACTGAGATATGAACTTTCATTAAATAATTGATTGGACAAGTCCATTCTCACATTATTCAATAATGAAATTTTAATCATGATGAAGCTAATATATCCTACCTTAGCAAGATCATATGCTGGGAAGGTTTGTGACAATACATCAATATAGGCTACCTATAATAATCATTAATAATCATATTAATTTTATAGGATCAATACACATTTCTATGGATAAGACCAACTGATGAAACATATAAATTTGTATTTCTTACTACTAGGTCTCAATCTCATAATATCCTATACTAGATATTACCAAGGGCGTGCACCATGAGAAGCTTCCCCAATGTCCTTTGAGTTTCCTCCCATTCTAGCCTATATCATTTGTGTCCCTAAAATGATTGATTTGTCTATAAAATGTAAATTTTGAAATATTTTCAATGCACTCTTGGTTCTCATCAAATCTAGTAACTTCTATGTCCTTTAAATGTGATAGCTACAAAGAGTACATTATCACATACTATGTAACAAAGAAGAAGAATCATGATGTTATAATGTGTCTATTAATATTCAAAACAATTAATAAATTGTATCATAATATACATAGAGGTTGGTTTTAGGGAACCAACTCCAATACCCTCTCACATTCACTACTAAAAACTACTAAAAACGTTTAGTCTGATAGCTCTCACAAGATACTCATGATTTTGCTAAGATGGACCTTTATTCAGAGGTATAATATTTATTTTTTTGGGAACTCTTATAAATGAAAAATAATATATCTACAAAAAAATACCTCCTGGTGTAATACATATAGATAATGATCTTGGTCTGTTGGTGTAACCTTGGATATTTTGTAAGAGCCCCAACTATAGTATTATCACAAAACAATATGATCAAGAAATTACATATTGGTACCACATAATGATACTAGACAATGATTCATTTGAAAATGGATTCATTGGCTATATCCGAAGCTATTACATACTCAGACTCTATTGTAGAATTAGTGACAACAATATTCTTTGAACACATTCGGCTCATAGCTCACTAATTGAGAGTGAAAAAATATCTTTATTGTGACTTCAGATCATTATAATATTTTCAATAACTAGAGTATGTATAACCCACAATTGTTAATTATACATCTCCTCCACATAATAAGAACATATCACTAGATCTTCTTAGATAAATAAGGGAATACATAATGCTAGACTTATATTGTTCTCCCAGATCATCTTAATATCTACCTACCTAGCTTAATGGATAAGATAATTTCATTCAATTTCATAATAGGGAATAAATGATTGATCTTATCACAGTAGCATAACAGATCTTACTCATTTTCTCTTTATCCTATTATATCTGGTGAAACATTTTCATATAAATATATATACCATGTGACATTGGAACCAATCTTCTCTTGGACTGTTCCATACTAATTCTATTTAGTATCTAGTAAATTTATATACTTTTAATTATTCAAAGAATCAAATTTACTTAATAAAAATAATCTTGATTCAAATAATACAGGCTTCTCCAACTACGTCTTTTATAGAGAAACACTTGTTCAACTAGTCCCTTATAGGCTGTAAGATCAGAATGTCATTTCTTATAATTAATATGTCATAAAAAATATAATACTATGACAAATAAAACATTACCAATAATCCCCCTATAACCACATGGATTGTATTCATTATTAATGCACCTATACTCTTTTATATATTTATTTGATCAAATTTTCAATGCCTTGTATTCATTATTCAATAAATAAATGATTATTTGATACATTCAAATCCATTGAAATTACATGGAATCAAAAAATATTCTATTTGTTTCATATAGAAAACATTTTTAAGGATTAAATTATGGATATCTATTATTACATCCATCTAAAAAATATCATATTCAGGTAATGTTTCTATAAAAAGTATACTTTTTCTGGATTCAAACATGGAAACTGGTTAAAATATTTCATCATAGTCCAGTAATTGGTGTTGTTTAAACTTTTTATAATTATAAATTCTCTATATGTATTAAACGTACCTTCCATTTCCATTTTTATAATGAATTCCAATATTTTCCCTATGGTCTTTACATATATTTGCATATTCACCAAAACCAAAACATGGTTCAGATACATGGAGTCAATTTTAGAATTAACTAATTTTTTCAATCTTGCTACATTTAATATCTCTACTATCTCATTGTAGTAGATTGTTTCATCATTATTATTCAATAATGTGTCACTATATTCAGTGAGTATAAAACAATATCTATTTGGTTCTCTTACCTCTATATTTATGTTATAATTTACTTGTGTTTCTGGGCCTACTTTTCCCCTAGGTCAATAGAGAATATATTCTTATAAAAACTCTTTTGTGTATTGATTGTCAGCTTCATCAAACATAATCATGATCTCACATTAATTTTCAAATTGTTCTCCCTCTTGATAAATATCGTTTTTAGTAAATATCAATTTATTATATGATTGGTTTTGTTGGTATTATCCAGTTATTTCCTTAAGATAACCTATGAAGATACAGTTTGAACCCTAGGGAGAAATATTTTATCATCAAATGACCTTAACAAATTTTTTACAACCACTTATACTTGTATAAGACAAACAAAGCTTCTTTCCAGAACATAACTCGAAAGAATTTCATTTTCCACTCAATTTGGCACATGGTTTTTGGTTTATGCTGAAATTCATAATAAATTTTATTAAAAGTATCATGGAAGATTTGAATGACTCATCATTATCCATACCAAGTCTAAAAATATATGGCTACCCCTTTCAGTAACAACATTTTACTGTGGTGTGTAAGGTGGAGTGTGTTGAGATATAATATATAACTCTCATAAAATGTGGATAAAACATAGTTAAGATATTCACCACATAAATAATAAAATACTTCATTATCTTCATTTTAAATTGATTCTCTACCTCATTCATGGTTTCAAAAAATAACTTTAGGTAATAAATCATAAAAATCATCAAGCAGAGATATCAATATCTATTGAAGATATCATTTAATGTTATGATGTCTGAATATCCACCTCTAGGATATAGTGTAAATAGTCCACACAGATCATTGTTTACCATTCCTAAAATATTTGAATCCCTTTCACCATATCCATAGAATATTTATTTGGTAATATTTACTTTTAAAAAATCACGACATCATTCAAGTGGATTCAGTTCAAAAGGGACTAAATAACCAACAAAAGAATGATATTTAAAATACTTCTTCTTTACAAGAACTAGATGTTGATGTCAAAGATGGGTGTTACATGAGTCATGTGAACATGATTCTTTCTCTATTTCTGATACATGATTTTCAAAATTTAATATGTAAAGACCACTATATAAGTGCGTCATACCATAATATATGTCATCTTTATAAAAGAAAAAAAATTTATTCACCAATAGAAATGTGAAACCATATGCATCCAGGCTCGATATAGTAATTATATTACAGGTAACATTTGGTACATAAGAACAATCCATTAAAACCATTATCATTCCAGATGGAAATAGACGACCGTAGTCATCAATGACTAGATAATCCATCCACAAACAATTTTATTCTCGTAAACTGATCTCTCCTATGTAAATCTGTTAGAATAAACATGGTTATGGAATTTGGAAATATTTGTGACAGTGAAAATCTATATATAATATCAATGGGAATATATTTAATGATTTTAAATGAAAAATAATTCACCTTTTGCTACCCCTTTCTTCTGTGTGAAGTTCCTCGTATAGAGGCCTTTTATACAATTGAAAAATGTAATACATACTTTTCTATAACCTTCATTCATATCTTCATTTTATTAGAAGGATGGTTCTTGGGGGGTTTGTACTTGTTAGGAATCTTGGTCCCTTATCTATGTTCTTCCTTTTATTTTTCACCATATATACCATTGGCCTGTCATTCCACATGTTCTCATCCACTTGGTGAATCCGAGTAATAATTCTATAAAGACACTTCTAATTATTTCTCAAATTATAATGAATAATAAATCTATAGAAGGTCGTGGTATGTGTGAAATGTATAATTTTGTTTTGAAAATCATCAGGTAATTTTATCCCCCTAATGTATAAGTGTTCAATATATTCAATAAGTGATTGTAAATTATTCCCAATTGTCCCCAACTCCCCATGTATAGATGTAGATAGAACATTTTAAATCTCATATATCGATTTTATCAACTTCTATAGAAAGAGATAGTGAATGAAAGTAATCATGCTCTGCCCATCCATGTACACATGATACTTCAGAATCTCATTGGTAATTGATGATATCATAAAGAAATAAACATTTATATAATCATTATAATGTTTCTCATAGAGTGAATCCTATTTTTTACTAGCCTCCTGACCTGGAGAATCAATATTACCTTCTTCTATCACATTATGATTTCTTTATTGTTTTATGATTACACATAAGTGCCTTTTCCATTATTGGGTATTTCTGTCACTCTTATGATTATCCTTCTCGAATATGGATCATAGTGATATGTTTGAAGTAATTTTTATTGTTGTTTTTTAAAATAAGTTGAATATTCTTTAGTTCATTCTCATATAAAATATAGAAAAATTAATAAATATCATTTTTATTAATCCCCCACTCTTTCATCAAAACCAAACTGCCCTAACCATTAGCTTAAGTATATCATTTTTCATGGAAATTTTAGTATAATGTATCTATATTCCCATTCCCATCCCCACATCATTTTATTTTCATGATATTTGATGGGTTTTAGGTAGGTGATCCAAATTCCAGCTATGTTAACTTATATTTCCATGATATTTTGTGCATACTCCCAAATCCTAAAATCCATAAATTGCATTTCCTAAAACTTTTTATATTTTTACTACATGTAATTACTTTTATGTCAACCCATGATGTGCACTATAATTATTCGACTCAAAATATCATGTTATAATTATCCAGTAGTTGAAATCACCCCAACATTTGCTGCTCAATCATAACGAACTATTCTTTGTTTTTAAATGACGTAGTGGAAGGCCATACCATTTTAATATATATAATTGAGTTTATATTTCATTTATTCTTAAACATCCAACTATTATATTCATTACATTAAACTTAATATTATGTTGATTTACAAGTGTTATTAACCATGTATTATAAAATGTTTTGGCATAAGTCATTTTATTTCAAATTTATCATGAAATGCTGTTAAATAATTAATTCATGTGATCATGAAAAAACATCTACAATGAAATAACCATGAAAAGTTACAAAAATAAAATAATAATGCGTTATTATATTTGATTTTACTAATGGATAGTTTATCTAGCTATTGATTAACTATCCATTGACCTAGATGTGAAACACCTAGAACCCTTTATGGTTTGTGTTACATTTTTCCACCAATCCACATATGTATATCTCTTGGATTTCTTTCACCTAATATCCAATCATCAACCCCCTCAACTAGATTGGGATCTCTATCCATTACATATTCTTTTCCTTGTACATTGTTGAGGAGAACCAATTTATAGGTTAAGGGGATTACATAAAAGAAACAATGGGTACGCATGACCTTAAATAATGAGAAAAGGGATGAAACACGTGAAGAAATAATAATTTAATAATTAATTAATATTAAACAATCACATACAGGGGTTTTCCTACAGTTCATGATCATCTCAATCCATGCAATGAGTTACACATTTAATTATCACATAATTTTAATCGTTATTTTATATGATAAATAATTATAAAATAAATTTATTGTAATTTTTAATAAAAAATCACATTATCTCAATTATCATCCAAATTTTACTGAGATTTTCATCTATCCTAATTTTAATAAATTTAAAGAGATTTATTTAATGTAAACTATGTAAAAAAATTACCTTGAATGAAACAGGGTGAGTACTCATCTGAATTACCCAACATGTATTATACATGTATGTTGTTTAATCTTATGACTTATGGAATAATTGATTTAACATTTAATTTCATGGAATTTTCTATCAAAATAATGACTATATGGAACAAAATTATTTATGAAACATGTTTTTCATCAATGAAAAATAATTAATAAATATAATATAACATATACACGATATTAATATTTGATCATCACATAGAAATTAATTAGAAATTTATATATATAAGTAATAAATCACATGGTATGTACAATCAACATAATTACAACACAAAACACATATTAAAAATGTTTATGAAATTTAATAAAGAATGTTTATGTTCAGTGGAATTTGGATAATGTACACAGAATATACATTGCAGTGTAAACGTCAATTGTTCCTTTCATTGTCTATCCACGGAACACACCTATGGATTCAGTCTGTAAATATGACATAGGAAATATTGGAGTAAGCGACATATACATGGGATACATGGTTTCTGGTATTCAATTTACATGGCCAACAGTTGTTGTTTCTTAGAACACAGACTCCCAAATCATGTGTTGAAATTCATAACATTACATTTCAGGATTTGGTTCCTATAATTACGAACCAATTTTTTCCATCAATCTAAAAAAATCAAACAAAAAACATTGAACAATTACATTATCAAGGCCCTTTTACGTTTATAGTTTCATATCAATAATAAATTCAAATGTATTTAAAAGAATATTTCTCCTAGTTAACCCAATTTTTTTATGTCATAAAAAGTTATCAACATAATCCTTATGAAATAGATTTTAGACACTACTCTTTCAACATCATTATCTAAAACCAATGAAAAACTAATCATTATAGGTCAATTCACAAATGATTTGTTGGGGGAAACAAAATCATTAATAAATGCATGTCATCAATGAGCATAAGAGTTCATAATGGTCTGATAACATAATAAAATATCAAGACATTGAAGTGACCCGAATCTTGACGTACATAGACATTACATTACTTTTGCAAAATACATAGTATATAACAAAAATAGACTCACAAGGACCGTAACAGTTTAGTGTCTTTGGAAACATGGAATGTAATCTTCTAATCGTGGTAAAATATCTTCAATATCTCCCATAAAGATCTTCCCATTTTTGTTTCCTTACTTAAAATCATTCGTTTAATCCTGGGGGAAATGAAAATATAAAAAGGGTGAGCTGAAATTCTCGGTAAGTCTAAGCATGGATAAAATAAAACATACCATATACATTTGAACATAAAAAAACATGAACATTAAAAATCATGAGCAAGGACATAAAACATGGAAGTACATAAGGCATAGACCATAGTGGAACATAAATCATGATAAAATGGCATGGGAATAAAATATGTAATTATGGAATCCTATAAGCACATGTAATTATTTCCATAGTAGATAAGGCATTGCTTCCAAGACCATCTTAGTGTACAAAGTCCCTTTTTGAATCGAGTTAACTCCTCGTTCCAGTCCTATAATACTGAACCGGATTAACTTACCATTCCAGCCATGTCTATCTCATGAGATATAAATTTTTACCCAATGAATTGGAGGGAGATATAGGTCACACACATATAATAATGAAATCATTCTTACTTGTGCCACAAAATAAACATACATCGTTCATAATAACCCAACGAATAAAATGGGTTTCATAAACATCATCCCATCATAACATAATCCATATAAAGGAAATGGATATCATTTCATAATAATAAAAGTGAAAACATGTAAATCATAGAGACATTATACTTAAAACATACACATATGAAATAATTTCATTTTAGATCGAAAATGGTTTTGATAAAACAATTGAAATGAATTCTTGACGAAAATATCCTTTCTTCTTTAAAATCATTTTCTTTTCCCAAAATGTCATTCATTATTAAAAGAAAAGTATTTTCTTGAAAATAGTCATGAAATATTTTTGAAGAAGCTTTATAAAACCGTAAAAATATGTTCGTTCCGTATATGTTAAAAAACATTCTTCTCATACTTTTTTTGGAAAAATCAAAAAGTACCTCGTATGAAAAACGAAAAAAGATTCCTTCCATATCCTTTACTAAAAACTCACCGAAGGGTAAAATTGGATTTAAACAATTTTAGGTGGATGGAAACAATATTAAATATTCAGGGAACATGGATTTGGATTATATAATACACCCCAGTAAATACCAAAGTATAAACAATCTCGGATAAAAATGAGATTGTGATATTTTCCCTTACCTTAGGTCTGATTTGCTTCGTAAGTGTCCAAACCTCCCTTATAATGATTTAAATAAAGTTATTGACTTATTAAAGAATCATATTCATTGTAATTATATCATATATGGTTCACTTATGACTTTATATTACCCGTTCTTTTGTAAATTCATGTTAAAGTAGCGTTTTGGGTAAAATCGTTTCAGTTGTCATTCGTGTTTTAACTTGTAATTATTAATATGATTACATAGATCATGATAACTTACATCCAGAATGTAAAATATGATTTATATATAATATATATTCATAATATACATATATATATAATAGATCGATAAATGGAAAGAAATACACCGTTTATGGAGACGGTAGGCCGTACGTACGCATGAACGTTGTTTTCACTTCTCATTGAATTGAATGGAATTAATTGGATGAAATACATACATATATATATATACAGAAATCCAGTAACATTATTATGACATATATTTCATTATTACTTATTATATATACTTTATAATCATTTATGAATGGTTAATCATTGAGAATGAATCTCATCACGTTGTGGAGACGGTATTCCGTACGTACGCACGAGCGATGATATCGTTACCATGATCGTGGAATTTTATTGGAGTGTATGTGTACTATTACAGAATCAATATCACTTTACAATAATTAAATATAGTTATTATTTACACCATTATACCCATCCAAGTAAGGTGGTGGTGGAAAATAGGTTACATCACAGCGTGGATGTAACACCCGAGACTTTTATGTTATATAAATCATCAAAGGAATATTTTTCTACACAACACTTGCTTGGCTTGCTTTACACGCAATCGCGACCTTCATCGATAGCTTGCGTCGTACGCAATACCGAGTTTCACTAAACAACAATATGCTATTAAAACTAGCCGTTATGAATAGTAATAACCACTTTTTGAAATTTTATAAATTTTATTTTTCAAAATGGACTTCATTTTTGGACTCAGAATATCGAAATTAGCCTAGGGTGAAATTTTGGTATTTTTCTGAAAACTTTCAATTTTTGATGAATAGTGAAACCACTAAGTGGTAGGTTAAAAACTGAATTTTGCATAAAACTTAATTTTACCGCTTCTGTGAATGGAATTTCAAAAATCCGAGAGACACGGTTAATATCAAGGACTAAAATGTGGTTCAATGAGATGAAAATAATTTTTTGGTGAATAGTAACTTTTTACTATTTTTACCGCGGTTAATAGTAAATAGGGTATCTAAGGGTAAATATGATATTAATATTACCCTAACACATGTCCTAATTCTATTGGACAAGTGTAATTCGACCAAAAACAAACTTAGGAATAAAATATGACCATTTAGGCCCACTTGGATTAGATTAGGACATTTATTATTAATTTATTTAAAGAAGGGTTAAAATAGTTAAAATCAAAGTTTAATAAGTAAATCATTTTTAATATAGGGTTATACATAAGATATATTCGATTTTAAATATTCATTAGAAAGATAAAAAGATTTCCTACATGATGGTAGTTTATTTGTAATTTTTAGACATCAAATAATTTAATTTATTTATGACACAAAGATGATGCAGTAATTATCTTATTAATGAAATATTGACAAAATTGATAATATAAATACCAAAATAAATGTAATTTGAGACTTTTTATGAATTCCACTAATTTTCTAGGTTACTATGATATATTAGTATTGACTTAATCAACTTGTTTCGAACATATAATTCTGTTATGACTTTCACAAAAATCATATATCAAATAGTGTCAAAATTGACACAAAATAGTTTTTAAATCAAATATTATATTATTAATTGATATTTTATTCCTAAAAATCTAAGGTTCGGCAAAATTACTTAGATAAGGATATATATATTAATAATAAACAATTTGGGGTTCGTTTGGCATGTTATAGTAAGTGTATTAACCATATAGTGAAAGAAAACAAAAAGACACGGTAAAAGTTAAATTAATTAACTTAGAGTTAAATCTAATTGATAAGGTTAAAATAATACCCTAAACTTGTCTAAATCCTATTGGATGATAGGATTTCGACCCATACCCAATTTAGCTTCGAAATAAGACCCTTTGGAACCATTATAAACCGATTTTGACTTTAATATAAAATAATATTTTGAGATATTCCTAAGGTGCCCCTCTCCTCCCTTATAAAAGGGCACCTCCTCCCCCTCCTCCTCACACCAATTTGAGCACTCAAGCTCGGCCAACCCCTGAAATTTTCTCCTCTCCACTTCCCTAGAATAATCCTAGAGGTCCTGGTCTTCTCCAAAGACCAATCTTAGTTCCTTAAGTGGAGGATTCAAAGATCCGTTCCAAAGAAGAGGTAATATCCATTACCGATCTTTTCAATTTCATTCTTCTTCAACTTCTTCTTCTTTAGTTGTTTCATGATAAAGTAATAACATCAGTATTACTTACATACTGATATGTTATTATAAATATGAAACAACCCTAATTCACCTTCTATCCATCCTATGGAAAAATGAAATCACCGCGCGTGCGTACGTACGGAATACCGTCTCCACGCCGTGGTGTAATCTATTTTCCACCATCACCATACAAGGATGGGTATAATGGTGTAATCAGTAACTATATATGATTATTATTAAGTAATATTGATACTGAAATAATATATATATATACTCCAATACAATTCCACGATCATAGGAACGATATCATCACTCGTGCGTACGTACGGAATACCGTCTCCACGATGTGATGCGACTCGTTCTACATGATATTCATTTCATAATGATTATATAAATGAATTGAATGAATGAATATGGTATATACTACACTAATACCATTCTGGAAATGAATTATCTATAACCTAAAGATAAGAATAAGAATTTATTCGACAAAACACGCATAAGAACAAAAAGTTATAAAGACCCGAGTAACAAGTAACAATGAAATATTACTAACAAGAAGCTAATAATAGGACCATATATGATCTCATATCAATATGTATGATTCTGGAATAAGTCAATAACATTATTTAAACCATTATACAGGAGCTTCGGACACGAACAAAGCAAATCGGACCTAAGGTAAGGGAAATATCACAATCTCATTTTTATCCGAGATTGTTTATTTGTAAGTATTTACTGGGGTGTATTTTATCATCCACATCCATGTTTCATAAATATGTAATAATATTTCCATCCACCTAAAATTGTTTAAATCCATTTTTACCCTTCGGTGAGTTTTTAGTAAAAGAAATGAAAGGAATCTTTTGTCGTTTTTCGTACGAGGTACTTTTTGACTTTTCCGACAAAAGAACGAGAAGAATGTTTTTTTTAACTTATACGGCATGAATGGATTTTTAAAACATTACTTCAAAGAAGCTTCCTTTACAAGTTTTCAAGTTTATTTTTAATCAACTTCTTTTATTTTAAAGTTGTATGACATGTTATGAAAGGAAAAATGTTTTTGAAGAAGAAAGGATATTTTCCTCAAGAATTCAATTCAAGTGTTTTATCAAAATTATTTTCCATCTAAGATAATAAAGGGTTCTGTTTCTATCCATATTTTTACATTGGTTTGACTATGTTGTGATGGAATTATGTTTATGAATTCCTTTATCATATATGAATTGATTTATGATGTCATGATGTTTCAAGAATCCCATTTTTGTTACATGTGTTATGCGATGATGTATGTTTTATGATTATGTGGCACACATAAGAAAGGATTCATTATAAGATGGGTGGGACCTATATCTCCCTCCAATGCATTGGGTAAAGATTTTATATCTCATGAGATAGACATGGCTGGAACGGAAGGTTATTTCGGTTCAGTGATACAGGACTGAAACGAGGAGTGAACTCGGTTCAGAAAGGGACTTTGTCCACTAAGATAGTCTTGGCAATGAGTCATGACTAACAAGAAATGATTTTCCATGATTATGTGTGCATGCCACAAAGATTCAAGTTTTATGTTATGATTATGGGGATCTCATTTTCACTTCTATGATTTATTCCATGTTAAGATATTATGATCTCTTTTGCAGGTTTTAATTTTCAAAAAGATATGATATGATTTTTATTTCCTTTATTTGCCCTTGCTGAGCATTTGAGCTCACCCTTTTATGTTTTCTTTTCCCCAGGCCAGGAAGATGGATATTAAGTAGAATATGCTAAAAGGGACCCTAGATATGATGAAATAAATGGGAGACACTGTAGAAGATTTATGAACCAGTTGTTTATGTTTCCTAGTTTCTAAAGACACTATACCTATACGGTCCTTTGTGGTTTTGTCATATATTGTAATAAGTGTGGTTCAATTTTGAAGTATTAACAATGTATGTAAAGTGTGGGTCGTTATAGTTGGTATCAAAGGAAAGGTATAGTCAACCTTTTGAAACTAGGATGTGAAAGCCTTAGTTAGAACCCTAAGGATAAGTCTAAGCATAGAACACAATCTTAGAAATGGCCATGAATAACCTAGGATAAGACCATAAGCATGAAATTTTTTTTTTCTTGAATTATGTGGTCTCCTATTATAATTAGTGTTGCTCACACTATTCTTCTTGGTTTTAGTCAATGGCTGGAACCCGAAGGAACCGTGTTAATGTGGAATGCGATGGGCAATGCAATGATTGTACCCCTGAGCAACCAAACGATATGGGAGCTGGAATGCAAAATCTTGTAGCCATGCTCACACAACTTTCTCAAGCTATGAATCATGCAGGATTTCCAAACGAACAAAGGAGGGAGCAACATTCTGTTGAATCCTTCATGAGGCAGCGTCCACCATCTTTCAGTGGGTCTACTGATCCATTAGTTGCTGAACAATGGATTAGTACTACTGAAAAGATATTTTCAGTTCATCAATGTTCTGAGCATGATAAAGTCATCCTAGCAGTGTATCGTTTGGAAGGAGATGCTGATCAATGGTGGAATCTTGTTAAGAATACAGGGCAAAGGGATGAAATTGAGTCTATGGAATGGGACGAGTTCAAGAACTTATTTTTCAATAAGTACTTCCCTCGTATTCTCCGAACAAAGATGGAGAAAGAGTTCCTTGAACTGAAGCAAAGGGATGATGAATCTGTTGGTACCTATGTAGCAAATTTTACCAGACTTGCAAGGTACGCTTCTGGTATTATTATCCAACCTGAGAGTAAGATCGATCGATTCTTTAGTGGCTTAAAACCAAGTCTTCGAAGGGCGTTAGCCATAAGGGACTTCAATAGCTACGAGGAAATCGTTCGATGTGCTCTCAAAGTCGAGATGGAGATTGGAGTAACCCATCAGTCACATGGGTTTGATAAGAAGAGGAAGATGGAATTCAAAGAAAAATCTAAAGAGCACACGGAAAAGAAGATGAACTTTCCCTTATGCTCAAAGTGTGGAAAGAAACATGGAGGGAGTTGTTTTAAAGGGACAAGTAAATGTTTTAAATGTGGAAAGGAAGGTCATCGGGCATTTGAATGCCGTGATAATGGGAAGAAGATGTCTAATGATGCAAACAAAGGAAGGGATACACAGAATGAACCTGCTACACTTCAATGTTTCAAGTGCAAGGAGATGGGGCATTATGCCAATCAATGCCCAAATCCAAGGGTTGATGATGATGGTCGACGTCAACAAACTCTTAAGGCTAAAGAAAAAGGAAAGTCACATGCAATTTCTATCAGCGATGTGGAGTACGATAACGATGTGGTGAAAGGTACACTTACCATCCACTCTAAAGTAGCAAATGTTTTATTTGATTCTGGATCCACCCACTCATTTATTTCTGAAAAATTTACTAAGGGTATCACCGTATTACCTCAACAATTAGATGTTGAGTTAGCTGTGACAACACCTAATGGCACATCAATCGCATCAGAAGTTTATAATTCTTCTCCGATCGAAGTTTGTGGGAAAGTGCTTCCTGCAAATCTTGTGATCCTTCCTTTAGTGGAATTTGATGTGATTCTTGGCATGGATTGGCTTTCTCTACATGGAGCTCATATCAATTGCCAAAGAAGGGAAGTCACATTTCATATTCCAGATCAACCTACGATCGTCTATCAATGCAAGGATGAACATAACCTTCCAGTGGAAATTTCTTCCATCTTATGGGTATTGATTCCACTAAATGAAGGTTATTTATCTCAAATAGTTGGTGAGAAACTCACGATTAAGAATATGCCCATTGTACGGGAGTTTGATGATGTCTTTCTGGAGGAATTACCGGGTCTTCCACCAAATCGTGAAGTTGAGTTTTCAATAGAACTCGTACCGGGTGCTTTGCCTATTTCAAAGACACCTTATAGAATGGCCCCAATTGAGTTGCAGGAATTGAAGAAGCAACTCCAAGAGAATCTTGATAAGGGATTCATACGCCCTAGTGCGTCACCTTGGGGAGCACCTATTCTATTTGTTAAGAAGAAAGATGGATCAATGAGACTCTGCATTGATTATCGAGAACTTAACAAGATCACTATCAAGAACAAATATCCTCTCCCACGCATTGATGACTTATTTGACCAGCTACGCGGAGCTCAATACTTTTCCAAGATTGATCTTTGTTCAGGGTATCATCAATTAAGGGTCAAAAGGGAGGATAATCCAAAGACGACTTTCCGTACAAGGTATGGACACTGTGAATTTATAGTGATGCCATTTGGTCTTACTAATGCCCCTGCTATCTTCATGGATCTAATGAATAGAGTCTTTAGAGACTATCTTGATCAATTTGTGGTAGTCTTTATAGACGATATTCTTATCTATTCAAAGAGCAAGGAAGAGCATGAAGATCACTTGAGAATTATATTGAAGACCCTGAGAAAAGAGAAGCTTTATGCCAAATTTACCAAGTGTGAATTTTGGCTTCAAAAAGTTGCATTTTTGGGTCATATAATCTCAAAAGAGGGGATATCTGTGGATCCAGCAAAAACAGAGGTTATCGAAAGATGGTCAAGACCAACAACAGTAACTGAGATCCGAAGTTTTCTTGGTTTGGATGGATATTATCGACATTTTGTAAAAGATTTTTCACGATTATCTAATCCACTCACCAAGTTGACTCGGAAAGGAGTTAAGTTTGTCTGGACAGAGGAATGTGAAGAGAATTTCAAGGAGTTGAAAAGAAGGTTATCTAGTGCACCTGTGCTCACACTGCCTTGTAGTGGAGAAAGGTTTGTGATCTACAGTGATACATCCAAGAAGGGATTGGGGTGTGTTCTTATGCAAAATGATATGGTGATAGCTTATGCCTCACGACAGTTGAAAATCCATGAGCAAAATTACCCAACACATGATTTGGAGTTGGCTGCGGTAATCTTTGCATTAAAGATTTGGAGGCATTACCTTTATGGTGAAAGGTGTGATATTTATACTGATCATAAAAGTTTAAAGTATATTTTCACACAAAAGGAGCTGAATATGCGCCAAAGAAGATGGTTGGAGCTGATTAAGGATTATTACTGCTCAATCCATTACCACCCTGGGAAAACAAACAAGGTGGCAGATGCATTAAGTCGACAAGACCATGCTAGTTTATCCATGATGAGGATCACAAAAGATCCAATATTTATGGATTTACAAAGGATGGATCTTGGAATTATAATGGAAGGGGAAAAATCTTATCTTTCTCAAATGAATGTTCAACCATCTATACATGTGAAGATTAAAGAGGCACAGAAAGAAGATGTCGAGTTACAAAAGAAGGTGAGAAATGTTCCTGAATTCAACCTTGATTGTGATGGGATAATAAAGTTCAGGAATCGGGTTTGTGTTCCTCCCATCCCCGAATTAAAGAAAGAGCTGCTGGATGAGGCTCATAGTTCTTCATTCTCTATTCATCCTGGAAGCACGAAGATGTATAGGGACCTGAAAGAGTACTTCTGGTGGGATGGCATGAAAAGAGATGTTGCTGAATATGTCTCTCGATGCTTGGTTTGTCAACAAGTTAAAGCTGAGAGACAGAAGTCTAAGGGGATGTTACAACCATTACCCATACCCGAATGGAAATGGGAAAACATCACTATGGACTTTGTCACAGGACTTCCTAAAACATCCAAAGGCAATAATGCTATCTGGGTCATAGTTGATCGTCTTACAAAGTCTGCACACTTCATTGCTATTAGAGAGGATTTCTCTCTAGATCAGCTTGCCAGGATATATGTAAAGGAAGTGGTAAGATTGCATGGAGTACCACTTTCTATTATATCTGATCGAGATCCGAGATTTACCTCGAAGTTCTGGCGAAGTCTTCAGCATACTCTGGATACAGAGTTGAGTTTCAGCACTGCTTATCATCCCCAGACAGACGGTCAGTCTGAGAGAACAATTCAAACCCTAGAAGATAT
This sequence comes from Viscum album, assembly GCA_963277665.1. Classification (NCBI taxonomy): domain Eukaryota; kingdom Viridiplantae; phylum Streptophyta; class Magnoliopsida; order Santalales; family Viscaceae; genus Viscum; species Viscum album. Next base: position 122,774,710 of record OY728164.1, on the reverse strand, counting down.
GTTGAGAGCTTGCTCTATGGATTTCAAAGGAGGTTGGGATCAACACCTACCTTTGGTGGAATTTTCTTATAATAATAGCTTTCACTCCAGTATTCAGATGGCTCCTTATGAAACTCTCTATGGAATGAAATGCAGGACTCCAACTTGCTGGGATGAAGTTGGGGAAAGAAAGCTATTAGGACCTGATCTCGTTGATGAAATGGCAGAAAAGGTTAGATCTATTCAACAACACATAAGAGCAGCTCAGAGTCGACAGAAAAGTTATGCCGACAACCGAAGAAAAGACCTAGAGTTTGAAGTGGGTGATAAAGTGTTCTTACGAATATCTCCCTGGAAGAGGGTTATGAGATTTGGAAAGAAGGGGAAGTTGAGCCCTAGATATATCGGTCCTTTTGAAATACTGGATCGTGTTGGGAAGGTAGCTTACCGATTGGCGCTTCCACCGAATCTCTCTCAAGTTCACGATGTGTTCCATGTATCTCTCCTGAGAAAGTACATACCAGATCCTTCATATGTACTCAGCTCAGAAGTTGTACCGCTGGAGCAAGATCTTTCTTATGAAGAACAGCCGATAGAGATTCTGGATCGTAGCGAAAAAGTCCTACGAAACAAGACCACTCGCTTGGTGAAAGTTTTATGGAGAAACCACCAACTTGAAGAAGCTACATGGGAGCTTGAGGATATGATGAGGGAGAAGTATCCTCATTTGTTTGTTGCAAAGTGACGAATTTCGAGGGCGAAATTCTTTTTAAGGGGGGTAGAATGTAACACCCGAGACTTTTATGTTATATAAATCATCAAAGGAATCTTTTTCTACACAACACTTGCTTGGCTTGCTTTACACGCAATCGCGACCTTCCTCGATAGCTTGCGTCGTACGCAATACCGAGTTTCACTAAACAACAATATGCTATTAAAACTAGCCGTTATGAATAGTAATAACCACTTTTTGAAATTTTATAAATTTTATTTTTCAAAATGGACTTCATTTTTGGACTCAGAATATCGAAATTAGCCTAGGGTGAAATTTTGGTATTTTTCTGAAAACTTTCAATTTTTGATGAATAGTGAAACCACTAAGTGGTAGGTTAAAAACTGAATTTTGCATAAAACTTAATTTTACCGCTTCTGTGAATGGAATTTCAAAAATCCGAGAGACACGGTTAATATCAAGGACTAAAATGTGGTTCAATGAGATGAAAATAATTTTTTGGTGAATAGTAACTTTTTACTATTTTTACCGCGGTTAATAGTAAATAGGGTAACTAAGGGTAAATATGATATTAATATTACCCTAACACATGTCCTAATTCTATTGGACAAGTGTAATTCGACCAAAAACAAACTTAGGAATATAATATGACCATTTAGGCCCACTTGGATTAGATTAGGACATTTATTATTAATTTATTTAAAGAAGGGTTAAAATAGTTAAAATCAAAGTTTAATAAGTAAATCATTTTTAATATTGGGTTATACATAAGATAAATTCGATTGAAAATATTCCTTAGAAATATAAAAAGATTTCCTACATGATGGTATTTTATTTGTAATTTTTAGACATCAAATAATTTAATTTATTTATGACACAAAGATGATGCAGTAATTATCTTATTAATGAAATATTGACAAAATCGATAATATAAATACCAAAATAAATGTAATTTGAGACTTTTTATGAATTCCACTAATTTTCTAGGTTACTATGATATATTAGTATTGATTTAATCAACTTGGTTCGAACATATAATTCTGTTATGACTTTCACAAAAATCATATATCAAATAGTGTCAAAATTGACACAAAATAGTTTTAAAATCAAATATTATATTATTAATTGTTATTTTATTCCTAAAAATCTAAGGTTCGGCCAAATGACTTAGATAAGGATATATATATTAATAATAAACAATTTGGGGTTCGTTTGGCATGTTATAGTAAGTGTATTAACCATATAGTGAAAGAAAACAAAAAGACACGGTAAAAGTTAAATTAATTAACTTAGAGTTAAATCTAATTGATAAGGTTACAATAATACCCTAAACTTGTCTAAATCCTATTGGTTGATAGGATTTCGACCCATCCCCACTTTAGCTTCGAAATAAGACCCTTTGGAACCATTATAAACCGATTTTGACTTTAATATAAAATAATATTTTGAGATATTCCTAAGGTGCCCCTCTCCTCCCTTATAAAAGGGCACCTCCTCCCCCTCCTCCTCACACCAATTTGAGCACTCAAGCTCGGCCAACCCCTGCCATTTTCTCCTCTCCACTTCCCTAGAATAATCCTAGAGGTCCTGGTCTTCTCCAAAGACCAATCTTAGTTCCTTAAGTGGTGGATTCAAAGATCCGTTCCAAAGAAGAGGTAATATCCATTACCGATCTTTTCAATTTCTTTCTTCTTCAACTTCTTCTTCTTTAGTTGTTTCATGATAAAGCAATAACATCAGTATTACTTACATACTGATATGTTATTATAAATATGAAACAACCCTAATTCACCTTCTATCCATCCTATGGAAAAATGAAATCACCGCGCGTGCGTACGTACGGAATACCGTCTCCACGCCGTGGTGTAATCTATTTTCCACCATCACCTTACAAGGATGGGTATAATGGTGTAATCAGTAACTATATATGATTATTATTAAGTAATATTGATACTGAAATAATATATTTATATACTCCAATACAATTCCACGATCATAGGAACGATATCATCACTCGTGCGTACGTACGGAATACCGTCTCCACGATGTGATGCGACTCGTTCTACATGATCTTCATTTCATAATAATTATATAAATGAATTGAATGAATGAATATGGTATATACTACACTAATACCATTTTGCAAATGAATTATCTATAACCTAAAGATAAGAATAATAATTTATTCGACAAAACACGCATAAGAACAAAAAGTTATAAAGACCCGAGTAACAAGTAACAATGAAATATTACTAACAAGAAGCTAATAATATGACCATATATGATCTCATATCAATATGTATGATTCTGGAATAAGTCAATAACATTATTTAAACCATTATACAGGAGCTTCGGACACGAACAAAGCAAATCGGACCTAAGGTAAGGGAAATATCACAATCTCATTTTTATCCGAGATTGTTTATTCGTAAGTATTTACTGGGGTGTATTTTATCATCCACATCCATGTTTCATAAATATGTAATATTATTTCCATCCACCTACAATTTTTTAAATCCATTTTTACCCTTCGGTGAGTTTTTAGTAAAAGAAATGAAAGGAATCTTTTGTCGTTTTTCGTACGAGGTACTTTTTGACTTTTCCGACAAAAGAACGAGAAGAATGTTTTTTTAACTTATACGGCATGAATGGATTTTTAAAACATTACTTCAAAGAAGCTTCCTTTACAAGTTTTCAAGTTTATTTTTAATCAAATTCTTTTATTTTAAAGTTGTATGACATGTTATGAAAGGAAAAATGTTTTTGAAGAAGAAAGGATATTTTCCTCAAGAATTCAATTCAAGTGTTTTATCAAAATTATTTTCCATCTAAGATAATAAAGGGTTCTGTTTCTATCCATATTTTTACATTGGTTTGACTATGTTGTGATGGAATTATGTTTATGAATTCCTTTATCATATATGAATTGATTTATGATGTCATGATGTTTCAAGAATCCCATTTTTGTTACATGTGTTATGCGATGATGTATGTTTTATGATTATGTGGCACACATAAGAAAGGATTCATTATAAGATGGGTGGGACCTATATCTCTCTCCAATGCATTGGGTAAAGATTTTATATCTCATGAGATAGACATGTCTGGAACGGAAGGTTATTTCGGTTCAGTGATACAGGACTGAAACGAGGAGTGAACTCGGTTCAGAAAGGGACTTTGTCCACTAAGATAGTCTTGGCAATGAGTCATGACTAACAAGAAATGATTTTCCATGATTATGTGTGCATGCCACAAAGATTCAAGTTTTATGTTATGATTATGGGGATCTCATTTTCACTTCTATGATTTATTCCATGTTAAGATATTATGATCTCTTTTGCAGGTTTTAATTTTCAAAAAGATATGATATGATTTTTATTTCCTTTATTTGCCCTTGCTGAGCATTTGAGCTCACCCTTTTATGTTTTCTTTTCCCCAGGCCAGGAAGATGGATATTAAGTAGAATATGCTAAAAGGGACCCTAGATATGATGAAATAAATGGGAGACACTGTAGAAGATTTATGAACCAGTTGTTTATGTTTCCCAGTTTCTAAAGACACTATACCTATACGGTCCTTTGTGGTTTTGTCATATGTTTTAATAAGTGTGGTTCAATTTTGAAGTATTATCAATGTATGTAAAGTGTGGGTCGTTATAGTGGAGACGGTATTCCGTACGTACGCACGCGCGGTGATTTCATTTTTTGTAGGATGGATAGATGGTGAAATAGGGTTTTTTCATACTTATAATAACATATCAGTATATGATTGATACTGATGTTATTACTTCATATTGAAACAACCTATGAAGAAGAAGTGTAAGAAGAAATAATGTTGAAAGAATCAGTTACGGACATTACCTCTTCTTTGAAGCGCATCTTTGAGACCTTCTCTTAGGGCACTAAAATTGGTCTTTGAAGAAGACCAGGACCTCTAGGATATTTATAGGGATGTGGGAAAGTGAAATGGGTAGGGGTTGGACGAGATTGAAGGCTAAAATTGGTGTGAGGAGGAGAGGGAGGTGGTTCCCTTTTATAAGGGAGGACAGGGGCACCTTTGGAAATATAAGAAATATTAGTTTATAATAAGAAACAACCCCACTTAAAACTTCCTAAATGACTCATATCCGAATATTAGATGAGAAAAGGTTGTAATATAATAAACAAATAAAATTTAGACATTTTAGTAATTTATTTTAAACAGTATCAACTTGATTTATCCTTATTTAATCAATATAATTTTATTTTTGGTAATAACATTTTAAATTTGAAATTAGAACAAATAATTATTTATTTGTCGTAAATTTTCCATAATTGGAAACTTAATATGTAACACCCCGAGATTTTATGAAAAATATTCTTTTAATTTCATTAATATCTTGTGTTGTATGCTACACCATGATTACCTTGTGCTATACGCAACACCGTATTAGCTTGTAGTATACACAACACTATTCTTGGATCGTGTTGCACACAATTTTGATAATAGTTATTCTACGCAACATTGATTATATATATATATATATATATATATATTAAATGTATGAATAAAATATGGTTGTATTATGTTATAAGAAACAACCAAAGATTCTTGCACAACACGCAACCCTGACTTGGTTTGCATTACACGCAATCACGACCTTCCTCGATAGCGTGTGTTGTACGCAATACCGGGTTTTACTAAAAACGATATATTATTATAATATTATTATGAACTACCCATTATTAATAGTATTAAATAAATTTTGAATTTTATAACATTATTATTCATCTTACACATTTTCCAGAACATGGTATAAGAACAAAATAATTTTTTTGGGTAAAATAAGTATTTTTCAAAAAATGCAATTTTGCCTCCTTTTGATGGTGCACCCACCTTAAATATAGTTTTTGACATGTTTATAATTTCAATTTAACAAAATAAAATTCTTATTTGGAATCAAGAAATAAAAATTTACTTTGGATAAATTTTTCATATTATTCTGGTAACTTTCATATTTTGATGAATCGCAAAAACACGCTATATTTTACTTAAAAACAACTTTTTTCATCGCAATAATTTATATGGTTAAATTATAATATTTAATGGTTTTAAATTATAAATATAATATATTTTTACCATTTAATATAATGTATGTCATTAGCATTGATTTTAATTAAATTCGTAGGATAAATCAATTCAATCTTTTGCAATGTTTTAAAGAAAAAACCCGTTTTCTTTTGACAACGGGATTAATTTTAATTTAATTTCTCCAACTTTTGTGTATTGAATTTGGAAAAACGGATTCCATATTTGGAATCAGTGGGTCCAAATTATGTTAATAAGCTACTTTTTATTTTTGAGAATTATGAATAGTAACTACGGTAAATTTTATTTACCATAGTTAAAGGTAAATCGGGTAATTAAGGGTAAATATAATATTATAAAATTACCCTAACACGTGTCAAAATACTATTGGATGGCTAAAAGTAGACCCATATAACCTAAGTGTCGGATTAGATTCATTTTATGGACTTTTGACCATGAAAATAATTTAATTATTATTAAACCCCAAGAAAGTGACAACATGTCACTCTCTTAAATCTTATAAGTATAATAATTTTAATTTAGTGATAAACTTCATAAAACATCGAACATGAATAGTTTACAGAAAGATAATAAAATTATCTACATCATGATAATTTATTTAGAATTTTTAGGGATTAAATAATTGTCATTAATGGCGATACATTAATGATACAACAATTATTTATTAAGTGGGAAATAAGTAATATAGTTTTTATTGAAATAATAATACCCATTAAAAGGCCCATTAACCTGACCAAAACTTATTTTTAGTGTATATATACACCTTAATCATCCAATGACATAATATATAACCGTTTGGAGCCTTATAAAAGTGATTATGACACTTATATTATTTTATTTTAAATGATACCAAAGTTGTCACCTTCATAATTTAATAAATATAAAAATTTGAATGTTGTGATTTTAATATTATAAATTCGAGTAAAAGTATTATTTTGAAAGGTAATAGATGTATCTTCATAATAGGATTTTATTTTTAATTTTTATGCAAAAATAAGTATATTTAATAATTATACAAAAATGTTGTAGTAATTATTTTATTAAGAGATAAACCAAATAAATGGTTTTAAAAAATAATAAAATAAATATTATATGAACTATTTAATGTGATCCAAAAATTGCATAGATACATATGACATATTATTAATATATTAAAGCTTTTATTTCGAACATATCTTCTGTATATATTTTATTTAAATTCAAATAAATGAATAGTGTCAAAATTGACACTATTGTTATTTTATAAAAATAACATATTATAAAATTGTTTAAAAATCAAAAAAATATTTAAAAATTATAAATTTAAATTTATAAGGTCTATAATGTTAAAAAGTAAACAATTATGGAAAATTCACAACAAATAAGTAATTATTTATTATAATTAAAAATTTATAATTTTATTACCACAAATAAACATAAATAGATTAAATAAGGATAAATCAAAATGATAAGGTTTAAAGTAAGATCCAACCATGTCTAAATTTAATTTGTTGATGGGATTACAACCCTATAACAACTAATATTCTAATATGAGTCATTTTTGGAGGTTTTTAAGTGGGTTTATATTTATTATAAATTAATATTTTTAAGAATTCCAAAGGTGCCCCTCTACTCCTTTATAAAAGGGCACGTCCTCCATCTCTTCCACACACCACATTGATCCTTCAATCTCGGCCAAACCCTGCCCAATTCTCTTCTCCACTTACCTAGAAACATCCTTGAGGTCCTGGTCTTCTTCAAAGACCAATTTTAGTGCCCTAAGAGGAGGTCTCAAAGAGGTGCTTCATAGAAGAGGTAATATCCATTACCGATTCTTTCAACTTTATTTCTTCTTCAACTTATTCTTCTTTAGTTGTTTCATTAGGAAGTAATAACATCAGTATCACTAATATACTAATATGCTATTATAAGTATGAAACAACCCAATTTCACCATTTATCCATCCTACGGAAAACGAAATCACCGCGTGTGCGTATGTACGAAATACCGTCTCCACGCCGTGGTGTAATCTATTTTCCACCACCACCTTACATGGATGGGTATAATGGTGTAAATAATGACTATATATGATTATTGTAATGTGATATTGATTATTTAATATTATACATACACTTTAATACAATTCCACAATCTTGGGAATGATATCCTCACTCGTACGGACTACCGTCTCCACGACGCGATGAGATTCACTCTCCATGTTAACCATTCATGAATGATTATAAAGTATATATAATAAATAATAATGAAATATATGACATAATAATGATACTGGATTCATGTATATATATATATATATATATGTATTTCATTTATTTAATTCCATTCCATTCAATATGGAAATTAAAACAACGTTCATGCGTATGTACGCCTACCGTCACCATGAACGGTGTATTTCACTCCTTTTATCGATCTATAATATATATGTATATGATGAATATATATTATATATAAATCATGTTTTAAATTCTGGAATTATGTAAATCAGGATATAAGTAATAATATCAAGAACAACAAGTCAAAACAAATACGATAAATGAAATGATTTTACCCAGAACGCAGCTTTAACATAAGAACGGGTAATAGAAAGTCATAAGTGAAGCATATATGATATCATAACAATGAATATGATTCTGTAATAAGTGGATGAAATTATTTAAATCATTATACAGGAGGTTTGGATACGTATGAAGCATATCGGACATAAGGTAAGGGATAATTTTGAAAATCTCATTTTTATCCGAGATTGCTTATTCGTAAGTATTTATTGGGGTTATTTCTATCATCCATATCCATGTTTTATAAAAGTGTTTTCATGTATTTTTATAGTCTTTTTTACCCATTTTTGTCTTTTGCTACATGGTATGTAAGTAATCTTTCTTTTGTTTACTCTACAAGGTACTTTTTTTTGACTTTTCCGGCAAAAGTATGAGAAGAATGTTTTTTTAAACTTATACGGCATGAAAGGATTTTTGCGGTTTTATAAAGCCTTATTTTAATGAAGCTTCCTCCAAAAGATTTCATGACTATTTTAAACAAAATCCTTTTCTTTTAAAATTGCATGACATTTTGTGAAAAGAAGATGCCTTTTAAAGAAAAAGGGATATTTTCCTCAAGAATTCATTTCAAGTGTTTTATCGAAACCACTTTTTCATCTAAGATGACATTATTTCATATGTGTATGTTTCAAGTATAATGTCTCTATGATTCACATGGTTTCACTTCACTTATTTTGAAATGATATCCAATTCTTTTATATGGATTATGTGATGATGGGATAATGTTTATGAAACCCATTTTATTTATTGGGTTTTTATGAATGATGTATGTTTATTTTGTGGCACAAGTAAGAATGATTTCATTATGAGATGGGTGGGACCTATATCTCCCTCCAATGCATTGGGTAAATATTTATATTTCATGAGATAAACATGGCTGGAATGGAAAGTTAATCTGGTTTAGTAATACAGGACTAGAGTGAGGAGTGAACTCGATTCAGAAAGATACTTTTTCCACTAAGATGGTCTTGGCAGTAATGCCTTAGCTAATATGGAAATCATATCATGTGATTAATAGTTTCCACAATTACATGTTTTATTCCCATGCTATTTTATAATTCATAATGTTTCTTTATGATCTATGCCTTATGTACTTCAATGTTTTATGTCATTTTTCAAGATTTTGATGTTTAAACATTATGTTCATGCTTTTAAGTTCGAATGTATATGGTATGTTTTATTTTATCCATGCTTACCCTTACTGAGCATTGGAGCTCACCCTTTTTATGTTTTCTTTTCCCAAGGATATAAAGAAAGGTTTTAGGTAAGATAAAAAAAAGGGGAATATCTTTATGGGAGATGTTGAAAATCTTTCACCACGATTAGAAGATTACGTTCCAAGTTTCCAAAGACACTAAACTATTACGGTCCTTGTGTGTCTGTTTTTGTTATGTATTAAGTATTCAACTAAAGTAATGTAATTTCCATGTACATCAAGCCTTGGGTCTCTATATAATAACATTCTAGATGATATAAATTAAAATTAATAATTTTTAAATATTTTTTGTTATTTTTAAAAATTTTTATAATATGTTATTTTTATAAAATAACAATAGTTTCAATTTGGCACTATTCATTTATTTGAATTTAAATAAAATATATACAGAAGATATGTTCAAACTAAAAGCTTTAATAGATTTATAAAATTTCATATGTATCTAGAAATGTAGTGTAGAACATTATATAGTTCATATAATATTTATTTTAATATTTTTAAAACCATTTATTTGGTTTATCTCTTAATAAAATAAATACTACAACATTTTTTTATAATTATTTAATATACTTATTTGTTTCATAAAAATTAAAAATAAAATCCTATGATGAAGATATATCTATTACCTTTCAAAATAATACTTTTACTCTAATTTTTCATCTTAAAATCACAATATTTAAATTTTTATATTTATTAAATTATGAAGGTGACAACTTTGGCATCATTTAAAATAAAATAATATAAGTGTCATAATCGCTTTAATAATACTCCTAATGGTAAAATATTCTACCATTGGATTATTATGGCTTATATTTACATGACCAATAAGTTTTGTTCAGGGTTTTGTGGATTTTATGGTCACTATTAGTTTAATAAAAACTATATTCTTGATTTTTTACTAGATAAACAATTTCTGCATCACAATTGTGTCATAATTAATGATAATTATTTAATCCCTAAAATTTAAAAATAAATTTATATGATGTAGATAATCTTATTATTTTTTTCGAGACTACTCATGTTCAATGTTTCATGAAGTTTATCACTAAATTAAAATTATGATACTTATAAGATTTAAGAGAGTGACATGTTGTCACTTTCTTTGGTTTTAATAATAATTAAATTATTTTCATGAACAAAAGCCCATTAAATGAATCAAATCCGACCCTTAGGTGATATGGGCAATGTTTAGTCATCCAATTGAATTTTTTTCATGTGTTAGGGTAATTTTATAATATTATATTTACCCTTAATTATATGATTTACCTTTAACTATGGTAAATAAAATTTACCATAGTTACTATTCATAATTTCCAAAAAAAAGTATCATATTAACATAATTTGGACCCACTGATTCCAAATATGGAATTTATTTTTTGAAATTAAATACACAAAAGTTGCAGAAATTATGTTAAAATTAATCCCGTTGTCGAAAGAAAACGGGTTTTTGTTTAAAACATTGCAAAAGATTGAATTGATTTAACCTACGAATTAAAGGTAAAATCAATGCTAATGACATACATTATATTAAATTGTAAAAAAAATTTATATTTATACTTTAAAATCATTCAATATTATAATTTAACCATATAAATTATTACGATGAAAAAAAGTTGTTTTTAATTAAAATATAGCGTGTTTTTACTATTCCTTAAAATATGAAAGTTTTCAGAAAAATATCAAAACTTTATCAAATGTAAATTTTTATATCATGATTCAAAAGAAAAAGTTTATTTTGTAAAATTGAACTTATAAACATGTAAGAAACTATATTTAAAGTGGGTGCGCCATCAAAAGGCGGCAAAAATGCATTTTTTAAAAAATACTTATTTTACCCGAAAATTTTATTTTATTCACATACCATGTTCTAAAAAATGTGTAAGATGAAATAATAACGTTATAACATTCAAAATTTAGTTAATACTATTCATAAAGGCTAGTTTGTAATAATATTATAACAATATATCATTGTTTAGTGAAACCTGATATTGCGTACAACACACGCTATCGAGGAAAGTCGTGATTGCGTGTAATGCAAGCCAAGTCAGGGTTGCGTGTTGTGAAAGAATAATCCATTGTTTCGTATAACAGAATCCAACCATATTTCATTTATATATTGAATATATATATATATATACACTCAATGTTGCGTAGAATGACTATTATAAAACGAACGTGAAATTGTGTGTAACACAATCTAAGAATACTGTTGTGTATACTTCAAGCTAATATAGTGTGGCGTATAGCACAAGATAATCTTGTTGTAGCATAAAACAAATGACATCATATAAATTAAAGAGAATACTTATCCTAAAATATATGGTTGTTAGATTCTACCCCCCTTAAAATGAATTTCACCCTCGAAATTCATCGGGGTTATAAATCGTTTACTATTCATAGAAACCCACATCGTAAAAAGGAATACTAAATCTTAATTTTAAAAACTAAAGTATGAAACGTAACGATTACCCAATTTAACTCATCACTGGGTTTCCATATAGGAGAACATAGGTGAAAATATGGATATGGAAGAAAAATCTAACCATCAAGCTCTGATGGAGAGTGGTAGAGAACATGGCTATGAAAAAGCCATCAATCACAAAGATATAAATTTGTGATGATCTAAGGTACCATCTAATTCATCAGATATAAAAGCACTAGGAAAACATTTTTGGATTTCAATATCATTTCCCTAAAGTTGAAAATTTTGAATTAGAAGAAATACTTGCTTGATTTTGGTACAATCTCACTGTTGTTTGTGCTTTGAACAATTTCCACTTCATCTCTTAAAGAAATGAAGTTGAATTTGTTATTCATGAAGTGTTAACAGATCATATGATAGAATGATGGGTCATTCCATCTATTTCAAAAAAAGGATAGAAAAAGTTATCAAATATACATAAGTCTTTCTATGGTGAGATTAATCATATATGGTTCCTAAAATAGACTTATACTTCATATATCATACTGCTTAATATAATAAAACTTGTTTCTACTAAACAGGGATTTCATGTAGGCCAGTGGTAGGCAATAAAGGCCATTTGCACTTCGGTTGTGGGTTCGATTCCCACATCCTTGTCCGACGCGATGGGCTGTCGCCCGTCCTGCAGGTTGTCCTTTTTCTAAAACTACACTACTATAACATCCGATCAATAATATCAAAAAAAACTTCTATCCTTAAACAATACTATCTTGTGTCCAATATAATCCATTGCAATCTTTATCTAAAATACTTCGGTCCAATATCATAGTATAAAGAAAAATATTACTTGAAATGTCATCAACCAACCATCATTTATCCCACATTATCATGTTGGTCACATTCCAATCATGTGAATACCTTAATCATGTATTCTCTTGAAAATGAATATCCATTAAACCTTAGTGAAAACATGAATGCTGTCAAAAGTTAACTCATTCCACATACCAAAATCCAAAAATTCTATATACTCAAACCATGATATAACCTTCTCCTTATATCAGTCATGAGCTCATGAATACTATCAAACATTTAATTTTCTCCTTATCCCTTCATTATGCACATATCATCTACTTCCCAAAAATGCTGGTACCAATCATCGCACAATTTCAAAACATAAGGAAAGACAACAGTGTAACAATCCTTAGATGTCTCTTTATTCCATAGTACCATGAGATTACTTATATAACATTACACTTGATAAACATGTAATCATTCCACTACCTTCTTAAACCATTGACCGAGCTTCAACAATTCTTCCATCTCACATATCATTTGTAGTCTCTTCATCATCATCAACATAAATACTACCCATAAGACCATACTGATTCTCTTCATGAGACTTTCCCGTAGGGCATTGTTTTTCATAATGCCCATACATTCCACATTTAAAACATTTAACCATTGTTGATGTCGTAGCAATACCATTATCCATGTCCATGGTGTTAACTGAACCTTTTTCTTTGCACTTACTGACTTTGTGTCCTTCTTTTCCACACCCAAAGCATCTTCCAGTTCCTTTGAAACATTCTCCTTGATTCCTCTTCCCACATGATTTACATAGGGGAAATTGAACATTCTTTCTTCTATGATCATCATGAAACTCAATCTTTCTCTTATTAGCCGAGTCAGGAAACTTACCAAATTTGAGTTTATTGATAATATTATGAGATTGATGATTTAGAATAATAATGATGTTTGGACTTCCAAATACCATTTCATTTGGTTGTTCAGGAATAATATCATTCCATTGTCCATCATATCCTCCATTATTGTGAATCATCTTGTTTTCAGCAATTTTCTAAAACCTAAAAAGAATAGTGTGAGAGGCAAAAATCATGCTAAGGAAAAAAACATAGTAAAGGGGGAGTAACCTCAATATCTAACATCTTTGGTTAAATTATAAGATCGTTACCGTAGTTCTAGGACTATAACCTATACATATACTTGTCTTTAGGGACATCCCTAGACATACCTTAGAAATATTTCTAGGGATCTCACTAACGTTTTCGCAACCTAGTTTCCAAAGGTGAACTAAACCTTTCCTCTGATACCAACTGTAGAGACCTGAAGCATGACGTACATAGACATTAAATTACTTTTGTAGAATACTTAGTATATAATGAAAACAGACTCACAAGGACCGTAACAGTTTAGTGTCTTTGGAAACTTGGAACATAATCTTCTAATCGTGGTGAAAGATCTTCAATATCTCCCATAAATATCTTCCCATTTTTGTTTCCTTACCTAAAATCTTTCTTTTAATCCTGGGGGAAAAGAAAACATAAAAAGGGTGAGATCAAATGCTCAGTAAGGGTAAGCATGGATAAAATAAAACATACCATATACATTTTATCTTAAAAAACATGAACATTAAAAATCTTGAGCAATGACATAAAACATGGAAGTACATAAGGCATAGATCATAATGTAACATAAATCATGATAAAATAGCATGGGAATAAAACATCTAGTTCTATCATCCCTTAAGCACATGTAATTATTTACATAGTAGCCAAGGAATTGCTGCCAAGACCATCTTAGTGGACAATGTCCCTTACTGAATCGAGTTCACTCCTCGTTCCAGTCCTGTAATATTGAATCGGATTAACTTACCGTTCCAGCCATGTCTCTATCATGAGATATAAATCTTTACCCAATGCATTGGAGGGAGATATAGGTCCCACCCATCTCATAATGAAATCATTCTTACTTGTGCCACAAAATAAACATACATCATTCATAATAACCCAACGAATAAAATGGGTTTCATAAACATCATCCCATCATAACATAATCCATATAAAAGAAATGGATATCATTTCATAATAAGAAAAGTGAAACCATTTAAATCATAGAGGCATTATACTTAAAACATACACATATGAAATAATTTCATTTTAGATGGAAAATGGTTTTGATAAAACACTCGAAATGAATTCTTGAGGAAAATATCCTTTCTTCTTTAAAATCATTTTCTTTTCACAAATTGTCAAGAATTTTTAAAAGAAAAGGATTTTCTTGAAAATAGTCATGAAATATTTTTGGGTATGATTCATGAAAATAAAGCTTTATAATACCGTAAAAATCCGTTCGTTCCGTATAAGTTAAAAAAACATTCTTCTCGTACTTTTGCCGGAAATGTCAATAAGTACCTCGTACAAAAAACGACAAAATATTCCTTTCATATTCTTTACTAAAATCTCACCGAAGGGTAAAATTGGATTTAAAAAATTGTTGGTGGATGGAAACAATATTACATATTCAGGGAACATGGATGTGGATGATAAAATACACCCTAGAAAATACCAAAGTATAAACAATCTTGGATAAAAATGAGATTGTGATATTTTCCCTTACCTTAGGTCCGATTTTCTTCGTAAGTGTCCGAACCTCCTGTATAATGATTTTAATAATGTTATTGACTTATTAAAGAATCATATACATTTTTATTATATCATATATGTATCAATTATGACATTATATTACTCATTCTTTTGTAAATTCATGTTAAAGTAGCGTTTTGGGTAAAATCGTTTCATTTGTCGTTCGTGTTTTAACTTGTAATTATTTTTATCATTACATAGATCATGATTACTTACATCCAGAATTTAAAACCTGATTTATATTTAATATATATTCAGAATATACATCTATATAATTTATCGATAAATGGAATGAAATACTCCGTTCATGTAGACGGTAGGCCGTACGTATGCATGAACGTTGTTTTCGTTTCCTAATTGAATTGAATGGAATTAATTGGATGACATACATACATATATATATATACATAAATCCAGTATCATTAATATTTCATATATTTCATGATTACATATTATATATACTTTATAATCATTTATGAATGGTTAATCATTGAGAATGAATCTCATCACGTCGTGAAGATGGTATTCCGTACGTACGCACGAGCGATGATATCGTTACCATGATCGTGGAGTTTTATTGGAGTGTATGTATACTATTACAGAATGAATATCACTTTACAATAATCATATATGGTTATTATTTACACCATTATACCCATCCAAGTAAGGTGGTGGTGGAAAATAGATTACACCACGGCGTGGAGACGGTATTCCATACGTATGCACGCGCGGTGATTTCATTTTCCGTAGGATGGATAGATGGTGAAATAGGGTTGTTTCATAATTATAATAACATATCAGTATATGAGTTATACTGATGTTATTACTTAATAATGAAACAACCTAAGAAGAAGAAGTGGAAGAAGAAATAATGTTGAAAAAATCGGTAACAGACATTACCTCTTCTTTGAAGCGCCTCTTTCAGACCTCCTCTTAAGTCACTAGAATTTGTCTTTGAAGAATACCAGGACCTCTAGGATGTTTCTAGAGAAGTGGTTAAGTGAAATGTGCAGGGGTTGCCGAGCTTGAAGGCTCAAATTGTTGTGAGGAGGAGAGGGAGGAGGTGCCCTTTTATAAGGGAGGATAGGGGCACCTTTTGAAATATAAGAAATATTAGTTTATATTAAAAACCAAACCCACATAAAAACTTAAAAAATGACTCATATTAAAATATTATATGATATAGGGTTGTAATCTCATCAACCAATAAAATTTAGACATGTTAGGAATTTATTTTAAACATTATCAACTTGATTTATCCTTATTTAATCAATATAATTTTGTTTGTGGTAATAACATTCTAAATTTTAAATTATAACAAATAATTACTTATTTATTGTGAATTTTACATAATTGGATACTTAATAACATTTTAGACCATATAAAGTTAAATTAATAATTTTTAAATATTTTTGTGATTTTTAAACAATTTTATAATATGTTATTTTTATTAAATAACAATAGTGTCAATTTTGACACTATTCAATTATTTGAATTTAAATAAAATATATACAGAAGATATGTTTTAAATAAAAGATTTAATAGATTCATAATATGTCATATGTATCTATAAATTTTTGTAGCACATTAAATAGTTCATATAATATTTATTTTAATATTTTTAATAACATTTATTTGGTTTATCTCTTAATAAATAAATACTACAACATTTTTATATAATTATTTAATATACTTATTTGTTGCATAAAAATTAAAAATAAAATTCTATGATGAAGATATATCTATTACCTTTCAAAATAATACTTTTACTAGAATTTATCATATGAAAATCACAATATTTAAATTGTTATATTTATTAAATTATGAAGTTGACTACTTTGGAATCATTTAAAATTAAATAATATAAGTGTCATAATCGCTTTTATAAGGCTCAAAACGGTCAAATATTAGACCATTGGAGGATTATGGTTTACATTTACATGACCAATAAGTTTTGGTCTGGGTTTTCTGCATTTTATGGTCACTATTAGTTTAATAAAAACTATATTCTTGATTTTTCACTAGATAAACAAGTTCTGCATCACTATTGTGTCATAATTAAAGATAATTATTTAATCCCTAAAAATTATAAATAAATTCATATTATGTATATAATTTTATTATATTTTTGGAGACTACTCATGTTCGAAGTTTCATGAATCTTATCAGTAAATTAAAATTATTATACTTATAAGATTTAAGAGAGTGACATGTTGTCACTTTCTTTAGTTTTAATAATAATTAAATTATTTCATGGAAAAATGTCCATTAAATGAATCTAATATGACCCTTAGATGATATGGGTCGACTTTTAGTCATCCAATAGAACTTTTTCATGTGTTAGGGTAATTTTATAATATTATATTTACCCTTAATTACACTTTTTTCCTTTAACTATGGTAAATAAAATTTACCATAGTTACTATTCATAATTTCCAAAAATAAAAAGTAGCCTATTAACATAATTTGGACACACTGATTCCAAATATGGAATCCATTTCTCGAAATTCAATACACAAAAGTTTCAGAAATTATGTTAAAATTAATCCCATTGTCGAAAGAAAACGGGTTTTTGTTTAAAACATTGCAAAAGATTGAATTGATTTAACCTATGAATTTGAGGTAAAATCAATGCTAATGACATACATTATATTAAAGGGTAAAAATATATTATCTCTATACTTTGAAACCATTAAATATTATAATTTAACCATATAAATTATTACGATGAAAAAAGTTGTTTTTAATTAAAATATAGCGTGTTTTACTGTTCATTAAAATATGAAAGTTTTGAGAAAAATATCAAAACATTATCCAATGTAAATTTTTATATCTTGATTCAAAAGAAGAAGTTTATTTTGTAAAATTTAACTTATAAACATGTCAAAACTAGATATAAAGTGGGTGCTCCATCAGAAGGTGACAAAAATGCATTTTTTGAAAAATACTTATTTTACCCGAAAAATTTATTTTGTTCACATACCATGTTCTAGAAAATGTGTAAGATGAAATAATAATGTGATAACATTAAAAATTTAGTTAATACTATTCATAATTTCTAGTTCTTAATAATATTATAACCATATGTCATTGTTTAGTGAAACCTGATATTGCGTACAACACATGCTATCGAGGAAAGCCGTGATTGCGTGTAATGCAAGCCAAGTCAGGGTTGCGTGTTGTGAAAGAATATTTCGTTGTTTCATATAACAAAATCCAACCATATTTCATTTATACATTGAATATATATATATATATATATATACACTCAATGTTGCGTAGGATAACTATTATAAAACGAACTTGAAATTGTGTGTAACACAATCTAAGAATAGTGTTGTGTATACTTCAAGCTAATACAGTGTGGCGTATAGTACAAGATAATCATGTTGTAGCATAAAACACATGACATCAAATAAATTAAAGAGAATACTTATCATAAAATATTGGGTTGTTACAGACATACTCATAAAATAATTCAAATCCATAACTAACCCGATCAACAAATATTAAAACATTGAAAACATAATAATCATCCAAATCAATAATGAAAATCCATATGATATCAATATTAATCATTATGAGTGATTGAAACTATTTTTTGTTACTTAGAGCATCTGTTTCATAAAACCTTTTAAAACCCATTTTAATTGAAAAAATATATGGTTGGCATCCAATATAATCATTACCCAATTCGTTGGAGTTATAAAAAGGGATCACCCAACAATATCTGAGCTACCCCATATTGTATGTTGTATCATGATCACCTTGGGCTATCTGGATAACCCCATTGTGTAAACTATTATAGAATCACTCATCACTATCTGGGCCACCCCATCAAGTAATATTTTTAAGGACCACAGTGTGAATTAAAAACATGAAAAAACAATTATTCATCTTAAATTTAGACTACCACAAATGATACATGTTTGTCATGTTATATTATTTGAAACACAAATAAGAAATGAAAAATAAATAGATTCCAAATCATTATCCATCCAAAATTATCATCCAATATAACATAAATGGGTCTCATTAAAATATATTTGAAACATAGTTAACCTATAGGCAAGAAACACATTGTATAAAATATATATAAACTTGGTTAACCTATGAAATATAAACGGATTCTATAAATAACTCTTTGAAACCTGATTAACCCAAAAAATGAAATGGTTTTCATTACAATCTCACTGAAATGTGATTAAACTTTGAAAAAAATGTGTTGTACAAAAATATTATTGAAACATGATTAACCCAGGGATATAAAATATGTTCCATAAAAATATCATTGAAACATGATTTACCCATGGTAATGAAATGGGTTCTATAAAATTTATTAGAAACCTAGTCGACCCATTGAAAATAAATGGTTTCCATTACAATATATTTGATATAATATTAATCCATCTTGTAGTTAATGATGATGGTATCAATAAAAAATATCACCAGTTTAGTATAATTAAAAATAGGGTTTTTATATTGTCTAATTTAAATACCATTAATCTATTATTAATAATATTGTTAACGAAAATAGTATTTAAACATTCACGTGTGTTACATACCACATTGAAAATTTTGATTTGTAATCCACATGATGGAATAAAATTAAAAGAATATTATAATATCATGAGAATAATGATATTCATGATATTTAATTTTAAGTGATAGGAATATACACCCCATAAAAAATAAGTGTATAACATAAGAAACATTTCAAAGAAGAAAACATGTGACAAAATTGCCTTATCACTATGGAAACATTACAAAGGTAAACCCCATGAAATATTGACAATACAATTTATGTTTAGATCCACATAAGTTCATGTATTATAATCATATAATACATTCATAGGATTTATATACACCACAAAACCCAAAATATTGGTGAATTTGTTGTAAGTCTCGGATAAATAAATGTCAGACTATGAATCCCTTTAAAACTCTGGATACATCATAATAAGAGGCCCTAAAAGTAATAACAATCGAATAAAAAATTTAAATACCATTAATATATTTTAATTAATGTTATAATGTTAACAAATAATCATTTGATACCCCCACACAATAGAAGAATGCATTAATTTTGACATTTATCTCCCAGACGTAAAAAGTGACACAAAAAACCGTTATAAAGATTGTAACAGTGGAGTGAGAATAAATCAGTGAGAAAAATATGTGTGATAAATTTATATCCAAAAAATAAAATTTTAAATTTAATAAAAAATATGTAGGTCATTTCACACATATACCCATAATATAATAACTAATGAAATTGAAGTGTAATCCCATTAATTGAAATTGTGTTACGAAATCCCTTACCTTGAGTCTGATTTTTTATTCTTATTCATTGTATTCCTGAATAATATATTTATGTTAATTATTAAAATGTTTAAAAACCATTTAATTTTTTTTATTACTTTTAATTCTATTAAAACCTGTTATATTCAATTAAATAAACATTTATGTTTATGTCGGATTATTTGACCATGTTCTTCTAATGTGTCAAAAACGACTATAGTTGGTTTACTATGGTCATGGAGATAACAATATAAACATATCACAATTAATAATAATGAAATAATTATCCTATTTTCACATATATTTTACTTTTATAATCATAATTTTATTACTGTTATGAAAAAATAAGCAATGTTATCATCATGGAGATGGTATCTTGTATGTACGCATGAGTAATGATCCCATTTTCCATGATCATCATAGAAAGAAGGTAAGTAATGTTTATATCTACACATTTAAAATTATATCATAAATACGATATTATTTATATATATATATAATTATTTTTTTGTGGTTATGAAAAATTAATAGTCAGATCATTTTCAAGAGGTGGTATTCCACACATCCATGAATGACCTTATCGCATTTTAATTGTGTGAAATGGAAATAATAGAATGATATTTTTCATTATTAAAATATAAAATTATTTTTTTAATATATTAAAATTTTTCATTTTTTAATATATTTTAAGCCTTATTTAATACATTACTAGTTATTTGTGAACAAACCACATCCCTTTGTGGTGGTGGTAACCAACAAGTCCCCAAACAATGTTATCATATTCCCAAAAAATTAAAACCATGAATGTATGTGTTATATAATAATTATATAAGTATTAATAAATCATTAATAACATATATATAATATAAAATAGTATAAACATCATAAATCCCATCAATGAGAGGTGGTAAAGGAAAAACCAACAAAATCATTTTGCGAGGTGTTCGACCAACGAACACATAACCCAGGATTTCATTACCCATTTTATTGATGTGTGTGTAGGTGTAGATATAACCCTTAAAATATCAAAATATTATTATATTGAGGAAATTTATGTTATTACATTCTCCATGAATAAGAAGAATTTATGTGTTGTTGTAACGCCCCGACCCCAGTTACCGAGAGACGGTGCATTATTACATATCATATGCATGATCATAAGGAAATCATGTCTTGAAAGACCGATTAGTTTAGTATTGTCGGAAACAAGATTCATACAATATTTCAACTTCACAACTTGAAAATAAATACAACACTAATTTATTCCATTAGAAACCTCCAAGCCTCCTAGATTATTCTTGCAAGTCACACATAACTTACTTCTTTATATCCTGGGAAAATGAAACATAATAAAGGGGTGAGCTAAAACACTCAGTAAGGGTAAGTAATACAACAGAAGATATCATAAATATTAAGCATGGTGAATAATTGAAAACACATGTCTTAACCGGTAATAAACCTGAACGATTTTGTTGAAGAATATGATATGAGTAAATAATTCAATAATAAAACATAATCATGGGTATTCTACTAGTCGAATGACCACATGAACCACAAATATTATGTTCATAATGAGGTAATGTATAATGCCGAACATTCTAAAACATTTTTTCAAGGCCTCAACCAAGACCTCTAAAAATGATTAATGCATCGGCCAAAACAATATATCAATTTGGGAAAGGCCTCGACCAAATCCATGACTAGTTGTCTCATGAGACCTACCAATACATCGAGGAGCTATAGCGGGCTCCAACCATCACATACTAAGTTCAATACATTCATCATTTGAAAAGGTTGAAATATAATATAAATATTCATATTAAAACTATCATACAAAATGTCAATAAATTAACCACAAACCATGAATGGTATAAAAATATCACATCCACAGTCAAACATATCACAAAAACTTCAATATAATATAGATTATTTGTGTCATAATTAATCGAATTCAATCATGTATAAAATCTATCAAAGGATGTTGACATAGATGAAATAAAAACTATTTGATAGAAATATGTCTTTATTTTTTTGGAATCATTTAAAGTTAAATAATTATAAAAAACATTTATTTTGAAAATATTTTTATAATCTTGTAAGGGAAGCTTCGACGATGTTATTACAGTGGAAAATAGTTGCACCCACCGTATAAGTTAAAAAATAATTCTTTCCTTAACTTTGTCGAAAAGGTCATAAAGTACTTTTTTTGGAAAATGACGGAAATATTCCTTTAAAATCATTTTATAAAAAGAAAAAAAGGGTATAAACTACTTTAACCCATTGTAAAAATGTCTTAAAATACATTTTTATGAAACTTGGATGTGGATTATAATGAGGTCCCAGTTGATACTTACGTAAAAACTACCTCAGATAATAATGAAATTGTGAAATTAACCCTTAATTTGTACTTTTCCTTGGTCGAGGGTAGGTTAGCCTCCTGTATAATGGTGATATAATTGTTATTAAATTATACAAGAACCATATACAGTAATATGATATCATATATGATCTTCAAATATTGCATTGTTTATAATATTTTAGTAATATCATCATTTTGGGTGTTAACTGATTCGTTTTCCTTTATATACTTTGTTACGTATGTAATGTTTATTAAGGACAGGATATATCATATTCATATTCAGATTGATATTAATTCTTTAATCATTATTTTTAATCAACAAATTAAAATTAGTCTTTATTGGATACTATGGGGAATGAATCTCACCGCGTTTGTGGAGACGGTAATTCGCACGTACACACGAGTGACAATATAATCCTATTGATATTAAAATCATATATAATGGGATTTAATATTGTATATACAGAATCATTATAATTTTATATTTATTATTTTCATCATTTATACTCATTATTATACCCATCTAAATGATGAAGTGTTTGAATAAAAAACTACACCACGACGTGGCGACGGTAATCCGTACGTACGCACGTATAGTGTCTTTTTCATTTATAGGATGGATAGAATAATGAATTTGTTTGTACCATTTTTATAATAAAATAAAAATATAGAGAAGATACTGGATTTATTATTTTATAATGGAATCAACAAAGAAATAGGATGTGGAAGAAGAAATGAGCTTGTAAGAGGTGATGAAATATTTACCTCTTCTTCTGGTTCTTCCTATTGATTTGATCAAAAGGGCTCCATAGGATGGCTTAATGTCTAAATTAAGTCCTCTATGATGAATTTATGACACTTGGAAGGATATTTTTGTAGGTTTTGGATGAGAAAATTGGCATTGAAGGTGTGAATTTGAGTGAAGGGGAAGTTCCCTTTTATAAGAGGGGTGAGGGGCACCTATGGAAAAGATTGAAATATTATTTCATAATTAAATAATTTTTTGTTTATAATGGATCCAAAATGAATTATTTAAAGACTAAGGTGGGGATGTGTCAGAATCCTCTCAACCAATTGGTTTTAGACTGATTTGGGTCATTAATTAACATTATCTTTTAAATTTAATTCTTATTTAAATAAATTGATATTTACCATGTCTATTAGATTTTTTATATTATATAGTTAATAAACATACTATAAACTTGCAAGAGAACCCCAAGTGGTTAATTAATGATAAAAATATCATTATATAAGTCTTTTGTCTGATCATTATATTTTTAGGTTTATTATGTCAACCAATAATATTGTATTTGTTTTAAAAAGACATTTATGTCTATTTTGACACAATTTGGTATTTTGTTATTTTCTAAATTCATAACAGCATTATTACATAGAAAAAAGTATCTAATTGACCCAAAGATGTCATATTAACCTCTAAATTTAGTGTAATTCATAAATATTCTCAAATTACACTTTTTTGGTATTTATAATATCAATTATTTTAATGTTTCATTAATAATGTAATTACTACATCATTATTGTGCCATAATTAAATTTAACTATATAATGTCTAAAATTTATAAATAAAATACCATTACATATTAAATCTTCTAAAAATTCTAATTAATATTTATATTTGAATTTATCTTATGTTAAACCCTATATTGAAAATTGATTATTTATTAAACATTGATATTAACTCTTTTAACTCTTTTTTTATTAAAATAATAATAAATGTCCTAATCAAACCTAAGTGGGCCAAAGTGGTTCATATTTTATTTCTAAGGTTGTTTTTGTTCGAATTATACTTATCTAATAGAATTAGGACATGTTTTTGGGTAATCATAATATCATTTTTATCCTTAATAACCCTATTTACTTTTAACCGTAGTAAATAAAAGTAAAAAGTTAAAATTCTTCAAAAATTATTTTCATATTATTGAACCACATTTTTCTTACTAATATCAACCGTGTCTATTTTATTTTTGAAATTCCACTTATAGAATTAGTAAAATTATTTTTTATATATATTTAGAAATTCTACTAGGTGGTGGGTAAGAGACGGTAAAAAGTTCGATAAAATTTTATATATCTAAAATCATTATAAAATGACTCTAATTAATTACATTTAACCTATATAAGTATTATGTATATATTTAGAACTAAAATAAATTTAAATAAAATAAATAATTATTTAAATAAAATTTGGTTTTAAACAATAACTAATTGTTTTTCAGTATTCATCAAAAATTGAATGTTTTCAGAAAAATACCAAAAAATAACCCTAAGATATTTTTGATATTCTGAATCAAAAAATGAAGTCTATTTTGAAAGGTAAAATTTAAAAAAATTCAAAAAGTGTTTATTACTATTCAAAAAGAATGGTTTGATTGGTCACGATGTGTTAGAATATTGAAGTTGCGTACAATGCAATATATTGAATTATTCAAATGGAAATGTACTGTAGAAGATTGAGGTGTTACATTCTCCCCTCCAAATAATTTAGTCCTAAAAATTTCTTCAATATTACTGCATAACAATATTCAGGTGGTTCATCACCATAAGTTCCTCGGGTTCCCATGTTGCATCTTTCATTTTAAAGTTTATCCATAGAACATTTACCAGATGAGTCGTCCGATTTCTGAACACATGTTCTCTTGTATCAAGAATCTTTATAGGCTCTTCACAATAAGACATATTGGGTTCCAATTTTAATTTCTCATAGGTGGGAACATGGGTTGAGTCGGGCATGTATTTTCTCAATAGTGATACGTGGACCACGTCATGAAATTTGGAGAGACGTGGCAGCATTTCCAAATAGTAAGCTACAACCCCAATTGGTTCTAGAATTTAGAAAGGTCTGATATACATGGGAATCAATTTACCCTTCTTTCCAAATCGTATAATTCTCTTCCAGGGAGATACCTTAAAGAAAACATGATCTCCAACCTGAAATTCCAAATCCTTCCATTGGTTGTGAGCATAGCTCTTCATCCATCTTTGTGCTTCATTGATGTGGGTTGATATTACCTTCACCTTTTCCATCATTTCCTCAACATGTTCTGGGCCTACGAGTTTTTATTCACCAACATCATCCCAACAAGATGGTGTGCAACATCTCTTTCCATATAACGCTTTATATTTGTAACACCCGAGACTTTTATGTTATATAAATCATCAAAGGAATCTTTTTCTACACAACACTTGCTTGGCTTGCTTTACACGCAATCGCGACCTTCCTCGATAGCTTGCGTCGTACGCAATACCGAGTTTCACTAAACAACAATATGCTATTAAAACTAGCCGTTATGAATAGTAATAACCACTTTTTGAAATTTTATAAATTTTATTTTTCAAAATGGACTTCATTTTTGGACTCAGCATATCGAAATTAGCCTAGGGTGAAATTTTGGTATTTTTCTGAAAACTTTCAATTTTTGATGAATAGTGAAACCACTAAGTGGTAGGTTAAAAACTGAATTTTGCATAAAACTTAATTTTACCGCTTCTGTGAATGGAATTTCAAAAATCCGAGAGACACGGTTAATATCAAGGACTAAAATGTGGTTCAATGTGATGAAAATAATTTTTTGGTGAATAGTAACTTTTTACTATTTTTACCGCGGTTAATAGTAAATAGGGTAACTAAGGGTAAATATGATATTAATATTACCCTAACACATGTCCTAATTCTATTGGACAAGTGTAATTCGACCAAAAACAAACTTAGGAATAAAATATGACCATTTAGGCCCACTTGGATTAGATTAGGACATTTATTATTAATTTATTTAAAGAAGGGTTAAAATAGTTAAAATCAAAGCTTAATAAGTAAATCATTTTTAATATAGGGTTATACATAAGATAAATTCGATTGTAAATATTCATTAGGAAGCTAAAAAGATTTCCTACATGATGGTATTTTATTTATAATTTTTAGACATCAAATAATTTAATTTATTTATGACACAAAGATGATGCAGTAATTATCTTATTAATGAAATATTGACAAAATTGATAATATAAATACCAAAATAAATGTAATTTGAGACTTTTTATGAATTCCACTAATTTTCTAGGTTACTATGATATATTAGTATTGATTTAATCAACTTGGTTCGAACATATAATTCTGTTATGACTTTCACGAAAATCATATATCAAATAGTGTCAAAATTGACACAAAATAGTTTTTAAATCAAATATTATATTATTAATTTTTATTTTATTCCTAAAAATCTAAGGTTCGGCCAAATGACTTAGATAAGGATATATATATTAATAATAAACAATTTGGGGTTCGTTTGGCATGTTATAGTAAGTGTATTAACCATATAGTGAAAGAAAACAAAAAGACACGGTAAAAGTTAAATTAATTAACTTAGAGTTAAATCTAATTGATAAGGTTAAAATAATACCCTAAACTTGTCTAAATCCTATTGGTTGATAGGATTTCGACCCATCCCCACTTTATCTTCGAAATAAGACCCTTTGGAACCATTATAAACCGATTTTGACTTTAATATAAAATAATATTTTGAGATATTCCTAAGGTGCCCCTCTCCTCCCTTATAAAAGGGCACCTCCTCCCCCTCCTCCTCACACCAATTTGAGCACTCAAGCTCGGCCAACCCCTGCCATTTTCACTTCTCCACTTCCCTAGAATAATCCTAGAGGTCCTGGTCTTCTCCAAAGACCAATCTTAGTTCCTTAAGTGGAGGATTCAAAAAGGTGTTCCAAAGAAGAGGTAATATCCATTACCGATCTTTTCAATTTATTTCTTCTTCAACTTCTTCTTCTTTAGTTGTTTCATGATAAAGTAATAACATCAGTATTACTTACATACTGATATGTTATTATAAATATGAAACAACCCTAATTCACCTTCTATCCATCCTACGGAAAAATGAAATCACCGCGCGTGCGTACGTACGGAATACCGTCTCCACGCCGTGGTGTAATCTATTTTCCACCATCACCTTACAAGGATGGGTATAATGGTGTAATAAGTAACTATATATGATTTTTATTAAGTAATATTGATACTGAAATAATATATATATATACTCCAATACAATTCCACGATCATAGGAACGATATCATCACTCGTGCGTACGTACGGAATACCGTCTCCACGATGTGATGCGACTCGTTCTACATGATCTTCATTTCATAATGATTATATAAATGAATTGAATGAATTAATATGGTATATACTACACTAATACCATTCTGGAAATGAATTATCTATAACCTAAAGATAAGAATAAGAATTTATTCGACAAAACACGCATAAGAACAAAAAGTTATAAAGACCCGAGTAACAAGTAACAATGAAATATTACTAACAAGAAGCTAATAATATGACCATATATGATCTCATATCAATATGTATGATTCTGGAATAAGTCAATAACATTATTTAAACCATTATACAGGAGCTTCGGACACGAAAAAAGCAAATCGGACCTAAGGTAAGGGAAATATCACAATCTCATTTTTATCCGAGATTGTTTATTCGTAAGTATTTACTGGGGTGTATTTTATCATCCACGTCCATGTTTCATAAATATGTAATATTATTTCCATCCACCTACAATTGTTTAAATCCATTTTTACCCTTCGGTGAGTTTTTAGTAAAAGAAATGAAAGGAATCTTTTGTCGTTTTTCGTACGAGGTACTTTTTGACTTTTCCGACAAAAGAACGAGAAGAATGTTTTTTTTAACTTATACGGAATGAATGGATTTTTAAATCATTACTTCAAAGAAGCTTCCTTTACAAGTTTTCAAGTTTATTTTTAATCAACTTATTTTATTTTAAAGTTGTATGACATGTTATGAAAGGAAAAATGTTTTTGAAGAAGAAAGGATATTTTCCTCAAGAATTCAATTCAAGTGTTTTATCAAAATTATTTTCCATCTAAGATAATAAAGGGTTCTGTTTCTATCCATATTTTTACATTGGTTTGACTATGTTGTGATGGAATTATGTTTATGAATTCCTTTATCATATATGAATTGATTTATGATGTCATGATGTTTCAAGAATCCCATTTTTGTTACATGTGTTATGCGATGATGTA
Source organism: Viscum album (assembly GCA_963277665.1). Lineage (NCBI taxonomy): Eukaryota > Viridiplantae > Streptophyta > Magnoliopsida > Santalales > Viscaceae > Viscum > Viscum album. The sequence goes on along the minus strand of OY728164.1, from coordinate 122,745,530 downwards.
TGTTTTATGATTATGTGGCACACATAAGAAAGGATTCATTATAAGATGGGTGGGACCTATATCTCCCTCCAATGCATTTGGTAAATATTTTATATCTCATGAGATAGACATGGCTGGAACAGAAGGTTATTTCGGTTCAGTGATACAGGACTGAAACGAGGAGTGAACTCGGTTCAGAAAGGGACTTTGTCCACTAAGATAGTCTTGGCAATGAGTCATGACTAACAAGAAATGATTTTCCATGATTATGTGTGCATTCCACAAAGATTCAAGTTTTATGTTATGATTATGGGGATCTCATTTTCACTTCTATGATTTATTCCATGTAAGATATTATGATCTCTTTTGCAGGTTTTAATTTTCAAAAAGATATGATATGATTTTTATTTCCTTTATTTTCCCTTGCTGAGCATTTGAGCTCACCCTTTTATGTTTTCTTTTCCCCAGGCCAGGAAGATGGATATTAAGTAGAATATGCTAAAAGGGACCCTAGATATGATGAAATAAATGGGAGACACTGTAGAAGATTTATGAACCAGTTGTTTATGTTTCCCAGTTTCTAAAGACACTATACCTATACGGTCCTTTGTGGTTTTGTCATATGTTGTAATAAGTGTGGTTCAATTTTGAAGTATTAACAATGTATGTAAAGTGTGGGTCGTTATAGTTGGTATCAGAGGAAAGGTATAGTCAACCTTTGGAAACTAGGATGTGAAAGCCTTAGTAAGAACCCTAAGGATAAGTCTAAGCATAGAACACAATCTTAGAAATGGCCATGAATAACCTAGGATAAGACCATAAGCATGAAAATTTTATTCTTGAATTATGTGGTTTCCTATTATAATTAGTGTTGCTCACACTATTCTTCTTGGTTTTAGTCAATGGCTGGAACCCGAAGGAACCGTGTTAATGCGGAATGCGATGGGCAATGCAATGATTGTCCCCCTGAGCAAACAAACGATATGGGAGCTGGAATGAAAAATCTTGTAGCCATGCTCACACAACTTTATCAAGCTATGAATCATGCAGGATTTCCAAACGAACAAAGGAGGGAGCAACATTCTGTTGAATCCTTCATGAGGCAGCGTCCACCATCTTTCAGCGGGTCTACTGATCCATTAGTTGCTGAACAATGGATTAGTACTACTGAAAAGATATTTTCAGTTCTTCAATGTTCTGAGCATGATAAAGTCATCCTAGCAGTGTATCGTTTGGAAGGAGATGCTGATCAATGGTGGAATCTTGTTAAGAACACACGGAAAAGGGATGAAATTCAGTCTATGGAATGGGACGAGTTCAAGAACTTATTTTTCAATAAGTACTTCCCTCGTATTCTCCGAACAAAGATGGAGAAAGAGTTCCTTGAACTGAAGCAAAGGGATGATGAATCTGTTGGTACCTATGAAGCAAATTTTACCAGACTTGCAAGGTACGCTTCTGGTATTATTATCCAACCTGAGAGTAAGATCGATCGATTCTTTAGTGGCTTAAAACCAAGACTTCGAAGGGCGTTAGCCATAAGGGACTTCAATAGCTACGAGGAAATCGTTCGATGTGCTCTCAAAGTCGAGATGGAGATTGGAGTAACCCATCAGTCACATGGGTTTGATAAGAAGAGGAAGATGGAATTCAAAGAAAAATATAAAGAGCACACGGAAAAGAAGATGAACTTTCCCTTATGCTCAAAGTGTGGAAAGAAACATGGAGGGGGTTGTCTTAAAGGGACAAGTAAATGTTTTAAATGTGGAAAGGAAGGTCATCGGGCATTTGAATGCCGTGATAATGGGAAGAAGATGTCTAATGATGCAAACAAAGGAAGGGATACACAGAATGAACCTGCTACACTTCAATGTTTCAAGTGCAAGGAGATGGGGAATTATGCCAATCAATGCCCAAATCCAAGGGTTGATGATGATGGTCGACGTCAACAAACTCTTAAGGCTAAAGAAAAAGGAAAGTCACATGCAATTTCTATCAGCGATGTGGAGTACGATAACGATGTGGTGAAAGGTACACTTACCATCCACTCTAAAGTAGCAAATGTTTTATTTGATTCTGGATCCACCCACTCTTTTATTTCTGAAAAATTTTCTAAGGGTATCACCGTATTACCTCAACAATTAGATGTTGAGTTAGCTGTGACAACACCTAATGGCACATCAATCGCATCAGAAGTTTATAATTCTTCTCTGATCGAAGTTTGTGGGAAAGTGCTTCCTGCAAATCTTGTGATCCTTCCTTTAGTGGAATTTGATGTGATTCTTGGCATGGATTGGCTTTCTCTACATGGAGCTCATATCAATTGCCAAAGAAGGGAAGTCACATTTCATATTCCAGATCAACCTACGATCGTCTATCAATGCAAGGATGAACATAACCTTCCAGTGGAAATTTCTTCCATCTTATGGGTATTGATTCCACTAAATGAAGGTTATTTATCTCAAATAGTTGGTGAGAAACTCACGATTAAGAATATGCCCATTGTACGGGAGTTTGATGATGTCTTTCCGGAGGAATTACCGGGTCTTCCACCAAATCGTGAAGTTGAGTTTTCAATAGAACTCGTACCGGGTGCTTTGCCTATTTCAAAGAAACCTTATAGAATGGCCCCAATTGAGTTGCAGGAATTGAAGAAGCAACTCCAAGAGAATCTTGATAAGGGATTCATACGCCCTAGTGCGTCACCTTGGGGAGCACCTGTTCTATTTGTTAAGAAGAAAGATGGATCAATGAGACTCTGCATTGATTATCGAGAACTTAACAAGATCACTATCAAGAACAAATATCCTCTCCCACGCATTGATGACTTATTTGACCAACTACGCTGAGCTCAATACTTTTCCAAGATTGATCTTCGTTCAGGGTATCATCAATTAAGGGTCAAAAGGGAGGATATACCAAAGACGGCTTTCCGTACAAGGTATGGACACTATGAATTTATAGTGATGCCATTTGGTCTTACTAATGCCCCTGCTATCTTCATGGATCTAATGAATAGAGTCTTTAGAGACTATCTTGATCAATTTGTGGTAGTCTTTATAGACGATATTCTTGTCTATTCAAAGAGAAAGGAAGAGCATGAAGATCACTTGAAAATTATATTGAAGACCCTGAGAAAAGAGAAGCTTTATGCCAAATTTACCAAGTGTGAATTTTGGCTTCAAAAAGTTGCATTTTTGGGTCATATAATCTCAAAAGAGGGGATATCTGTGGATCCAGCAAAAACAGAGGTTATCGAAAGATGGTCAAGACCAACAACAGTAACTGAGATCCGAAGTTTTCTTGGTTTGGCTGGATATTATCGACGTTTTGTAAAAGATTTTTCACGATTATCTAATCCACTCACCAAGTTGACTCGGAAAGGAGTTAAGTTTGTCTGGACAGAGGAATGTGAAGAGAATTTCAAGGAGTTGAAAAGAAGGTTATCCAGTGCACCTGTGCTCACACTGCCTTGTAGTGGAGAAAGGTTTGTGATCTACAGTGATGCATCCAAGAAGGGATTGGGGTGTGTTCTTATGCAAAATGATATGGTGATAGCTTATGCCTCACGACAGTTGAAAATCCATGAGCAAAATTACCCAACACATGATTTGGAGTTGGCTGTGGTAATCTTTGCATTAAAGATTTGGAGGCATTACCTTTATGGTGAAAGGTGTGATATTTATACTGATCATAAAAGTTTAAAGTATATTTTCACACAAAAGGAGCTGAATATGCGCCAAAGAAGATGGTTGGAGCTGATTAAGGATTATGACTGCTCAATCCATTACCACCCTGGGAAAGCAAACAAGGTGGCAGATGCATTAAGTCGACAAGACCATGCTAGTTTATCCATGATGAGGATCACAAAAGATCCAATATTTATGGATTTACAAAGGATGGATCTTGGAATTATAATGGAAGGGGAAAAATCTTATCTTTCTCAAATGAATGTTCAACCATCTATACATGTGAAGATTAAAGAGGCACAGAAAGAAGATGTCGAGTTACAAAAGAAGGTGAGAAATGTTCCTGAATTCAACCTTGATTGTGATGGGATAATAAAGTTCAGGAATCAGGTTTGTGTTCCTCCCATCCCCGAATTAAAGAAAGAGCTGCTGGATGAGGCTCATAGTTCTTCATTCTCTATTCATCCTGGAAGCACGAAGATGTATAGGGACCTGAAAGAGTACTTCTGGTGGGATGGCATGAAAAGAGATGTTGCTGAATATGTCTCTCGATGCTTGGTTTGTCAACAAGTTAAAGCTGAGAGACAGAAGTCTAAGGGGATGTTACAACCATTACCCATACCCGAATGGAAATGGGAAAACATCACTATGGACTTTGTCACAGGACTTCCTAAAACATCCAAAGGCAATAATGCTATCTGGGTCATAGTTGATCGTCTTACAAAGTCTGCACACTTCATTGCTATTAGAGAGGATTTCTCTCTAGATCAGCTTGCCAGGATATATGTAAAGGAAGTGGTAAGATTGCATGGAGTACCACTTTCTATTATATCTGATCGAGATCCGAGATTTACCTCGAAGTTCTGGCGAAGTCTTCAGCATACTCTGGATACAGAGTTGAGTTTCAGCACTGCTTATCATCCCCAGACAGACGGTCAGTCTGAGAGAACAATTCAAACCCTAGAAGATATGTTGAGAGCTTGCTCTATGGATTTCAAAGGAGGTTGGGATCAACACCTACCTTTGGTGGAATTTTCTTATAATAATAGCTTTCACTCCAGTATTCAGATGGCTCCTTATGAAGCTCTCTATGGAAAGAAATGCAGGACTCCAACTTGCTGGGATGAAGTTGGGGAAAGAAAGCTATTAGGACCTGATCTCGTTGATGAAATGGCAGAAAAGGTCAGATCTATTCAACAACACATAAGAGCAGCTCAGAGTCGACAGAAAAGTTATGCCGACAACCGAAGAAAAGACCTAGAGTTTGAAGTGGGTGATAAAGTGTTCTTACGAATATCTCCCTGGAAGAGGGTTATGAGATTTGGAAAGAAGGGGAAGTTGAGCCCTAGATATATCGGTCCTTTTGAAATACTTGATCGTGTTGGGAAGGTAGCTTACCGATTGGAGCTTCCACCGAATCTCTCTCAAGTTCACGATGTGTTCCATGTATCTCTCCTGAGAAAGTACATACCAGATCCTTCACATGTACTCAGCTCAGAAGTTGTACCGTTGGAGCAAGATCTTTCTTATGAAGAACAGCCGATAGAGATTCTGGATCGTAGCGAAAAAGTCCTACGAAACAAGACCACTCGCTTGGTGAAAGTTTTATGGAGAAACCACCAACTTGAAGAAGCTACATGGGAGCTTGAGGATATGATGAGGGAGAAGTATCCTCATTTGTTTGTTGCAAAGTGACGAATTTCGAGGGCGAAATTCTTTTTAAGGGGGGTAGAATGTAACACCCGAGACTTTTATGTTATATAAATCATCAAAGGAATCTTTTTCTACACAACACTTGCTTGGCTTGCTTTACACGCAATCGCGACCTTCCTCGATAGCTTGCGTCGTACGCAATACCGAGTTTCACTGAACAACAATATGCTATTAAAACTAGCCGTTATGAATAGTAATAACCACTTTTTGAAATTTTATAAATTTTATTTTTCAAAATGGACTTCATTTTTGGACTCAGAATATCGAAATTAGCCTAGGGTGAAATTTTGGTATTTTTCTGAAAACTTTCAATTTTTGATGAATAGTGAAACCACTAAGTGGTAGGTTAAAAACTGAATTTTGCATAAAACTTAATTTTACCGCTTCTGTGAATGGAATTTCAAAAATCCGAGAGACACGGTTAATATCAAGGACTAAAATGTGGTTCAATGAGATGAAAATAATTTTTTGGTGAATAGTAACTTTTTACTATTTTTACCGCGGTTAATAGTAAATAGGGTAACTAAGGGTAAATATGATATTAATATTACCCTAACACATGTCCTAATTCTATTGGACAAGTGTAATTCGACCAAAAACAAACTTAGGAATAAAATATGACCATTTAGGCCCACTTGGATTAGATTAGGACATTTATTATTAATTTATTTAAAGAAGGGTTAAAATGGTTAAAATCAAAGTTTAATAAGTAAATCATTTTTAATATAGGGTTATACATAAGATAAATTCGATTGTAAATATTCATTAGAAAGCTAAAAAGATTTCCTACATGATGGCATTTTATTTGTAATTTTTAGACATCAAATAAGTTAATTTATTTATGACACAAAGATGATGCAGTAATTATCTTATTAATGAAATATTGACAAAATTTATAATATAAATACCTAAATAAATGTAATTTGAGACTTTTTATGAATTACACTAATTTCTAGGTTACTATGATATATTAGTATTGATTTAATCAACTTGGTTCGAACATATAATTCTGTTATGACTTTCACAAAAATCATATATCAAATAGTGTCAAAATTGACACAAAATAGTTTTTAAATCAAATATTATATTATTAATTGTTATTTTATTCCTAAAAATCTAAGGTTCGGCCAAATGACTTATCTAAGGATATATATATTAATAATAAACAATTTGGGGTTCGTTTGGCATGTTATAGTAAGTGTATTAACCATATAGTGAAAGAAAACAAAAAGACACGGTAAAAGTTAAATTAATTAACTTAGAGTTAAATCTAATTGATAAGGTTAAAATAATACCCTAAACTTGTCTAAATCCTATTGGTTGATAGGATTTCGACCCATCCCCACTTTATCTTCGAAATAAGACCCTTTGGAACCATTATAAACCGATTTTGACTTTAATATAAAATAATATTTTGAGATATTCCTAAGGTGCCCCTCTCCTCCCTTATAAAAGGGCACCTCCTCCCCCTCCTCCTCACACCAATTTGAGCACTCAAGCTCGGCAAACCCCTGCCATTTTCCCTTCTCCACTTCCCTAGAATAATCCTAGAGGTCCTGGTCTTCTCCAAAGACCAATCTTAGTTCCTTAAGTGGAGGATTCAAAAAGGTGTTCCAAAGAAGAGGTAATATCCATTACCGATCTTTTCAATTTCTTTCTTCTTCAACTTCTTCTTCTTTAGTTGTTTCATGATAAAGTAATAACATCAGTATTACTTACATACTTATATGTTATTATAAATATGAAACAACCCTAATTCACCTTCTATCCATCCTACGGAAAAATGAAATCACCGCGCGTGCGTACGTACGGAATACCGTCTCCACGCCGTGGTGTAATCTATTTTCCACCATCACCTTACAAGGATGGGTATAATGGTGTAATCAGTAACTATATATGATTATTATTAAGTAATATTGATACTGAAATAATATATATATATACTCCAATACAATTCCACGATCATAGGAATGATATCATCACTCGTGCGTACGTACGGAATACCGTCTCCACGATGTGATGCGACTCGTTCTACATGATCTTCATTTCATAATGATTATATAAATGAATTGAATGAATGAATATGGTATATACTACACTAATACCATTCTGGAAATGAATTATCTATAACCTAAAGATAAGAATAAGAATTTATTCGACAAAACACGCATAAGAACAAAAAGTTATAAAGACCCGAGTAACAAGTAACAATGAAATATTACTAACAAGAAGCTAATAATATGACCATATATGATCTCATATCAATATATATGATTCTGGAATAAGTCAATAACATTATTTAAACCATTATACAGGAGCTTCGGACACGAACAAAGCAAATCGGACCTAAGGTAAGGGAAATATCACAATCTCATTTTTATCCGAGATTGTTTATTCGTAAGTATTTACTGGGGTGTATTTTATCATCCACATCCATGTTTCATAAATATGTAATATTATTTCCATCCACCTACAATTGTTTAAATCCATTTTTACCCTTCGGTGAGTTTTTAGTAAAAGAAATGAAAGGAATCTTTTGTCGTTTTTCGTACGAGGTACTTTTTGACTTTTCCGACAAAAGAACGAGAAGAATGTTTTTTTTAACTTATACGGCATGAATGGATTTTTAAAACATTACTTCAAAGAAGCTTCCTTTACAAGTTTTCAAGTTTATTTTTAATCAACTTCTTTTATTTTAAAGTTGTATGACATGTTATGAAAGGAAAAATGTTTTTGAAGAAGAAAGGATATTTTCCTCAAGAATTCAATTCAAGTGTTTTATCAAAATTATTTTCCATCTAAGATAATAAAGGGTTCTGTTTCTATCCATATTTTTACATTGGTTTGACTATGTTGTGATGGAATTATGTTTATGAATTCCTTTATCATATATGAATTGATTTATGATGTCATGATGTTTCAAGAATCCCATTTTTGTTACATGTGTTATGCGATGATGTATGTTTTATGATTATGTGGCACACATAAGAAAGGATTCATTATAAGATGGGTGGGACCTATATCTCCCTCCAATGCATTGGGTAAAGATTTTATATCTCATGAGATAGACATGGCTGGAACGGAAGGTTATTTCGGTTCAGTGATACAGGACTGAAACGAGGAGTGAACTCGGTTCAGAAAGGGACTTTGTCCACTAAGATAGTCTTGGCAATGAGTCATGACTAACAAGAAATGATTTTCCATGATTATGTGTGCATGCCACAAAGATTCAAGTTTTATGTTATGATTATGGGGATCTCATTTTCACTTCTATGATTTATTCCATGTTAAGATATTATGATCTCTTTTGCAGGTTTTAATTTTCAAAAAGATATGATATTATTTTTATTTCCTTTATTTTCCCTTGCTGAGCATTTGAGCTCACCCTTTTATGTTTTCTTTTCCCCAGGCCAGGAAGATGGATATTAAGTAGAATATGCTAAAAGGGACCCTAGATATGATGAAATAAATGGGAGACACTGTAGAAGATTTATGAACCAGTTGTTTATGTTTCCCAGTTTCTAAAGACACTATACCTATACGGTCCTTTGTGGTTTTGTCATATGTTGTAATAAGTGTGGTTCAATTTTGAAGTATTAACAATGTATGTAAAGTGTGGGTCGTTATAATATGGTTCTATATGAATACTTGAATAAAAGTTGTTGTTATAGTAAAATTATACCAGAGATAAATATTGATCCCACATACCATGAAATTCAAGTGATCATGATCTCAACATGTCTTCTGAGGTTTGATTAGTCCATTCTGATTTTCCATCATTTTGAGGGTGGTTGGAAGTGCTAAAAAAAGTTCATTATCAAGGGCTTTATGAAGACTTTTATAGAATGTTGATGTAAAATAGGTATCATTATCAGAAACAATCGATATGGGTACTCTGTAAAGTATTACAACTTTATTAATCTACAGTCTTACTAAACGTTTATGTGGTAAATCTTCTCTTATAACAATAAAATGTGCTGACTTTTTAAGATGATCAACAAAGACACATATTGCATCATTCCTTCTAGGGGTATTTGGTAGTTCCATGACATAGGCCATCGTTATATTATCCCATTTCCACTTAGGTATGGGAAGAGGTTGCAAGAGTCCTCCAGGCTATGGCCTTCCATCTCTCACTTGTTGACAAGCCATACATCTTGACAAAAAATCATCAATCTCTCTCTTAATGATGTCCCACCAAAAATGTTCCTTCAAATCACTATATATCATGGTGCTCCAAGGGTGTACAGAGATATTGGAGCTATGAGAATCAACTAAAAATTCCCCTTTCGGATCAGTGATACCGAGGCCAAAAAGTCCCTTCCCAAATTTCAAAATCCCATCTTCATATATGAAGTCGATCATTCTCTCATCATTCACAAATTTATTCTTCTTTTGAAATTCCTCATCATCAGCCTGAGAAATTTTTATCCTTTATAGTAGAGATGGTTTGTCATCCATTTTAACAAGCATTGATGTTTCACTGTCCATGGTTATTCCCATATCCATCTTTACTAGATCCATGAAAATAGGATCCCTTTCAACTCTCATCTTGTTCAAAAATCCATGTTCCTTTTTCTCAAAGATTCTTCCACCTTATTTGCCTACCCTTTGTGGTAGTGTATCATGCAATCATATTCATTGAGTAGTTCAAGACATCTATATTGCCTCATGTTGAGTTCCTTCTGAGAAAAAATATACTTCAAACTCTTGTGATCAGTATAAATCTCACATTTTTTACCATAAGGATAGTGTCTCAAAATCATCAATGAAAAGATTACAACTTCTAACTCAAGATCATTAATATGATAGTTTTTCTCATGAATTTTCATCTTTTTGGATGCATAGGCAATAACTCTATCATTATGCATTAGGACACAACCAAGTCCTTTCATTGAGGCATCACTATAAATAACAAACCCATAAATCCCTGATGGTAGATTCAAGATAATATAATTGACTAATATTCTCTTCATTTCTTATAAACAATCTTCACACTCTTTTTTCGAAACAAATTTAACCCCTTTATGTGTGAGCTTCATTAATGGTTATCCAATCGCAAAAAATTCTGGATGAAATGTCGATAATAACCTGCTAAACCAATAAAAATGTGTACCTATGTCATACTTTTCGGTGCTAGCTGTTCTTGGATTGCCTTTGTCTTAGAAGGGTACACATAGATTCCTTCTATAGAGACAATATCGCCAAGAAAATAAATAACTTGAAGCCAAAATTCACACTTGCTAAACATCTCGTATAATTCATTTCATCTGAGGGTTTTTAGAATGGTTTGAAAGTGATTTTCATGATCTTCATAGATTTTGGAGTATACTTGGATATCCTCAATAAATACCACTAAAAATTCATCAAGATATTCCTTGAAAACACTATTCATTTATTCCATGAAAAATATTGGGTGCATTAGTCAGACCAAAAGGCATTATTGTAAACTCTTAATGCACGTACCTAGTTCAAAATGCTTTTTTTGGAATGTCTTCCTTCTTTACATGAAACTGATGATATCCATATCGAAGTTCAATCATTGAAAAATATTGAGCTCCATGATGTATGTAGAATATATCATCCGTGTGATCTATGGGATACTTTTTGTTTATTGTTATAGAATTGATCTCCCTGTATTCAATGCACATCCTCATAGATCCATATTTCTTATTAACAAAAAGAACAGGGGCTCCCCATGGATAAACACTAGGGAGAATAAATAACATATTACTCAATTCATCTAGTTGTTTATTTAGTTCTTCTAATTCCACAGTGGACATTGTATAAGGGTTCTTTGATATATGCCTTGAAACAAGAATTAAATCAATGGAAAACTCAATTTTTCATTCTAGAGGAGGTCTAGGTAAATCCTTTGGAAACAAATCAACAAATTCATGAACATTTTGTACATCGTCTATTTGAACATTATTTTAATCTTCCATAGTAATATCACTCTCTTCCTCCCCAATAATTTACTTTTTTTGAACTGATGGGGGTGGATATAGATATGAATGAGGTGGTGACGTTTCTGCTCTAAATATAAGGTACTCCATATCGTCATCGAAAATTGTAAACTATTTCTTCTTTCAACAAATTCCCATATCATCGTCTGAAAGCCAATCCATTCCAACGATTGTATCAAATTCAAACATGGGTATGATGATGACATGAGAAGATAAAGAACATTTATATGCCCTAATGGGAACTGATTCACAAAACATTGTTTCCATGATACATCCATTAAGAGTTTTGACTGAAAAATCCCTTGTAAAATTGAATTAGAAATATCTAATTTTCTTTGAAAACTGGGATGATATGAAACAATGAGATGATCCAGAATCAAATAAAACATTTTCTAAACTTGAAGAAACAATTAAATTACCTGCCACTACATCTATCAGAACTTCAACCTCAACAGTAGTGATCACATAACCTTGGACTTGATCCCTTTGCCTTTTCTGAGGTAAGTTTCCCAGATTCTTAGGACACTTATTTCCATAATGTCCCATCCCCCTAAAATTGTAGCATTGGACATTGGTAGAATCTTTATTTCCCTTACAATCTCCAGAAAGATGGCCTTTCTATACACATTTATAGCATACTCCATTTCCTTTTATACAAGCACCATGGTATTTCCTTCTATAATTATCACATGGTGGAAATTCAATTCTTCACTTCTTCCTTGTTTTTTTTATTTCCATTCCAATAGTGTTCAACAGATCTCTTCTTCTCTGGCTTTGATTTAAAGTCGTAAGACTTAGAGAATTATTTTTCAATCTTGATAGCACACGAGACAATATCTTCGTACAATGAGAAGGATTTGGATACTAATGCTTGATGGAGAAATAGTTTTAACCCATCAATGAAATGTTCAATCTTACTTCATGGGATACGTCTATAATCTGCAACATGCTTTTCTACCCTTGTAATGTTAGCTTTATACTTTGAATCATTCTCATCATATTTTTTCTTCAGACTCAGAAATGGCCATTCCATATCCGATCGATGGTCACGAGGAATGTATTTTTCTATGAAAAATTCGTTAAACTCCCTCCCTTCCATACTTGACACTTCTTCATCTTCCTTTTTGTTTTGAATCAATGACGTCCATTGATCAACATCCCCAGTGAGGTGATAAACATCCATGACAACATTTTCACTTTCGTTACTCCCTAAAGAGTGAAATATTTTCTCTAAGGAATTTATCCATTGCTCATCCCCTCATGTATTTGTAATCCCATTTAATGCTGGTGGTTGTTTCCTCATGAAGCGGTCTAACATTGATCCTCTGTGTTATGGATATGGGTTCTTTATACGAGTAATGTTATTATTCATAACCTATGTGAGTTGTCCCAGTATGGTGATGATTTTATCAACACCAGTTGCATCACCAGCTCCACTATAATTATTTTGAGTGGGAGAGAAATCCATGCATTGATTATGTTCATTGATACTATTTACATTCCTCCACTATGCGCCATTTCTAAACAACGGCATAATGTAGATTAGTTTATGAATCTATATACATAATTCTATAATTATAAAACACTTAACCTAAATTGAAAAGTTCATGGATATAATTTTTATTCATAAAAATGATTTATTTGAGGAAGTATATACTCATAAACCATTTCATAATTATGTGTAAAAGAAATGACAAATATCATAAGCATATCTCTTGGGATTGTCGTAACCAAGAGTGCAGCATGGCCCTTTGTTGTGCACCAGTTCCAATTCGAGTCTAGCTCAATGCGGTGTTTTCGGGTCTTAACCCTAGGTACATCTGTGCCAGAGCCGCCTCTACCTAGTTGTATCGAGACAAGGATGTATTGCTTAGAAAACTCCCAAAATTTCTATAGTACCAAAATTCATGGATGTTCTTATATATTAATCATCAAAGTCTATCTTAGGGCTATGTGCTCTAATTAGATTTTATCTAAATCTAGTTTCCTAGGTTTGTACGAAACTTCCATTGATACCAACTATAACGCCCTATCCCCATTTACCTAGAGTCATTGCATTAGTATATAACATTGGCATGATCACAATGAAATCATGTCCCGAAAGAACGATTAGTTTAGTATTATTTGAATCACGATTCATATATAAGTTCAACTTTACAACTTGAAAATAAACACATAACTAATTTTTTCCATTAGAAACATCAAAGCCTCCTAGATTATTCTTGCCAGTCACTCATAACTAAATTCATCATATCCAGGGAAAATGAAACATAATAAATTGGTGATCTCAAACACTCATTAAGGGTATGTAATACAGCGGAAGATAACAAAAATATTAATCATGGTGAATAACTGAAAACACATGCCTTTACTAATAATAAACATGAACACTTTTATAGACTAAATATGAGATGAGTAAATAATGCCATAATTAAACATAATCATGGGTATTCTACTAGTCGAATGACCACATGAACCATCAATATTATTTTCATAATGAGAGAATGTAAAATTCCATACATAAGGAACATTTGGTCAAGGCCTCGTCCAAGACGTCTAAAAATGATTAAGACAACGGCTAAAACCATAAATAAAATTGGGAAATGTCTCATCAAATTCCATGTCTAATTGTTTTATTAGACCTACTGATACATCGAGGAGCTATAGTGGGCTTCACCTATCACTTACTAAGTCTAATACATTCCTCATATTAAAAGGTTGAAATATAACATAATCATTTTTATTAAACTAGCATAAAAATTGTAAATAATTTAACCCTAAACCATGAATGGCTTAAAAATAACACCTCAAAAGTCAATAATATCAAAAAACATTCAATACAATATAGAATATTTGTATCATAATGAATCGAATTCAAATAAGTATAAAATCCTTAAAAGGATGTTTACATTGATAAAATCAAAAATATTTGTGAGAAATATCTCCTTCTTTTTTTGAAATCATTTAAAGTTACATAATTATAAAATAAAAAATTTATTTTGATTTTTTTTTAATATTGTAAGGGAAGCTTTGTTGATGTTATAACGGTGAAACATATCTGCACCCGCTGTATAAGTTAAAAAAACATTCTTTCCATAACTTTGTCAAAAAGGTTGTAAAGTACCTAGTTTAGAAAACGACAGAAAGATTCCTTTAAAAATATTTTATAAAAATTAAAACATGGGTATAAATTAATTTAACCCATAGTTAAATTTTTTTTAAAATACATTTTTAAGAAATATGTATGTGTATGACAAATTGGTCCCAGTAGATACTTCCGTAAAAAAACCTCTTATAATAAAGAGATTGTGAAATGAGTCCTTACCTTGTACTTTTACTTGGTCTTGGTTAGATTATACTCCTTTATAATGGTGAAATAATTGTTATTAAATTATAAATGAACCATATAGTGTTATATGATATCATATATGATCTTTTAATATGGCTTTTTTAATAATATTTTAGTATTATTTTCATTTCGGGTGTTAACTGATTCATTTTATTTTATATGATTTGTTAAGTATGTAATGTTTGTTTGGAATAGGATGTATCATATTAATATTCATAATGATATTTATCCTATAAACATTATTTTTAATCATCAAATGAATATTATTCTTGAATGGATACACGTGGAATAAATCTCATCACGTTTATGGAGACGGTAATTCGTACGTATGCACGAGTGAAAGTATCATTAATTTGATATTAAAATCAGATATAATTTTATGGAATATCATATATATAGAATAATTATAATGTAATATTTATTATTTTCGTCATTTATAATCATTATTATACCCATCCAAATGATGAAGTGTTTGAAAAACAAACTACACCATGATGTGGAGATGGTAATCCGTACGTACGCATGTATGGTGAATTTTTCATTTATAGGATGGATAGAATAATGAATATGGTTGTACAATTTTTATAATTACATAAAATTATATAGAATAAACTGGATTTATTATTTTAGAATAGAAACAACAAAGAATGAGAAAGTGGGAGAAGAAATGAACTTGAAAGTGGTGTTGAAATATTTACCTCTTCTTTGGGTTCTTCCTTTTCATTTGATCAAAAGGGATCCATAGGATGGATTTCTGAAAAAAGGAAGGCCTCTAAGATGAATTTAGGACAGTTGGGAGGTTATTGGGTTGGTATTGGCCAAGCCAAATGGTTTTGATGTTGAGAATTTGATAGAAGGGGAAGTGCCTTTTTATAAGAGTAGTGAGGGGAACCTTAGGAAAATATTGAAATATAAATTCATAATAAAATCATTTTATGATAAAAATGGCTCCAAAATGAATTATATAATATATAAGGTCGTTATGGGTCTCAAAAAATCTCAACCAATAAGTTTTAGTCTTGTTTGGGTCACTATATTAACTATATAATTGAGATTTAAATCTTAGATAAATAGTTTGACATTTACCATGTCTCTTTGTATTTTTATATTATATGGTCTATAAACATACAATAAACATCCAAGAGAACCCCAAGTGGTTCATTAATGATACAAATATCATTATATATGTCTTTTGGCCAATCATTATATTTTTAGGATTATTATATTATCCAATAATATTGCATTTGTTTTAAAAACTCAATTATGTCAATTTTGACACTATTTGGTATTTTGTTTTTTCCAAAATTAATAACATCATTATTACTTCGAAACGATTTCATTTAATCAACCCTAACATTTCATATTAACTTATACAATTACTGTAATTCATAAAAAATCTAAAATTACATTTATTTGGGTATTTATAATATTAATTATTTTAATATTTCTTTAATAAGGTAATTACTGCGTCATCATTGTGTCATTAATAAATATAATTATTTAATGTCTAAAAATTATAAATAAAATACCATTTTTTAGGAAAAAATTTTATCTTTCTAATTATTTTTTATAGTTTAATTTATCTTATGTATAACCCTATATTAAAAATGGTTTAGTTATTAAACATTGATTTTCACTCTTTTAACTCTTCAATAAATAAAATAATAATGAATGTCCTAATCAAACCCATGTGGACCAAAGTGGATCATATTTTATTCCTAAGGTTGTTTTTGGTCGAATTATACTTATAAAATAGAATAAGTACATGTGTTATGGTAATAATGATATCATTTTTACCCTTAATTACCCTATTTACTTTTAACCGTTGTAAATAAAAGTAAAAAGCTACTATTCACAAAAAATTATTTTCATCTTATTGAACCACATTTTACATACTGATATCAACCGTGTCTCTCGGATTTTTTAAATTCAACTCACAGAAGTGGTAAAATTATGTTTTATACAAGTTTTTAAATTGCTCCTAGGAGGTGGGTAAAAGACGGTAAAGAGTTCCATAAAATATTATATATCTAAAATCTTTATAAAATTACTCAAATGAATTACATTGAACTTATATAGGTATTATGTATATATTTTGACCTAAAATAAATTTAAATAAAATAAATAATTATTTAAATAAAATTTTGGGTTTTAAACAATAACTCAATGTTTTTTCACTATTCATCAAAAATTGAATGTTTTCAGAAAAATAAAAAAAATTCACCCTAAGTTAATTTCATTATTCGGATTCAAAAAATGATGTCCATTTTGAATGACAAAATTTATAAAATTTAAAAAAGGGGGTATTACTATTGCCTTATTCAAAGGGAAACGTACTGTAGAAACTTGGGGTGTTACAGGTGATTAATGTTATAAAACAGAAGTACCAATTAATGAATGTTACCTCTTCTTCGAGTTACTCTGTTTGTTTTCACCAATCCACTTCCATGGATTTCGTTCTAACAGATTTTAGGATTCTAGGTTCAGAGGATATTTAGTGGGAAATATTTTTATAAGGGGATTTAAGAACCAATGGTCTTTATAGGTGTGATTATGTGGAGATTATTGGTGACCTTTTATGAGTGTGGGAGATGACATATTTGGTACTTTTAAAATGAAATTTCACCACGACCATGTGTTTAACTATCAACAGGATCCAATAACACAAAGAATTTGGTGATAGATGTTTAATGGTCAAATTATGGTCTTCCAAAGTGTTTCATACATGTTTGTGGTAATTTTTACATTTTGAGATTACATTATTACCACAAACAATCCTTATTATTACCTTAATCGATGTAATTTTTTTTAAATTACATTCACTAATATTTGTGGTAAAAAACTATGTTGAAATTTGTAGAAATTAAAATTATCATGCTTCAAAATATGAAATCCATTTTTTCAAATTCAAATCATATAAGTGGACTGATTTTATTTAAAATTAATCCCACATAAAGAATGAGAAAGTAGGTTTTAGAACTGAAAATTTGAAAATATAGATATGTTATTATATTCAATTTCAATGAGAAATTTAATAAAATGAACTAAGTTGGATTAATTTAAAAAAATGATCTAATTTTACTTTAATACAAATTAAAAATATAAATTATTACTATAAATTATTTAGAGAGAATGTAGTTATGAATTAATGTTCAGAATTAATTACTTTTATTCAAAATATGAATGTTCTCAGAAAAATTATTAAAATTCATCCAGTGTAAATTTTGTTAAAATGCTGAAAATTTAAATTTTATTGATACAAATAAAATTGAATAAAGTTTCCAATTTTGTTTTTATATCAACTACACCATCAAAAGATGAAAAAAACTGCTTTTACAAAAAATAAGGGTTTTATGGGTGATATTATAGTTGTTCTTATCTTATTCATAATAAATCTATTGGATGAATGAGATACATTTATAAACACTTGTAAAAATAATTTAGTTATTCTTAATCATACTATAAAATTTGATGTATAGGTGATAAGTTCAATAATAAATGATAATATTAATAGTATATTATTGTTTGGTATAAATCGGTCTTTCTTGCAAGACCATATTTTAGAACAAACTCATAGTTATTTGTAATTCAATATATCATCTTGAAATGGTTTCCACACATCGGTTCCTTGATCTAGTCAGTCACATGACCTCAGTCGCACCACACCATATGTCTGATGTATCGAACTGGAAGTTAGGGTCTAATTTAGATCATGGGGATACTATACCCTCATTATCAAATATTTACAACAGTGTAAATCAAAAAGCATTAGCCATATGATATATCCAGTAATCAAACCAAACTAGTATCCTATGATTATAAAAATAGGAGTAAAATTTCCCAAACTAAAGAAGTAGATATGTCATGAAAAATATGTGACTAGTATAAAATGAAAAAACAAAATATAGACAAAATGACACAGCCAATTGGGGACCAACACCTATCAAGTTCCCTCATCTATGCTCTATCCCAACCAAGACATCTATCATAAGACTATTTCCCACATATTCACCTAAAAACACGATGTCTACTTGGGTACCAATCAAATAATACATGTAGGGTGTGAGTACAACTCAATAGGAGACACCACCAAGGGCCTCTAAAATAATATCCAGTCCATAACAGTGGATTTAGTTATATAGAAAATAAAATAAAATAAATAATGTAAATAGATTTCCTGTATTTAGTTATTCATTATTAACGACCTAAGTCATCAAGATTCCAATGACACTTTAACCACAAAACCAACTTCAGCCCATGTCGGTATCTAGACTGTAATGTAATATCATGGATATCAATTATCATTTCATTTCAATTTATATTCCAGCCAATTGGAACTATAGTACAATTCAAAACAATTGTGCATAGAACTCAATTCCTAGTACCCCATGGGTATTTGAAGTAGCTATTCATGTCCCAAAAATCATTTATCAAATAATCACAAAAGTGAAATTATGAAGTAGTAGTCCATCTCAGACATTCAATTATAAAATATCACAATAGTTGGATTTGAGAAAACAATTAATGTAACAAATTCATTTATCATAATGGAATTTTTATGAATTGTTCCATGTCCTATCCACATTTATCAATTTACCACAATGTTATTTTAAAGAAATAGTCCATCTTCCACACATTTTTTTCACATTATCACAAAAATCACATATATCCCATCAATAAATATAAATCTAAATTAAACCATTTTCAAACATTTCACAACATGGTATCATCACAATTCTTCACAACAACCTCGTTCATCAATTTAATCAAATGAAAAATATAAACAATTCACTATATAACCATTTATTATTATTAAATCCTTATATCCCATTAATCCATATTTTTTATGCCACCCATATCATAATATCCAACTTACAATTAATTCACATCATATTAATTGACTATTTATGTAATGTCCCAGATTTTTTGTATATTATTTTTAAATATAATATTGAATTAATTTGAGACCAGGCGCAAAGACGGTGTGTGATTATGAGGATCGATATTCTTAGAATAAATGTTTGAAATATATTAAATATATTAATTATATTAAATAGGATAAACGTGCAGTTTTCCTGAAAAAGTGTAATAACTTCTAAATTGGTGCCTAGATCAGAAATACTATGGATCAATTGCGTTCATAGTAGAGACTTTACCCTATGTGAGGCCTAACAACATCCGTTGTGGTTTGGATATGAAAGTATGTTATTGAATAATTATAAAAATAAAATAAAATAAATATTCATTATATTTTCATTTAATGAACATAGTGACAGAATATTTTAAATAATCTATTAATCATAATTTCTAGTGATATCTGCAAAACCATAAAATTCTCCAAAGGAGTGTAGTGGAGACCCATTATAGAATCCTGTTGATAGAGAATGAGAACAAATCAACGGTTTGGGAATCCCTGTGCCAATGGGGTTGGAGGATCTCATCGAATGGCAGCACAATTCTCATTCGTTAGCAATCGATCCTAAACTAGGTTAGGGTTTTTTGTTTTGATTTTTTTCCCAATTCCATGATTAAAGTATTAATGTGGATAAACCCATGAACATGTTGACCCACAAATTGTCTCTTCTTATGGGAGGGTCTAATTATCAGTTTGGATTTTGGGCTTGATATCATACTTGTTTTTCACTATTCATTATCCTCTTAAGGGGTGCAGATTAACACCTTAACAATATATAGTGGAGTTTTGTTCCTAATTTTATTATAATATTTATTCTTCCCTTTTATAAAACCACATTCTTCGTGTTCTTCATGGGGTTATGAACAACTGATAATTGCGCATCCGTTCAGCAACGCATTGATCCCAAACTTAAGATCTGACATTGTGATTACCCATACATGGTGAGAAAACAATGGAGGATGATAAATCGATCCAAATCGAAAGAAATCGTTCCTTGACTGTTCTTCTCACGGATGATTGAAACACGTTCATGGAGCTGATCGAAGGCAAGAATCTTACATTTTCTATGTTATCATGACATGAAGACTTCATATCATCATTTTCAAGGTGATCATATTTCTGAATTGAAGGATCTATGATCACCCGAGGCACTCCGATGAAGAACTAGAGTTCATAAAAGTCAAGAATAACATGGTGTGTTCTTTGATTAACACAACGTGTGGAGTCAGCCCTGCGGCGTCTAGGGTTTTGTGATGTAGGAAGTGATGACAAATTTTGGGGAAAATGTCACACAGTGTGTGGGTCATTACACGTTACATGGAACCATGTATCTCAGATGATACGTGGATATAAGGAAGAGTACACAACATGTACATCACCACATGTTCAGACTAGGCTAGATACATGTGTTACCCTGTGTACTGGTACATGGCTTATCATACACTGGTTGAAGCCATTTATGTGCACACGACCAGAATTCACGAATCTTCCCTAAGATAATAGGACACGACGAGTCACTGTCATTCAGACCATGTATATCACTTTCTACAAGACAAGCTCTTAGACACATTACATTGCACACCACAGTACCCAGGGTATGAGGAAATGGTCTGTGACATTTGAACATGTCATGTACATTTCGGTACATTGTTTGGTCTTCTTTTCCACTATTCCATTGACATGTTTTTTTCTGTTACATCCCCCCATTTCATCATTCCCTTGAATATTAGGTATCATTTACTATTAACATGACTATGACCCATTCAGTAGGACTTTCCTGGATAGAGTCGGAGTCCCTCCGAGAGGCCCAGAATGAGAACCTCTATCCATTCCTTCCCCTATGTAGAGTCAGCTTATCGGTGTGTCCTATCATACCAGATGTCATTCATCTACTTATAATGTGAATTATTGATGTTTTTTATTATACAATAAGGCCCTATAAGTGATCGGGATCCATGTATCATTATCTTTCCCCTCTATAGAGTGAGTTCTCCCAGAATGGGTGTATCGTGATTTTTCATATTCATGAGTGTGTTCGCAAAGAATGAGTGTATATATATCTCTCCCATATGAAAATTCTCAACATACTATACATCTCGGATGGACATCAGCCAGGTTAGCATACTCAGTACTGATTTCTCTAGGATGAGTTCTTTTTTAATCATTAGACTGAATAACTAGCATGTGTTTGTTGTTGTTGTGACTTACCTATTGACTATAGGTATGGGTTTTGAGTATATTTGGATGTTTCTCTTGTTATGTGTTTGGTAGAATTATATTGTGTAGAGATATTTGTATATATACATTGTCTACTACTTTGTGGTTTTTTGGGTCCTCTAATAGGTATTGTTACAATAACAGTTTCATGTGATTTGACCACACGTGTCTTGTACTATACCGATGAGAAACCATTTTATAATTTTTAGGGATATCAAGGACTCGGACAAGCTTTTTGAGATTCCCTACATGTGGAGGTGTTCTTTTCGGGTTGAAAAACATTCCCAGTACCTTTTTCTTTCTTACATGTTGGACTTTTTAGTTTTCAGAGTCATTCTTTTTTTGGTATTGTAGTATAGACTAGTTTATATACCGCACATTACTTTCCATCATTCTCTATTGGATGTGTATAATTCTATGAATTGAATTTGATACCTATTAGTTTTTTATATTTCAGCATTTTTGGTCTTGGATATGTGTGCATGTGTACGGGTACATATGCGATGTGTCCCATGTTAGTGATGTTCGATCTTTGTGCTAGTCACTAGCCCATATCCTATTGGTGGCCGGATTGGGGAGTCATGGTGTGGGCCCCACTAGGAAAGGTCATGAAAGAGTGGCATCATAGGGGATTAGTTCGACTTTGTGACTTAGATTTTGTAAATCTGGTTTGGGAAAATAGTGTTAAGTGTTTCAGGTTTGACATTCAGGCCTAGGACTCTAGTGATGGTGTGGCAGCCAATGTATCCATACACCAGGACTCTGATAAACCATCTTTTCGACTCGATACATGAGAATAATAGTTCCTTGGAAAATAATGGTACATGATTCATATAGGAATGGGTTATGGTTTCAATTTCATCTTCATTAATCTATCCATATATACTCATTGATCATGGTACATTTTTTAATACAGGATGCCTCAGTGACGCATAACTGCTAGGGTTCAGCAGATCGATCATGAGGTTGATTGCCTCACTGATGATGCCCTTATAAAGGGTTCAGTTTCCCAATGAAACCTCCAGGTGGTGCACCAGCCATGCCCTCACATTGAGACCAGCACAAGGTACCACAGTACCAGTGCATGAGGTGTGTGTGTTGAGAATTATTTACATGTTTCAGAATCAGAGACCCCTCATGTTCCAAGGAGAGTCTAACGCATGACTAGATGAGGACTGGAAATAGGTGGTGACCCGAGTTTCCCATCTACTCAATATACTAGTGGATCAGATGGTGGTATTGGCTATGAGCCTACTTCACTATTCGGCAGGAAGGTGGTGGGGTTTAGTTACCCGATCTTACGACGAGGCGAATATTTCATTGGTGGAGTTTGAGAACCTTTTCAGAGAAGTTTTCTCACTTTACAAGCTAAGATTTATGCATATCCAATAGCTTCTAAGGCTTCAATAGGGTGACAAGTCGATATTTGAGAATTCATCAAGGTTTGATAATATATTAATGAAATATATAGATATGGATGGGGGTCTGTACTTCAGGGATCTAAACATCGATCAAGGTATGCATTGAGACATTAGAGCTTGGGTTACCCTGTTTGGAATTTCTATTTATTCCGGGGTTCTTGAGGATGCTCTGGTGGTCAATTGTTTCTTGGCATAGTGGATATAGCTAGTGGTTATTAGCTGTAAGAATGAATGACTAAAGACCTCGGAAAAAGGTAGGTAATGTTAGCCTCAAAAACCTGGATGTGGGAGACGTTTCAAGAGAATGACCCAAAATAGAGGACATACCATTTATGGCTCGCAAATTGGGTCTATACATCCTAGAGAGGGGTGGTTCTATATATGTGACATATGGGGAAATCCAACATGAAACTATGCATCCCATCGTGATACTAACAATATTAAAGTGACTAACCCATCATGGATGAGGCTTCTACCGAATAAAGAAGATCTGTAGGGTGGAGGATGTGGTAGAGGATCTTGGCGGGAAGTGGGAGATAGTCAATGCTTCAATACTTTACCACCCGCACCCCAGACAGACCATTCCAAGTTCAGGGATCTGGAGGTTTCAGGTGGGGACATCTGCATATGGTCAGAGATTATGACCTAGTAGTTCCATGGATGATTTTAGTTATGATATATATTGTTTTGACCTTTATCATCCTTTGATATACATAAGTGATAGTCATTCATTTAATTCCAATTATGTTGATTACAACTCGTAGATTATGATTAAATGATTTAGTAGACCATAATGTATAGAGACTTCTAATAGTGGAGACCCAATGATCACACGCTATAGACAATAGTGTGACCAGACTCATGCATGTGATATTTTAAGTTGGGATATCATGGTAGCAATGTCGATCTTTTACAACGTATTTATTGTTATGCATTAGTTATCATCAGTCCATGCACCGATTGACTTTTTTATGAAATGAGTATAGTGTGTCCGTGGTGATGGAAATGAGGTTTACCATAGTTCATCAAAAGGAAACCCAGGAAGCACAATATGAACTCAGGCATGGGAGGGGGTGGCTGATGGCTCATCAATTGGCCAACTTGGCCCTTTTTTCAAAAGATGTTGTGAGTTGCTAGTTTCTTGTAGTAATGTAACAGAAAAATGATGCCTTCCCTAAATATGTACTATAATCACATCCCCATCGACAGATCAACATCTGCGTTGACCTACACCCCAAGATGAAAATGATATCATCACTAGCATATTGGATGGATCCCATAGATATTCACAAGTTTATGGTTTAGTTAGAGGACTTGTAAAAGAAGGTATTGGTAAGACCTAGTGTTTCACTTTGGGCGGACCCAGTTTTGTTTTCCAAGATGTTCTATATGATCATATGGTTTTATGTGGATTTATGGTGGTTGAATCAGGAGATTGTGAAGAGAATGTATCCACTGCCAAGGATCGATGAACTCTTCGATTAGTTAAGAGGGTCATGATGGTTCTTGAAGGATGTCATTCGATCAGCCTATCCCCAGTTGTAATTATGGGATTAGGATATAACGAAGATAACTTTCAGATGTCAATACAGTTATCATGAGTACATGGTGAGACCCTTTTGTGTGGTGAACACCCCAATAGAGTTCATGAGACTCATGAATCAGATCATCCAACCATAAATAGACCAGTTCATGGTAGACTTTATCGATGATATCCTTATGTAATTTGTGTATGAAGAGGAGCACATGAGACACTTTTGGATGGTTCTGAACATACATATATAACACTATATTTATGAGAAACAGTCAATGTACCAGTTCTAGAATTTAGGGGGTCCACTTTTTAGGACATGGTGTCTCAGTAGATGGAGCGGTTGTGGACCCGGACAAGGTAAAGACACAGTTTTCAAGGAAACCACCTAGGAGCATAAGAGAGGAGCATAGATTACATAGTCTAGAAAGATAATACTAGAGATAAATACTTAATTTCTAAAGGATATCAACACCCATGATAGTATTTATCAGAAATGGGTATCCTTTTCTGAGGACAAAAAAGTTGTCTGTAGGATTCTCAGCATTTGAGACAGAGTGTAACGAGCACCACAATCTCGATGTTTATAACAAAAGGGTTTGAGTAATTATTTTTCTACAACACATCAAAAACCAGTCTAGGTTGTGTCCTAATGTAGAGGCAAGCAATGGTTTTCTATGGTTTGTTCTAGTTGAGACCACATGAGATGAATTGCGTGACCCATGTCATAGAGTTTAAAGCAGTAGTATTCATATTGGAGATGTGGAAATGATACCTGATGAGAGAGTGGTTTATCATCTACTATGATCAGTAGAGTCTCAAGTGTAACTTTTCTCCAATTAATTTGGACATGAGAGAGTGGTTATGGATAAACATCCACCAGGATTATTACTATGGAAATTTTTTATACTCTTACAAAAAGGATCATGGTGGAAGATTCTCTCGGAAACAGATCTATTTCATAGATTCTAATTGGGGTAATAGAGTTGTTGGAATCATTGTAATTACCCTTCATGGATAGAGATGTTGTAACTTTAATCGAGTTTTTTGTTATCTCCGTCCACTATTACAATGATTATGGGAGGCACAAAATTTGGATACTGACTACAAGACCTTACATGTTCTAATGTCCAAAGTGTATGCTCTTGATGGATATTCATAAGGTGAGAAGTAAGTCATTATTTTTAGAGGACACTTAGTTGTACCAGTGGTCCTATGGGAGGAGGTTCTGTGGGAGCATCATACATATCCTTTTTGATTGTACATCTAGATGTCAAGAAGATATACCAAGACCTCTAACATCATTTCTGGTTGGTAGGAATGAATAAAGGAGTTGTAGATCTTGTCTCTCAATTCCTTATATGTTATCATGTTATGGTTGAGCACTGAGTTCCAATGGGCTGGGCATAACCCCTTGATGTTACAGATTGGAAGTGGGATGGAATACATGTGGATTTTGTGATGGGTGCACCGTACATGTCCAGGGGATGATTACATTGGGTTGATTGTTGGATAGCTTACCATGTCGGCCCACACCCTAGCTATCAGGGAGCTGAGTTTAGTAGAGGGATTGAAACACCATTACGTACTAGAGATTATTGAGATTCACAGAGTGCCACCGATGATCATTTTAGATCATGATTTTCCTCTTACTTCTCGATTGTGGATGGTATTTATGGAAGTGTTTGAGGCTCGGTTACACTGGGGTATATCATTCCACCCTAAAACAGAGGTCGTAGATGTTTGAGGAAAGAGATTACGTGTTCCTTCAGGTCTCACCGTGATGTGGGTTGTGGAGATTTGGCCACAAAGACATGTTATGTCTAGGGTTCATCAACCATATTAGAAAACATTGTAGAGTTAGAGATGTTTCATGAAACCTATATCTAAACCCATAGTTTCATACAATACATGATGTATTCTACATGTCATAGCAGAGGAAGTATGTTCTAGACCCATCTCACGTTATCGACATAGAGGAGTTGGACATTGAGGTTGGAGGGAATTCTGCTAAGTACCCAGTAGTGATCAAGAATCAGTAGGAGAGGATCCTTCACGTTTTAGTGAATCACATGGCATGTGTTTGGTGGATGCATAATAATCTTCAAGTGATAATGTTGAAGTGGGCAGCTGAAATTCATGTGTAGTACCCACAAATTCATGAGTTGCCTTTTTTTGTGGTGTCGAGGATGTAAATCCTTATGTTTGGGAGAATGAAATGTCCCGTATTTTTTGTACATTATTTTTAAATATTATATGTTATTAATTTGAGTACAAGCACTAAGTCAACGTGTGATCTTGAGGCCCAATGTGCCTGGAATAAATGTTTGAAATATATTGAATATATTTAATATATTAAATAGCATGCTCGTGTGGTTTTCCTGAAAAAGAGAAATAACATCTAAACAGGTTCCCGAATCAGAAATACTAGGGAACCATTGTCCTCCGATCAGTGACTTAACCGTAGATGAGGCCTAACATTGGCCAATGTGGGTTGGTTTTGAAAGATTTTTTTATACATTTTAGGAAATAAAATAAAATAAATATTTATTTTATTACCATTGAATCAATGCAACAATATAAGATTTTAAATAATATATTATGAATAATTTACAAGGTTATCTGTATCACCATAGAATTATTGGGAGCCATGTTGAGGATACCTATTGAAGAAACCTCTCGACAATGAACGACATCGAATCGATCGTTCAGGAACTACGACGCCAACAGAGTTGGAGGATCTTGTCGAATGGTAGTTCAATTCACCATTGTAATTGTTCGATAAAAAACTAAGCTAGTCGTTTTTGTTTTGATTTTTCCCCATTCATTGATTAAATGATGAACACTGATCATCCCACGAATAGGTTGACCCATGAATAGTTAGTTCTTGAAGTAGGGTATAATTATCATGTGTCATTTTGTGGCTTTATTTCACACTTTTTTTCAATTCTTCTTTGTCCTTATAATGGGAGTGGATCAACACCATAATGAGAAACAATGCGAGTTTTTTCCTTGTTTCATTCTATGATTTCTTCTTCCCCTTATTGACCCTGTATTCTTCATGGGGTTTTGAACAACTGATCAGTGAACGTCTGTTTCAAAACACAACAATCATAAACTCATGATCTAACATCGTGACAACACGACAGAGCTAAAATTATGATGGAGGATGATGAATCTACCTAAATCTAAGGAAATGATTATTTGACTATTCTTCACACAGATTATTGAAATGTATTGTTAGAGCCAACTGAAGGCCCGAAACCTACCATTTTGATGTTTTAATGGCCAAAATAATTCAGATAATAATTTTAGAGGATATAAAACAACTGAATCCATGGTTATAAGATCTCCTGAGGTTTTCTGGAAGAGAACTAGAGTTTTGGAAATTCTCCAAGAACAAGTCATGTTATTCGAGAACAATGCTTGTGGGGTTGTTCCTACAGTGACTAGGGTTTAGAAATTTAAGAAGTGATGATACAATGTATTGAAACAATCACACAACACGTGGGTATTTTCATGGGGCACATTGTATATCATGGATGATACATGGGCATGGGGTGGATTAAACAGCATGTACTCCAACATAGAGCCAGACTAGGCAGGATACTTGTGTTACACATTGTACATGTACACAACTTGGAAGATAAGGGTTGAGGTTGTGTACGAGCACATGAATAGTTTACATGGAGCATCCCCCAGACAATAGGATATGGAATGTCACTCTCTTACACATCATGTATATATCTTTCTACATGACATGGTCTTCTCCATGGGTCATTGTACACTTGATATAACTATTTTCAGAGTACAGGGTGTTGGACCTTTCTATTCGAAATGTACATTTTTGTACATGGATTGACCTTCTTCTACACAGTACCTTGAAAAGTATTTCCATGAAGGACAGTTATCATTTACAATTCATAGGAGTAAAAACCCTTCAACAAGACTTTCCAGGATAGAGTCGAGCTCCCTTCGAGAGGCTCAGAATGATACCCTCTATCCATTCTTGACCCTATATAATGTCTGGATAACAACAATAAAAATCCTATCAGGTGTTGATTCTCTACATAGTAGGTGAAATCATGATGAGTCATTGTATATACCAAGTCCATGTAAGTGATCATCATTTTTGTATCATTATCTTTCCCTGCTCATGAATGAGTCCTCTAGGAAAGACTGTATTGTGATCTTCCAGACTCATGAGTGAGTTCGCACTGAATAATTCTATATACCTCTTTCTCTCATGAAAATTCCCAAAATTAATTACTTATCATATGGCCTCCATTAGGGTTATCATACATATGAGTGATTTCTCATGGATGAGTGCTTTGTGAATCTTCATACAGAATCCATATCATGTGTTTGCAGTCTTTGTGACATACATCTAGAGTTTGGGTTTTGGTTTTTCAGTATATCTGGATGTTTCTCTTGTTTTCTTTATTATAGACATATAATATGTTGATCTGACTGTACCAGTACATTAGGTACCTTTTTATGGGTTTCAAGGTCCTCTACTCAGTATTTTTATACTCACCCACGCACAGGATTGTCCCACATGAGTTGGGTCATGTTCAGAGAAGCAGCGTTTTTACAGAGTCCAGGGTGGACCAAGACTAGACTGATAATTGTGAGTTTCCCTAGAGGCTGAGGTGTTCCTTTGGAATTGAGTAGCAGTTCCATAACATATTTCTTTCTTATAGGTTGTAATTTTTAGTTTGTAGACTCTTCTTTTGGTGCGCTTGTATTCTTTCCAAGTTTAAATTCCACACATTAATTTTTGTTCTACTATTTTGGTTTGGTTTATTTTTATTCATGCATGTTCATCCATAGTGGTTTTTTTACATTTCTAAATTTTTGGCCGTGGATATAATTATGGGTTTACAATTAATTAGGCAATGCCTCACAGGATAGGGATATTCCTACTTAGTTTTAGTCACCAACCCCTAGCATATTAGAGGTGGTCATGGGGAGTCACAACGTGGGACCCATAGGGATGGGTCATGAAAAACTACAAAATGAAAACTTCCCATCAATTTCAGAATCACAAGATTACATTAATTAGTTGACCAATTAATCAATCTAGTTCCACTAATTTCAATTTCCTTAATTTAACACAAATCATTATCATAAGAAAATTATATTCAATCAATTAAATCATCAATAAAATTTTCCCATCCTAGAAATTTATTATTTAAAAATTACATACATGTAATTCAAATCAAGAAAGTGCGATTATTAATTTAGACCACCTACATCAAAATAGAAGGTGAACACTCCACAATAGAAATCCACAATTGAACTGGAATGATCAAGAACCTAACAAAGTATAAGATCTAGTTTTGAAATCGATATCTAATAACAAATGGGTGAGATATATAAAAACCTATATCTATATACATTCTAATTTAAGGAAATCATCCATTCAATAGATGAGAGAAAGGAGGGATATATAGAGGAAACTATTCAGGAGGGGAATCCCTTACTGGGAATGGTGCAAATCATCAATTTGTGCTTTTATTCTCCAATAAATATGGTTCTAATTGAATTTAATTCATCTTAGATCCTCCAAAAATGAAAAAAAAATTGATTAATATTCATGTTATAGGGTTTAGGGACGAAAGGTGGGGTTTTTGGAAATCATAATATAATTTCGTGGTGACTAAATATCTATGTGCATAGTTTCCTATATGGGATAAATGGTTTCACCTAACTATGATCCCTAACCATGTGCCTCACCAAGGGGTTTCTCATGGTTACTACTAATATCGGGAATTATTTTTAAAATACATGCACTACCTTTGAAAATAACCTAATCCTAGGTTCACATGGTTTTCTAGACTACATATATAGTTTGATCAAACCACACGCCAATTGTGCACTTCCCCTCTTCCAAAAAATTGAAATTTCATTAAAAAAACCCCAAGGTAAAACCCAAATGAAAAAGATAAAATCAAAAAAAGTAAAAATAGTACCTATTTGAAATATTAATACATCTCTATAAAATTATTGGATCACAAAATCTCCACACTTTATAATAGCTCATACTGGAATTGTACACCCAAGCATCTCTAAGATTATGTTGTAAAAGGATCAGGCCACTAAAAATGCACATCAACTTTTCTCTCCCATTTTTCCTCCAAAAAAATTATATGTTGACATATTAAATGATCTATCAACACTATCATTGACCATAAAACATTCCCACTATGATCTGACACAAATATTGGATGCTCCTTAATGGACACATTAATCTAAAGTGCCTCATATTCCAATTCAATCACATGAGAATGGTTATGGTGACATTGTATAAGTTATGAAACATGACTGAAATTTTTCATAGCACTACACCTCTATGTAATATCCAATTATTACACCACATTATTGATCCGCTCTACAATCTCAAACAGTCTAACAAACATGGGCACCAACTTTCTCCATCATCAAATCTTATGGTGACCCAATCTATGAGACACATGAATGAAAACATGATCAACCCCTATAAACTATAGGGGTCATTGAAATATATCAACATGAAACTTTTGTCTACTATAAACCATATCAGTACATTTCCCAATCAACTGATCCTGCTCCAAAATCTCTTGTACAGGTCTAGGTCCCAATAGCTTAGACTCACAAGTCTTCATCCGACATAATGTTTTTATATATGTCCTAACATAAAGAGCCTCATATGTTTCTATATCAATACTATCATGATAATGATTTTTATATTATTATTTTAAAAGTCTTAGGTTCTTCTCCCAATACCCACCAATGTATGGAGCTCACACGTTGAGCATATCCACATGGATCTTTATAGTACGATCCAACATCCAATCTGTATGTGGGTGGAATGTCGTATTGTCACGAACCAACCAAGGTCAACTGTGAACCAGCCACCTGAGTTGGCCAGCAACATGGCTCGAGGGGCTTTACTAATCCCCACGGGCTGACAAAAACTATCAGCATAAAAATATAACCATTGGGATTGATTCGGCCCTTGAAAAAAAATATAACCAATTAAATAAAGAATGATGCTAATAAAATAAATGTATTTGAGGAAAGAAAATAAATGTACATACCTCCTTGTGACCCTTCAGGTCACCGCCCAACTCAGAACCATGTTTGCTCCAACAGTGAACAGTTGAATCACGATCCTGAATAAGAAAATGAACATGAAAATGGAAATATATAATAGGCATGAGCATCGATATGCCCAGTTAGAATGCAATAAATAAACCACTAAATCCAAAAGTTTACTTTTTCTAAGCATCCAATAAACAAAAGATTGAAATAAAAGAATAAAAATGGGTTTTCACATTTTAAAATAAGCAACATGTTTTCCCCATATATATAAAACCTAAAACATTCTACATACCACTTCTAAATACATTTTACATTTTATAAAAAAACCATGACAGATAGACGAAGGATCTGCTAAAAGAAATAAATAAATAATACAGAATGTAAATAAACTAACAAGTATAGATTAAAGTAAACAAGAAATGAGAATAATTAAGTAACCATTGGTGATCCTAAATATCCTTATAAGACCCCTAGATGTACTCAGTTTGGAACCACCTACTGTTGTATGGTAAAAATCCTATGTCCATATGCTACAAGCTGACCTCAAGGTAATAGAAAATAGCGACACTCCCCATCTGGACTATACAGCTACCAGTGGGTACCAACCTATCTAATCAAAGCTGAAAAGAAACCATCATTTGATCAACTATAAGACACCCAGGAATGCATGGTGGTTATATTAATTCTATGTAGGTAGGAAGGCCCTCGTACGCATGACTCATCTCACCGCTCTTTCCTTCCCTAATCACGGATGCTTTCTATGAGTTCAACCATAAAGGGTTACCATAGATAGGAGAGCCCCATATACTAATATATATGTGCATAAATTTCAAACATACAATGTTCCAACCAGTCCATCACACCATTCGGTTAACAAAACCAAATTATCAAACATTTGGAGTTTTAAATTGGGCCTTTAGTTTTACCTGATCAAATGCCTTTAGGAAAACATTTCACAATCTCTTCAAAAATATCCCTTGACAGAAATTTTGTATTTAAAAATACAAATGGTCCCTTCAGTTCCCCTTTTCAAAGCATTGACATAAATTTATTTAGTTATACTATGATCAATTTCATAAAATCAATCCAATTGTTGCCTTATATGACACACACTACAAAATATATACACCAAAAGAAAAACGAGTGTATACTCATGAATATCTTTTCAATACAA
Source organism: Viscum album (assembly GCA_963277665.1). Classification (NCBI taxonomy): domain Eukaryota; kingdom Viridiplantae; phylum Streptophyta; class Magnoliopsida; order Santalales; family Viscaceae; genus Viscum; species Viscum album. The sequence continues at coordinate 122,712,490 of OY728164.1, read as the reverse complement.
TTTAATGAACCACACAAAGAGACCAAAAACATTTAGAAATCATGTACCTCTTATAAAACCAAGGATTCAGGAAAAATACAGATTCAAAGATACACATAAAATCATTTCATCAAAAATAGTAAGTTCTGTAAAACTAACCAATACAATAAAAACAAGTTCCATAAAATTAATCTACATGAAAAAACCACTACATAAATCAAACAATACAATTTCTAGAAAAATGAATTTAGTTCCAACAAAGATGGAAAGTCATAAACATGTGCGTAAATAGAGGAACATCCAAATAAACATTTTTAATCAAATATTTCATTAGGAAAACAATATAATAAGTTAAACATAAACATAATAGAAGAATGAAATATAATATATTATTTAATTAAGAAAAAAACGAGTATTAAAATGGATTAAATATGAGAGTAAGGGCCTGAAAACACCTACACATAACCAAGGAACTATTTCAAACCTATTATTAACACTTTTAACCATAATAAAAAATAGTGTAATGAATAAAATATAAGGCTTATAAAGGTGTGAATAAAATTTATAAATTAAATGAAATAATTCTACTGTATTTGGAAAACTCTAGATGAGATAATGGATAGAAACACTGACCTGAAACAATGGTCACTCAATGCTTTCTAACTCAAATAGTTGCTCGCCCTCCTACATGGCCTTCCACATTTATATATATCCTTAAACTGATGAACTTGTTCCCCACTCCATGATGGAAAATGTACACAGATGATACATATATCTATACATATCCATACCTGGGAATATGCGTGTGCGCTTTTGAAACCAACCGCAACTCCCTATGATAAATCCCTAGGACACAAAAATACCACGAATCCCTGAAATAAAATTAAGTCAATCAAATCAATCAAGATACGATTCAAAAACCAACTCTATAAAAATTTGCATGTTCATATGTAAGACCCAAATCATATTTTCATCATTTTAATAAAACAAAATTAAAGGTAACACCCCCTAAATCATATCAATTTTCTCTAAAATATCAACTCACCATTCATCAACACCCCATGTCCATAAACACATAAACATAATTGAAGGATCACACCAAGGAAATATTTTAATCAATTCCATCAATGCCAAAGCATCACAAAAAGATAGATGAGAATACCATAGGGATGGAAAATCTATTTTAAAATATATCAAAACAATATTTGGAACTTAAACGAGAATATCATAGAAGACTGATAAAGACATAAACTAGGAACGTAATCATTTTTTTACCAAATTCCAAAATATTCAAGAACACTATAGTAGGATAATTAAGGGAATAAAAAAGTTGTTAATCATATTTTAAAACTAAAAGTAAGAGCAAAAACAATAGGGAAGTGTTCTTGAAATAAAATATGAGTATTCACCTTCCTCGGATGAGTGAGAACACAATAACACTTCAACAGAAGGTCGAAAAGAACATTGCAGACCCTTTGCACACCCTAAAAGTTGAGAAACACCCACAAATAAAAAAAACTGTGATTAGGGTTTGGAAAACTCAAATAAACATCCCTCCTCCCCCCCAAAAAATTAAAGATAAATCCCGGTGAAGGATACTATAGATGGAGGTACGATCGAAGAAAATACCACCAGAGAAAAGAGGGTGGATTTGTGGTAGTTGATGGTGGTACGGTAGAAGAAGGTGAAGTTGGCCGAAGGTTAGGGATCCGGGGTGAAGCCTTCGCGCACTGGCCGAAGAAGCAGGTCGATTGGAACAGGGCGCGCCAGGAGGGAGGCTGGCCGGTGAGTGAGAGGAGTGGGGTTGTGCACGCATGGGGGAGCAAGGCTGCCCTGGATGAAACTAGTGTAAGGCAGAGCTCCAGCGAGGTTGGCTAGGTTGGTGCGATGTAAGTCGAGTGGGGCAGGAGTGGGGTTGCACCAATCCAGGGGGTGTGCATCACGGGTAATGGGAGAGGGAGGGGGAAGGGTTGTGTGGGTTAAAAAACATAATAAGATTAATAATAATAATAATATATTAATAATAATAACAATAATTTATATGTTAATAATAATAATAACCTACTCATAATAATAATAATAATAACAAGAATAGAATTAGTTAAAAAAATTCATTCTCAATAATAATAATAATAATAAAATTAGTAAAAAGATGATAATAATATTAATAATGTTAATAGAAACAAAAATATTACTAATATAAACTAAATGATAATTAAAATCAAATCTTTTTTTCATTACATTTTTAGTAATAATAATAATCGGTCAATCGTGCAGTCTCCAGGACCAAACACACGTTGGCTGCTAGTGATCCGATGACCACGCACCAGCCTGACACCCACAATAAATATCAATTATTCAAAAATTTCAGACCTAGACCCAAATCCCAACTATATTCAAAAGATGTGGGACTGAGAAAAGAATAAAATAATAGGCTTCTGTGGTCAGGGTGTGTCAATTATCCCCACCACATTCACTTTCTACCACTAAAATGTCACTATTCCAATAGTCGATTCAACTTGACATCATGCCCTGAAAAAATCTTATAGAACCGAGAGCCATGGGGTGACCATTCCCAACATACGTCACACTTAAACCATTCATGGAGGACCACAACCCGATATTGAGGGGGGGACATGGGAGGGTTCTCCCCACCACAAGAATTCACTAATATGAAAACCCTCAAAAAACCGAACACACCACCCCCTTGTGGGGCCAACACAGGAACTCTCAAATGCAACTCATTCATTTTCCCCACATATACTGAACAAAACACATGAGTATTTGATGGAATGATTACTACAAAACAACCCAGTAACTTAAGGATGAGAAATTAACTCAACGCCTCCCATAAATTTCAGGTAATGAAACATCCCCCTAACAAACATAGTTGAGACCAACTAAAAATCAATACATGATAGTTTATTCACATGCCTAAATCCCTTAAAAGACACATAATGATTTGGAAACCATGCAATGGGAAAATAAGACCGCTCGAATTGGAGTGGAATGAGCTCCTCACACCACCACAACAAGGATGAGATGAAGACAGTGACAAGAATAGAACATAAAATTTTTGGATATTTCCAAACCAATGATGAAAACATTATCCAGAACAAGGATCCACACAACCTCAGTAACTCCTGACTGTGCGCGAGCTTCACCATGAGACCTGTGGTTGGGGCTCTGATGGATGAAGAATATCTTTCCCCATTGTAATGCATTTGCATCCTCTTGTCCTCATCTCCTTCCTCTCAAAGGACGCTTCTTTCAAAACTCTCCCCGGTGGCCTGAACAGTATCATGGTTGCAATAATTCGGAAGGATGCAACAAGGTGGATTAGAATTCCTAAATAGGTCGGTCTAGTCGCATGCGAGAGAATAGTCCAACAAACCAGGGGTTGGTACAGAGAAATATCCTTTCCAGATGGGGAACCTTCACATGATCCAACCCCCACCAATTATACCCAAGACTCTAACGAAGATGATACATTCTAAAATTACTAGTCTAGAACTATACCCTCAAATAACTCTGGGATGGTAAGAACCATAAATACCCTGGGAGTATCCAATATCCCAAAGACACACTATATTTCTGAACAATACAACGACCTCTAACAGACTTTTATTACCTTGATATTCAAGAAACACACAAAAAGAACTGGGAACTAGGAAAAAACTCATTAACAAAATATAGAGGCGTTATGGTTGGCATACTCATAACAACATGAAAAAACCATCGAAACTGGTCCTCAATCCAAAATAAAATCAATGCAACAACACAAGACATGGGAAACATACCCATAAGACAAACAAATACTAACACAAGCAAACATAACATCTCAAAAACTGTTATTTCTTTAACATTTTAAAACTCCCCTATGGCGCCTTATCAACCATCACATGTGAATTCATTGAATCTCGCTAGCATCATCTACAATAAACATCCCCCACACACTCTCCATACATACCCACGCATGTGTGACCCTCTATAAGAAGTGCCAAGGTACAAACAATTCTTTTCCATACCAAATCCAAACACATACCATGTTTTTCATAATTGGTACACATTCTCTTTAAAAACCCTCTTTACTAATTTCAAAAAATATTTGGAAAACCCCCCTTTTTTATTTCGAAGTCACTTTCATTTTTAACACACAGTCACATCAACTAAGTACAAAATAAAACACAACCAACTATAAACCATCAGAATTAGGATCTAGTCTATGTGCCTAACCCGACAACATAGTGGTGATCCATGACCTAAGTAAGTCATAACACTAAGAGGACCATAAACTAGGAACTTGGACTCTACATGGGTCACCACTCCATGTGACGCCGCAACATGAACCGATTCGCCCCCATTTTCATCCCTCAATCCAAAATAACCAAAGACAAAAGACTCAAATCCTGACTACCCCAGGTAACTCAGGCCTCGTCTCGAGTGGTTGTGATGAGGCACCAAACTACAACCTACCTTATGAGCCCTGACAGTCCTAATCTCCTTCTACCAGACACCCAATATTAAATGTTCCTCATGTGATGCCATTTTTTCACGAACCAGCTCAGATCGAACCAGAACTGGTCACCCGTGCTGGCCCGCGACATGGCCCGAGGGGTGTTAATGATTCCCACTATCTGGAAACTAGTGTTGGGAATCAAAATATAACTATTTGGAATGATTTGGAACATGAATTAAATAACCAAATAAATAATGATTGATGATACGAATATAAAACTAGCAGTGGAGAGAAAACAAATGTGCAATCCTCCTTGTGACCCTTCATGTCACCACCCGATATAGAACCATGTATGCTCCAACATTGAGCAGCTGAACCCGGATCCTGAACAAGAGACTGAACCTACAACGGGAAAGATATAATAGGAGTGATCCCCAAGATGCTCTGTACAGATTCTAGAAATAATCCACATATTCCAAAAGTACTTTTTTCTGAATCATCCTATAAACAAAAGTCTGAAATAGCAGTATGAATGTATGTTTTTCCGATTTTAAAAAAAGTAACATGTTTTTACCATACAACGAAATACCAACACATGCTACATGCCACTCATAATTCCATTTGAATATTTATAAGCAAAACCATGATAGAAAGGCCAAGGTTGTTCTAGAAGAAATGAATAAATAGTAACAACTGGAAATAAACTAATAGTTATAGCTGAATGTAAAAAATAAATGTGAACAATTAAGTAACCATGGGTGATCCTAAACATCCCTAGAATTCCCCGGGACATTCTCAGTTCGAAACCACCTATCGGCATATTGTGAAACTCCAAATTCTATAACCCACTAGCCACCCACACAACAATATAACCCAGTGGAACTCCCCATCTGGCCTATACACCTACAAGTGGGTGCCAACCCGTCTAATCGGGGATGATACGAAAATGTCACTCAATCAACTATATGATACCCAAAAACCCGTGGTGGTTATAATAATATGGTCAAGGTAGGAAGGCCCTCGCACAGGTGACCCATCTCACCAAACTTACCTTCCCTAATCACAGACTCTTCTTATGCGTTCACCTATAAAGGTTTACCATAGATAACAGCACCCCATATACTTATATATATATATGGATACATGTCAAATAGATAATGTTCCAATCAAGCTATCACACAATTTAGTTATGAAAACCACTTCATTAAACATTTGGAGTTCTAAATCAGGCCTTTAGTTTTACATAAAGAATTTCCTTTATTAAAAAATTGCACAAGGTCTTCTAAAATAGTTGTAGACTCATATTTCAAATTTAAAAATCCAAATGGGACCTTAATTTACATGTTTTAAAACATTGACATAAACTTATTCAGTGATAACATGTTCAATTTCATAAAAACAAACCAAGGATTTCCTTATACGACACACTCAACAAAATATATACACTAGAAGCCAAACGAGAATATACTAATGGATTACTTGTCAATCCAATTTATTGAACCACATAAAAAGACCCAAAAAATTTACAAAACATGTAACACTTAAAAAACCAAGGATTCGAGGAAAATACCAATTCAAAGAGACAGGTGAAATCATTTCAACAAAAACACTAAGTTTGATAAAAATAACCAATGCATGAAAAAAAGTTCCATAAAATTTTTCTACAATCAAACACCACTCAAGGAATCCAACACTACTATTTTAAGATAAAGGAATTTAGTTCCAAACAAGTTTCCAAGGTGTAAACTTGTTCATAAATAGAGGAGTATCCAAAAATCCATTTTTAATAAAAATAATTCAATAAGAAAAAACTAGCTTACTTTAACTATAGACATAATATAGTTGTGATACATAATCTAAGATTTAATTAAGATAACACAAGCATTAAATGGATTAAAAATGGGAGCGGGGTCCTAGAAACACCTACACATAACCAAGGAACTATCTGAGATCTATTACTAACACTTTTAACCATCATAAAAACCACTGCATTGAATTTAATATCATTCTTATAATGGTGAGTATAAAATTTATAAATTATATGAAATAATGAAAGTGCATATAGAAAACACTAGATGAGAGGATGGATGGAAACGCCTACCTCAAACAAGGGTCACACCATGATTTTTAACTCATATAGCAGTGCACTCACACACATGAACTTCAATATATATATATCATTAAATTGATGCACATGTTACCGGTGCCAAGAGGGAGCACACACATAGAAGATACATATATCTATAAATATCCATACATAAGAATATGCCATAATGCCTTCAAAACTGGCCACAACTCCCTACAATAACTCCTCGGGGCTCCAAAACACCACAAATCCCTAAAATCAAATTAATCCAAATATAGAAATCAAGACATGATTCATAAAAACTCTATAAAAATCATGAAGTAAATTATTAAATCCCAAATCATATTTTCATCATTTTTATAAAAAAAACTAAGTGTAACACTACCAAAATCAGATCAATTTTCTCAAAAATCTTACCTCACATTTCATGAACACCCCCAAGTGCATAAACACATAAATATAATTAAAGGATCACACCAAGGTTTGATTTTAAACATTTCCCAAAATGCCAAATCATCACAAAAAGTTAGAAGAGAATACCATAGGGATACAAATTATATTTTAAAAATTATCAAAACAATATCGGGCACTTAAATTAGTATATCATTGCAAATGCATAAAGGTGTAAACCACGAACTTACTTAAAAAATATTTTAAACAAATAAATAATTATTCATGAACACTATAACAGGCTAATTAAGATCATAATGATGTTTTGAATCAAATTTTAAAACTAAAAGGAAGAGTGAAAGCATTAGTGGGGTGCTCTAGAAATAAAATATGATCATTCACTTTCCTAAGAAAAGTGTGAATACAATTATGATTCAAAATATGAGAGAATAGAACATTGTGGACCCTTCACACTCCCTATAAATACTGCAAAGGTAATATCATAAGCATGATCTAAATCATGAAGAACAATGTAAAAGAGACAGCTCACACACATTGTACAATTTCAAGTATATTGGAACATGGATGACTAGTCGTAAAGCCAGATCATCATATCCATAGTAACTCTACTATTTACCCATATAGGTCACTAAATGTCGACCCATATAGGTCACTGTATGCAGACCTGTATTGGTTGCTATATGATGACCCATATTGGTCGCTGGTGATGACCTGTATTGGTCGCTGGTGGAGACCCATATTGGTCGCTGGTGCTGACCCGTATTGGTCACTGGTGTTGATCCATATTTTTTTCTATTACAAATGTATGGATGATTATACATACATCTAGATCATCCCACTATGGATTTTCTAATGTTGGACCTTATTGGTCACTTTTCTTCTTCATGTCACATACAACCACTGGATTCCCGCACAATACTTGCATGATATCTGAAACACTATGCTCTTCAATCCATTGGTCATATTTCGACTGGTAGGAAGCCCGAAAAAATTATACCCAAAGTACTACCCCATCATATGGGTCCCAACATGATAGACAACACGTCGATCGAACACCTGATCTGTGAGATATGGGTACTTTTGTAAAAAGGGCCCAGTTGGATTCATGTCTGATCCAACCTAGGATGCAAATCAAACTCTGTCAAAACACATTTAGAGTATCTCCAAAGGACTTCATTGTCATAGGGGTCCATATGCCACATACATCACATCGTTCGGATGCTAAGTCTGTTAGTTACACAACATTCTCTGAAAAGGGGGTGTTTGCACCTCAGTCTAGCCTAGCTCGGTCGGGCCCATCAGAATATGTGAAAGGGACTACTTCTCAAAAGAGATAAAAACTCCACTGATGGTGTTTCAAACATACACTCGGTTAGTCATTTATGGTTGTATATTTATTTGAGTACGTGTTGGGTCTATGCCCGGTCTGACTCATTTAGGCTGACCCGACGCAACTGGTCATGGGGTATACTTGACCCCACCTAGGTCTGGACAGTTAAGGGTTGGCCTGGTTCAATGGGTTCAGATAGTAGGGGTCACCCTGGATAGTAGGGATCAGTTGGGCATACTGAGAGATGCAGCCCAGCCTGCTAGCCCTCCCTACACGGGGCAGATGGTCCACCTGACAAACAGCTCAAAGTAGTCGTTCATCCCCTTAAATCAACATTACCACGTGGTATGTTGGACTCGTGGGAAGTGGGAACCCCTTATTTCATCGTAGCTTCTAAAACATGGCATTGGACGGTGCACTGCCTCACCCCCCTATTGTCAGTTGTTACTGGCCACATGTCCGACCGCCGCAGCGCCGAGCGGCAATTTGCTGCTCCGCGGCCGGCGAGCACCGGTCACCGATGCCACAGTGTCAGCGGATCTTTCAAAGGGCTCCAGTGATTCTTGAGAGCTCTGTTTCCATTCCCGTCTATGCCTACGAGTCACTAAAACTGTCACTGTAATAGTGTCACTGTTTGTCTCACGTTGTTATTGAATTGGAAAAACTATCACTGAAGAACGCAATATTAATACAAGCAATGGAGGATCTGGGTCTTGTTCGTTTGGCCCACCCCCTCTACATTATAATTATAACAAGATGAAGGTAATTATATATCAAATTTTAAAAATGTTAAACCCTTTTCAAATCCCTCACAATAACCTTCAGAAAATTAAAGAATGTAGAAGTGAATCAATGGAAATTCTTGAATTAAAAGACAACACCTACCTCGTGATTCATTAGGGACATCGCGGATGGTGCTACTTCCACGTTCAAGGGTAAAAAGAATGAAGGAGAGATTTTGTTTGTGTTGGATTCATCATCCATTGACCATCAGATAAATCCCACAATGGGCTTCATCAATGCTCTGTCCTCCATTGGTGGAAAGTGTGGCGTCACTTCATCAGGGGTTTCGCGATTGATGAATCTGTGCCCAAATCCCACCCCAAGCTCCATTAAAATCAGAGGGGGAAAGGCAAGAAACTCTTTGAGGAATTAAGGAGTTTCATTAATTGATGTAATTAGTGTGACTCATTAATTGACGTAATTAAATTCCACATTAATTGATGTGAGGGGTGGTTACACCACCAAACTCTAACCGTGAAATTAACATGCCATAATTAATGGAATGACCACCTCCGTGGTCCCCACCACCACCGCTCAATCGGTGGTAGGAAAAAGATAAATAAATAAAATATCAATTTATGTTATTTTATTATTTCTTTAAAATTTGAAAAAATATCTTTTTCTCTCGACCAACTACAGTCGAATTGAAGCTTTCCTTAAGCGAATCTCGATGTTGTGGATTCAAAGTGGCTCTCATATTTCAATTCTGATCATCGATTTAGATGATAGAAAATGACGCTCATGCGTTTACTAAACATACCATTAAAATGTTCATAAATTCATTCTAGCCACACCGGCCCTCAGAATCATGTGCCATCAAATTTAACAAACTCATAAAAATCCCAAATAATCATGAAAAAAATTTCAATGAATTTATGGGTCTTTACATTCTCCCCACCGTAAGGATTTACGTCCTCGAAATCCAAACAAGGATACAAAAACAAAGAGGGGTACTGAACACACATATGATCATCTTGCTCCCATGTTCTCTCTTGGAGATTTCTATTCTTCCATAGAACATGCCCCAGAGGTATCGACCGCCCATGAAGGATCTGCTCCTGTCGATCCTCTACCTCCATCGAGTACTCAGAAAAAGTCTCCCTATCGTTAATATCCATATCTACATGGTCGATGATGTGATATGGGTCATTCATGTATCTCCTTAGTAGGGATACCTAAAAGACATCATGCACCGACTTCAACTACGGTGGCAGTTTCAAGCATTATGGCACCCTGACAATCCAGTAAAGTGTCAGGAATGGTCTGATAACCCACGGTGGGAGTTTTTCACCTCAACCAAATCATTGTAGTCCCTGTTGAAGGGAGACTCATAAGAATGTGTGGTCCCTCTCCAGAAACTCCAGTGGTCTTCATTTCCAATCCGTATAGGACTTCTGTTGTCTCTCTGCAATCATCATCTGCTCCCGGATAACCTGCACCTTCTCAGTGGTAGCATGTACTATCTCTGGGGCCATGAGTGCTAGCTCTCCTAGATCTATCCAGCTCAAGGGTGATCTATACAGTTGTCCATACAATTCCTCAGAAGTAGTAATACTAATGGTGAAGTGATATCTTTTGTTTTACATGAAATCCACCAAGGTTTGGGGGTCCTCCCAACTACGACAAAAATCTTGGACACATGCACAAACCATGTCCTCCATGGTCTAGATGGTTCACTCAGTCTGACCATCTGTCTGCGGGTGAAATGTTGTGCTCATGCAAAGCTACATCCCGATATTCCACCATAAATTCATTCATTAATTGAGATTTAAAGAGTGTATCATGGTATGATACAATCATTGAAGGGTCCTCATGAACTTACACGATCTCATAAATGTTGAAACGTCCCATGTTCTCTATCTAACCCTTCTATCAAATAGCAAGGAAGTAGGCTAATTTGTTGAGTCTGTCAAAAATCACCCAGATGGTATCAAACCCTATGGATGTATGTGGTAAACCCATCATGAAGTCCATCGATATCCCTTCCCACTTCTTCTCTGGTATATTGAGGGGTTGGGTCAAGCCTGTTGGTACCTCGTGCTCAGCATTCACTTACTGGCAAGTGAGGCATCCAGAAATAAACTCCACCATAGCTTTCTTCATCGCTAGCCACCAGTACTGATGCCAAAGGTCCTCATATATCATCCTCATTCTTGGATTTACTGCCAAGGGGGATATATGGAACTCCCTCAGGACCTCCTCGCATTGCTCCATTGGTACAAATGTACATCCTATCAAAAGGATAGTGTGCTCCCCATATTCAAAATATCCATCAAGTGCATAGAATGAGGATATCTGAGCACATGTAGTCTCATATCTACTGTCTACGAGTAGCACCTCCCTAACTCGCTGAATCAGTGGATGGGAAAATCTTATTGAATGGAGGCAGACTATATCATCCCTATAAATATAGGATATCTAAACCAATGATAACTTCTCTAAATCCTCGTTCAGTAGATGCGGTCTCAATCTCTAGATAAGTGCTTATTCCACAATGTTCCCCGTCCCAAGTGTATAGACTATCTTTATTTCATAGTTCATGAGGAACTCTAGCCAACATCACTATCTCATATTCATATTTTTCTATGTGAAGTTATTTCTGATACTCTTGTGGTCTGAGTAAACAATAAACCGCTCACCCATCTTGTAGTTTCACCACATCTTCAGTGAAAAGACTATTGTTACCAAATCCATGTCATGAGTCTAAATAAGCTTTCTAATGAGGACTCATTTTTCATGAGACCTAAGAAATCACTATATCATCCTACATCTGGACGCAACCGAGTCCAGTCCCATATGAATCACAATAAACCATGTTGTTAGTTCCCTCCTCCAGCAACCTCAGGATGGATGTGATGGTCAAACGCTACCTCAACTTTTAGATGCTCTTGTAGATTTTTTCTAACCACAGTAAGGGTTTACCCTTCTTTATCAAGGTATTAGTATGTGCTGCTACTCTAGAGAAATCATGTATGAACATTACATAGTATCCTGATAAACCATTAAATCTCTTCACCTCATCTATACTCTTGGATGGCTCCCAAGAACGTTCTGCCTCGATCTTCACTGGATCCACTAATACTATAGCCTCTGAGATGATGTTTCCCATGAAGTGGAACTTCTATATCCAGAACTCACACTTCGAGAGCTTCCCATATAACTGTTTCTCATGGAGTGTGTCCAGAACTATCCTCAAGGGTATAGTGTTCTCTTCCTCGGATGCTGAGTACACTGATATGTTGTTGATGGGGACCACCACAAAGCGATCGCGGTATGGCTGAAAGATATGTAATATGAGCCCCATGAACACTATTTGAGAATTTGTCACACCAAAGGGCATCACACAAAACTCATAATGGACATACCGACTTCTAAAGTCTTTCTTCTGTATGTCCACATCCCGCACCCTGAGATGATGATAGCCTGATCTGAGATTTATCATTGAGAACCACTTTGATCCATTCAACATATCCAATAGATCTTCAATCCTTGGAAGATGATACTTGTTCTTCACAGTCACAAGGTTTAGGCCCTGGAAGTCTATGAAAATCCTCAAACATCAATATGCCTTCTCAGAATACAACATCGGGGATTCCCGTGAAGAAACACTGGTCCTTGCAAATCCCTTCCTCTGTAATTCCTTCAAATTGTACCCTCAGCACTCGGAGCTCTGCAGTGGCCATCTGATATGCTGGTGTAGATATCAGTGTTGTTCCTGGGTACTAGTAATTTCGGATATCTAACTCTCTATGAGGAGGTAGCCCCGGTTCATCTTCTGGAAAGATGTTCTCATACTTGTCCACCACCACTGGGAACTGAGGACTTGCATCATCCACCATATTTAAGGTAATGCAATCCAGAGGATATGTAATCAGTTTCATCCTCATGAACGCAAGTGCATCTCGTACTACTCTCTTTTACTTCTCACTGACAATGGAAAACTAAACTCTATCTCAGCACGTACATCGCACTGTACATCTCAATCTATCAATCTATGGTTGAACTGTTTATAACCATTCCATGCCTAGACTGCCATTGTGGGGATTATAGAATGCTACATGGAGATCCCATATGAATCTCTCTCCTCAGAGAGTAAGATAGCACTATTGGCACCAGTGTGTGACTACTGAATCTTCTCCTAAAAGAGTATCCAAACGCAATGGTCGATCTAAAAGCTCATTCAGAATCTCAAAAGTCCCAAACTAAGTTCATATAAAGGAAATAATTTCTCACACTAGTGTTGGTAAGCACTGATACTATAGTAGAGAAGTTACAGATCATACCTCATATCATCTTAGGGATGTCCAGAACGTGAGAATCTATATCCTATAGTTGGTCCTACACTCATCCACCCACTACCAGAGCTCAAGGTGGACCACCTAGGGGTGTGGGAGGTAGTTCCTAGTGTCCCTGATCACCTCCTGTTTCATTTCTTACTCCCCTGCCTCATCCTCCGCTTGGATGATGCTCATGCTCTTTTCACTGTTTCTTCCTTGGTAGCCCCTCCACCATCTGTCGATCACCTGCACTGGGAGTCAGACAGTCATGAGCTCTGTGACCTTGTCCCCCACATGAAAAACAGATCATGTCTCATGGGTGGCTCCCATGACCACTCCAGCATCGCACCACTGTACCTGCATCCCCGAGTCACCCTTTAGATGGTCTAGACCGCTTGGGCTTCTATGTCATCGGTCTCCTGCCAATTTTATATGACTCTGCTACCCGTCATCCTGTAGGGTCTCCCACTGTTGGTGCCTGATCAGCATGGAAGATCTCCATTGTAACGCCCCGACCCCAGTTACCCAGAGTCGGTGCATTATTACATAACATTGGCATGATCACAAGAAAGATCAAATCTCGAAAGACCGATTGGTTTAGTAGCCTTGGAAACACTAGATATATTCATAAGTTTTACATTACATCATAAAATGAAAAACTACTACAACAACATAATGTTTCCACAGTCCACACTATAATCCCCTCATAATATCCCTGCAGGTCATTCATAACTTACATCTTCACTTCCTGGGAAAAAAATAAAACATAGAAAAGGGGTGACCTCAAATGCCCAGTAAGGATAACAATATAGTGGAAACTTTCATAAATAAGAATAAACATTTAAGGCAATGTATAACTAAAACAAAAGCCTTTTAAACATGAACTTTCAACATGGTATGGCATAAATAAAATGAAATAATTCCATTTACTTATTCACATGGATATTCTACTAATCGAATAATCACATGCAAAAATCAATAACCACTTTCATAATGTTGGAATGCATAATGCCAGACTATCATAACCACATAGCCAAGGCCTCGTGCCAAGACTACAAATAAGATTTTGTCAAGGCCTTGTGCCAAGACACTAGTTTGTCTCATGAGACCTACCGATGCATCGAGGAGCTGTAGCGGGCTCCACCCGTCACATATTAAGTCCAATGCATTCCTATATGAAAAGGTTTAAACATAACATAAACATTCATATTAAAACTACCATATGAAATGTCAATACTTTCACCATAAACTATGAATGGTATAAAAATAGCACATCCACAGTCAAACATATCACAAAACCTTCAATACAATATAGAATTTTTGTATCATAATAAATCAACTTCAAATAATATTAAAATCCATCAAAGGATGTTGACATAGATGAAATCAAAATTCTTTTTAAAGAAATATCTCCTTTCATTTTGAAATAATTTAAGATCCATATAAAATAAAACATTTTCTTTGAAAATATTCTTATAAGCTTGTAAGGGAAGCTTTGAAGATTTTATAACGGCGGAAAATAGCCGCACCCGCCGTATAAGTTAAAAAAAACATTCTTACCCTAATTCTGTCGAAAATGTTAAAAAGGACCTTGTTTTGAAAACGACCGAAAGATTCCCTTATAAACCACTTATAAAAGTAAAAAAGGGTATAAATGATTTTAACTCATATTCTAGTAAATAGTAAAAATGTTTTGAAATACATTTTTATGAAACATGGATGTGGATGATAAAGAGATCCCAGTATATTATTACATATAAACAACCTCGGATAATGAAGAGATTGTGAAATAACCCTTAACTTGTACTTTTCCTTGGTTGGGGTAGGTTAACCTCCTGTATAATGGTGAAATAATTGTTATTAAATTATAAAAGAATCATATACATTAATATGATATCATATATGATCTTTTAATATTGATTTGATAATATCTTAGTATTATCGTCGTTTCGTGTGTTAACTTACTCATTTTCTTTTATATGTTTTGTTACATAAGTCATGTTTGTTGTATCTTATTCATATCCAGAATGATATCAAGTCCTTAAACATCATTTTTAAATCATTAAATGATAATTATACTTGAATGGATACGATGGAGAATGAATCTCATCGCGTTCGTGGAGACGGTAGTCCGTACGTACGCACGAACGCTACTTCCATTTAATTTTTATTTTAAAAGAATCGAATCCAAATGATACATAGGTATATTACTATTCCAGTATAATATAATATTTTATATATGTTACTTAAGTTCATTAACACCATCCTTTATACGTTCCATGTGTGGTATGAACGAGTCATATCATTTTAAGGGGGCGGTAGTCCGCACTTCCTCAAATGAAATTATCGTATGTATATACAACATGAAACGAATAATGGTATGAAATAAAATGGAATTACAGAAGCTTATATATAAAATATATATCATTAATATCATATTTAATTACAGTTCCATCATAATGGCCACCATGAGAGGTGGTAAGATGTATTTGAACAATCATCGTTTCGTGAGGCGTTAGTTTGCCATCCACAGAAACATTATGTTCATCATCCATTAGATGGAGTTGTGTGTATGTGTAGTTTGAATACTTCTTATAACAACATCCTAGTATATTGAGGATACTGGTGTTGTTACAAAAGAAAGGAAATAAAAAGATTTTGGGAGTTGAAGAAGCAAAATAAATGAAAATAATTTAAGAGAAATCGTTACCTTTAATTTAGGTAACTCACTTTGGTTGGAACCAAAGGACTTCTTGAAATGCTTTCTGCCTAAGGGGAAGCTTCAAGGAGGAGGAGAGGGATGTGGGGAGCTTAGTTGGGCAGAGTTTGGACGAGCCAAGTGGCTTGAGAGGTGTGAGGAATGAGTAGAAGTGGTCTCCTTTTATAAGGGAGAGGAGGGGCTCTTTAGGAAAGTGTGAAAGTATTACTTTATAATATATTTGTATTCGGTTTATAATGGTCCAAAAATCATTGAGGTCGAAGATAAGATGACTCATATTCTAAATAACATTAACCAATAATAATTGGACAGGTTTTAGATAATATTTTAATCATTATAATCTTATTTATTTAAATGATTTATTAATGAGGTAAACATTGCATCATTATTGTGTCATTAATAATTTAAATTATTTGATGTCTAAAAATTATAAATAAAATTTCATTATGTAGGAAATCTTTTTATATTTATAATGAATATTTATAATCAAAAATCCAACATGTATAACCCTATGTAAAAAGTGTTCTTTTAAAAGATGTAAGCTTATGCCATTTTTGTATTCATTTTAACTTAATTAAAATAAAGTGTCATTATCACTTACAAGTGGATCAATGGGGTCCCAGAATTGACCCAATGATGCCCATGGTCGACCATGTATCAACCAATAGGGTTAAGACACGTTTTAGGGTAATTTAGTATTATTATAATATTATTTTTTTAACCCTTATTTACTGGATTTACCCTTTAACCATGGTAAATAAAATATTTACCGCAGTAATTATTCAAAATGTGTAAAAATAAAAGTTACCTATTTACATAATTTGGACATCCTGATTCCAAATATGGAATCCATTTTCCTAAATTCAAAACACAGAAGTGGCAGAAATTAATTTAAAATTAATTCCCGCTGTCAAAACAAAAAGCGTGTTTTTAAGAGGTAATAACTATCAAAAGATTGACACTTGTTTATGTTCGGTTTAATTGTAAAATTATGTCGAATGACCAAAATTATATTAAATGGTAAAAATATATTCTAAATATACTTTAAAACCACTCAAATTCACAATTTATCACTATTAATTATTTTGATTAAAAAAGTTGTTTTTAATTAAAATTCAGTAATTTTCACTATTCATCAAAATATGAAAGTTATCCGAAATGTACCAAAATTTCACCTTAGGCTAAATTCGATATTCCGAATCCAAAAATGAAGTCCATTTTCAAATATAAAATATATATAATTTCAAAAAGTAGGTATTAGTATTCACAACGGCTAGTTTAATTAGTTGTGGTGTGTGTTAGAACTCGTGGTTGCGTACAACACACGCTATCACATTATTCAAAGAGAAGCGTACCGTAGAAGCTTGGGGTGTTACATTCTTTCCTCCTTCAAATAATTGCGTCCTCGCAATTTCTAGGGTATTACTGCATAAAAGACTCAGGTGTTTCTTCATCATAAGTTCCTCGGGTTCCCACGTTGCCTCTTCCATCTTATGGTTTCTCCACAAAACTTTTACCAGACGCGTCGTCCGGTTTCTCAGCACTTGTTCTCTCGTATCAAGAATCATGACGGGCTCTTCGCAATAAGACATATCGGGTTCCAGTTCTAATTCCTCATAGGTGAGTACATGCGTTGGGTCAGGCAAGTATTTTCTCAACAGAGATACGTGGAACACATCGTGAACTTTGGAGAGACTTGGCGGCATTGCCAATCGGTAAGCTACAGCCCCAATTCGTTCTAGAATTTCGAAAGGTCCGATGTACCTGGGACTCAATTTACCTTTCTTACCAAAACGTATGACTCCCTTCCATGGTGATACCTTTAGGAAAACATGATCACCGACCTGAAATTCCAAATCCTTCCTTCGATTATCGGCATAGCTCTTCTACCTACTTTGAGCTGCTTTGATGTGATTTTGGATTACCTTCACCTTTTCCACCGTTTCCTCCACCAGTTCTGGGCCTACAAGTTTTCTTTCACCAACTTCATCCCAACAGGTTGGTGTACGACATCTCTTTCCGTATAACGCTTCATATGGTGCAATCTGAATACTCGAATGGAAGCTATTATTATAGGAAAATTCTACTAGTGGTAAATATTGATCCCACATACCCTGAAAATCATGTGAGCAAGATCTCAACATGTCTTCTAAGGTCTGAATAGTCCGTTCTGATTGTCCGTCTGTCTGAGGGTGGTAAGCAGTGCTCAAATGAAGTTCAGTATCCAGGGATTTCTGAAGACTTTTCCAAAATCTTGAAGTAAAACGGGGATCACGATCAGAAACAATCGATAGGGGAACTCCATGAAGTCTCACAACTTCATTAATGTATAGTCTTGCTAGACGTTCCAGGGGTAGATCTTCTCTTATAGAAAGAAAATGTGCTGACTTGGTAAGACGATCAACAATAACCCATATTGCATCGTTCCTTCTAGGAGTCTTTGGTAGCCCCATGACAAAGTCCATCGTAATATTGTCCCATTTCCACTCCGGTATGGGAAGAGGTGGCATGACTCCTCCAGGCTGTTGCCTTCCAGCTTTCACTTGTTGACAAACCATACATCTTGACACAAAATCAGCAATCTCCCTCTTCATGTTGTCCCACCAAAAATGTTCCTTCAAATCTCTATACATTTTGGTGCTCCCAGGGTGTATAGAAAAATTGGAACTATGAGCGTCATCCAGCAATTCCATTTTTAGATCAGGTATATTGGGAACACAAAGTCTCTTCCCGAATTTCAAAATTCCATCTTCATACACAAAGTCTCTCAATCTCCCATCATTCAAAGCTTTAATCTTCTTCTGAAATTCTTCATCATCGGTCTGGGAACTCTTAATCCTTTCTAGTAAAGATGGTTTGGCAACCATTTGAAAAAGCATTGATGTTTTACCTTCCCTGGTTATTCCCATGTCCATCTTCTCTAGATCCATGAAAATTGGATCCCTTTCAATTCTCATCATGTTCAGAACTCCATGGTCTTTTCTGCTCAAAGCATCTGCTACTTTTTTTGCTTTCCCCGGGTGGTAGTGTATCGTGCAATCATAATCCTTGAGTAATTCAAGCCATCTCCTTTGCCTCATGTTGAGTTCTTTTTGTGAGAAAATATACTTCAAACTCTTATGATCAGTATAAATCTCACATTTTTCACCATAGAGGTAGTGCCTCCATATCTTCAAAGCAAAGATCACAGCTGCTAACTCAAGATCATGAGTAGGATAGTTTTGTTCATGAATTTTCAACTGTCGTGATGCATAGGCAATAACTCTATCATTCTGCATAAGGACACAACCAAGTCCTTTCTTTGATGCATCACTATAAATAACAAACCCATCATTCCCCGATGGTAGAGTCAATATAGGAGCATTGACTAATCTTTTCTTCAATTCTTCGAAACATTCTTCACACTCTTTTGTCCAAACAAATTTAACCCCTTTACGTGTGAGCTTCGTTAATGGGTTAGCCAATCGGGCAAAATTCTGGACGAAACGTCGATAATAACCTGCCAAGCCAATAAAACTACGTACCTCAGTTATACTCGTTGGTGCTGGCCATTCTTGGATTGCCTTGGTCTTAGAAGGATCAACAGAGATTCCTTCTTTAGAGACAATATGGCCAAGAAAAGAAATCTCCTGAAGCCAGAATTCACACTTGCTAAACTTCCCATATAATTCATGCCTCCTCAGAGTCTTCAAGATAATGCGCAAGTGATTTTCATGATCTTCGTAGGTTTTGGAGTATACCAAGATATCATCAATAAATACCACCACAAATTCATCAAGATACTCCTTGAAAACTCTATTCATCTGATCCATGAATACAGAGGGTGCATTAGTCAATCCAAACGGCATTACAGTAAACTCGTAATGCCCGTACCTGGTTCGAAATGCTGTCTTCGGAATGTCTTCCTTCTTTACACACAACTGATGGTATCCAGATCGAAGGTCAATCTTTGAAAAGTATTGAGCTCCATGTAGTTGGTCAAATAAATCATCAATACGAGGTAGGGGATACTTGTTCTTTATCGTTATAGCATTGATCTCCCTGTAGTCGATACATAACCTCATAGATCCATCTTTCTTTTTAACAAAAAGAACAGGGGCTCCCCATGGAGAAACACTAGGGCGAATAAATCCCTTATTACTCAATTCCTCTAGTTGTTTCTTTAGTTCGACTAACTCTACAGTGGCCATTCTATAAGGGGTCTTCGATATAGGCCTTGATCCAGGAATCAAATCAATGGAAAACTCAACTTCTCGTTCTGGAGGATGTCCAGGTAAATCTTCCGGAAATATATATACAAATTCTTTCACAACAGGTACATCCTCTATTTGAACATTACTTTCCTCACCGACAGTTATTTCATTCTCTTCTTCCCCAATAATTGAATTAAGTTGAGCTACTGGGGGTGGATCTAAATAAGAATTAGGTGGTGACGATTCTGCTCTAAAAATAAGGTGTTCCTTATCATTATCATCAAGAATCGTATCCTCTTTCTTCTTACAATAAATCTTCGCATCATAGTCCGAAAGCCATTCTATACCGAGGATTATATCAAACTCAATCATAGGTATGACGATGAGATCAGCAGATAAAGAAAATTTATGTGCTCTAATGGGGACTGATTCACAAAACATTGTTGCAACGATACTTCCCTTAGGAGTTTTGACTGACAACTCCCTTATTAAATCAAATTGGAAATATCTAATTTTCTTAGCAAACTGTGAAGATATGAAACAATGCGATGATCCAGAATCAAATAATGCATTTGCTAAACTTGAGGAAACCATTAAATTACCTGCCACCACGTCTTTCGGAGCTTCTACCTTAGCAGTAGTGATAGCATAAGCCTGGCCTTGATCCCTTGGCCTTTTCTGAGGTAAGTTCTCCTGACGCTTAGGACATGCATTTGCATAATGCCCCATCTCCCTGCAATTGTAGCACTGAATGTTGGTAGCTTCCTTCTTCCCCTTGCAATCATGAGCTTGGTGGCCTTTTTCACCACACTTGTAACAGACTCCCATTCCCTTCAGGCAAGCACCGGGGTGTTTCTTCCCGCATTTACCACAAGATGGATATTCAACCTTTCCCTTCTTCCCCTTATTTCCATTCCCAGATTGATCAGCAGGTCTCTTCTTCTCTTGCTTCGCTTTAAAGTCATAAGACTTAGAGAATTCCTTTTCGGTCTTGATAGCACATGAGACAATGTCTTCGTACGATGAAAAGGATTGTGAGACTAATGCTCGACGGAGAAATGGTTTTAACCCATCAAAGAAACGATCAATCTTACTTCTTGGGTTGCGTATATAATCTCCAGCATACCTCGCTAACCTTGTAAAGTTAGCCTCAAACTTTGTGACATTATCATCCTCCTTTTGTCTCAGACTCAGAAATTGTCTTTCCATATCTGCTCGATGGTCGCGAGGAAAGTATTTTTCTAAAAACAGATCTTTGAACTCCCTACATTCCATATTTGATACTTCATCATCTTCCTTCGTATTTTGAATCAATGACCACCATTGATCAGCATCTCCAGTGAGGCGGTAAACTACCATGATAACTTTTTCCCTTTCACTGCTCCCCAAAGCCTGAAATATTTTCTCTAGGGAAAATATCCATTGCTCAGCTACTAAGGGATTTGTATTCCCATTGAACGTTGGTGGTTGTTGTCTCATGAATCGATCTAACATTGATCCTCCACGCTGCGGATCAGGGTGCTCCATACAGGTAAGGTTATTATTCATAACCTCAGTAAGTTGTCCCAGTATGGTGATTAGCTGATCAGCACCAGTTGCATCACCATCCCCACTATAATTATCTTGAGCAGGAGGGCAATCCCTACATGGAGTGTGTGCATTGATACGGTTTCCATTTCTTCCACTAGGCGCCATTTCTAAACAATGGCATAAACTAGATCAGTTTATGAATCAAAATACATAATCCCATACTTATAAAACACTTAACATAAATTGAACTATTTATGGATATAATCCATAATCATAAAAATGTTTTCTTTGAGGAAGTATATACTCATAAACCCTTCATAATGATTTGTAAAGAAAATGAGAGTTATCCTAAGCATATCCCCCGGGAGTGTCGTAACCAAGAGTGCAGGAAGGCACGTTGTCGTGCACCAGTTCCCGTTCGAGTCTAGCTCAAAGCGGTGTTTTCGGGTTTTACCCCTAGGTACATCTGTGCCAGAGCCGCCTCTACCTGCTCGTTTCCAGACAGGGATGTATTGCTCGGAAAACTCACAAAATATCTACAATACCAAAATTCTAGGAAGTTCTTCTATACTAATCCTCAAAGTTCATCTTAGGTATACGTGCTCTAATCAGAGTTTATCTAAATCTAGCTTCCAAGGTTTGTACTAAACTTCCTCTGATACCAACTGTAACGCCCCGACCCCAGTTACCCAGAGTCGGTGCATTATTACATAACATTGGCATGATCACAAGAAAGATAAAATCTCGAAAGACCGATTGGTTTAGTAGCCTTGGAAACACTAGATATATTCATAAGTTTTACATTACATCATAAAATGAAAAACTACTACAACAACATAATGTTTCCACATTCCACACTATAATCCCCTCATAATATCCCTGCAGGTCATTCATAACTTACATCTTCACTTCCTGGGAAAAAAATAAAACATAGAAAAGGGGTGAGCTCAAATGCCCAGTAAGGATAACAATATAGTGGAAACTTTCATAAATAAGAATAAACATTTAAGGCAATGTATAACTAAAACAAAAGCCTTTTAAACATGAACTTTCAACATGGTATGGCATAAATAAAATGAAATAATGCCATTTACTTATTCACATGGATATTCTACTAATCGAATAATCAAATGCAAAAATCAATAACCACTTTCATAATGTTGGAATACATAATGCCAGACTATCATAACCACATAGCCAAGGCCTCGTGCCAAGACTACAAATAAGATTTTGTCAAGGCCTTGTGCCAAGACACTAGTTTGTCTCATGAGACCTACCGATGCATCGAGGAGCTATAGCGGGCTCCACCCGTCACATATTAAGTCCAATGCATTCCCATATGAAAAGGTTTAAACATAACATAAACATTCATATTAAAACTAGCATATGAAATGTCAATACTTTCACCATAAACTATGAATGGTATAAAAATATCACATCCACAGTCAAACATATCACAAAACCTTCAATACAATATAGAAGTTTTGTATCATAATAAATCAACTTCAAATAATCTTAAAATCCATCAAAGGATGTTGACATAGATGAAATCAAAATTCTTTTTAAAAAAAATATCTCCTTTTATTTTGAAATAATTTAAGATCCATATAAAATAAAACATTTTCTTTGAAAATATTCTTATAATCTTGTAAGGGAAGCTTTGAAGATTTTATAACGGCGGAAAATAGCCGCACCCGCCGTATAAGTTAAAAAAAACATTCTTACCTTAATTCTGTCGAAAAGGTTAAAAAGGACCTTGTTTTGAAAACGACCGAAAGATTCCTTTATAAACCACTTATAAAAGTCAAAAAGGGTATAAATGACTTTAACTCATATTCTAGTAAATAGTAAAAATGTTTTGAAATACATTTTTAAGAAACATGGATGTGGATGATAAAGAGATCCCAGTATATTATTACATATAAACAACCTCGGATAATGAAGAGATTGTGAAATAACCCTTACCTTGTACTTTTCCTTGGTTGGGGTAGGTTAACCTCCTGTATAATGGTGAAATAATTGTTATTAAATTATAAAATAATCATATACATTAATATGATATCATATATGATCTTTTAATATTGATTTGATAATATCTTAGTATTATCGTCGTTTCGTGTGTTAACTTACTCATTTTCTTTTATATGTTTTGTTACATAAGTCATGTTTGTTGTATCTTATTCATATCCAGAATGATATCAAGTCCTTAAACATCATTTTTAAATCATTAAATGATAATTATACTTGAATGGATACGATGGAGAATGAATCTCATCGCGTTCGTGGAGACGGTAGTCCGTACGTACGCACGAACGCTACTTCCATTTAATTTTTATTTTAAAAGAATCGAATCCAAATGATACATAGGTATATTACTATTCCAGTATAATATAATATTTTATATATGTTACTTAAGTTCATTAACACCGTCCTTTATACGTTCCATGTGTGGTATGAACGAGTCATATCATTTTAAGGGGGCGGTAGTCCGCACTTCCTCAAATGAAATTATCGTATGTATATACAACATGAAACAAATAATGGTATGAAATAAAATAGAATTACAGAAGCTTATATATAAAATATAGATCATTAATATCATATTTAATTACAGTTCCATCATAATGGCCACCACGAGAGGTGGTAAGATGTATTTGAACAATCATCGTTTCGTGAGGCGTTAGTTTGCCATCTACAGAAACATTATGTTCATCATCCATTAGATGGAGTTGTGTGTATGTGTAGTTTGAATCCTTCTTATAACAAAATCCGAGTATATTGTGGATACTGGTTTTGTTACAAAAGAAAGGAAATAAAAAGAGTTTGGGAGTTGAAGAAGCAAAATAAATGAAAATAATTTAAGAGAAATCGTTACCTTTAATTTAGGTAACTCACTTTGGTTGGAACCAAAGGACTTCTTGAAATGCTTTCTGCCTAATGGTAAGCTTCAAGGAGGAGGAGAGTGATGTGGGGAGCTTAGTTGGGCAGAGTTTTGACGAGCCAAGTGGCTTGAGAGGTGTGAGGAATGAGTAGAAGTGGTCTCCTTTTATAAGGGAGAGGAGGGGCTCTTTAGGAAAGTGTGAAAGTATTACTTTATAATATATTTGTATTCGGTTTATAATGGTCCAAAAATCATTGAGGTCGAAGATAAGATGACTCATATACTAAATAACATCAACCAATAAGAATTGGACAGGTTTTAGATAATATTTTAATCATTATAATCTTATTTTTTTAAATGATTTATTAATGAGGTAAACATTGCATCATTATTGTGTCATTAATAATTTAAATTATTTGATGTCTAAAAATTATAAATAAAATAGAATTATGTAGGAAATCTTTTTATCTTTCTAATTAATATTTATAATCTAAAATCCAACATGTATAACCCTATGTAAAAATTGTTCTTTTAAAAGATGTAAGCTTATGCCATTTTGTATTCATTTTAACTTAATTAAAATAAAGTGTCATTATCACTTACAAGTGGATCAATGGGGTCCCAAAATTGACCCCACGATGCCCATGGTCGACCATGTATCAACCAATAGGGTTAAGACACGTTTTAGGGTAATTTAGTATTATTATAATATTATTTTTTTAACCCTTATTTACTGGATTTACCCTTTAACCATGGTAAATAAAATATTTACCGCAGTAATTATTCAAAATGTGTAAAAATAAAAGTTACCTATTTACATAATTTTGACATCCTGATTCCAAATATGGAATCCATTTTCCTAAATTCAAAACACAGAAGTGGCAGAAATTAATTTAAAATTAATTCTCGCTGTCAAAACAAAAAGCGTGTTTTTAAGAGGTAATAACTATCAAAAGATTGACACTTGTTTATGTTCGGTTTAATTGTAAAATTATGTCCAATGAACAACATTATATTAAATGGTAAAAATATATTCTAAATATACTTTAAAACCACTCAAATTCACAATTTATCACTATTAATTATTTTGATTAAAAAAGTTGTTTTTAATTAAAATTCAGTAATTTTCACTATTCATCAAAATATGAAAGTTATCCGAAATGTACCAAAATTTCACCTTAGGCTAAATTCGATATTCCGAATCCAAAAATGAAGTCCATTTTCAAATATAAAATATATATAATTTCAAAAATTAGGTATTAGTATTCCCAACGGCTAGTTTAATTAGTTGTGGTGTGTGTTAGAACTCGAGGTTGCGTACAACACACGCTATCGCATTATTCAAAGAGAAGCGTACCGTAGAAGCTTGTGGTGTTACATCCATCAACAAAGCTTTCTATAGCACCCCATGTTACATCGGGATGCTGATAGAAACTATCGCATCTCTGATCTCTCATCAGAGCCCCTACTCAAAGGTATGTACTATGATATAGAGGGTCTCATACCATGTTGGTGGAGTATCGGGAACGGTTAGTTAATCTCTCTGAGTACGGATCCATCATCTTTCTTCCCTGCTCTATATGTGACAGATCCTAAATAGAAATAGTTCATAGTGTTGCTGGCATGAACATCTCCCTAAAAAGGCTCTAAAAGTCCTTCCAGGTGAGGGTCATATCCTCATTACCCAAGAGCATCAAGCTCCACCATCGTATTGTTGATCCTTGAAGAAGGATAGCGGCCAATATTGACAATTTCTCACAGGGTGTCTCTACTGAGAGAAAGACACATGAAACTGCCTCAAGCAAGTCCTATACTACCTGGGGGTCCGTCTGGTCTCAAAAAGTCAGAGGCCGCTGTCTTTGGAACTCATGCAATGCGCTCAGTCGGCGTCCATGATCCACTAGTATCATAGGCTTCTCAACGGGTAGTGGTGCTATTGTTACACCACCCGAACGTGCCACCACTGTGAGTGGTCCTTGTAAAGATTCCTCATCACTCATTGGGCCACTATCATGATCTCTTACTAGAATCCTGGCTGGATGTCTTCATGGAGGAATCATATAAGAAATTAATGCACCAAATTCAATAAATTTTACCTACTGAGATGACTCAAGAAAGATCAAGAAATATTTTCAAAACACTAGCAACCCGTGTCTTCATTTACCAAGTCGGAAAAAGGAATTCTTGGGTCCTAGTGTATGGATGCGCCAGCCACCGCACCAGCACTGCACTCCATGAAATGAAAACTGAACTCAAGACAATTTACACCATTGCCTCATTAAAAGTACACTATTAGTTCTTCTGGTAGAACCGACAGCCCTCTGATACCACTTTGTCACAAACCGTCCCACGGGGCTCGAACGTGACTGTAACAGCCCGAAATTTTGAATAAATCTTGTTTCCTAATTTCATGTGTTATTTTATTTTATTTTTATACTCAACAAAAATGTTTTATTTGATAAACATGATTATAATTAAAATGAGACCATTGGGTTTTGACTGTTATATAACCATCAGTCAATATCACCGCTGTGAACAAAATGTTTTGATTATTGTCTCTAAATATAAATAATCTTGGTTAATTATTATAGAAATAAGATTCGATGGCCTCACCTAGTAGTCTAGGACCGATCGAAGTCCATCTAACAGAACTTGGGAAGGAGGTATCACCATTGGGCTTTGCTCTGGACCAAACCCAAGACAAACTTCATCATGTGAAGCTAGAACGGAATCGCCTTCGTGAGAAGTTCAAACTGATAGAAATTACTACTCGGGCAATGTTGACCGAGCCTCCCCAAGATTCTATCACCCTAGCACACTTTACTCTTAGGTCCTATGCTGGTATTATAAGGGGCTATGTAACGAGACCATAGCTTCCTTGTGTAATCTTTGATTTAAATAAAAATTGGGATTTCTTCTTATGATGAAGTTTATGAATTTTCAAATGACCGAATAAAAATAGTATGCATATTTTTGATGAATTTTCAAAAGGATATTTTAAAAAAATGTTTATGTAACCCTTAAATAATTTAAAATGTGTAATGAATTTTAAAAAATGGTCTTCTACAATTATGTCCAGTATGAAATTTAGAGTCTAATAAGATCAACTTGATTTTTGATGAATAGTAAATTATGAATAGTGATTTTATGCTTAGGATTAGTAATGTGACCAAATGGATTAGTAATCTCACTTAAAAAAGTTTTAAAATAATCTAGGCACCTTGATTAAGTAATGTGATTCAATAAAATGGTTAAATAACGGTTTCATAAATTATTATTCAAGTATTAATTTTTTCGAATGAATAGTGTTTTTTAATTAAAAATTAAATTAAAAAAATTTATAAATTTTTTTTTATAAAATGGACTTTATTTTTGAACTCAGAGCATCGATATTATGTTAAGGTAATTTTTGGGGTTTTTTTCTGAAAAAAATGAATTTTCGATGAATAGTGTATTTATATAAAAATAAAATTAAAAATATTTAGAAAATTATTTTTATAAAATGGAGTTCATTTTTGAAATCATATCATTAATATTTGGTAAATGTGAAATTTTGGGATTTTTATGAGAAAGTTGAATTTTCAATGAATAGTAAAAATACAATTTTAGGGTTTCGGTAAGTTTAATGACATTATAACTGTGTCATGGTGATGTCATGAGATATTTTAAGGTTTGGACGACCTAAGGTGATGGATATTTGTATTGGGGGCCCCATGTGGCCTAACTTTATGGGAAATATCATGAGAGAGCACATGGGTTTGAGAAAAGCACATGTGAGGTGTCCATTGGCCATTAATGCCTTGTCCCCTCACATTACCTATAAATACCAAGCCCTCCTTTCATCCATTCGACTCCCCACTCTTCCCCAATGAAGTTCGGGTCTCATTACCTCCCAAGGAGTCCTCCCAAGGTTCCCCCAAGCTCTCAAGGTCCCAACCCTTGAGGTTTAATAGTTACATTTTAAGGTAAGGGATCCGACCTCTCTCTTTCTTTTCAAGAAATCTCTTTTATGTCATTTCTTTTATGACCCATGTTATTTTGGTAAAGGATGTTCTTTTATACTCATATTACTTTCCTTATCATGTTCATATAATTATAGATCCCCTCTTACTCTCATTATTTCGTTTTATGAAGTTTTAAGTGGCGCTGTTAGGCTGCCGAAATTTTTGTAACAGATTCTTTCTCCCTTCTCATTTTTCAAGATCTATTTTTATGTTAAGTATTTCATGTACCTTTTTATTATTTTGTGGTATAATCTATAAATTTATCATACTGATATTTTATGATCATATTATGAGACACCCCATTTTATCCCTTCAATTCGGTATTTTGATGTTTTAAGTGGCGTCGTTAGGCTGCCGAATGTTTAAGTGGTTATTCACATTTCTCGTTTTGAAGTTCTACTTTCATGTCAATTTTTTCAAGTTCCTTTTTTTTATTTTGGGGTATTATCTCTATATCTATCATACTGATATTTTATGACCATATGATTAGAGACCCCATTTGATCTCTTCAATGAAGTATTTTGATGATTTAAGTGGCATCGTTAGGCTGCCGAATTTTTAAGTGGTTCTTCACCCTTCTCGTTCTAAAGTTATACCTTCATGTAAATTCTTTCAAGTTACTTTTTTTTATGTTGTGGTATGATATCTATATCTATCATACTGATATTTTATGACCATATGATGAGAGACCCCATTTTATCCCTTCAATTCAGTATTTTTATGTTTAAGTGGCGCCGTTAGGCTGCTGAATTTTTAAGTGGTCCTTGCACCTTTCTCCCTTTTCAATGTTCTAATTCCATGCCAAGTCTTGAAAGTTCCTTTTAATTATGTTGGTTTATGATCTCTATATCTATAATACTGACCTTTTATGTTCATATGATGAGAGACCCTATTTGATCTCATCAATTCATTTTTGGTTGAAGTTAATGTAACGCTGTTAGGCTGCCGAATTTTCATATGAGAAATCTTATTTTTTTCTTCCTTTCATGTTCTTCATTTCATATGGTATATTTTCAAATTTCATTACCATGTTCATAAGTCCCTTATATTCTGTCCCTATACTATTTTATGGGTCATTTATGAATGTTTGACCCATGTCCTCTCTCTTTTTAATGTTTTCTAAAACCCCGAAACATAGCTGTTATGCTGCAGAATTTCCGTCTCAAAATGTCTCTCTATTTTTCTAAAGTTCTTTTATTTTATTAAGTGAATACTCAAAGATATCCCTTATATAGATGTATTCACATATATACCAAGTTGTTATATTTTAAATTCTGGGATTTACATACATGAGACCCACTCTCCCTTTCTGTGGGTTTAAAGATACATAAAGATCATGTCTTTAAAGTAGTTTTTAAAACGTTATGATTATGAAATGAAACCCATTTCTTTTATGCTATATTGGTTGTTTGTGAAATGATTGATGATGATATATGTGGCTCACATGATAATAATGAAATGTCAAGGGTGCACCCAGATAGTGCTCTAATGCATTGAGTAAAGGCTTAATCTCTAGAGATGACTATTTTAGACTAATACCTTGGTGAATAACCTTGGTAATTTTAATGACACCTTGGGGATGGAACTTGGTGAAACGAAATGATTGTCAATATTAAAATTTTCAGCCACATCTTAATGTTATGAAAAATGTTATTTTTATTCTGATATGCCTCGTGATTTCTTTCTCATGTCTTAATGTTCTTTTCAGGACTTTATTGAAGTATCTCAAGTTCACATGTAAAATGTTTCTCTTGTTTTCTTTACTGGGCCTTCTGCTCACCCTTTCTTTTGATGTGTGTCCCCAGGTTATGAGATGCAGTAATGAACCTATGATGAACTCAAGGAGAAGCCTTTCAAGTGTTTAAAAAGAATTCTTTATGTTGTTTTCATGTATTATGTTCCTGGTTTCCAAGACACTAAACCTTAAAGATCCTCAGTTTTGTGTAATGTAATGAAAGTTCATGTTATAAAAAGATGGGATGTTATAGTTGGTATCAAAGGATGGTTTAGTTATTTGTGGAAATTAGGATATGAAAACTTTAAGAAGAACCCTATAGAAAAGTTTAAATATAGGAAATCTTCCTGGTATTTTGGTGAGTATTGAGTAAGGGGTTTCTAAGAAAATACATTCCTGTCTGGGTACAAGCAGGTAGAGGTGGCTCTGGCACAGGTGTACATAGGGGTAAAACCTGAAAACACCGCTTTGATCTAGACTCGAATGGGAACTAGTACACGGCAACGGGCCTTGCTGCACTCTTGGTTACAACACTCTCAGGGGATATGCTTTGGTAAATTCATAGGGTTAGTATGAACCATTGTTAAAGGAACAAAGATTCACATAAGAATATATGATCATGGATAACCTAGATTGGAACCTAGGGGATCACAAGTTAGGGTATAATTTTCTTCTACAAGTTATCCTTATATGCATTAAGCTCCTTTTCATGATTATTGGTTAAATATTTAAACCTCTAATTATAATTTCTCTTCTTAGTTAATGGTTGGAGATGGAAGAACATGTCCCAATAACCGATGTGATAGGAAATGCAATGATTTCCATATTAATATGAAAGAGATGATTAGGGGATTAAAAACTGATTATTACTTTGGAAGACGTTCATTATTTTGGGAACCATATTTGATCGAGGTAAATAGATTACTACGGTATTTTCATTGAGGAGTAAGGTTGACTTATATTTTAAAGAATCGATGAATTTAAGGTGGACTTATAGTAATTTAGGTTACTTATGGGAATGATTAACCTATCTTGGGTAAAATATGTTTAGGTTAGCTACTTTTGTTATAAGATTTTAGGAGTGGTTGATGTTGTTTGGAGATGAACAATGAAGTTTATTTTGGAAGACTATGTCATCAAATCTTTCTTCTATTTGGGTTTCAATCTTAGTTTGGTTTATTTTGAGGAATCTTAAGGACCATTATTTACAGAATGGTCTATGATGAACTTTGGGTAGTACCATGGAACTTTGAAGATTTAAAAGTAGTTTCCATTCCTATGGTATTCTTTTTGAAGAGTTGTTTTACCTTACCCTTTCTATTTTTGGGATAATGTTTAATGATAGGATAAATAGATAGTTGATCTTTTGTGGATTATTTGATTCTCTAGAATATGATTCTTGTGTTTTGATGAGACCAAGTAGTTTTAAATGCTCATCGTTTGGAGAAAAGATTAGTTTTGGTAGAAACTTATTAAAGTGTGAAACTCTACATGAAGGTAGATATATTTCCTTATGTTTTTGTTCTATGTTGTAAATGAATTTCTCAAAGTTATGAAAAGGAACGTAAAACAAAAACGTTTTTGGTTTAAGTTTCCTACTACGTAATCAAAGACCACTTACACACATCATAATTTTGGGATTTTCTGGTGGTTAACTTCCTCCTAATCATGTTTTCTATCACTCTCCTTTAGAACGTGACCCTTTGTTTTCTCCTCCATGTCCATGTTTCCTACATGGAATCCTGGTATGAGTAAACTCAGGTGGCCTTTGTACTTACTTTTCTTTCATTTAAAGTAATGGTGTTACTGACTCTTTTTTCGATGTGGGACTTTCATTGAATTTTCAAAACCCAATTTTAAAAATTGCGAGGACGAAATTTCTTAAGGGGGGAAGATTGTAATGACCCGAAATTTTTGAATAAATCTTGTTTCCTAATTTCATGTGTTATTTTATTTTATTTTTATACTCATCAAAAATGTTTTATTTGATAAACATGATTATAATTAAAATGAGACCATTGGGTTTTGACTGTTATATGACCATCGGTGAATATGACCGCTGTGAAAAAAATGTTTTGATTATTGTCTCTAAATATAAGTAATCTTGGTTAATTATTTTAGAAAGAAGATTTGATGGCCACACCTAGTAGTCTTGGACCGATCGAAGCTCATCTAACAGAACTTGGGAAGGAGGTAGCACCATTGGGCTTTTCTCTGGACCAAACCCAAGTCGAACTTCATCATGTGAAGCTAGAACGGAATCGCCTTCGCGAGAAGTTCAAACTGATAGAAATTACTACTCAGGCAATGTTGACCGAGCTGCCCCAAGATTCTATCACCCTAGCACACCTTACTCATAGGTCATATGCCAGTATTATAAGGGGCTATGTAACGAGACCGTAGCTGCCTTGTGTAATCCTTGTTTTAAATAAAAATTGGGATTTCTTCTTATGATGAAGTATATGAATTTTCAAATGAACAGATAAAAATAGTATGCATATTATTGATGAATTTTCAAAAGGATATTTTAAAAAAAATGTCTATGTAAACCTTAAATAATTTAAAATGTGTGATGATTTTCAAAAAATGGTCTTCTACAATTATGTCCAGTATGAAATTTAGAGTCTAATAAGATCAGCATGATTTTTGATGAATAGTAAATTGTGAATAGTGATTTTACGCTTAGGATTAGTATTGTGAACAAATGGATTAGTAATCTCACTTAAAGAAAGTTTTAAAATAATCTAGGCACCTTAATTAAGTAATGTGATTCAATAAAATGGTTAAATAACGGTTTCATAAATTATTATTCAAGTATTAATTTTTTCAGGTGAATAGTGTTTTTAAATTAAAAATTAAATTAAAAATATTTAGAAAATTATTTTTATAAAATGGACTTTATTTTTGAACTCAGAGCATCGATATTATGTTAATGTAATTTTTTGGGGTTTTTTTTAAAAAATTGAATTTTCGGTGAATAGTGTATTTATTTAAAAATAAAATTAAGAATATTTAGAAAATTATTTTTATAAAATGGAGTTCATTTTTGAAATCATATAATTGATATTTAGTTAATGTGAAATTTTGGGATTTTTATGAGAAAGTTGAATTTTCAGTGAATAATAAAAATACAATTTTAGGGTTTCGGTATGTTTAATGACATCATAACTATGTCATGGTGATGTCATTAGATATTTTAAGGGTTGGCCGACCTAAGTTGATGGATATTTGTATTGGGGGACCCATGTGGCCTATCTTTATGGGAAATATCATGAGAGAGCACATGGGTTTGAGAAAAGCACATGCGAGGTGTCCCTTGGCCATTAATGCGTTGTCCCCTCACTTTCCCTATAAATACCAAGCCCTCCTCTCATCCATTCGACTCCCCACTATTCCCCAACGAAGTTCTGGTCTCATTACTTCCCAAGGAGTCCTCCCAAGGTGCCCTCAAGCCCTCAAGGTCCCAACCTTTGGGTTTAAGAGTTACATTTTAAGGTAAGGGATCTGACCTCTCTCCTTCTTTTCAAGAAATCTCTTTTATGTCATTTCTTTTATGCCCCATGTTCTTTTGGTAGAGGATGTTCTTTTGGTAAATGATGTACTTTTATACTCCTCTTACTTCCCTTCTCATGTTCATATAATGATATATCCCCTCTTACTCTAATTATTTCGTTTTATGAAGTTTTAAGTGGCGTTGTTAGGCTGCTGAAATTTTTGTAACGGATTCTTTCTCCCTTCTCATTTTTCAAGATCTATTTTTATGTAAAGTATTTCAAGTTCCTTTTTATTATGTTGGTGTATGATCTCTAAATATATCATACTGATCTTTTATGATCATATGATGAGATACCCCATTTGATCCCTTCAATTTAGTATTTTGAAGTTTTAAGTGGCGCTGTTAGGCTACCGAATTTTTAAGTGGTTCTTCACCCTTCTC
Source organism: Viscum album (assembly GCA_963277665.1). Classification (NCBI taxonomy): domain Eukaryota; kingdom Viridiplantae; phylum Streptophyta; class Magnoliopsida; order Santalales; family Viscaceae; genus Viscum; species Viscum album. The sequence goes on along the minus strand of OY728164.1, from coordinate 122,678,166 downwards.
GTTTTGAAGTTCTACTTTAATGTATATTCTTTCAAGTTCCTTTTTTTTATGTTGGGGTATTATCTATATATCTATCCTACTGATATTTTATGACCATATGATGATATAACCCATTTGATATCTTCAATTCAGTATTTTGAAGTTTTAAGTGGCGCCGTTAGGCTGCCGAATTTTTAAGTAGTTCTTCACCCTTCTCGTTTTGAAGTTCTACCTTCATGTAAATTCTTTAAAGTTACTTTTTGTTATGTTGGGGTATTATCTCTATATCTATCATACATATATTTTATGACCATATGATGAGATACCCCATTTGATCCCTTCAATTCAGTATTTTTAAGTTTAAGTGGCGTCGTTAGGCTGCTGAATTTTTAAGTGGTCCTTGCACCTTTCTCCCTTTTCAAAGTTCTAATTCCATGCCAAGTATTGCAAGTTCCTTTTAATTATTTTGGGGTATGATCTATATATCTATAATACTGACCTTTTATGTTAATATGATGAGAGACCCTATTTGATCTCATCAATTCATTTTTGGTTGATGTTAATGTAACGCTGTTAGGCTGCAGAATTTTCATAAGAGAAATCTAATTTTTTTCTTCCTTTCATGTTCTTCATTTCATATGGTGTATTTTAAAATTTCATTACCATGTTCTTAAATCCCTTATATTCTCTCCCTATACTGTTTTATGGGTCATTTATTAATGTTTCACCCATGTCCCCTCTCTTTTCAATGTTTTCTAAAACCCCGAAACATAGCTATTATGTGGCAGAATTTCCATCTCAAAATGTCTCTCCCTTTTTCTAAAGTTCTTTTATTATATTAAGTGAAAACTCAAAGCTATCCATTCTATAGGTGTATTCACATATATACCAATTTGTTCTATTTTAAATTCTGGGATTTACATACATGAGACCCGCTCTCCCTTTCTGTGGGTTTAAAGTGACATAAAGATCATGTCTTTGAAGTAGTTTTTAAAATGTTATAATTATAAAATGAAACCCATTTATTTTATGCTATATGGGTTGTTTATGATATGATTTATGATGATATATGTGGCTCACATGATAATAAAGACATGTCAAGGGTGGGCCCAGATAGCGCTCCAATGCATTGGGTAAAGGCTTAATCTTTAGAGATGACTTTTTTAGACTGATACCTTGTTGAATAACCTTGGAAATTTTAATGACACCTTGGGGATGGACCTTGGTAAAACGAAATGATTGTCAATATTAAATGTTTCAGCCATATCTTAAAGTTATGAAAAATGTTATTTTTATTATGATATGCCTCATGATTGCATTCTCATGTCTTAAAGTACTTTTCATAACCTTATTGAAGTATCTCAAGTTCACATGTAAAATGTTTCTCTTGTTTCCTTACTAGGCCTTCTGCTCACCCTTTCTTTTGATGTGTGTCCCCAGGTATTGAGATGCAGTAATGAACCTATGATGAACTTAAGGAGAAGCCTTTCAGGTGTTTAAGAAGAATTCTTTATGTTGTTTTCATGTATTATGTTCCGGGTTTCCAAGACACTAAACCTTAAAGATCCTCAGTTTTGTGTAATGTAATGAATGTTCATGTTATAAAAAGATGGGATGTTATAGTGACTACCCAAAGCATTCCATCCATAGGTCAAGGGTTTGTGACTATATCATGAAGGCTTTTTCCGCAAAGGGAATGCATTGATATAGAGATCTGTACACACTCAAAATGATCAACTGAAGTAAACAACCAACAATCCTATGGTATAACCATGATAATAATGTACAAATGTAAACTGAAAACAGCGAGCAAGAATACATGCCCTAGAAACTAAAAAGAAAGTAAACATGTGTTGCACCTACCCTAGAGCTCTACCCTGAGGGTATTAGTTTTACGTCTGATGTCGAAGAAGATGATATCAACTGCTCCCAACACACCATGCTCCACAAAGTCTTAAACCTCCAAAGTCTGCATCTGAGCGTCAGTAGTCTACACCAGACACACAGCTGTGGTGGGAGCCCGTGCATGGGTCAGTATAACAATACCCATTAGGTACCCTAAGACCCCCGAAGGTCTATCATTAATCCGAAAAGGGAAAATCACATGAAATACCACAAAGGCAATATCACAAACATGATTTAAATCATGAAGCACAAAGAAAAAGAGACATCTCACTCAAATAGTATAACTTCAAGGTTACTCTAACGGGGATGACTAGTCATCAATCTAGATCATCCTACCCGTTGTAACTCTACTACTGACCCATATAGTTTACTATATTCTGACCTATATATGTCACTATATGCTAACTCGTATTGGTCATTAGATGCTGACCCATATTGGTCGCTGGTGGTGACCTGTATTGGTCACTGGTGTTGACCCGTATTGGTAGTTGGTGATTACCTGTATTGGTCGCTGGTGCTCACCCATATTTTTCACCGGTATAGAGGTTGGGATGATTAGTCATTCAACTAGATCATTTCACTCTGGTGTTTTTGATGCTGACCCGTATTGGTCTCTCTTCTTCTTCATGTAACAGCCAACAACTTGTTTCCCACATGATACTCGCCAGATATCCAGAAGACTCTTCTCTTTAATCCATTGGTCATATTTTAACTAGTAAGAAGTCATGAAATATGTATACCCAAGGTACCGCCCCATCATAGGGGTCCCTACAAGACTGACGACACATCAATCGTATGCCCGATCTGTGAGATATGGGCACTTTATTAAAACATGCATGGTTGGATTAATATCTGATCCAACCTTTGTCGCACATACAGCTCTTTCAAAACTCCCTTAGTGTATCTCCAAAGGACTTCCTGGTCACAATGGTCCTTATTCCATAGACAACACATTATTTGGAAGCTTGGACTCTTAGTTACACCCCTTTCCGTGAAATAAGGGTGTTCGCACCTCAGTCCAGACCAGCACTATAAGGCCCCAGCCTTAAACCTTAATTAATCTTGAGTTATTACAAGATTACACATTGAGGATCTTTTCATGTTTAGAGTTTTAGATAATTAGATCATAAACTTGAATTACATTGCACATTTAAACAAATTGGTTACATAAAAGATAGTATTCATTTTTTCCCATCAATGGAAACATATATAAAATAAAACATGGATTCTTTCTTGAAACTTCCTTGACAATATCATCATATCATGTACCATTCCCTTTACATGTGGGAAACATTTCAAAAACTTGGTATGAGCATAAAAATCTCAGTAAGGGTTATAAAAAGTATGGAAAGGAAACATGAGTACATATATACATAAGAATGAAATCATACTTTACCAAAAAAACATAAGCACTTCAACATACGTCATAAAATCATGAATAAATCATAGAAATAATAATACATAAAGGTAACTTGAGGAATTCATAATATTCTTATGTAGGGAGTAACCCACTTGGTTATATTTGGAATACCCATCATAGTATATTCCCTAAATCTCTTCGAAGAAACCTTAATGTTTAACTCCTTCGCGTTACCCAATGCATTGGAGAGCTATATCGGGCTCACCCGCCCTGGGTTTAACACGAAACCACCCGTCTTCATAACAATTCCCAAGAACCATGACATAGTCATAGCACATAACTTAATCATAAACGAAAGATAACATTCCCACATTGAAATATAAATATAACATTTTAAGATATTTAAATAATGAATCCATTCTAAAAACCATTTTCAAAAACATTTAAAACATTTAATAAAGAGATTTTTTAATCAAAGTGTCTCATACCACATTGAAGCTTTTAACATTTTAAACCATTAATATACATATAAATAAATCCTTAAAACCATTTTGAAAACATGGATATTAATGTGAAATATTTATAAGAATAAATCATTAAAACATTTAAAACAATATTTTAGTTAAAGGGCTTTTAACAAAATGAGATACACTTGAATACAATAATTGAGGAATAAAATTTAATAAAAACTTTATAATATCATGAGAATAATGGGATTCGTGATATAATATTCCAAAGGACGGTATATACACCATATAAGAGTGAATTGGTGCATAACAACAATGAAGTCTCAATGCAAATGTAAATTGAGAAGAAATCCATTATAATGATGGTATCCTTAAATTAAGGATAAATCAATCTCATAATTATGTGTGAAAAATATAAATACACCCAATATAAGTGGATATTAAGTTTAAAATAATCAATGGTCATTCACACATATTCAATGGATGATATATTCAATAACTACATTTTGAACCCAAAGAAATCGAAATAGGGTTTAGAAGTTCCCTTTACAGCCTAACGGCGTCACATCAAATTTTAGAAAAAGAGTTGATGAGAGAGATAGAGGGTATCTCATCACCTGGACATAAAATTTACGGCAATAATGATATATAAGAACATATCCCCACATAATAAGATGAAAATTAAAAGACATAACAAAAAAAGTCTTTTAAAAAGAGGAGGGTGAAATGTCCCATTACTGAGTCGGGTAACTTTCGAAACGTACACCCCATGGAAGAAGGGTCATACAATGAAGATGTAAATAACCATAAATGAAATTATACTACAAAAAGTGTATAATAATGGGCAGTACATGCAACAATCAATGGAAATTTTAGCAAATGTAACCTAAATGTCACATGAATAAAAGTGAGATGAAAAAACCCTTTACGAAAACTCGACAGCCTAACAGCGCCACTTAAAACTTCCAAAAATGGATTTATGATATCAAATAGGGTCCCTCATCATATTACAATAAAATTTACATAAAGATGAATATAAAAGAACATCCCCCATCATAACAAATAGGAGATTAAAATAATTGACATAAAGTAGAGTACTTAAAAAGAAAAAGAGAGGTTAGATCTCTTACGAAAATTCGGCAGCCTAATGGCGCCACTCAAAACTTCCAAAATGGATTGATGAGAGAAAATAGGGTCTCTCATCATATGAACATAAAAAGAACCGTAGGAGTAATATAAAAGAATATCCCAATCATAAGAAATATGATCTTAAAAGGAATTACATAAAAGAGTGTACTTAAAAAGAAATAGAGGGGGTAGGATCCCTTACCTCGTGTTCGACATGACTCGATTTTTCTTTAATCACCTTTAAATCGGGTAACTCTCATTGATTTGAGCTCAAAGGATTCATTGTAAAAAATTCTGCCCAAAGTGAGGCTTCAATGATGAATAGAGGGATTTGGAGAGATGAAATGGGTAGGGGTTGGCTGAGCCAAAGGCTTGAGAGGTGTGTGTAAGGTGGTAGAGGTGGGGGCCTTTTATAAGACGAGAGGAGGGGAACTCTTGGAATGTTATAAAATATTATTTTTTTATAAAATTATTTTCGGATTTAAAAGGGCCCAAAAGGATATATTTCGAGGATAAGGTGATACGGTTTCGAAATCCACCCATACAATATGTTTATTACAAGTGAAAGACTTAGATTTCACCCTATCTTCTCATTTTATTTAAATCGTTCATTTATGAGGTAATCACTGCATCATCACGGTGTCATAAATTAATTAATTTATTTAATATCTAAAAATCATAACAAAATATCATGATGTAGGAAATAGTTTTATCTTTCTAACGAATATTTATAGTCAAAAATATGACTTCTATAACCCCATCTAAAATATGTTTTAGTAAAAAAACACATGTTTGTGACATTTTAATTTTAACTTTAAATAAAAAGGAATTAATGTCATTTTCCAACCAAAGTGGCTCCATTGGGTCCTCAAGTTGACCCATGGATTTTCGTGGTCGGCCATGACTAATACAATGACGGTAGGACATGTGTCTACATCATTTCATATTATTAGAACATTATTTTTACCTTAAACTACAATAATTACCTCTAATCGCGATTAAAAATTAAAAGTTACTATTCACCAAAAAAATTATATTAATCCCATTGAACCACATTTTAATTCTTAATTACAACCATGTATGTCTGATTTTTTAAATTCAACACACAGAGGTGGTAAAATTTCATTTAAACGAAAAATCAGTTTTTTAAGTACTACTTAGTGGATTCACTATTCATCAAAAATTGAAGTTTTCCATAAAAATACCAAAAATTCACCCTAAGCTATATTTGATATTCCGAATTGAAAAAGGATGTCTATTTTAAAAAATTAAAAACATATAATTTACATTAATTAATTTAATAATTAACTCCCGATGTCAGAGAAAATAGCGTGTTTTTATGAAACAATAAGTATCAGAAGATTGACACTAGTTTAAGTCCAATTTCATGATGAAATTAATTCCAAAGACAACTATTGGATTAAATGGCAAAAATATATTATAATTTCACTTTAAAACCTATTCAAAAGATAATATAATCATATAAATAAATTATATAAAAAATAGGTCTTGAATTAAAATACAACATTTTTCACTATTCATTAAAAAATGAACTTTATTGGAAAAATACAAAAATTTTACACAGAGTAAATTTTGATATCCTGATTCTAAAGAATAATTTTATTTTGTCAAACATAACACATAAAATTGTAAAAAAGTGGATTTAAAAGAGTTTCATCATCAAAAGGCGGTTATTCGTCCTTTTAAAGAATATTAGAATGTTTACGCTTAAAACTGGATTCATTCACATTTTTAATCCTGTAACATTTATTGTAAAAAATAAAAATATTTGACAAACATATATAATCATTTTGTAGTTATTTTGGTTCATTCCCACCATTACAATATCTATGCATTAACTACAATTTAAAATATTATTATTTTATTATTAGAGTGCAACATAAGATTCCCAAGAAACTCGTTGTTGCGTATTGGGTACACCATCGAGCATAGCGTCCCCTTTAAAGTTTTATTAATATTTTATTCATAAATATGGATAAATGTGAAAATTTTATATTCTTTATTTATCTGGGGTGTTACATCCTTCCAACCTTTTGGGAATTGCATCCTTGCAAGTTTAAAATTGGGCTTGGAATCTTCATTGAAAATCTCACATCAAAACAAGTGTCAGTAAAACAATCAAATTAAAATAAAGAAATATAAGTACAAAGGTCACCCGAGTTAACCCATACTAGGATTCCATGTAGGAAAACATGGATATGGAGGAAAAAACAAAGGTTCATGTTCTGAGGGAGAGTGATAGTAAACATGTCTAGGAGAAAGTTAACCATATGAAAATCACAAACTTGTGATGGGTTAAATGGTATTCGATTCCCCAGTAAAAAAATTTAACAAAAAACATTTTTGTTTTATGTTACTCTTCATTGAGGAATTTTTTTTGAGCTTAACTAAATCATAATGAAATATACTTACTTGTCACGTAGACTTTCAACTTTTACTAGATTCCTTAATCGAACTCATATTTTCTCCCAAAGATGAGTATTTAGGAAGACTTGTTCACATTAAGAGTACTATAATCAACTTCTTGAGAATCACCTAATCCACAAATGAGAACTATATATTTTCCATGTCTTTAGAAAAAATCCAAATCCAAAATTGTTAGTATGAGATCAGATAATCCACAAAAGTATAATCGTTTTTAAAAAGAAAATATATTCTTAATCTCCAAAATTTGTCCAAAAAAAACCCCAAAGTTCAACAAAGACCATTCAATAAACAATTGTCCATAAAATTCTTCAAGGTAAACCAAACTAAGATTAAAACCCAAATATTTTAAGGATTTAATCACATAGTCTTCCAAGGTACAAATTAACTTTTATCTCCAAATAACATCAGTTTCACTTAAAATCTCATATTGAAAAGTAATTAACCTAATCACATATCCTCGATGATAGGTTAATCATTTCCATAGATATCCCAAAATAAACTTACTCTAGATTCCTAAAATCATCTAACTAAAAATAATTAGTCAAAATAACCAGGGACTTCACGTATTCTATTAGTAGGCGATAAATACTAATAGCACTTTGGTTGTGGGTTCGTTTCCTGCAGCTTTGTCCGACGCGATGGGTTGTCACACAGTCTGTGTGTTGTCATTTTTCCAAAACTATATAATTCTTAAAAAATTCCCCAAAACGAGATAAAATAATTAAAATAATCATAACATATTTTAACATCATGTTTATCTCATGCCTTTCATTTTCCATCATAATATATAATAACCCATAATTACCTCAAAAGTAAGGATCATATAAACCCTAATGGTTACCTTTATAATTACTACCTGAATTTCCACATCGATTGGTCATCTCGTACATGATGCATTACAGAACATTCCAAGGTACAAGTGGTTGATCATGACTCCTTGATAGTTGGTTTAGAACAACCACGAGTTTCCTCATTGAATCCCCCATTTCATCGAGTCTCTTAATTAGAGAACCAGCACAGTTTCCTTCAAACCTATTGTCACTTTGGTGCCTACTAGATCCACCCATTCACTAAAAAAAGAAATTTTAGGGTGATTATATCAACAAAACCATCATGTACTAATGAAGAAGATAAACACTAAGAAATACTTACTCATTCGCTTTATCTAAAACTAGGAATATTTCTGAAAGCCTAACCATTATGGTAATGTCACTTATGCCTATAGAATACCCTAACCTCTAATGTTATCTAAACTGACCTCTGATACCAACTATAAGGCCCTAACATTAAACCATACTTAATCTTGAGTTATTACAAGATTACACATTGAGGATCTTTTCAGTTTTAGAGTTTTAGAGAATTAGATCATAAAACTTGCATTACATTCCACATTTAAATAAATTGGTTACATAAAAGATAGTATTCCTTTTTTCCCATAAACAGAAACATATTTAGAATAAAACATGGATTCTTTCTTGACACATCCTTGAGAATATCATCATATCATGTACCATTCCCTTGACCTGTGAAAAACATTTCAAAAACATGGGATAAGCATAAAAAGCTCAGTAAGGGTTATAAAAAGTATGGAAAGGAAACATGAGAACATATATACATAAGAATCAAATCATACTTTACCCATAAAACATAAGCACGTTAACATACCTCATAAAATAATGAATAAATCATAGAAATCATAATACATAAAGGTAACTTGAGGAATTCATAACATTATTACGTATGGAGTAACCCTCTTGGTTACATTTGGAATACCCGTCACAGTATATTCCCTAAATCTCTTCGGAGAAACCTTAACATTTAACTCCTTCGCGTTACCGAATGCATTGGAGAGCTATATCGGGCTCACCCGCCCTTAGTTGATCACAGAACCACCCATCTTCATAACAATGCCCAAGAACCATAACATAATCATAACACATAACTTAAGCATACAGGAAAGACAACATTCCCACATTGAAGTAACAATATAACATTTTAAGATATTGAAATAATGAATCCATTCTAAAAACCATTTTCAAAACCATTTAAAACATTTAATAAAGAGATTTTTAAATCAAAGTGTCCATACCACATTGAAGCTTTTAACATCATAAACAATTAATATCCATATAAATAAATCCTTAAAACCATTTTGAAAACATGGATATTAATGAGAAATATTTATAAGAATAAATCAGTAAAACATTTAAAACAATATTTTAGTTAAAGGGTTTTTAACAAAATGAGAGACAAATGAATACAATAATTGAGGAATGACATTTAATCAAAACTTTATAATATCATGAGAATAAAGGGATTCGTGATATAATATTCCAAATGACAGTATATACACCATATAAGAGTGAATTGGTGCATAACAACAATGAAGTCTCAATGGAAATGTAAATTGAGATGAAATCCATTATAAAGATGGTATCCTTAAATTAAAGATAAATAAATCTCATAATTATTTGTGAAAAATATAAATACACCCAATATAAGTGGATATTAAGTGTAAAATAATCAAAGGTCCTTAACACATATTCAAAGGATGACATATTCAATAACTACATGTTGAACCCAAAGAAATTTAAATTGGGTTAAGAAGTTCCCTTGACCGCCTAATGGCGTCACATAAAATTTTAGAAAAAGAGTTGACGAGAGAGATAAAGGGCGTCTCATCACTTGGACATAAAATTTATAGAAACAAGTATATATAATAACATATTCCCACATAATAAGAAGAAAATTAAAATACATAACAAAAGAAGTCTTTTAAAAAGAGGAGTGTGAAATGTCCCCTTACCGAGTCAGGTAACTTTCGAAACGTACACCCCATGGAAGAAGGGTCATACAATGAAGATGTAAATAACCAAAAATGAAATTATACTAAAAAAAGTGTATAATAATAGGTAGTACATACACCAATCAATGGAAATAGTGTCAAACGTAGCATAAATGTCACAGGAATAAAAGTGAGATGAAAAATCCCTTTTGAAAACTCGGCAGCCTAACGATGCCACTTAAAACTTCCAAAAATGGATTTATGAGATCAAATAGGGTCTCTCATCATATAAAAATAAAATGTACAGAAATATGAATATAAAAGAACATCCCCCATCATAACAAATAGGATATTAAAAGAAGTGACATAAAGGAGAGTACTTAAAAAGAAAGAGAGAGGTTAGATCTCTTACGAAAATTCGGCAGCCTAATGGCGCCACTCAAAACATCAAAAATGGATAGATGAGAGAAAATAGGGTATCTCATCATATGAACATAAAAAGTACAGTAGGAGTAATATATAAGAATATCCTAATCATAAGAAATATGAGCTTAAAAGGAAGGACATAAAAGAGTGTACTTAAAAAGAAAGAGAGGGTTAGGATCCCTTACCTCGTGTCCGACATGACTCGATTGTTCTTTAATATCATTTAAATCAGGTAACTCTCTTTGATTTGTGCTCAAAGGATTCCTTGGAAAGGATTCTGCCCAAAGTGAGGCTTCAATGATGAAGAGAGGGATTTGGAGAGATGAAATGGGCAGGGGTTGGCCGAGGCAAAGGCTTGAGAGGTGTGTGTAAGGTGGTAGATGTGGGGGCCTTTTATAAGAGGAGAGGAGTGACACTCTTGGAAAGTTATATAATATTACTTTATTATAAAATTATTTTCCGATTTAAAAGGTCTCAAAAGGATATATTTCGAGGATAAGGTGATAAGGATTCTAAATCCACCCATCCAATAGGTTTTTGACAAGTGTAAGACTTATATTTCACCCTATCTTCTCATTTTATTTAAATCGTTCATTTATGAGGTAATCACTACATCACCACAGTGTAATAAATAAATTAATTTATTTAATATCTAAAAATTAAAAAAAATATCATGATGTAGTAAATATTTTTAGCTTTCAAATAAATATTTATAGTCAAAAATATGAATTTTATAACCCCATCTAAATTTTTTTTTATTAATACAACACATGTTTGTAAAATTTTAATTTTAACTTTAAATAAAAAAATATTAAGGTGATTTTCCAACCAAAGTGGCTCCATGGGGTCCCCAAGTTGACCCATGGATTGTCTTGGTCGGACATGACTCATCCAATGAGGGTAGGACATGTTTCTAGGTCATTTCATATTATTAAAAAATTATTTTTTCCTTAAACTACACTAATTACCTCTAATCGCGATTAAAACATTAAAGATACTATTCACCCAAAAAAAATTTAATCCCATTGAACCAAATTTTACTTCTTAATGAAAACAATGTATGTAGGATTTTTGAAATTCAAAACACAGAGGTGGTAAATTTTCATTTAAACAAAAAATCAGTTTTTTAAGTACCACTTAGTGGTTTCACTATTCATCAAAAATTGAAGTTCTCCAGAAAAATACCAAAAATTCACCCTAAGATATATTTGATAATCCGAATTCAAAAATTATTTCTATTTTAAAAAATATGAAACATATAAGTTACATTAATTAGTTTAATAATTAATTCCCGTTGTTAGAGCAAATAGCGTGTTTTTATGAAACAATAAGTATCAAAAGATTGACACTAGTTTAAGTCCAATTTTAAGATGAAATTAATTCCAACGACCACTATTGGATTAAATGGTAAAAATGTATTCTAATTTCACTTTAAAACCAATTAAAAAGATAATCTAATCATATAAATAAATTATATTAAAAAGAGATTTTGAATTAAAATACAACATTTTTCACTATTCATTAAAAAATGAACTTTATCAGAAAAATACCAAAAATTTTCACAAACTAAATTTTTATGTCTCTATTCTAAAGAAGAATTTTATTTTTTCAAATATAACACATAAAATTTTCAAAAAGTGGATTTAAATTAGGTTCGTCATCAAAAGGTAGTTAATCGGCCTTTTAAAGAATATTAGAATGTTTACGCTTAAAATTGGATTCATTCACATTTTTAATCCTCTAACATTTATTGTACAAAGTAAAAATATTTGACAAACATATATAATCATTTTGTAGTTAGTTCTGTTCATTTCTCCATTACAATAGCTAGGCGTTAACTACAATTTAAAATAATATTATTTTATTATTAGAGTGCAACATATGTTTCTCAAGAAACTCGTTGTTGCGTATTGGGTACGCCATCGAGCATAGAGACCACATTAAAGTTATATTAATATTTTATTCGCAGATATGGATAAATGTGAAAATGTCATATTCTTTATTTACCTGGGGTGTTACAGGCACGGTAGGGCTCATCAGAATAATCCAAAGGGAATGATTCCAAAAGGGGGTCCTAACGCCACTAACGACCGTTAAAATAGACCCTTAGTTAGTCGGTTATGAGCGTTTTTTTATTCGGGGACCGGTTGGGTCGGGGCGCGGTCTGACTATACCAGGCCAGCCTGATGCAACGTGTCTTGGGGTGTATGACACCCCACCTGAGTGAAACTCAGTATGGCTCAGCTCGGTTCACTGGCTTCACCCCACCGGGGCAGCCTGGGTGGTCCGTGGGTCCGGGCAATGGTTAGCCCGACCCGCCTGGTGGGTCTCGGCCCACCTACTCTAGCCTGCTGGGCCATGGATCGGCCCAGCCCCCCCCCCCCCCTACATGGGCTAGGCCGCGGACCAGCCCGACCCACTACTAGACGTGGCCCAACCTATTGGCATGCCCTGTGAATGTCATGCTGTCCACCTACCGTTCGCCCCCTTCAATTAGCATCACCATGTGACGCCGCCACGTGGTTGACGGGTCCCCTACCTTAACTGGGGCTTAGAATCATGGGTTCATCAACATGGTGTGTGATATCTCTCCGCCTTCCCCACCCCCCACAGCTGGCCGTTGACCTCTTCCTGTCCGACTGCCACGGTGCTGAGCGGAATCGCATTCCTCCATGTCAGGCGATCACCGGCCGTCGTCACCACCTTCGGTGCCATTCCGGCAAAGCTTTCTGTGGGTTCTGGTGATGCTTTAGAACTCTGTATCCCTTCCCGTATATGCCTACGGGCCTCCCGAACTACCACCGTCAGAGTGTGACCCTTTGTCTCATGTTTCCCTCGAAATAGGAAAATTGTCCCCAAAGAACAAAACAAAAAGGCAAGCGGCGGAGGATCTGTGCCTTTTTTGTTTATCCAATTCCCTCTGTGTTATCATTATAAAAAGAGGGAGATAATTCTTCTTCACATTTTAATAATGTTTAACCCTGTTCAAATTCATCGCATAACCCCCCTCAAATACAAGAACTAGGAATACAATTGAGGAAAATTATTGAATTAAATGAAAACCCCTACATTGTGATTCGTTGGGGATGTCACCGATGTTGGTTCTTCCACATTCGTGGGTAATGAGTACGAAGGATAATGTTCATGTGAATTGTAATTCTCCTTCCGTCAGACTTTGGATTGATCCGATGACATGCGTCATCAATCCTCCATTCTCTATCGGTGGGAGGCATGGCAAAACATCGTCAGGGGTTCGTCGCTTAATGTAGCCATGCCAATACCCAACCCTGAGATCAATTTATATAGGGGGGGGGGGAAGGCGAGGAATGCTTTGAGAAATTTATGATGTTCATTAATGGATGTAATAAATGTGAAACATTAATTGACATAATTAATGTGTCTCATTAATTGATGCGAGGGGTGGTTATGCAACCAAAGTATAACCATGGAATTAACACCACATAATTAAAGGTCAAACCACCATTATGGTCCCCACCACCACCGCTAAATAGGTTGTTGGAAAAAATAAAAATAAATAAAAATAAATAAAATAACAAAAATTATTATTTTATTATTTTATTAAAAGTCACAAAAATATCCTTTTCTCCCAACCTACTGTGGTCAATGTAAAGCCACTTTTAAGAGAATCCTGGTGTCGCGTATTCAATGATACTCTCGGATTTCGATTCCAAGCACCAGTTCAAAATATTGAAAATTCCTCACATGTGTTTACTGAACATACCATAAAAAATGTTCAAAATTTCATTTGGGAACACCGGTCCACAGAATCACGCACCCAAAAATTTCACTGACTCGTAAAATTCCTAAATAATTTAAAAAATTACATGGAAGTTTTTTGCGTTTTCAGATCATCTCCATTTAACAATGTTTCAATAAAATTCTATCCTGATTCTAGTCCATCTCATGTAGTTTTGGAGTCTTCTCGGATAGTTGTTCAAAGAATGTGAGGAATTAGAGTACAACAGCATTAATAAGTTTGTGTAAAAATGTATGCAACACACAAGGTTTAATCTTCTATAACAAAACATGTGAATCATGATATTTAATTCCATGCAACCAATGATTTTTAATACTACACACATTTTAATGATACTTGAATACCATATTGATTTATTTACATGTTTTAAAATTCATTTGAATATATAGTTCTCCATAATTCTCATTTCAAAAACATTTGGATGATACATTCCATTTTCATATAGCCATAGATCATGATTTATATTCAATTTTTAATTCTTTTTGGGAATTGGGATTGTCCTTCAATATTGCATACTATTCAAGTAATTTAATGATCAAATTAACAGAAACTTTTTTCTAACAATGCATAATAGCGTGATTATGATACACAACATTAAATTTCTAATTTGTATAGTTGAATAATTTTCAGCAATGATATCTATGGCCAAGATATATCAATGGATTCCAAAACCATTAGGACAAAACTCAGTCCTTATGACCCAAAAATCACTAATGAAATTCCTTTTTCGTAAAGCTCTATAGATAAGACCTTCTCTATTTAAAATGTCATGAACAAGTAGTGGATTCATCAGCAAGTCCGAAGAGCACTACAAATACCATGATGCTAAGAATGAAGCCTATGTGAGTACAATGAACTATGATAATAATGAAATTTTGTGATAGTCACCTCCACGAGTCTGACAAGCTCTGTGAACATCGAAAGGTAGTGACAGAACACTCCACAAATCTGATGAATCTACCTCTGTTATCTAATCTCTATATCCTTCATGGTGAAACTTTAAGAATCAGAATACCCATAACCTATAAATACGCAGATCATCCTCCTTACAAAGGATATATAACCTATCATTTCACCTTTTATGCTCCTATTTCATGAAGCTCCCTTTATTTTGCGAACCAGTGCGAAAATACATCACCGCATGTATTTGAGATTCTCGAATTAGCTTTCCCCTATCCTGAATTTTCATCCACAAAATTTGGGGATACCCATCATGAGGCCCTAAGACCATCATGAAAGTAGGAGTCCCTTTTGGTCACTCAGGACATCATAGAGCATGAAACCTTAACGAAGAACCCTCCCAACTCATGTAGAATCCTTTCCTCGGTGGGGTTTCCATGCTTCGAAAATAAAATTCCATCATGGAGACCCTTTTCTCTTTATGTTGCAATGAACGATTCTTTTGTGATGCTCCCCCTCTTAATGAATCACAATAGCTTGAAGAATCATTTCTTATGTAAGCCTTCTCCTTCCCAATCTCCCTGCCTATACGGCCCTCCCGACTCCTGCATAAATATCTTATGATTCTCTATGAGATGTCTCATGTTTCATTTCCCTACCTAATGCTTTTTATAATAGTAATACTAATCACTATTGCTTCATTTTATAACCACACTAATGTGGATCCCCCTTTTGACCACTCCTCCGCTGTAACACCCCAAGATTTTATGAAAAATATTCTTTTAATTTCATTAATGTCTTGTGTTGTATGCTACACCAGGATTACCTTGCGCTATACACAACACCGTATTAGCTTGCAGTATACGCAACACTATTCTTGGATCGTGTTACACAAAATTTTGATAATAGTTATTCTACACAACATTGAGTATATATATATATATATATATATTCAATGTATAAATGAAATATGGTTGGATTATGTTATATGAAACAACGACAGATTCTTGCACAACACGCAACCCTGACATGGCTTGCATTACACGTAATCGCGACCTTCCTCGATAGCGTGTGATGTACGCAATACCGGGTTTTACTAAACAACGATATATTATTATAATATTATTATGAACTAGCAGTTATGAATAGTATTAACTAAATTTTGAATCTTATAACATTATTATTCGTCATGCATATTTTCTAAAACATGGTTTAAGAACAAAATAATTTTTTCGGGTAAAATAAGTATTTTTCAAAAAATGCTGTTTTGCCGCCTTTTGATGGCGCACCCACATTAAATCTAGTTTTTGACATGATTATAAGTTCCATTTGACAAAATAAAATTCTTCTTTGGAATCATGAAATAAAAATTTACTTTGGATAAATTTCCATATCATTCTGGTAACTTTCATATTTTGATGAATAGTAAAAACACACTATATTTTAATTAAAAAGAACTTTTTCAATAGAAATAATTAAAAGTGATAAATTATTAATTTGAGTGGTTTTAAAGTATATTTAAAATATATTTTTACAATTTAATACAATTTTGGTCATTGGATGTAATTTCACATTTAAACCAGACATAAACGAGTGTCAATCTTTTGATAGTTATTATCTCTTAAGAACACGCTATTTGTATTGACGACGGGAATTAATTTTTAAATTAATTAATGCAACGGATATGTTTTGAATTTGGTAAAATAGACATCATTTTTTAGTTCATAATATCAAATATATCTTAGGCCTAATTTTCGGTATTTTTCTGGAAACTTTCATTTTTTGATGAATAGTGAAACAACTAAGTGGTAGTTAAAAAAATGTATTTTTCATAAAACTTAATTTTACCACTTCTGTGAGTGGAATTTCAAAAATCCGAGAGACATGGTTGATGTCATTAAGTAAAATGTGGTTCAATGAGATGAAAATAATTTTTGGTGAATAGTAACTTTTTACTTTTTTTACCACGGTTAAAAGTAAATTGAATAATTAAGGGTAAAAATGATATTATTATTACCCTAAAACATGTCCTAATTCTATTGGATAAATGTAATTAGACCGAAAACAACCTTAGCAATAAAATATGACCATTTAGGCCTACTTGGATTAGATTAGTACATTTATTATTATTTAATTCAAAGAATAGTTAAAAGAGTTAAAATCAATGTTTATTTACTAAAACATTTTTAATTTAGGGTAATACATAAGATGAATATGATTTTAAATATTCATTAGAAATATAATAAGATTTCCAATTTAATGATATTTTATTTATAATTTTTAGACATTAAATAATTTAATTTATTTATGACACAACGATGATGCAGTAATTAT
This sequence comes from Viscum album, assembly GCA_963277665.1. Classification (NCBI taxonomy): domain Eukaryota; kingdom Viridiplantae; phylum Streptophyta; class Magnoliopsida; order Santalales; family Viscaceae; genus Viscum; species Viscum album. The sequence continues at coordinate 122,660,656 of OY728164.1, read as the reverse complement.
CTTATTAATGAAATATTGACATAATTGATGTTATAAATACCCAAATAAATGTAATTTGAGACTTTTTATGAATTCCACTAAATTTATAGGTTAATATGACATGTTAATATTGATTTAATTTTATTTTTTTGAACTAATCATTCTGTTATGATTTTCACAAAAATCAATTACTAATTAGTGTCAAAATTGACATAAAATAGTTTTTAAAACAAATATTATATTATTAATTGTTATTTTATTCCTAAAAATCTAAGGTTTGGCCAAATGACATAGATAAGGTTATGTATATTAATAATAAACAACTTGTGGTTCTTTTGGATTGTTATAGTAAGTTTATTAACCTTATAGTGTAAGAACACAAGAAGACACGGTAAAATTAAAATTATTTAACTTAATGTTAAATCTAAATGATAAGGTTAAAATAGGAACCTAAACTTGTCTAAATTCTATTGGATGAGAGGATTTCGACCCATCCCCACCTTATCTTCGAAATAAATCAGTTTGGAACTATTTAAAACCGAATTTGACTTTATAATAAAATAATAGTTTTAGTTATTCCAAAGGTGTCCCTCTCCTCCCTTATAAAAGGGCACCTCCTCCCCCTCTTCCTCACACCACATTGAGCCTTCAAGCATGGCCAAACCCTGATCCTTTCTCCTCTACACTTCCCTAGAAACATCCTATAGGTTCTGGTATTCTTCAAAGACCTATTTTAGTGCCCTAAAAGGAGGTCTCAAGGAAGCACTTCAAAGAAGAGGTAATGTCTGCTACCGATTCTTTCATCTTTATTTCTTCTTACACTTCTTCTTTAGTTGTTTCATTATGAAGTAATAACATAAGTATAACTAATATACTGATATGTTATTATAAGTATGAAACAACCCTATTTCACCATCTATCCGTCCTACGGAAAAAGAAATCACCGCGCGTGCGTACGTACAGAATACTGTCTCCATGCCGTGGTGTAATCTATTTTCCACCACCACCTTACTTGGATGGGTATAATGGTGTAAATAATAACTATATATGACTATTATAAAGTGATATTAATTCTGAAATAGTATACATACACTCCAATACAATTCCACGATCATATGAACGATATCATCACTCGTGCGTACGTACTGAATACCGTCTCCATGATGTGATGCGACTCGTTCTACATGATCTTCATTTCATAATGATTATATAAATGAATTGAATGAATTAATATGATGTATATTACACTAATACCATTCTGGAAATGAGGTATCTGTAACCTAAAGAGAATAATAAGAATTTATTCGACAAAACACGCATAAGAACAAAAAGTAATAAACACCCAAATAACAAGTAGTAATGAAATATTACTAATAAGAAGCTAATAATATGACCATATATGATATCATAACAATAATTATGATTCTATAATAAGTCAATAACATTATTTATATCATTATACAGGAGGTTCAGACACTTACGAAGCAAATCGGACCAAAGGTAAGGGAAATATCACAATCACATTTTTATCCGAGATTGTTTATACTTCAGTATTTACTGGGGTGTATTTTATCATCCAAATCCATGTTTCCTCAATATTTAATATTGTTTCCATCCACCTACAATTTTTTAAATCCAATTTTACCCTTCGGTGAGTTTTTAGTAAAGGATATGAAAGAAATCTTTTGTCGTTTTTCATAAGAGTTACTTTTTGACTTTTCCGACAAAAGTACGAAGAATGTATTTTTTTAACTTATATGGCATGAATGTATTTTTAAAACAAAATTTCCAAGAATATTCCTTTAAAAGTTTTCAAGTTTATTTTTAATCAAATTTTTTTAGTTTAGAATTTTATGACATGTTAGGAAAGGATAAGTGTTTTTGAAGTAGAAAGGATATTTTTCTCAAGAATGGAGTTCAAGTGTTTTATCAAAATTATTTCCCATCTAAGATAATAAAGAGTTATGTTTCTATCCCTATTAATACATTGATTTTCTTATGTTGTGATGGAATTATTTTTATGAATTCCTTTATCTTATATGGATTGTTTTATGATGTCATGTTGTTTAAGAATCCCATTCTTATTACATGGGTTATGAAATGATGTATGATTTATGAATTTGTGGCACACATAAGAATGGTATAATTATGAGATGGGTGGGACCTATATCTCCCTCCAATGCATTGGGTAATGATTTTATATCTCATGAGATAGACATGGCTGGAACGGTAGGTTATACCGGTTCAGTGAAACAGGACTGAAACGAGGAGTGAACTCAGTTCAGAAAGGGAATTTGTCCACTAAGATAGTCTTGGAAATTAGTCTTGACTAATAAGAAGTGATTCTATATGATTATATGTGTATGCCACAATTTTTCATGTTTTAAGTTATGATTATTGGGATTAAATTTCACTATTATGATTTATCCCATGTTATGAAATTATGATCTCTTTTGCAGGTTATGATTTCCAAAAGATATGTTCTTATGAATATGACGTGATTGATATTTCTTTTGTTTACCCTTACTGAGAATTTGAGCTCACCCTTTTATGTTTTCTTTTCCCCAGGACATAAAGAAAGGATTTAGGATTTAAAAAAAGAAGATCTTTATGGGAGATGTTGAAGATCTTTCACCACGATTAGAAGATTATATTCCGAGTTTCCAAAGACACTAAACTATTATGGTCCTTGTGTGTGTGTTTTTGTTATGTACTATGTATTCCGCAAAAGTAATGTAATGTCAATATACGTCAAGCTTCGGGTCTCTACAGTTGGTATCAGAGGAAAGGTTTAGTCAACCTTTGGAAACTAGGATGCGAGAACTTTAGTGAGATCCCTAGAGATATTTCTAAGGTATGTCTAGTGATGTCATTAAGGTTAAGTATACATATAGGTTATAGTCATAGAATTACGCTAACGATCATATAATTAATCCTAAGATGTTAGATATTGAAGGTACTCCCCCTTTATTATGTTGTTTTCCCTAGCATGATTTTTGCCTCTGACACTATTCTTTTTGGGTTTTAGACGATGGATGGAAGCCGAAGGAACCGTGTTGATCAATGCAATGGACAATACAATGATTTTCCTCCTGAACAAACAAATGTTATGGGAGATGGAGTGAAAAATCTTATTACTATACTTACACAAGCTATGAATCATTCTGGACTTCCAAATGAGCAGAGAAAGGAACAATATTCTATTGAGCCCTTCATGAGGCAACGTCCACCTTCTTTCAGTGGGTCATCTGATCCACTTGGTGCTGAACAATGGATCAGTACCACTGAAAAGATATTTTCAGTTCTTCAATGTTCTGAACATGATAAAGTCATCTTAGTAGTATATCGTTTGGAAGGTGAAGCTGATCAATGGTGGAATCTTATCAAGAATACGAGGCAAAGAGATGAAATTGAGTCCATGGAATGGGACGAGTTCAGGAACATATTTTTCAATAAGTACTTACCTCGTATTCTTTGAACAAAGATTGAGAAGGAGTTTCTTGAATTAAAGCAAAAGGACGATGAATCTGTTGGTGTATACGATGCGAATTTTACAAGGCTTGCAAGGTATACATCTGGCTTTATCATCCAAACTGAAAGTAAAGTTGATCGATTCTTCAGTGGCTTAAAACCAAATCTTCGAAGGGCATTAGCTATAAGAGACTTCAGTAGCTATGAATAAATTGTCCGTTGTGCTATCAAGGTAGAAATGGAAGTTGGTGTTACTTATCTATCTAGTAGTTTTGACAAGAAATGAAACATGGAGTTCAAGGAAAAATCTCAGAATAATGGTGAAAAGAAGATGAATGTTTCATTATGCTCAATGTGTGGAAAGAAGCATGGTGGAGATTGTATTAAAGGGATAAGTAAATGTTTCAAATGTGGAAAGGAAGGTCATCAGGCATTTGAATGCTGCAATGATGGGAAGAAGATGTCTAATGATGCAAACAAATGAAGGGATACACAGAATGAACCTACTACACTTCAATGTTTCATGTGCAAGGAGATGGGACATTATGACAATAAATGCCCTAATCCAAGGGTTAATGATGATCGACATGAGCAACCACTTAAGGCAAAAGACAAAGGGAAGTCACATGAGATCACCATTGGTGATGTTGAATACGAAAACGATGTGTTCGAATGATTAAGTGTTGATGTAATGGGATTCCAAAATAATGTTGAGTATTGGAATATTTATGTATTGGTCTATTGTGGTCTTCAATAATTTTATACCGGTAACCATGGAAAGTGATTGAGATATTTTTGGAAAAAATATGATATGCACATAATGAAGGGAAAACGAGAAAATGACATATTTGATAGTATTCATGAGCTCATGATTGATATAAGGACTAAGTGAAATCATGGTTTGAGTATATTGAATTTTGAGGATTTTGGTATATAGAAAGTGTTAACTTTTAACTGCATTAATGTTTTCACTAAGGTTCAATGGGTATTCATTTTTCAAGAGAATACATGATTAAGGCCTTCGAATGTTTGGAATGTGACCAACAAGACATATCTCATGTTATATGGGGATCAACGATGGTATTAAAATACTTGTTATATGAACTCTTTGGTAATCGTTTTCACTATAATATGAGATTGGACAGTAGTATTATGGATAAGCCTAAAGATTGGAATGGACTATGTTGGACATAAGTTAGTATTGTTTAAGGATAAAAGTTTTTTCGATATTATTGATGGGATGTTATAGTAATGTAGTTTTAGAAAAAGGACAACCTGCAGGATGGGAGACAACCCATCGCGTCGGACAAGGCTGTGGGAATCGAACCTACAACTGAAGTGCGACTGGCCTTTATCACCTACCACTGGCCTACAAGAAGTCCCTAGTTAGTAGAAACTAGTTTTATTTTATTACGCGGTATGATATATGAAGTATAAGTTCATTTTTGGAATCGTATACGATTAACTTCACCATAGATGGTCTTATGTATTTTTGATAACTTTTGTAACCTTTTGTTTGAGACAGAAGGAATGACCCATCATTCTATCACATGATCTGCTAACACATCACGAATGACAAATCCAACTTCATTTCTTTAAGAGATGAAGTGGAAATTTTCCAAAGAATGACCAACGGTGACATAGTACCAAAATCACGAAAGTATTTCTTCTAATTACAATTTCATCAACTTCAGAGAAAATGATCTTGAAAACCAAAAATGTTGTCTCAATGCTCTCATATCTGATGAATTAGATGGTACCTTAGATCGTCACAAATTTATGGCTTTGTGATTGCTGGCTTTTCCATAGCCATGTTCTCTACCACTCTCCATCAGAACATGATGGTTAGATTTCTCTTCCATATCCATATTTTAACCTATCTGGAAACCCAGTGATTAGTTTATTTTGGTAACTGTTACGTTTCATACTTTTTTTTAAATAATGGTTTTGGTATTCCTTTTTAAGATGTGGGTTTCTATTAAAGAAACTTTCAAGTAGTAAACCATTTATAACCCCGACGAATTTTGAGGGCGAAATTCATTTTAAGGGGGTAGAATGTAACACCCAGATATTTTATGAAAAATATTCTTTTAATTTCATTATTGTCTCGTGTTGTATGCTACACCAGGATTACCTTGCGCTATACGCAACACCGTATTAGCTTGCAGGATACGCAACACTATTCTTGGATCGTGTTACACACAATTTTGATAATAGTTATTCTACACAACATTGAGTATATATATATATATATATATATTCAATGTATAAATGAAATAAGATTGGATTATGTTATACGAAACAACAAAGGATTCTTACACAACATGCAACCCTGAATTGGCTTGCATTACACGCAATCACGACCTTCCTCGATAGCGTGTGTTGTACGCAATACCAGGTTTTACTAACGAATGATATATTTTTATAATATTATTATGAACTAGATGTTATGAATAGTATTAACAAAATTTTGAGTCTTATAACATTATTATTCATCATTCACATTTTCTAAAACATGGTATAAGAACAAAATAATTTTTTGGGTAAAATGAGTATTTTTAAAAAAATGTAGTTTTGCCGCCTTTTGATGGCGCACCCACTTTAAATCTAGTTTTTTACATGTTTATAAGTTAAATTTGACAAAATAAAATTCTTCTTTGGAATCATTAAATAAAAATTTACTTTCGATAAATTTTCATATCATTTTGGTAACTTTCATATTTTGATGAATAGTAAACACACGCTATATTTTAATTAAAAACAACTTTTTCAATCGAAATAATTAATAGTGAAAAATTATTAATTTGAGTGGTTTTAAAGTATACATATAATATATTTTTAAAATTTAATAAAATTTTGGTCATTGGATGTAATCTCACATTTAAACCAGACATAAACGAGTGTCAATCTTTTGATAGTTATTATCTCTTAAGAACACGGTATTTGTTTTGACGACGGGAATTAATTTTTAAATTAATTAATGAAACTGATATGTTTTGAATTTGGTAAAATAGACATCATTTTTAAGTTTATAATATCAAATATAGCTTAGGCCTAATTTTTGTTATTTTTTTGGAAACTTTCATTTTTTGATGAATAGTGAAACCACTAAGTGGTAGTTAAAAAAAATGAATTTTTCATAAAACATAATTTTACCACTTTTGTGAGTGGAATTTCAAAAATCCGAGAGACACGGTTGATGTCAGTAAGTAAAATGTGGTTCAATGAGAAGAAAATAATTTTTGGTGAATAGTAACTTTTTACTTTTTTTACCACGGTTAAAAGTAAATAGAGTAATTAAGGGTAAAAATGATATTATTATTACCCTAACACATGTCCTAATTCTATTTGATAAGTGTAATTAGACCAAAAACATCCTTAGGAATAAAATATGACCATTTAGGCCCACATGGATTAGATTAGAACATTTATTATTATTTAATTCAATGAAGAGTTAAAAGAGTTAAAATGAAAGTTTATTTACTAAAATATTTTTAATATAGGGTTATACATAAGATAAATACGATTGAAAATATTAATTATAAAGCTAATAATATTTCCTACATAATTATGTTTTATTTATAATTTTTAGACATTAAATAATTTAATTTATTTATGACACAACGATGATGCAGTAATTATCTTATTAATGAAATATTGACATAATGGATATTATAAATACCCAAATAAATGTAATTTGAGACTTTTTATGAATTCCACAAATTTTATTGGTTAATATGACATGTTGATATTGATTTAATTAACTTTTTTCGAACTAATCATTATGTTATGATTTTCACAAAAATAAATTACTAAATAGTGTCAAAATTGAGATAAAATAGTTTTTAAAACAAATATTATATTATTAATTGTTATTTTATTCCTAAAAATCTAAGGTTCGGAAAAATGACTTAGATAAGGTTATATATATTAATAATAAACAACTTGTGGTTCGTTTGGATTGTTATAGTAAGTTTATTAACCTTATAGTGTAAGAACACAAGAAGACACGGTAAAAGTAAAATTATTTAACTTAATGCTAAATCTAAATGATAAGGTTTAAATAGGAACCTAAACTTTTCTAAATTCTATTATATTGGAGGATTTAGACCCATCCCCTCCTTAGCTTAGAAATAAATCAATTTGGAGCTATTTAAAACCGAATTTTACTTTATAATAATATAATAGTTTTAGTTATTCCAAAGGTGCCCCTCTCCTCCCTTATAAAAGGGCACCTCCTCCCCCTCTTCCTCACACCACTTTCAGCCTTCAATCTCGGCCAAACCCTGCCAATTTCTCCTCTACACTTCCCTAGAAACATCCTAGAGGTTCTGGTAATCTTCAAAGACCTATTTTAGTGCCTTAAAAAGAGGTCTCAAAGAAGCACTTCAAAGAAGAGGTAATGTCCGTTACCGATTCTTTCATCTTTATTTCTTCTTCCACTTCTTCTTATTTAGTTGTTTAATTATGAAGTAATAACATCAGTATCACTCATATACTGAAATGTTATTATAAGTATGAAACAACCCTATTTCACAATCTATCCATCCTATGGAAAAAGAAATCACCGTGAGTGCGTACGTACGGAATACCGTCTCCACACCGTGGTGTAATCTATTTTCCACCACCACCTTACTTGGATGGGTATAATGGTGTAAATAATGACTATATATGACTATTATAAAGTGATATTGATTCTGAAATAGTATACATACACTCCAATACAATTCCACGATCATAGGAATGATATCATCACTCCTGCGTACGTACGGAATACCGTCTCCACGATGTGATGTGACTCGTTCTACATGATCTTAATTTCATAATGATTATATAAATGAATTGAATGAATGAATATGATATATATTACACTAATACTAATCTGGAAATTAGTTATCTATAACCTAAAGAGAAGAATAAGAATTTATTCGACCAAACACACATAAGAACAAAAAGTTATAAACACCCGAATAACAAGTAGCAATGAAATATTACTACTAAGAAGCTAAGAATATGACCATATATGATATCATAAAAATAAGTATGATTCTGGAATAAGTCAATAACATTATTTAAATCATTATAAAGGATGTTTGGACATGTACAAAGCATATCAGACCTAAGGTAAGGGAAATATCACAATCTCATTTTTATCCGAGATTGTTTATACTTTAGTATTTACTAGGGTGTATTTTATCATCCACATAAATGTTTCCTCAATATGTAATATTATTTCAATACACCTACAATTTTTTAATTCCAATTTTACCCTTCGGTGAGTTTTTAGTAAAGGATATGAAAGGAATCTTTTGTCATTTTTTGTACGAGGTACTTTTTGACTTTTCTGACAAAAGTACGAAGAATGTTTTTTAACTTATACGGCATGAATGGATTTTTTTAAAAAAAATTTCCAAGAATCTTCCTTTATAAGTTTTCAAGTTTATTTTTAATAAACTTCTTTTAGTTTAGAATTTTATGACATGTTAATAATGGAAAAGTGTTTTTGAAGTAGAAAGGATATTTTTTTCAAGAATGGAGTTCAAGTGTTTTATCAAATTTATTTTAAATCTAAGATAATAAAAGGTTATGAGTCTATCCCTATTATTACATTGATTTGATTATGTTGTGATGGAATTATTTTTATGAGTTCCTTTATCTTATATGAATTGTTTTATGATGTCATGTTGTTTAAGAAACCCATTTTTATTACATGGGTTATGCAGTGATGTATGATTTATGAATTTGTGGCACACATAAGAATGGTATCATTATGAGATGGGTGGGACCTATATCTCCCTCCATTGCATTGGGTAAAGATTTTATATCTCATGAGATAGACATGGCTGGAACTGTAGGTTATATCGGTTCAGTGAAAAAGGACTGAAACGAGGAGTGAACTCGGTTCAGAAAGGGAATTTGTCCACTAAGATAGTCTTGGCAATCAGTCTTGACTAATAATAAATGATTCTCTATGATTATGTGTATATGACAAAAAGTTTGATGTTTTAAGTTATGATTATTTGTATTACATTTCACTACTATGATTTATCCCATGTTATGAAATTATGATCTCTTTTAAAGGTTAAGATTTCCAAAAGATATGTTCTTATGAATATGACGTGATTGATATTTCTTTTGTTTACCCTTACTGAGCATTTGAGCTCACCATTTTATGTTTTCTTTTCCCCAGGACATAAAGAAAGGATTTAGGTTAAAAAAAGAATATCTTTATGGGAGATGATGAAGATATTTCAACACGATTAGAATATTATATTCTGAGTTTTCCAAAGACACTAAACTATTACGGTCCTTGTGTGTGTGTTTTTGTTATGTACTAAGTATTCTGAAAAATTAATGTAATGTCAATGTACATCAAGCATTGGGTCTCTACATCCACCTCACTCCCATCATGCATTGCGTGTGCCTTCCATTACCAATGTGCGGTTAGTACATGTTATTTATGTCTATGGATGAGGAATCATTCATCATCATCCAATCAATAGGACATTAAACAGCCTATCATCCATGTCCTCAACAAGTGACATTAAACTGTCTGTTTTTTCATGAAAGAAAATTTTAAGAAGTTCAGAGAGGGAATGGGACCAAGAACCATTTTGCTTCTCGCTATCTCAATCTTCTTTACCTATGCCTTTCGGATTTGTCACCATGTGTATCTTAGGTAGCCTTCACGTAGGCCCTAAACCAATGCCTCAGGGATCCCTTCTATAATATATAATAATCTCCTTTTCATTGGACTTCTATCCATTCATAATCCCCCCACCATCCCCCATGATCTCACCTTTCATGACAAGATCGTCACGTATATTATAACCCCTGATTTCTCACACCGAGCATGACTCACGAGGGCTTATAGTAAAAATTAACGATTAAATCATTTTTTAGATACTATCAATGCATAATACATAGAATGACAATAGGTCGTCATCCATGTGTAAGCCCCATGCCGCTCTCTACCAAAATATGTGGGCATTGATCCCTATCTTCCAAACAGGGTATGTAGAAAGCCGCTCTGAAGTTAAACCCATCACTTTCCAAAGTCCATTTTCCCCATCTCTCTCATGTCGGTTAACTCATATTGAATGACATTAATGTACGCCCTCTAATCTATGTGGTTTTTGATCCCTTTCAGGATTTTAGGATGCCACTTTATGGTTCAATACCAACCAATGATAAACTCTATTGCTCCCTCCTAGGAATGTACCATCCTTTTTGTGATGTTTTCTCTTTTTGGGACACATATCCCAGATCTACCTCCCTAAGGTGTTTTGATCCATATGGGAAGCTAACTATGAACAATCCCCATACTTCACCACGATCCTCTAACCAAGAGTCCCCCTCTTGTGATAGGACTCTAACCATGCATAAGCCCTAATTCATATCTGGGTCTCTTTCCTTTGTTTATGACATGATTCAATTCCCCCGTCATAATATTTGTGAAATGTTATCCCTGACAATAAAAAGGGGTATAAATGAAACCTTCCTAAGCTTCAATTCCATCACCAATTTCCAATTATAATCTCTCATTTGATCATTTTTATTTTTCGATGGTCATGTCCCAAGATGAAGGATATAATTTCTTCAGAACAAAATCCATGCTCTTTATTTATCATGAGCCTCCTCCCTAGGGGTCTCATCACCCCATCCCAAACTACATGGACCTTGATTCTCGTCCACTGTGATATGTAGAAATCCTCCCTGAGATTCAACCCCTTCTCCATCACCTTAACATCAGTTCCACCTCATTTGTTCCACCCACTTTACACAATCATCCATTATCCATCATGATTCTTAAGCAAGATGACACGTCCTAGTGGGATTATTCCATCAACTAGGGCAGCTGACCATGAATAATCCCTATTCATCCCATTAATATTTGTAGTACCAAGGCATCTAACCATGCATAATCCATGAACATTATATCCATCTAACCAAGAGTGCCCCTCTTGTGATGGGTAACTAGCCATGTGTAAGCCCCAAATCACCAATTCAAACTACATGGGTTTGATTCCTATCTTCTAAACATGGTACATTGGTAGACATCGTGAAATTGAATCCCATAAAATGATAAACCATGTATACCACCTTTTGGGGTGTGCTTCCCCGACGTATCTTTTTGGATGTATAGATTAGCCTTCACAGTGTGAAACCTTTCCTTTATGGGACATGCCATCCCAATTCCATCCTCATTGGGAATTTTGATCCATCCATCTGGTAAACCTTTCAGCTGCTCCCATTGTGGGACGTATCAATCCAATCCACTATCGTTAGTGTTATGATTAGTATGGTCAGTCTCTCCTAGATGTTAAACCCATCGAATACCCCATATTATAAATGGGAATATAAGAAAACCCTCAGAGACATTCCTCCAGAATAGGATACCCCTCATTCGATGTATGATTTCTCAGGATATCATTCTCTCAAGAATCTCTCTAATATCTGAAAATTCAGATGTACTAATGTAAGGGTGTGAAGACATTCCAGCAATGCCCAATGTGACAACTCACCTTACTTAATGTTACTCCCCTGAACTGAATCTTCAGAATGTACTGATTAAAGCAACATAATGAACCATCATTAAAAAAGATGGAACAAGTATGGTTTTCCCAAATACTGTATTAATCTCTAAGAGATACCTAGACTATATGATGAGTTACACAGATGAATACACATAAGGAGGAATGATAATCCCATCATACTATTTCGTTCAAGGGGAAAACATCTCTCAAGAAGTGATGAGTGACTCCAACGTTTGAAAAGAGGGTATGTAGTGTGAAATGTGGTCTTCATCGTCGACAATAATCACATGAGAGGCATGCCATGAAAGAAATCTTGTGAAACTGAAAATTTTCAACCCGACATGAATCTTTTCTCTTACAACCAGTGGTATTAATAGTGTTTGACACATAAGAATATAAGCATGTCACTGGATCCAGCTATTGTGTGCCATGTCCAATGAATAAAATTGTGGCACTTTCATGGAAATCATTATAACCAATGAATTTAGTAATTGTGAATTCTGGTTTATGGAGTTTTCATTTTTGATCTCTTTATCCATTCACGGAAGACAAAATAGTGATTGGACACTGGGAACTACTTCCCTACTATCCATATTGATAGCTGAATCTTCATGGTTTGTAGAACCAACACTGTAGGAAAAAAGTTCCTCATGCTCTAATATGTATGGGTAGTGGAAATGGTAATGAGGAAATCATGTACATCACCACCTCCTTCATGAAATCATACACTATAGTAGATGCTAGGTTCCCATGCCCCATCTCACCCTTAAACATTTTCCTGATAAGGATGTTCAAAACTCTTATCTAATTGTACAAATTAGAGGGGTCCATTCCAAATAAGTATGTGGCCCTTCTGGACAAATAGAATATTGTTCCTCATCGTCCCCCCCCCCAAGGCCATTCAGGGATCCTCTACTCTCCACTCAAACAACCAACCATTTCAAGATCCTCTCCTTGGAACTCTCCAAAGGCTCGTTCTGATATGTCAATGAGTTAAGGGATGTCAGAGTCGACCCAATGATGAATACCACTCATGATACACAGTGAATGGATCACACTAGGCCATGTCAATGCTTCTAGCTTTTAGTCTCCTATGATTTAGAGATGGTGGTTCATTCCCCTACTCCGTTGACCCTGGTCCGGCTAACCTAGTGGCAATGTTGGGTTTAGTCTTAGGAAGAAACCTGTCATGGTGTATCATCTTCTACATCATCTCTGTCCCTTTCTAAAACTGACACAAGTTATTAGTTTCTAGATATTATAGAGTACATGCACTCTCATTTCTGATCAAGATTAAGTCCATATCCACCCCACTGGCGGGCATGACTAACTCTTCAAGTTTTCAGCACAAGAAGCATCCATTTTCATACAATCCATGATGATTACATTTGGTATGTGTTCTTCTCTATATCTTAATCATATAGTGTGGTGGTCCTCCCCATTATCACACTCATCATTTATGTCTTCACCATGCCACCTGCATTTTCATAAGCATAGCTCCTCCTTTATCTAGCATCAACTAGTAGAGATGTTAACCATGTGTCCATGATCCCATGTATGTAGATTTTCCCCATATCTCAAGTTATCAACAAGAATTCCCCCATCATTTCATCACTAGCTCCATCAAAGGTCGTCACCATATCATCACTGACCTGAATAAAGGAACACCTCGCTCTATTTCTCACAAGCATCGAGGTCCCCCCCCCTATGTTCTCACCATCTCTCACAAATGTCATCCCTACTCAAGGGATTATCCAGGTGGAGGCCCTCCCCACCTTATCGATGGACATCATGGAGGTCCTCCCCAAGTCTAGTATTATAAGTATAAATTCCCTCATCATGCTAACACTGACATCCATCATAGATCCCCCCCAATGTTGTAGACATCCATCATAGAGGTCCCCCACACATGTTTTTGCTAGCTCTATTGGAGTCCCTCCCCACGCCATCCATCCCTACAACAGTGGTCCCTTGAGAACATCATGAAACTGACATGGCGGGGCTTGTGGATCTAGAATTGAATCACGATGAGGTTCATCATGTTTCTAAAATCCCATGTATGGATATTTTCACCATATCTCATTATATGAAAATGAATGCCATCCTCACGTCATCCCCCTCCCTAGAAGATTTCCTCCCCGTAGCAACATGAACCTAAGAGAAGGTCATCATCGCTCCATCACCCTAATAGAATATAGGTCATCCCCATGTTATCACCATATCTAGAAAAGGTCATCCCCAATCCAGTGATCATCTATGCAGAGTCCCTCCTCACTTCATCGATAACCAACACATAGGTCATCACCATGTCTAGTTTGATTAGTATGAAGTCCAGCCTTATGCTATCACTTCTAGCTAACACGAAGGCCCCACTATGACACAAATGACAAGCATAGTGATCCTCCCAATGTTCACTCCAACTCTAGTGGAGGTCCTCCCTGCCCCAGCATCGATGTCACAAGGGTCATCCCCACGAATTTGGGAATAGAGACGAAGGTCCTCCCAGTGTTCCATTTGACATATGGCTATGTTATCCTAACACCCAAGCTCAACAAGTCGGAGGTCCTCCTTGCTCCAGCATCAACCCTCACTAAGGTTTTCATCATGTTGAAAATCTACCCTACCCTAAATGATCATCTCGGGGCAAGAGAGAGGACCATTTCTTTCAAGGGATGAAATATGAGAAATGCCAGATCATTTGCAATCCCATATTCTTTTTGAATTATGCAGCTCGATGTGATTTGAGGAAGGATCCTTCACCCCAATCCTCTACATCATTATCTATAGAAGGAACCCGACATGTAAGATTCATCCTCATAGATTGTGAAATGAACTAGATCCTCGAATCCCACCATAGGTACATGCTAGAGGAGGAATATTTCTTTTGTTTATAGGGTATCACCATATAGTCCTCTCTATCATCACCAGTATCATTCTATACCTCAACACTATATATTGAAGAGTGGTTCTGGGGACTAGCAGATGAAGTTCACTAACCTAACAAACCACCAAATATTTTCTCCTTCGTACAGGAAGCATCAATCAACACTCTATCCTATATAGATGTGATAATGAAGTATTTACCATCCCTGAGAGACAACCTAGTGAGGAGCAGCATGTCAGCATGCACACCGTTTTCTCCACCGGTCATTCCACTATCGTAATGGTCTACATCAATGTTGTTACCAGTCCCTCTACCGTCCCCCATTCTAGTATTGGGGTAACCATATGTTGTATCATACTTCCAAAAAGAAAATATTGTGGCACATTCTCTTAGTAGACCACTTCCCTGAGATGTTCTAGCTGGTCAAGACTCTTGGTTTTGACATTCGGGAATCACTCACCCAAGAAAAGTCATATGTTTCTTCCTTACTTTCTTGGTGATTCATATTTTTCTCTGTCATCATCGGTTGGTGTATCCTTAGAGACATGAGAATTATGATGATATGAGACATTAGTGTCACAAGGTGGACCTCACCACGCTTCCCATCACTCAGCACTCTACATCACCCAGTTATCACTAGATCCTCCCACAATGATGCATCCAGAACATTACAATGATCCACATGATTGTTTTTAAGGCATCCCTACATGTCGAGATCCATGTTTCGTGGTATTATGGGTATCTCCACTTTAGATCTATCCTCTGCCAATCCAACATACTCAGTGATATTGAGGATTTTCCTCCATGTTTAGTCATAATGAACTTATCTAACCTCAATTATCATAAGTAGAAGGACCCCGATATAGGAATCATTGAAGAAAAACTACCATTGTGAAAATGAAATCATCTTCTAGATCCCCATGGAATTGTCACTAACTTTTCAATACCCTTGCATGGAATTGCTAATCACATCAAGTCATTACCTCTCTATTGTGACCCTAACAAGGGAGAAGGACATAGTTTGACCGTTATTCCCTCTGACCTATCTAACTCGACATAAATTATGGAATTTGGTTTCAAAAATAAAACGTTCTACATCAATAGCCTGCAGAAAAAAATGAAGATCAATGATGAGATCCTCACTCAAGAGGTTGCAAAATGACGCCTAGATTATGGTGACTCTTATTATGATCACATCCACCATCCATCAAGTAGTAGGGGAAACCATAGTTTCTTCATAGAAAATTTCCACTTACTGATCCCGATAACACATCATATCCCTAGAGAGTTGAGGTTGGATTTTTTGGAAAACAACCATTGTATGTTTCATCGAATTTTCCCATGTAATGTGAGAATATTCATTGAGACCCATCTATAAAAGACTTTCCTCGTAGGGGTCATAATTTATCTCTTTAGGCCATTCCCCTAGCTCTTTATAGTCCATTACTCTAGTAGTTCTTTAGGTTATTCCTACAGAATCTACATAACATAATGAGTTGGCTTATCATATTGAAAAACATGACAACATAGTGTTGTTCATGGATCCACACCAAGATTAAAATTCCCACTGGATATATCTAATGGATACACTCATTTACCACGTCGAGGCCCTTGAAACATGGTAGGTTGTGATCCAACCAGATAGAAATCCATATCTTGAGTGTGTAGATGATATGCCACCACCACCAGATCTCAAGAGTCCTACCTTCTAACATTTCAAAAATCTAGGAGACCCACTGCAGCATTTCACCAACATCTTATTAAGCTGTAGACTTATTCGTAGAACTTCTATTCAGAAGGAAGAAACAAATATCATGTGTTTCATAGATACAAGAGAATGGGTTGCATTCGTATAGTACAACTTGTTAACTGTTGTATTTATAGTTGTTTGGGGGGACCACTATGTGAAATTTTGTTATCAGGTCATCTCTACCACTCCCAAGACAAGTACTTTTGTCCTCTTCATGTGAAATCAAGGGCCATGTGAGTGAGTTAACAACTTCTTCACCTGGTGGAAGGGCCCCACATATTCGATCTATGTTCCACTGACTCATGAACATCTACTTATGATTTGTGTGGGAAATGTGAAGAAGTAATTGGTCACATACCTCACCACTCAGAATATCACAGGTAGATTCTCTGATATCTCTAACAAGGATCAATTCATAGATGAAGCCTTGTAGTAGGACAAAAACACACATCGAATTCCCCAAACTGCTCCTGCAAGAATAGATGATAATGTCGAGACTTCTTCCATCACATAGGTAGAGGCCCCTGGGCCACTACTGTTGTCACTATAAGAGTCTTGTACATATCCTCACTAGGAAAACAACATATATCTTAGCTCCAGGCTTTGCATCACCCTACATAGAATCCTAATGTGCCATTGTGTAATGAAACACTCTTGTAGAGGAAAGACAATTATATTCCACCTCATTTTCAGGCTTTATACCCTCATCACATCTAGGATCTTAGGATCCCCTTCCCATAGAGGAGAAACTAGACTTACAAATTTTAAGAAGCACTGGTCCCTAGTTGTTTCTAGGGAACCCTGGATCAGGGGATTTTTTTGATTTCTAGACTTTAGGAGACCTAAGAGGCTGATTTAACTGATCTCTTGAACTACTACCCCTATCACATATTTTGTGGACATACTCTAATGAAGTGTTATGTCTTCAGGGATTCTCTTCAGTGAAAGTTCGACAAAATTTTAGTCGGGTCAGGTGCTCCCCCAACAAAGGTGTTGTGAGTCTCTATAGAGCCATACATCAACATAATGGGATAATGGAATATGGTCTCTAATCAGTGGTCTTATAAGTATGACAACTTGTTAACATACATGGTAGTCGATCATGTCCATTTTATCACTTGTGTCCATTTGAATCAGTCCAAGCCTTAGGATGTCATCCTTATTCCTCTCACTACTACTTCTGCATATATATGTCATCCTTCTAGTTATCATAAGAGTATATTTCATTAGAACAAGGTAATGAACCCCCCCCCACACACAATAGTGCCTAATAAGTCCCACACTTCTTTAAACTTAATACCTCTAAACAAGGAGATTTAATCCATAATTCACCTTTCTCATGAGGGTTCTCCCCCTTCGGGGACAACGGTGGTTTGGAAGCCAGTCCCTCATCCCCCGCCGGGGGAGGGACTTCTGACATCCTTCGTGGGAGTGCCTTTATCTTTCTAACTGTTCATGTACGCGGACCTTCTTCCCCATTTTCCCCATGTTTCAATTCTCCATAAAGTACCAGATTTGCTTAATGGATTTCCGAACCTTTCTCTCTTGACCTATGAGTTCAATGAGGCTTCGGGCCTTCTGAATCTTTCCCTAGTTTCGAGGTTCAAGAAGAGGCATCCTTCCGTGGATTCATTTGATAGATGCATATTTGGGTCCTGGGGATTACATGATAGAGCTACAGTGGGATTTCTTGACTCCAGACACATTCTGATTCGATTTGCATCGGAGGAGGATTTGTTGAAGGCTTGGTCCAGTGCTCTGCGCAGCTGCAATGGCTTTCGGTTCTACCTCTTCTGATGGTTGTTCGATTTCCACATGAAGTGAAACTCCTCTACAAAGTAGATTGGGGTTAGTTTCCCAGAACTTTCCATACCATTTCAAAATCCCGTGATTTTGAGAATGTTAGGAAACCTTGTTAGTAGTTTTATGGGTGCTGATTCTAGAACCAAAGCTCTCTGTCACCCGGTTTATCCCCGGATATGTGTGGAAATAGATGTCTCCAAAATTCCTCACAAGTTCGTGTGGATTACAATGGAGGAAGAGTTTCGTCACAAGAAACCGGTGGTCTATGAGTCATGGTTCGAGTTCTTCTCCTTCTGTAAAAAATTGGGGCACCCTGTAGAAGTCTGCAGATATGGGAGGAAGGATTTCCATCCTCAAAAGGATGCATGTTCAGGTGACAACAGCAAGGGGTTGGGATGTGGTGAGGGTGTGTCTGGCCAGAATCAACTAGCGGCCCCAATTGGTATTATGGAGGTGAAAAGTGGGTTACAGGGGGAAACCCATTAGTGGCCGTGGTAATCACGCTTGCGCAAGGACCTGAAGGTTCTTGAGCATGCTTCTTAAAAGCAGGAGGGCTCCGATGAGATGCTGGAAGGGAGTGTAGGAGGGGTTGTGCTATGTGACAGTGGCATTTTTCTGGATTTTGAGATAGTGACAACAATAGATATAGGTTCAAGGACTCCCTTGATTTCTTCTTATGTTGAGGCACTGTGTGCTGGAAGTGGTTCAATTGAATGAGGTAGATCTCAGATGATTGGAAGATAGGGAGTGTTATTAGGTGGAAAGGGGAAGGAGAAGGACACATGGGGTGGTCTACAAATTCATTCTAGCCCATGGAGGGAGGTTCCAGCTATTAAGATGGGCAATCGCTTTGAAGGGATAGTGAATGAAGATCTGGTTCAGGACTTACATGGAGCTCGGACTGATGAGAAGGGGACATCCAGCGATGAATCTGTTGAGTTCTCTCCAGGTGATTCTACTGATGACCTTCATGATAGAGGGACTCCTATACCAAGAAGGAGAAAATTCATTGAGGGGAAAGGGCGAAAGGACTATTCATACTTACCCCTCCCAATAGAAACAAGGTCCGCCAAAAAGTCGAAGGGCTGGATGATTGCAGGTTACTCTAAAACCTCTAGTGGTCATGATGAGCCCGCAAATCATGGTTATGCATCCCTTCAGCTGCAGGAGTCTGGTGAGGCCCACGATCAATCCTTTGAGTTTGTTTTACATTTGGATGAAGAGATAGTGGAAAGTGTTTTGGTGATTAATGCCTCTGATGAAGAAGCTAACAAGATGATGGGAAGGTTGCTTAAAGTAGCAACCACTGAAGAGTAGAGTGCATGGATTGACAAGCAAGACCTTATATTAATAAGGGGATACAATACAGGTAAGATTAATCAAGAGGAGTACATGAAATCTTGGGACAAGATGGAGTCTCGCTTTGAAGACTTATTAGAGGGTGTTCCAGACACATGGGTATCCTCTATATCATGGAAACATCTTAGGGATAATGCTTTAAGCAGGCTCAAATTTCTTTTCAATGGTTCTGAAACTTCTGTTGATGCATGAACTGGGTGGTTTCTCACATTGACCTTAAAAGTGTTTATGAAAATAAAAAAGTTACTTTGGATAATCCCTAATTCTCCTAGTAATGGATGATTCCTCAAGTCATGATCAATAGTATACCTCAATGGTTACCATCTAACTGGTAAACCCTTGAACGGTCCCCAATGATGTGGAGCATTAGGCTGGTCCTCTCAATTCCCCTACTCTATTCAATCATCGACATAGTCATGTATTTAAGAACCATCCGCATTTTATGGCCAGTGTGTCCATCCTTGCTGTACAGGTTACTAAGACCAGATAGTAGTCTCCTCATAGATCTCAACATGCACATCCTTATTAATTTTTCTTATCGGGTTTACTCCTTCCACCATTTGTTCTACTCAATTAGTTAGAGCCACGATGACCATTCCTTTACCAACCATATATAACTATGGTCAGATCTATGTCTTCCGACAGTTAGATGGTAGTTGTTTTTCTTGGTTCATCTACTGAGCAAGGGCATATCCCCAGCACTAGCCAGAATCAGTCGAGTCAACCAGTAACTCATGTCATAACATCTAGTGAAGGGAAACTCCCTACTAGGATAAATGTATTATTATAATTGAAGTATGATATGATTAAGAACCTTTTTAGATTTCTTAAAAATCACATGCTCTTTGAGTCTCTTTATCTATCATAATATATGCATGAATCCCTCATTGAGGCTTTAAAAATACCCATCCAACCGGAAACAAAGGTAGAAGATGTAGAGGTCCTTCATATTTTTGTAGTTTAGAAATAAAAATTCTAAACCATCATATCATTCTCAAGTAAAGATGAATGTTCTTTGGTACATGGCCACATTCACCCATTGTACATCACTGTCCAGTTTAATGGCATGGAATTATTCCATTTTATTATTGATATAGGTTCTAGGATTAACAATATCAGGGCCTACATTCTCCACAATCTATATCTTTCGGTATTATATTTAAGTCCCTATAACCTAAAAAATAAAGGGTTATGATATGATAATGTAATATCTGTGCAGCAATATTCTCGCAAAGACCAAGTTCAGTGGCCTACATTCTAGTACCGAGTTCATGGTCATCTCAATGAACATCACCTAAAATTCATTTATGGGTAGACCTAAGCAGTATCTACACATAATAGTTACCTCTTTGTTTGTTAGAGTGATTAAATCATGGGGGGGGGGTGAATAGAGTTTCCCATAAAAATTTCTATAAATAAATAGAATAAAATAAAAAACCCTTTATAAAATAATTTTTTTAATTAATCATAACATCATATTAATATATGATATGTCCTTTTAAAATATTTCTTAAAGAGTGATTAAGTCATTGTTAAAATATATTTTAAAAATACATTAACATTCAAATCAATTAACTGAGTCAGAAATATATATTGACAATAGTTAAGATTAATTATAAAATAAATTGTATGGTTTATTAATAAAAAGTCATAATTAATAGGAGTGTAAAATTAAACAAAAAACATAGTGACATAGCAGAATAAACAAGATGCTTAGTCTATATGTGAGACTTAATCCCCTCCACATGGGAATAACATGCAGCCACAAATATTTTAAATACAGTAAAATAATTAATCAACCTAGATTAGGTATATTGTCGACAAAAACAATATTTCTATGATAAAAACCACCTTCCATAGTTATTTTTGGGATGTAAGAATAACACATTCCCCATAGTAACCTCTTCATAAACAAAATGGGAAAAATTTAGGAAGATGATAATAACAATTATTTTCTATGAATGTGTATGAGACAATGTTTATTGGAAAACAAGAAAACAATACACTACTATAATGTAAAATAGATAGAACAAATAAGATTATAAAAATCTCAGTACGAAGTATTCTGTATGTTCTTAGTCCTCAGATTAGAATTAGTAAGGAGTCTATGCTTTGTTCTGAAAAATTGAAGTAGAACATAAGAAGGTAGAAATATTTTGGTATGATATAATGGTTCTCTATTCAATGTCAATGCTAATCACAGTAATGTGTTATGTGATTCAATGACATTGATCTTCCTTGAGTGTGAATCAGTATGCTCATGATAATTCAAAAAATTGGTCGTATGATTCACTGTAGATTTTTTTATCAGTAATAGATAAGATCAGTTGCATATAGTATCTATTTTTTTTTGTGTTTGTGAGAGAGATAGATCTTTGAAGAATATATAGTAGTGTTAGTTGTTGGAGATACACAATCCTTGGAAAAGTTTTTACTATGTCTTGAACACTTTGTCCAACTATCCATGAATATATCTAATCGTTGAGCCATTCACTACAAAGTCCTTAGACTACAACAGTAAAAAGAAGTTGGCGGTGAAACTAAATCTGGCAATGACTCACTTATGGTGGTGACACCACTTGCAGTGGATCCTGTAGCTGTAATAGTGACTCACTTCAAGTGGCATCTCTTCTTGGAATAATCACCAGATGACGGTGATGGTAAGTCGGTCTAGGGGTAGCTCATCCTAGTGGTGACGGTGACTCAAATACAATGGGAACATTCCGTAATATATATGAGAAATATCATAAAATTAGTCAAAAATAAATAAATTTCTATCATACAACATGGAAAACATTAGTACTATATGAATCATGTATTATGATCATTAAAATAAAATACTATAAAACACACCCCATACAAGGAGATCCAACATTATTCCCCTTTTTAATGATCACATAACAAGGAATTTTATAAATTATGTACTAAATGAGTAATCCTAAATAAAAAAATAATTATTGGAGTTTAAAAAAAATATTCTTACCAATATAAAAACAATCCCAATTTATCTCCCCTCTGATATTATCAAAATGTAAAAACACTTTTGAAAGATAGATAGAAAATAGAAGAACACAATGGGTTTCATTATATAGGTTCTAAAAAATATATCACTTGAAAAAGATGTGAATAATAGTGAATATATAAAATTTCCCTATCAAAAAATAAAATCTAAATAGATTCAATGTGTAGAAGACATGGGAAATCAATGATACCCTCCCCTTTGTCTTTTTCACTATCTATGTCACCGTATAGTGATGAGACGACAAAATTTTATGTTTGAGAGAAGTTTTTAATGGAAGGCCATGTGGTAGCAAGAGGACGTGGCACATGAAATTGAAATAGATTTATTTTTTATTGATTTAACTGGATATATACTCAGAGGTTTATTTGGTTGAGGAATATGACTATCTAAATTAGTGATTAGACAAGGTTGTACTAAACTATGTTAGTGGATGTAGTTGAAAGAATTTCTAAAACAGAGATTACTTCGCTAGAAATTATAGTGTTTTGATAGACATAAAGGCAGGGTTTTAGGAAACTGATGTATTCCATAATTTTTGAATCCTCCCCATTCTATAAAATTGAATCATTCTTCCTTCTCATCAACAAATATATGAATATATTCAGTCACAATATTTAGTTGAACCACCTATTATTTGAAGGATCTTTTCATTAATAAAATAAGTATGTAATCTTAAATAAATTTGAAATAATCACACATTTCATGCTTGTAATAGATCCTAGAAATGAAGTACTGGATTGTGTTATTTTTGACATCCTTATATTTCCTATGATATTTAGCATAGACTCTTATGAAATAATGGGTATGTTCTCCATATAGATGTATCTGAAAAATTTTCGCATCATGAGTACTGACATCTTAAATATAATTTATGATTTATGATATAATTATTTATTGTAACATATCTCTATAATGTTGTACTGGTGCATGAGGAGGTTAAAATTATATAGAGGAAATAGTATCCAAACTATCTATCTTCTGGGAAATAGATTTCAGGGATTCAGATATAGTGGATATCTGACTCTCTATTGATGATTTTTAAATTACAAATTTAGATGAAAATATTATATTCTCTAAATCCATTGATTGAATATGAAACATTATTTGATGATGGATATGTGAGATAACAATATCTATAAAATATGTGGTATTATCATCACAGATCATGGATATTGGAGATGGGTGTAATCTCAAAGTCTTTAAAATATATTAAATTACTTTTATTAATATTGATAATAAATAAAAATCTGCATTTCTATGTAAAAAAAATAAAATCATCTTGTGTAACTACATGAGTAGGTAAAATAGGATGAATGGTTGGTCTATTGGATTCCATTAGGATAGATGGTTGTTACTCCTTCTTGAAAGATCTGATCCACTATGGATCCTTCTCTTATGAAAATATATTTAGGCTCATCATCATAGTCAATATAAATAAGTCCAAGTCTATCAAAACTAGGATAGGTTTCCTATTCTTCAAAAGAACACACTGATTGTCCAATATAATGTAGTATCGGTGAGTCGTTGGGTACTTGAGAACATAATCAATTTTTGATGTTGACGGCACATGTACTGTCTGTTTTAGTTGAAAGATAGCAGTCTGTGGAGACTAATCTACTTGGAAAAACTAATTAACTATTATTGTAGTCAAATCCCCCAATCATATAGCTATAATTGCTTAGGTTTGAATGATTTCCATGTTTTCAACTAGTCCTGGTTGTTCCATTTGATCCTATAGATTTCCAGTTTTCTCTACCTCATTTTCATCTTCCGTACATTCTATAGAAATTTCTGGAGAATCAGGCATTATGGTATCCTTTGGTTAATCTTTCTCTCTATGAGAACTAGATACCATAGAATAAGAGAATTTATGTCGAACTATATTGTGATTAGGATCGAGATCATTTACATTCTCATCAATTACCTCATGGTCTGTTCTATATATTTTATTATCTCTATGACCAGGGCCACCTTTCTTGTTTCCATCATCCGAATACTCATCAACATGAACTTTATCTTTCTGATACTCAACATCCTAACTAGATGATTCATGAAAAATTTTGAGATCTAAAAGTTATTTATCCTCTTATTTAGAAACTATATACTTATCTAAATTACTATGTTATTAACATGAAGTATTATAGGTAGTGAATTTAAAATGAGATTCTCTGGAAACCTTATTGTATTCACTATTATCATTTTCATATAAGAGAGTTTCTCTTTTAAACAGAGAGCCTGATTAAAGAAAATTCACAGTAGATAATCTAGGTGGATAATTGATGATCTTTGTATCACCCCCATCTTCGACTGAAGTATCTTCTTATTATTTTTCTTCCACTAGTATATCATATTTTTTTGAAATATAATCACCAAGTGAGTAATCTTCTATCTCCTCATATTCAAGACCCGGATCAACCCTGTCCATTAGTATAGTTGGGTGATCAATATGATTGAACTAATTGTATCCATTTTCATTTTCTCTAACCCAACATCCCTTCCAAGGATTCCAACTCACATTAAATCTTCTCAACAAAAATTATGAAATGAAAAAACAAAAAAATATGTATTCAGCTTCTTCTCCGGCTTTGACAGAACCCTCTATATCTAAGATGGACTAATTGATTTTTTGAAAAATTATGGTGTTTGATCATGAGCTCTTATTACAAATTTCATGCATATGTACCATAAAAATATACATAGATTAATCTTTTACCATTTATTAATAATATTCTAAAAGTATACATCTTGATACCTCGTTTTATTGAGGTACTCTATCTATAGACATAAAACATGTTTTATAAATTTGAAAGGAAACATACTTTCACCATCATGCTCGACATTAGTAGGTATTATTAGTGTTAAATATCTAATTAAATATAGTAGAGCCATTTCATAATTGAAATTATCACTATCACTTAGTATATATCCTTGTTAATGCTAATTTAGTCCTTTACGAGGATCCATTGAACATTTTCCCCATTATTTTAAAGATAAAGAAATATCTTCTCCATCTATTTTGTTTCATATTATATCTGAATTCTTCCAAAAATCATAACTCCAAATTTGATAAAATTCAATGACTACACTCAAATAATAAATTCGATGATTCAAGGTAATCCTGCTCATCCACTTCAACATTTCTATTACCTTGAACACTAGAAAATTGCTAATCAGAATCTGTATTACATCATTTTCTTTTTCTACTTCAACTACACAATTTATCAGATGTGGGTTTAGTGAAAAAATATTTATATTTCATGTGGAAAATTTTCATTTCAAGGAATGCCTCATTTATTCTATATTAGAAACTAAAAATCACTTCACATGAGCAATTTGGATAGGTTGAAGGCTTCAGGTGGAAAAAGGAAGAAAGGTGATCGGTTCCAAAGGAAGGAAAAGGTATGGAAGATCAAGGGATATAGGTAGTGAGTTGATTTCAAGTATTCCTGGTAGTTTTATAATTTACTGATTAAAAATATATAAAAATAATATTAATATAATAAAATTTTAATTGGTAAAGGAGAATAGATACAATAATAAAGCCTCGATAACATAAAAAGTAACATTCATTCACACCACAGTAACTTCATCAACAATGACTTATCAATAGTGACACATCAATGGTTACTTATCTATGGAGACTCATAAATGGGTACACATCAATGGTGACTCATTAATGGTGACTCATCAACTATGTCTCATCAATGGTTACTCGTCAACGGTGACTCGTCAACGGTGACTCATAAATGATGACTTATCAATAGTTAATCATTAAAGGTGACTTATCAATGGTGATTTTTCATTCATAATTCTTGTTTTATGTAGTATAGTCATTGATAATTCAATTTTTTTTTGAAGATATAAACTATCATATGATTAGTTCCAATAAATTCTAAGGTTAGATCACCCTTTTGATAATGATCTCTCAATAAGTGATGTATTAAATCAAATGATTTTGTTCTAGATTAAGATGCTGGATTTTTGGAAATATTTTTCACACTTGGGTAATCAAAATTTAAAGGTACACGTATAAAGTTTCTCCAAATTATACAAAAGTATGTCTCATCCACAAGATTTGTGCACAGAAACTTCCTATAGCTATGTATTTAGCTTCATCATAAGAGAGTGATACATAATTTTTCATCTTACTACACCATGATTCTATATATTTTCATAATATATGAAATATTACTGATTTTGTTTTTCTAATTAACTTATTTCCATCAAAATCAGCATCACATTGACTAACTAAATAAAAATTATGTTCTCTTGGACAGAACAATTCTAAAATGTTTGTATATTTGTTGTACATAAAAAAAAATTGGCAGCTAAAAATTGTGACTCATTGGGATTTCCTTGAAAGCAATCACACATACACACAGTAAACATAATATTAGGGTGGCTAGTATTTAACAATAAAAAACTATGAATCATACCTCTATAACTAGTTTTATCCACATATTTCTCAAATTCATCATAAAATAGTTTACAGGTGGAACTCATGGGAGTATCACAACTAATGCTACTTTATAGTCCAAAACGTTTTAAAATATCTTTAGTGTATTTAATTGGATTTAGGACAATTCCTTCTAAATTTTGAAACATCTGATGTCAAATAATGAATTTTGAGTTCACCAATTAATCTAATTTGAAATTCATTTTTCATCAGTTTGGAAAAATCAATACCTAAGGAATATTTATTAGATAAAAAAATAATATCATCTATATATATTTGTACTACTAAACCAACATTTTCAAAAAAATTAGCAGATTTGGATAAGCTATACATTTTGAAAAACTTTTTGAAATAAAGAAATAGGTAAGTCTATCATACCATGCTCTAAAATCCCATTTTATACAGTAAAATTATTTTTTTATTATAATAACTCAATTTAGAAAATGTATATTTTGAAATCCCAATGGGGGTTTAACAAAAACATCCTAAATTAAAAATCCATTTTAAAATTAATTTTTAACATCCATTTTCTATATATTGAATTTCTTCTAATGGTGCATAGCAAAGCAGTATCCTAATGGATTAATGTATTGCTACATGTTACAAATATTCTTCATGATCAATACCTTCTTCTTGATTATATACTTGTGAAACTAGTCTAGATTTATTTCATACTATAGTTCGAGACTTACCAACCTTGTTTCTAAAAACCCACTTAGTGCCAATAGTTAAGGTATCATTTGGTTTGTCAACAACATCCAAATTATTGTTTCCTTCAAATTTTATAAGTTCTTATTACATTTTTATTACCCATAATCAATCATTTATGGAATTATTGATGTCTTTAAGTTCAATCTATGATAAGAAGATTTATTATTAATTAGATTTCTCAGGGAAAATTTGGTCTATGTAACTCTATCTGGATTCCTTATTACAACATCAAATGGGTGATTTATATGAGTCCTAATGGGTCTTTTAGAAGAGGTTATGATAGACTAAATGTATTCATCTTGTTCAGGTTCTTGATGTTTACCAGTTGAACAACTTGTTTGTTTACCATAACATTAATAAGGATTAAACATGAGATTCATAGTTTACATATCATCCTCATGGTCATCTAAGATATTCTTAAATTTATTGGGATCTGTTTCATCAAACATAATTTGAATAGATTCTTCCATATTTTTTTTCAATTGGTAAAAACTCTATAATATTTACTTAAAGTTGAATACCCAAGGAAAATCACTTCATCATTCTTGGAAGAACATTTTTTCAAATTATCCTATGTATTTATAATAATTTCATTACAACCAAAAACAATATACTAATTAACCGTTGGATTTTTATTATTCTATAAATCGTAAGTTTTTCTCTTTATGATAGTTCAAATCAATACACAGTTTATTGTGTAACTAGGTCCATTAACATCTTTATTTCAAAAGTAGATAGGTAGGTCATACTCAATTACCATAGTTCAGGCTATCTCATGAGGAGTCCTATTTCTTGTTTTAACCACAACATTTTATGTTGTGTCCTCGGAAAAAAAATGGTTTGATGATAACCATCATGAGAAAAAAATCTATGTATTTATTTACAAATTCTAAGCCATGATAACATATTATATTCATAATAAAAAATTATACTATGATTTTCTATAGATTTTACATATTTAATAAAGTAATAATAAGCTTCACTTTTGTGAACTAGAATGTATACCCAAGTGTATAAATAAAAGTCATCTACATGGTCAAAGACAAAAACATTTCCATTTATACTAGAGAATATAAAAAGTCCATATAAGTCTATATGAATTAACTCCAGAGGATGAGAGGTTGTAACACCATTCATATATTTATAAGAAATATTATGATGTTTCCATCTTGGTAAGGGATTACAATCTCTATCATTTGAGAATTCAAGCTTCGATGTGTCTCTAAATAACACTTTGAAGTCAGATTTTTAAGTGAGTGAATGTTTTAATATCCTAGTCTCCTATGCCAATTCCATTATTCTTTATGAAATGCACTTAAGAAATAAATATTAGTATAATATAAAGAATTTAAATTAATAGAATAAATATTCTCATCTCTAAAAGTAGTAAAAAAATTAAATCTTTTTTATTATTAAAAACATGATAGGCATTGTTTTCAGATTTTTCATAAAATTCATCATCAAATAATTCATATATGAAATGTAGATTTTATTTTAAACAATATAAATATAAAAAAATTTAAATTAATATTGAATTAGAATTTCTAGTTTTCACATGACCGTTGATTTTACATTTTTCATTGTCACTAAATGTGACATGTCCACCATGAACATTGTTCAAATTCATTGTGTTTTTATTCTCATGAGTAATATGTATAGAACATACAGATTCCATATACAATAAGCTTTT
The DNA here is from genome assembly GCA_963277665.1 of Viscum album. Classification (NCBI taxonomy): domain Eukaryota; kingdom Viridiplantae; phylum Streptophyta; class Magnoliopsida; order Santalales; family Viscaceae; genus Viscum; species Viscum album. The sequence continues at coordinate 122,630,994 of OY728164.1, read as the reverse complement.
AAAATAGGTTTTAAAATAGGTTTCTTACAAAACAAATTTTATACCAATAGTGATTTTTGTACATAAATATATTTTGGTCCATTTAGGCTTCTAATAAGGGATTTAAGATTATTATAATCATATTGGTGACATATATAAATAAAAACATTATTTGGTCCAGTTGACTAGTTTTTTGTAGTATATGAACATTCAGAATAGTTACATTATGTAAATATGATTTTTGTAATTTTTTTAGTCCTAACTGCTAACCTTTTCTTGTTGTATACATGGGAGCAACATTCATTCCCAGTATTTGAGTTAATGTTTTCTTACCACTGGTAAATTTTTTTGTCTTTCATTTACAATTCATTTGAAAATTTTCAATAATTATTTTCTTTCAATAGTTTATCATTTTTCACCTTTTCAATACTAACGTTATTTTTAAAATTTAATATTAACGCATTCTATTTTGTGAATGAATTAAATTTATCTTTTAACTCATGAAAGGTGTTATAGAACAACTTATTGATATCATAAAGTTATTTTTTGGTTATGTTTTCATCATTTTCATTATTTTATTCATTTTCAGAAATATATATAACATTACTAGGAGGAACATGAAGAAAAATTTGTACCTCTAAAATGCTTTTTGTAATGCACAAATTGGCTCTGTCAGACTTATCCTATTTATTATTTTTTATTTACTTGAGTTTCCATCGAAAGAACTCCATGTTTCTTTCATGGATTTTTTGAACGTATTTCCTTATCCCAATACGTCATTTGTATTTAAATTTTGGAAAATAATCTTTATTATGACATTTTCTCTTTCATTCATAGTAGGTGACTTCATTTTGAGTGTCATCATTTTTCCAATACTTTTTTCACTTTCCTTTATTATCATAATATCCAGTGAAATTTGTTATAGGTCATGAAAATATTTTTCCTATAGAATTTCATGAATCTTCTATACATGTGTGTCATTTCTTCATCATTGTCATCAGGAGAACCTTCTTCACTATAATCTTTACTTAGTACTTTTTCCCATTCACTAAACATACTAGATTTTAAGGATAATGATTTTATTTTTTTCTCATCTTCATCGATCTATTTGTTGACTTTATTCTTTTCTTCATACATCATCAGCTTTTCAATTAGATCCTGGACATGTAGTTTACTTACATCACATGATTCAATTATTGACATATATGTTCCTCTAAATTTTTCCAGTATGCACCAGATTACTCTCATTATTTGATCTTTGTTTGTCATTTGTTTTCCAAGAGATTAAATAGTATTTACTATTACATTTATCCTTAGATACATATCAGAAAAAGTTTAATAATATTTTATTTTAAAAGTATCATTCTTGATTGTGTGTTTATTCAATCTCATTTACTTTAAATTCCGCGTTCCTTAGTTTATGACTGATAAAGAATCCCATATTTAAAAATAATATTTTTATATAGATATTTTATTTAATTCATCATCTCCCAAAGCATAAAAATAATTCATAGGATTAAAATTATTATATACAAAAGTGTATAGAGCATTACTCCATTGACTTCTTAAAGTTTGTGGTATTTCTGATTTATCTTCTATTATATTCCATATGAAAAAACATATACTTTCCTAATGCACATTCATTTTGATTTTGGATTGAGCATAGATGGTATGATTAGAATAAAGAGGTATACTAGTAGAAGATCCTTCTTATATGTTATTAATAAAGAAGGAACAAATAAAATTGATTGAAAATTGAGATCTTTATAAAACCACTAAGATCATATTTTAAATGTTTATATATATATAAATGAACATGCCTTACATACCAAATGTTGGTCGGGGTTAGTAAGTCATGAGGGTGTATAATGAGTTCCTAATAAACATTCCTATAAATAAATAAAAAAATACTAAAAACCCCTTTATAAAATAAATATTCCAATTAAAAAATGAAGAATTATATAAGATTTATCCATTTAATGGATTTTTTAAAGAGTGACTAGGTCTCAGTTAAAATATAATTCAGAAATACTTTAACTTTTGAAATCAATTTACATAGAAAAAAACATATATAAAAACTGGTTAATATTAATTGTCAATGAAATTTTATTTTTTTAATAAAATGATATCTTGAATAATATTGTAAAATAATTACATAGTTGCATGTAGTAATAAAAAAGGGGATCGGATTAAAGGTGAGACTTGATCCCCTCTACGCGGAAATCGCCAGCTTTCATGAATATTTTAAATATAATCAAATAAATCCACAACTAATATTATGTATACAGTCAATTAAAACAATATTTCTAGGATTAAAATCCCCAACCATAGTAATTTGTGTAATGTAGGAATACAAATGGTCAAACAAATACCTCTTCCATAAGCATTGTGGGAAACAGATTGAGGAAGAAGAGAATAAAATGTATTCTACAGGAATGTTTGTGAGATAGTGTGTGTGGAATAATAGGAAAACAACACCCAGACCAAAAGTAGAATATACGGACATAATAAGAATAGAAAAATATATGTATGTTGTGTTCCCTATTTTTTAGCTCTCATGTCAGTATTGGTGAGGAGTATGTGACTTGTTCATGAAAATTGAAGCAAAACAGAGGATCATAGGAATATGAACATACATTTCAGTTGATCTCTGTATGAGGTCTCAATCAATCTTAGTAATGGGTTTTGGGCTTCTATTTCAATGATATACCAAGATTTTGATTCAAAAAGTTCATGATAATTCAATAATTTAGTCACACAACCCCCTATAGTATTTTTAGTCAGTAAGAAATTGTATTAACTATCTATGATATCTTTTATTATATTTTATTGAGACATAGATTGAGAGTTATTTTGTGGAAATATTGGAAAACTGGTTGGAGGGGATCCAAAATCCATGTATAGGTTTTTATAAGCCTTGAAGACTTGGTCAAACTATCAAAGAATATATCATGTAATTGTTCCATTCATGCCAAAGTCCATGGACAACTATGGAAACATGAAGCTGGTAGTGACACATCATCTAGCGGTCACCTGATTCTTGGGGTCAGTCCACTGGTGGTGACTCCTCTTGAATTAATGGCGACTTTCATCTAGTGGTATCTTATCCTGGTGATTTCTCTTATAGGCAGTGGTGGTGACTTGATCCGGATGTAGCTCATCCTAGTGGTATTTGTGACTTGTAGACAATGTTGACATTCTGTAATACTTAGAAGAAATATCATAGAAGCACTATTATTAGATAAGATGACATCATACTACATGTGAAGCATTATTACAAAATGAATCATGGTTTCTGATCATTAAAATAAGATAATATAAAACACACTTCATACAAGGAGTTTCCAACACTCCTCCTATCACCAATTCCTCAATTACTCACTTAATGGTCGACTGGGAATAATCTAGGGTGAGGCATCTCCCTTTTCCACTTATGAAGCCCAATAATTAATCTCTGAATACTAAAAGAGAAGGGAGAAGCGGGTTCAAACAAATGAGAGTGAGCATGCTAATATTGTAGTCAAACATTGTGAAGACATGGATGATGATTTCATCCTCCCCATTCACTGGTTGTAGGCTACAACTCCTAACATGGAAAACAAGTTCATCATTTCTAATATGAGGGGGAAGCGTGTTCCTTATTACAAGGAACACCGAAGGATAACTTTTTAATCGTACTCAATTCATTTTTGAGTGATTACAAATCCCCTTACCCCTATAAGGTAATTGTAACACCCCAATCTACCATGGTATGTTTCTTTTTTAATAATACAATAGTTTGTATTGAACGCAACTTTGAGCTCTAGCACCCCAAGACAAATCAAACTAGCCGTTATGAATAGTAATACCCAATTTTTAAAATTTTATAATTTTTCTTATCCAAAATGGACTACATTTTTGGATTCAGAATATCAAAAATAGCTTAGGGTTATTTTTTGTTATTTTTCTAAAAAAATCAATTTTTGATGAATAGTGAAAACACTACGTTATTGTTAAAAAACATATTTTTATTTAAAAAATTATTTATTTTATATAAATTTATTTATGTAAAAATATATACATAATACCTCTATCAGTTCAATGTAATTAATTGGAGTAATTTGATAAAAATATTAGATGTATAATATTTTATTGAACGTTTAAATGTATTTTACCCACATATTAGGCACGTTTTCAAATTTGAATGAAATGTAATTTTATCAATTCTGTTAATTGAATATCAAAAATATGAGAAAGGCAGATGACATCAGTAAGTATAATGAGGATCAATATGATGAAAATAATTTTTTTTGAATATTTACTTTTGGATTTTATTTTCCACGGTTAAAAGTAAATAGAGTAATTAAAGGTAAAAATGATATTATAATTACTCTAACACATTTCCAAATACTATTGGATAAGTGTATTTCGACCAAAATAAACATTAGGAATAAAATATGATAATATTTTATTCACATGGATTTGATTAAGACAATTTTTAATATTTTACTTAAAGATTAGTTGAAAGTGTTAAATTCAAATTTTAATAACTAAAACATTTATAGTATAGTGTTATTCATAAGATAAATTCGACAATAAATATTCATTAGAAATATAAAAATATTTTCTGCATAATGGTATTTTATTTATAATTTTTAGACATTATATAATTAAATTTATTTATGACATAATGATGAAGTAGTAATTACTTTATTAATGAATGATTAAAATAATTGATATTATAAATTTCACAATAAATGTAAATTTAGACTTCTAATGAATTACACGAAATTTTCATGTTAAATATGGCATGTTAGGATTTATTTAATTTATTTTTTTGAAGTAATCAATTTTTTTACTTTCATAAAAAACAAATATTACATAGTGTAAAAATTGACATAAATGAGTTTTTGAAACAAATACTATATTATTAAGTGATATAATATTTCTAAGACTCTAGGGTTCGGCCAAAGTACATATATAATGATATATAGGGTATTAATGAACCACTTGGGGGTCTATTGGCATTTTATAGTATGTTTATTAACAATATAATATAAAAATACAAGAAGACATTGTAAAAGTTAAACTATTTAACTAATAGTTAAATCTAATAGATAAGGTTAATATAGTGACCCAAAATTGTTTAAAACCTATTGGTTGGGAGTGTTTTGACACATAACCAACTTTCCTTAGAAATATATCATTTTGGATCCATAATAAATCTAAAATTATTTTATAATAATATAATATTTCAAGCATTTCCTAAAGAGACCCTCACCTCTCTTATAAATTAGTATTTACTCCTCTCTCCAAATCACATGTCCAAAACCATTTGTCTCGGCCATCCCCTATTCAACTATACTCCAAACTACCATCATATCATACTAGAGGCCTTAATTTGACCAGAAATCCTACATATGGAGCCGTTTTGATCAAATCGGAAGGAAGCACTCGAAGAAGAGGTAATTATTTCATCACCTCTTTCAACGTTATTTACTTCTTCCACTTCCCCTTTCTTTGTTGTTTCCATAAAATAATAACAAATACAATACCTTTTACATACTGTGATATTATTATCAATATATTACCACCAAATTGAATATTCAATCCATCCTATGAACGAAAAAGTCACCATACATGCATACATACATTTTACTATCTCCACGTTGTGGTGTAGATTGTTAATAGAAACTTAATTATTTTTATGGGTATAATAATGAATATAATTGATGTTAATAATAAATATAACATGTTATTAATTATTTATATATGATATTCCATCCAATTACATATAACTTTACCATCAATGGAATTATATTATTTCTCGTGCGTACATACGGATAACCATCTCCACAAACACGATACGATTCGTTTCCCCATCGCAACCATTCAAGAATAATTTTAATTTTATGATTAAATGTAATGTTTAAGAACTTAATATAATACTACAAATGAATCAAATACAACCTATCCATAGAAAACATGACTTACATAACAAAACATATAAAAGAAAAATGAATCATTTAACACACAAAACAATGATACTATTAAATTATCATTAACAAAGAAATATTTAAAGATAATCTGTTATATCATATTTATGTATGTGGTTCTTTTATAATTTAATAATAGTGATTTAACTGTTATATAGGTGTTTAACATACCCTTTACTAGGGAAAAATACAAGTTATGGTTTAATTTTACAGTCTCGTTATTATTTGAGGTTGTTTATATATAAGTATCTACATGGAATTCTTTATCATCCACATCCGTGTTTCTCAAAAATGAATTTCAAAATATTTTTATTATTTATTATAACATGGGTTGATGTCATTTATAGATATGTTTGAATTTATATAAAATGTTTTGAAATTAAACTTTCTTTTTTTCCAAACAAGGTACTTCATGACCTTTTCGAAAAATTATGGTAAGAATGGTTTTTATCTTATACAGAGAGTGGGGATATTTTCTGATATTATGAAACCTTCAAGTATTCCCTTGAAGGATTATGAGAATATTTCCAAAATAAATATTTTATATGATAATTATGGGACCATTTATTTATTTCAAATGTGGAATAGATAATTCTATAAAATAGTTTTTATTTCATCTATGTAATCATATTTTGATGGATTGTATAGTTATATAAATATGATTTATTATGATATAATCTTCCATATTGTATTTAAGGATTTGTGATATGTTTGACTGTCGATGTGTTGTTTTTATAACATTCATGGTTTATGGTTAATGAATTAATATTTCGTATACTAGTTTTAATATGAATGTTTTTATTATGTTTGAACCATTTCATACGAGGAATGCATTGGACATATAATGTGATGGGTGGAGCCCGCTATCGCTCCTCAGTGAATCGGTAGGTCTCATGAGAAAAACTAATGTGTTGGCACATGGCCTTGAAAAAATCTTATTGTATTTTTCGCACTAGGCCTTGACTATGTGTTTATGATGTTTGACACTATGAATTATATCATTCTGAAATTGGCTATTAATATTACATGCTATTATTTTACTAGTATAATATCCATTTGAATAAATAAATGGAATTATTCGATTTATATTTTCTATATTATGATGATGTTTTTGTTTAAAAGGAAACTGTTTTAGTCTTATACATTTAATACTGCTGAGGTTGAATCACTTAATGACGTAGTGGAAGGTACATTAATGGTTTTATAAAATTTAGACAATGCTTTATTTCATTCTGGATCATCGCATTGTTTTTTATCTTCCCAGTTTGCTAAGAATATTAGATATTTATAATTTCATTTAACAAGGGAGTTGTTAGTCAATACTCCAAAGAGAAGTATCAACGCCACAATGTTTTGGGAATAAGATCCCATTAGGGCATATATACATGTTGTATATGCTGATATCATCATCATAACCATGATTTAATTTGATATAATCCTCAGTATGGATAGGCTTTTGGACCATGATGCAAAAATTTATTTTATGAAGAATGAGGATACAATATTCGATGATGATTAGGAGTGCCTTATCTTTAGAGAATAAACGTCCCCATTTAATTATAATCTATATCCACCATTAGTATCTCTACTAAATTAAATTGTTGAGGAGGAAGAGAGTGAAATAACTATGGGTGAGGAAAGGAGTGTTCAAATAGAGTACACACCTATTATGCAAGAATTTGATGATGCATTTCTAGAATATTTACCAGGATATCCTCCAGAATAAGAAATTGTGTTTTCCATTGATTTAATTCATGGTTCAAGCCCCAAATCAAAGACACCTTATAAAATGGACATAGTAAAATTTTTTGTAACTAATGAAACAACTAGATTAATTGAGTAATAAAAGATTTATTCTCCCTAGTTTTTCTCCATGGGGAGCCCCTATTCATTTTCATATGAAGAATGATGGATCTATGAGGTCGTGCATAGACTACAGGTATATCAATGTTATACTAATAAAGAAAAAGTATCCCCTACCTCACATTAATTATTTTTTGGATAAACATTATGGAGCTCAATATTTTTAAAATAATTAATTTTGATCTGGATATCACCCATTGTGTGTGAAGATGGAAGACATTCCAAAAACATCATTTCGAACCAGGAACAAGCATTACATGTTTACTGTAATTCCTTTTGTACTGACTAATGAAAAATATGTTTTCATAAATCTAATAAATATATTTTCCAAGGAATATATTGATGACTTTTTAATGGTATTTATTGATGACATATTTTTTTACTCAAAAATATAATATGATCATGAAAATCACTTGCACATTATTATGGAACCCTTAAAATAAATGAATTATATAGAATGTTTATCAAGTGGTAATTATAGCTTCAGAAAATTTCATTTCTGGGGAATATTGTCTCTAAATATGAAATCTATTTTGATCATTTAATGACCAAGGGAATCTAAGAATGGCCAGCACCGACAAGTATAATTGAGGTACACAGTTTTATTGGTTTAAGAGGTTGTTATCAGCGTTTCATCCAGAATTTTTCCTGACTGGCCAACCCATTAACAAAGATCACATGTAAAGGTGTTAAATTTATTTGTACAAATGTGCGTGAAGAATATTTTAAATAATTGATGAAAAGATTATTCAATGATACTATCTTGACTCTTCCATCGGGGAATGATGGGATTGTTATTTATAATGATGATTCAAAAAAGGACTAAATTGTGTCATCATGCAGAATGATATATTTATTTCCTATAAATCCATACAGCTAAAAATTCATGAACAAAACTATCTCATTAATTATCTTGAGTTAGAAGCTATAATAATTGCTCTGATGACATGGAGACACTATCTATATAGTAAAAAAATGCGAGGTAAACTAATCACAAGAGTTTGATGTATATTTTCTTATATAAAGAACATAACATAAGGAAAATAAGATGGATTGAAATAAAAAAGGATGATGATTCCACTATACAATACAACTGGGGGAAGGAAAATAAGGTTGGAGATTCTTCGAACATAAAGGATTATAGTGTTTTGAACAAGATGTGAGGAGAAAGTGATCCTTTTGTTCATACATATAGTAAAGTTGGATATGGGAATAATCATGGAAGGTGAAACATCATTACTTTTTCAAATGGTTTTTAAACCATCAATTTTAGAAAGGATTATGTTTTCTCAAACTAATGATGAAGAGTTTCAAATGAAAAATAAGGCTTTGAATGATGGGAGATTGATCGACTTCATATATGAAGGTGGAATTTTTTAATTTGGGGAAAGACTTTGTGTTCCTGACATACCTGATCTAAAAAGGTATTTTTTGGTTGATGTTCATAGAATTTATTTATATTTACACCATAATAGAACAATGGTTTATAGAGATTTTAGGATCATTTTTTGTGGGACAACATGAAGAGGGATAAATCTAATTATGTGTCAAGGTGTATGGTTTGTCAATAGGTTCTAGCCGAAAATCCACATCCTAGAGGAGTAATGAAACATCTTCCCATACCATAGTGGAAATGGGATGATATTATGATGGAATTTGTCATAGGGATTCCAAAGGCTCCTAGAAGGAATGGTGAAATATGGGTTATTATTGATCATCTTACCAAGTCGGCATATTTTCATTCTATAATAGAAGATTTACCACGTAGAAGTTTAGCAAGACAATATATTAATGAAGTTGTAAGACTTCATGGAGTATGCCTATTGATTGTTTCTATAGGACCCCTAGGTTTTCTAAAAATAAATTTAAATTCTTGAAATTTTATTTAATGTAGATATTTATATGTAGCCTTTAAACCTAATTTTACTACTTCTATGTTTTGAATTTCCAAAAATGGTAATCTTCAATTGTGTTAAGTATGTAATTTGTAGTCTATTGGATCAAACTAATTATTTTGGTGAATAATAATATACCCTTATGAATAGTAATATCAATCGTAATACACCCATAATGAATTGTAAATTTTATTATTATTTTATTTTCATAAGTCTTTAAGATAATGACATCTTGATTAATTTTTTAATGTGATATAAAAGCAGTTATAGTTTTTTAATTATTAATTTTTGAAATAAAAATGATTTTATTTAAAAATTTAATTAAATTTTTTTAGAATTTTTTTTTGAAAAATTTAATTCATTTTTTAATTCTACTCATCGATAAATGGCTCGGGTAATTTTTTGGGATTTTTCTAAAACAGTTGATTTTTCTGTGAATAGTAAAAAAAAATTATAGTTTTGAGTTTCAGTTTGTTAATGGTATCATTAATGGTGTAATGATGATTTAATAAATCTGATTGACATGTGTATAGTAAAATAAGTAATGAGGTTTCCCAAGTAGATTTTTCCATGGGAAAATACCATGGGAAAGTCCATGGTTTTGCAAATACCACTAATGAGGTGTCCCTTGAAAATTATTAAAATATTCCCTCACTTTAGAAATAAATTCTAACTGATTCCTTCATTATCATCATTCCAAATACCACATCAACGAATATCTATAATCCTTACCTCCCTAGTATCCCTCCCTAGTGTTTATCAAACCCCAAAGGCCCCAACCTTTATGTTCAAGGAGTTACTCTACAAGGAATAAATATTCTCTATTTCTTTCTTTTTTCCATTCATGTTCTCTTTTATGTGGTATAATTTTCAAGTTTCCTTACCATGTTATTATATAATTATTAATCATGATCTATTCTGTATTATAATTCATTTTTGGATGGGTGACCCTTGTCCCCCCTTTTTTATAATATTTTCAAAAACCATTTGTATAGCTGTTAGACTGCCAAATTTTTCTATGAGATTTCTCAATTGTTCTTTTTTTTTAGTTCCATTATTTTCTTATTCTTTAATCATATATTCTTACCCAAGAGTAATTAAATCTCCCGAAACCATTTATATTCAAGATATACTAATGTCCAGGGAAAAATCATCATTATTATTATTCTCCTCTCACACTAATGCAAGTAATAAAAACATTGTTCATGATGTGTCGAATTATCGACATCGTGGACAATCTGATTTCTATTTCCATTAATTATTTCATGTCAGATCATGAAACCATTTATATTTTATATAAATTTTATAATATATGAATTATGTCACATCCTTGGTTCAGTAATTCTTTTTTACTCATGGTTTTAATTTATTAAACAAAATGAGGTTGTTACTATCAAAGAACCACTAAAATTATCTAAATGGACATCTTTAATGTTTTAACTTATGAATCATCCTCATATAAAACCTCAAATTGAATAATGGTATAAATTATGGTACTAAAAATATATACATACCTTTCCATTTCAATTCTATAGTTTCACATCCAATTGAAAAGAACATCCATCATGAACCAATCTTTGAAATCATGTAAGGAACTCACCCAAAAAAGTGTAAGGAACAAAATAATAACAATTAAGAAGTAAAATGAAGTTATGAAATGATCATATAATATGTTATAAACATTGAAAGGTTTCTTTAAAATAATAATAAAACACTTTTAACCATTATACAGGAAGTTTAAACAATTTTTAAGTAAGATAAGCCTGAGGTTAGCGAATTCTTAACCCGATTTCTATTCTTTGTGTTAACCTTCTACTTCGTTATTTATGTGAAATTAAAATTGATTTTGTAATGGGTTTTTCATATATTATTTTTAGATATTTCTAAAAATAGTGTATATACATTTTACATCCATTCTATTAAGTATCTTTTCAATTTATTGATATTTATATGGGGATTTTCATTAAAATCTTCTTTTAAAATTATGTTTTACTAAATTCAATAGAATTTTTTTATGCTATTAGTCATGTTGTATGATTAGTTTATAGTTCTTGGGAATTGATTATGATGAAGGGTGGGACCTATATCTCCCTCTAATTAATTTTTTAGTTGTATGTTGGAGGTCAGCCGTATGGTTACTCCAAATGTAGCTGCGATGGTTACACAAATTGTAAGGTAGCCGTGATGGTTGAAAATTATAAGGTAGCCTAGAGGGTTACAAGATTATGTATGTAATTACCCAAGATACCTTTATGGTTGTACAAATGTACTTAGTAATTGAGGAAATATCATGTTTCACAATGTAAATATATATATATACAGGTGATAATTATGTCTTTTTGGAAACAATTTCATACATTATAAGTATTCATGGACAAATGTGTTCTTTCCTTATTTTTATATCCCTTTATGAGTTTTTGTTTTCATACCATTAGTAAAATAATTTCCATAGGTTAATGTATATGTAAGAAAATGAAGCCTTGTTAAATGTTTATTAATTGTCAAGGAATCAGTTTTTACATTTTAATGTTTTAAATTTTGAAAAAATGGAAACTGTTTAAAATGTATCCACTCTTTAACAAAGTGTAATGTTATGAATATATTATGTCCAAAATATCTAATGATTTAAACATGAAATGATCCTCAAAGAAAAATTATGTGTTTTCTTGACTTACTTCAAGATTATATATGTAATAAAGATGGGTGATTATAGTTTCGGATCGTGATCCCCATTTCACATCAAGATTATGAATGAGTCTTCAAAAATCCCTAGATACTGAACTTTGTTTGCGAACTTCCTACCACCCTCAAACTAATTGAAAATAAGAACTGACTATTCAAACCTTAGAAAAAATGTTGAGATCTTTCTCACTTGACTTTCAAGGTATGTGGGATCAATATTTTCCTATAGTATAATTTTTTTATAATAAAAGTTTCCATTCATGTATTCTGATGGCACCATATAAAGTGTTATATGTAAAGAGATGTCGCGCACAAACTTTTTTTGATGATGTTGGTGAAAGAAACACATAGGCCCTGAACATTTTGAGGAAAAAATGGAATAGGTGAAGCTTAATAAAACCCGCATCAACTCTTCTAAAAGTAGGCAAAATAGTTATGCCTATAACTGAAGGAATGATTTTTAATTTCTAGTATGAGATCATGTTTTCTTGAAAGTATCTCTACGGAGGAATGTTATACGATTCAGTAAGAAGGTAAATTATGTACCAGGTACATCAGACCATTCTAAATTCAAGAACGAGTTTGATTTTTAGCATACCATTTTGAAATACCTCCAAGTCTCTCTAATGTTAACAATGTGTTCACCGTATAACTGTTGAGAAAATACATTCCGGACCCAACGAATGTTCTCCGATGTGAAGAAATAGATCTGGAACCTGATCTATCTTATTGTGAGGAACCTATCGGGATTCTTGATATTAGAGACTAAGTGTTGAGAAACCGGACGACTCATCTGGTAATAGTTCTATGGAGAAACCATTAGATTGAAGAGGTTATGTGGGAACCCAAGGAACAAATGATGAGTAACCACCCCAATCATTTTATGTATTAGTATTCTAGAAGTTTCATGGATAAACTTTTTTAATGTATGAAAAAATGTTACACCCCAAGCTTCCACGATATGCTTCTCTATGAAAAATAAAATAGCTTACGCTGTACGCAACTTCAAGTTATATCACACCACGACCAATCATACTAGCTATTATGAATATTAATACCTACTTTTTGAAAGTCTATATATTTTGTTTTTCAAAATGGTCTTCTTTTTTGGGTTCCAATTATCAAAAAAAAATTAGTGTGAAATTTTGATATTTTTCCGAAAACATTAAATTTTTTATGGATAGTAAAAAACATTATGCTATTGTATAATACCAACTTTTTATTTAAATAATTTTTAATTTTATATAAATTCATTTTAATAGAAAATAGATACATAATACCTTTATTAACTCCTTGTAATTCAATTGATTGATTTTATAATAAGATCAGATGTATACCATTTTTTTGAACATTTTAACGTCTTTTACTTACCTTTTATGTAAAGTTCCCAACCAGGATCCAAGTATCACTGAGAGGGGGAGGGGTGAATTAGTGATATCTTTTTCTTTTTATGTTTCCATCGAATTGAAACAACCTTCGCCTCCTGTTGAAGATATTATTCTCTTCTGAACACACACAACCACAGGAACACAAGATTTACAAGGTTCACTACTCAATAAGAGTAGCTATGTCCTTGGTATGGTAAAGATATAATCTAGAACCACACAATCCACTAGAGAAAAATCCTTTGATGTGGAATACAATGAGTAGGATATACCCTTAAACTCTTGTAGAACTTGGAAAACAATACGCAAGTGCGTGTGCACCCTCTTTTCACAAATAGGGAATTACAGTATTTCAGTGCTTCTTCACAATTGAACATATGTAATCTCTGAAGTACAAATCCTCACTTTCCTGCCCAGAAGCTGGTAAGAACATCCATACGCACAACTGAATATGTGCGAAGAGCCCAAATTTTCCGCACAGCCTTTAGAATATCTTGCGCGCAATTCAAATGACTTGCGCTTAAAAATTCACTTTTTGCGTGAAAAACTTTTTCGTGCAAATCCCTTTTCTGCGCAACCTTTTCTCTTTTCGCACAACTTCTCAATTTTCATGCAGCTATCTTATTTTTGTGCAAACTTCTATCTTTTCACGCAACTCACTTAGCATATAATTTACGCGCACCAGATCTCGGGATTTCTTCCAGGTGTCGAACATATACAAATGATAAGGGTTCACCTCATATTTATAGGCATTTTTGACCCAGCGTGAAAACCACTCATCTGCTCGTAAAACTCTCATCATGCACGTAAAAACTCTTTCGCGCAACTTCATATTTTGCGCAACGCTCAAATATTTCACGCACCTCATGGCTTCTCCATTTTTCATCATTCTAAGCATGATGCACCAATCGCGTTCAAAATTCCACACCACACTCTATATTGCGCACAAACCCATCCTTTCACGCGACATCGTATTTCGCGCAATGATCCAATTTTTCGTGCAGCTCATGCCTTTTCAAATTTTTGAGCTTCTAATCTCGAAACACCTTTTGCGCAAAAATCATCATTCCTCTATTTCTCGCATACCGTAGATTTTTTGCGCAACCCACTACAATTTCGTGCACCACTTTATTTTTTTTCGCACAACCTCCCTAAATTCTTCGCGCACTCCATGCCTTTTCCATTATTCGATGAACTGTCCTTAAATAATGCCTTACACACCAAATTATATACCATCTTCAATCTTTCTTGCAAAATCCATTGCCAATAACACATCTTCATCTCCATATTTTCAGGCCCTAAAATTTGGAAAACACTGGAAAATGACGCCACTTGAAACTGTGCTTTTCTACCGCCTCTAGATTTTCCATTGCTTTGTCATTTTCTCTCTTCACTGCTTCCTATAACCATTATTCAACATTCCTCACAAACTCCACTATCGTGATATATATACTTTGATAGATCAGCTTTAGCATCGTTAGAGTTGCAATGGGAAGTACTAAAACATCCCATCTTCCCGTAACATCATTCCTTCCAATCAAAACTGTATATGATTGGCATAATCATTTCTCCCCCTTTCCATCATAAGGCTTTCATCACAAGTTCTCATGACTTATGATATTTGAGAAATACATATCAGTAAAGCATCGTCTGGATTGAAGTCCTTTACAAAGTTAATTGATTTATCTTCTTTGACATCAAAAGCCAACACTCTGCAAACGCGAACTCTTCAAACATCTTTCTCCATACAACTTGGTCCCAAAAATCCCCCGTTTGGATTTTGTTGTCAACCATGATTCATAAATCACTGAACATTTTAGGAAACAGGAATTAGTGACATCCAAAACCATGCTGTCTAAAAGCAGTGACTTTGAAATCTCATGAGCATACCTCCTCAGCCTTCTTCAGATCATTTTTCAAGCTTCTACCTCAGTATTCTTCGCTTCGTTGAATTTCGTGGAAAACAACATTGTATCCTACAACCACTCTAACAAAAAGTTAGAATAGTTCACACACATACATGCTGAATTCACAGCTTACGCACAACTCCCCCTTAATGCATTCTTCCTTATGGATAGATTTATGAAACAATTATCCCCCTTGACAACACTATCCAAAGGTAAGATGAGAGAGGGGACAAAAACACATACCGTAACCTTGATGAGAAGGAGGTTGTACACCCATGTTCATCCTCAATTTTGCAAATGGTTCCTTCGGTAACGGTTTTGTAAATATATCAGCAACTTGTTCAGATGTAGGAACACACTCCAGCCTCAATTCATTCTTTTCCACCATCTCTTTGATGAAGTTGTGTTTTATATTAATGTGTTTTGAACGAGAATGTTGTACTATATTTCATGTAAGATTGATTACACTCTGATTATCACAACCCAAGAGCAATAGTAGCTTTACTTCAAAAAGTAGATCTTCCAGCTGAGTCTTCATCCACATTAGTTGAGTTGCAGCTTGAGTAGTAGCAACATACTCAGCTTCAGCTTTTCTAAGAGTTACAGAATTTTTTTTCTTGGTATTGCAACTAACAAAACATTTCCCCAGAAAGAATACTCCACCAGATTTGGATCTTCGATCATCAACATTTCCTGCCCAATCAGCATCAGAATACCCGAATAGATCAATATTTTCAGAGCCATCATACTAGATTCCAAAATTTGTTGTTCCTTTGATATATCTGAGAATTATTTTTCTAGAAATCAAATGTGATTCTTTAGGAGCACTCTGAAATCTTGCACATAAAGTAACAGCATAGAAGATGTCGGGTGTTGAGGCAGTCAAATACATCAGACTTCCAATCAGCTTTCGAAACTCTTTATGATCAACTTCTTTGCCTTCTCCATCTTTAGACAACATGGTTCCCACTAAAATCGGTGTTGAAACAATTTTCGAATTTTCCATGCCAAACTTCTTCAGAAGTTCCTTAGCATACTTTTTTGAGACAGAAAAACATGATTCTTCTTCTGTGAAATTTGTAGCCCAAAAAAGTACTTCATTTATCCCAGCATGGACATCTCCAATAACTTCTTCATCTCCTCAGCAAATTTTTCACATGATCTTTTATCATTTCTAGAAAATATAATATTATCGACATAAACAATAACGATCAGTGAAAACTCCTGACATTCCTTGATGTAGATATTGCTGTCAACTCTCCCTTTCTTAAAGTTCATCTTCTTCAAGAAGTATCTAATTTATAATACCATGCTCTTGGAGCCTGTTTTATCCCATACAAATCCTTCTTCAACCTACACACAAAATTTTAATCCTTTCTAATAATAAATCCATAAGGTTGATCAATGTAAACTTCCTCGTCAAGGTCACCATTCAAAAAGAAATATTTTACATCCATTTGAAATATTTTTTAACCTCATTGTGCAGCAATGGAAAGAAATAATCTTATTGTTTCTAATCGTGCCGCAAGATAAAAGGTTTCATCAAAATCAATTCCTTCAATTTTCGAATACCCTTTACAAACCAATCAAACCTTGTTTCATATTACATTACCTTATTCATTTAGCTTGTTCCGAAAAAACCCACTTTGTACCAATAATGTTCTTATTGTCCGACATGGGTACAAGTTCTCAAGTATCGTTCTTCTCTATCTGATCAGGCTCTTCATTCATAGCATAAACCCATTCTGGATGCTCAAATTCTTCATTTACATCATTTGGTTCATCTTTTGAATAAAGAGAAGTATGTGATATAGCATTCGTTGTTCTTCTTGTTTGAACACTCTGATTTTTATCTCCAATAATTTTTTGAGCCTCCACTTGTTTCCTCAAACTAGGATGATTTCTTTGAACTCTATACTCATCACTTGATATTTCTAGGTCGGATTCCCCTTCTTGAGTAGGATTAACACAGTCTGTAGCATTATCAAAGTTGTTAAAATAATCTTCTCTATCCTTCTCAACTTCCACATCAACATATGATTGCTTTTCTTTCTCAGGATTTTCAACAACTTTTACATCTTAAGAATCAATAATTATTCTTGTTTCTTTGTTGATTCATTTGTATTCTCTTCCTTATGGAGCATATCCAAGAAAAATTCCATCATCTCCTCTTTGCTCAAACTTTCCTAGATTTCCACCTTTCTTCTTTATAATACATGGACTCCCAAAAACACTCAAGTGTTTCAGATTTGGAGTTTTTCCATAGAACATTTCATATGGAGTCATATTTTAGTTTTTCCTATAGAAACATCAGTTTTGAATATACATAATAGTGCTCATGGCCTGCCTCCAATAGTAATGAGAAATACAATGTTCATGTATCATAGTTCTCCCCATTTGCACCAGACTTCGATTCTTCCTTTCAGCCACCCCATTTTGTTGAGGTCTGTATGGTGAACTGAACTCATGCCAAATTCCATGTTTATCAAGGTAACTTTCAAACTCTTCATTTTTATACTCTCCACCATTATCAGTTCTCAACTTCTTCATTGAGTACTCACATTCCTTCTTTGCTTTCCACCTGAAACTCTCAAACATTTTCAGAGCATCTGACTTATGTCTCATGTACATAACACAAGTAATATGAGTAAAGTCATCAATGAAAGTAATGAAGTACCTATCTCCATTTGTTTATTGCTTGCTCATTGGTCCACACATATCAGAATGTATGATTTCCATGGTTTTTTTAACGAATTTCTACTTTATTATGAAAGGAGTTTACAATCTCCCCTTTTTCACAAATAGTGCAGCACCAATCTCTTCTTCTTGATAAATCATGCATATCATGGAAACTATCACGTGTTGATAGCTTGCACATATTTCTCTGACACATATTCCCCAGCCTTTTATGCCATAATTTATTTTCATTCACTACACCCATGTAACAAGAGCACTGCACTTCACTAACTTGGAACAAATTCCCTCTTGTACGTTGGCCCCTTGTAACTATGTTTCCATCATTTTCACTTTTCACAAAAAAATCTATCTTTTCTGAAGATCAGATTGATTCCCTAATCACAATGTTGTGACACACTATGCAGGTTATGTTTCATCCCATCAACATATAGTGTTTTTCTGGATTTCATCTTTTCTTTTCCAATGATGGCCGATCCAACACCTTTGATCCTTAGAGATTAATCATTTCCAAATGTCACAGTTCCTTCTTTAAATTATTTCACATTCTTCAGTATCATTAAGTCTCATGTAATATGCGACGAACATCCACTATCAAGAATCCTTGGGCGTTCCCCTTTTGTCGCCTTCAAATCAGTTTCAACAACAAGTGCTTTTTGTTCTTCCTTTTCATTCACTTTCTGTTTTGATTCTTCCAATTCACTAGCCAAATTAATGTGTTCTGGCTAGAGAACCATGCATTCTTTCTTTTCAAACTTATCAGAGTTCTCCCTTTTTCATTTTAAAAACTCTTCCTCATGAGGAATATTAACAAACTTTTTTTTGCCCTGGTAACACACTAAGATAGCCCTTAGCAAGATGTCTAGGTTGATCACATCTTTCACAATAAGATTCCAGTGGTTGGAATCTATTCTCAACATTCACACCAGTCTTCTTAGATATCTTCTGAAAATTGTTTGGAGACATTCTATATTGAATGGGTTGACTCCCCCTCAATCCTTGTCTTTCAAATATTTTGGAATAGGTTTAATGTTGTTGGTTTAACTAACACATAAATTCCATGTGTCCGAATCCACCACAATACTAGCAGTAACCATAGAAAATATATTTTCCTCTGAAACTTTTATATTGATCGGAGTTGTAAAAAACGCTTCTCGAAAACCTTCATGTTTTAATTTTTAACTCTCTTCATCAGCTCAGATTCATCAGTACCAAAAGCATTAGAAGTTTTTATTGACTCAAAATTTTTGTGTGCTTCTGATTTTTTTTTCATTGCTGACTTTGACCACATACTTGGTCATTCCAGCCTTGTTCTTATCAGAACCAGTTTTTTCTTCCATTTCATCCTTTGAAGGTAACTTTTTTAGATCTTTTTTTGGTTCATTCTTACTGGAAAATTCACCATCTTCTGAATTAGAATTTTTGTAACTCATATTCATTTCATTAGCTTTATACAGTTTCTGTTGGACAAGTTCCAACTCTTCTTCTTTTTCCATCAGCATTACTTCACGATGATGAATACGATTCTTTGTATTCTCAAGAGAATTTTTTAGATCATCAATCTCCATTTCCTTCTTGATTTTCCCATCATTAAAACCTTATTGATTGTTTAATGTGGAATTTTCATTTATCAACTTCTTGTTTTCTTTCTCAAGATTTTTGATCTTCCTCAAACATTCCTTCAGCTCTTCATTCAGATACTGTTCAAGTTACGTCTCTTCTTCTTCAGTACTATAACCTTCATAATCATCATTATTCACTGTTGAAAAATGGTACTCTCTCTAGCTTTCCTAGTAGCATATTTTTCTGATTCAGTCTCGCTATCATCATATTCTTCATCTTTTGACAAAAATCATCTACTTTTTGATTTAAAGGACTTTTTATTCTGACCTCTACCAGTATATTTATCTTTTCGACCCTGTTTCTTCCATAACCTTCTTGGTCCTCTATCTTCATCATCACTGACGTCATCTTACCCTTTTTGAGGGAAATTATCCACAAAGTGGCCAACTACTCCACATTCAATACATTTCAAAGGGAGTTTCCCTTTGTATTTCCCTGTGCCTCTTTTAACATTTTTAGAAAACAAGGATTGAATTTCATCAAAATTTTGACATACCTCATTTTCAGAGTCGGATTCACCAGCTTCTTCATCAATAAGAATTTTCTTCGACTTCTCTTTCTTTTCTGCCTTGAAAGACATTTATCCATCGGCTTTTTCATTTCTCTTAATGGTATTTTCTCTTCTCATCTCATAAGTGATGAGGGTACTATGAAAATCATCAAGAGATAATGTTTCTAGGTCCCTATCTTCTAGTGATGAAACTATAGCATCAAATTTGTCAAGCCAAATTCTCAGGATCTTTTCAACAACTATAGCATCTTCAAACTTGTCAACAAGACATCTGATTATACTGACAATGTCATTAACCCTGGTAAAGAAGTCCCCAATAGATTCGGATTCTCCCATTTTCACGTCTCCATACTTCAGCCTCCAGATTTGTAGTTTTTCCTTCTTCACTTTTGTATTTCCTTCATTGATATTCATTACACTATCCCAGATGCCTTTAGCTGTAGCGACACCTTTGACTCTTAAAAACTCACTCTTAGAAAGTGATGAGAGTAATGCATTTTTAGCTCTTCCATCATTCTCAAGATTCTTCTTATCGACAAGAGTAAGAGGGACCATGTCATCAATAGTAGGAAATCCATCTGTTGTAGTTTCAAGAACTTCATATCCAAGAGACATAAAATATGGCATCATTTTGTCCTTCCAGTTGTGATAGTTTTTTCCATTGAAAATTGGAATCGCATTACTGTTCACACAATTTATATTCTCCATCACAACTTTTCTACAAACACTTCAGAATATAATAAAAGAAGGGAACCTGGCTCTGATACAAAAAGAAGTTCCCTGTCAGGATCCAAGTATCACTGAGAGGGGGAGGGGGTGAATCAGTGATAACTTTTTCTTTTTATGTTTCCTTCGAATTGAAACAAACATTGCCTCTTGTTTAAGATTTTATTCTCTACTGAACACACGCAACCAGAGGAACACAAGATTTACAAGGTTCACTACTCAACAAGAGTAGCTACGTCCTTGGTATGGTACGGAAATAATCAAGTACCACACAATCCACTAGAGAAAAATCCTTTGACATGGAATACAACGAGTAGGATATACCCTTACACTCATGTAGCACTTGGAAAACAATCCACAAGTACATGTGCACCCTCTTAGAAAAAATAGGGAATTACAGTATTTCAGTGCTTCTTCACAATTCCACAGATGTAATCTCTGAAGTACAAATCTTCACTTTCCTGCCCAGATCCTGGTATGAACATCCATACGCAAAACTGAATATGTGCGATGACCCCAAATTTTCCGCGCAGTCTTTAGAATATCTTGCGGGCAATTCAAATGACTTGCGCGTAAAAATTCACTTTTGTTGTGAAAAACGTTTTCGCGCAAATCCCTTTTTTATGCAACCTTTTCTCTTTTCGTGCAACTTCTCAATTTTCACGCAACTATCTTCTTTTCACGCAAACTACTTTCTTTTCGCGCAACTCACTTAGCATATAATTTACATGCACCAGAGCTCAGGATTTCTTTCAAGTGTCGAGAATATACAAATGATAAGGGTTCACCTCATATTTATAGGCATTTTTGACCCGACACGAAAACCACTCATCCGCTCGTAAAACTCTCTTCCTGCGCGTAAAAAATCTTTCACGCAACTTCATATTTTGCGCAACGCTCAAATATTTCACGCACCTCATGGCTTTTACATTTTTCATTATTCTAAGCATGAAGCACCAATTGCGTGAAAAATTACACACCACATTCTATATTGCGCGCAAACCCATCCTTTCACGCGACATCGTATTTCGCGCAATGATCCAATTTTTCGCACAGCTCATGCCTTTTCAAATTTTTTAGCTTCTGATCTCGAAACTCCTTTTGCGCAAAAAACATCATTCCTCTATTTATCGCATACCACAGATTTTTCGCGCAACCCGCTACTATTTCGCACACCACTTTATTTTTTTGCGCAACCTGGCTAAATTTTTCGCTCACTCCATGCCTTCGCCATTATTCGATGATATGTCCTTAAATAATTCCTTGCACTCCAAATTATAAACCATCTTCAATCTTTCTTGCAACATCTATTGCAAAAAACACATCTTCATCTCCAGATTTTCAGGCCCTAAAATTTGGAAAACACTGGAAAACGACGTCACTTTTAACTGTGCTTTTCTACCGCCTCCAGATTTTCCATTGCTTTGTCATTTTCTCTCTTCATTACTTCCCATAACCATTCTTCATCATTCCTCACAAACTCCACTATCGTGATATATATCTTTTGATAGATTAGTTTTAGCATCATCAGAGTTACAGTGGGAAGTACTGAAGCATCCCATCTTCCCACAACATCATTCCTTCCAATCAAAACTGTACATGATTGGCATCATCATTTCTCCCCCTTTCCATCATAAGTCTTGCATCACAAGTTCTCATGACTTATGATATTTGAGAAATACCAATCAGCAAATCATCGTCCGGTTTGAAGTCCTTTAAAAAGTGAATTGATTTATCTTCTTTGACAACAAAAGACAACACTCTGCAAACGCGAACTCTTCAAACATCTTTCTATATACATCTTGGTCCCAACAATCCCCCCCTTAGATTTTATTGTCAACCAAGATTCATAAATCACTGAACTTTGAAATCTCATGCAATGGATTACTTATCAACAATTCTAAGCCAGCATGAGCTAACTCATTGTAGGAAACAAGAATTAGTGATAGCCAAAACCATGTTATCTAAAACTAGTGATTTTGAAAACTCATGAGCATACCTCCTCAGTCTTCTTCAGATCATTTTTCAAGATTATACCTCAGAATTCTTCACTTCATTGTATTTCGTGGAAAACAACATTTTTTCCTACAACCACTCCAACAAACAATTAGAATAGTTCACACACATACATGCTAAATTCACAGCTTACCCACAACTCCCCCTTAATGCATTCTTCCTTATGGATAGATTTATGAAACAATTATCCCCCTTGACAACACTATCCAAAGGTAACACGAGAGAGGGTACAAAAACACATACCTTAACCTTGATGAGAAGGAGGTTGTACACCCATGTTCATCCTCAATTTTGCAAATGGTTCCTTCGGTAACGGTTTTGTAAATATATCAGCAACTTGTTCAGATATAGGAACATACTCCATAATCAATTCATTCTTTTCCACCATCTCTTTGATGAAGTGGTATTTTATATTAATGTGTTTTGAATGGGAATTTTGTACTATATTTCTTGTAAGATTGATTGCACTCTGATTATCACAACCCAAGAGCAATGATAGCTTTACTTCAACAAGTAGATCTTCCAGCTAAGTCTTCATCCACATTAGTTGAGTTGTATCTTGAGTAACAACAACATACTCAGCATCAGCTATTCTAATATTTACTGAATTTTGTTTCTTGGAATGACAACTAACACAGCTTTTCCCCAGAAACAATACTCCACCAGATGTGGATCTTCCATCATCAACATTTCCTGCCCAATCAGCATCAGAATACCCAAATAGATCAATATTTTCAGAGCTGTCATACCGGATTCCAAAATTTGTTGTGCCTTTGATATATCTGAGAATTCTTTTTCCAGCAATCAAATGTGATTCTTTAGGAGTACTCTGAAATCTTTCACATAAAGTAACAGCATAGACGATGTCGGGTGTTGAGGCAGTCAAATACATTAGACTTCCAATCGGCTTTCAAAACTCTTTCTGATCAATTTCCTTGCCTTCTCCATCTATAGACAACTTGGTTTCCACTGAAATTAGTGTTGAAATAGGTTTCGAATTTTCCATGCCAAACTTCTTCAGAAGTTCCTTAGCATACTTTTTTTGAGACAGAAAAACATGATTCTTATTCTATGAAATTTGCTGCCCAAGAAAGTAATTCATTTCTCCCAGCATGGACATCTCAAATAACTTCTTCATCTCCTCAGAAAATTTTTCACATGATCTTTTATCATTTCTAGCAAATATAATATCATTGACATAAACAATAACGATCAGTGAAAACTCCTGACATTCCTTGATGTAGATATTGATGTCAACTCTCCCTTTATTAAATTTCATCTTCTTCAAGAAAGTATGTAATTTAGAATGCCATGCTCTTGGAGCCTGGTTTAGCCCATACAAATCCTTCTTCAACCTACACACAAAATTTTTATCCTTTCCAATAAAAAATCCACAAGGTTGATCAATGTAAACTTCCTCGTCAAGGTCACCATTCAAAAAGAAATATTTTACATCCATTTGAAATATTTTGTAACCTCATTGTGCAGTAATGGCATGAAATATTTTTATTCTTTCTAATCATGCCACATGAGCAAAGGTTTCATCAAAATAAATTCCTTCAATTTTTAAATACCCTTTACAAACCAATCATGCCTTGTTTCATATTACTTTACCTTCTTCATTTAGATTGTTCCGGAAAACCCACTTTGTACCAATAATGTTCTTGCTGTCCGGCATGGGTACAAGTTCCCAAGTATCGTTCTTCTCTATCTGATCAAGCTCTTCATTCATAGCATTAACCCATTATGGATGCTCAAATTTTTCATTTACGTCATTCCGTTCAACTTTCGAATAAAGAGAAGTATGTGATAGAGCATTTTTTTTCTTCTTGTTTGAACCCTCTGATTTTTATCTCCAATAATTTTCAAAGCCTCCACTTGTTTCCTCAAACTAGGATGAGTTCATTGAACTCCATCCTCATCACTCGAGATTTCTGAGTCGCATTCCTCTTCTTGAGTTGGATTAACACAGTCTGTAGCATTATCAAATTTGTTACAGAATCTTCTCTATCCTTCTCGACTTCCACATCAACATATGACTGCTTTTCTTTCTCATCATTTTCAACAACTTTTACATCTGAAGAATCAATAATTATTAATGTTTTGTTGTTGATGCATCTGTATCCTCTTCCTTTTGGAGAATAGCGAAGAAAATTTTTGTCATCTCCCCTTTGCTCAAACATTCCTAGATATCCACCTTTCTTCTTTATAATACAAGGACTCCAAAAAACACTCAAGTGTTTCAGACATGGAGTTTTTCCATAGAACATTTCATATGGAGTCATATTTTAGTTTTTTCATATAGAATCATCGGTACTGAATATACACAGTAGTTCTCATGGCTTGCCTCCAATAATAATGAGAAATGATGTGTTCAAGTAACATAGTTCTACCCATTTCCACCAGACTTCGATTATTCCTTTCAGCCACCCCATTTTGTTGAGGTGTGTATAGGGAACTGAATTCATGTCGAATTCCATGTTTCTCAAGGTATCTTTCAGACTCTTCATTATTATACTCTCCACCATTATCAGTTCTCAAGTTCTTCATTGAGTACTCACCTTCCTTCTCTTCTTTCCTCCTGAAACTCTCAAACATTTTCAGAGCATGTGACTTATGTCTCATGTACATAACCCAAGTAATGCGATTAATGTCATAAATGAAAGTAATGAATTACCTATCTCCATTTGTTGATTGCATGCTAATTGGTCCACATATATTAGAATTTATGATTTCCAAGGGTTGTTTTGAACGAATTTCTACTTTCTTATGAAAGGAGTTTGCAATATTCCCTTTTTCACAAATAGTGCAGCACCAATCTCTTCTTCTTGATAAATCAGGCATATCTCGGACACTGTCACATGTTGATAGCTTGCACATATTTCTTTGACACATATTCCCCAACCTTTTAGGCCATAAATTATTTTCATCCGCTACACCCATGTAACAAGAGCACAACACTTCACCAACTTGGAACAAATTCCCTATTATACGTTGGCCCCTTGTAACTATGTTTCCATCATTTTCACTTTTCACAACAAATCTACCTTTTCTGAATATCACTTTGTTTCCCTCATCACAGAGTTGTGACACACTAAGGAGGTTATGTTTCAACCAATCAACATATAGTGTTTTTCTGGATTTCATCTTTTCTTTTCCAATGATGGTCGATCCAACACCTTTGATCCTTAGAGATTCATCATTTCCAAATGCCACAGTTCCTTCTTCAAAGTATTTCACATTCTTCAGCAGCTTTAAGTCTCTTATAATATGCATCGAACATCCACTATCAAGAATCCATGGACATTCCCCTTTTTTATCTTTCAAATAAGTTTCAACAACAAGTGCTTTTTGTTCTTCCTTTTCCTTCACTTTCTGTTGTGATTCTTCCAATTTACTAGCCAAATTAATGTGTTCTTGCTAGATAACCATGAATTCTTTCTTTTTAAACTTATCAGACTTTTCCATTTTGCATTTTAAAAACTCTGCCTCCTAAGGATTATTAACAAACTTTTGTTTCCCTGGTAACACACTAAGGCATCCCTTAGCAAGATGTCCAGGTTGATCACATCTTTCACAATAAGATTCCAGTGGTTGGAATCTATTCTCATATTTCACACCAGTCTTCTCATATATCATCTGAAACTTATTTAGAGACATTCTATTTTGAAAGGGTTGACTCCCCCTCAATCCTTGTCTTTCAAATCTTTTGGAATAGCTGTAATGTTGTTGGTTTAACCAACACATACTTTCCATGTGTTTGAATCCACCACTATTCTAACAGTATCCATAGAAAGAATATTTGCCTCTGAAAATTTTATATTTACTGGAGTTGTGAACACGCTTCTCAAAAACCTACATGTTTTCATTTGTAACTCTCTTCATCATCTATGATTCATCAGTACCAGAAGCATTAGAAGTTTATCTTGACTCATGATTTTTATACACTTCTGATTTTTTTGCATTGCTGACTTTGAGCACATACTTGTTCTTTCCAGCCTTGTTCTTATCAGAACCAGTTTTTTCTTCCATTTAAACCTTTGAAGGAAAATTTTTTAGATCCTTGTTTGGTTCATTCTTACTGGAAAATTCACCAACTTATGAGATAGAATTTTTGGAACTCATATTCATTTCTTTAGCTTTATGCAGTTTCTATTGGACAAGTTCCAACTCTTCTTCTTTTGCCATCATCTTTACTTCAAGATGATCATTACGATTCATTGTATTCTCGAGATAATTTTTCAAGTCATCAATCTCCTTTTCCATCTTGATTTTCTCATCATTAAAACCTTCTTGATTGTTTAATGTGGAATTTTCATTTATCAAATTCTTGTTTTCTTTCTCAAGCTTTCTGATCTTCCTCAAACATTCCTTCAGCTCTTCTTTCAGATATTTTTCATGTTGAGTCTCTTCTTCTTCAGTACTACAACTCTCATAATCATCATTATTCACTGTTGCAAAATGGTACTCTCTCTAGCTTTCCCAGAAGCATATTTTTCTGATTAAGTCTCGCTATCATCATCTTTTTCATCTTTTGAAAAAAAAGCTTCTTCTTTTTGATATAAAAAACTTTTTATTCTGACCTCTACCAATATATTTATATTTTTGACCCTGTTTCTTCCATAACCTTCTTGGTCATCTATCTTCTTCATCACTGATGTCATCTTACCCTTTTTGAGGGAAAATATCTGCAATGTGGCCAACAGCTCCACATTCAAAACATTTCAAAGGGATTTTCCCTTTGTATTTCCCTGTTCCTATTTTAACATTTTTAGAAAACAAGGATTGAATTTCATCAAAATTTTTACATACCTCATTTTCAGTGTCGAATTCACCAACTTCTTCATTAATAAAAATTTTCTTCTACTTCTCTTTATTTTCTACCTTGAAATACATTTCTCTATCGGCTTTTGCATTTCTCTTCATGGTCTTCTCTCTTCTCAACTCATAAGTCAGGAGAGTACTATGCAAATCATCAAGAGATAATGTTTCTGGGACCCTGTCTTCTAGTGATGAAACTATAGCATCAAATTTGTCAGGAAGAATTCTCAGGATCATTTCAACAACTGTAGAATCTTCAAACTTGACACCAAGACATATGATTATACTGATAATGTCATTAACCCTAGTAAAGAACTCCACAACAGATTCAGATTCTCCTATTTTCAAGTCTTCAAACTTCAGCCTCCATATTTGTAGTTTTTCCTTCTTCACTTCTGTATTTCCTTCATATATATTCATTAGCTTATCCCAGATGCCTTTAGCTGTAGAGACACCTTTCACTCTTAAAAACTCACTCTTAGAAAGTGATGAGAGTAATGCATTTTTATCTCTTCCATCATTCTCAAGATTCTTCTTATTGACAAGAGTAAGAGGGACCTTGTTATCAATAGTAGGAAATCCATCTGTTGTAGTTTCAAGAACTTCATATCTAGGAGACATAAGATATGGCATCATTTTGTCCATCCAGTTGTGATAGTTCTTTCCATCAAAAATTGGAATCTTATTAATATTCACACAATTTAGATTCTCCATCACAACTTATCTTCAAACACTTCAACATATAATAAATGAAGGGAACCTGGATCTGATACCAAAAGAAGTTCCCAGTCAGGATCCAAGTATCACTGAGAGTGGGAGGGGGTGAATCAGTGATAACTTTTTCTTTTTATGTTTCCTTCGAATTGAAACAACCTTCACCTCCTGTTAAATATTTTATTCTCTACTGAACACACACAACCACATGAACACAAGATTTACAAGGTTCACTACACAACAAGAGTAGCTATGTCGTTGGTATGGTACGTAAATAGTCAAGTACCACAAAATCCAGTTGAGAACAATCCTTTGATGTGGAATACAACGAGTAGGATATACCCTTACACTCATATAGCACTTGGAAAACAATCCGCAAGTGTGTGTTCACCCTCTTAGCACAAATAGGGATTTGCAGTATTTCAGTGCTTCTTCACAATTGAACAGATGTAATCTCTGAAGTACAAATCTTCACTTCCTACCCAGAAGCTCGTAAGAACATCCATATGCACAACTGAATATGTGCGCATACCCCAAATTTTCCATGCAGCCTTTAGAATATCTTGTACACAATTCAAATGACTTGCGTGTAAAAATTCACTTTTGGTGCGAAAAACCTTTTCACGCAAATCCCTTTTCCGCGCAACCTTTTCTCTTTTCGTGCAACTTCTCAATTTTTGCGCAGCTGTCTTCTTTTCGCGCACACTTCTTTCTTTTCTCGAAACTCACTTAGAATATAATTTACACATAGTAGAGCTCGGGATTTCTACCAAGTTTCGAGAATATACAAATGATAAGGGTTCACCTCATATTTATAGGCATTTTTGACCCTGCGCAAAAACCACTCATCTGCTCATAAAACACTCTTCATGCGCGTAAAAACTCTTTCACGCAACTTCAAATTTCGTGCAACGCTCAAATATTTCATGGACCTCATGGATTTTCCATTTTTCATCATTCTAAGCATGAAGCACCCATCGCGTGAAAAATTCCACACCACATTCTATATTGCACGTAAACCCATCCTTTCACGCGACAATGTATTTCGCGCAATGATCCAATTTTTTGCGCAGATCATGCCTTTGCAAATTTTTGAGATTCTGATCTCGAAACACCTTTTGCGCAAAAAACATCATTCCTCTATTTCTCGCATCCCGCAGATTTTTCGCGCAACCCTCTACTATTTCGCGCACCACTTTATTTTTTTCGCGTAACCTGCATAAATTTTTCGTGCACTCCATGCCTTTGCCATTATTCGATGAACTATCCTTAAATAATGCCTTGCAAGACAAATTATAAACCATCTTCAATCTTTCTTGCAACATCCATTTCCAAAAACACATCTTCATCTCTAGATTTTTAGGCCCTAAAATTTGGCAAACACAAGAAAATGGCACCACTTTAAACTGTGCTTTTCTATAGCCTCCAGATTTTCCATTGCTTTTTCATTTTCTCTCTTCACTGCTTCCCATAACCATTCTTCATCATTCCTCATGAACTCCACTATCATGATATATATCCTTTGATAGATCAGCTTTAGCATCGTCAGAGTTGCAATGGGAAGTACTGAAACATCCCATCTTCCCGCATCATCATTCCTTCCAATCAAAACTAAATATGATTGGCATAATAATTTCTCCCCCTTTCCATCATAAGGCTTGCATCACATGTTCTCATGACTTATGATATTTTAGAAATACATATCAGCAAAGCATCGTCTGGTTTGATGTGCATTACAAAGTGAATTGATTTATCTTCTTTGACAACAAAATACAACACTCTGCAAATGTGAAATCTTCAAGCTTCTTTCTCCATACAAGTTGGTCCCAACATTATGAATGTAAGCAAATTTGGATAAAACCTAATTTTACCACTTTAGTGAATTGAATTTAAAAATTCTGAGAGACACGGCTGACAACATTATGTAAAATATGATTCAACAGGATGAAAATAATTTTTGGTGAGTAGTAACTTTTTGATTTTATTTACCAGGTTTAAAAGTAAATAGAGTAATTAAAGGGAAACATGATATTATAATTACCATAAAACATGTGTTAATTATATTGGATTACTTTATTTAGACCCAAATAATCATTAGGAATAATATATATTCCTCTTTTATACACAGGGATTAGATTAATACTTTTATTATTATTTTATTTAAAGAATAGTTATATGTGTTAAATTTAAATTTTAATAAATAAAAAAAATTTAATATATGGTAATACATACAAAAATTCAACTATAAATTTCCATTTGAAAACTAAAAAATATCCTACATAATTTTGTTTTATTTATAATTTTGAGACATTAAATAATTAATTCTATTTATTACACAACGATGTAGAAGTAATTACCTCATTAATGAAAGATGAAAATAATTGATATTATAAATATAATAGTAAATGTAAACTGATACTTCTGATGCATTCAACGATTCATTATAGGTTAATATGACATTTTAGGATCAATTTAATTTATTTTTGGAATTAATAATGTTTTTTTGACTTTCACAAAAAAACAAATACCAAATAGTTTCAAAATTGACATAAATGATTTTTTAAAACAAATACTATATTATTAAATGATATAATATTCCTAAAAATATATGGTTCTACTAAAAAAATTATATAATTATAGATATGTCATTAATAGACCACTTGGATTCTCTTGGAATTTTATTAAATGTTTAGTTGTAGAGACCTGAATCCTGACTTACATGGACATTACATTACATTTTCGGAATACTTAGTACATAACAAAAACACACACACAAGGATTGTAATAGTTTAGTGTCTTTGGAAACTCGGAATATAATCTTCTAATCCTGGTGAAAGATCTTCAACATCTCCCATAAAGATCTTCCTTTTTTTATACCTAAAACCTTTCTTTATATCCTGGGGAAAAGAAAGCATAATAGGGTGAGCTCAAATGCTCAGTAAGGGTAAACAAAAGAAATATCAATGACATCGTATACACAAGCATATAACTTTTGGAAATCTTAACCTGCAAAAGAGATCATAATTTCATAACATGGGATAAATCATTGCAGTGAAATGTAATCACAATAATCATAACATAAAACATGAAACTTTGTGGAATACACATATAATCATAGAGAATCATTTCTTGTTAGTCAAGACTCATTTCCAAGACTATCTTAGTGGACAAAGTCCCTTTCTGAACCGAGTCACCCTCGTTTCAGTCCTGTTTTACTGAATCGGTATAACCTACCGTTCCAGCCATGTCTATCTCATGAGATATAAAATCTTTACCCAATGCATTGGAGGGATATATAGGTCCCACCCATCTCATAATGATACCATTCTTATGTGTGCCACAAAATCATAAATCATACATCATTGCATAACCCATGTAATACAAATGGGAATCTTAAACATCATGAAATCATAAAACAATTCTTATAAGATAAAGGAATTCATAAAAATAATTCCATCACAACATGATCAAATCAATGTAATAATAGGGATAAAAACAGAACCCTTTATTATCTTAGATGGAAAATAATTTTGATAAAACACTTGAACTCCATTCTTGAGGAAAATATCCTTTCTTCTTCAAAAACATTTTTCCTTTCTTAACATGTCATACGACTTTAAACTAAAAGTAGTTGATTAAAAATAAACTTGAAAACTTGTAAAGTAAGCTTCTTGGAAATAATGTTTTAAAAATCCATTCATTCCGTATAATTTAAAAAAACATTCTTCTTGTACTTTTGTCGGAAAAGTCAAAAAAGTACATCGTACGAAAAACGACAAAAGATTCCTTTCATATCTTTTACTAAAAACTCATCGAAGGGTAAAAATGGATTTAAAAAATTGTAGAAGGATATAGATATTACATATTGAGGAAACATGTATTTGGATGATAAAATACACCCCAGTAAATGCCAAAGTATAAACAATCTCGGATAAAAATGAGATTGTGATATTTCCCTTACCTTAGGTCCGACTTGCTTTGTACGTGTCTGAACCTCCGGTACAATTATTTAAATCATGTTATTGACTTATTCCAGAATCATATTCATTGTTATTATATCATATATGGTCCACTTATGACTTTATATTACCCGTTCTTTTGTAAATTCATGTTAAAGTAGCGTTTTGGGTAAAATCATCTCATTTGTCGTTCGTGTTTTTAACTTGTAATTATTAATATGATTACTTGGATAATGATTAATTATATCCAGAATTTAAAACATGATTTATATATAATATATATTCATAATATACATATATATAATATATCGATAAATGGAATGAAATACACCATTCATGGAGGCGGTAGTCCGTACGTACGCATGAACGATGTTTTCGTTTCCTTATTGAATTGAATGGAATTAAGTAGATGACATACATATAAATATACATAAATACAGTATAATTATTATGTCATATATTTCATTAGTACATATTATATATACTTTATAATCATTCATGAATGGTTAATCATTGAGAATTAGTCTCATCACGTCGTGGAGACGGTAGTCTGTACGTACGCACGAGCGATGATATCGTTCCCATGGTCGTGGAATTGTGTTGAAGTGTATGTATACTATTTCAGTATCAATATCACTTTATAATAATCATATATAGTTACTCATTACACCATTATACCCATCCAATTAAGGTGGTGGCGGAAAATAGATTACACCACGGCGTGGAGACGGTATTCCATACGTACGCATGCGCGGTGATTTCCTTTTTCCGTAGGATGGATAGAAGGTTAATTAGAGTTGTTTCATATTTATAATAACATATCAGTATATAAGAAATACTGATGTTATTACTTTATCATGAAACAACTAAATAAGAAGAAGTTGAAGAAGAAAGAAATTGAAAAAGATCGGTAATGGATATTACCTCTTTTTGACACGCCTTCACTTAACCTCCACTTAAAGAACTAAGGATGGTCTTTGAAGAAGACCATGACCTCTAGGATGATACTAGGGAAGTGGAGAAGATATTTTGGTAGGGTTTGGCCGAGCTTGAGTGCTCAAATTGGTGTGAGGAGGAGGGGGAGGAGGTGCCCTTTTATAAGGGAGGAGATGGGCACCTTAGGAATATCTCAAAATATTATTTTATATTAAAGTCAAAATCGGTTTATAATGGTTTCAAAGGGTCATATTTATAAGGTAGAGTGGGGATGGGTCGAAATCCTATCAACCAATAGGATTTAGACAAGTTTAGGTTATTATTTAATCCTTATCAATTAGATTTAACTGTAAGTTAACTAATTTAACTTTTACCGTGGCTTTTTGTTTTCTTACACTATATGGTTAATACACTTACTATAACATGCCAAACGAACCTCAAGTTGTTTATTATTAATATATATATCCTTATTTAAGTCATTTGGCTGAACCTTAGATTTTTAGGAATTAAATAACAATTAATAATATAATATTTGTTTTAAAAACTAATTTTTGTCAATTTTGACACTATTTGGTATATGAAATTTTTAACAGAATTATAAGTTCTAACCAAGTTACTTAAATCAACAATAACATGTCATATTAACCTGGAAAATTAGTTTAAGTCATAAAAAGTCTCAAATTACATTTATTTTGGCATTTATAACATCAATTATGTTAATATTTGCTTAAAAAGGTAATTACTGCATCATCATTGTGTCATAAATAAATTAAATTATTTAAAGTATAAAAATTACAAATAAAATACCATTAGGTAGGAAATCGTTTTATATTTCTAATGAATATTTATAGTTGAAATTATATTCTGTATAACCCTATATTAAAAATGTTTTAGTAAATAAACTTTGATTTTAACTCTTTTAACTCTTCTTTGAATTAAATAATAATAAATGTCCTAATCTAATCCATGTGGGCCTAAATGATAATATTTTACACTTAATGTTGTTTTTGGTCGAAATACACTTGTCCAATAGGATTAGGACTTGTGTTAGGGTAATATTAATATCATTTTTACCCTTAATTACCATATTTACTTTTAACCGTGGTAAATAAAAGTAAAAAGTTACTATTCACCAAACATTATTGTCAACTCATTGAACCACATTTTACTTAATGAAATCAACCGTGTCTCTCGGATTTTTGAAATACCATTCACAGAAGCGGTAAAATTAAGATTTATGAAAAAATTAATTTTTTAACTACCACTTAGTAGTTTCACTATTCATCAAAAATTGATGTTTTTCAGAAAAATGCCAAAATTTCACCCTAAGCTATAATTGATATTCTGAATTAAAAAATGATTTCTATTTTACAAAATTCCCAACATATAAGTTGCATTAATTAATTTTATAATTAATTTCCACTGTCACAACAAATAGCGTGTTTTTAAGAGATAATAACTATCAAAAGATTAACACTTGTTTATGTCTGGTGTAAATGTGAAATTACATCCAATGAACAACATTGTATTGAATTGTACAAATATATTCTAAATATACTTTAAAACCACTCAAATTAATAATTTATCACTATTAATTATTTCGATTAAAAAAGTTGTTTTTAATTAAAATTTAGTAATTTTCACTATTCATCAGAAAATAAAAGTTATCCGAAAAGTACCAAAATTTCACCTTAGGCTAAAATTGATACTCCGAATCCAAAAATGAAGTCCATTTTGAGAGCTAAAATTTCTAAAATTTTAATAGGTGGTTATTACTATTCTTAACGGCTAGTTTTAATAATATTTTAATAGCATATCGTTGTTTAGTGAAACTCAGTATTACGTACTACACACGCTATCGAGGAAGTTGGCGATTGCGTGTAATGCAAGGCAAGTTAAGGATGTGTGTTGTGCAAGATCCTTTTGGTGTAGCGTACAACACTAGACATTAATGAAATTAAAAAGAATATTTTTCATAAAATTTCGGGGTGTTACATTCTACCCCCCTTAAAATTAATTTCTCCCTCGAAATTCATCACGGTTATAAATGGTTTACTATTCGAAAGTTTCTTTAATAGAAACCCACATCGTAAAAAAGAATACCAAAACCAATCTTTAAAAACAAAAGTATGAAACGTAACGGTTACCCAAATAAACTAATCACTGGGTTTCCACATAGGTGAAAGTATGGATATGGAAGAGAAATCTAACCGTCATGTTCTGATAGAGAGTGGTAGAGAACATGGCTATAGAAAAGCCAGCAATCACAAAGCCATAAATTTGTGACGATCTAGGGTACCATCTGATTCATTGGATATAAGGGCACTAGGACAACATTTTTGGTTTTGAAGATCATTTCCCTAAAGTTGAAAATTTGAATTAGAATAAATACTTACTTTATTTTGGTACAATCTCACTGTTGTTCGTGCCTTGAACAATTTCCACTTCATCTCTTAAATAAATGAAGTTGAATTTGTTATTCGTGAAGTGTTAGCAGATCATGTGATAGAATGACGGGTCATTCCATCTGTCTCAAACAAAAGGTTAGAAAAAATTATATACATAAGTCGATCTATAGTGAGATTAATCATATATGGTTCCTAAAATGGACTTATACTTCATATATAATACTGCTTAATATAATAAAACTAGTTTCTACTAAACAGGGACCTCCTGTAGGCCAGTGGTAGGCGATAATGGCCAGTCGCACTTCAATTGTGGGTTCGATTTCCACAGCCTTGTCCGACGCGATGGGCTGTCGCCCATCCTGCAGGTTTTCCTTTTTCTAAAACTATATTACTATAACATCCCATCGAAAAACTTCCATCCTTAAACAATACTAACTTATGTCCAACATAATCTATTCCAATCTTTAGGCTTATCTATAATACTGCAGTCCACTCTCATAATATAGTGAAAACGATTACCAGAGATTTAATACCATCGTTGATCCCCATATATCATAATATATGTCTTGTTGGTCACATTCCAAACATTCAAAGGCCTTAATCATGTATTCTTTTGAAGAATGAATACCCATTGAACCTTAGTGAAAACATGAATGCAGTTAAACGTTAACACTTTCGATAAACCAAAATCCTCAAAATTATTTATACTCAAACCATTATATCACTTAGTCCTTATATCAATCATGAGCTCATTAATACTGTTAAACATTTAATTTTCTCTTTTTCCCTTCATTATTCGCATATCATCTTATTTCCAAAAATATCTCAATCACTTTGAATACCACATTATACCAACACATAAATATTCCAATACTTTATGATACCACATTATTTTGGAATCCCATTACATAAACACTTAATCATTCCACCACATCGTTGTCATATTCAACATCGCCAATAGCGATCACATGTGACTTCCCTTTGTCCTTTGCCTTCAGTGGTTGCTAATGTTGATCATCACTAACCCTTGGATTAGGGAATTTATTAGCATAATGCCCCATTTCCTTGCACTTGAAGCATTGAAGTGTTGGTGGTGTGTTCTCTGCAGTCTTTGCTTTATTCACATCATTAGAAACCCTTTTTCCATTACTTCGACACTCAACTGCATGATGACCTTCTTTTCCACACTTAAAACATTTTCTATTTCCTTTAAGATAATCTCCACCATGATTCTTTCCACACTTTGAGCATAAGGAAACATTCATCTTCTTTTCACCATTATTCTGAGATTTCTCCTTGAACTCCATCTTTTGTTTCTTGTCAAAACCATGAGATGGATATGTAATAGAAACTTCCATTTCTACCTTGATAGCACAATGCAAAATTTCTTCATAGCTACTGAAGTCTCGTATAGCTAATGTCCTTCGAAGACTTGGGTTTAAGCCACTGAAAAATCGATCAACTTTACTTTCAGGTTGGATGATAATGCCAGATGCATACCTTGGAAGTCTTGTAAAACTCGCTTCGTATATACCAACAGATTCATCATCCTTCGGTTTCAGCTCAAGAAACTCCTTTTCCATCTTCATTCGAAGAATACGAGGGAAGTAATTACTGAAAAACAAGTTCTTGAACTTGTCCCATTCCATGGAATCAATTTCATCTCTTTGCCTCGTATTCTTGATAAGATTCCACCATTGATCAGCTTTACCTTCCAAACGATATAATGCTAAGATGACTTTATCATGTTCAGAACATTGAAGAACTGAAAATATCTTTTCAGTGGTACTGATCCATTGTTCAGTAACAAGTGGATCGGAAGACCCACTAAAAGAAGGTGGACGTTGCCTCATGAAGGACTCAATAGAATATTGTTCCCTTCTCTGCTCATTTGGAAGTCCAGAATGATTCATAGCTTGTGTAAGTATAACAATAAGATTTTTCACTCCATCTCCCATAACATTTGTTTGTTCAGGAGGGCAATCATTTCTTTTGGTCGGAGTGGTTTACTCAAGAGGGGGGTGAATTGAGTACCAATTAAAATTTCTGTATTTAAAAACTCTATCTTAAGGACCCCCAAATAAAATAATAAATTAAACTGTAGTGAATTTATATTAAAGTAGAGGTTCTGTTAGATTCTCAAGGGATTGATTAATTCCCAGTTAATCAACACAGGAGTGTGTGATTATATTTTGAAACTAACTTACTAATCTACACTTAACATAAACACTTGCTAATTTAATTATCAAAGTAACTTTAAAAACAGTATTAGTTTTAAAGTGATTAGCAGCGGAATAAAACTTTGAATGAGATGGCACAACAAATGTAACCAAGAGGTTCAGTCTCAAGACGAGATTTAGTCCTCTCAAAAATTTATATAAAAATGATCCACACCCTGGATCGGGGTTCAACAGTTTACAACTGTCCAGGTCCAAGACCTCTACCACTGTTCTTCGTGGGAAACAGTACAATAGCAACCAGCTGTCCAGGTCACACACGACCTCTACCACTGTTATTCGTGGGAAAGAAAGAATGAAAGAGTTTGATAAGGATTTACAAATCCTTCAGTTTGAGTACAGGAGACAGTGTATGTGTTAGATACAACAGATAACACACACTGCTCGAAAAGAGTAATAATCAATCACAGAACAATAGATGTAGAGTTTAGAAGTGGTTCTGGTGATTTCAGTGTAGCTCTGGACTCCTTTGGATTCAATCAGAAGTGAGTCTGAGTCCTCTTCTCGGTTCTGTTTGAGAATCAGAGTGTCGTATGCTCCAGGTTCACAGTCAGTGAAAATGTAGTAGTTGAAGTTCTTCAGTGTTCTTCTTGTATGAACAGAACACTTCTCGAGTATGCTTGATTGTCTATGAGCTTTTCTGTGTTCTTCTCGTTCTTGTGTTTTTGGTATATTTCTTCCACACACACTTCTCTAGTTCTTCTTCTCTTTTGGGCAGCGTAGCCTCGTATTTATCTCCCAACAGGGGACAGAAAAGATTTCTTTTCAGCAGGTACGAGGTACGGGTTCCTGACATCCGACAACCTTTATCAGATATTTGACAAATCATTAAAATGTACATGATATGACCGTTAGATGGATTAAATATAGGAAATAAAGAAATTCAAACAGTGCGTCGAGTGATCGGTAGGAAATCAGCGTCGGTAGCTTGGACATCGGTAGCTCAATTTCATTAGTTGCTTTGACTCTGTCGGTGGCTCTATGCGTCGGTTGGTACATGCTTGTATCGGTGACTTTGTTTATCGGTAGCTCCATTCGTCGGTAGCTTCATGCATCAGTATCTCCATGCACCAGTAGCTCCATGCATCGGAAGCTCCATGCATTGGTATCGGTAGCTGTGAGTCTGTCATTAGCTTCGTCCATCGGTGACTCTTATTCCATCGGTAGCTATTTATACTTACACCGGTAGCTCTATGTTTGTATCGGTAGCTGTCTGTAAGTCAGTAGCTTACATTTATAAGCACATCGGTAGCTCTGTGTTAAGTATATCGGTAGCTGTCTGTCGGTAGACTAAGTCTATCGGAAGACTGGTTACCGGTTGCTCTTTATCAGTAGCTATAGACAGATTACTTATCTGTTTTATGCAGAACACATCCGATTGTGTTAGAATCAATTTATAACTTGTATGAACATGGATAAATGAGGATTACCATATTACAAAGATTATTTTAAAAATTATTATTGGTTTGATCATAGATTTGAAAGAATTAACGTATAGATCAATGATACTTAAGAATATCATAGAGAATGAAAACATAATTGGGATTTTCAACACATATGAATACATGATTGAGATTATCAAAACAGGTGAGGTCAACAATCTCCCCCTTTTGATAATCACAATTAATGATATGGGCATTTAACATAGTGAAAATATAATATTAAACAGTATAAGATTGAATTCAATTTTCCCATTGAAAACAGCATCAGAGATAATAGAAATAGTATGATATAGACATAAGTTATCAGAGGTAACAATCATAAGGTAATATATAGACATAAGGTATCAGAGGTAAAAATGAAAGAAAAAAAAGGTAATGTGTCTCCCCTTATTCCTTATTTTTCTCCAGGGAAAATATTTCTCATTCTCTCATTGTGTTCTCCCCCTTATTCTCTCATAAAATGTTTCTC
Organism: Viscum album; assembly: GCA_963277665.1. Lineage (NCBI taxonomy): Eukaryota > Viridiplantae > Streptophyta > Magnoliopsida > Santalales > Viscaceae > Viscum > Viscum album. Next base: position 122,590,752 of record OY728164.1, on the reverse strand, counting down.
CCCCTTTCTGATAATCAAAAAGTGGGAAAGCATATATAGGAGACAAATAAAAAAAGATATGTAAAAGGAGTTCTTTATTAGAGTAGTCAAAAAGTACAAAAACAGAATACAAGTGAATTCCTATCAAAAATCCTGGCCACTAGATCAATCCACATCTTCCACGTGAGATATTCCTTTGGGATCAGAAGAAGGCTCGGGTGGTGAGGATGCAGGTGAAGGTTTTGGAATGCCAGAAAAGATCAAAGGAGGCTGGGACACTAACACAGAGTATGGCCTGTAGGTTTAAGATCTTTGGGTGATCATTGGTGTGAGGCTTCGAATAGCTTGAGCAGGAGTTAGCTGGACTGTGGAAGCAGCTGAGGCAGAAGCAGGCAAAGCAGGAGGGGTGATGACTGGTCTGGCATCAACATGCAAGAAGGGCAGCAACAGATTTCTAAAATCCATAATAATTCCTGCTCCTCTTTCCATAGCAGAGATGAAATAATCTTTGTTCTCCATGAATTTCTCTAAGGCAGGAGTCAGTTCTCTTAGCTTGCCCACTTGTTCTCTGAAAGCTTGAGTGACTTGAGGTAGCTTCATGTTTTCCAACATCAGCTTGAAGTGGTGTTCGAGTTGATGCTTGGTGAAAATTTTGGTGAAGTAGTAGTCCACTTTGCTCTTTATGGCTTCCTAAGAGGTAGAGGCTTCTCTCATATAATCTTGAACAATCTTCATTATTTCTCTAGCAGAATCTCTTGTAGAAAGCACCACTCGGCTCAACTCTGATGAGTCCACAGAGCCACTGGTTGAAATAGAACCAATCTCCTCCTTCAACATTGCTCGAACTTGATTCAGGTCAACTGATAGTTTGGATGTGAGAGGGTCAAGAGAGAAGGAAACAGTTTCTTTGAAACTCTTAGACAAACCACTGATTAGGCTTTGAACTTGAGAGTCTTGTAATTGAACATGATCCTTCACTGAGGTTTTGAAACTTTCAAACACTGAGACAAACTGGCTTACTACACTCTTCACATAAGCTAGGTCCTTGTCAGCTTGAGACTTGGAGCTCATATAAGAATCCAAAGCAACAACTGATGTCTTGAGAGCTTCAAGATCTGCTTCGATCCTAGAAGACTGAGTCTGGCACTCTTTCACTTCTTCCATAAGCTCAGACACAAAGGAAGATAAATTACAAGCCAGAGATAGCTCGAAGGATCTCTCTAACATTTTCATTTCTTCATAAAAGCTTTGCTTCATCTCAGCAACTGATGCACTGAATGATTCTTTCAGCTCATTATTCATGGATTCAAGATCAGATTTAGAGACAGAATCATTTGAGACAACTGCAGCAGATACTCTTGCTGAGGCCAAACTAACTACAGAATCAGTCATTATTGAATTAATTGAGGAAGCAAGAGAGGTTTCCATTAACTTCACTTCTTTAACAAAACTGGATTTGAGGTCCTCTTTCAGCTTATTCAGATCATGAAATCTGACCACATCATCTGGCAACAACTCAGAGGCAAGATCATAATTGGTCTTCGGTCTATTCTCAGACATCTCATTATCTGAATCCGGATAATCCAATCCACAGACTATAAACCCTGGGTCTTCTACCCAGTCTCCAAGCTCAATAGCTACTATAACATTTCCAAGCACAGACTGATGCCCCCCCCTCAATGGGTTCATTCTCATGTATCACAACAGCATTTTCTGCTGACCTTTCTTCATCAAAATCTTCCACAACAACTTCCATCTCAGCAGTAGTAAGGAGGTTTTCTGAAACAGGTACAGCTTCTTCTGTATCTTTTTCTACTTCAGCAGCAGGCATAGCTGAGCTTCCAATCAAAGGACTCATACTTAAACTACCAGAAGCAGACAATTCAGATACATTTTCCTTTTCCTCTTCTACTTGGTGAGGTACAGACTGGTCTTCCTCATGAGTAGACACAATTTCCTCTACCTTTCCTTTCCTAGAATAAACCAATTTTGCAACAGGACTTGGGGGCAAGTCTGGATCTCCTCCAACATCCATAGGAGTTTCTTCTTCTTCTTCTTCTGTTTCATCACTATAAATAGGTTCCTCTTCATCAGATCCCAGACTCGGATCTCTCATATCCTTTGGTCTTGAGGGATGATCCACAGGATTAAACCTAGCATAGATCTTCTGATCATCACTGACCCATTCTCCCTTCCATGGGTTCCAGTTAATTTTCATGTACTTACACATAGTCAAGGTGATGCAGAAATTGTTCTTGACTACAACCGTCTCATCCTAAGACTCAGCTATTCCTTTCACTTTTATCATCACTGAAATCATCTTGGAAAAGAATAAAGCATTAGTCTTTGACTTTGGTCTAATCATGTCTTCCATTTGAAGCATTAACAATCTGCACAGATTGATTTTTACACCATGTCTTAGAAAATGAAGAAGATAGATATCTTGATATCTCAGATTTGCAAAATCTCCTCGCCTCGGTATCAACACATGCTGAACAAACTTGAAGAGTAGTCGATTTTCTCTATCCATTTCAGCAGCAACCACTTGCCTTTGATTCCCATTACCAGTCAGTTCTTTTAAGGCAGTTTCATAATCAAAGATGTCACTGCTAGGTGGCATTTCTCTTGATACATACCCAGAGACACCTTCATGTGGTACATTTAAATACTCATCCCACTCTACTGAAGAAAAAGACATCTCTTTTCCATTTAAGAAAGAGCTTACCCGATTCTCATTTTCAGACTTCTCGAAGGTTACAAACTCATAGAACTGTTTTACCAACTTCGGGTAGTATGGGCCATTGTTATTAGAGAAACAATCCACCTATTTCTGGTCTTCCAGAATCTCAAGTACTAAGGATTTTCTAGGCAGTACCCATTCCACGCACAGTTCCTTCTCGATTACTATGTCTCTATTCTTCAAGTGAGGATTCACTGGTCACCTTCCCGATCTAGTTCTGACTTCACTAACACTGGCTTTATGCTGTGTCTTCTGCTTCTTAGAGTTTGGTTCTGCACTTTCATCTCTGACGATAGGAAGCTTAGTTTTTTCCATCACGGGTTTAGGGTTCTTGGCCGATTTGAGAGCTAAGGTTCGAAGGTGAGAGATTTTGAGCTCGGTGAGGTAAGAAGTGGCTTAGACTGAGTTTTATCATTTAGGAATTCCAAATAAACGACTAAAATAGAGTAATAAAATAAAATAAAACGATTCGTATTCTTGGAGGCAGACAGAAGTTTTAAAACCTTGCATCGGTGTGAGTTAATCATCGGTGAGAAAAACAAATCGGTGAGAGTTGTACATCGGTGAGAATTTTCACGTCGGTAAGACTTTCACATCGGTGAGAATTTTTACATCAGTGAGAATTTTTACATCGGTGAGAATTTCACATCGGTGATAATTTTCACATCAGTGATTACACATTCCCAATTCGTGTCTTATGTAACTTAGCCTATCCGAACTTAAAGGTTTAGTGAAAATATCAGCCAATTGATGTTCAGTGCCAATAAATTCAAGAGAAATATCACCTTTTTGATAGTGATCTCTTAGGAAATGGTGTCTTACATCTATGTGTTTGGTTCTAGAGTGAGATACAGGATTCTTAGAGATGTTTATTGCACTGTTGTTATCACAGTTGATTGAAACATGTTTAAAAACATATCCATAGTCCAAAAGAGTGTGTTTCAACCACAGAATTTGTGCACAGCAACTACCAGCAGCTATATATTCTGTTTCGGCAATAGATAATGCAACTGAGTTCTGTTTCTTACAACACCAAGAAACTAAGGATTTTCCAAGCAAATGACATGTTCCTGATGTGCTTTTTCTATCTAACTTACAACCAGCAAAGTCAGCATCTGAATAACTCATTAACTCAAAAGATTGTCCTTTTGGGTAAAACAAACCTAAGTTAACCGTGTGTTTGAGATATTTAAAAATTCTTTTAACAGCAAGAAAATGAGATTCTTTTGGATTAGCTTGAAATCTAGCACACATACAAACACTAAACATAATATCAGGTCGACTAGCAGTAAGATAAAGTAAACTACCAATCATACCTCTGTAATTTGTTTGATCAACTGGTTTCCCAGTTTCATCTGCATCCAATTTACAGGTAGTACTCATAGGAGTTTCACTTTCCTTGATACTATCTAGACCAAAACGTTTTAAAAGATCCTTTGTATATTTACTTTGATTCAAAATAATACCATTTTCATTTTGAAATACTTGAAATCCAAGAAAGTACTTAAGCTCTCCCATTAAGCTCATTTCAAATTCATTTTGCATACTTTTTGAAAAATCAGTACATAAAGAGTGTTTAGAAGATCCAAAAATAATATCATCAACATATATTTGTACAACTAAAACATCTTTAGAAATTCTTTTAATGAAAAGAGTTGGATCAGCAATCCCTTTAGTAAAACCTTTTGAAATAAGGAAATTGCTAAGTCTATCATACCAAGCTCTTGGAGCTTGTTTTAAACCATACAAAGCTTTAGAAAGTTTAAACACTTGATTTGAAAAATGGGGGTTAGTAAATCCAGGTGGTTGTTCTACAAAAACATATTCAATTATAAAACCATTTAGAAATGCACTTTTCACATCCATTTGATATAACTTGAAATCCAGATGTGCAGCATATGCAAGTAAGATCCTAATGGCTTCTAGTCTAGCTACAGGTGCAAAAGTTTCCTCATAGTCTATACCTTCTTCTTGACTATATCCCTGTGAAACTAGTCTAGCTTTGTTTCTAACTATATTTCCAGATTCATCTACTTTATTTCTAAAAACCCATTTTGTGTCTATTGTCAAAGTGTCCTTAGGTCTGTCAACTAATTCCCAGACTTTGTTTCTTTCAAACTGATTTAATTCTTCCTGCATAGCTATTACCCAGAATTCATCATTGATAGCATCATTGATATTTTTGGGTTCTAGCTGTGAAAGAAAAGCTTGATGTTCAACCTGGTTTCTTAGAGAAGCTCTAGTTTGTGTTCCTCTATCAAGATTACTAACAACAGCTTCTAAAGGATGATTCTTTAGAATCCTCGTTGATCTGGTAAAGGTTGAACTAGAAATTTCCGGTTCATCTATAGGTTCGGGTTCAACAGAAGCAGATTCTGGAAAAAGTCCAGAACTGGATGTTTTTATAACAGGTTCTTTAGATTTATCATTAAGGTCCAGAATTGACAAATCTTCCTCAAGATTCTCAAGAGAGTTTTTAGGCTCATGTGGATCAGTTTCATCAAACTTGATGTGAACAGATTCTTCCACACATTTGGCTTTCTTATTGAATACTCTATAGGCTTTACTTGCAATAGAGTAACCCAGAAAAATTCCTTCATCACTTTTGGAAGCAAACTTATCCAGATTATCTTTAGTATTCAGAATAAATACTTTGCAACCAAAAACTTTAAAGTAATTAACCTTAGTCTTTCTATTGTTCCAAAATTAATAAGGGGTTTTCTTAAGAACAGGTCTAATTAAGACTCTATTAATAACATAACAAGCTGTATTTACAGCTTCAGCCCAAAAATAAATAGGCAGGTCATATTCATTGAGCATGGTTCTAGCAATTTCTTGAAGGGTTCGGTTTCTTCTTTCTACTACACCATTCTGTTGCGGTGTTCTAGGGGCAGAAAAGTTATGAGTATAGCCATTGTGTGAGAAATAAGATTCAAAATCTTGATTTTCAAACTCACGACCATGATCACTCCTCAAAGTTTTAATCTTAAGTCCACTAAGGTTCTCTACAGATTTAGAGTATTTAACAAAAGAATAACAAGCTTCACTTTTGTGAGCTAGAAAATATACCCAAGTATACCTAGAAAATTCATCTACAAGAACATAAACATAGTGCTTCCCATTTAAACTAGAAACTCTTGATGGTCCAAACAAATCCATGTGAACCAATTCAAGTGGTTGAGAAGTCGAAACTTATTTCTTTGATTTAAAAGAAACTTTGTGTTGTTTTCCCTTTTGACAGGGGTTTCACACTCTATCATTTGGGAATTCTAATTTAGGTAGGTCTCTAACTAGGTTATTTCTAGAGAGTTTTCTAAGTGAGTGAATGTTGAAATGTCCCAATCTTCTGTGCCACAGCCAAGATTCTTTATGAAAAGCATTCAAACAAGTAATATTCTGCTTAGCTAAAGAATTCAGATTAACAGCATAAACATTTTCATTTCTTAAGGAAGAAAATACCAAAACATTCTTAGAATTAAAAACATTGCAAGAATCATTTTCAAATTTAACATGAAAACCATCATCACATAACTGAGAAATACTTAATACATTGTATTTAAGGCCATCAACAAATAAAACTTTAGAAATCAAAATTGAATCAGTGTTACCAATCTCGCCTAGGCCGATGATTTTCCCTTTTGAATTATCACCAAAGGTGACAAAGCCTCCATCAACTTTTATTAAACTCTTGAAACAAGAGAAGTCTCCTGACATATGTCTTGAACATCCATTGTCCAAATACCACGTCTCTTTACCGGAGCTCTTCAAGAAAGTTCCCTACAAAACAGATTTAGATGGGAGAGGATTTTGGTACGTAGATTTTCTTGGGTCCAGACAGGTTAGCCAATAACACTTTAGGTACCCATATTTGTCTAATGGGTCACATATAATTTGTATAATTGACATTATTTGAAAGATAAACTTTATTAGATCCATAGCTATGTATATAACTGGTTGAAGAAGATGAAGTTCCAGAATTACCTTCATTCTGTCCAGATTTAGAAATGAATCTAGTTTTGGCAATTTTCCTCTGTCCAGGTTGGTGTCCTATACCAGTAGTATATTTAGGTTCCATTTGCTTTCCTAGCATCTGTGTTAGAGTATTTTTTCCATTGGTGAACTTCTCTAAGTCATTCTTGAGTTGCTCATTAGATAGTTTCAGTTCAGTGTTTTGTTTTAACAGTTGAGCATTTTTCTCTTTTTCAATAGTAAGTTCGGTGTTAACGGTAGTGGTGAGAGCATGCTGTTTTTTTAATGACTTGTATTTATCCTTAAGTTCATTACATGTCTTTTCCATCATATCATAGTACTCAAACAATTCATTTTTAGACATTGTTCCAGAATCAGAGTCAGATTCTGCATTATCTCCAGAGTAATAATAATTTAAAGCAGGAGTTTCAGCAGTTACCTGAGAAGTGTTTGTAATAAAGCACATGTTTGCCTTATTTTTTTGTTCAGTTTCAGATCTCTCAGATTCAGTAGAGCTATCCTCAGAAGCACTCCAGGTAGCCTTCATGGCTTTCTTAAACTTATTGTCCTTATATTCATATTTCTTTTTATACTTCATCTTTAGACAGACGGCTTTAATGTGTCCTTTTCTCTTGCACTCATAGCAGACAACATCATCTGATTTGTCATTCTTCTCTCAATCCTTTTTCCATTTGCCTTGGTGATCATACTTATCCTTATAATTTGTTTTTCTGAAGAACTTCTTTTTCCTATAAAATTTCTTAAATCTTCTAGCAATGTTAGCCATCTCAGCATCACTGTCAGAATCACTTTCACTGTCTTCACAGCTTGAACTTTCAACTATAGCTTGATGCTTTTCTTTGTCCTTATTCTTTGAAGTTGAGGATTTGAAAGCGATAGACTTTCTTGGAGGTTCATTTTCTTCCTCATTATTCACTTTGAGCTCTTCTTCATACATCATCAGCTTGCAAATTAGTTCCTTGATAGGTGGAGCAGCAATGTCACATGATTCTCTGATTGAGACAGATGTGCCTCTCCATCTATCAGGTAGACATCTCAAAATTCTCATAATTTTTTCCTTCGATGAGACATCCTTTCCCAACGAGATCATTGTATTGACAATTTCATTGAACCTGAGATACATGTCAGAAATGGGTTCGTCAGGCTTCATTTTAAAATTATCATACTTGATAGTATAAGTGTTCAAACTCATTTCTTTAACATTCGTTGTTTCTTCATGAGAAACAGCTAAGGTATCCCAAATTTCAAAAGCAGTTTTACAAGAAGAAATTCTATTAAACTCTTCATCTCCTAGAGCACAGTACAAGGCATTCATAGCATTACAGTTGTTATTGTAAGCAGTCTTTGTAGGTTCATCCCAAGTAGATCTAGCAGTAGTAGGAATTTTTTATTCTGATTCAATAGCAGTCCAAATATCAAAACCTATGATTTCTAGATGAATTTTCATTTTCAGTTTCCACTGAGCATAATTAGTTCCACTGAAGAAAGGTGGCCGGTTAGTAGCAGCACCCTCAAGTCTATTGTCCATGATGAGAAAATTTTAAAGAGATAAAAATTTAGATATAACAGAAATTTTAAGAACATTAAAATACAACTAAAATCACAGTTCAAAAGCAGAGTACGACTAGAAAGTATTTTCAACCCTCTAATACCAAGTGTTGGTCAGAGTGGTTTACTCAAGAGGGGGGTGAATTGAGTACCAATTAAAATTTCTGTATTTAAAAACTCTGTCTTAAAGACCCCCAAATAAAATAATAAATTAAACTGTACTGAATTTATATTAAAGTAGATGTTCTGTTAGATTCTCAAGGGATTGATTAATTCCCAGTTAATCAACACAGGAGTGTGTGATTATCTTTTGAAACTAACTTACTAATATACACTTAACATAAACACTTGCTAATTTAATTATCAAAGTAACTTTAAAAATAGTATTAGTTTTAAATTGATTAGTAGCGGAATAAAACTTTGAAAGAGATGGCACAACAAATGTAAACAAGAAGTTCAGTCTCAAGCCGAGACTTAGTCCTCTCAAAAATTTATATAAAAATGATCCACACCCTGGATCGGGGTTCAACAGTTTACAACTATCCAGGTCCAAGACCTCTACCACTGTTCTTCGTGGGAAACAGTACAACAGCAACCAGCTGTCCAGGTCACACACGACCTGTACCACTGTTATTCATGGGAAAGAAAGAATGAAAGAGTTTGATAAGGATTTACAACTCCTTCAGTTTGAGTACAGGATAAAGTGTATGTGTTAGATACAGCAGATAACACACAATGCTCGAAAAGAGTAATAATAAATCATAGAACAAGAGATGTAGAGTTTAGAAGTGGTTCTGGTGATTTCAGTGTAGCTCTGGACTCCTTTGGATTCTATCAGAAGTGAGTCTGAGTCCTCTTCTCGGTTCTGTTTGAGAATCAGAGTGTCGTATGCTCCAGGTTCACAGTCAGTGAAAATGTAGTAGTTGAAGTTCTTCAGTGTTCTTCTTGTATGCACAGAACACTTCTCGAGTATGCTTGATTGTCTATGAGCTTTTCTGTGTTCTTCTCGTTCTTGTGTTTTTGGTATATTTCTTCCACACACACTTCTCTAGTTCTTCTTCTCATTTGGGCAGCGTAGTCTCGTATTTATCTCCCAACAGGGGACAGAAAAGATTTCTTTTCAGCAGGTACGAGGTACGGGTTCCTGACATCCGACAACCTTTATCAGATATTTGACAAATCATTAAAAAGTACATGATATGACCGTTAGATGGATTAAATATAGGAAATAAATAAATTCAAACAGTGCGTCGAGTGATCGGTAGGAAATCAGCGTCGGTAGCTTGGACATCGGTAGCTCAATTTCATTAGTTGCTTTGACTCTGTCGGTGGCTCTATGCATCGGTTGGTACATGCTTGTATCGGTGACTTTGTTTATCGGTAGCTCCATTCGTCGGTAGCTTCATGCATCGGTAGCTCCATGCACTGGTAGCTCCATGCATCGGTAGCTCCATGCATTGGTATCGGTAGCTGTGAGTCTGTCAGTAGCTTCGTCCATCGGTGACTCTTATTCCATCAGTAGCTATTTATACTTACACCGGTAGCTCTATGTTTGTATTGGTAGCTATCTGTAAGTCAGTAGCTTAAATTTATAAGCACATCGGTAGCTCTGTGTTAAGTATATCAGTAGCTGTCTGTCGGTAGACTAAGTCTATCAGTAGACTGGTTACCGGTAGCTCTTTATCAGTAGCTATAGACAGATTACTTATCTGTTTTATGCAGAACACATCCGATTGTGTTAGAATCAATTTATAACTTGTATGAACATGGATAAATGAGGATTAACATATTCCAAAGATTATTTTAAAAATTATTATTGGTTTGATCATAGATTTGAAAGAATTAAAGTATAGATCAATGATACTTAAGAATATCATAGAGAATGAAAACAGAATTGGGATTTTCATCAAATATGAATACATGATTGAGATTATCAAAATAGGTGAGGTCAACAATTGCATTGTCCATTGCATTGATCAACACGGTTCCTTCGGGTTCCAGCCATTGTCTAAAACCCAAAAAGAATAGTGTGAGAGGAAAAAATCATGCTAGGGAAAACAACATAATAAAGGGGGAGTACCTTCAATATCTAACATCTTATGTTTAATTCTATGATTGTTAGCGCAATTCTAGTATTATAACCTATATGTATACTTAACATTAGGGACATCCCTAGACATACCTTAGAAATATCTCTAGGGATCTCACTAACGGTTTCGCATCCTAGTTTCCAAAGGTTGACTAAACTTTTCCTCTGATACAAACTGTAGAGACCCGAATCCTGACTTACATGGACATTACATTACATTTGCGGAATACTTAGTACATAACAAAAACACACACACAAGGATCATAATAGTTTAGTTTATTTGGAAACTCGGAATATAATCTTCTAATCTTGGTGAATGATCTTCAACATCTCCCATAAAGATATTCCTTTTTTTATACCTAAAACCTTTCTTTATATCCTGGGGAAAAGAAAACATAATAGGGTGAGCTCAAATGCTAAGTAAGGGTAAACAAAAGAAATATCAATCACATCATATACACAAGCATATAACTTTTGGAAATCTTAACCTGCAAAAGAGATCATAATTTCATAACATGGGATAAATCATGGCAGTGAAATGTAATCACAATAATCATAACTTAAAACATGAAACTTTGTGGCATACACACATAATCATAGAGAATCATATCTTGTTAGTCAATTCTCATTGCCAAGACTATCTTAGTGGACAAAGTCCCTTTCTGAACCGAATCACCCTCGTTTCAGTCCTGTTTTACTGAACCGGTATAACCTACCGTTCCAGCCATGTCTATCTCATGAGATATAAAATCTTTACCCAATTCATTGGAGGGAGATATAGGTCCCACCCATCTCATAATGATACCATTCTTATGTGTGCCACAAAATCATAAATCATACATCATTGCATAACCCATGTAATACAAATGGGAATCTTAAACATCATGACATCATAAAACAATTCATATAAGATAAAGGAATTCATAAATATAATTCCATTACAACATGATCAAATCAATGTAATAATAGGGATAAAAACAGAACCCTTTATTATCTTAGATGGAAAATAATTTTGATAAAACACTTGAACTCCATTCTTGAGGAAAATATCCTTTCTTCTTCAAAAACATTTTTCCTTTCTTAACATGTCATACGACTTTAAACTAAAATTAGTTGATTAAAAATAAACTTGAAAACTTGTAAAGGAATCTCCATGGAAACAATGTTTAAAAAATCCATTCATGCCGTATCAGTTAAAAAAACATTCTTCTCGTACTTTTGTCGGAAAAGTCAAAAAAGTACCTCGTATGAAAAACGACAAAAGATTCCTTTCATATCTTTTACTAAAAACTCACCGAAGGGTAAAAATGGATTTAAACAATTGTAGAAGGATATAAATATTACATATTGAGGAAACATGGATTTGGATGATAAAATACACCCCAGTAAATACCAAAGTATAAACAAGCTAGGATAAAAATGAGATTGTGATATTTCCCTTACCTTAGGTCCGACTTGCTTTGTACGTGTCTGAACCTCCTGTATAATGATTTAAATCATGTTATTGACTTATTCCAGAATCATATTCATTGTTATTATATCATATATGGTCCACTTATGACTTTATATTACCCGTTCTTTTGTAAATTGATGTTAAAGTAGCGTTTTGGGTAAAATCGTCTCATTTGTCGTTCGTGTTTTTAACTTGTAATTATTAATATGATTACTTAGATCATGATTACTTATATCCAGAATGTAAAAAATTATTTATATAAAATATATATTCAGAATATACATATATATAATATATCAATAAATGGAATGAAATACACCGTTCATGGAGACGGTAGTCCGTACGTACGCATGAACGCTGTTTTCGTTTCCTTCTTGAATTGAATGGAATTAAGTTGATGACATACATATAAATATACATAAATCCAGTATCATTATTATTTCATATATTTAATTAGTACTTATTATATATACTTTATAATCATTCATGAATGGTTAATCATTGAGAATGAATCTCATCGTGTCGTGGAGACGGTAGTCCGTACGTACGCACGAGTGATGATATCGTTCCCATGGTCGTGGAATTGTGTTGAAGTGTATGTATACTATTTCAGTATCAATATCACTTTATAATAATCATATATAGTTACTAATTACACCATTATACCCATCCAATTAAGGTGGTGGCGGAAAATAGATTACACCACGGCGTGGAGACGGTATTCAGTACGTACGCACGCGCGGTGATTTAATTTTTCCGTAGGATGGATAGAAGGTTAATTAGAGTTGTTTCATATTTATAATAACATATCAGTATATAATAAATACTGATGTTATTACTTTATCATGAAACAACTAAAGAATAAGAAGTTGAAGAAGAGAGAAATTGAAAAACATCGGTAATGGATATTACCTCTTTTTGACGCACCTTCACTTAACCTCCACTTAAAGAACTAAGGATGGTATTTGAAGAATAACAGGACCTCTAGGATGATACTAGGGAAGTGGAGAAGAGATTTTGGCAGGGTTTGGACGAGCATGAGTGCTCAAATTGGTGTGAGGAGGAGGGGGAGGAGGTTCCCTTTTATAAGGGAGGAGAGGGGCACCTTAGGAATATCTCAAAATATTATTTTATATTAAAGTCAAAATCGGTTTATAATGGTTCCAAAGGGTATTATTTCGAAGGTAGAGTGGGTATGGGTCGAAATCCTATAAACCAATAGGATTTATACAAGTTTAGGTTATTATTTTAACCTTATCAATTAGATTTAACTCTAAGTTAACTAATTTAATTTTTACCGTGAATTTTTGTTTTCTTACACTATATGGTTAATACACTTACTATAACATGCCAAACAAACCCCAAGTTGTTTATTATTAATATATATATATACATATATAAGTCATTTGGCCGAACCTTAGATTTTTAGGAATTAAATAACAATTAATAATATAATATTTGTTTTAAAAACTAATTTATGTCAATTTTGACACTATTTGGTATATGAAATTTTTAACAGAATGATAAGTTTGAACCAAGTTACTTAAATCAACAATAACAATTCATATTAACCTAGAAAATTAGTTTAAGTCATAAAAAGTCTCAAATTACATTTATTTGGGCATTATAACATCAATTATGTTAATATTTCCTTAAAAAGGTAATTACTGCATCATCGTTGTGTCATAAATAATTAAATTATTTAAAGTATAAAAATTACAAATAAAATACCATTATGTAGGAAATCTTTTCAGCTTTCCAATTAATATTTATAGTCGAAATTATATTATGTATAACCCTATATTAAAAATGTTTTAGTAAATAAACTTTGATTTTAACTCTTCTATGAATAAAATAGTAATAAATGTCCTAATCTAATCCAAGTGGGCCTAAATGATAATATTTTACACTTAAGATTGTTTTTGGTCGAGATACACTTGTCCAATAGGATGAGGACATGTGTTAGGGTAATATTAATATCATTTTTACCCTTAATTACCCTATTTACTTTTAACCGTGGTAAATAAAAGTAAAAAGTTACTATTCACCAAAAATTATTTTCATCTCATTGAACCACATTTTACTTTCTGACATCAACCGTGTCTCTCGGATTTTTGAAATTTCATTCAAAGAAGCGATAAAATTATGATTTATGAAAAAATTAATTTTTTTAACTACCACTTAGTCGTTTCACTATTCATCAAAAATTGAGGTTTTTCAAAAAAATGCCAAAAGTTCACCCTAAGCTATAATTGATATTCTGAATTCAAAAATGATTCCTATTTTACAAAATTCCCAACATATAAGTTTCATTAATTAATTTTATATTTAATTTCCGCTGTCACAACAAATAGTGTGTTTTTAAGAGATAATAACTATCAAAAGATTAACACTTGTTTATGTCTGGTGTAAATGTGAAATTACATCCAATGACCAACATTGTATTGAATTGTAAAAATATATTCTAAATATACTTTAAAACCACTCAAATTAATAATTTATCACTATTAATTAATTCGATTAAAAAAGTTGTTTTTAATTAAAATTTAGTAATTTTCACTATTCATCAGAAAATAAAAGTTATCCGAAAAGTACCAAAATTTCACCTTAGGCTAAATTAGATACTCCGAATCCAAAAATGAAGTCCATTTTGATAGCTAAAATTTCTAAAATTTTAAAAGGTGGTTATTACTATTCATAACAGCTAGTTTTAATAATATTTTAATAGCATATCGTTGTTTAGTGAAACTCAGTATTACGTACTACACCCGCTATCGAGGAAGGTCGCGATTGCGTGTAATGCAAGGCAAGTCAAAGATGTGTATTGTTCAAGATCCTTTTGGTGTAGCATACAACACAAGACATTAATGAAATTAAAAAGAATATTTTTCATAAAATTTCGGGGTGTTACATTAGTAACCATGTAATATAAAAATAGAAGAATACATTATAAAAGTTAAACTATTTAAATAAGAGTTAAATGTAATTGATAAGGTTAATATGGATACCAAAACAAGTTTAAACTCCATTGGTTAGGAGGATTTAGACCAATACACACCTTATCCACGAAATAAATAATTTCTGAGCCATTATAAACTGAAAATTATTTTATAATAGAATAATATTTCAAGCTTTTCCTAAAGTGACCCTCACCTCTCTTATAAAAGGGTACTTCTCCTTCTCTCAAAATCACACCTCCCAATCTATTTGGATCACCCTACCCCTACTCAAATATCCTCCCAACTACCATCAATTAAACCTAGAGTCCTTACTTTGATCATAAATCCAACCTATGGAGACCTTTTGATCAAATCAAAAGGAAACACCTGAAGAAAATGTAATTATTTCATCATATCGTTCAATGTTCTTTTCTTCTTCCTGTTACTCTTCCTTTTTTTGTTTCCATACAAAAATAATAACTACAGTACCTTATAAAAACTATAATTTTATAATAAATATGTTAATACCATATTCATTATTCTATCAATCCTATGAATGACAATGTCACTATACGTGCATATGTACGGCTTATTGTCTCCACATCGTGGTGTTGTTTGTTATTCAACAATTCATTGTTTGGATTGTATAATAATGAGTTTAATTGATGTTAATAATAAATATAACATGCTTATGATTATATATATATTATATACCATTCAATTACAAGTGATTTTATCATTAATAGAATGATATTGTCGCTCGTGCGTACCTACAGATTACTATCTCCATGTACACAATTAGATTTATTTCCCCATCGTAACCATTCACGAATAATTTTTATTTTATGATTAAAAATAATTTTTATTAATTTAATATATTTATTCATAAGAATCAAATACATTTCATCTATAACAAACATGACTTATGTAACAAAACATATAAAGGAAAACGAATCTCTTAACACCTAAAACAATGATACTACTAAAATATTATTAATAAAGCAATATTTGAATATCATATATGATATCATATTTATTCATGTGCTTCTAGTATAATTTAATATAAATTATTTAACTATTATACAAGAGGTTAATTTACCCTTGACCATGAATAAGTAAAAGGTAAGTGGAAATTTAATAATCTATTTATTATTCGAGGTTGTTTAAATGTATGTATCTACTAGGACTTATTTATCATCCACATCCATGATTCATAAAAATGTATTTCAAAACTTTTTTACTATTTCCTATATTATGGGTAAATGTAATTTATACCCTTTTTTGAATTTCTATAAAATATTTTAAAAGGAATCTTTCCGTTGTTTTCCAAAACGGTAATTTATGACCTTTTTGACAAATTATGATAAGAATATTTTTCTAACATATACCGCGGGTGCGGCTATTTCCCGCCATTATGAAACCTTTTAAGCTTCCCTTACAAGCTTATAAAAATATTTCCAAAATAAATGTTTTCTTCTATAATTACATGACTTTTAAATTTATTCAAAATAAAACGAGTTATTTATGTCAAATAGTTTTAATTTCATCTATGTCAACATCGTTCGATTGAATTTAATTTTTTTTAAGTTGATTTATTGTGATAGAATATTCCATATTGTATTGAAGGTTTTGTGATCTGTTTGACTATGGATGTCTTTTTTTATACCATTCATGTTTTGTGGTTAATGTATTAATATTTTGTTTCCAAGTTTTAATAAGAATGTTTATTTTATGATTCATTTGTTTGATATGAGGAATGCATTGGACGTAGTAAGTGACAGGTTGAGCCAGTTATAGCTACTCGATGCATCGACAGGTCTCACGAGACTAACTAGTGTCTTAGAACAAGGACATGACCAAATATTATTGTTTTTATGGCAGGAGGCCTTGACTATGTGGTTCTGATTTCCGGTATTATTCAATCTATCATTATGAAATTGTCTATTGATATTACATGTGATTATTCAACCAGTAGAATATCCATGTGAATAAGTAAATGGAATTATTTCATTTATCATCACCATATTATACTGATTTTTATGTTTAATAGCATAATGTTTTAGTCTTATACATTGCCTTAAATGTTTATTCATATATATGATAGTTTTTTCCATATTGTTATCCTTAATGATAATCTGAGCTCACCTCTTTCTATGTTTTATTTTTCCCGGGATGCAAAGAAGTATAATATTATTAACCTACAGAGATAGGGTAAAGGACATGAGTGTGTTCAATGGGGTCCAAAAGTTGTTCTTTTATTTCATGATGTAATGTAAAACATATGTATGTATCTTGTAATTACAAGGATACTAAACTCATTAGTCTTGTGAGATGGGATCTCTTGTGATCCAGCCAATGTTATGTAATAATGCACCACCATTGGGTTACCTGGGTTGGGGTGTTACAATAACGAGATGTTCATAACATTGAAATTGTTTTGTTTCCTACTAGCATGTTCAACATACCTAGGTTGAGTTGTCACAGACCCATGAACCACCACTACATTGCGATTATTATGAATAGTACCCTATGCAAAAGGCTGGAGGAATTAGGTTGATAGAATTTTTTGTCATTGTTTCCGCAAAACAGGTGTCTCCCTATGAATATTCCACCATTGCTCAGACTAGCACTAGAATTCCTCTGGGATAAGCTAACTCAAAATAATTTTACCTACCAATGATCCTATCTCATAAGATGATAAAGTGGATTTGGATGATTACCCTGATGTAGTATTGTGATGTATTTGTTGGGATCTTGGATAATATTGTAGGATAAGATTATTAGGCCATTTTCCACCACATTCTTCTCCCAGTAAGTCATCATGGGTTTAATCTACCTCACATGAAGATGAAACATTGACATGGTAACATTGTCTATGTTGATGCTGATAATATCATCTAGGACATATTCACCAAAGAATTCAAGTGACCCAGATGGTTGGAAAAAATAATTCACGTTAGGAAGAATAATAAACATATCATAGTCTTCATCATGTTTTGGAATCTCAACCAACAATGTCTAAATGATGATTTTCCCCTTCCAATTACAGACCTCTGTTGATCAACGCCACTACCAGATTTCAGGTCCTACCTGTTTATGGATGGATATACTGGGTATAATTAATATCTAATGGCTCTTGAGGATGAAGATTCCACCACCTTCCTGTTGGAACCACTTTGTGAATACGGTTGTATTTGTTGTCAATAGTTGTCAATGAAGATCAAAATGAAGGAGATCAAGAAGTACTCCAATGAAATGGATGAATGGAGAGTCAGATGATTGTTGTACTGATCGTAAGTTCATAGATCATGTGTCAAAGGTGATACATTGTTTACAAAAATGAAGAATGTGAGGTGTAATCCATATGGGGTTGATTAAAGAAGAATGAGGTTTTTGGATGAAGTCCATGCAATTCCTCCTTATTGCATGAGAACCATGGGTTTTGATGAAGACCATAAAATTAATCATGTTTGCATGATAACCATGCAAGAGACTTATTGATGAATAGAATCACATGGTTTGCATGAAGTAAATCATAACGGTTGATGAAGAAGACAATGTGCCAATGATTGGAATTCTAAGAAGGTCGTGCAATGATTGGAATTCTGCGATAGACATGCACATCACATTGTCATAGAAGATGATGATGTTGAATATATGCCTTCAATGAATACATATCACAATAGTGGATTTTGTGATAAAAGAAAAAGAGTTGCTGAAGGATTCATATCACCAAGAAGAAGTGATGTTGAGGTGATCGTGCTTGTTGACAAAGCAAACAGACGACATAAAAATTTGTTGACAAAGGAGGTTCCATGGTGGCATGCCGAGTTCGAGGACAATGGATAATGATCTATGGTTTATTCAAGGATCGTCGACAAAGGAATGGATGATCTGGAGGGTGACAAAAAGAGAAGATACAAGGTGGCACCGTTTTCCAGTGTTTGCCAAATTTTTGGGGTCCAAAATCTGGAATTTCCTGAACATCGTGAAAAGTGGTTTTCCATGAAGATAATAATTAAATATGGAAAATGCATGAATTTCGCGAAGATGGGATGCATGGATTGGATTTCGCGAAGACCAAAAGAATGGAGGCGGTGATTCTTCGCGATTACGTCATGCTTCGCGAACGGCATAGGTTGGAGAGCTTCGCAGCGATAAAGGGATTTGCAAGGAAGCTTCGTGGCGCTGAAGTGCTTTGCGAGGGAGCATCACGGCGAAGGTGCGAAGTAATTGACGGGATGCTCCATGATTAAGATGAGCTCTGTGAATGGAAAATTGACGTAGTGCTTCGCGATTTTGAGAGAATTCTGGCGAGAATTTCAGAGCTTTGCGATTTGAGCTGACGTGGCATTGACTTTGCGCGGAAAGTTTGAGGGTCGATGGAATTTCCTATAAATATAGGTCGACCGCCTCAAGAGAAGAAGAGAGAGATCTCAATGAAAATCCTTTGCTCTCGTTTCGCAAAGGTCACTTGCGAAGGCTGTATGCTTCGTGAAAGAGGAGCTTCGCGACAACTATTCTAGCTCCTAGAAAGTCATGCGCCCCGTGTTGGCTCAGTGAGCTTCGCGAAGATGCAGGAGCTCTGCGATATCCAAGCATTGCAAAGGCTGAAGTATCACGAGAGTGCTTCGCGATTGAGCTTCGTGAAAAGGCAGGGACTCCGCGAAGGCTTTTTTGAGATTTCCAAAATTGGGAGCCTTGAGAAGTAGGGTACTTTTAGAAGACCCTTTCCAAAGGTTGTTCACCCAGTGGACATGGGAAAAAGGGGTATTCGTCAGTGGATAAAATTTGGGCTTCCATAGAGAATCATTTATTGAGCACTCACACAAGTGATTGTAATTATGGAAAACGAAGACAAGGGGATCTAGTGCATTCAGTCATTGCACTAAAGTAAATGGTTGAATACAAAAGAGCATCAACTCAGGACTCTGATGCAAGCAAAGTCTCATGCTGAAAATGAGACAAAGACTTCAATGAAAATCTATTGAAGAGACCTTCATATCTATAAACTGAGTGAGACTTCACCAACGGCAGTGAGCCAGGGGGAGTCAACGGGAGTAACCCGAGGGAAGTAGTGAGCAATCCCTGAACCTTTGTAAAGACAGCGAGCCTGGGACAGAGTGACTGTGCCCGAACAATTGTAATCTACAGCTAGTGAAGGATAGTGGATTCAGGTATGACCGACAACCTGTCGGAATATGCTCATTGGACGTAGCCCTTAGGGGTGAACCACGTAAAAATAGTTGTGTCATCTCTCTGCATCTGAATGTATCATTACTGATCATATCCTCCATACAGGTTTATGTAGTTCCTAACAATGTGGGAACAAGATCCACAACATTAAGAAGAAAAGGTCGACACCTTGATTCACCCCTCCCCTCTCAGGGTGTCCCAGGGTCCTACAAGTTGTATCAGAGCGAAAGGTTGATGTATGTTGGATATTCTCCAGTAATTCTATTCAGAAGAGGATTTGAGTTTCTTTCCTAAAGTCAACAATGAAGATATGTCTTGATGAAGATTCAGTCATTTCTGAGCAAAAGTATACATCTAGCAAGACCCTGAGAAATAGGAAAAATAAATAGAAGAAGTAGATAAATATGTCCCTCATGATCAAAGAAGATATTGTGTCTTGTTCTCCATGCCATTCCAATTATGAAGAAACATCAGGCTTGGAAAGTATCAAGTAGGTGGCTCAGGATTCTTCCAGAGGAAAGTATGACACCCCTAATTCAATCTTTCTGGAAAATATCAAAACATATCTGCATTATATTCTTGAAGAATGGGTTGCGATTATTTGTAGCCTATTCCAATCTATGCAGGTTGAGTTCAGTCGATTAGAAAGGGAAGCTAACAATATGGAAAAGGGGTTGGAATGAAAAGTTATGGAAAGTATGAAGCTCACCAAACAGGTGAAAGTCTTTGAAGAAAAAGGGGAAGTTAATAAGACCCTAAAAGAAAGGATCCATGCATTTGAAGATGAGCTGAAGAAGAGAAATGAAGTCAAGAGTTTTTGTTTGGAAGAAACTTCCATGAAATTCAAGGAACTTGACTCTTTGTTACAATAGAAAGTTATGATGCATGAGGATGAGGTTGAAAGATTGAAGAAGACTTATGAAGAGAAGATGATCATGATTGAAGATCAGAAGATCATCCTCAATAATGAAAGTCAAAAATTGGAAGCCCAATTGACAAATCTTGAGAAGACAAATATTGAGACTCCACAAAAGAATGAAACAGGAGATGCTGGTACTCAATGTTAATTAGAGGCTACTAAAGCTGAAGTACGTCCAATATGTGAAAAGAAGATTATGACAACTCTTGAGTGTCCACCTCAAGAATTAGTCGCTGCTGGTACTCAATGCTCACTAGAGGATTCTATTGTCAAAAGAACTCCAACATGTGATAAGAATATCATGACTTTCCCCATTGATCTATCACAAGCAATTGAGAAAGTGAAGGTACCATCCAAACAATCTTTTACTCATGTTTCTAAATACGTTCCTACAATCAGTGCAGGTTGGAAGAAAAGTTCTAAGCAAGTATGTATGAAGAAAGGTGAGAGGAATAAACCTACCACCATGGCTAGGGTGGATTAGAAGCAAAAGGAGGAAGTTTCTTCCTCAAATAGAGCTCAAAAGATTAAGAATATGGCCCAATAACCTCATTCAGAAGATAAAAAGAAGAAAATATTTGAGGGCCAATGATGGTGCTGCAACAGATTTGGGCACTATTCACTAGATTTTTTTTACAATCCCTTACATGGAAAATCATAGGGAAATCCTATATCAAAGGGATGGAATCTAGAGAAGAAGAAGTAACATCCGCAGATCCAGAAGCATCTATTCACCGCAAACAGATTTGGAATTCTTGATAATATATGTGATGTATGAAATGACAGAGGTCATGTGGAAAGTACATGCCCACATCAATATGCATTCACTGTTGATAAGAAAAGAATACCTCTGATACCGGAAAAGAATGAAGCATCTACCTTGGGAAGAAATCAGAAGAATATTGTGAACACACAATTTCCTAGGAAGATCTCATTCAGGGAAGTTGAGAAGACCCAGGATTTTAGATCCATGAAATTGAAGGGTCATTCATCTAAAAGAAACACTAAGTGGAATGAAACTCAGATGAATCCATGTGGAAGACCCAAGGAAGCTGCAACAGTTCCAAATGACATATTGGTCGTCTGGCCAGAAGATTTGAAAAGAATGAGGAAACTTGAAGATGAAAAGTCCAAGGATGGTGAAAAAGGAAAAGGAAAACTTTCACATGATGAAGACACAGTGCATGAGAGATTGAAAACAAATAGAAACACATGTTTCAAAGAAGTTCTGTGTGAGAGATGCAAGAAATCTGGTCACATTGCAAAAGGATACATAACCTAAATACCAGAACAAGAATCATTCCTTAAGAGGTGTAAGAATGTATCATTCATGATGGATATTAAGCAGAACAATTCTCCACACAAAGCAGAAGAGAATGTGAAAAGAGCCACTCCACATCAACACATATCAGAACATATGTTCAAATGTGCAGGCCTAAAGACTGGAGTGAACAGAAGTACTTGGTTGAGAAAAGAACCTCAACCATGCAGGTCTTGTTGATGAAGCAAGGAAGAACCACCTTATTCCCGTAATCATTTGTGAATTGTATTTGTGCTAATAATGCAGGGAATTGAAGGTGAAGCATGCTCTCAGGGGGAGAACCTAAGAAGTAGTGAATGCTGTCAAATCTTGATAGCCATGCAAAACAAGATTCCATCCTTAGTAGATTATTCAATTGATATTCAAAGATTATGATGATGAAGGATCACTCTTGATGAATATGATGAGGATTGTTTCCCTTGAGGGGGAGAAAAATGAAGAAGCTTCCACAATCACTATGTCACTCAATATCAACTCATGCTGGACTCAAAAGTAGTTACTCTGTGAATTTCTTGAAGAACATGTCAATGGAGAAGGTATGCCATTTCTCAATCTCTATCCCTTGGTTACTTAGATCAAAGATCATTCTACAAAGGGGGAGTAACTTAATTGATCAGTGACATAAGAAGAATGGATGTTCCCCAAGTTCACTTATCCTGTAGATATCACTTGAATGTTTTTGATCAGTTTGTTGATGTAAGTGCAGGAATTTCAGGTTGATCATTCCCTATCACATTTTATTTCTTATGCCTGAAATAAAAGTGGTAAACACTTGAAGACAAAATACAGGAGTTCTCATCTCATGTTGGTATCATGATTTGTGAATAATGGACAACTTTGTTGACTTAATCAAATCCTCTTGTTTTCTACATCGAGCATTGCTCAAGTAGAATTAGAGTGAAATGATTAATGAAACATTGCTTAAGTATGGATTGATACCCTCTCTACCAGGTGCTTTGTATTTCTTTTCAATAAGGGAGAGAGAAAGTGAAATGAAAGTTTGAAAATAAAAGTTGATTGAAGAGACACTACTAGAAATATTGGAATTTGAGCCCCTTAAACTATAGTGACTGCCATTGGAGGTCACTACATTTCCTTAAAAAAATGGGCCTTCCATGCCCCCTCCTCTCGTGAAGCACCCCACCCCCCCCCCAAATTCCCCCTTCCGTCGCCCACGCCCTCCCCGTCGCCCGCACCCTCCCCGACACCGTGCGCCCTCCCCGCCGCCCCGCCCTCCCCGCCGCCCCGCCCTCCGCCGCCCCGCCCTCTGCCGCCCCGCTCTCCACCTCCCCGCCCTACGCCGCCCCGCCCTACGCCGCCCCGCCCTCCGCCTCCCCGCCCTCCACCGCCCCGCCCTACGCCGTCCCGACCTCCGCCGCCCTGCCCTCCGCCGCCCCGCCCTCCACCGCCCCGCCCTACGTCGTCCCGCCCTCCGCCGCCCCGCCCTTCGCCGCCCCGCCCTCCGCCACCCCGCCCTCCGCCAGCCCGCCTCAGCCGCCCCGCCCTACGCCGCCCCACCCTCCGCCGCCCCACCCTCCAGCCGGCCATCCTCCGCCGGCCCCGCCCTCCGCCAGCCACCCTCCATCCGCCCTCCGTCTTCCCTCCACCCTCCGTCTGCCCTCCAGCCACCCTCCGGCCGCCCTCTGCCCTCCGGCTGCGATCACCCTTAGCCCTGCGGCCGCCCTGCGGCCTCTCTATACCCTCGGGCCTCCTGCCACCTGACTCCGGCAGCCCGGCAGCCCTCCAGCCGCCCTCTAGCCTTCGGCCTCCAGCCCCTCCGGCCTCCGACCTCCACCCTCAGCCCTCCGCCCCCTCGTCCCTCCACTAAGCACCCCGAACCCCCCCCCCCCTCACCCCGCCAACCCCTGTCCCCTTTTTCTTTATCCCCTCCCTCGCCGCACCATCATTGGCTCTAGCTCCCCATCACTGCCTCTCCTCTCGCAGCACCGCCTTCTTCTCCCCTCCCTTCCAGGTTTGTAGCGCAATCAGGTATGACATGGGATTTCAGTTACATTATTATTTTATAAATGGTTCACAAAAAATTAATTAGTATTTATTTTAAATATATTTGATAAGAAAAATGAAAATGTAATAAGTCTTGTGTAAATGTTTGTTATAGGGATCTTATTCTGGATAAGAGTTGGATTGATCTTCCAAATCGAATCTCTAGTGAGTATTTCAATGGCATTATGCTGTTTATTGACTTCACCAAAGGATTTTAAAGTGACTATATTAGTTTTCCATGTCGAAAATGTGCTAACAGATATCAATTCAGATGAGACACTGTGAGGGAGCACCTAATCTTTAATGGATTTCTGAGGAATTATAAGAGTTGGACTCATCATGGAGAAGAATATGTTCGTTGTGAAAATACGGATACAGATCAGATGGATGTTGATGCAAGGATGAATGATCCAATGCATGAAATGCTTACTGAAATGGTACGCGGGTTGGATCCTGAAGGAATTGACATCCAGAATCTTTAGACCGGTGAGATAAATCGTCACTCTGGTGCAGATTGTGATTCGAGGAGGTTTTATGAAGCAATTGATGATGCAAAAACAGAATTATATCATGGAAGTAGTTCTTTAAAAAAATTGTCATTTATCGTGGAGTTGTTGCATTTGAGGACTTTGAATCATTGGTCAGACACATCATTCGACATGTGGTTGGTGTTATTGAAAAAGGTTCTTCCTGTCGACACTAAGATTCCCGAGTCGTATTACTATGATTGTAAGATGACAGAGAACTTAGGTTTTACATATGAGACCATAAATGCATGTGCAAACAACTGTATATTGTTTAGAAAAGAAACTACCCATTTGGATATTTGTACGGTTTGTGGTGCTTCCAGGTGGAAAGAGAACAGGGGAAATCAGACTCATCAAAGTCAGATTGTGATACAGGGGAAACTGATTTCCGTAAAGAAAATGCATAACTTTCCCCTTAAACCAAGGTTGAAAAGATTTTTTATGTCATCTAATGTTTCTAATTTAATGAGATGGCATGCAGAAAGAGTTCATTAAAGTGATATGTTAACCCACCCAGCATACTCTCATGCATGGAAGGATTTTGATAAGAGACATCCCAAATTTTCCAAAGATGTTCGTAATGTCCGATTGGGATTGGCAGCAGATGGTTTCAATCCATTAAAGTCTATGGTTGGTGCAACTCATAGCACATGGCCCGTGGTGTTGGTTCCGTATAATCTTCCTCCGTGGATTTGTATGAAGCAACAATTTATATTAAATTCCACTCTTATTGATGGACCTAAAAGTCTAGGGGATAAGATTGATGTTTACCTTCAGCCATTGATTGATGAGATGAATGAATTTTGGGGTGATGGTGTGATGACTTATGACTGTGAAATGAATGAAATGTTCAAACTGCAGGCTGCTTTATTATGGACAATCAATGACTTCCCAGCTTATGAAAATTTATCAGGCTGGAGTACAAAAGTGGAATTTTCTTTCCCTTGTTGCAACAAAAGTAAAAAATCTATATGGCTTAAGAATTCCAAAAAATGGGCATACATGGGTCACATACGTTTCCTCCCCACTCAGTACAGGTTCAGAAAGGATAGAGTGGTATTTGATGGTTCTAGAGAGTTCAGCCCAACACCAAAGATCATGACATGAGTCGAAATGTTATCACAGATTGAGGAAGAAAACATCCGCACAGTATATGAAATTCAGGATTTGGTGGCTCCTCCGGTACGTAATATTCGAGCTACAGGTAGGCAGCGTAGTCACAATTGGAAAAAGAAAAGTATTTTTTATAGTCTTCTGTATTGGAAAACTAACATGCTGAGGCATAATTTGGATGTCATGCACATAGAAAAAAATGTTTGTGATAACATATTGTGGACAATTTTAGGTGTCAGTGGGAAATCAAAGGACCATGTTAATGCATGCCTTGATTTGGAAGAAATGGGTTTAAGGAAACAATTGCATTTACAGTTAGCTGAGGGGAAGAAGGAATATATGCATGCTACACAGTATACGATGACTACAAAGGATAAAGAGACATTTCTTTCCATTTTGAAGATGCTCAAGGTGCCTGATGGTTACTCTTTTAATATTTCAAAGTGTGGGAATATGACGACCAAGACATTGCAAGGGTTGAAAAGTCATTAAAATCCCATACTACTTTAGCAGTTGATTCCAACCGCAATTTGTGATTCTTTATCCCCCAATTTTGTTCAGCCGTTTATTGAGATGAGTAGTTTTTTTAGACATCTTTGTTTAAGAAATCAACGAATGAGTGATTTAATAAGTTTACAGGACCAAATAGTACTTACGCTTTGTCACTTTGAGAAACTATTTCCCCCCTCATTTTTTGATTTTATGGTCCATTTGAAAGTGCAGCTAACTGATGAAGTAATGGCTGCTGGTCCAGTTCAATTCAGGTGGATGTATCCTATTGAGAGGTATTTGAGTACATTGAAACGATTTGTACGCAACAGAGCTCATCCAGAGGAATTAATAGACAATGGTTATTTGATGGATGAGTGTAATACTTTTTTTGCAGAATATCTTACGGATGTTGAAGCAAAATTAGATAAGCCGTCTCGGATTCAGGATGGTCCAGTTAGAGAAGGAACCACATATGATATGGACATCATCGAGTGGATACAAGCACATCGATATAACTTGTTCAATACTCCATCATTTGCACCATTAATGTAGTAAGTATCTTATCAATTTTATTGTTTAACCTTTACATGTTTTGTTTGCATAATTTTATCATTTAAACATTTCTTTATCATTCGCAGAAAACACATTAATGAGATAAAAGAAGAGATGCATCGTGCGACTGAGTTGCAAATTCAACAATCTCATTATGCGTCATTTCATGATTGGTTCAAGGATTATGTATGTATAAATTGATTTTCATTATGAGTGAAGTATTAAACTAATTTCTTTCATCATATATCATTACTGAATTCTATGAATTATGTAGGTTCAAAAGTTGAGGGAGTTAGGGGACCCCACACTAACGGAAGAATTTATCAAACTGGCTGAGGGTCCATCTATAACGGCTCGTCGTTATAAATCTATAGATGCTAATGGTTTTATATTTCACATTAAATATGTTGACGACAAACGAGCATCACAAAACAGTGTCATCAGTTGTCCATTTGTCGATTCTGGTTATTACTATGGTTAATTGACAGACATCATTGAAGTTGTATACACACACGGGTTGAACTACATATTGTTAAAGTGTAATTGGGATGATCCAGTGCGTGGATGTAAAGTCGATCAATATCAGTTTTCATTGGTGATTTCTAACTATATGTTATACCAAAATGAACGAGTTGATAATGAACCTTTCATTTTGACATCACAAGCGGAATAAGTATTCTTCGTTACATTGCCTTTGAATCTAAGTTGGCAAGTTGTTGTCAAAATTTCTCAGCGAGGAGTGTTTGTATTTGAACAAGATGAACCCGAGATTGTTCCTTTTGTTTCCCAACATCTTGATCCACATACCGTAGTTCAACGTGAAGAAGATATTTATTGGGTCAGAGCGGCTGTTGAAGGAGAAACGGTCGATTTTCATGCTTAATGAAAGCTATAATTGTTTTCCCACTATTCAGCCTAAGATATCATAAATTATCTAAACATTTTATAAATCCTTATTAGTTTTAATCCTCACTTTTGGAAGTTTATTAAGTTATAAATATTGAGGTTGATTTAACTCATGTTATTTTGATGTTATTGTCAGTTTATCTTCTCATTGAGGTATTCTTCATTTGTTTCATATGCTGTTTGAATTATTATTAATTCAATTTGAAATTTGGCTATGCATTGATTGGTTTTGTACACAATTTGTATATCTGTTTTGTGAACTCTCTGATTTTTTAAAATTCATTCATAACTAATTATTCAATCCCTTTTTGTTTGATTAACAACTGTACAAGTTTTATTTTTTTTAAAAAAATCCAATTTATCATTTGGGCACTTTGGATAGTCCCCTTACAAATGTTTTCCATGACTGCAGGCATATCAGGGGAAGAGGCAGAAGATCCACACCAACCATCTGAGGCATCTATGTCTCAGGGTCGAGGTATGTTGGAATGTCATTGTCTCTATTTTTTATGTAATTAATATATATATATATATATATATATATAACATCTGTCATTTTGTATATAAAATTGTTTTCAACAGGATCAAACTCGAATGCTTCTTCCTCTCGTAGGAGGGGCCCTGGTCGTGGCATATTGTCATGGAATTCCGATAAGACATTTGATGTTTCATTTGATGATGTATTTCATCCTATGTGACTGAATTTCCTTGAATTTATTCATCAGTTGGGTCATATCATACGTGATCCATATCGATTTCCATTGACCATGCGTGACTGGGTTTCTATCCCTTAGGACACATTAGATCGTCTTTGGATGGAGGTTCAGGTAAGAAGATCATTTTACATTATTCCCTATGTATAAACAACAATAACATATGTGATTTTTTTCTTTAATAGAAAAATTGGAAAGTATGCCCAGATGAGTTTCGTCCAGTGTGTATGAGGAAATTCCGTAAGATGTGGAATGACTATAAAGGCAAAGGCAAGAGGGACCATTGGGTACCAAATGTGGGTGCCGTAGACATTCTGGAAAAAGTCCCGAGAGGTGTCCTCCCGGCTCAGTGGTGCGATTTAGTTGAATATTGGTCTACTGAGGGTGGTGCGGTTTGTATATTTATTTTGGTATATATATTTTCAAGAATGTATGATTTGTTTGATATTTGAATGAATTGAATGTAGGAGGTGTCTACACGTAATTCTGAGAATCGAGCGTTGCAGGGACCACCTCACAGGCTCGGGACTCGTCACGTGTCTCAGATCTGACATGAGGTATTTATTATTCATTTTTTAATTTTTTTTATTAATATGGTTTTGTGTTTATATTCAATTCATATATAGTTGCAGGAGCAAGGTGCACCAACTGATAACATGTCGGTGTGGATGAGGAATCATGATCTCAATGATCCAGAGGCTGCAGCATTGATAGTAAGTTCTTGTAATCATTACCAATACATATATAAAATCTGTATATTAATATATGTATATATATTTAAATATTTCACAGGCACAATTTGATGTTGAATTAGAACATCTGCCAGAGGACCGACGACAGCTTCCCATGCGAAGGGATGAGATCTTTCATAGCATCATTGGTCGGGAAGGGCATGGATATAGTTTGACCTATGGAACCTGGATTCCTCGTTCTGTAGTGTCACGCACTGTGGTTGTCGGTCCTGCTGT
This sequence comes from Viscum album, assembly GCA_963277665.1. Lineage (NCBI taxonomy): Eukaryota > Viridiplantae > Streptophyta > Magnoliopsida > Santalales > Viscaceae > Viscum > Viscum album. The sequence continues at coordinate 122,561,303 of OY728164.1, read as the reverse complement.
TTCTCAGATGACACAGAAGTTGTCAGAGTTCGAGGCACGGCTGCAGGCTTCCGAGGAGGCAAATGCGCAATTGGTTGCTGAGGTTAGAGCATTGCGGGAATATGTGCGTCCATGTGGTGCAGGGGATCACACAATGCAGGTTTATACTGTATTTATTTATTTAATTTAAATTATTTTTGTTATGAAAATATTCATAATGTTTAATTTTTGTAGGCCCCTGGCCCACCTAATGGAGGTCAGTGATGAACACGCATGACACATCATATTCACAAGGTGTGTTTCTGCTTTTAATGGTGGGGTTGTTATTGATATTTATGTTGGCTTTCTTGTGAGTTTTTTAGTGATTTGGGGGTGTCATGTGTGTTTTGGCCTCATGCAATGTTTGTGTGCATGAATTTAAGTAACCATGAAATTGATTAATGATTTGGATATTTTTTGTTCATTTAATTTTCAATGTTTAGAATTGCATGTTCTGTAATATTTTTGAAAAAAATACGTGATTCCTAATATAAATAATTAAACTTGTTTTTAATGAATGAGATGAGTTCACTATTTGTAGTCTCCGGGCTACCCCGGACAGCCCTCCCCACACTCCGGACAGCCCCCCCCCCCCCCCCCCCCCCCCGCACCTCGGACAAGCCCCCCCCCCACCCCGGACAGCCCCCCCCCCCCCCCCACGGACAGCCCTCCCCGCACTCCGGACAGCCCTCCCCGCACCCCGGATAGCCCTCCCGCACCCAGGACAGCCTTCCCCACACTCCGGAAAACCCTCCCCGCACCCCGGATATCCCTCCCCGCACCCCGGACACCCCTCCCCGCACCACGGACAAGCCCCCCACCTCGGACAACCCCCACGCACCCCGGAAAACCCTCCCCGTACTCCGGACAGCCCTCCCCGCACCCCGGACAGCCCTCCTGCACCCCGAATAGCCTTCCCCGCACTCCGGACAGCCCTCCCCGCACCCCGGATAGCCGTTGTGCGATTTGTGAAATGGTCGGGCAGACGACACGTTAATCGGAGGTGCCGTTTGACCACGGTGACCGGAAACACGTTTCTGGTGTTATAAAACACCAAAACGGCGCGAGATTGTCGAATTCGGAGAAAACGTGCTCTGAATGACCTGAAACCACACGAAAACATTAGGAATATTATTTTTGACATGTAGGAGTAGATAGCGCACCCATCGGAGGTGCGGTGCGCACGTTACGTCCGAGTGTGTCGTTTTTAGCAGCTCGGTGCGTGCTAAAACGGCGCTTTGGGGGGTCAAAACCATCCGAACGACCTCGAAATGCCATGAAACAATACGACAACTTCTGTTGTGCGGTTTTTGAAATGGTCGGGCAGAGGGGACGTAAATTGGAGGTTCCATTTGACCGCGGTGACCGGAATCGCGTTTCCGGTGTCACAAAACACCAAAAATGGCGTGAGACGATCGAATTTGGAGCAAACGTGCTCTGAATGACCTGAAACCACACGAAAACATTAGTAATATTATTCGTGACGTGCAGGAGGATACGGAGTGCCCATCATAGGTGCAGTGTGCGCGTTACGTCCGAGTGTTTTGTTTTCAGCAGCTCGGCGCATGCTAAAACAGCGCGTTGGGGGCTCAAAACCACATGAACGACCTCGGGATGCCATGAAACCATACAAAAATAGCCACTGTCCAATTTTTGAAATGTTTGGGTAGACGGCACGTCAATCGGAGGTGTCGTTTGACCGTGGTGACTGGAAACTCGTTTCCAGTGTCACAAAACACCAAAAATGGCGCGAGACGGTCGAATTCAGAGAAAACGTTCTCTGAATGACCTGAAACCACACAAAAACATTAGTATTATTATTCGTGATGCGTAAGAGGAGACATCGCACCCATCGGAGGTGCGGTGCGCGTGTTACGTCCGAGTGTGTCATTTTCAGCAGCTCGACGCGTGCTAAAACAATGCGTTGGGGGGTCAAAATAACCATAACAACCTCAGAATTCCATGAAACCGTACTACAACAGCCGTTGTGTGATTTTTGAAATGGTCGGGAAGACATCACGTCGATCGGAGGTGCTGTTTGACCGTGGTGACCAGAAACGCTTTTCCAGTGTCATAAAACACCAAAAAACGGCACGAGACGGTCGAATTCGGAGAAAACGTGCTCTGAATGACCTGAAACCACACGAAAACATTAAGAATATTATTTGTGACATGTAGGAGGAGAGGGTGCGCCCATTGGAGTTGCGGTGCGCGCGTTACATCCGAGTGTGTCGTTTTTAGCAGCTCGGCACGCGCTAAAACAGCGCGTTGGGGGGTCAAAACCACCTGAATGACCTCGAAATGCCATGAAACCATACGAAAACAGCCGTTGTGCGATTTTTGAAACGGTCGGGTAGACGGAAAGTCAATAAGAGGTGTCTTTTGACCGCGGTGACCAGAAATGCATTTCCGGTGTCATAAAACACCAAACATGGCGCGAGACGGTCGAATTCAGAGCAAACATGCTCCGAATGACCTGAAACCACACGAAAACATTAGGAATATTATTTGTGACATGTAGGAGGAGACGAAGCGCCCATCGGAGGTGCAGTGCGCACGTTACTTCAGAGTGTGTCATTCTCCGCAGCTCAGCGAGCGCTAAAATGGCGCGTTGGGGGGTCAAAACCACCCGAACGACCTCAAAATGACATGAAATCGTACGAAAACAGCCGTTGTGCGATTTTTGAAATGGTTGAGCAGACGATACGTCAATCAGAGGTGTCGTTTGACCTCGGTGACTAGAAACGCGTTTCTGGTGTCATAAAACACCATAAACGGCGCAAGACGGTCGAATTCGGAGCAAACATTCTCTGAATGATCTGAAACCACACGAAAACATTAGGAATATTATTCGTGATGTGTAGGAGGAGACAGAACACCAATCAGTGGTGCGTTGTGCGCGTTACGTCCGAATGTGTTGTTTTCAGTAGCTCGGCGTGCGCTAAAACGGCGCGTTGGGGGGTCAAAACCATCCGAACGACCTCAGAATGAAATGAAACCATACGAAAACAGCCGTTATGTGATTTTTGAAATGGTAGGTCAAAAGGCACATCAATCAGAGGTGTCGTTTGACCGCGGTCACCGGATATCCGTTTCCGGTGTCATAAAACACAAAAAATGGCGTGAGACGGTCAAATTCGGAGAAAACGTGCTCCGAATGACCTGAAACCACACTAAAAAATTAGAAATATTATTTGTGATGTGTAGGAGTAGACGAAGCACCCATTGGACGTGCGGTGTGCGCGTTACGTCCGAGTGTGTCGTTTTCTGCAGCTCGGTGCACGCTAAAACGGCGCGCTGGGGGGTCAAAACCACCCAAATGACCTCAGAATGCCATGAAATCGTAAAAAAATAGCCGTTGTGCGATTTGTGAAATAGTCGGGTAGACGGAACGTCAATCAGAGGTGTCGTTTGAACGCGATGACTGAAAACGCGTTTCCGGTGTTATAAAACACTAAAAACGGCGCGAGGCGGTCGAATTCGGAGAAAACGTGCTCCGAATGACCTAAAACCACACAAAAACATTAGGAATATTATTTTTGACGTGTAAGAAGAGACGATGTTCCCATCAGAGGTGCGGTGCGCGCGTTACGTCTGAGTGTGTTGTTTTCAGCAGCTCGGCGCGCGCTAAAACGACGCGTTGGGTGGTCAAAACCACCCGAATGACCTCGGAATGCCATGAAACCGTACGACAACAGTTGTTGTGAAATTTTTGAAATGGTCGAGTTGACGGAAAGTCAATCGGAGGTGCCGTTTGACCATGGTGACTAGAAATGCGTTTCCGGTGTCAAAAAACACCAAAAACGTCCGAATGACCTGAAATGATAGCATTTCTTAAATTGGGGGTTTTAAATTATTATAGCACCATGATTTGATGTCTGAATTAATTTTTTTATATTTATATAATAACTGAATCATTATCTTTAATTTACATTTGTTTTGTTTTTTTTGTTTTTTTGTCTTATTGTAGGTTTATTGAAGCAGAAGATTGAAATAGATGGACATGCTCGTATCGTTGAAGCACGTTTATCGTTTATGATGATCTTTATGTTTATGATGTTTGAAATTGTTTTCCATTTTTTATGCTTGTTATCTTGTTTTATCATTGATTTTGCACCGTGAAGAAAAAAAAAACAGAATTCGTACATTTCATTAAAAAAATGAAAAATATTTTATTTAATATTATATATATATATATATATTAAAATATTTTATTTAATATATATATATATATATTATTTAATAAATATATATAAAAATGAAAAATAGTTTATTTAATATTATATATATTTATTTATTTAATATATATATATATATATATTAAAAAATTTTATTTAATATTATATGTATATATTTTTTGTTTAATATATATATATATATATTTTTATTTAATTAATATATATATATATATTTCTTTCGGTATGAATTTTGTTTAAAAAATTTTTTTTCCAGTGTAGCGACCGCCAAAGGCTGTCGCTATAGGCTGCCTGCCGGGTAGCATTAGCGACCTCCAATGGCAGTCTCTATAGGCTGTCGGGGGCACCATTAGCGACCGCCTAGTGCTTGCTATAGGCCGAAATTTCGGCCACCTAGAGCGACCGCCATTGGCGGTCGCTATTGCCCTACACCGACGGAGCAGATGCGACCGCCAATGGCGGTCCCTAATACCCTTATTTTTAGTACTGAGAAGATTCTCATTTTAACATTGACGAATTCATTTCAGAATATGTATATGGTATTGACAACAAAATACAAATGGGGAGATTGTTGGAACCACTTTGTGTATAAGGTTGTATTTGTTGTCAATAGCTGTCAATGAAGATCAAAATGAAGGAGATCAAGAAGTACTCCAATGAAATGGATGAATGGAGAGTCAGATGATCATTGTACTGATCGTAAGTTCAAAGAACATGTGTCAAAGGTGATACATTGTTTACAACAATGAAGAATGTGAGGTGTAATCCATCTGAGGATGATTAAAGAAGAATGGGGTTTTTGGATGAAGTCCATGCAATTCCTCCTTATTGCATGAGAACCATGGGTTTTGATGATGACCATATAATTAATCATGATTTCATGAGAACCATGCAAGAGACTTCTTGATGAATATAATCACATGGTTTGCATGAAGTAGATCATGACGGTTGATGAAGAAGACAATGTGCCAATGATTGTAATTCTAAGAAGGTCGTGCAATGATTGGAATTCTGCGATAGACATGCACATCACATTATCATAGAAGATGATGATGCTGAAGCTATGCCTTCAAAAATACATATCACAATAGTGGAGTTTGTGATAAAAGCAGAAGAGTTGCTGAAGGATTCATATCACCAAGAAGAAGTGATGTTGAGGTGATCGTGCTTGTTGACAAAGCAAACAGACGACATAAAAAATTGTTGTCAAAGGAGATTCCGTGGTGGCATGTCGAGTTCAAGGACTGTGGATAATGATCCATGTTTTATTCAAGGATCATCAACAAAGGAATGGATGATCTAGAGGGGGACAAAAAGAGCAGATACAAGGTGGCGCCGTTTTCCAGTGTTTGCCAAATTTTTGGGGTCCAAAATATGGAAGTTTCTGAGCATCGCGAAAAGTGGTTTCCCATGAAGATAATAATGAAATATGGAAATGGCATGAATTTCGCGAAGATTGGATGAATGGATTAGATTTCGTGAAGACTAGAAGAATGGAGGAGGTGATTCTCTGCAATTACGTCAAGTTTCACGAACGATAGAGGCTGGAGAGCTTCGAAGCGATGAAGGGCTTTGCAAGGGAGCTTCACGGCGATGAAGAGATTTGCGTGGGAGCTTCGCGGTGAAGGTGCAATGTAATTTACGGGATTCTCCGTGATTATGACGATCTCCGCGAATGGAAAATTTCTGCAGTGCTTCGCGATTTTGAGAGAATTCCGGCGGGAACTTTAGAGCTTCACGATTTGAGCTGACGTGGCATTGACTTCAGGCGGAAAGTTCGGGGTTGGTGGAATTGCCTATAAATACAGGTCGACTCCCTTAGGATAAGAAGTGAGAGCTCTCAACAAAAATCCTTTACTCTCGTTTCTTAACGGCCACTCACGAAGGCATTGTGCTTCACGATAGAGGAGCTTCACGGTGGCTATTATCGCTCCGAGAAAGTCATGCGCCCCACATTGGCTCAGTGAGCTTCACGAAGAGGCAGGAGCTCCATGATTGCCATGGATTGCGAAGGCTGGAGCATCACGAGAGTGCTTCACGATTGAGCTTTGCGAAAATACAGGGACTCCGCGAAGGCTTGTTTGAGCTTTGCAAAATTGGGAGCCTTGCGAAGTTGGTTACTTTGCGAAGGCCCTTTCCAAAGGTTGTTCGCCCAGTGGACAGGGGAAAAAGGGGTATTCATCAGTGGATGAAATTTGGACTTCAATAGAGAATCATTTATTGAGAAATCACACAAGTGATTGTAATTCAGGAAAATGAAGACAATGGGATCTAGTGCATTCAGTCATTGTAGTAAAGTAAAAGGTTGAATACAAAAGAGCATCAACTCAGGACTCTGATGCAAGCAACGTCTCATGCTGAACAGGAGACAAAGACTTCAATTCAAATATATTGAATAGACCATCATGTCTATAAACTGAGTGAGACTTCACCAATGACAGTGAGCCAGGGGGAGTCAACGGGAGTGAACTGAGGGAAGCAGTGAGCTATCCCTAAACCTTTGTAAAGGCAGTGAGCCTGGGATAGAGTGACAGTGCCCGAACAATTGTAATCTATAGCTATTGAAGCATAGTGGATTCAGGTATGACCGACAACCTGTTGGCGTATGCTCCTTGGACGTAGCCCTTATTGGTGAACCAAGTAAAAATAGTTGTGTCATCTCTCTGCATGTGAATGTATCATTGCTAATCATATCTTTCATATAGTTTTAAGTAGTTCCTACCAACGTGGGAACACGATCCACAACTTTAAGAAGAAAAAGTTGACACCCTGATTCACCCCTCACCTCTTAGGGTGTCCCAGGGTCCTACACTTCTGATTACTGGATGGTATATTTTTCTATCAGGTAATTGTTTTCCTAAAAAATGTTTGAGCTACCAATCAGTGTAATACAGACCACATATTAAAACAGATACTTGGGACATTGGTGGAATTCTATGTGTACTATTTGATGGTCATGTAACACTCATGTCACGACCATCTCAGATATCTTTAGAAAGTGTCCAGATTCATTTGTTATAACATTTTAATGATGAACCCCATTAAGTGTGTGATTGGGGTGACCTATGGAATGTTTCTCGGCATCATCATCAGATATAGAAGAATTGATATTGACCCAAAGAATATCAAAGATATCATTAATATGCATCCATCATGATTACTTCAACATATCCTTGGTTTTTAAGGAAACTATTCTTATATACACTAATTCATTGCAAATATTTATGTAATGTGCTTTCCTTTTTCATGACTCTTGATGTGAGGTTCCATATATAAATGTGATAAAGGGTTCCATTCTAATTTTGAGGAGATCAAGTAGTATCTACTCTAACCTTCTTTTCTTATGTCACCCATCTCGGGCAAGCCGATGGTTCTTTATGTGACCACCCTGTAATGAACCCTCTATTCTATTCTAATTTAGTAGAATAACAATGTTATATGGAACAATTTGTACTATATCTACCGCATGCTCCATGACTTAGAGACTAGATTTTTATCTATTTAGAAGAGCACCCTCACACAGGTTTTCGTAGTCCAGATGTTGTGGAATTATCTGTAAAATTACAATATATATCTAGAACACTATGTGGATCCACCAATGTATATATTGAAACGCCTTATGTTGAAAGGTCATCTAGATTTGGGGGAAATTATCCATTAGTTGTTTGACATAAGGATTCATTTGAAAGCTATCAAGGATTAGGTGCTGTCAGGTTTTCTAGCTGCCCATATTAATCCATTAGAGTATTCAATGGAACTAGACCTTACATATGAGGCCATCCTATTTTTGGTCCAATTTGTGCCATGTTAGAGGATAGAATATGATGGCGCTACCCAGAGTACGACTAGTAGAAGGCTCATAAATATAAGACACAACAATGTAGGCCTAGGAATCAACTTCTTCATGCCTTCTCAGGTGCTCTTTCCCCATTCATTCTTGTTTTTAGAAGGTTTCACCAGCTTTGATTCAGAGTATCAGTCTCTGATCACTGATCTCGAGTTGGCCCTCAAGATAGATTTTTCCCACCTAAATGTGATGGGGGACACTTAATTGTTCATAAAAATAACCAATGGTGATTACGTAATTATATTTCTAGAATTCATGACCCTATTGGAGCACACCCATTAGTTGATGGCTTAGTTCCCTTATTATATAGTGGTCTGTCTAGTCCCCAGGTCATAGAATGGCTGAGCAGATTCCCTAGCTAGCCTAGCTACATCTCTTGTAGAGCCTGACCGGGTTGATATGTTTATTCATGTGGTGCATCAAAGGGTCATCACCTCCATCACTCGGGATAAGGATGTGAAGCAGTAAGTAATACACCTTACCACTGATTCCTCCAAATCTATAACTCCATATCCCATTGTCATATGAGAATAGACCTCTTATTGGACAGCTCCATTTGTTGAGAACCACCAACATTGAAATACCCATTCAGACAGAGCCAAACATGAGATAATCTGTCAATGTGTTCTGCAGTTCACCCTTCATGGTTATCTTAGACTTGAACAGATCCACTAAAAACATGGGTTTGATGTAATTATCCTCTATTTAATTAAGGTAAATGAGATTCACAATGTTATGAAGTAACTTCATGTTACTTATTTCTGAGGACATAGGTCGGGTCGAAACTCTCCCACTAGATTCAATGGTTGGGCTACATCTATCCCTCTATGGTTCACAACTGTATCGAGTTACCCAAGAAGTTCCACACATGTCATATCCCTAAAAACATTGTTAATTTACCATTAGATCCCATCCAAACTTCAAACTATTCATATACCTTTGCAGTCTGGGGAATTGATGTCATGAGACCTTATCAACTATCAAGAGCTTTCCAATTCATGTTCATTCATAATTCCACATATTTCTTCTCAAAGTTGGCAGTGGTGATTTTGATCAAGGAGGTAAAGGGCCATTTTATCATTGAGATCATGAGATCCAAAATCATTCATCGATTTGGATCCCCTCACACTGTCCTCAATGATAATGGAACCAATTTCTGTGAATATCATCTAATGAGATTGTACGCCAAGTAATATATTTAATACAATAATACTTTTCACTACTATTCCCAAGAAAATTTGTATATTGAGGAATTCAGAAAAACCATATCTAATATTTTTCAAAAAATGGTTTGTTAGAAGAAGAAAATTTGTTCGGAGAAGATCCCTAATATTCTCGGGGATCATTAAAAGATAAATTGAAATTCCACCCAGGTGAGCCCATATTCCCTAGTGTATGTAATAGAAGAATTATTTACTATTTATATTCAGTTTCCATTACACCATATAGATTTTTGTAATCAAAATATGTAAAAAATAAGAATAATTCCATCGGGGAGATCTTGAATCCCTTTATGAGTACAAGCTTCAAGTCATGAACAATCTTGAGTGACACCAGAATAAGATAGAAATATCTTTAAAAAAGATATTTTGTCTCCACTCTTTCCTCCAGTGTGACATGGTATTGGATCTTTGGATGCTGATGATACCTAGTAGGAAACCATCAAAACAGATGTATAAATGGGAATTCATATAAATCATTCATAGGGTTTACCCTAATGACACATACAATCTGGTCACCATTGATGGAGAGTGAATTAATCCCCCAATAAATTGTAATTCCTTAATCATTAAATTTCATAAAAGGCTTCTTCTTCTGGAATGATGCTAAAATATTCAACCTCATCCAGGCTGTAGGACATAAAACTTCCCAACACATTTCTCATGCATGACATTAAACAACCCTATCCTATATGACATTAAAATATTACTTAAATCATATTGTATGATACAATACTATGAAGTATTTATGAACTACATGTTTCTTGATTTTTTCCCTCACTAGTTCTGTAGGAATGCAAGGACATTTTTTCTTTGGGTCTAGCACTAGGTTCCTCCATATTTATGTCCCCTTCGGCAGAACCATAGGGTTTGTGTTCTTTAACCATAAAATTATGATATTTCCCCCTGATCATGATGTTAAAATGTTGTGTCTATCTTGTAAGAAATTAAACCCCATAGTGTTTATGGTCATTTCTAGATGAACATAAAAGGAAAGTTCCCCATTGTCCTAGATGACATTAAATATCCCCTCCCACATTACATTAAACTATTTCTTCATCCTTAGTGCATGATGTAAAACTACAAAAATTCCATGAATTATAGGTTGCATGATTCTATCCCTCACAGGATACGTAATGAAACCCAAACATTTTGTCCCTAGGCCTGACCATAGAAATTATAGTTCTCTATTTATTCCACTTTTTTCCTAGGTTCCCCTTTGAGAATGTGTTGTGTGATTGATGCCTCTGTGGTACACATTCACATCAAGATATTTATTGCACAACACATTTCCCCATTAGGATTCTCATGTCCTCAGTAACCCTATAATAAACCACGTGACATCCTCATACTCACCTCACGACGTCAAATTGCACGAGTTTATCCCATGTGCAAGACATTAAACTGGGCCCCTATGGTCTACAATGTATGAATGTAAACTGAGAGCTTTTGGTCTGATAGACATGACCTTAAAACAATTTTCAATTCCCCTCATGGACTTGTTCCATGAGTATGGGTCTAATCTAGCCTATGGAAGTTCCACACTAGAATGATCGAATGAGTTATGGTACTAGTTCTTGAATGACTGAATCTAAAGGGATATTCCTCCAACTCCACTTTCACAATTCACGTGTTCCTTTGTTTGGGCCTTCATCATATTTCACATCTGAAGGGACCCCCTAATGATATAGTTTTTTGTACTTGTGTATCACCTTCATTATGGGTCTAATGTCCCAAAATACATTGAAGTATATTTTGAGCCATGTCATTCCCATTGAATATGGTCAACAAATGAACCTAATTTGTCTATTCCCATCCCAAGTCACTGTATATGGATGATATGTTTCAAATACGGTCATAATATATCATCTATCATTATGCCACCACAATTATGTTTCATATATCCGACTTCCAATTTTTAAAGCTATTGGGCATTCCACTAAATCCCTAAAAGTGGGATTTTAAAAACCATTCATCGACGTTCAACATGAACTTGTTGATGTAAGTTAATCGCTGCCCAGTTTAGGATGAGGATCTCAATTGAAGCGTTTTAAGAACAAAATTAAAACCATAAAGTACCCGGTTTATATCTGAAGCTGCGCACTATGTCTACTAATCAATGGTGATATCTCTTCAATGAATCCAAAGTTGAATTCATATATATCAACCATAAACACATAATGAAACAACAAGAGCACCGTTCATCAGTATATGGGTGCTAGTGCAAAGTTCCGACAATGCCTTCGATGCTCCGACAATCACTACATTGCCAAGATTGTGATGTATGAGAGAGATATTTATCCAAGTTCCTAGATCTAAAGCCCCTCTCACTATAATGTAGTATAGAGAGGTAGAGAGAGAGAGATAGAGGATATGAATAGTACATGGAGAACTCATATCCTCATATATTTATAAGGTGTTATGAAAATTTCCAGAAACGTCTCTCTAGGACCCAAATAATTAACACACTATATAAATAATATTTAGACTAATAAATTAAGTCATAAATATTATTCATTACTATTATCACTTTTCTGTAATATAATTATAATGTTATGTTAGAATCCCTAAGAAATTAAATAAGCTCATACTTCCCAAAAATATTAATTGAACCTCGAATATGTTAAACGAATATTTGTCCAATTTTTTTTAATTATTTACTTTTAAACATGTTAATACATTTTTTAAAAACATTCAATTAAAATTTTTACTCACTTTAATAATATGAATTTATTTATTTTAATGGTCATGCATAGTGAAAACCCTACTAGATGTTCTCAAAATGTGAATTTCACGTGGTCTCCTCTCTCTTGAAAAGGAGTCCAAGACTATCACTGATCCATAAATGGCTTCTAGATGGGATCATCCAGATCATTTGAATTTTCAATCGGTAGAATCTAGAAAATATATCCAAAAATATTTTGAAAATATGAAGAAAACTAACCAATCTTGGGATCCTTATGTGGTTTTAAAATCATGAAATGCACCCATGTATCACTTGAGACACCACAATGTCTCTGGTGGAATGTCTGCCTTGCCACACAATATCCTACAAACATGTCACCCTCATAATAAATTGGGACTTGGAAAAGTCACGGTGGCCATTCACTCCCCCAGTATATCCAAATACAAATAGAATGGATGTCAATGACAATTATCACACATCATGATAGGACACCTTGTTTTTCAAGCGATTCATCACAATTAGAGTGAGTGATTTTCTTCCATAAAACTCATACAAGATCATGATATCTTTGACCCTATGAAAAACAATTAATGAAATAAAAGGGAACAATATGGATCCTTTCATGGTTATAAATATCAAGAAACCCAACCAAATAATTTATAATACATCGTGGAGCCCTGGTGACATGTTCTCCCAATCGCAGAAGATCCTGCAGACATGTCACTCTCATCACACGAAGGGCCCTGTACATGATGAGGTATTCTTTCACTCCCCAACAGCTCTAAAGATAAATAGAATAGTTTTCAATGATACTTCTCACACATCAACACAATACCTCTTATTTTCCACATGAATCATCACTGATGGGGAGAGTTGTTGTCTTCAACAACATTTATAAAAAATCACATGATCCTTTTCCCTTTTAATCTAAACTATGAAATAAATAGAGAAAAGTTAGAGTCTTATTAACAGTGGTAAATATGATGATATTATGAAAACATGGTCATAATCTCTAGAAAATCATCTTTGATCAAGTGAGGACCCCCATGAAAGGATATATCAATATTGTGAGGACCCCATAACAAGCCAAAATTGGCCCTGGCCCCTTGAATGTCTTGAACTAGTCACCATAGATCATGCGAAGGTATATCAATATGGATATTAATATCATAAAATCCCCTAGACTTGTGGATTGACATTGTGAACTCCCCATTGAATTTCCACATGATTAGTAAAGACCCCATTAATTGTCCAACATCACATAAATAGGGTGTTGATGGGATGGAATCGTGGTCACTAAAAATCATGTGACATGTATGGATGGATCTCACGAAACATGTGATACTAAATATTTTCATTCATGTAATCTGAATATGCTAGACACATTCCACATAAGGTGGTGTATAAATTGGGTGGAGTGGTGTATACACCCCCTGAAACTAAATAATAATAATCAATCATTGATCCCACACATTAGAAATATCATTTGAATATTATGCGGAGCAACCAATCTCCTGATAGCAATGATATTCCACTAGGTAATATAGTGGAAAAAACCAATGTGATGATGAAGAATGATTGGTACATTCATGTGATCACTTGAGATCATGTGAAGGGCCCCTAGCGAGTTATGTGAAGAACATATCACATATTTGATGGATCACACCAATCCTTTACAAGAGAACCCTAAATAAAACTATGGATCATATGTAATAAAGAATTAATTAAAGACTAATGAAAGGCTGATTATGAGGAAAAATATTCACTAATCCTCATGTGCTTCACATGAATCATCTTGGTCATGTGACAACACTAGGGGAAGTCACTCAAGTCATGATACATCCATCAAATGGACCATTTGGAGAATGTGAGGCCCTCAAACACAAATAAATTCATGAAACTCCTCTTAGGCATGTCACCCAAATCTCACGATGCCCTCCAAGACCACCATCTAGATCCTACAATGTCCAATAGACATGTTTACCATGATATATGGTGACACCACTCTTGTCTACAATGTATTGAGGTGACTTATAGGCCAATCATATAAATCCCATGGCACCATCCAATTACATATTCTTGGCCATACAATGTCCCCTAGACATGACAACCTAGATCATGTGACATCCTCTATGTATGTCAATCAGGATCATGCGATGTCCTCTAGTAAAGTAATCCAGTTCAAGAAATAATACCGAAACATGTTAGTTATGATCATGTCATTGTCTCATGAAATCCTTGACTATGTATTGCGCCATCATCAAGATATGTCAACCAAGATCATGTGACATCCTCTGGGAAACTCATCTAAGACATGAGACACTCCCAGTACATGTCAGAGTTGATCATGTGATTGTGTCTAGATATACATGGTGAGGTATTAAAAACATATATTAATGTCATCTTTGATCATTATATTTTCACTCTGACAAGTCATAAAGACAACCAGACATGTTAGGTAGAAAAAAGAGATGTTAGGAAGACAACCATGCCCGGTCAATAAGACATCTTGAAAATGGTGGAAATGCCCGTCTTAATATAAGGTTAGCCTCAATGTATAATTCATATTTAATAAAACTACAAGAACATTGATTCCTACAATAAGAATGATATTTAGGACACCTTTGTAAGGCCCTAGATACATATAAACACACCAATTGGTTGTCCTAGTGCATAATTCTCACATCTATAAGCAATGAGGCTATTTATTTGGTATCCCTAATTTCTCATATAAATCATAGCTCTGGTAGGATCAGGATGTTTCATTGAAAATATCATTCAAGTAATCATCCACTACCAAGATAGGGAAAACCTCAGTGTATAATCCCTGGTCAATGGAATAATATGACATGTTTTGAATATAAGAGAATCCTCAGTGTATAATACTCAATCAATGGAACTCTGAAAAAACTGATTCCTTCTATAACTAAGATACATATGATGCCTTCTTAAAGGCTTGAGAAAAAATAGGCATCTACATTAGTGTAAGAAATTAAATTTCTCCTAAATTCCAAACAACCATGACATAATCTCACCCGTTGTTTGGTCTTCCTTCCTGAACCACCAGTGGATTGTGAAGTCAACTGAACTGTCTTGAATTTGATACTTTCTCTAACAAGGATACATATTATTCCTTACTAAGGACTGATATCAATATTAAACATCCAATGGGTTGTTCTAGTTCTTATTCCCTCCATCTTTATCCAATGAGGCTAATTACTTTCTATCCCCTTTTAGTCACATTGAACATATCTCTCATGGGATTAGGGAGTTTCAATGATCATATCACTATCATTATTTATCCCTACCAGCCTAGGAATACTAAGTATGTAATCCCTGATCACTGGCATCATATAACTACCCACCAAACAATGATATCTACCTTGGGAAAAACCCAAAGTGAGTGATTGAATTAAAAAACTCTATTTCCTACCATAACCAGTATACGTAGGATGCCTCCTCGAGGGTTGAGCATGAAAACTTCGTACCCGTGTTCCAATTTATTTTTCCATTATATATGATGTTAATCTACATAGGTTTAACGAAATTCATGGGATTTAATTATTATATCAAAAAAGGATACATAGGAAACCTCATAATGGATCAAACATATCATGGAAATATTAACTCCCACCCTAAAAGATAAAAAATCTAAAGTGCTTGGTTATACAACATTAACATATTAGTATATACCCAACAATGGTAAATGAATGAAAACTCATAGGTACACATAAATGGATTCACTAATATGACCCCCACCCCTTTCATTTAATGGGACTTAGCCTATGAATATTTTAGTATGGTAAAAATTCTCATATTGGGATTCGTAAGAGGTCTATGAACATGTATTTAATCTATAAGATATTCCTAAAGTAGTAAATAATTTCCCTTCCACAAAATAATGTGATGAGACCAAACTTCAATAATCTCAACCAATGTAATATCCTATGTGTAGTTAGGTATGAAACCCCAAAGTTCCTTCATCCATTATAATGATGGTCCATACAACGATATGGAAGTGGGAGTGGTTGGGATTTACTAATAGAGATAAAAAAATGGTATGAATGACATGAATAATTATACAAAGACATTGATACCCCACTAAAATAAACATGCCATCTTAGTCCAACTACATCTTAAAAAACAAAATTTGTTAACCAAATGATAATTCACATAATTAAGGCATCTCCACGGTAAAATAAATATTATAGACTTATCATTTCTCGTTAAACCATATACTTCAAATAGAATGGTTAGTAACTTATCCCAAATAAACCCATGTGAAAAAATGGGTAACCCAACATGAAACTATCAAATAAAAAAATTACTTGTTAAACATGATATGAATCAAATAGTTGGTGTTATATAAATAGGTTATTGTGAATAATTTCATCCAAATTTAGTCAAGTCCATACAATAATAATGGTCATATCCAGAATAAAAGGAAACTTGTGTTATCCATGAATATATAATTGAGAATAAATTTTTCCTATAATGGTGCATCGATTGGTTACCTTATTCCTTGTTTTCATTGTGAGTGAAAACAATAAATTCACAAAAAAACAACAAATCCAACATGTAATCAACCTTTGACCATTATAGAAAATCAGTTGCAACTAATACACCACTCATCCTCAGAATGACCCCACCCACTAGAAATCACCAGCGTCGGGTGGAGAATGAAATGGTTTGGGAATACTATTGACACTGTACGACGGATACCATTGAGGATTCTATTGAGGGACTTTTAGTATTGAAACAGATGAGTTTTTACCATCAATAGAACGTTTTTTTAAAGCTAGTGTCCCTCTTTCTCCTAACCAACTGCTTTTAATGTTTATAACTAGAGCATGAAAATCACCACCTTTAGTATCTAATGATGGTGGATCAAAGAAGAAGCTATGGCTCTATTTATATACAAGGGACACTAAATAGAGATCCTGTCAACTAACGTTAGTTGCACAATCCTACCAATTCACTTCAGTTTACTACTGAGGGTACCACCCTACAAACTACCAATTATGACACCCTTTCATGGAAAATAGGGAAGACACCTCAGGCATTTAAGAAACTATATAATTGTTAGAGGGATCATATCCCTTCTCCATCCCATGCTATCTATCAGAATATTATGGTACTGAAAAGTGAGTAGTCCTATAACCCTACACACTAGGAATAATTCTATAAGAATATTATATAGGCAAGAATGGGGGTGGCACATATACCTACCCCCATCCATGAGGTCCATTGGCATATTATAGTGCAACAAGAAGGACTAAAGTGGGATCATATGCACTCTCCAATTAAAGATATATTCCAAAATGTTGAGGAGATGAATAAATTGTACGCTTATATTCATTCACACACTTTGAAAAAATTCCATTAATTCATACAACAGTTTAGGAAAACATTCATACTATTCTAAAACTATTATATATAATAGGATTGGTATATATTACTATACATATATCCAATGTAGATCAATACTCTGATCATTATGAACAAGTGGTTTCTCTTGGGCCTGGACATATATTTTTTCTCTCATTAAGGAGGATTATCGATATATTATGATAAACTAAGAGGCTAGGAACCAAGATCATATCCATTTTCAAAATGAGGATCACCATCTGAGAGCGACACATGACTCAAGGCATGCTCATATCCCTTACACAAACTCCCAGTGGCATATTACAATGAAACAGAATTGGGATCATATCCACGTTCATGTCCAAGATCACCAAGATAGTATTGAACATGACTCACTATATTCTCATATTCCTATCAAAGAAGACAATTGGAATACACCAATATTATAGGATTAGGGTTATATCCCAATTCTAACCGAGGCTAACCAATGGAGATTTACACAAGCCTTAAGAAAGGCTCAAAATAATGTATGTGAATCTGTCTTGCATATCCAATTAGATCAGAGAATCGAGGATCATATCCATTATTTTGATATTGAATGATTGGACGTGAATCCTTATTATGTTACACAAGAGAAGGCTCATATCTATTCTTATCTTCTGGAAGTATGTCAACATACTTTGGTGGGGGATTTATATTTTTTCGAGGTTCATATTCCAACTACAATTGGGGCCCACCATGTGAGAGCATTATAAGTCTTTGGAAGACATCATATCACTACCAGAATACACTTGAGCCATATCCAAAGGATCTGGATCATGTGAATTCCCGGATTCATAATGATTCTTGCCAAGTGATAATGAAAAATTCCATGGGATAGAATCATATTCCATTCAATAAGGAAGACTCCCATTGGAATATTCTATTATATTCTTAGTGATATGATCTTATTATCATGACACTATACAAATATAAAAAAGTCCTGGTAACTATCATACCATATACTCATATCCATGTACAATTCCAAAGGTAAAATGGGAATATTATAACAACGATATAGAATAGGGATCATATCCGTACTATACTCTATTCTATTGTACTTTTGGTAGTTCGAGACACATTTGGAACACCCAAGGTCCATTCAACTCTTCAACAAATGGAAAATATTAACATTACAACAACAATGATCCCCATGGTTGTCTGTATATGGCTCACATGAAATGTACTCCTAAAATCATGACCTTTTCATGCTCACCAATATAATATCTCCCATGGACCAATAAATCATCCACATTCCTTAAAACATTCATATAGAGAGTGGTTCAAAACAATGAATCCTTCATATAAAGAGGAATTAGAAACATCAAGGGTTAACATTATATAGTCCACTATCAACTTCTAGAAATTCTCTAATACAGTTATCATGAAAACCCATGAAGCACCTTCTATAGACTGGTTGGATGGAGGCATATAAGTATAAGGAATAAGAATATGAAATTGATGTTTGGATGAAGTTAGTTTGAAACATCCTCCACACCATGTATTGGACCCTTTCCACGTTTAACAATGAGATATAGTATGATCTAGAGAAGGAGTGTTTTCCTTCACTAAATGAAAATATGTTGGAAAATATTTAGAAAATAAAGGCAATAAACCTATCTCATCCAGGATATGATGGTTTCGACAGACCATCGGGATATTCATCTTTTACCATGAAATGGATGCTATATTTATGGCCTTGAATTGATGACCAAAATAGCCCAATGAAAATATGCAACCCAATTTCCTCCATTTCATAAAATCTCTTCATAAATTGGTCAAAGAATCCGTGTAATGTCTCGGTTTTCATGGATGGGAAATTATGCAGGGTTACACATCACCACACCATTGGAATAGAAGAATCCATCCGATATGGTGTATGGTATTGTCATGGATTCTAGAAAAAATAGGTGACCAGGTAATGCATTGGTCATTTAGTCACTACAGTTAAATGATACTACTGTAATGATGCTATGAAATAATGAATTGAGGAAAATGATTGCCAACATTTTTTCAAACTGGGCACATCAAAGAAATTAGAATTCATTTTTTAAATGGAAGATAAAGTTGAAATCTACCAGACGATATCCAATGGAAACCAGAGTCTATATGGTAATACATTCTAAGAAACTCCTACAAGTTCAAAAACGTTCCACATCAATCAAATTTTAGTGGTATCTACTATAACTGCCCTCTATGGGAAAATCTATTTTTTCAGTTTTGGGGAATATCTTCTACTTCCCCCAACACTCAAATAGTCCATTTTTGTGTGGATTTTGGATATGTTAGAAAAATATGTTAAAAACACCCAACCCATTTGGTGGGGGATTTATATCTAAATCATTATAACCAGGTTCATCCTCATAGAGTGGGTACTAGGGAAATCAACAGTAGTTCAAGATAATATTCATCATGCTGGAATGCAGAATTTATATCTCAATGCATGTACCTAGATTCATCAAATACTCAAACAAAATTATCATATCCTCAATAGTAGGATCAATCAATGGAAATAAAGGCCATGAATAATCTCCAACCCACTAGGATGGGGGAATTTACATCATCATCATCCCCATAGATAGGATCATTCTCCTCGCATTTGGGAAGTAAAAATCGATAGTAGTCATCCCATCTGTTCCTCTTGCATCACAACAATCCTCTCATATTCAAGGCCCATTCAACGATCTTAACCAGAGTCTCCCTCAGTTTCACTACTCATAATATTATATGGATGGAGAGTATAGTGATTGAAATCAGACCCTGTTAGGGTCACAATCCAAAATGGACCAATATGACAATGGGATTGAAAAATAACCCTAAAATAGGTATTATAGAATCATCATGTTGCGTTGAATGTAATGGGAAAACAATTATTACTCGATAAAACTATGTGGATTTTATCACCATCAATACAACAGAAAATTTGGATCAAAATGGAAATTCATTGGGACACCACATGAAATAATTTCCCTAAGAGGAAGGTGATATGGATGCACCAACTAAGGCTGGTTGCACTAGGAACTATATGGGCCTCCAAAATCAGACTCTCCCAAAAACATATTTTCCACCACTATAGTTGAACACTACCCAATATAAAGGTAATGGTGTGGAAACATCCCAATCACCATGAATGTTTTTTATGTTCTTTCCACAGAGGAATGAATAACATTATATTAGATGAGATTCTAATCTCAGACAATTTTGTGAGAATCTAATCAAGGGAAACATTCCCACATTGTTTCATCATTAGAGAAATGTTAATATCCATCCTCTTATACATCTGGAAAGAGTCAATCTACCTACAAGAGTGGAATATGAACATCATATCCGATTCACATCTAGGCATCTAGTATAAATAAAATATGATTTATAAAATTATCATCACATCAACCCATTGAGGTGAAAACCTCTCCCTATATATGGATACCATTCAGTCCTTGTATCAATGGATGATCAGTGAGTGATGAAATAAGTGACACCTTATCAGGCCCCTCCCATTCTCTATAGATGGGAGGTTTCTCAAATTTTAGTTCCTCTATAATTTCTCGATTCCATCGAGTCCTTAGATACATGACTGGAATCCATGGAATGGTGAAACAGACCAATGTATCATAAGATGAATCCATATACCAAATGGTTGGATAACACATTTCCCCAAACCATTTTTTGAAATCCAACCTTATCTACCTTTTAGGGCATGGGATACCCAGAACAACAACTCACTCACCTCGTATCCAAATATAGTGAAATGATGGGTCCTTAAGATCAGTAGGATGTGACCAAGTTTTAGTGGTTTGTACAAACAGTGATCAAGAAAACCATTGGTTGGTATTTTAGCCTTTTAATAAGGATCTATTTCAGGATGGGAAAAACATATTCATCAATTCATATACTAGTAAAAATCCATGCATAGAAAACCAACATTTATCAACCCTTATGAATGGAAATAAATGTGAAAATTGGAGGTTTTATGACTTCATAATCATATAGATGGTTTCAAACTATATTCTAAACATCCCAATATTGAATTTATTGTTGTTATAACTCTATTATGAAAAAATCTTTTATGAATTTTAATCACATCCGATCATAATAAATTATCCAGGTGGTTTCAGTGAGTTTTGTGAAATTCCCAATTGTTTGGATGACCCCATTAAAAAATCAGAGTAGAATATTATCCCACGCCTTCAGTAGATGGGATGGGACTCCAAAATTTACTGACGACCCTTGTTAATATCAAACATGTATTATTTCCCATCCCTGCACCTAATCATTTCCCAAACCGCACATCTCCTTTTATTGAGTATGAAAAAAACAAAATCACCCTCAGATAGAAGCATATTCAAATTAGTGTCACTTGGGATTTGAGAAATGGACGACTAAAGCCTTCTCCTTCCAAAATGAGAATGTACCATGTCGTTTACTTGTATCAATGGACAAAACCAACTCAAACTAAAATAGATAAGAAAGCTTAATGATTTCATCCTCATATATCATCCAGACTGTTAATCTTTCTATAGAAGTATTGGTTATAATATCTAGGAGAGCTTCTCCTTTAATGATATCCTCCAAGGTGTGGTCGATTTCATATGGGTGGTGTTAGATAACTTCTCAAGGTAGGTGACCTGAATAAATATTGACCCATCACGTAAAGAGGATCATCGGAAGAAATTTCCATCCATGAGTGGATTTTAGTTCAATAACTAGATGACTTATAATGTAGTTGATTGAGAACATGAAACCCTAAGAGCATAGCTTCATTAACAAAAATTTGTTTCCCATACATGGACGTGACATATAATATGACTTCTAGAGGTTTATGCCACCATCGTACACATGAAGAGAAAGAAGTGGAAGATTAGTACTCTTCTATAACACATTCTCTGACTCTTTCTGACTTCATACTTGATTCATATAAATCATGGGAACCAGCCCAGCAAATACAACCCTCATTAAAAAATAAGATCATATTTGGTTCTATTATCATGATACACATGGTATGGCACATATATATAAAGATTAATTTCCCATAATGTGTGTGTTCTAAAAACCTAATAAGTTAATAGGAGGCCACATGTAAGAAAACTGAGGATATAAGGGACAACACAAGTGTATTTAGAACCAATTTTTGGTCACCTACCGACAGATGTCATTTATTCATCAGACACCCAAGGGAAAGCACTCCAGAAAACCCAACAGATACATGGAGGTGTCTCAGAACCATCTGGAAATCATCTACACCCTGTTCTCTTGCCTGACCACCTGGAAGAGAATGCTTAATTGGTCATAGAATTCAATAGGTAAGGCTGGTACGTCCTGCACCACAAGCAATAGATTATCCCTCGACCTCTTCACAATCACCAAGACATTATAACTCATATTACACAACTCCTGATGTATATATTAAAGAGAAATCCCACCTCAGGATGTGTCAACCACTATCAAGAAGGTATAAAATTTTTAAATTGCTAGATTTTGTCCCATCCAAGCTCTCAATATTTGATGTTCTCAATATTTCAAATGAACTCAAGGAGGAACTCATTGAAGCCCTATATATCCCATAAGAGTTCAAGACATATGTCACTGTAGATGTGGACAGTGGAAATGATACCATTTTAGATGAATTCAATGTCACAATCTCAATCAATGATCATGATCTAAAATAGTTCATCCAAGGAATCCACAAACCCATATATGTTTCAAGTACACATCATAAGGTCGACTTCTGAAGGGCTCTAATTGATAATGGATCTGGGATTAATCTCATCCGAACTTAAAACCTCTGATGTTTGGGATATTTCCAATGAGATTTTCTCCCCCAAAAATAACCATTCATGGATATGATATGTGTGATAACAGTCCTCTTGGGATGATCAAACCCAAATATCAGTATGGGGATCTCACATATGACACTGAATTAATGGATATTCATCAAGACTATACATTCAATTTCCTTCACAGATTGTTCTAAATCTAGTTCCACATGGTAGTAACTTAAATAGTCCATCAATTTTTTAAATACCCCAACAATGGATTTTTTTAAATACTAAAAGGAGAAAACTCGCAATTAGAGACTTTTCAATCCACATATGCTAATGTAGTTTTATTGAAAATGGGTGGAAAAGAACCAATGTATGATGATGATGTATAGGTTTCATAACCCAAGGGCTTGGGGAAATCACCTTTAAATCCCTAGAGTATGCTTGATAGTGACTATGTGATCCCAATATATATATTTGAGATAATAGACCTAGTCCCAAAAGTTCAAGACCATTCGGTGTCCAGTAATAGTGTAAAAGAAAACCAACTCCAGTATCTCTCTATAGTGACTCTGAAAATATTGTATGGTAATTTTTTTCTTCTAATGGCCTATATCAAGTCAACAACAATATATATTCCCATTGATTTTTGACTCGATCTAAAATTGAATTCATAAGCACAGAGGTGGAAAAATAAGAGGATGACCTTAAGAAATCCCCTCTCATATTCAAGGAGGTTTTCTCCACCACCATTGCTGAGATCATGCAGGTGTATCTAGGAAGATAAGAAGATCCATGACCTTTAGTGAATATCTATTCATTTACCCTTGACATTTATTCTAGCGATGTACATCTCATTCCGAATATGACACAGTTGTGTCTTCTCCTATAACAACATGTACACAGCCGAATGGAATCTGAATTTGGATATGCACCATCTTTCCTCAACTGATGACCATAGTGGCTTCAAGATGGTATTCAGGAATAAGTATCCCTCTTATGGTACTATAGCATAGGTTGAGGTCAAAAAAATTATTAAAAATTACATTTTACAAGAAGTGAAATACCGTGGATGGCATGCCAATATCATTCCCATCAAGAAAAATAAATGGTGGATTAAGTTCATCAATGATTTTACAGACCATAATGACTATTTCTCGAAGGACGATTAACCATTATAAATAATTGTACTCTTGATCAATTAAATAGTTGGCCTCCATTAACATTAAGTCATGGATTGGATTTGAGGGTAAAATCAGATAAACACAGCCCCTATAGATGAAGAAGTCACCATCTTCAGATCACGCCAAGGGATATTTTTTCTATCAGGTTACACCCTTTGTCTTAAAAACACCAACAATACTTGTCAACTCATCATCAATCATATCCTTAATACCCACTTGGTATGAATAGTGGAATGTTACATCAACAACCTAGTTACCAAATCCCAAAAGTGAGGTGATCACCTCATGGTTCGTCAAATAGTTTTTAACAAGATGAAACAAGATTGTATAAGGATAAATTCACAAAATTCTATTTTTGGATAACATAATGAATGATCATTGGCTTAATAGTATGCAAAAAAGGCATCAAGGTCAAAACAGAGAAGAATAATGATATTTCAACAATTTCAAACCCCATAAATCTCAAAGAATAGAGGGGACTCCAGTTGTACCTCCCTTACATTGTTCATTGCATATCCAATTGGACATAAAATATATTCCTTTCACCAAGCTAAAGAAGATGGGAATAACCTATCAATGGGATGGGGACTTCCAATTAGCCTTTGAATGTATCAAGTATTACCTTTTTCAACCACCTGTCCTAATGCCACAAATGGAAGGAAATCCACTCATATTATATGTGGCCACCCTGGAATTCCCACTTATTACCCTCCTTACAGAGACGAATGATGTGGGGGTGGGAAAAGTATCTACTACCTCATAAAAAAAATTCTATATATAGAGACCTGATACACGGATGACTATTAGAAAGGCCTCACACTCATCATTTTAGTGAGAAATAAATGAAATTACTTACAATATCATGATGTCCATTTGGTTTCTTGTACTAATACACTCATGTTTATCCGTGGACATACCATGTTTTCTAGAAATTTGGAACTATGTGTGGTCATTCTAAAATAATATGAAATCCAATTTTTGTCATGAAAAGTAGATAAAGAACAAAAATTGGATGATTTCCTCGTGGAACATACTACCCCAAAACGCACAATAGTGGACACCAAACTCACAAATGAGGATATTTTTTACCCCCATAACACTCATTAGACAAGGGAGATTATTTGGATGGAATGTACCGAATTCCTATCTGTAAAACATTGAAAATCCAAATCTAAATAAGGTTTACCTAGGGATTGTATTGGTTTGTCCAGACAAATAAATAATTCCCTACTATATTTGACTATTTGAAGGCTAGAAAAATAACGAGGTACAATACCATACCCTCGCCAATGGGTTCGAACTGGAACCACAACTACAAATAGCCTACCTAAATTTGAAAGGGGATTCAGAATTAGTGTAAAGAATATGAATGGATAAAATGTCATAAAAATTGAGGAATTGTACCCAATTAATGGATAAAATTTTGGAATAATGGATGAATTATATTTTTATACCACATTGCATCATGCCCCCTGACAAAACAATGCTCACAATGATTCATTTTCTAATTTATCCATAGTAATGGTAGAATATAGTTAGGATGAATCAACATTTGGTATCACACACCAATTATTTGTGTCATAGATCACCATATGTAATATGGAAGAAATCAATCAAGTCATCCACGACCCAAATAATGATGAAATGATATCCACCCCCATATAAATGTATAACATTATTGGTTATCTACAAAATGGGACTCTATTGACTGTCCAAGTTAGAAGGGAATAAATTTGGAGTCCATCCATTAATAATACATTTTGTTATCGTCCAAATGATAAAAAGAGCTCAAAAAGGGAGGCTTTGACCAAATAATCCGTAGATGAATGGCTGAAAGAGATATTCCTGCCATCAAGGATGAATTCCATGTGTTATCCTACAATGGTCATTAGTCTATGACAATGAAATCCTAGAAAATAAAAAATATCAGTTACTACTGGTAAAATATAATATAGGACTATGTGGAATTCACCATAAAATTTCATGCAGTCAAGATCCATGAAAACTTCATCCACCAACCCCTATAAATTCTATATACAACTAAATATTACGAGACATTTTCCATATGGGGATAGGATATTGGAAGTCATATCCCCTAGCCATAGCTAAGAAGTTCATGTAAATCTGTAATGCTACCGAATTACTCTATAAATGTGTAGAGAAAATACCCCTCAAGGATTTTGGGATGAATAATATCATAAACCTTTTAAATTACCATATCTTAACCATGTTTTGGGTTCCTCAATATATATTAATGGAATACTACACCACATTAATTTAGACAAAGATGATGAAATATTACCAGTAGTACAACATAGATTCCACTAACTTATCAAAATATCATGCAGTATAAAATGTATAACTAGATGCCTCTAATAAGACTATGTAAAATATACTCTAGAAAATGTTGAATAATGAAATTAATTCTTGTTCAAAAAAGCTCCTCCATTTTTTTTGGGCCTATTGTACCACCACACACAATACTTCACAAGAAACATCATAAACATTAGGGTATAGGACTAGGGAAGTATTCCCAAAGAAGCCTAGTTTCCCTAACATTGAATATCCATTTGTGGAAAACACGTAGATGATGAGAAATCGAAGCTATATCATCATGAGCTATAGTGGATTAGTGGGAATAAGTTGTCTACTTTTCAAAACCATGAATTACAACTGAATTGGATCGCACATGACATCAATGAAAAAATCATCATTGGTTCTTACCTATTTGGTGAATAGGTGTTGCATCTCAAATCCCAAATAATTCTAGAAATGAATCCTTTAATGTTATAACCTAGAAGAGAAGGGTCTTATACTATACATAAGGTCTATCATAGTGGAGCCTACTCATTGGAAAAAAATGAATGGTTAGTGTTTCAAAACCCCTACCAATGATATGATTCTGAAGAAATACTTTTCATCACTATCATCATGTTCTTACAATCCTATTAAGAAGACTATAAATTGTATAGAATCCCACATCATGACTGCATGATGTTAAATTGTATAGAGATCATCCTGATCATAAGAAGGAAAATTGTTTGAAAGAAGTCCATGATACAATTGTAAGTCCCCATCCTTAAACATTACATTATATTAAATTAAGTTAATAAGTCACATTGAAGATATTTTTTGGATTAGATATTTAGATAATTCGTTCATAACCTATAAATGACAACTTGAATATTGGAAGGATAAACTTATACTCACAATCAATTATTTTTATAATATAAAAACTCTTTAAAAAATAAATGTCAATTTTTTTATTTAAGTAGAATGACTTTTCCATGATCCCATCCTTGACCCTATTCCACTTTATGTTCTCTGAAAAACATTTCAAAAATTTATATGATCATAAAATTCTCAGTAAGTGATACAAAAAGAAGTAAAACTATTGGTTTTCAAAAACAACATGTAAACCATGAATACATTATCATAAAATAAATATTTTCACCTTAAAGAAGTAAAAAAACACCTAACAGAATATGAGATCATTACATACCATTTTTTCACCTAAATATTATCATAAATCCCATAGAAAGCCACATATATCACATAAAGGTAACTTTGGAAAAAACAATTGAAATGGAATAACCATATGGTTGACTTCCACACATATCCCTAAATGGAATTTCCATACAACCAACTTCAATACCCAATGCATTGGAGGATATATTGTAACCACTCATCCTTGGTTTAACACGAAACCACACATCATTTGGTTTATCTCATTACAACCCATCATTGGTTTATCACGTAACCACCTATAAAATGTCCAAGTAACATTATATAATCATAACACATAAAATAATGAAAATATCAACATTTCAGTAATAGAAATTCATTTGAAATTACATAAAATAATTTCAAGATATTAAATTACTCAATCCATTTCAAAAACAATTTTAAATACCAAAACAATGAAAATTTTAATAAGGGATATTTATCCTCTAAAAACATGAAGGAATAAAAAGGAGTCCAAATAACGATTACATCGTCATATAGGTCATTGTTGCTTCATAAGTTAAAAACAATGATTTTTTCCTTTAGTAAAATTATTCTAATGAAACAGATTACCTTTGAATGAAGGTAAATGTTAAATCAGTTGAGTATTAACCCTATAAAATGAGGTGTATATTATCAAAATATTCCATAATGATAGGATATTAAGACTTATTCCCTTAAAGATATTGATTTGTAAATAAAATAGATCAATTGTGTATATTCGCCATAAGTACACATAAAGATAGAATAAATACAAGATAGAAAATAAAATGTTTTTTTCAAAAATAGTCATATCACAACATATCAAATAAGAATAAGATCATCCCAAATAATGGAAATTGGTTTAAGATGTTCCATAACAAAAATTCGGCATCCAATGAGCGTCACTTTAAAATTTAGAAAATGAGTTCATGGGAGATAAAATGGTCTCTCTTAACATGGACATAATATTTACAGAACAAAAAATATAAAAGAACTTATAACAACATATGAAAATGTAAATTAAAATAAATAACATAAAATAATTATTTTACTAAAAATTGAGGGTGAAAGGTTCCGAATAATTGAGTCTGAATCGTCACGTATGTTTCTTTTTCTCCCAGAATAATAAACTCAAGTTAATTTATAATTTCTTTATAAAATTCCTCAATTTTATTATTACTTTTATATCACTTATTATATTTCTTTAAAAATCATATATTTATTCGTATTTATATCTGTCTTTTTGTTGATGATTGCTACATGAGTCAGAAATGAACTTGTTATAATTATATGTTGTCCATGTGGTCCGAATAATATTCTCTCCATATTGATATTCATTATTTAGATATAATTTATATCATATATATCAAGTATATATGTATTTTAATATTCCATATTTTTTGGATATACTAAATGAATTGAACTATTCATGGAGACGGTAAATCGTACGTACACATTAAAACTCATTTCATTTATTTTTCATATTTAATGGAATGAAAAAATAATAATACATAGATATATTATAAATCCATTATAATATATAGTTATAATTTTTTACATAATTTTATTTATTAAATCCTTTATATGTTCTATGTACAACATGAACGATTCATATAACTTTGAGAGGGAGTAGTCTGCACGTCCTCAAATGAAATTTTCGTATATATAGGATGTGAAAAGCATAATGGTATATTATAAATTGAAATTCCTGAAGCATAGAGATAAAATAAATATAGTAAATTTCATATAAAAATATAGTTCTATAATAATATCCACCATGAGAGGTGGTAGGAGAAAATTGAAAAATCATCATTTCATGAAGCATTAGTTTTTCGACCATAGAAACAGTATGATCTATACCCATTAGACGAAGGTGCATGTAAGTGTAGATTGGATACTTCTCAAAACAAAATCATAGTATATTGAGGATACTGGTGTTTTTATTTATATAAATAATAATAAGATCATAGTAAGTGGATTAGGAAAAATAATTTAAAGGACCTTGAGAGAAGACATTACCTCAAATCGGGTAATTTCTTATGATTTGAGCCAAATGGATTTCCGGAATTGCCTTCTCCCATGGGTAAGGAATCTAGGATAAAGAGAGGGATGTTGATAGATTACTAGAGTAGATATTGAACGATCAAATGGGATTGAGATATGTGAGTAATGGGTTTGATGTGGTGTCCTTTTATAAGAGGGAGGAGCGGCACATTAGGAATGTATAGAAATATTATTTTATTATTAATTTTTTTTCGAATTATAATAAAAAAGTGTTATATTTAGAATCTATGATGTGGATGGATCTAAATGTTTTATCCAATAAGTTTTTGAAAAGTATTTCTTAAAAACATAACCTTTTAATTTAGCTTTAACCCTTAGTTAGCTAATTTCACTATTACCATGTCTTCATTTATATTCATACTCTATGGTTAATATAGTTACCATAAAATTCCAATAGCACCTCAAGTGGTTCATTAATGAAATTTAAAACATTATCTATTTAATTATGAATAATATTGTATTTTTAGGACTATTATATCATTTAATAAAATATTAATTTATTTAAAAACTCATTTTTGTAAATTTTATTATTATTCATATCATGAATTTTCTCAAAATCCATAACAACATTATTAATTTGAAAAAACATCATCAATTAAAATATAAAAATTCAAACGCATCCATAAAATTATTGGAGGGAATAAAAAGTTTTCAAATAAATATATTTTAATATTTATAGGCTCATTTTTTTTAAATCTTACATTAATAATGTAATCACTACATCACTATTCTATCATAAATAAATTTATTTATTTCATGTCTAAAAATTATATATAAAATACCATGATATATGAAATCTTTTTACCTTTATAAAAAATATATATAGTTGAAGAAATGATTAATATAACCCAATAAAAAAATTTAGTAGAAGATATATGTTTAGGTTATATTTTCCTTCATAATAGATTAAATGTAATTAAATGTCATTTTCACAAACAAGTGGCTCCATGGGGTCCTAAAATCGACCCAACGATGACCATGGTTGGAAATGTCTCATCCAATAGTTTTAGTACATGTGTTAGGGTAATTTAATATTATTACAATATTATTTTTTACCCTTATTTTCCAGATTTACCCTTTTACTATGGTAAATAAAATATTTACTGAAGTTACTATTCATATTGTCGAAAAATGAATGTCAAATATTTAACCAATTTGGACCTCCTGATTAAAAATATTGAATCCATTTTTCAAAATTCAAAACACATATGTTGCATAAATTAATTTAGTATTACTTCCTATTATCAAAACCAAAAAATGTGTTTTTAAGAAGTACAAACTATCAAAAGATTGACATGTGTTTATATCAAATTTCAAAGCTTAATTACTTAAAATGATGAAAAATAGATTAAATGATAAAAATATAATCTAATTACACTTTAAAACAAATTAAAAGGACAATATAATCATATAAATAAATTAGACGAAAAGGCAGTTTTCACTTAAAATGCATTATTTTTTACTATTCATTATAAAATGTACATTTTTGGAATAATACAAAATATTTAACCAAAGTAAATTTTGATGTCACTAATCTAAATAATATGTATAATTTGTCAAATAAAACATGTAAAACTGACTAAAAGTAGATTTAAAAAGGGTTCTCTATCAAAAACTGATAAAATTTCATTTTAAGACAAATACTTATTTTATCCAAAAAAATTATTTTATCCTTATATCGTATCTAAAAATCATATAAGATAAATTTAAAACATTACATTGAATATATATCATATATTGTAAATTAAATAAAAATCTATAATGAGTGATATGAAAACACAATTATTCTCTTTTAAA
Organism: Viscum album; assembly: GCA_963277665.1. NCBI lineage: Eukaryota > Viridiplantae > Streptophyta > Magnoliopsida > Santalales > Viscaceae > Viscum > Viscum album. The sequence goes on along the minus strand of OY728164.1, from coordinate 122,529,640 downwards.
TAGGATTTCATAAAAACACGTCCCTTATTTTCAATTGGTTTTTTATTTCCATTTCTAATAAAATTGGAAATCAATGAATCATAATTTAAATAGGTAAAAACCATATTGCAAAATGTAGTTTATAATATTCATTTTTATACATTACATTCTTTAGGTGATAAATACCATTTAAAATAATAATAACAAAATTTTATTATATTTCATTGTAAATCAATGTTTTGTGCAATATAAGATTTCAGAGAATCCCATTGTTGCGTGTCAAGTATGATATCATAAAAAATAATTATTTTTAACATAAAATTAATTTTTATTCATAATTATTAATATAAATTAAAAATTATTATTTTATAAATACCTGGGTCATTACATGCTTTCCCCTTATGGTAATTGTGTCCTCACAATTTTAAAATTGGGCTCATAAACATCATTGAAAGTCCAAAATTGGAAAAAGTTTCAATAAAACTATCACTTTAAAAGAAAGAAATTTAAGTACAATGGTCACCTGAGATAACCCATACTAAGATTACATGTAGGAAAACATGAATATGGAAGAGAAACTAACCATCATGTTCTGATGGAGAGTGATAGAAAACATGATCAAGAGAAAGTTAACAATTATAAAACCACAAACTTGTGATAGGTTAAACAATCATTGATTCCCCAGAAGGAAAAGTAAAGCGATTTTTTGTGTGGGTTACCATTAAAAAATTTAGAGAATTTATTTATGATAGTGACTAAGAACCTAAGGAAAAATACTTACTTATCCTGTATACTTTCATACTTTACTAAATTTCTACCACAAACTCATCTTTTCTCCGTAAGATGAATATTCATGATGACATGGTCCCACCTAAACTTATTGAATCAACTTATATATAATTATATAATTAAAAAAATATGAACTACATATTTCCCCTGTATTTATACATTAACAAAAACAAATTATGTTTAGTATGAGATTAGATAATCTCCAAAGAGTATAATCCTATATAAAAAGGAATACTACACTTAATCTACAAAATTCAACAAAAAATACTTAGAGGTAAAAAAACCATTCAATACAGTATTTTATTTAAAATTATTCAATATAATATAATATAATATAGAAACCCAAAACTCAGAATAATTTAATCATATAGTCTTCCATAGTAAATCTTATTATTTATTTCCAAATAACATCAAATACCCTTAAAGTCTCATACAAAATTTTAATTAGCCAAATCACAAATTCTCTTTGAAAGGTTAATCATTTCCATCACCATATGACCACAATAAAAACATTTATTCTCCCCAAAATAAAATTCCACTATTTCTTAGTAAATGAAATCCCATGATATTATATTTTTGTTAGGAATATAGTGTTCCCTAAACGAGAGAACATCTTCCAAAATAACATTTATCAATTAATAACGAAATCATTTTCCTATACTAAGGATATTTATTTGGTAAAACATAAGTTACCAAAATCAAATTATTCTTAATAAATAACATCATTTAACTAAAAATAATTTTTCATACTTATCATGGACATCACGTTGTCCAGTGGCAGGTGCTAAATCCCTATCGGACTTTGGTTGTGGGTTTGATCCCTACATCTTTGTCTTATGCGATGGGTTCTCACATAGTCTGCATTTAGTCCATTTTTAAAAACAGTATAATTATAATAACTTTAACAAAAAGAGATAAAAACCCTAAAAATATCCATAACAAGTTTTAATATCAAATACTATTTCATAACTCACATTTTGCATCCCAAAAACTAATAACTCGTAATTGCCTCAAAAACAAAAGATCACAGGAAACATTAATTTTATCCATTTGTCCACACCAAAAAAGATATTTCATTATTAGATAACACTATCACATATGATAATTCAGGGTTATACATACTAGAAAAAGTATCCCATAGTAATCCTATCATTAATAAATTTAAAAATATCATCATCCATAGATCCAACATAACTATTCAATTCATAAACATCTAAATCATCAAAAATTCTCCATGAACCTTTCTCCATTTTTTCTATCATATTATTTTATAAATAATTCCTAAAAACAAAATCATGCATAATTTCCTACGATTTCAATAATTTCAAAACATTAGCTAAGAAATAATCCATACAATTCATAGGCCATTTTTAGTTTCCTCATATTCAATTGGAATGGGATTAATAATTTGTAAACATATATTTGTATGGTCTTACTGATCCCATTATAGGACCTTCTTCTTAGGAAATATATTTTTATAATGAATGTTCAAACAACATTTAAAACATTCAATTGATCCCTCGAAAAGAGCTTCATTACCTTTCCTAGAGTCATTTGGACGCTTCCTTTTTCTATACTAGGTTCTTTCTTTTTGACATTCATTGCCACATCTATAACATCATCCCATCCCGTTAAATAATTTTCCTAGGTTTTTCATTCCACACCGTTGAGACATAGGTTTTTGAATATATTTACCTTTATGATTATTACCTAAAATTATGTAGTGATTTTTTTATCGCATACACGGTGCCTTACCATGTTTCTGGAGGTCAATCATAAATCCAGATAGATGGTAGATAATAACCGCAAGAGTTCTCATTACATCTCCAATTTCATTTGGTTGCTTATTCAGAAAACTGTTACAGTTTTCTCCACATCCATTGTTACTTTTGTGCATTCTAGATCAAGACATTTACTTAAACTAAAAAGGTCACTATGAGTATATCGATAAAATCCTCATATATTATCTTATTAGGAGGGAAAACACTAGTAAGTACTTATTAATGTTATCTTACACTTTTTTGATCTATCTAAATTAACTATGACTCTTTTTAATTTTCTAACCATTATGGTTGTGTCACATTGGCTTAAATAACACCCTAACCTCTAATTTTATCTTAACCAACATATGATACCAATTGTAAGGCCCCATGCATAAATATTACGTACTATTGAATTAATTAAATAATTCATATTGATGAAATTTTCTGGGTTAGAGCTCTAGATAAATAGGTAATAACTAATAGATTTCAATTTGAATATTACAAATGATCACTTTTACTCACTATAAATTATTTTCATTATGTAAAAACTCTTTACAAAATACATGTCTAGTTCAATGATTTAAATTGAATGACTTTTCCATGACCCCATCCTTGAACCTAATCTAATTTAATTCCTATGAAAAACATTTCCAAAACATTGGATGAGTATAAAAATATCAATAATAGATATGTAAATAGGAAAACCTATTAGTTTTTCAAAACAACATGGAAAACATGAATACTTTATCATAATGTTATACTTTTCACTTAAATGCTGTGGAAAAACCACTTCACTAAATATATTATCATTTCTAACCCTTTTTATAACGAAAATATTTGCCTAAATCCTATAGAAAGCAACATATAGCATATAATGTTTACTTGGGAAATAAAAATAATGAATTGGAATAACCATAGGGTCCACTTCCACACATATCACTAAATGAAATAGCCATACGTCTGAATACCATACCTAATCAATTGGAGTTTATAATGTAACCACCCATTCATAGTTTATCACGGAACGACCCATTATTTGGTTTATCACGTAACCACCCATAATTGGTTTACCACGTAACCACATGTCAAATGTCTAAGTATCATTATATAATCATAACACATAGAATATTGAGAATACAAAAATTTCACTAACAAAAATCATTTGTAATCACATGAAATCAATTCAAGATATTGAAATAATCATTCCATTTAAAAAACAATTTTTAATACCAAAACAAACAAAAATGTAATAAGGGGTTTTTATCCTCTTAAAACATTAAGGCATACAAGGGAAGCTGAATAATGATTAAAATAGTTGAGAGGTCATTATTGCTACATATGTTAAAACCATTCTTTTTTCATTTAGTAAATCTATTATTAGATAAAATATTTTATTTGAATGAAGGTAAAATACAAAGGGGTTTATTATGAACCATGTAAAAGGAGGTGTATATTATCAAAATATTCCCCAATGAAATATGATTTAGATGGAGTCACTTACAATGATCATTTTGTAAATAAAATAGATCGATTATGTGTATTCATTATAAGTATACATACAAAAAGAATAAATAGAAGATATAGCATCAAAATTTATTTCTCACATAACCATAGCATGACATATTAATTAAGTATAATATCATCTGAAAGAATGAAAATTGGGTTAAGAAATTCCCTTACAAAAATTCGGCTGCCTAACGGTGTCACTTTAAAATCAAAAAATAAGTTTATGGAAGATAAATGGGTCTCTCATAACATGGACATAAAATATAGAGAAATTAATATATATAAAAACATATCCCAATATAAGAAAATGTAAATTAAATGAAAGAACATAAAATATGTCTTTTACTAAAAGAGGAGGGTGAAAGGTTCCCTTACATTGAGTCTGAATCATCACGTTTGTTCCTTGTTCATCCAGAATAATTAACTTATGTAAATTTATATTTTCTTCAGAACCATTTTCAAGTTTATTATTCCTTTTATATCACTTATTACCTTGCTATAACAATCATACAATTATTCATGCTCATATCAGTCATTTTGTCGATGCTCAATACTTGAGTCAAAAACGAACTTGTTATAACTAGAAATTGTCCCTCTGGTAAAATGTAAATTATCTCTTTATATAATATATATCATATATATCCAGTATATATGTATTTATAATAGTCTATAAAATTTGGATATAAGAAATGAAATGCACAGTTCATGGAGACGGAACGTTGTACATACGCATGAACACACCTTTCATTTCAATTTCATATTTAAAGGAATGATAAATAAATGATAAATAGATATATTTTAACTCCAGTATAATATATATGTTATATATGTTACATAAGTTGATTATTTAAATTTTTTATATGTTCCATGTATATCAAGAACAAGTCATATCACATTGATGGGAGGTAGTCCAGACCTCATCAAATGAAATTATCATATTTATACAACATTAAATCCATAAACTAATATTATATATGAAATTAAAGATGCATTAAGATAAAATAAATTTCATATATATCATATATAATTACAGTTACATCATAATGGACACCATGATAGGAGGTAGGATAAGATTGAAAAATCATCGTTTCGTGATGCAGTAGTTCGTCGTCCACAGAATAAATATGTTCTATACCCATTAGATGGAGGTGTGTGTATGTGTAGTTTGAATCCATCACATAAAAACAACCTAGAATGTTGAGGATACTGGTTTTGTTTTGTATAAAATGAATATGAAGTGCATAGGGTGTGGGGAAGGAAAAATAATGGAATGGAACTTTGGAAAAGACATTATCTCAAATTGGGTAAATTATTTTGATTTGAGCCAAAGAGAATTGTTGAATTGCCATCTGCCTATGGTAAGGCATAAAAAATGAATATAGATAAGTTGGGAGATTGTTTTAGTATACATTTAATGAGGCAAAGGTCTTGATAGGTGTGAGTAATGAGTATGATGTGGTGTCTCATTATAAGAGGGAGAGGGGCACATTATGAATGATTTGAAATATTATTTTACTATTAATTGATTTTCGAAGTCTAATTACACCAAAGTGATATATTTAGAATATCCTATGAGTATGGTTAGAAATATTCTCCACCAATAGTTTTTAGAAAAGTTTTGGTTTCAAATTTAACCCTTAGGTAACAAATTTAACTATTACCATGTCCTATAGTATATTTATACAATATAGATAATATAGTTACCATAAGAAGATAATGTAACCTCAAGTAAATCATTAATGACATTTACAAAATTATATAAGTAATTTGGATGAATATTAGTTTTTTATGACTTTTATATCATTTAATAAAGTATTAGTTGATTTATAAACTCATTTAAGCCAAATTTTATACTATCATGTCTTTTTTTAAATCCATAACATACAGATTATTGAAAAAAAAACTTCTTTAATTCAAATATAACAAGTCATACGCATCCATTAAATTTGTGGATGTGAAAAAAGTTTCAATATAAATAAAGTTTAAAATTTATAATCTCTTTTATTTAAATCATTCATTAATAAGGTATTCGCTACATCACCAATTTGTCATAAATAAATTTATTTATATAATGTATAAAAAATATAAATATAATACCATGATTTAGGAAACTTTTTTAGATTTATAATGACTATTTATAGTGGAAAATATCATTTATATAATCCATTGTAAAATTTTGTTTTCTAAAAGATACATGTTTAGATTGTATTTTCCTTAACATTATATTAAAAGTAATTAAATATCATTTTCACACACATGTGGATCCATGGGATCATAAAATTGAGCCATGGATTCCCATGTTCAGATATATCTCATCCAATAGGGTTTGGACATGTTTTATAGTAATTTATGTTTATCATAATATTATTTTTAACCCTTATTTACCAATTTTACCATTTAACCATGGTAAATAAAATATTTACTAAAATTAGTATTCATAATGCATAAAAATAAAAGGTACAAATTTAAATTTTTTTGACATTCTGATTCAAAATCTGGAACCCCTCTTTCAAAATTCATAACAAAGAAATTTCAGAAATTAATTTAAAATTAATTCCTGCTGTCAAACAAAAAAGATTGTTTTTAAGACGTAAAAATTAAAAAATGATTAACATGTGCTTATGTCCAATTTCAATGTGATAATAATTAAAATGAAAAAATTTGGATTAAATTATAAAAATATAATCTGATTAAACATTAAACCCAATTTAACATAAAATTTAATCATATAAATAAACTAGGTGAAAAGACAGTTTTGACACAGAATGCAGTATTTTTCACTATTCATTAAAAAAATAAACATTATTAGAAAAATACCAAAAATATATCCTATGTAAATTTTTATGTCTATATTCTAAATAAAATGTTTATATTTTCAAATGGAATATGTAAAATTGACAAAAACTAGATTTAAAAAGGCTTCTCCAACAAAAGGCGGTAAAATTTCTTTTTTTTAAAAAACACATATTTTATCCAATAAAATGAATTTATTATTATATCATATATAGAAAACACATAAGAAGAATTTTAAAAATTATATTGAATATATATCATATATTTTTTATTAAATAAAAATCCAAAATGAGTGAAATGAAAACACAATTATTCACTTATAAATAGGTTTTCATAAAAACACATCACTTATATTCAATTATTTTTTAATTTCCATTTCTAATAAATATAGTAATCAATGAATCATCATTTAAACATGTGAAAACCATATTTCTAAATTAATTGGATACTATTAATTCTTGTCATTCCATTGGCTAGGCGTTAATTACCATTTAGAATAATAATAATGTTATTGTATTATTTTTCAGTATAACTCATTATTGGGGTAATATAAGATTTCAAAGAAGCCAGTTGTTCTGTGATTAGTATGCTATAAGAAAAAGAGTCCCCTTTAACTTAAAATTAATATCTTATTCATAGTTATTAATTGAAATAAAAAATTATTGTTCTATAAATACTTGTGTCATTACAACAATATTTTAAACTATATAGAATTTTACATCTTGACCACACGAAATTAATTTTTTAGAGATCATCCTCACTACATAACATTATGAAAACAAGGAATATGTCTTCAACGTATGACATTTTACTACCTGGGAATCGCCATCTTACAAAAACTCATTGCACATGATAGATTAGTGAAAAAGAAATATGAAATTCCCCTATTCCTTTTTTAGAGTAGTTTCCACATCTGGAATTACTTCATATATGAATTGTGTGTGGATTGATTCCTTCCATTTCATTATACATAGTTATGGAAAGTACCCTAGTATTGGGACCAGCTACAATATTTCCTTCTTCCCATGTCAGCTGACTATTTTCCTTACCACATGATATTAAAATGCAAGACATATTTCCTTAAAAAATGATGTAAATATAAATGGATCCCCAATGTCCATATTCATTCATGTTAGATGACCTTAATCAATACCATAATATGTTAAACTACAAGGTTGATGTCCTCTACTCATGAAACATAACTTATTAGTTTCCAAGAACTATGTGTGTCTTCATTCGTGTCATCATGATATGTGTTGTGACACCCAAACCTCCATTATTGGGTCATTATGAAACATCCATCCTATTTCAATTTGATTCACCCATGTCCTTGCCACAAGATATTAAATAGCATGGATGATGTCCTTGATTATTGACATTAAAAATCAAGAGTTTCTAAAACTATGTATAGGTTGATTCTCATTCCAATATGATACATAGTGATTAATTGATCTTATATCATGGCCCATCCACTACATGATAAAAATTATCCCATCTAATAATTAATCACATATGTATGGTAAGTGAAACCCTGACCAATAATTGTTTCTCACACTGACCATATCTCATGATTGATTAGAAATTTACTTAAATGATTCCCTGCATAGACAAGTCATATAAGATAAATTCCTCCCTATATGATGTTAAACAACATGGTTTATGTCCCTTGCATGAAGTAAAAAGACACATTCCTGTAAACCTCACCTAAGAGGACTACTATTGTTGATTTTAATATCCATGAAGTCACTGTGGGGGGAACTGTCCATCTATGGTTGTTCTAGATCATCCCTAGTATGAGTGTATCATATCATTACTTATGACCTGATAACCTCAATCTGTGATTTACAACATTTTCATATCCCACTTTCAAGGATGTTGGAGTACTCTTGAACCAAGGTATCCTAATTGGGAACAAGTGTAACATTCCCCACGTATTAGGTTTATATGCATCATTATCGTAAACTACATTCACTTCCATACAATCTATATTAACTTACAATATATCTTTTGATGGTCCAAAATTCAAGACATTAAACTAATAGTAGAAGAGACACAAAAAATGTAAGCTTAAATTTTTGAAAAGGCCGACCAAATAAAATTTCAAGTCTTCACTGTCAAAACTTTTCATGTTCAGAGCGTAGGAAAAAATAGGTCACAATAAAATAAGGCTTAAAGTTCATAGGGAAAACATTTTAGCCATATTTAATTCCCATCTATTCTCATTGGACCCCTTATCCTAGAAAAAAGTTAAAGTAATGAATTTTCATATCTCCTAGTAGTGTTAATATTTTATCTATGTGGTGACACAACTTTTAGGGTCATAAAAACATTCATGGTTATTACACATTCCACAAATAATACATCACAATTTTAGTTCCTCAAAAAACCATTAACCTTTTTTGGCCCTTGTAAAATGTTACTCATCTTCACGGGACCCTATTTTGACTACACATGTATGACTATGGATCCTAAATATGCACCTATGGTTATCAATCAAAATTTTCACTCTAAAAAAAGGGAATTTTCATCCCCCTAATCCCTGACATCACTAAAGTAGAACTCATATTCTTAGTGTGTTATAGACTATTCGGGCTATAATTTCCACATATCATCATCATAACCCAAGCACTTTGGACCAGGATTTGGAGTCTCCATGACAAGACTATCTAAGAAAATTTAACATACATGGTGTTATTTCATTGTGGTTTGTAACCATTCTCAAAGAAGGAATAATAGAATCCATTATTGAACCTTTTGATGGCACCTTCCTCAAGAATCGCACCCACATGGCATAGGGCCTAAGCTTCATAATTTTAGAGCTAAACGAGCCTAGGGTTCCTAAACCCTTTCATGGATAGCTTTCCGTACATCAACATGTAGACCCTAAATTATTCATAAATGGTCCATAGCACTTAGAAAACTATGGGGAAATATTTGTTTGACCATGATATTGATGCATTAGGGATTTTACATACAAATCAATATAATCTCCTCATTATTAAAAAATAACCCTAGTCCTTGGGTGACCTAGAAAAACCATGGGAGAACCTACCACCATAGGGTGTTTTGGTTCATTCATGGTACATATTTCCCATCCCATACTCACTGACTCAAATGGTTGGTTATGAATTACATCATCAACATTCTATCAATACAGTTGTGTATGAAATCCCTAGTTTTTCAACCTCATCCTTTATTACCCCATTTATATTCTATAGCCCTTGTAAAAGAGTGGATATACATTTTTTGACAATTCTATCAATGATTAAGGGCATTAACATAACAATAAAATTTATCATCTCCTTGTAGGATGGTACTACAATCCTCAACAGCCCTGAAAACATTACGATATAACACAAAACATTTGGGTTTTTTGGGTTATCCGAAGAATTTCTACCTCGTATTTTATATTCAACAAGAGAAGGTTTTACCTAAAAGACCATAATTTACAATGATAGTTAGTCTATGATAAAATACCTTACATCATAAAAATAGTACATCCATGCTAAAAGACACTAAAGTAATACTATAGAATGTAGGATATAATAGATCATAGACTACAATAATAGAATTTATAAGCTAAAAGAACATAAAATAAATCAAAAAATTGATTAATTTTGGATGAATATAAAATAAATATTGTTTTTTATGCCCAAAATATTAACTTAGTAGAAAACCATGCAATGCTCTCTAATCCTATTATATTTGGACAAAGAAATATCACTCTCCCTATGAGTTATATATTCTACCAAAATTATCCTTTTATAAATCAAGTCAACTTAAGATTGATGAAAGGAATATATCAATAGAGAATCTCATTTCAGTGGACATTCATGAGAATTTATCATGATTAATCTTTTATAATTAAAAGATTCAGCTCAAGGCATTCACATTATAATTACATTATACAAAGGATTAGAATCGTTGAAGATCCATGCCATATATGATCAGTGATATGTCATGCACGTCGTGAATAATATATAATAGAATAAAACAAATAATTTCCAGTAGATCGATTAATTGATAGAATATAGAAGATTCAATCGTCACAAATTAGAGTCTCTCCCATGAAAATATGAGTGAAAGAATGTTAAAAAATCACAATTACATGAAATCATGTGCTTATATGGGTCTTTGAGTTCCAGAATCCTCTTCCCTATGGATGTGACTAATTGTAGTAGATGATTAACAAAATTAGTTTTTACATACATAACCTACTGTATCTACTCTTCCTAGAAAATGGGTTCAAGCCTCTCCTTCTCTATCGAGTAAATAGACACATGTTGGACCATCACCATCATCAATAATTTATTTATAAAATTCTAATAATGGGGTAATTATTCTTAAAGGAAACTAATTATAGACTAGAGATGGTAAATCTCAGCCTTCCCATCACTAAAAACATACCAGTATGGTTCCACGACTACTTCATGAATAGAAGTTTTATTTAAATCCTATTCCCATTTTATCTTCACTTAATAGGAAGCCACAAAAGATACCAACCTCGATTCAAGAGCCCTTTTCTTCTCACTTATATTGATAAACTCCCTCATCCTGGAAAGAAAGTAGTTATAGTAAAAAACCCAATAAAATGGGATATAAAAATAAATAAAAGATGACCCAAGCAGTCTTCTTTCTCTTCTAGAACGGCCTCTAAAACCAATGTCTAGAACTCCCTCCACATTTTTCATTGCAACAACATGTAAAACAATGTTTATGAAAATCATTAATCTAATAAAATCATTTGAATAAAAATATATTTCCAGACTAGTTGTATTATATATTTAGTCGTGATAATTTTATTTGATGATTTATGAAGTGATTTGGCCTCTATATTTGTAGACCCAATCGGAAGAACCCCTAAGAGAGTAGGGACTAGATCCTTTGATATTAGGGGAGAATAAATTGCAAAAAAACATTGGCTATTTTCATAAAAAGGATAAATCTTATGGTATCACCATGTAACCAGTGAATATGATCGATTTTAGAAACATTAATTTCTCAATTGCATCGTTATCATTATCCACTTCCCCAACTCCACCGTCTAGTCAAGAGGTTACACCATCTTACAATTAGATGATCAGTTTATCCTTTTGTGCTTTTCCCAATGACTTTATTATCTCTCCACCCTTGTGGGATGCAGAAAATATATAAGGTCAGGTGACATGAAACGAATTAAAAAAAAGTGTCCAGTTTTTTATGAAGTATTCAACATTTCCAAAACACACCTCCATAAAGGCCAATTTATTGGGAAAATAGCTACATGTATTGGTATCCTCCAAATTTATTTTGTCAAATTTTGTGAATAATAAATAATCGGTAGAAGGAAATGAGAGCGACATAGTCAGTACCTCTTAAACCTTCTATTATTGAAGGATTGGGACTGACATTGAAGGGTCTTCTAATGAAATTGAATGCCTAGATGATTCAGATATATGATCTTCTCAGCAGTATTAGTGGGGACCTGTACATTTTTGACAAATCAAGATGTGTTTCCATGATAATACTAAAGAATAAAATTGTAATATTCAACAATTATTTGGTTGTTCTAGTGAACTGGACTCCGACAATTTGGTGCACATCCTTTTTTCCCTTCCCTTCTAGGGAAAATATATATTGGGTGAGGATGCTAAAGAATTTTCTCTAGATTTTAAAATCACTACCCTCATTTGGGTTAGTCAACCAGGGGATCCCCCATCTTTACCCCCCCCCCCAAGTCACTGCCATATTCATATCAAATATATGTACCACTAGAAGAATATTTGAGGTATAGTATGACTGATTTATCTTCTAATGTCACTGACTCTATCATAAAAAACATAAATGATGTTTATATATTTCTAATTAAAGAAAAAAAATTTAAACATAGAAGTATGTTCATCCTTACAACTACCTCTATAATGGGATATCCTTGTTCATATATGTCCATTTTTAACATGATCGGAACCACCCTTTGGGGATCCAAAGGATAATAGTACACCAAATCCATGAAGCTTTCCATAATTACATCAATGTCTTGAAAAAATACCTTTACCTCATAAAGTCATTCATTGAAATTGATACATATATGTGCAATAATATGATAAAAGACCTCTAAAGGTAACTCTAATTGGCACAATATACCACATGATTCATCCTATGAGTTTATAATTCTTCAAGCCATCTATTGTCATGTTGTGATAAGAAATAATTATGATAATTCAGCTTCAACCTCTTGAACTACACTCATTGGGGTCACATGAGTCGATAATTCTACAAGTAATGAAAGTAATGGTAGTTTCCTTACTTTCTCGTGGGTTACTTCTGAGACAGTTGGTCTTCTCAAATTTAGTTACTTTCCAGGCCTGGGATTTCCCTCAATAGTGAGTGGTAATTGGTATGCTTCTCTTATAAATTTTCATAATTTTTCATTAGGATATTAGTGAATAAAAACATCAACATAGTTTCAATAAAACCCAATTTTTTCATCATAGAGGTGTGGGTATAACTAGTCATAAGTGTCCACCCTAGTGAGAATCATCAAATGTTGGATATCAATCATCATATGATCCTTAAATTAGACTTAGCTGGAGTGAGTAATTATTGATTAGATACACATGAACTAGTGGATAAACTAGAATTATTTCTACCATTCATATATGAGGTTCCAATAAATATTATTGGAATAGACACACATGTGATGTGATATTATATAGTCTTGAACCTCAAGACCATCCTAAACAATATCATACATAATGCCCATTTACACCTCCCTATTGGCTCTAAATGAAAAATGTTTACAAGGGATTATAAAATACTTGACATCCTGATTCTTTATTTTAATAGTTCTTACCTCGCTAATACACTACAACAATGGTTATGCAGTGAACATTGGATATGCCCTAGATGTTCATATATTTATAGCCTCCCAGATGATCCCCAATCTAACCCCATTATACATGAAAGGGTCTTGATAACCAATATGTGTATTCTCCATTGTAAACATGGTACATAAGGTGATAGTGTTTGGATAGCATAGTTAAGGCTATCCCAATACACTACCCATAACATGGAGGTCTCCATAATGAAAGTGAAAACACTAACTCTAACATTTTACGTCATCTGTGTCAGTACCCCATCATGTACATGGTGAGAGAACTAGAAAACTTAATATCCCGAAGAACACATAGACAATTTCTGATCCCCATTGATTAAATTTACCTTCTTTTATCATTGGATAAAAAGGGCCTACTACACTATTATACTCTTTTGCAAGAAGAGTCTTCATGTTTATAACTTTTGTCTCTGAATATTATTTCTTGATGAGGTTGCTCTCCCATGTCTTCAATGGTAAGTCTTCCCCCTGAGGTGGATCCTTCGAGAGGGATCATTATGCAACCCTATTCAAATCTCAAATGAGGGAAGGATTCCTCTATGAATCATCCCTCGTAGATTATGGAAGAAACAACTCATCATATATCCCACTATATGTGGGAAAATTTCATTTCTATTCCACACCCTAGAGGTGGTGCCAAAACTCCCCATGTATGAGGTGGAAAGTGTTTATGTCTTGAGTCTAATGATTATACATGTCTGTTATCAGACCCTTATTGAAATAAAGAGATTTATTTGATAACTAGATATCCATGTTCATTCCAATATTCATCAAATCTTTAGAAACACCAAAATCAATGTATTATATCCTAATGGGCTAGCCCCAATCAATTTTGTAGCTATCCTAGTTCCAAAGTCCCAATTGGAAAATCACTAAATCTACAAACTATATGTGGACTTCCACATTTTCAGAGGTGTATATGAACTCAATAATTAGGTTCATGATGGTTTCCGTCAATGTATACGAGAATGTATGCCATTATATTCCCATATTCTTTCTATCCTTCAATGAAAAAATATCATGCCTGAGTGTTTTTTTCCTAAAGGGTGTTCTGGGTTTTCCAAACATAAGAGGACGGTATGAATGATGACTCTAATGATGGAATATTAATGTCATTGGTAAGACTAATCCCATAAATGGGTATAAAATATTAAACTGGATATCCCCCAATTGTCTCTCCCCTTATATCGAATATACTCAACTAAAATTACAAAACAACATAGTGATAGGTATCATCCACACATCATATTATAGTAGCCCAGCAATTCATCACCATAATAGCCTCTTTACATGAATTATTTTAGGAATAATGAAAAGAGTCAGAATCTAACTAATCAAACGGGATATTCATATGTCAGAAATATAAAAACAAAATAATTTCAATTGAAAGACATAATATTTTGGGGACTCATGTGAATCACATGAATCTTAAAAGTTATTGGAGATCGCATAAAGGAAACATGAATCCCTCGGCTCATGAAGATCTCAAGGATAAAATAAACCCACAGAAACATATCATAACCACATGACCCCATAGAATACTCATGATTGTGTGACCTTAACATGACCATAAGAGTTACAAAATTGTAAATGGATCATAAGAATGAGTTAGAAGATCATGTGAAACATTCATAGGACACCATATATCTATATATCCATGTTCAAACCAATTACTGTGTATAAAATCATAGTTTTTCTGATTAAATTCTTAGGATAAATAGAACTTCTAAAGTATTTCTCACAGGAAGGTATGCTGAATAAATCTCATGACGGGTTATTGAGGGAAGTTATTGCAAAAGGGACATGTGATAGATGCAGGTCATAAGAGCTCTAAGGGTTGAATGTTAAGTGAATGAACCTATCTTCTGTATTCAAATTAGAGGATATTATGTGGAATTTTAAAAAGAAACTAGATGTCCATGCCTCTCCCAAGATACATATTGTCGATAGATCCAAAGCCACAAGTGGGAATTTTCATTCCTCATAAGTGAGCCCTTAACCCTATGAAATTAACTCAAGAGGGGGGGGGGGGTTAAATTTTCGCATCTACAATGTAAACATCGAAAAAAATGAAAAAATACCTGAATATGGGTATTATTATCCCCAAAAAGAAAATGAAGATGAAGTTGGTTGGAACATCTGAATCACATAGACCTACAAAGGACATGTGATCTCTTGTCCATTGGAATTCCATGTGAATGGTCATGCATATCACATAACCTAATGAAAAATCCCTTATGTCCCTTTTGAAGAAGTCTATTTCTTCTTTTGATTACATCTCTCACAATCGTTGATCATGTGATGGTTGGTATATGAGTTGCTCTAGATCACATGACTTTTTAATTGGAGGATTCATAAAAATAAATCAAAAAATACATGTAATATAGGTAGAAAAAATCCAAATTATGGAATCCTCGTGTGGTCCTAAAACTCACATGACATTCCCATGTTGCTCATGAAACAACATGGATGCCATTGTGACATGTCTTCATCGTCACACATGATCCTGAAGACATGTAACCCACCTCACATGAAGGGAATCATACTTTTCAAGGTTGTATTGTACCCACCTTACAGCTCCAAAGATAGACATAAGGGTTGTCCATGAAAATTCACGCACATCACCATATGACTGCTTTTTTGACATGTGATGTATAGTTGATGGGGAGAGTGATTTTCTTCAACAACACTCATGCGGTATCTTGATATCACCAAGACTTTGTAAAATATTAAATGAAATGAAAGGGGAAAAGAGGGAGCCCATTTCTGGTCCTAAATATTGTGCGATCCACCCATATGGTTCCCAAGACACCACATAAGCCATGATGACATGTCCTCCTGGTCTTGTAAGTGCATGTAGACATTCCACCCTCATCATGAGAAGGGATTAAAAATATTCAGGTAGTCTTGTGCTCCCTCTTTATCCCCATTTACAAAAATAACAGTTGGCAATTTTATTTCTAAAAAATAACCAATAGACACCAAGTTGTTCACCTGACACATCACTGATGGGGATACTAGTTGTCTTGGACAACACATGTACAAACTCATGATACATCCATCACTTATAAAACATTCAATGAAATAAAAAGGTGAAATAGTGGGAGATTCTTGGGAAGGTAAGATACATTCATATTATTAATGAGGTCATACAACATAGATAATCATCCTTCTTCACATGATACCCATGATGATAATATTTCACAAACACATAAAGACCAACTAACAATATAACTTTTTCTATTGGAATATCTTGGAAACATCACCTTAGAACATGTGATGGATTTTCCATAGGTATCATGATCTCGCAAAATCCACAAGAAATGTCATCCTAAAATTGTCACATCCCCTTTGAATGTTCAAATGATTACTCAAGACCCATTTAATTATCCAAACTCCAATAAAATGGGTATTTATAAATTCACTCATGGTCACTAAAAATCATACGTCACCAGAGTAGGGATCTCGCAAATCATGTGATGCTAGATACCTTCATTGAATCTATCCAAAATTTATTGGATATTCTATAAACAATGAAATATATAACTGGGTTGACAAGGTTTACAGCCCCACCCCATCCAAAAAAATAGATTGACGATCACTCAAAAAAAAAGAACTCGGGAGTGTATTTCTCTATGCAAACATTCTCGTGATCACAATTGTTTGGTGTAGGGTAAGATATAGGTAAAAACCTATGTAATCATGAATCATGGATGGGACCTTCCGATTATAATATGAGAACGCATGATGAAACCATGGTGGGTAATGTGAATAACATATCAAATATCTACAGGATAATGAGAGGCCTAAAGATGCACGCCCGATGTAGAACTAATGGGAATATAGAATAAAAAATGGAATAATCACTACAGATGGGAGATATACATGAATTCATAATATCTTATCCTCATGTAATTCATATGACTCATCTAAGTCCTATGACAACTCCAGGAAATTTCACTCAAGTCATGTAACGTCCCCCTGATAGACCTTTTCGATCATTTGATGTCCTCCTAACACAAATCAAGTCTTGAAATTACTCCAAAACATGTCACCCAAGTCTCGTGAATCCCTCCTAGCCCTCCATTCATATCCTTTAATGTACTCTAGGCATGTCAACAAAGATATATATTGACACCGACATATGTGATCTAGGTCTCATAGAGCCCTCTGGTCCTATCATCCAGATCTCGTGGAACCCTACAAACATGTCATATAGGTCATGTGATGTCCTATGGACAAGTCAAACCAGGTCATGCGACATCATCTAGACATGTCAAACTAGATCTATTGAAATCCTCCATACATGTGATACATTTCATGCACCAATAGCCAGACATGTCAACTCAAATAATGATATTTTCTATAGAGATAGTTGACGTGATCTTGTAGCATCATCAAGACATGTCTATATCTGTCATGCGACGTTTTTTACACATGCCAAACAGGTCATGAAACACTCCCAAGACATGTCAAATATGATCATGTGATTGTCTCTAGAAGTCATCATCCAGGTCTTGCAATTATTTGATCTAAGGTTTTTCTTTGATGTAAGTGGAGTATGATTTGTTTTTCATGAATCCTCTAATGGATTATCATCCAACTTGTATGTAAATACATCATATAGTTAAAGACATAAGAATTATAATGTGTGGCGCAGTTTCCCAGTGTTTTCAAAATTTTTGGTCTTCAAAATCGGGATTATCATCATAGGAATGTGTGGAATGAAGAACCATTAAATATATCAAAAAAGGAAAACAACTATGTGGCTTGGTACACGGACCACGTAACATGTCTGGGAATGGTTTTTGGGCCGCATACAAATCATCGAGAATGGTATGCATAGTGGTTTGTGGAACCGAAATATGTTTGTAGTGAAGATATGCAGACAGAGGTGTGTAGTACATGGAAGGTTTCTTGATCACCAGATAACATCACACTACTGGAAATGCAGGATTTCCCAACGGTTTATAACCGTTGGGAAAGGCTACAAAACCGTTGTTATATGTTATACCAACGGTTCTACAACTCGTAGGGAAGTAAGCAGTTGGGAAAAGTTTTTCCCAACGGTTTACAGTGAACCGTTGGGATAGGGTGCTGAAAAATTACCCTACCCAACGGTTTTCAAGAACCATTGGGAAATAGTGCACAAATTCATCATGTTTTTCCCAACGGTTTACCAAACCATTGGAAAAAACCAAACATATCCTCTTTCCAAGAGGTTATCCAAACCGTTGGGAAAAGGCCAATATATTCTCTTTCCCAACGGTTTAGAACCGTTGGTAAAACAAGGCCTACACAATGGTTCAAAACCGTTGGCATAGCCACTGCTGGGCAAATTGCACAGAAGCTCTGCAATTTACCCAGCAGAAATCCAATTTTCCCACCAGGTCTCATTTTGTGGGTTCCCTCTCATTTTCAATCCAATTATTGTACCTGCAATAAACTAACACATACATATACTATTATTGTACCTGCAATAACCAACTAACAATTACATATAGAGAAAAAATTCATACACATTTAACATATAATGGTGGAACTATACACATCCATAATTAAATTAGAATTCATAACATAATTATAATTTAGATGACAATTATATGTGGAATCCGGAAGTCAATTCATAATTTGATCGGTTTTTTGTATACCATGTATTTTTACTTGAAATAATGTCCATTTTAAACATAATACATACACCTGGAGAGATACCGGCCACACTGCGCCTCGGATTGAGGTGGGGTTGACTTGTACATGTCACATATGACCCATGGATCATTGCGCTAATGTATTGACATAATCCTAATGTGTTTGGTAGGTTTTCCGTAAGTCAGTTGATGTTTTTCAATTAAAATGATGTACTTTTGAAACAAAAGGTAGACACTTTTAGTGGTTATGGCCACACCGCGCCTCAGATTGAGGCGGCGTTGACTCATACACGTCACATATGACCCATGGATCATTCTCCTAAAGTTTCAATGAAAACTGAATGTGTTTGGTTGGTTTTCAATTAGTACTTAAATTGTTGTCCATTTTAAGAAAAAGACAGACACTTTAAGTGGTGGAGGCCACACCGCGCCTTGTATTGAGGCGGGGTTGACTCGTACACATCACATATGACCCATGGATCATTGTGCTAAAGTATCGACACAATCTGAATGCGTTTGGTCAGTTTTTCGTATGCTAGTTTATGTTTTTCACTTCAAATGACGTCTTCTTGAAACAGAAGACATACACTTTGAGTGGTGTCGGCCACACCGCGCCTTGGATTGAGGCGGGGTTGACTTTTACATGTCACATATGATCCATGGATCGTTTTGCTAATGTATCGACACAATCCAAATGTGGTTGGTCGGTTTTCCGTATGCCAGTTGATGTTTTTCAATTAAAATGACGTACTTTTGAAACAAAAGGCAGACACTTTGAGTGGTGCTGGCCACACTGTGCCTCGTATTGAGGCAGGGTTGACTTGTACACGTCAAATATGACCCATGGATCGTTGTGCTAAATTATCGACACAATACAAATGCTTTTGGTTGGTTTTTCGTATGTAATTAGATTGTTGTCCATTTTAAGCATAAGACAGAAACTTTGAGTGATGGCGGCCACACCGCACCTCGGATTGAGGCGGGGTTGACTCGTACACGTCACATATGACCCATGGATCGTTTTTCTAATGTATCGACACAATCCGAATGTGTTTGGTCGGTTTTCTGTATGCCGGTTGATGTATTTCACTTCAAATGACGTCCTTTTGAAACAGAAGTTAAAAACTTTGAGTGGTGGCGGCCTCACCGCACCTCATATTGAGGTGGGGTTGACTCGTACATGTCACATATGACCCATGGATCGTTCTCCTAAAGTTTCAATGGAAACCGAATGCGTTTGATCAGTTTTCCATATGTACTTAAATTGTTGTCCATTTTAATAAAAAGACAGACACTTTGAGTGGTGGCGGCCACACCGCGCCACGGATTGAGGCGAGGTTGACTCGTAAACGTCACATATGACCCATGGATCATTGTGCTAAAGTATCTACACAATCTGAATGCATTTAGTCGGTTTTCCGTATTCCAGTTGATGTATTTCACTTCAAATGACATTCTTTTGAAACAAAAGAAAGACAATTTGAGTGGTGGCGGCCACACCACGCCTCGTATTGAGGCGGGGATGAACTGTACATGTCACATATGACCCATGGATTATTATTCTAATGTATCGACACAATCCGAATGTGTTTGTCCTATTTTCCGTATGCCAGTTGATGTTTTTCACTTCAAATGACGTCCTTTTGAAACAGAAGACATACACTTTGAGTGGTGGCGGCCACACCACACCTTGGATTGAGGCGGGGTTGACTTGTACACGTCACATATGACCCATGTATCGTTGTGCTAATGTATCGACACAATATGAATGCGTTTGGTCAGTCTTCCGTATGCCGGTTGATGTTTTTCAATTAAAATGACGTACTTTTGAAACAAAAGGCAGACACTTTGAGTGGTTCTGGCCACACCGCACCGCAGATTCAGGCGGGGTTGACTCGTACATGTCACATATGACCCATGGATTGTTGTGCTAATGTATCGACACAATCCGAATGCATTTGTCCAGTTTTCCGTATGTACTTAAATTGTTGTCCGTTTTAAGAAAAAGACAGACACTTTGAGTGGTGGATGCCACACCGCGCCTCAGATTGAGGCGGGGTTGACTCATACACGTCACATATGACCCATGGATCGTTGTGCTAAAGTATCGACACAATGCGAATGCGTTTGGTCGGTTTTCTGTATGCCAGTTGATGTATTTCACTTCAAATGATGTCCTTTTGAAATAGAAGAAAGACACTTTGATTGGTGGTGGCCACACCGCACCTCGTATTAAGGCGGGGTTGACTCGTACACGTCATATATGACCCATGGAACGTTCTCCTAAATTTTCAATGGAAATCGAATGTGTTTGGTCGGTTTTCCGTATGTACTTAAATTGTTGTCCATTTTAAGCCAAAGACAGACACTTTGAGTGGTGGAGATCACACCATGCCTCATATTGAGGCGGGGTTGACTCGTACATGTCACATTTGACCCATGGATCATTGTGCTAATGTATCGACACAATAAGAATGCGTTTGGTCGGTTTTCCGTATGCCAGTTGATGTATTTCACTTCAAATGACGTCCTTTTGAAACAGAAGATAGACACTTTGAGTGGTGGCAGCCACACCACACCTCAGATTGAGGCGGGGTTGACTTGTACACGTCACATATGTCCCATGGATCGTCGTGCTAATGTATCGACACAATCTGAATGCATTCGGTAGGTTTTTCGTATGTCAGTTGATGTTTTTCAATTAAAATGACGTAGTTTTGAAACAAAAGGTAGACACTTGAGTGGTTCCGGCCACACCGTGCCTCGTATTGAGACGATGTTGACTCGTACACATCACATACGACCCATGGATCATTCTCCTAAAGTTTCAATGGAAACCGAATGCGTTTGTTCGGTTTTCCATATGTACTTAAATTGTTGTCCATTTTAAGAAAAAGCCAGACACTTAGAGTGGTGGCAGACACACCGCGCCTCGGATTGAGGCGGGTTTGACTCTTACACCTCAAATATGACCCATGGATTGTTGTGCTAATGTATCGACATAATCCGAATGTGTTTGGTCAGTTTTTTGTATGCCAGTTTATGTTTTAAACATCAAATGACTTCCTTTTGAAACAGAAGACATACACATGGAGTGGTGGCGGCCACACAGTTCCTTTGATTGAGGCGGGGTTGACTCGTACACATCACATATGACCCATGGATCGTTGTGCTAATGTATCGACACAATCCGAATGCATTTGGTCGATTTTCCGTATGCCAGTTGAAGTTTTTCAATTAAAATGATGTAGTTTTGAAACAAAATGCAGACACTTTGAGTGGTGCTGGCCACACCGCACCTCGGATTGAGGCGGGGTTGACTCGTACACGTCACATATGACCCATGGATTTCTGTGCTAATGTATCGACACAATCCGAATGGGTTTGGTCGGTTATACATATGTACTTAAATTTTTGTCTATTTTAAGAAAAATACATAAACATTGAATGGTGGCAGCCACACCACGCCTCGGATTGAGGCAGGTTTGACTCGTACGCGTCCAATATGACCCATGGATCATTGTTCTAATGTATCGACCCAATCCTAATGCGTTTGGTCAGTTTTCTGTATGCCAGTTAATGTATTTCACTTCAAATGACGTCTTTTGAAACAGAAGACAGACACTTTGAATGGTGGCGGCCACACCGCACCTCAGATTGAGGCGGAGTTGACTCTTACACGTCACATATGACCCATGGATCGTTGTGCTAAAGTATCGACACAGTCAGAATTCATTTGGTCATTTTTCCGTATGTACATAAATTGTTGTCCATTTTAAGAAGAAGACATACACTTTGAGTGGTGGCGGCCACACTGCACCTCGGATTGAGGCGGGGTTGACTCTTACACATCACATATGACCCATGGATCGTTTTGCTAATGTATCGACACAATATGAATGCGGTTGGTCAGTTTTCCATATGCCAGTTGATGTATTTCACTTCAAATGAAGTCCTTTTGAAACATAAGACAAACACTTTGAGTGGTGGCAGCTACGCCGTGCCTCGGATTGAGGCGGGGTTGACTCGTACATTTCACATATGACCCATGGATCGTTGTGCTAAATTATCGACACAATCTGAATGTGTTTGGTCAGTTTTCCATATGTACTTAAATTGTTGTCCATTTTAAGCAAAAGATAGACACTTTGAGTGGTGGCGGCCACACCGTGCCTCAGATTGAAGTGGGGGCGACTCTTTCACATCACATATGACCCATGTATCATTGTGCTAAAGTATCAACACAATCCGAATGCATTTGGTTGGTTTTCCGTATGCCAGTTGATGTATTTCACTTCAAATGACGTCCTTTTGAAATAGAAGACAACCACTTTGAGTGGTGGCGGCCACACCACTCCTCAGATTGAGGCGGGGTTGACTCGTACATGTCACATATGACCCATGGATCGTTCTCCTAATGTTTCAATGGAAACCGAATGCGTTTGGTCGGTTTTCCGTATGTACTTAAATTGTTGTCCATATTAAGCCAAAGACAGACACTTTGAGTGGTGGCGGCCACACCGCACCTCGGATTGAGGCGGGGTTGACTCGTATACGTCACATATGACCCATGGATCATTATACTAAAGTATCGACACAATCCGAATGTGTTTGGTCGGTTTTCTGTATACCAGTTGATGTATTTCACTTCAAATGACGTCCATTTGAAACAGAAGACATACACTTTGAGTGGTGGTGGCCACACCGCGCCTCAGATTGAGGCGGGGTTGACTCGTACACGTCCCATATTAACCATGGATCGTTGTTCTAATGTATCGACACAATCCGAATGCGTTTGTTTGGTTTTCCGTATCTACTTAAAATGTTGTCCATTTTATGAGAATTCTCTGTGCGGGGGGTTGTTCGGGGTCCAAGGAAGAGGGTGGGGGTTGACCGGGGGGCTGTCTGGGGTCCATGGAGGAGGGTGGGGGTGCTATGCGGGGGGCTATCCGGGGGGTGTTTGGGGGGTTGTCTGGGGTCTAAGGAGGAGGGTGGGGGGCTGTCTGGGTGGCTGTCCGGGGGCTGTCTGGGGGTTGTTCGGGAGGCTGTCTGGGGTCCAGGGAGGAGGGTGGGGGGGCTGTCTGGGCGGCTGTTCGGGGGGGCTGTCCGGGGGCTGTCTGGGGATGTTCGGGGGGTTGTCTGGGGTCCAATGAAGAGGGTGGGGGGTTGTCCGAGGGGCTGTCTGGGGGGCTGTCCGGGGGTTGTCCGGGGTCCAGGGAGGAGGGTGGGGGGCTGTCTGGGGGCTGTCCAGCGGGGCTGTCCGGGGTCCAGGGAGGACGGTGGGGGGTTGTCCAGGGTCAAGGAAGGAGGGGGGTTCCCAAACACACAACTACTAAAAGACAACAACATCCATAAAAACAGAAAATATATAAAAATAACTCAACTCCAATACTATACTACGAGTCTAGATAAAACCAACAACTAGAATAGATTAAATATAAAATCTCAGTAATATCAGTCAAAAATGTAATGGATCAACTTGTCCCACATCACCATCACCATCATCACCATCATCATCATCACCCTCGTCCTCTTCCCCATCATCGTCCTCGCACTCGCCCTCCTCGTCGTCCTCGCCCTCCTCCTCGCCCTCGCGACCCGCCTCACCCTCCTCCTCTGCCTCCTCTTCCGCGTCAGACTCCTCACCATCATCATCGTCATGTTGTACATCGTTCTGAAAACCACTAGAAATTCCACCTGGTGCACCGTATATAGAATGTATCGATGACATATACTCATAAAAAGATGGGTTGGCCTCTGCTGGAAGTGTAGGACGTAGAACTTCAATGAATTTTATAAACGCACTGTTTGCCCCAGCAGACTGTTCTGCCGTCTCTGTGGCCCTTTTCTCAGCCAGTTCATCATGTTCCCTAACTTGCTGCAGCTCGGTGGCACTACAGCTCGTACCTGAGGAGGTCTAATACCTCGTTGTGGCTATCCTAGGTCGGCAGTGTACTCTGCCAGAATGCTCATCTCCCAACACCTGATGTAAGTGATCTGTTGGCCCAAAATTGTCTGGTTCTTGGGCATCGAGGGCCTCTAAAGCAGCCTGTTACAAATATAAATAAATAATTAAGTTGCAAAATAGATATTAAAAAACAAATTCAATAGATTAAAACTTACAATCTATTGTTGAGTCGCTTCGTTGACGGCACTTCCATCCTTTTTTCATCTACTCGAGCAAAACAGTTTTGCTCGAGGCACGCGTCCTTCAATATTTTTTATTTGCCTCTATAATGACATTGAAAACTAAATTTATATGAAAACTTTAGCAAACTATTAAATAATTGATGAAACAAAAGAAAGTGTAAGTCATAATGAAAACTTATATACAATTGTTATACCTGCTTCCTCTCATGATCATGCATCATAGTGCATCCCAGTGTGTGGAGGTATTTTTTTGCATCAATGTTCTTTTTATTTTTTCCAGATGATTCCTAAATAAAATTCAAAAATGCAACAGATAGTATTAATTAAAAACATGAAAGTTATTATTTTAATACCTCAAATGTTATTAATACCTTAAACTGGGTACTCATCCAATGAGTGATCATCTGATGATACTGCTCTATAGGACAATCATCCACAACTGGTACCGCCTCTAACTCAGTGCCAACTCTAGCACGCCATCCCATATACTACTCATGCTTATAGGCTCATCAAAGCTCGCCTAAATCCTTTAGACATTCCGATCGTGCGCCCTCACCATCGGGAAAATTAAATCGAAGCTGAAATCAAAATATTAATTCATATAAATACAAAAATAATTCATGGCATTAAATAGAACAGATTTTTTTACCCATATCTCTTCCCAAGCTCTATCATTGACCTCATGCGGAAAATGTCTCCACGATAGCGGGCTGACAGGAATGATGTCGGAGTATTTGGAAAGCGTCGCCAAAAAACTCCGACATTGCTACCCTGTTTTCTCAACCATATGGTTGTCTTCATTATAATCCACCATAACCTGTGTGTGGCGGTTCCACACCGAACGCATGCATGTACGCCCCCGCCCATGCCTCCTGTCTGTAGATGTATCTGTCATGAATGAAAAACAAATATTTTATCAGAACATGTTATAATGAAAATAAATATTTCTATAAAAATTTGTTAGGGTTCTATAAATATACCTGTGTCGGTCTGATCGCTGAGTGCTGCTGGATCCACAGAAACTGATAGAACACCCTGTGGTGGAACAGTAGTCGAAGATGATGGAATATAGAATCTCGGAGAGACAGAAGTAGAAGGAAAAGAAGATGGGATAACTGTCTGACCGAATGCTGACTGAGGAGTGGGAATCATCATCAGATGTGAAAATGATGGGCCAGAAGATGCAGAAGGTAGCGAAAACATGGGAGGCCTAAATATCTCGAGTGTCTCTAACGACACACCAGAATCAGAATGTTGGAAGGATGACATGTCAGTGGGAGGGGCAGGGTCTAGTCGGGTATGTGCAGCTGCTCGTCCACCTCTGGTACGAACCCTCCTCGTACCACCTGCCTGAGTACTAGGACCAGTACTATGCTCCTCGTCGAATAACTGTCGATGTATAGGTGGATCCTACAATAATGTTTACAAAAAAATTAATCACATGACATTATATATTCTTTAAATTTATCAATTTGAAATAAAGTACTCACTGTAGGCACTTATGGTGGAACGCCCATCTCCATCATTCGACAATTGTTCTCCATCATTTTTTTCCTTTGCCTCTCTTCAATTGGATTCATTTCCTGCTTTTCAAAACAAATATGTAATTAATTAGAAAATGAAAACTAATGTGTAAACCAAAAAATTAAATTCAAATAAAATTGCAACCAATAAACATTGAAAATTCACATAATGGTCAATTAAGCTATCAATTGTTTTAGAAGAGCTTGAATGGATTTAATAAATCATACAAGTTGTAATGTTCACCAACATAGAAATATTGTTTGACTATGTTTGAATACAGTTCAATTACAAATTAGAAAATGCAATTCAAATAAAACTACAACCAATAAACATTGAAAATTCACATAATGGTCAAGTCAGCTATCAATTGTTTTAGAAGATCTTGAATGGATTTAATAAATCATACAAGTTGTAATGTTCACCAAGTTAGAAATATGTTTGACTATGTTTGAATACAGTTCAATTCCAAATTAGAAAATGCAATTCAAATAAAACTGCAACCAATAAACATTGAAAATTCAAATAACGGTCAAGTCAGCTAAAACATATTTGTGATCAATACTAAATCAATTTGAATATTACCAACCTTAACAACCCAACTCGAGGTAAACCAAAATAATTGAGAACATGGATGAATGATTCTGTATATTTTCAACCACAACTTCAGGTTCACAATCAACTCTAACAATTGAGCTATTTGAGTCATCAATAGAAATAAATGGATTGGTTCCAATGGCACTAGGTATAGTGTCAATTCCATCATCACCATCATCAAAAATATGTCTTAGAATTACTTCAACTATGACTCCAAATTCGGGTCAAAGTTGGTCTTTGACATAAAAAACATGTTTATCCATTGATGCCAACACATATGGTTCTTTGGTAGCAAGAGTGCGAGTCATATTAATTACTCGAAATCCACAATCATCAATAAATGTTCCATGTCTCATCATCGAATCAAACCAATGGCATTTCATCATTGTGACTCGTCCATGAGAGTAATAATCCAATATTATTATTTTCTCAACAACTCCATAATAACCCACATTTTCAAATCATGGTATACTATCTGATGCACTGGCATAACAATCTGTTGTGGTAGTAACGATAACACCATCATGTTGTCTTCTCATGTTTTTTACTCATTCAGTGACAATAAATTTGTGCCCATTGATAATAATTGATTTACAGTCACGAACCATAGTATTAGGATCAAAAGCCAAAGATATTATTTCCTCAGAGATAGAGTCATCATACAAACTCAATACCCACAATATAAATGACTATTAAAGTTAATTAAATATTGATATAATTATTTAAAACATTAATTTTTTTATACCTTCAATTTTAACCAAGAAGAAAACTCTTTGCTATGCAAAGTCTCTCTCCTTCTCAAAGATAAAGAACGATGCTTCCTATTTATCATTGTTTTATGTTCCCTGTAGATAAAAAATTTTAATAGTTTAAAAGATATATTTGTAAGATATACATATTCAATTTAGCTTCCTGATATAGTCATCGAAAAAATCACAGTTGAACCAAACTGTGCGATGTGCCATCTCCCGCTCTTCATGGCTTAATGTCTTTAATGTATATGATCCAGGAATTCCTCCTGTTTGAGGAAGTGATGGAAAACTGGGTTCAATTTTCTCATATTGTTCTTCTTTATTTCTCATTTGTCTATTCAGTCTTTTAGTAAGATTAGACAAATACATCGAGCAGAAATCCATACATTCTTGAGCCAAGTAACCGTTCACGATAGAACCTTCAGGATGATTTCTGTTTCGGACATAAGACATTAATGTGAACATATTTATTTCAGTTGGATACATCCAAATAAAAGAAACATGTCCTGCGAGAAGTATTTCAGTGGGAATATGAATAGTCAGATGCATCATGCATGTGAAAAATGATGGAGGAAATATTTTCTTCAACTCACATAAAATTAATGGGGCATCTGTCGTAATTTTTTTCAAGAAAGACTTGGACATCTTTTTAGCACAAAGATCTCTAATAAAATGGCACAACCGAATAATAACCACCCTTATATTATTGGACAAAAGATGACGGATTTCTATTGGAAGCAACTCATGCAGTAGAACGTGATAATCATGAGTCTTCAAAGATTTTAGCTTCAACTCTCTTCTGTTGACCCGTTTAGATATGTTGCTTGCATAGCCATCAGGAACTCTAATAGTATCTAATATTTCCAGAAATTTTTTTTTTCACAGGTGTCATCACATAAGAAGAACATGGAAGTTGCCATTTATTTTCACTGATACGTACAGGATGCAATTCTGGTCTGATGCCCCAATCCACCAAGTCACGCTGAGATCGTAAATCCTCTTTTGTCTTCCCCTTGAAATTTAGAAGAACCGAAAGCAACATTTCGCATATATTCTTTTCAATATGCATTACGTCTAAGCAATGATGTAACAAATTGGTTGACCAATACGGCAAATCAAAAATGATACTCTTCTTCCTCCAATTGTAACAGGTTTCAGTTAAACATTCTTTCTCTTTCCAGATTTCATTTGACCCTTCCCGAATGAAAAACTGAAATCTTTCAATTCATTAAGCACGTCAGTTCTAGACATACGCTGAGTTGGATCATCAGTCTCTATGGTATTATCAAATCTTTGACGATTCATTCTATATGGATGATCCTTTGGCAAGAATCGTTAATGTTCCATAAAACTAAAACTACAACGATGTTTCAGTCTTCTAGATAGTGTATTCTTCATATAAACTGGACATGACAATTTTCCCTTCTTGCTCCATGTAGACATCATTGCATAAAATGGAAAATCATTGATCGTCCACATAAGCACAGCACGCATCTGAAATATGTCTTTCGAACATGCATCGTATGTGCAGACACCCACATCCCAAAGAAGATTCAAATCTTTTATTAATGGTTGCATGTATACATCAATATCAATGCCGGGATCAGAAGGACCAGATATGAGTATACTCATGAAAGTGAAAGGTTTTTTCATAAACAACCATGGGGGAAGATTATAAATGTGTATAAAAACTGGCCATGTGCTGTGCGAAGTAAGAATCTTCCCAAACAGATTAAGACCGTCGCATGAAAGACCCAGCCTCACATTACGCACGTCAGCTACAAAATCAAGATGTCGAGCATCAAATCTATGCCATGAAAATCCATTTTCAGGATAAACCAACTCAGCATTAGTCTTCTTTCTTTCGGTATCATTCCATCTCATTTTTATTGATATGTCATCAAACATAAAAAGATTCTGAATTCTGGGGATCAATGGAAAGTGACACATTACTTTTTGTTGAATGCGGGATGGTGTTCCATCAGATTTTGTCTTCCAGCGGGATGTGCCATATTTTATACAATCATTTCGTTCAGCGGTTTCCCCCCAGAATAAACAGCAATCTCTCGGGAAAGCATGAATTTTGTTTCTTGAAAATCCATGATCCTCAACTAACTTCCATGCCATATAGTGGTTTTAGGGAATATCTGCATCATCTAGAAGTAAATACTTCAAGAGGGTAAGAATGTAATCGATTTCTGTATTAGAAATTCCATACATTGTTTTCCCATGAAACAATCAGATTAAAAATTTCAGCTTATTCATTTTATCGCATTGTTGATATACTGGAGTCGTGGCAGCATCATTCAATTTTTTCACCCTATCAATATCATCATTTTCAGTAGATGCATCAGCTGTCCTCATATAGATGTCTTCTTGAGTCAAAATCCTTTCTTTTTCATGATGACGAATAAACGGAAATCGATCATCTAACAAATTCTCCATTCCAGTCCTTTCATTTCAATCATCACCAATTTGAGATTTCATTTTCTCCCCATTGTGATACCACAAAAATATTTTCCTTGAAAACCATTTTTTGTTATGTGGTAGCTAACTTCTTCACGGCTCAACCAAGGTTTACCAACACAATTGGAACATGGGCAGTGTATGCGACCACTATCTGAAGCATTGTGAAATGAAAAATCTATAAAGCTCTACAAATTATTTTGAAAATCTCTTGAGATCCGATCAGTTTCATACATCCAACTTCTATACATTATGTAAAAAGAGTTTATATAAGTCATTTTGTCATAAACAATTCAATAGGATTGAACTTTAATAGAAAATACATTTAAGTAAATGATAAAGGAAGAAAATATTCAAGGTATCAACTACACTTGTTAAAAAAACATACAAATGCATTATTGAAAAAATGTAAAACCATCAAGAAAATAATGTGTTATATCACATCACAGCATGCCTCATCGCATAACCATATTAGTAGGGTATCATGAACATGAATAACATCAACCTTGTTCCATCCTCCTACCCTACATGACCCCAACCACATGCCACATCTTGTTATAGCCTTATCACATCACACCTCACCAGAAAACACTAGGGAAATCATAGTACATCTCACCTGAAGACACATGGACAATCACATCGCATCTTGCCTAAAAACACATGGTCAATCACTTTTGAAGGAAGAGTAGGTATGACATGGTAGCTATCCAACCATATAATCACCATCCTAGATATAAGAAAAAATACCCATAACTCAAAACCTCTGATCGTTGGTAAGTTTATCCAACTCTGGTTGGGAATGTGTAGAAATAACATAAAAATACATGATATATAGATAGCACCAAATACTCAACCTATGGGTTCACAGTAAGTACATAATCACACACTTTACTACTACCATAAAACACATAAACCACACCACCACCACAAAAGATGCATAGCATTTCTCACTTTCATTTATAAGCCACTTCATTTACACTTACATTGTCCATTCATTTAATGTTAAATTAATTAAATCCATTTACCACACATCCATTTCTATTCCATATCATTTATTTAATATCTTGTTTTTTGGTTTTAACAGCATAATTTATTCCATAGATAACCAGGAAACTAATAAAACCACCACACAATAACTCAGCATCTCACAATAACCATCGACACCATGTTACATCGACCAACCATGTCACCAAAACAACCACATATCACAAATAAATATTTCACATCACAAACCACCGCAAAACCAAAACCACCATACAACCAAAACAATGAATCTTCAAAATTAGAACACAATAAAGAGACATCGTGCCCTTATAAATGTAAATGTGTAATGAAAACATTAATTGGACATACATCGATATAGGGATTTGACTACACAACTCGTGGAACAATCATAAATTTTTACAGAAACCCTGAAATTTGGGAATTATGAAATCATTCGTAGAAGTATATTCTTTATAACAGGTGGAACTAAAATATTGGAATCTAACCTGGGGGCTGGTGATCCGATGGAAGATGTGGGGATTGGGAAGTGATTCTGTCTAGGAATCGCTTTTGGAGGAGCTTCTGGAGACAAGCGGAGGGCTCTGTATCCGCTTCTGAATCGTGGGGAGGCTGCTGCTAGCATTGGGGTATTTGGGGTTTTTTTCCCAACAGTTCATAAAAACCGTTGGAAAAAACCAGTCTTTCCCAATAGTTTCATATAACCATTGGGAAAAATAAGTTTTTCCCACCTTTTCCCAACGGGTTTATGAAACCGTTGGGAAAGACTCCACATTTCCCAATGGTTTCATAAGACTGTTGGGAAAAGTCTCTTCTAAAAGGTATTTCCCAACGGTTTATATAAACTGTTGGAAAAGACAAAATATACCAATGGTTTCTTTGAACCGTTGGTAAACAACTGTTGGGAAAACTCCCATTTCCAGTAGTGTTAGTTCATGAGACATGAGCGGTACACAATGGAGGCTTTAACAAAATCAAATATTTGACAAATCTTGGTTTAGAAAATTTTTAGGATCCATTAGTGCCTATATACGGAGAAATCATCCCTTTGATTATGTAGTTGGACTAGAGATTAAAATTTTGGGATGAAAGTTGGTATTGTTCAATGTGGTTCATGGAGGAGAGGATAGTACGTAGAGAGAACCATTCGCGTAAAGAAAATTAGTCTATGGAAGCAAGTGTATTTCATAAAAGAATATCTCACAACACGTATCACATGAAGACAGTAGACAGAGTAGGGAAGTATGCAATGAAGCATAGTGAAATGTGGAGTAAGGTAATATGTTGAGTTGGGATGTTCGTGGAGGGGTTTCATGGTAAGCAGAAAAAATAGTGGTATATAGGGAAGGTGATCCATCAACCATACTCAGATCACAGTACATGGAAGAGAAGAGTGGTATTTGGAACACCCAAGGAAGTATGAGAATTTAATAAATCATTTTGTGAACTTAATTACCATAAACTATCAGTTTGCGGGATAGTAAATTACTTTTTTGGGAAACAACATGACATCAACAGGGCATTCATTTACAGTTGAGGATTCATGAATTAATGATACTCCATTAATGTGACCTTCAAGTTGATAAAATGGGTGAATAATTTTCCAATTTAGTGAGCAAGGGGAAGTCAGTGGAAGTGATCTGAGGGACATAGTGGGCAATCCATAAAACCTTGTAAAGGAAGTGCGCCAGTAATGAACCATACATTTTTTAATTAATATTTTTATTGATATAATTAAATGTTTTATTATGAAAAATGGTTATACAAAAAATATACAGTTCCTTGGTTTCATGTTTTTGGAACATAAAATACGGTTTGGAATTGTTACTGTATGCAATATAGTTGTTGAACATGGATCACATGATTAGAATAAATATAGGTATTTAACAAATCATATTTACTCAGAAAAAGGAACCGATGGACTCATCCAGTAGAATTTATCCTTATGAAACCCATTTGCTGGAGCTTGTAGTGGAGGATGCATCGATGGGATTCACTTTTGACCAATCCCATGCTGAGCTTTAACACGTTATGCTTGAACGAAATCACTAATGGGATAAGTTGAAGTTAATAGAGATTAACACTTGAATGATGTTATCTAAGCTACCCCAAGAGTCTATCACTATTACACTCCTTACCCTTAATTCATATGCGGGTGTTATAAGGGGTTATGTAAGAAGACCATAGCAATATGATTATGTGCTTAATTTTTTGTATAAATAATATACATTCATTTTATTATTGTTACTTTGTATATGGTTTTAATGAACAAATAATATTTCATGTTAATATTCAATTAAAAAACTCAATTTTGATGAATTAATGGATTTTTGAATTTAATATTTCATAATATTATTACTAAATTATTTTTTATTAAATACAAAAGATATTATAATTTTTATGAATACAATTATAGTTTTTATTAGTGTTTCAAAGAAATTTATGACAAAATAAATGAATTTTTTATAAATTCCCATTATTATTATCAAATTAAAGAATTTCCATATTTAAAAATAGTTTAGATCAATTTAATATTATTTTTCCGAATCAGGATTTCAAAATAATTGAACATGGATTTTTAAATAATTTTCATGGACCATCAAATTTTGGGGTAAAAATTAAATATATTTTAAATTTACAATGAGTTTTATGACATCATAATGAAATAATGGTGTTTTAATAAAATATTAAATAAGTGATTTTATTCAAATATATTTATTACCTTTAAAATAATGTAATTTTAGATTTTTTTTTGATTAATATTATGATGCCTTAGTGGACCCTCCGAGACTTGTAAAATATTTTAATTATTGTAAAATGATTTCCTTGAGGGTTTGACTCACCTACACAAAAAAAAATCATAATATTTTAATACATTTAGACATTGGACTTATAAAATAATGTTTTCTACTCCACTTTGGTAAAAAATAAGGGGAAAATCCATAGCATGGATTGGGTTTTTGATTACTTTAATGTGTAGTGTCCAAATCCTAAATAATTAAGAGTTCCATATACATTCCTATATAGACCCACTAAATCTCCCATTACTCTTCACTCAAAATTTTTTATCTCAACCAACATCTTCCTTGATCTCTCTGTAATGCTTTCATAGTGCCCCATGCTCCCAATAATCCACTCTCAAGCCTCTCCAATGCCTTTGGGATCACACATCAAAGTAAGGGATTTATTCCTTTCCCATTTTTTCCAAGTTTCATTATGTCATTATGCCAATTTATTTTCAATGAAAAGTGTTGGGTATGATTTCTCACCTCCCTTAAATAGTTCTCCTTATGTTTTAATGATGAGAGACCATTTTCTCTCTCATTAATGCCTCTCATGTACACCCAGTACCATGATGATATTTCGTAAGAGTTATTCCATTTCTCCTCTTTCTTCATGTTTCATTATTATGTTACACCGTTTATTTCCAAATTACATGTGATGGAACATGTATCTATATGACCCCCATAATTTCCAATTCATGGAATTATGATGAGATACCCCTTTATCTATAATCAACCATTTTTATGAATCTTTATGTCCCACTATTATCATGCCAAAATAGCACCGTGATTTTCCAGGATGAAATCATTGTATAGTAAATACCATATTCATTTCTCTAACAAGTGAATTCAACTTTATGAAAATATACTTATTTAATGGTATTTAAATATTTTTATTCCACGTTCTTTAATCACAGAATAGCTTATTACATTCAACATTTTTATGATATATGATCCATGTGCCAAACTTATGCATGGAATGAAATAATTAAGAAGGGTGTGCCCTGATAGCGCTTCAATGAATTGGCTAAAGATTAGTATCATGTTACATCAAGTGAAATTATAGATTACTCATGATAATTCATGTGCAATGAGGGTTTACTAATGTTCAATGTTCAATAACCCATGGATCATGATAATATCATGTGAAATGTCATTGCCACATCTCTATGTTATGATTATCATTCTATTTCATGCCTCTATGTTCATGTTTCTATTATGATCCATTGATATTACTATTGCATATAATGTATTGTATGATTCTTGTTATTCCTTTCTTACTCCCTTACGGGTCATTATAGATCAACATTTTCTTATGTGTATCCCCAAGATATCCCATTCAATGCTAAGTAGAAAGGAATTTTGTCGTCATGTAAATGAATATTTCAATAAAGTTGTTGTATTTTATGTCTTATGTTGTCATGTAATAATCCAAATTTCCTATGAAATTAGACCTCTCCATCCTCATAGATGTATTAAGAGAACGTTTTTGTAATAAATCTTGTTAATGTGTGTAATAAATAGCTGTGTTATTATAGATGGTATTAGTGGATAAGTTCAGTTATTTTTGGGAATATTATTAGGAAACCCCAGTGAAAGATATAGGCATAATACTAAGTATAATAAAAATATCACTAAATTTTTGTGAGTATAGAGTAAGTGGTTTATCAAGAAAAATACATCCCTATCTGTATCTGAACAATTATAGGTGGCTTTGGAACAGATATTTCTTGGGTAAAACTCAAAAATACCACTTTTAGCTACACTCATATAAAATCTGGTGCACGACTACGAGCCTTGATGCACTCTTGGTTATGACACCCCCAAGGGATATGATTTGGTAAATTCATAAGTTTAATATGAACCATTATTAAGGGAATATAGTATTTCCCTAAGATTATATGATGGGAAGTAGATCGTGGATAACATAGATTGAATCCTAAAAATTCCAAAGATATGGAAATAATTATAATTTATATGTTATCCATTTTTTCATCAGATTAACCTTTTGTGTTTCCCCTAAATTTCCATTTATTCCTTCCAATTGTTGGTAATAGGATGACTCGAGTTACCAACCAATGCGAAGATGAATGTGATTATAGTTATAATGAGATTCCCAATATGATGGGAGTGGGAATCGAAAACATTGTCACAATACTCTCTCAGTTTACTCATGTTTTAAATAGAATCATGGGTCAAGAGAAACGTCCATCCCCCCCCCCCAAGAATGAATATGCTTCAATCGAGAGATTCACGATACAATGGAAACCTACTTTTAATGGATTATCTAATCCCTCAATTGTCGAGAAATGGAGAAACTCCATTGAAAATATCTCCTTTATCCCACAATGTTATGAACAAGAGAAGGTTCTTTTTTATGTTTATAATATGGAGGTTGAAGGATATCAATGGTGGTCATTGATCAGAAACATGAATCCCGAGGAAGAGATCGAGGCTTTGAAATGGATGGATTTCTAGAAATTGTTTTTTGATAATTTTTTTTGCACCATCCGACATAATATGGAGAGGGACTTCCAATCCCTCAATAAAAAATATGAAAACTCCAACAAATCATATGAGGAAAACATCACAAGGCTTCTATGATATGCCTATATCTTTTTCATTTCCCCCAAATACAAGGTGGACCGCTTCTTTGGTGGGCTAAAACAAAGCCTTTGGAAAGCCCTGGTGATCCGTGACTTCGATGGCTATGAAGAAATTGTCTAATGTTCCCTCAAAGTAATAATCGAGATCGAAGAATATTAGTGGTATCATAGGGATAAGAATCAATTGTTCACATTAATTATAGTGGTATGATGGATAAATCCAATGGTGTAAGAAATTATATCACCCCAAATTCCAAAGGTCTGGAATGAAGCACCTCAAAAACTACCTAAAGGGGACAAGGAAATGATATAAATTTGGAAAATAAGGGAACTTGACCATTAATTTCTAGAATAAAAAATCTAATTCAATGATAGTGGAGAGGAGTGCTCCGTTAGACCCTCAATTCATTGTTCATTTCTTCAACTACAAATAAACATGGCACTTTGCAAACA
The DNA here is from genome assembly GCA_963277665.1 of Viscum album. Taxonomy (NCBI): domain Eukaryota; kingdom Viridiplantae; phylum Streptophyta; class Magnoliopsida; order Santalales; family Viscaceae; genus Viscum; species Viscum album. The sequence goes on along the minus strand of OY728164.1, from coordinate 122,491,958 downwards.
AGTTCCCTAATTCAAGGGTTTTTTGAGGATAGTAATAAAAAGCAAGGAAACAAGTGCAATCTTTTTCCATCACTACTACTATTGAGGACCCAAAAATGATGTGGTGACAGCTAGCCTAGTTTTTCATTCAATAATAGAGATTATAAATTTTGATTCGGGTTGTTCACATTCTTTTATAACCCGAATTTTTAGTAGAACAATCCCAACACCACCACAAATCATGGAAGTTGAGTTGTTATTGAGAACATGAAATTGGGATATTATTGAATAAAATTATTATAACTCCTCCCCTATCACAATTTGTGTATTGAACTTCCTTTTGAACCTCTTCATACTCCCTTTAGAGTAATTTAATGCAATTATGTGCATGGATTGGGTTTTCCTATATAGATCCAACATAAATTTCCCTATGTGGGAAATCAGTCTCCAAATGGTGAATCGGACTCAGATTCAATACAAGTGCATGAAGGTGGATGAATCTTCTTTAGAACCATCATCTCAAGAATAGATATTACTACACTATGAGAATGCATATCTTTCTCAGATGAATGAGTTTAAGGAATAATCCATCCTTGAAGACATACCTATTGTTATGTAATTCAATGAAGTGTATCATAAGGAATTTCCTAGTCTTCCTCCTAGAAGAGATGTTGATTTACATATTGATCTTATAACTAGGGTTTTTCTAATATTCAAGACTCTATATAGAGTTTTTGTTGTGGAAGTTGAGGAGAAAAGAAATAACTACAGGAGAATCTGAATAAAGGGTTCAAATTCACTTGTGCTTCACCATGGGGTGCACCATCCCTCTAAATCAAGGAGAAGTATGTATGAATGTGCTTATTCATTGATAATCATGAGTTTAAAAAATCACGATAAAGATCAAGTATCCCCTCCTGGAATTTATGACATGTTCGGTCAGCTATGTGGAGAACAATACAAATCCAAGATGGATCTTCGGTCAGGATATTACAATGTAAGGGTGATAAAGGGGGATATCCCCAAGAATAATTTTTGTATACGATACTGAAACTATGAATTCATTGTAATGCCTTTCAGACTCACAAATGCTCTAGCAATCTTCATGGAATTAATGAATAGAGTCTTTAGAAATTTCCATGACAAATTTTTTGTTGTCATTATATATGATATTCTAATATAATACAAAACCAATAAGGTGCATGAAGAGAATATAATATTTGTACTAGTGACCTTGAAAAAGAATAACCTCTATTAAAATTACAACAAGTGTGAGTTCTACTTGAAGAAGTTATCATTCTTGGGTTATATCATCATATGCAATAAGATATCGGTGGATAACTCCATGAAAAATGAAATTGATGTATTGGAAAAGAAAATATCTATGAGAGATTTCTATTTCATCCATGGGTAAGCATGATATTATCGTCTATTTGTGAGAAATTTCTCACGGTTTTAAAACCCTATTACCATGCTAACGTGGAAGGGAGTCATTTTTTCATTGACTGATGAATGTGAATAGAGCTTCAAGGAGTTGAAAAAGAGTCTTATAACTATTCTAATGCTCACATTATCTACAAGTGGAGAATTGTATGTGGTATTAAGTGATGCATTGAAGAAGGTCCTGGGTCGTGTGTTGATGAAAAATGACAAAGTCATTGCCAATTCTTCAAGAAAATTGAATGTTCATGGGAAAAAAATAAACAACACATGATCTGAAGGTGGTTGTAGTAATCCTCTCTTGGAAAATTAGGAGATATTACATGTTTGTGGAGAAGTGTCAAATATACATGGATCACAATAAGCTTCAATTATATATTCACAAAAAATTTTGCTTTTGTGGAACTTGAAGATGGTTAGAGGTGATCAAAGTCTATGACTGCTTACCCCATTACCACCCTGGGAAAGAGAATGTGGTGGAGGATGCTCTAACAAGAATGGACCTAGTGATTGTATCATTGATGATAAATTAAAATGACCCAATCTTCTCAGATTTGATGAAGTTGTACATGGGAATCATAAACTAGGGAACATAATTAATCCTTTCAAAAATGATTTCTCTACCATCTCTTTTGGAAAGGTAAAAGTATTCTTAAAATGAGGATGTGGGAATTCAGAAGTAAGTGGAAACAATTAGAAAATGTAAATCCACATAGTTTAATGTTAATGAATAAGGAATTGTTTGAGTTGGTTCAATTCTATGTGTTCCGTCAAATTCGTAGTTAAATAATGAAATTTGGATGATTCAAATAGTTTGAATTTCTCCATTTACCCAGGAAACACAAAGTTGTATTGAGATCTCCAAGTGAATTATTTATCAGAAAACATGAAGTGGGATATCACTAAGTATACATCAAAGAGACTAGTATGTCAACAAGTGATGTCTATGAGGGTTATTTCTAAGGGTAATATGCAACCATTTACCACACCAACAAGGAAATTGGAGAACATTGTCATGGACTTTTTCACGGGACATATGAAGACATCCATAAAAAATGTTATCTGGGTTGGTGTGGATCATCTTAAAAATACTTCACAATTCAATACAATTTGAGAGGATTTCTAATTGGATAAACTCTAACATATATACATCAAATTAGTGTTAAGGCTGTATGGAGTACTGCTATATGTTGTATCTAATTGAGATTTGTGATTTAACTCTATGTTCATGAAGAGTCTCCAACACGCTCTGAACACGGAGCTAATCTTTTGTCCAGCTTATCATCCTAAAACTAATGGCCAATATTACTAGACAATACAAACACTTGAGGACATGTTGACAACATGCTTAATGGACTTCAAAGGATGATGGGATTAACCACTTTGTATGGTTGAGTTCTGTTACAATAACAAATTCTTTCCAAGAATCCAAATGGATCCTTATGAAACCCTATCTGGGAAAACGTGCATAACACTGATATGTTGGGATGTAGTTGGGGAGAGAAAACTCCTTGGTCTAGAAATGTTTGATGAAATTGTGGAGAAGTTTAAGACCATCCAACAACACATTGATGCTTCTCAGAGTCAACAAAAGAACTATGCTGATAATCGTTGATGTGTCCTAGAGTTTGAACTTGGAGACATGGTATTCCTCTGCATATCACTGTGGAAGTGAGTTATGAGATATGGGAATAAGGGAAATCTTAGACCATGGAACATCGTCCCTTTAAAGATCCATGATCGTATTGGATCTATGTCCTATCAACTAACAGTCCCACCAAACCCATCTCAAGTACATGATGTATTCTATGTATCACTCTTCAGTAAGTATATACCTGACTCATCGCATGTACTGAATCAAGTGGTGGTACCATTGGAGAATTACCCCTCCTATTAATAGAAGCCAGTGAATATATTATATCATCTAAAAAAAGATCTATGATATAAAACAATGCGCCTAGTCAAGGTGTTGTGGTGAAACGACATGTTTGGAGAAAAAACAAGGGAATCCGAGGAATGGATGAAGTATTGTTACCCTCATCTGTTTTAGTATGGGAAAAGGAAATTTTGAGGGAAAAATTATTAAGGGGGAAAGATTGAAATGAACCAAACATTTATTAATGAAATTTATTCTTGATCAAATTAAATGTCTTAATATGTAAAATGGTTATATAAAACATATTCATTTCCTTGGTTTTATGTTTTAGAATATTAAAATACCATTAAGAACTATTACCATTGAAAATATAGCCTTTTAAAAGTGATCATATAATTAGTGTAAATATAGGGCTTTAACAATTCCTATTTACAAAAACAAAATAAGCAATGAACTCGTTCAATAGAATTTCTCCATACGAAGCCTATTTTTTCAGTACTAAAAAAAGGTGGCATCATTGGACTTTTCTCTTCACAAACCCCAAGCCAATCATCATCATTTTAAACTTTAATAGAATTGCCTATGAGAGAAGTGGATGTTAATAGAGATTAACACTTGATTGATGTTATCTAATACACCCCATGAGTCTCTCATCATCACACATGATACCATTAGGACTTATGTGGGTGTTATAAGGGGTTATGTAACAAGACCCTAGCACTATGATCATGTGCTTCCTGTTTTGTAAAAAATAATATACATTCATTTTATTATTATTAATTAGTAAATGGTTTTTAAAGAACATATAGTATTTATAATTAATATTAAATTAATAAAGCAATTTTTATGTATTAATGTATTATTTAATTAAATATTTTAATATATTATTTCAATATTATTTTAAATTAAATATAAATGGTCGTATACTTTTTATGAATAAAATTTTAATTTACATTATGTGTTGAAAGCTATTTTTGTCAAAACTCAAGAATTTTAGATAAATGAAGATTATTATAATAATAAATATTTACAAATTTAGAAATTTATTTTGATTAAATTAATATTATTTTCGGAATTAGGATGTCAAAATTATCCAACGGTGAATTACCATAATTTTCTTGGACAATCAATTTTTTGTGTAAAAATTAAATACTGTTAAAATATATAATGTTTTTTATGAAATAATAATCACCCTATAGTGATGTTATAAAATAATATAAAGGTTTTTTTCTTCCAATATATATTTTACCTTTAAAATAATGTTATTTTTGATTTTTTTTATTAATTTTCTAGTGCCTTAGTGGACCCTCCAAATTTATAAAATATTTTATCTTTTTAAAAATCATTTCAATGAGTGTGTGAATTAATTCAACATAAGAAAGCCTAATATTTTAATAAGTTATCCCATTCAACATATAACATAATTCTTTCTAATCCACTTGTGAAAAAACCGTGGGATGGTTTGTGGTTTTCATTTTTTAATGTGTAGTGTCTGAAACCTAAATAATTATGAATTAATTCTCGAATCAAATATAAATCCTCTCAGTATCCCATTACTCTTCACTCAAACCATTTGGAGCTCAACCAAACTCTTCTCCCCTCCCTTTATAATCCTCCCAAAGAGCCCCATGCTCCCAAAAATCATCTCTCAAGCCTCTCCAAAGAAATTGGTATCACAATTCCATGTAAGGGATTTCTTGCCATCTCATTTTTTCCAAGTATTTTTAGGTAGTTATTCCCTTTTATTTTCAATTGAAATTGTTGGGGTATAATTGTTTACCTCCCATATACTCACATAATTATGTTTTAATAATGAAATTACATTTTTCTCTCATTAAAGCCACCCATGTACAACTGTTACCCTACCAAATTTTCATAAGAGTTATTCAATTTGTCCTATTTCTTTAAGTTTCATTATTATGTTACGCCTTCTATTTCAAAATATAATGTGTTGGGACATGTATCTATATGACCCCCTTTCTTTCCGTTTCATTTAAATATGATGAGATACCCCTTTCTCTACCATCAACCATTTTTATAAATCTTTATTTCATGTCATTATGCTGCAAAAAATTGCACCACGATTATCCAAGATGAAATAATTGTGTTGTGAATACAATAACCATTTGTCTATTAAGGGTATTCACCATCACAAAGATTTACTTTTTGAATCGTGCTTCCATTTATGTATTCCACAATCTTTAATAATGGAATAGCTTATGATTTTGAATGTTTCCATGTTATATGATCCATGTGGCACACTTACGCATGAAATGAAATAATTAAGAATGGAGCACCCTGATAGCGCTCCAATGCATTGGGTAAAGATAATTATCATGATACATGAAGTGAATTGTGATTTTACTCATGATAATTAATGTTAAATGAGGTTTTATTCATTTTCCATGTGTAATGATCCTCGGCTCTTGCTAATATGATGTTAAATGATGTTTTCAAATCTCCATGTTATGATAATCATGTTGTATAATGTCTTTATGTTAATGACTATCTTATTCTCCATTGATATTACTATTGCCTAACATGTACTATATTTTTCATGTTATTCATGTTTTTCTCCCTTATCAGGCATTATAGATCTCCCTTTTCTGATGTATGTCTTTAGGTTATCTCATGCAATGATAAGTGAAAAGGAATCTTCTGATCATGTAAAATAATATTTAAATATAGTTTTTGTATTTTATGTCTTACGATTTCATGTAATGATATTATTTTTCATGACACAATTTCTTTAGATCCTCAGTATTTTCTTAAGTGAATGTTTATGTAATAAATCATGATAAAGTTTGTAATAACGAGAAGGGTTGTTATAGCTCCTGACATAGAGTGAATGTGATAAACATTGGTAATCCATAACTTCTGAATATAAGTGGTATATGGGTATGACTGATACACTGTCTGTTTATGATCCATGGACATAGCCCTTAGTTGTTAACCAAGAAAAATTGATGGGTCTTTTATTTTTATGTGATTGTATGTTTTCTGAACTTCCTCTTGGGACAGGTTTTACATGTTTCTATCTACAAGGGAACAAGATCCATTAGTATAATATAAAAATGTGATACCACAATTCACCCCTCCCCTCTCAAGGTTTTATGATGTCTTTTAGAAAAGGAATCTAGACATGATAACCAAGATCATGGAAGTTTCTCTAAGACATGTCAGGTAGACAACAAGACATGTATGGAAGATAACAAGAGATTTCAGGCATACAAACCGTTCATGTATAAAAGGTGTCTTAAAACATGATGGACTTGTCTATTGGGTATATATAGGTAAGACTCAGTGTATAATACCTTATTTAATAGAATACAACTGCTATGATTTCATCCATAAATAGGATATGTTGGATTCTTTCCTACGACATGATATCCATGTCACACTACAAATGGTTTTTCCTTGTTTATAAGTCCACCATCTATAAGAAACGAGTCTCATTACATATTATCCATTGTTTCCCACACTGACCATAGTTCACATTGGATTACGATGTTTAAATTATCATATCTATAATTCCATAATCTCTATCAATACAAGGGAATACATAGTGTGTAATCTCTGGTCAACAAATCTATGAGAACTGTTCTTCTACCATAAATATGATATAGGTGAAAACATTCTAAAAGATCGTTCACAAATAAGAATCCAACTCAGTGTAATTCATTCCATGTCATTGACATTATATCCATAAGGACCCAATCTGTACCATGGTATGATCATCCTTCCTCACCAACCAGCAGATTGTGATGTAAAATAAACTATTATGACTCTGATTACTTTCATAACCAATATATATAGACCACCTTCCTAAGCCATGATCACTATATTTAACATGAAACATGTTGACCCAGTGCATAATCCTTGTATCTATATGCAATGAGGATTTTTACATTCTATCCCTTGTTTCCCACACCGATCATAGATCACATGGGGTTAGGGAGCTATAATGATCACATCATTGTTATCATGAATCTCCACTAACCAAGAAATCCTCATTATGTAAGCCACGATCGGTATCATGATATAACTACCCACAATACAAGGGTACCCGCCCTAGGTAAGGTCCCAAGGTTGTGAATAAAATATGAAGACAAAAATTCTTCCATAACTAGAATGAATTTGTCTCATATTCAAGGTTTGATAATAAATCATGGTTCCCATTTGACCACATATTTTTCATTTTTGTGTGATGTTAACTGTATGGTATCAACAAACTGTGTGGGATTAATGTTCAGTTTAAAAACAAGAGACATTGGATGCGTCATAATGGATAAATAGTATCCTCAAAAAATATTAACTATCTTCCGAGATAACATAAATGTCTATAGTTATAGTTTATATGGATCCAATATATAAGCATCTCCCTACCAATGGTAAATTGATGAAGAACCTCAGATACATACACATGGATTCAAAAATAAATTCTCTAGTTTCATATAAGGGGATTTAACCTATTATCGTTTTAGGGTAGATAGTCCCATATCAGGATTTGGAATAGATTTATGAATAGATATTAAATATATAATAGATTCTTGTAGTTGTCAAAAATTTCCCCTGGAAGGTTGTTATGAGCATTACCTCCCAATCTCCCAACCAGTGAGAGCCCCAAAGCATCATTGTCTGAAACACCAAATGATCATTTTCCATTGGAAATAAGGTTTGTACCCATTTATGGATTTGGTTTCCATTGGTAGTTTCCATTTGAGTTAAACAAATGGTAATCTCAACATGAATAATTTTATATTGAAATTGAACACATACTGCTATAAGACCATTGGGCCCAGAAAACTACATATTTCCAAAAAAAATCTGTAAACCAGATGATAAATAACATAACTAAAATATCATATCATCTAGATAAAAAGGATATACATCCTATTTCTCTTCATACCATTTAGTTCGTCTCACATGGTTGGTTCCTTATCCCCAAATACATGTGTCAATGAATCATAATAAATGATGAAACTATAAAATTAAACCATTACCACATTGGTAAATTTGAATTGTAACACATGTGATGGAAAAACCTAAATTGTTTTTCAAATTATCATACGGTTAAATAATCTCATGATATTACATTTCAATGTGATCATATTTACATTTAATGAAATAAAATTGGTGTGTGACATTACTTGCATCTCACATAAGGAAAATTGAGAAAATAATCACTTACCATTTTGAAAACATTTTAATAGTAAGCAACATGAATGGGAGATCCTAAAATTTGTATATAAATTACAAAAAAATTATATAGAATATGTATAAACTAAATTAATGGGATTAATATAAACCACATAACGGAAACATGTGGTGAATATGGAATATATCTTAGAGAAAGTATAAGAAAGACGAAAATCTCTTACCTTAAGTCTCAAAACACCCCACACACATTCAACAATCATATAATATAATTATTATTTTTTTATAATTTTATTATAGATGATATAACACATTTATCATACCATTTTTTATTTATCTATGATGTCGGACTACATTTTAATTAACAATTCCTTGTGAAAGTCGTGTTTTGGGAAATAACACCTTTGTTTTTCTTGTATGTTTTGATATTTTATTTTTCAGTTCTCTGATATTGATCATCGTTCCAAAATATATAGAACAATAATAATGAAATAGTTTTTATATTTATACATCAATTATATGTGTAATAATAGTCATGAATGATGGTTTTTAGAAATTATGTATGTTGCGATCAAGGAGAGAGTAATGTGTAGGTACGTATGAGTAATATTTCGATTTTTAAATAATTGTTATGAAAAGTAATAAATAATATAATATATTAATAGAATTATAAAAATAAAATAAGAACTATGTTTTATTTATATTTTCTAAAACATATATTCTTTGTGGAATTGTGATGAAAGGATAGAGTTGCATCACTTTGTGAATGTAGTAGTCAACACGCACAAGAATGATGGTATCATATTTTGCTGAGTGATAAGATAATAAATTAAATGATATATTGAATTTTTAGAATAAAAAATATGTTATAAATTTAATAATTATTTCATGTATATCACATATACTTATACTTATTATATAATATGTATAAAATTATTGAAAAGCATATCACATCAGTTCATGTGGTGGTAGATTACTTACAAATGAGAGATGTTATCATATCAAGTATGGAATGGAATGAAAATTGTTTAATATTATACAAAGGTTCTAGATATTTAATTTTGTTATAAATATCATATATATATATATGATTTTCATCTGTCCTCATACCCTACTGTGAGTGGTGGTAATGGAATAATGAATGGTATCGACTCGTGAGACAGTAGTCTACTGTACACAAAAATGATGATTTTGAAACCCATATGATGGAATTGGATATGGTTTTAGGAAATTATCTTAACATGAAAAAATCTTAACATATGTAAAATAATGAGGTTATTATATCATCAACTTTTTAAAAAAAATTTATGTAAGTGTACGAACAAGTAATGTAAAAATGCTCATTCAAGGATGTTCCTTTTTTTGGATAACCTCCTTCGGATTTCAGCAAAAGCCACAAAAAATAGATTTATTTAAAAATTATTGGTTATTGTATGAGAGGTGGGATGTTGAAAATTCCTTTGGATACGTATTTTCTACAAAAAGTGCATGATAATATGTGGAATAAAGGTGAAGGTGTGGAAGTTTATAAGTTGGTGAGATTACACATTTGATATTATTGGAATGAAATAAGTTCCACTAAGTTTTTCACATGTCACAAGGGCTTAAATAGTCCATTTAAAAACATTATATGATTAAGGGTATACATATTTCAAGTAAATAGATTTTATAATATTTTATAGGTCGTTGTAACCCTTATCTTTTTAGTTTATCGGCCTGATAAAATCTTTTTTCCCTAACATTATTAATTAATTTTACTCTTTTCAACATTCATTTTGGATTAAACATTAATTCAAACTTAATAGATAATATAAATTATTCATACAAAAAATATTAAATATATTTTTTCAAATAAAATTCTCATAAAAATAAATCCCACAAACACAACGAGAAAGCTGGTATTCAAAGAGAAACTTTTGAAATGTTTATAATGAATTTATATCTAATTTCATTGTGAAATTGATTCCTAGAAAATAAATTGTACTAATTTATTTATAATTTAACAAATTATACTTCAAAATAAAATTAAAATATTATTTATCTTTATAATTAATAAAAATTAATTGGCTATTTTAAATTAAAATTCATTATTTTCACTATTCATTAATAAATTTTTTTTTCATCACATTATAAATATTTAACCCAAATATAATTTAGATATTCTGATTTAAAATTTTAATATTATTTTTTAATGAAATTTTACTATCATCAAAAAATATATTTAATAGAAATCCCGCGAATGTAAAGAAAAAATGGTTTTTGAGAAGTTTATATTTTCAAGGACAATATGATATTATATTAACTCTATGTCAAATAATAATTTTTGTATTGATATGAATTAATATTTGTTAATATATAATATATAAATTTCATTAAAAACATTTTTCTAATTTGTATTATTTTAATTAATAAAAATGGTGGAACAATATGTAACATAATAATGTTTTCAGAAAACCCTCTTCTAAAACTAAATATAAATTTATTCTAAAATAAAATATTAAATTTATAAAATTTAAATAAGTGTATTAAATATTAATATTTAATTATTATGTTTCAGTGAAAAATAATTAGAATTCCAAATTAATTTTTTTAATGAAATGAAATGATTGTTTTACAAAAAAATGGTATTGTCAACTAATCACTAAAAAATCAATATTTTCCAAGAGGCCAAAAATTACCCCTTTAGTAAATTTCAATATAATGATCCCAAAAATGAATATACTTTTATCAAATAAATTATATAAAATTTATATAAATTAATTATAATAGTTTCACATTATAATTTATAAAAATTATTTGTGAAGAAAACATTTTCTTGATGAATATAATTACATTACTAAAATATGATTGATTATTTACTAATTATTTATTAATAAATTTATATTGATTATGAAAAATATATATTTATATTTCATAAGGCTAATTATAGCATTTAAACCCATCTATATATTGGAAATCTTATTATAATATTATCTCATAGTTCGTTGAAATTCAATGTCACCTGTCAGGAATGCTATCAAATGGACTCATTATTTCAGGTAATGAATGATAAAATCAGTGTTTCATATAACAGAAGATATCTAAAATTTTAAATTAATTCAAAACAAACCTAAATCACAGGATATTACATTCTATCCCACTTAAAATTAATTTCCCCTTCAAAATTCTTCTTTTCATTCAAATTATTAACATTTTAAATTTTCATACTAGAAACCCACTTTTTAAAAAAAAGTTTCACAACTCATCCTCAAGAAAAAGATAAAGGGAAGTGAAAAAATCATCTGCGATATCAAATACTAGGTTTCAAAATAGGATAACATAGGTGGTATGTGAAAATATATACATATAAGATAAAACTACCACCCAAGTAATGATGTTGATTGATAGAGAACATGATTAGGAAAATGTTAATGACCATAAATATAGAAACTGAATAAGAATGGAAAATTTCATTGAGATCACCCAATATTACTATAATAGGAACAAATATTATTTTCCGGATACTTTTCTAATATTGAATAATTATAATTGGAATATATACTTACATTATTATATTCTATTTCATAAGAACAATATCACACATTGGTTGAGTGTTGATCATTTTCCACATCATTTCCTATACATAGAGATTAATTTTTCTGGTATGAAGCACTAAATAAGATTCATAAAATAAGGATAGGTCATTCCTTCTAACATTTTTTATTAAAAATGTTAATAGTGGTTATCCAGTATGGATAAATATTCATATTGTAGAGTAAATAGCTTATATCTAAACCTTCATCCAATGTTCAACTTAAAAAATTCCATAAATGGTTAACCATATGAACCATAAAAATATTAGATTCCAATAACATAGAAATAAATTCACTAATTTTTTTAATAAGAAATATAATTATCTGTCATATATCATAAAATATATTTTTATTGTAACATACAAAACGTGTGAATATCTTCATCATGGATTCTCTTGAAACAACATAATTACCTAAATTACCATAAAACCATATTGAAAACATAAATTACTCCATATTACTTACCCAAATTCTTAAATATATTACTTCAATATGAATATTCTTTAAACTCCATCAATGATAGTATAAACCACTTTGTCAATACATCCATAATTACATCTAAGGTAATCGGTAATATTTGATTCGAAATATTGAAATCATCAATCACATTATCCCAACAACATTAAATAACCATCAAGAACATATAAATGATTATCTTACATTAATAATGTTTTCTCATAAGATATCACACGTCCATTAAATAAAATTTCTACTTCATTAGAAACATTTAATATATTCTTTCAAATCCTTAACTAAACTCATATATTGAAAAGTAATTATATATATCATTATTAATTTCATTGATTTTAATAAGTAAACACTTCAATCATCCAAAATATTTTTCTACCCATTAACTAGTATTCATCATATTTTTCCATAATACCTCTATCCTTTTATAGGACATTCATAGTCTCTTCATCATAGACAATATAAACATTACTCATACATCCTTGTTTATTTTCATCACGATACTTCCGACATATATATTTTTCTATATAATGCCAATATATTCCACATATAATAGATTCATCATTTTATAATACTTTATTGAGACCTGTAATGACCAAAATAATGTTATGCAGTTTTTTTAAATAATATGTAATTATTTCATGACCGAACTCTTTGACGACATGTGATTATGAGTCTTGGTGAGCCCGGAACAGAATTCTGTATTTTTTTATACGTTCAGCAAATGTTTGAGTCAAATTTTATAACATTGGAACTCGTACCCAGATCAAACATATGAGGGAATTGTTGAACTCATAATGCCCGGATTTTTCAAGATAAAATGTAACTTTAGCAGTTAAGGGTCGGACAGAGAAGTCAAATTTCCAAAATTTCAAAAATTCATATTATATATTTAAAAGATATTTAATTTAATTTTTCCATCGTTGAGCAGAAGACGTGACTGATGCGGTGCGATGATGAGGTGATGACACAAAACATTAAATGAGGACCATTAATGGATTGGTGTAAAAGCGTAACAACATTGTTGATTCCTAAATGAAACAGTGTAACGACACAACATCGTAGCATAATAGATACGATGCGATGTGTATCTTTTTATTAAAAGAATGTGTTAGAGAGATGGGAATTAGACCATGGAAAATCTAAGATGTACCCGAGTGATACTTCTCTCCAATGAAGAATGCAGAATGCCGATGGCATGTCATCGACTTCAACGTACCTCAAAGAATGAATCAGGGAAACGAAGAATGATGTCGGCCTCTTGAACCCTTGAGGAAAGGACACTATGTCAATGAACATAAAATGTGGTAGGGGTTTGATCAATTTCATGTTTCCTTGTTCAAATTTTCCAAAAAAATGAATTCAGATTAATCCATGAGCAAGTTAATCTATGGATCATGCATTCTTGAGGGAGGGTGTCTTGTTTTGGGATTTCATTATCTGGGATTAAATTATCACTTGTATTGATTGAACTATAATCCCTGGACCACCTAATGTTTGTTAAACATCTAACGCAGAGGACGCAGGCCGACACGAATAGGGTTTGATCCCTTATGCATGCTCATTCTTCAAGGATGAATTCTATTAACGGTGGAAAGGTGATTTAGAGGCCACCATGATCCCATAGGAATATAAAGATCGAGAAATAGAGCACTAGAGAAACTCCAAAATCCCTTAGAAGAAACTCACAGTGGCGACCATGGGTGGAAGATGGCGGTGTTCCTGTCGGTGCACCATGGTGGAAGAGGGCCGCATAAAACTAGACATAGGGGCATGGAGGAGCAGTGCCGAAGGGTGCCGCGTGGAGGTGACATCACACATTTAGGTCGCCCGTGTGAACGGCAGAGGCTGCGGCCACCACGACTGTGGTGTGGGAGACCCGCGGTGCCTCTCTAAGCAAATGTTGAATGAGGCAACCTACAGACTTGGAACGTGTGTGATGTGGATGGACACATCCGCTTGGATTCATCATAGGCCATGTGTAGTGCGGAATGCGGTGGGCCAAGGTCACTCGACCATGGCAGAAGGGAGGTCCTACGGTGACCCACAAGGTAGTAGTGGGCCAGGATATCACATCATGTTGTGTCTCGGCAAGGCCAAAAACCTGGTAACCCCTCAGCGGACCTGGCATGTTGCGGGGCTCCCCCTCAGGCCGAACCCAAGCCGAACTGGATCTTGGTCGGGTCGGGTCGTCCCTGACCCAACCGACCCCAGTTTCACTAAAACCCCCATATATCTCAAATCAAGTGTTTTATTTGGGACCCTTGAAATGTAGTGGCCCTTCTAAGATACTATATGTGTGTTTTGTCTTAGTTTGGCCTATGGTTGAGTTGGATGAGACTCGAATCCCAGTAGGACCTTTTCACAATATTCTCATATCATACAGATCAGGCCTATGTTTGACACACCTTCTTTTGTATTTTCACTTTAATGATAAGATGGTCCTTTGGGTTACTCTATGTGATAATTTGTGGCGGTTGAGGTTTGACCAAATACATTAAGAGTGTATCCTCTATGAACCATGTGCAGGAATCCAGTGCTTCGTAGTGAAGTAAAATATACATAATCACCCTGTGTGGGTTAGCACATAGAGACTATGTGTGTTTCAGCACCTAGATACCCTATGTGGGATAACACCTATCGTCCCTATGTGGGTCAGCATGTAATTAACCTAAGTAGATCAGCAGCTACTGACCCTATGTGGGTCAACACCTAGTGACACTCTGTGGGTCAGCACCTAGCGAACCTATGTGGATCCGCACGTAGCGACCCTCTATGGCTCAACACCTATCGACCATGCATGGAACAGTAGTAGAGCCTCCTAATAGAATAAGATGATCTATATTTATGAATAATCATCTTTACTTCTATACTTATGTTATACATGATGTGAGTTGTTCCATTTACATTGATCTATGTGTTAGAGATCATTCATTGTGGTATTAACTTTGTGGTATTTCCTTTTTGGTGTTTTACACTGTGGATTAATGAGAGATCATCTAGGGTTTTGATTTCCCTACTGATTATTTTTTTGCTCACCCATTCATGGGTGTTGCCCGCACATGTTGCGTCAAGTGCAGACTACTGACAGCTTTGACTGGGACTTCAGGAATCCAAGGCTAGACGATGTTTTGAGGTGGATCGATAGATCTGGTGAGCTTTAGTGATATGTAAAAGAGATATGTACTGATCATTCATGTTGGATCCTTGGTGGAAAACCTCTTAATCTTTATATTATTTTATTGTACATTCAACTAAGTTTCTCTTGTATTCTGGACTATTTACGTTCAATTAACTCACATTAGTCTCAATAGTGGAACCTAGTTGTGGTTGAACAAGTTTTTCTTTTATTTTTTGTGGTTTCCTCTGGTATTATTCCATGTCTATTTGTGTACATGCTGAAAAGAAAATCCTTCCATTTTTTGGATATTCCTACTCGGTGCTAGACACTAGCACCGGGCCCATGAAAGGCGGGCATGGGGTAGTCACGACACATTCCCTAAGGTACGTGTCGTGAAAAAGTGGTATAAGAGAGGCGTCAGTTTTACAAGATAAAATACAAATCTTTGTTTTTTAGGATGTAATAATGTTGAGTTTCTCAATTTCAGTATTCAGTCTATCGAGCCCAGTGTTAATGTGGCGGGTGAAGTATCCATAAACCAAGACACTGATTTTATTTTTTGGCTCGGTACACGATAAAATTGGTAGCATGTGATTTACAAATGTTTTTCTCTTAATATTTTTTGAGTAATCTCACCAGGTATAACTTATTCTTTTGTGGCACATCTTTTTCTCTACCAGATGCCACTGTGAAGATAGCCAGTCAGGATTCTAATGAGTGATAACATTTATGGTCCACCTATTGAGGATGCATCTGTGTAGGAACCAGTTACAGTGGTATCACCTTCATGTGGCGTACTAGAAACACCACCACCCAGAGAAAAGCACTTTCATTCATCCCCAACAGTAGAAAGTGCACACCGACTAAGCACGCAACATGATTTCCAAAGATAGAGGCCTTTGATGATTCGAGGTGAGACTGATCCTCGTGTAGTTGAGGATGGGATGGAGGCTTCTTTGTGGTTTTTTCTTCTAGTGGAGACACATATAGACCAGATGGTTGTCCTAGACTCTAGAAATTTTAAGGGAACAAATGGTAGATGGTGGATCTTGATGCTCTAGACACATGAAGAGGCAACCCTTACCATGTTAGACTTTGTGAGATTCTTTAGGTCAGAGTTCATACCAATCACACTATGCTCAGTTCATATTCAAGAGCTATTGCACCTAAATCCGGGAATACTAACTGTTGTACAATACTCGCTGTGGTTTAATGACCCCTCCCACTACTCCTTTGACATGGTACAAGACTATTTCTTCAGGGCCCGGACCATTGATCAGGGTCTCTGAGGGGAGATCATGTCATCGATTGATTCACATAGAATCCTGACACAGACTGGAGTGATAAAGGGATATCTACTGGTGGAGAGCTTCATATTCAAGTAGGAACCGGTGGAGGGTGCCACCACTAGACAATAAATGTCTGAGTCTTCTATAGTAGGAAATAATCAGATGATGAAGAGGCCCAAACTGGCAAGAATTTCTAGAGGACAGCCCCAAGATGTAGGGTAGATGGTGTAGAGCTCGTGAGGTAGAGGACTCTATCAAAGGTCAGTTTTTATTACTCCAATGATCGACATGGGCTTAAAGCTCATGACTATCTGACTCCCCACTTCTTTCACTAGTAGACGATTGAGTGATAGTTAAGGCAGAGACAGAGGTTCAAACGAGAATGTCTCCAGGGTAGTGGATGTGGAACGGGAGTAGGCTGAGCGGTAGGCAGTGGATAACGGTTCTAGGCACTACCAGCTCCACCCCCAGGTAGTCCACCATGGGCTCAGGGCACTGTCATACCTCAATGAGTCTAGCTTTAGGTGAATGAGGTATACAACCATGGAACTCTAGAGATGATTAGAGGTATGATATGTTTCTTCTCTACCTTAGCATCAATTCATATGGATAGAGGATCCAATCACTCATTCCATTCAATGGACCTCATTCAATAATCAGAGATTCTAGTTGAGCTGCTGGATTGATCATTATTATTAGAGAATCCAACAGGTGGGAGGTATTAGATGATTACAAACCAGTGTCATTAGTGTGAGAATACTCTAAGATGATAGATATTAATATGGGATCTCTTAGTAGCATCATTGAGGCCTTATGACATCATATTTGGTATGGAGTGATTTTCTACAGTCCATTGTTTTATTGGCTGTTTATAGTGAAAAGTGTGGTGTGTCCATAGGGATAGGAGCTAGGTTTTCTTTCACTGATAGGAAGATAAACTTTTAATCATAGGATGGATTTTCTCATAGGAGGGTGTATCCAATCACTCACCAGTTGGCTAGCCTCTCCCCGGTATGGTGAACGAGAGGAGTTCAAGATTTCTTGTATTGGTTGAGGAGTATGATGATTTCATTCTTATAGATGTCAAAGGACTACCTCCTCATAGGGAGGATGACTTATACATTGACTCGTACTCAGGGATGGTACTGATATCTACACCATCATAATAGATGGCTCTCAATGAGATCTGAGAGTTGAGTGTATAGTGGGAGTACTTGTATAGGAAGGAATTTGTAAGACCCAATGCATCTCCATGGGAAACCACGGTGTTGTTCTCCAAGAAGGATGAATAAGCTTGAGGCTATGTGTGGACTTCTGGTTCTTGAACTAGGTGACCATGAAAACCAATTATCCACTACCATGGATTGATGACCTCTTCAATCCGCTGAATAAATCAAGGTGGTTCTCAAATATAGACCTCAGATCAGGCCATCATCAGATTACAGAATGTGATGAGGATGTACTAAATACATCCTTTAGAAGTCGATATGACCCCTATGTGATTTTGGTGATGCCTTATGGAATGAACAATGTCCCACCAGTGTTCATGGGACTCGTGAATAGGATATTCCAGCCTTACCTCGATTGTTTCAGGATAGTATTCAATGTTTAAATCTAGGTATACTCAATGTCAGAGGGGGAGCATGCTAAAAACATGTGGATAGTCCTAAATGCACTTTGAGTGAATGAATTATGGTAATATCTTGAAGATCTAGTTCTGGATTTCAGAGGTCAAATTTCTGGAGGACTTCATCTCTGAGTTTGGAGTTACAGTGGATCTGGTGAAGGTAGAGGCAATGATTTCATAGTATCCACCTAGAAATTTGACTAATGTGTTTAGTTTCTTAGTATTGGATGTATACTATTGGAGGTTCGTCCCCAAATTCTCTAGAGTAGAAGCACCTATGATATCTTTTAATAAGATGGGAAAAACCTTCGTGTGGAAAGAGAAATGGTAGAATCTATTCCAATAGCTGAGTCAGAGCTTGACCAGCACTCTCATCTTGAGTTTTCCAGAAGATGGAATCGACTATGTGGTATATTGTGATGCATCTGGGACCAGACTAGGTTGTGTCCTGATGCCAGAGAGAGAAGTGATCACATATGGATCACGATAGTTGAGGTATCATGAGAAGAACTACATGACCCATGACCTGGAGTTTGCAGCTATGGTATTTTTATTGAAGATATGGTGGCACTACTTGATGGGTGAATGATTTACCATCAAAACCGAACACATGAGTCTAAGGTGTATATTTTCACAGAAGGACCTGAATTTGAGATAGTGGCGATTGATGGAGTCCGTCGAGGACTATGACTTTGAGATAGTCTAAAATACTAAGAAGGGGAATGCGGTGGCTGACACACTCAGCAGGAGGTCTGGTTTACAAGAGCTGAGTGAGGTTACAGAACAGTTAGCCACGATGAAGATATCCATCATGGATTGCGAGGGATCAAATTTCCTTCAATAGATTACTATCTCTCATCCACTATTATAGCGAGTTAGGGGGGAAAACTTGTAGATTTTGACAACGAGGCTCGACGTGATCCGATACCCTCATGACAGGCCCTAGATGAAATTTAGATAGGTGGGGAGCACATCGTCCTTTTTATAGGATGTACCATGGTACCAATGATGTTATGGGAGGAGTTGTTGAGGGAGTCCCATACATCACCTTTGGCAGTACATCATGGTGTGGAGAATATGTACCATGACATCATATGTTAGTACTTGTCACTAGAGATGAAGAAAGCGGTGGCATAGTTCATTTCACAATGCCACAATTTTTAGCAAGTGAAGGTCGAGCATCAGGTCCCAACAGGATTGGCACAACCACTTGGGGTACCATAATGGAAGTGGGATGGAATCTTAATAGATTTCGTGATGGGGTTACCACACATTCCTAGGTGACACGATTCTATGTAGGTGATCATTAATGGATCAACAAGCTATCCCACTTTGTACCCATCTAGGAGCAGGGATGGTAAGAGGTCTTGGGACGCCTCTATGTCTAGAAGATAGTGTAGAATCATAGGGTGATTTATACGATCGTCTCAAACCATGATGCATGATTTACATCTCATTTGTTGAAGGGGTTGTAGGAGGAGTTCGATAATCAGCAGTTCTTTATAACATTTTTTCACCCCAAGATGGAAAGTCAGATAGAGTGGTCCATTATAACAACAGAGGACATGATTCATGGTTGTGTCCTAGATTTTGGTCATAGTTGGAAGGACCACCTACCACTTTTTGGGTTTGATTACAACAACAGATTTCACTCCACCATTGGCATGAAACTGTTTGAGAAATAGTGAATGAGGCCATTAAGATCGCCTATGTGATAGATAGACCCAGGGTAGTCCCCAAATATGGGTCCATAGTTGGTATAGGCTACCAAGGAGAAAGAGAAGATCATCTATGAGTGGATGAGAACTGTAAAGAGCATAAAAATGTATTTTGTTGACATTAGACGAAGATGTTTCATGTTCAAGGAGGGATACCATGTTTTACTTTGGGTCTCTCCCCCATGAGGATTTCAGAGATTTTTCCAGGGTGGAATTTATCTATAAGGTGCATCAGACCTTTCCTGATCTTCATTCGGATTAGAGAGGTGGCATACAACATAGCTCTTTCCCCATAGATGCACCATATGCACGATGTTTTCCACATGTCACAGATACATAGGTATGTTCATGATCCACCATATGTCATCAACTGAGGTGCGCTGGACAATGATGATGGGGTTACATTTTTGGAGTTCATAATGGAGATAATGGATATATAGTAGAAGGTACATTGAGGATGTTCGATTACTATTCATCACATTGGGTGGTAGCATTGGAACCTCCAAGAGATTACATTGAAGCGGTAAGATTAGATTTGTGCTTAGTACCCCTTTTGTTTGATTATCCTTTTATGTCTTTTAGGGCATAAATCACTATGGTGGGAAGAATTTAATGTCACAAAAGTTTTTTGTAATTATTTTTAAAATTATATATAATTATTTTGAGACTGCATGCTTTGAAGGCATGCGATTTGGAGTCCTGGTGAGCCAATAAATCTATTTTGATATTTTTAAGGTACATTCAGTAAATGTGCATGCGTGATTTTCTAACTTTTGAACTTGTAATCATATCAGAAATATGAGGGCACTATTGAACATGTAAAACTAGGATTCAGTTGTATAGGACTTAGCATCGATCTGAATGGGTTAGAAAGAAATGTTAATTTTCAGGTTTTTCAGAAAAAAATAAAATAAGTTATTTTATTTTATTTTCTCACCGTTGAGCAGTGGACGACATTGCTTTGGTGTGGCGACAAGGCAATGATGAGAATCATTAATTGGGGATCCTTAATGGGTTGTTGTGCAAGTGTAAGTACTACACTATTTCATAAATAAAATAGCATAACAACAAAACATTGCATTGTAACAAAAACTATGCGATGTAATTTTTTTATTAAACTAACATGTTAGAGAGAAGAGAATTAAAATGTTGGAAAATATCTAACAATCCTCCAGTGAGATTCATGTCTAATGAAGAATGATGAACATATACAGAATGACATCAACTTCGACGTACCTCAAACATTGAATCTTGGAATCCATGAACGATGTCGACCCCTAGAACCCTTGAGGATGTGACACTATGGTAATGAACATCAAACTTGGTAGGGTTTTGAACTATTTAATGTATCGCCATTATTTTTTTTCAAACGACGAACAATTATTAACCAATGAATAGGTTAATCCACAGATGATGCCTTCTTGTGGGAGGGTGACTTTTTTGGGATTTCTCTATCTGGGATTAAATTATCACTAGTATTGAATGAACTACAATCCCAAATCCTACCCATGTTTGTAAACTTATAACACTGCGGGTGTCGGCTGAAAAGAACAAGGCTTGATCCCCTCCACATGTAAATTCTTCCTGGATAAATTTTTTAAATGGTGACAAGGAGAGTTAGAAGTCGTCGTAGTGAAGGTGGAAGCCTCACAATCTTGTAGGTTCATATGGATCAGAAACGAATCACCATAGCAACTCTAGTGGCCCCTAGATGAAATCACCATAATTCCATTCAGAGAGCCTTGGTGAAAGAGGTATATGATTAGATAGTCCCGGTGGCAGACCCTGTTCCGACCACCTAGGAGAGGGGTATAGGACGTAGCCACAGTGTGGGATACTCGCGATGCCTCGCAGGCACCGCATTGATAGAGTCGACCTGCTGACTCAGTCCACGGGTGATGTGTAATGATGAATCCTCTCAACCAAATCTGAGGCCATGTGTATCATGGCATGTAGAGGGACGCAATCACTTGACTACAGTAGAAGGGAGGCCCCAAAATGACCTAATGAGCTACAGGGGGTAGGACGTGGCATCTGACCGCGTCCCATCCAGGAGAACAACCGGTTCTCCCTCGGTAAACATTGCAGTGTGAGGGAAACCCCACCCACCCCCTGAGCCAGAACAACCCCAGCAGGCCGATCCTATGTCAGACCCTATCTAGGTTAGGTCAGGACAGGTCGGGCTAGACCCGGGCCCAAATAACCCCCATTTCACTAAAACACATGTTTATCTCATACTAGGCAACTGATTGACGAGCCGTTAGTGGAGTTGGGACCCGTGCGATGAGGAGGTACTTCTGAGATACTGTACCATATTTTTGGTAGTGTTTAACGTTTGGCTGGGTTGAATCAGACTCAAATCGAACCAGGACCCTTTTTACAAAAATGCACATATCATACAAACTAGGCTTATTTTTGACGTGTTGTCTATTGCATTGGGACCCTTATAACGATACGGTCTTTAGGGTTTGACTATGAGGGAATTCATTACAGTTTGTTTATGGCCGATTTCTTGATGATCAGATCCGTCTAGAATCTAGTGTGCTAAGTACGAGAATCTTGTGGCTGGTTGTGACCTGATAAATAAATAGTGACCCTATGTGGGTCATCACCTAAGAACCCTATGTTAGTCATCACCTAGAGACCCTATGCAATTCATCTCTAATTGACCCTGTGTAGGTCAGCACCTAGAGAACCTATGTGGGTCATCACCTAGAGACCCTGTGTGGGTCATCGCCTTGCGAACCTGTGTGTGTCAGCACTGAGCGGCTATATGTGGCTCAAAACCTACAAAACATGTGTGGATGAACTTATAGATACCGTGTGTGGATCACCAGAAGATCCTCTCAACATAATAAGATGATATATATTTGTGACTATTCAACATTACATCTGTACTTAATTTATAGATGCTGTGAGTTGTGTCCAATACTTTGTACTACGACTTTGAGATCGTGCATTGTGGTATTACCTCTATGGTTGTTCTTATGTAGTGTTTTACAATGTGGATTACTGAGATAACTTTGCGGGTCTCGGGGTCCCTACTATGTAATTTTATAATTACCCCTACATGGGCTTTACCCACACCTTTTGTGTCTTCTATAGACGATAGAAAACTTTGACTTGAGCATTGGGAAGATAGGTCTTGATGGTTCTCAGAGGTGGATCGATAGAAGTGGTGTGATGTAGTGACATCTGATAGAGATCTATATCTACCCTTAAATAAGGATCCTTGTAGGATGAACTCTAGGTATTTTACTTTCTTTTTTTTTTCTTTTCTTTCAGGTGGGATTTTATTCAATTTCCTTTAATTTCAATTTACACACATTACTCATAGAGCTGGTACCTTTTAATGGTTGTAATATTCTTTCTTACTTAGAGGGTTTCTTTGTGTAGTATAAACTATCTATGAGTGTACATGTTTATCGTTAATTCTTAAACTTTTGGGATATTCCTACTCGATTCAAGTAACCAGCCCTTGGCCTATTGAAGGAAGGCTTGGGGTTGTCATGACACGAGCCCTAGGGGATAGGTCGTGATAAGACCAATATTCCAATCCATTATATTCACAAAACCTTTTCATTTTCGTTAGTAATTAAGTTATCTATGTCATTATTTTCCACACATAAAACACCTTCTCATTCCACAAATACATTAAATTGAGTGCTTCTTTCCACATTATCTACGTAAAGGAAAAAAACCTTATTTTATCAATGTTGTCTACTACCTAAACAATCAGTGAACTCTCTCCATATATTCTAAAGTCGTTTATATGGTTGGTAATGGAGCATGTTGTTATTCATGTTTACTAAAAGCTGATTATTCACAATCACAATATCCTTCATTCCATTTATCATCCTATTTATGTTCCGTTGAGAATTTATTTAAATAAACTGAATGTTTTCCTAGATCCTTCATTTTCCTGCTATTGACTAAATCCAAAAAGCATAGAGTGAGCAACAGTAATAAAAAGGGGAAACAAAATATTCATGAAAATACCTTATATTATTTCTAAATAATGGAATATTATTTTAAATAATTGAATTATTGGTTTTATTATAGTTCAATCATTGTAATAATCTATTTAAATGCTTCATTATGGTTTATAATTAGTTTATGAATTTCCAATGCATATCCCATGGGTGAAACGTACGGACCTGGTGTCCTCTTAAATGGGACCCCGAGCCGGTGTGGCACATGGACTCAAGTGCTCGTCACTGTATTCTAGAGGCTACTAACTAGTAGTGAGGGTTTAAATGTGTTATGGTGGGAATACTATACCCTCTTATCTGAGTGGAATAACAGATATAAAAATAAAAATACAATTGGGGATAAATATATCAATATATATTATAATAAGAAATGGAATAACAAATACCTGAACAACTGAAAAATAATCAACATCCAATAGGTAATATCGTATACATGGATTCATGGCCAGATGATGTAAAAATGAGGAATATGGGATAAGAATATACAACCATTATATACATGAATTAAATAAAAGGGAAAAAATTCCACTAGAATCTTCAACATATTCGTAGTCCTCAGCTTTAATTCTAACAAGTAAATCATATCATGTTCGATTATTAGGGAGCTTCCCCTACAAGTGCCTATAGAAAAATAATCTACTTGGGTACCAAAGGTGGCTTGAGTAGGGTGTGAGTTCCAATCTCAGTATGCCATAACTAACATTGAATAAAATTAATCTATATAGTTCTCATACCGAAATAGTGTATAGGTATATAATAAAAATTGGATCAAACTGAAAAAATAAATAACTTCCATCTCAGGTTCCTAAAGGACACCTGATATCTATACTTATTTCAGCTCATGGTTGGGATGAATGTATGATTTATAACTATAAATAATAATAATATATATTCATATATATATATATATTGTGATTATATTTTCCATAAACATATATAAACAATGTACTTGCGAATATAAGTTTCCATATACAAGGAATACAAGATTCCTTCTAGATAGGGGAAAAACTCTGAAATCTATAACGATTCTAAATTAGCATATATGGTCATGAAATAGTGTTGATTAACTACATCTCATAATGATTTAATGGTTTCATGATCGTTGCTTGACATGGTGAGGGTTACAGAATGTTAATACTTGAAATAATAAGCTCTGTGCATCAATCCGAACATCCAAATTGTGTCAATGGTTTAAGGAGTCATGCTCTATACCAAATTTAGGGGATCATGATGCCATCATTCACAAAAAAACCCCTACCATCACAAAATAGACTATATCAGGATGTAAAAAATATCCTTATTAATAAGAATGTGGCATTAACTCTCCTGTATCTCTATAGGAATTTTTATTTGCAACAAAGAATTTTATATCACAATAAGTATATAATAAATTAAAAACAACATGCATGGACTTTACACCCCTTATTCATTACATCAATTAATCCAATTAAATACAATTTAAATAATAAAACAACCATGAACATGAAAATTATTTTAAACCTTCTATTTAATTAACTAAAACACTGAATATTCATTGGTAAGGATCCCCAGGTCATTTATAAGGTGAAATTGTCCTTTTGGAAATTTCATAAATGGGAAACTCTAATTATGAGTTGATCCAAGCACTTTTTGAGGTGATTGTGTTTATCTAAAAAAATTATACAACATTGTAAGAAAAATTTATAATCTATGTGGAATTCTTATAAGGTATTCCATGAAATTAAACAACTACCTATAATGGAAAACTCAATTTGTTTCACTAAAGGGGTGTCTATAACTAAAATATAAATCCTATAATTTACTAAACAAAAATATTCAATAGCTAAGAAAGTAGTATAGATAAATATAATATTAAAAACACAATTAAATAATGATGTGTGACAATAGATGATTTGTGGCATAACAACACGCCATTAAAACAATTAAACTCATGGGGAAAATAATGAAACCACTGACCATTGAACCATTTATGACTCCCAGCTTAATAGAGGTAAGAGATTCATAGTAGTTTTTTATATATTAATGAAACTATATAATTCGTTGAAAATTTGGGAAAATTCCTTGAACCTATATATCACAATGTTTTATAAGGTAATCAAAAATATAATTGGAGTGGGTTACAGATCTTACGAAGATGGATCTGATTCTTCTGACGGTGCTTTAATTGGACATTAGATGGGGGTGTATCCTTAATAGAAAGTATTTCTTAGAGGGTGAGATAAGGGAGGAGAATAAGGTGATTCATCCACTAGATAGAATAATGGATAAAAATGGTAAATTGGTTAATAAGGGTGGAAGAAGGTCATTTCATCCTCAAAATAAGTGATATATGGTTTTTCAACATGGGTTTGAAAACTTCTGACAATCCATTCTCAAGACTTTGATTAAGGGATTGACTTAAATGGTTAAGGCCCATAGTTTTTCTAACCATGTGAAGACTGTATTAAAGCCCACTATCAAATAAATGTAGTTTTTTTCATGTCCATCCAAATAGAATCAAATTATTCAATAAAAACCATGTAGCTCTTGTTATAGAATTTTCCCCAACATGGTTTATATAGACCATGAAGACTGGGCTACATGGTTTCTATTATCCATGTGTCCCATTCATTTTTCTCATTTTTTAGACCACCAAGATCCAAACAAGAATTGTACGATCTTGGGACCGTCTGTAGGCTATAATGCATGTTTACTAAGATTTATGAAATAATTTAATTAAAAAAAGATTTATACCTTCATTAAAAGACACATCATTCCATCCTCCTCTCCTTGAATCTACTCATCTCCAAATAGTCCATTTTTGTGTGAAGAGGTGTCTTCAACAAAAATATTCGACCACTAGTCTTGTGTGTCTACTTCCCATTCATATGTCTTATCTTATTATCGCATATGCTTACATACCACCCATACCAAATGAACTAACATTCATCATAGTTTCTTCACACTTTGATCCATAATATGAACTAGATACACCTTGATGAATGAATCAAAATCCAATTCATCATCGTATCACTAATAGTCATGTGTCCAGTTTCGATATTATCATCATTTTTGAGTTACTTGAAAGAAATCATGTATAAACCTATATCTTTATGGAGGTGTTATATGTTAATCCATAGGTCCCATTCATTTCCAGACCCTGAGGTGTCCAATAAAAGTTGGTTAGAGTGTACCCTGACCATGAATATGTCTATGGCCCATCCTCGAAGAGACATGCAAGAAAACCCAGTCTCTAACCTCGAATTCGAGAGCTCACTAACATCAGGTGGTATACAACTACTGTGTTGACTAAGATGAAATAATTTTATTTCTTATTATTTTCATATTCATTTTAGGCTCTGGCACATGTCTTAGTCCAAGCATAGCTACCTCCCCAACCTCCTGCCAACACATAAGTAAAAATAAAGGCCTAGTATATAAGTATTAAAAAGGTTCCATCTCTATGGATGAATGAAATCTATTATTATGTGAAAACTTGATATGGTGATTATGTTTCTTCTATAAACTCCCAATATCATGAAAACATGCAAGTAGTTTTTCCTGTATAACCTAAATAAAACACATTAATTCTTCATCAGTCTATGGGTGATATGTCTTGATCAAAAGTACATATGTTCCCAATCCCTTATATAATCCTTATTAGAACCATGATGTAATGAGTGTATCTCTATTAAAAATGATATAATTATTTTCTCCTTGAAGACCTAAAACCTCTTGGATGTGAATCCTTCTTAAATCACATACGTATATGAACTTTTTTCACAGGAAAGAAGTGTGAAAAATTCATAAATAACCAATCAAAAGCAACACAATATAATTTTCATTATGTGATCTAGGTAAAATAGTCATGAAATCCATTGAAAAATTATAACATTTCCTCTCAGGAG
Source organism: Viscum album (assembly GCA_963277665.1). Classification (NCBI taxonomy): domain Eukaryota; kingdom Viridiplantae; phylum Streptophyta; class Magnoliopsida; order Santalales; family Viscaceae; genus Viscum; species Viscum album. The sequence goes on along the minus strand of OY728164.1, from coordinate 122,463,832 downwards.
TGGACGACAGATATAAAATCCTTACTAGATGGGTATGTGTCACCTTTACATGCGGACAGGTTGAACTCCATGTGATGAATCTAGTAATCTCAAATTTCACACCTAGCCACTAGTAATAGCATCATACTTCATGATACATTTTGGTGACAACCAAATTAATAGAACATGTTAAGGCATGAAATTCCCACATCAACTAATCTGTGATGTCATCTGAGGCACATACACCCCTATGGAATAGAAAGGTATCATCTACATCCATGGTTGAAGATGAGGAGGTATCAACATAAATTATTCATTCCCTTTGGACAAGGCCCGCTTGATCATATTTTTTCCACATTTTTACTCATTCAAGAATACTGAAAATTAATGTTATGTCTGGGAGGATAGTATTTTAATGTTACTTTTGAATGTCAATGTGTATAATTTATAATAAGTCTGTGTGAATCCATTATCCACTGGACTCCTGAATGACCTATGTCTGAGTATTTTGACTTGGAGAATAGTCTACTATATTTTCATGAACTGGAAAGTTGGGAAGCTTGAAATCAATTACTATGGGTACTCAACCCACCTTTTATTGAAAAGATTAAAATATCATAGTGTAAATATGTACCCTATAATTTTTATAGATTTGAATACCATAAAAATATCCAAATTGATAGTTTCTGTAATAGTGTAGGACATGCACAACTGTAGTGAGCTACATGTCATGTTTAAGGTAATTCTTCTCATGAGGCCTCAGATAATGAGACATGTATGAGATGACTCACTCATCCTACATCAGAAAAGTTCTATGCCTAATACATGGTGCATCATTGTATACAGTATATCCCCCACATATCTCTGGATGAATCAGTATTAACATTAATGTCAATCTTCCCTTTAACTTCTAAAAGGCTACTTCACAAGTATCTAAGAAATTGTTTTTAAACCTTTCTTTTTTCAGTCCCATGAGAGGCACTGGATGATATATGAAATCATTAATGACTAATGTGTAATACCTTTTTATTCCAAATAAAATTTTGATGTGAAATAAAATCATGGGATTCTAAAAAGTATATAAAAAATTAACTTTCTATGGTTCTAATGAACCAATTGAATATGAGATTATGTGGCTCAGAAAGTGGACTTTTCCAATCTAGAAGTGGAATTTAGTGAGCTTACCATAAATCTGATTCTCACTGATTGTATTCAGTATGATATCAAGATTATTGGAATGGTTGTGTCTTGAGTGTGACTATGATATGATATAGCCAACATAGACTATCATGAATGATCTAGATATGGGTAGAAAACTCTATTCATTGGTTCAATCAAGACTATAGGTGCATTCATGAGACCGAATGACATGACCAGGTACTCGTAAAGATCATGCCAACTCCCGAATGATTTGATATGTATGTATGATAACCACACATGGACATGTCGATAGATAGACCTCAAATTTAACTTTGAAATTACTCTTACTACATATAGTTGATCTAAGAGGTCATTTATTTAGGCCAGTTGATACAGTTTATTTACCATGATCTGGTTTAATTTGGTATAATCTATGAATATCATAAGGCAACTATCCACCTTCAGTGAAGAAGTATTGATGAACCCCAAGGGGAAGTGATGTGGAATATTAATCCTTCACATGATATATACTCCAATTTCTTATTGAGTTTCATAAATTACATTACTTTATTTTTCTGAGCGGAATGGTCACTTGTGCTACCTCTAGGATGTGATAAATAATAAATCATACCTTTATGACTATAGTTATCCAAGAGAAGTCTTTAATAAATAAATTCCTAAAATAAAACAAATTAGGAGTGAAAAATAGAGGTCATAACCTTGGTAATCAAGGAAAATTCCACAATGTATGTTTTCAAATTACCCACCAACAGCTACTCAGGTCCTGATCATGTAGCTTGCATATCCCATTCTCCCTTAGGTATGTTCTAACCACCCTCTGGTGATTTAAACATAACCCTTCGATAATTTAAAGCTATATGGGATTCATTTTGAAAACAAAATTATATCTCGATGATTACATAAAATCCCATCATGTTGATGATGAAACTATTCTATATGAAGAGGTGTTCACCTATCATGAGTGGGAAAACCTTATAATGTGTAATGAAAACTGAATGGATTCCAAATGAGGTATCAAGAGTAAAAATTCCATAAAGTGTTCTATACTGAGGTCCAGACTCTACGAGATTACATCCTATATAAATGACTGAGATAAAAATGTTTCAAATATAGTAAACACAAATGTGGAGGCAACTAGAAATAGTACATCAAACTATAGATGTTTTCGAACTCTACACCTCCAGCATGGGTTGGACAACATTTAATTGGCATGTATCGCAACCTTAAGTCATGGTATGACTTCTCTGAGAAAACTTTTTCTTCTAGCACTAAGAATCCTGAAATTGAATACCTCTACCTCAAATTACACTTTGTCATGAGTGGCTAGTGGTATTCCAGCTGCCTGGCTAGTGTGATCCCAGTAGCCAAACATAATATCATGGTGTAGGTGTAGACCCATGCTCACTAACCACCAACGTAAATGTACTTCAGATGCGTTTGATAAGACCCATACTTAAAAAACCTCTATATTATAATAGATCCCATAAAAATAATTGTTTCCGGTTTCCCATATTTCCATACTGGAGAAATATAAGAAAGATATCTTCCCGAGGAGCCTGACTATTGTCACCTCTGTGAGTTTCCTCAAGACATCTCATTCTCCAATGAGACGGACCACTGACAAAATTATCTACTGTACCACCATGTCTCAAAAAAATCATATTTTCTCAAATTTAACTCTATAATAAGGTATTGTTTGACAATTTAACAAATATTGGTCAACCAAAAAACATTTACAGGTGATTAGATGATATAAACTTGCCCTTCATAAAATAACCAAGTGCTCATAAGGTCATATATCATTAGAGTAAGATAGTACCACTATAGCTATGTGAATTCTGTAGAGTAGTCCGTCGTAGATATGAAAGACTACTATAGGTTCATGAATTATCCAGCTTTATATGACATTACAGTGTGGGTAATGCAATAGTCATATAATATCATATGAAAATCTTCCTAGAAAATATCTTTATGTCGGTCTACTTGGGTGATAAATTCCAATTACAGTTCGAAATAATCATTTATAATATAAACTATAATATAAAAAAATGATATGGAGGAATCTTTAATTTCTATAACATAGAAATGATTGATTTGATACATGACTTGGAAACATGTTTTCTTCAATCCCCCAAAAAGGTGTGTGAATTCAACTGTTGTAATTACCATGTAAACTATACCATACTCGAAGCAGGTCAACCAAAACCATGATTGTACTAAAGCATGCAAAAAATACCTCTCAGAACTGGGATTCAGTTCACATATCTGTAATAAGAGGAGGTCCCATTGGTGGCACTGGAGGTGGAATCACATGAAGATCAAAGACCTCCACCTTAGGTGCATGGTCATCATTGACATCAGTGTCTGCGGTCAGAGGGCATCACTGTGGAATACCTTTAAATTTCCAATCAAATGCTTGATATTAAGAATGATATCAATTTTTCAGCTAAAATCATTTATGTTGAATCCTGATAGGTACTTTCTATCCTTTATAAGAAACACACCCTTATGCCTTCTCCTTGAGTCATATCTGGGTGACATAAACATCATATAAAAGGAATATATACTACACATGTCTACTAAAAGCGCTAGGTCTGGGACAAGGTATTTATTTCACATGTATATAAAATAGACAATTTTACACAATAAGTCATATTCAATTTAATTATTTGGTAATTAGAATATTTAAATCACGTTAAATGGTTGAATTAGGTGGATTTTCATTTATAATACAAAAGTGTCGATACTCCTTATAAACCAACATATGGAATCTACATAAACTATACCATAACACATTCCAGACCTACAACCAATGGTCTAAGGATCAAAATTCCATAACTAACTACTTGAGGTTTCGGATTAATTAAATGTATGATAACACTATTAGGTTAAAGAAACAACTTTGAGTGGAAATTATGTTTCCCAATAACTTTAATAATTTCATCATATTTGAATACAACATCAAGGATGTATCAATATTCGAAATGAAAATGAATGATGAAAATTGACGTGACATGGAAAGACAAATGGAATAATAACCCTATTGTTCATATAATGATTCTTGTACTAATTTAAATCCCTCATTTCATTAGGCCATTATAATGTAGTCGTCATCTCAGTAATACCAATAAAAACAACATTATACGACATCTGAGTCCCCCAATTCGAAAATTGTATCAACCATAAATGGGATAATCAATAACTACAAATTCTTATACCTTGTAATTTGGGTTTAACTTATACAAGTCTTATCAACCTTCATGAAATTGGTAAATTCAATATCCATTTAACTTATTATATCATGTATTATTATCTATTATTAAGAAAAATAAAAAAAAGGCTTTGATGCCACTTTGTGTTCTCATACCCAATGTTATCTTAACTAGGGCCCTGATTCAGTGGGTCACATGGACTCAAATGCACCTACCAATACACCAAAGGCAACCAACTAGAATAAAGGGTGTAAAGATGCTGTTGTGGGGAGACTATACCCTCTTATAAATGTGGAATAATTGATATAGCCATAAACATGATACAAGAGAAGCATATATCAAAAAATAGAATAATGATGTTGTGTAAGGATAAATAATAGAGAAAGAGATCAATAATCAAAATCCAATAGGTATCTCCATATACAGAGATGTTTGGAATAAAGATATATAAATATGGAATAGGTGATAGTCATATACCATTATGATATACAAAAACTAAAAATTGACCAAAACTACTCTACTAGCATCTCAAGAATATTCTTGGTACTTTGATCCAAAGATCCATTTATAAGTAAAGCATATCATAGACCAGTTGATGGGAAATTTCTCCTATTAGTGCCTCTAGATAGATATTCTACTTGGGTACCAAATGAGTCTAGAGTATGTTTTGAGATTAAATCCGATTATGCCCCCACCAATGGTGTATTTAAGTAATACACGAAGCAATTGCAACAAAATAGTGTGCATGTACAAAATAAATAATGGACCAGGTGGAAAAAATAATTAAATGCCCCCCTTAGGCTCCAAAAGTTAAATGTAAATGCCAACCTGATTCATCTCATGGCAATGGTTAATTTTTTATCGACAACTATATATATTATATAGTTCTATATTTAATCAATATATATAAACTATTTCTGTGCATATGTAAGTGGGGATAAACCAAGAATAATTGTTACTAGCTGGACTGGGGCATAACTTAGACATCCATAACCAATCTGAATTATAATGTAGGCCCAATCAATAGGGTACATTCCCTACATATCATAATTAGTGAGAGTTTTCATGATCATCACATGATATGGTTATTGTGACATCATGTCATCAATTGAAATAAGAAATGTGGCACATTAAACCTACTATTCATCTAGTGTCAATGGTGTGAGATGTCGTTATCAACACCCTATGTAAGGGAGTGTGATATTGTCATGCTCAACAGAACACTTACCATTATACCACATCCTATATTATGTTGTAACCATATTTTTAATATTAGTCATGTGGAATTACCACCCATGTGTTAAAATAGTGATGTTCATTTATAAAAATTCCTTTTATTTCACAACGAGCATTTAATAATAAATATAAAGTTAGTATGGCCTTTCCACACCTTATTCATTCAATCAATTAAAAAAATTATATGTATTTCAATGTATGAAACCATTATGAACAATTATATTCTTTTAAAAATTTATATTTTATTAACTAAATCAGGAAAATTAATTTATGAGGCTGCAAGAATCCTTTAGAAGGATAAATGGTCATTGATGTGATTTCCAACATGGGAAATTAAAATTATGAGTTGAACCAAACACTTAAGAAGTTATTGGGTTAATTTAAGCAATTAATATAAAAAGGAAAACCCCTTTATAATCTACATTTAATGGATAGAATGATTTCTTAAGAATTAAACAATTAACTACAATAGGAAGTTTAATTTGGAACACCAAATGGGTATCCTTAACTATGCGAAACATCCTTTAATGTACTAAATCATGATCCTTGGGAGTTAATAAATGTTTGTAGAGAAATTTAATTTGAAAAACTCAATTAAATAGTGATTTGTGTAAAAGGTCGACGTGTGGTACAACATTGACATTCAAAAATAGTAAAAAACTTCGGTAAAATGTTGAGGCCACCTACATTAGAGTTTATGATGACTCATTCTTTTATGGAGGACATATATACAAATTATGTTGGAATAAATTGATGAAATGGTTAATTGCCCTAAAAATAGAGGATATGATAATTAAGCTAAATATCCTAACATATCCATGGATAAACTGAAATAGTATGGGAGAGGATTTTAGATCGTACCGAGTTGGATCTGATGCTCCTAATAGTGCATGAATCGGACTTTGGATAAGGTAGTTTCCTTAATGCCTAGGTTTGGATTGAGGGTGAGATGCGAGAGAATAAGAAGGTGTTTCATATGATGGATAAAATATGGGGGAAGAATAAATGGGGTAAATTTATTAATGAGGATGAAAATGTCTTCTCACCATCAAAATAGGGGGTACACATCTCTTCTGCATGGTTTAGAAAATTTTCCCCAACCATTCTCAATCCAGTTATTAAAGAGTTTCCCCACATGGTTAAGGGTTATTGTTTTCCTAACCACAAACACACCATGAAATAAAAATATAAAAAATATCCTCATTGATTCATTACTCAATGTTCTTGGAGTGGTAAAAATTTATAAAAATCATGCGGCTCATGTTAAACCATTGTTTCCCCTGCAAGGATTGTGGGCACTCTGTGGGATGTGATATATGATTTTTAATAACTGTGTGGCCTAGCCATGTTTTCCATTTTTTAGTACGTTGGGGTATTGATAATACCAAGATTCTCATGGAACCTTCCCTTAGTCATATTACATGATTAACATGATCAACCCAAGGATTTAGATAAAAAATGATCCATACCTTTGTGAAAATTCATGGATTTTCAATGGCTATGTCAAACCAAATATGATGCAATGGATATTTCGGTCCACCAGGTGATGATCAATTCCAGTCCAATATACATTTTTTTTGTTATTATCCTTAGGTACTAATGCCCTATAGAAACATCCACTTGTATTATCTATACAATTTTATAACCAATTGAAAACTACTATCTGTATCCTTTACCAAATTTCTTGGAAATTTCCCAATACATTGATTCAACCATATAATTATTCATAAATACATCCCTACAAATATCCTTATAAATATATCTTGGGTTCACTATAATGTTTTAACATTATAGTTTCCATATTTTAACTAAATATATCCTCTAATACAAACTATATAAGACCATGGTTATCATATATATACATTACTTAATTATTATAAATAATCATTACATTACACAAACACGCACCTAGGTAACATAATAGTTTAATGTGTTTGGAATCAGGGAAACCCAAAAAACTATTCCATTAGAAAACTACCCCATATCCACCTAGGATCATCATAACTATCACCCTTCATAGTAGTATCATAAGTAATAAATTTTATTAAAACCTTTTTAAAGGAAATATAAGAAATATTGATATTATCTGCTCAAGAATGGTAAATATGAAATAAATGTAAGTATAAAATGAACCTAATGGTTTGATAACATGAACATAACCTTTGAAAACCATACCCATAATATATAAGATCAAAATTATGAGTCCTGGAATAAATATTTTCATTTCATAAGACATTATTCAGAAGATAATAAAATTACATGATCTATGGGGGAATTAAATATGAATTAGAAATAGATTGTTGTTGTACTAAAACTATAGAAAATAAATGCCATATTTTTCAATGTTCACCCCAAAGACCACAATATCAGAAAATGTCCCTATAGATCTATGTTCACTCCCCATTACAGTACATTCTATCACATGAGATATTAATAATTTCCCAATGCATTAAAGGGATATATTGGTCCCACTTATCTTATAATGAAATCTATATTATGTTATACCATGTGATCCAAAAAAATTGATCTTATCATAACTCATGAAATGAAATGGGTTTCATAAAATTTATTCATATCATAATCTGTAGAAAATATAAAGGTTATATTATGATTTCATCATTTTATTATATCATAACCCATAAAAAATGAGTGGGTGTCATAATAATTTTATCATTTTATGACTCATTGAAGAGAAAAATGATTATTAAACATCATGAAATAATAAAAAATAAACCATTCAAGGAAAAAATAATAATGGTATCCTTAGGTCATATCCCTAGTAAGGAAAAGATAACATCTATAGATGTCATATAAGATATAAAAGGATTTTTATTAATCGTTCAAAACATTTTTTGAGGAAAATATCATATCCTATATGGATCTTTAAAAATTTAATAACTTTTTAAAATATTTTTCACTAAAATTATCAATTCATATGTGTAAATTATGATTAAAATAATATAATTTTCACGACGATTAAAATTTTTGTTCATTCCGCAAACATTAAACAAATATACCATTAATATTTTTATTAAAATCAAAATGGGTATTATTTGGAAAATGAAATGAATATTCATTTAAATAAATTAAAACTTCAAACATGGGTAAAAATTTATTTTAAAATAATTGGATAATAGTAATAAAATGTTTTTAGAAAAATTTATTTAGAATGAAAACATATATTTGGATGAAGAGATAAATAAATTTGGATATTATTAAAAACATTTTCTCAATTATCATAAGAACCAATGACTTGAAAAATGACTCTAGTAATTGAAAATATCATGAATAACATTATGAGAATAAAATTTATGAGTTTCTTAACTGATTTAATATAATATTTAATCTACAAAAACATAATCATAATCAATCCCGAAAATTGACGAGGTTGTAACATGAACCCACTTAATCTTTAGTAACTTTTAATCAAATGACCTATAAAGGAATAACACAAAATGAAACTGATAATATCATTATGATAAATAATTAAATGATATTATATATCCATGGTATCTTATATACACATAGTTAAGGATTATAGTTTCATAGTATAACATATGTCTCGATGAAGGAAAATTGATAGAACAATCCATTAATAATTTGGTAAATTTTAATACATAATAAAAATAAATGATAGAAATAAAAATGGATATAAAAATACCAATTATTTTATTTATAATAATCATAAAATATATTCATGGGTAGTATATACACAAAATAAATGAAACATGTGGTGAATATGGCATTTTCCTCACAAATTGCAAAAGTGAGACAAAAATCCCTTACCTTATGTTCTTAATTCCTTCATACAAGTTCAAAACTTCTATATAATAAGTATAGGTTTATTAAAAATATATTAATGAACTAAAATTAGATATATATAATAGAATATTGTATTTACTTATGTTCTGTTATTTTATGTTTATTAAAAATTCCATGTTCAAATCGTGTTTCGGGTAAGAACCGATATGTTTTTAAAATATGTTTTGATTGGTTATTTTATGACTTCATACATCGGTCATGGTTCCATCATATCAAAAATAATAATAACGGATAAAGTTTCCAATTTATACATATATTAAAATTATAGTAACATTCATGAAATACGGTATTTAGGAATGATGTTTGTTATGATCATAGAGATTATAAGTCGTACATACAAATGAGCAAGTTATCCATTTTCACTGATTATTATGGGAATAATGTAAGTAATTTATTCACATTAATTAATGATAATTGTATCATAAATAATATATTATTTCTTTTTATTTACTTAAACTTCTCATCTAGGTGACATAGTGATGAAAATTGAGAGTCACATCACTTAATAAAGGCAGTAGTCCACATGTACACAAATGATGTTATCATCTAAAAGTGAGTGAAATGGTAATAAAAAATGATATATTAACATTTATAATTTATAATGGTGTAACTATAATAATAATTCTTTAATTTTTATGAAGAATATTTATCCATGTTATATTCAATATAAACCATTAATGAAGAACAAATCACATCGCTTTGTGATGTGGTAGTCCAGTGTACACAAAAGTAACATTATTGTATCCCATGTGGAATGGAATAAAGGAATTTATATATATTATATAATGAACAAATAAGGATAATTATGTTATATATATCATATATATACATTATATACCTCATGATACCCATCCATGATAGGATGTAATGGAAAAATGAGTTACATCGGTTAGTGAAGCAGAAGTCTGTTGTATACTTAAACGATGATTTCATAACCCTTTTGATGTAAATGCAGATGGTTAGAGATCATTAACATAACATGATATTATATAATTATATATAAGATAAAGAGGATATTATATAATAATGAAATAATAATAATTAAATGTAATGAAAGGAAAAATTATAATAAAAATGGTCTTTGAATAATGGTGCCTCTTCTTTCGGCAACCGCTATAGGTTTCAACCAAAATCATTATTATGATGGATTTCAACAAAATTTTAGGATTATGGTTTCATATTATGGTTTTTGTGATTTTATTTAGTTGGATATTGGATGAACCAATTTTTTACAGTGTGAGGAAAATTGGGAAGGTGGCCTTTTATAAATGGCGGTGATGACACACTTGGTATTTTTGAAAAGTCTTATGTGCTCCCACGTTTTTTACATGTCAAAATTGTCCAAAATGGTTCATTTGCAATAATTATTGGTTTAATGGTATAAATATTTTCATAAAATTGTTGTAATATAATTTTATTGGCCATTTAAACATTATATCTTTAGTTTAACCCTATAAAAGTCATTTTAACCTTAACACAATAATTAATTTTTTATATTTTCACAATAAATTTTGGTATGAAATTAATCTTACCTTTTTATATAATATATATTATTTTTATTACAAATGATTAATACAATTATTAATATTATATTTATATAAGTTTCAACAATTACTTTCAAATGAATCCCATTGATGCGACAAGAAAGTGTGTCCTCAAATTTAAAATATTAAAAAGGTTACAATATATTAAAATACAATTTCAATATGAAATCAATTAAAATGTAATAAATATTATTATTATATATATTTTGGAACTATTTTTACTTTAAAATAAATTTGTAATATATTTATCATTATAAAAAATTTAAATTGAAAGGGAAATTTTCAATTAAAATCCAATATGTTTCACTACTAATAATAAAAATTATAATTTTAGTAAATTTAAAAAAAACATAAGATAATATAAAATTGTGAATTCAAAACATAATTTTTTTGAAATAAAATATTTAATTTAGAAAAAAATAATTTTTAAAAAAATATAGATGCGACCAAAACACTAGAATTCAAGAAGTGTATTTTTTAAAGCATATGATGATTTTATATTACCTATGGTTATAATAAGAATCATTTTATGTATAAAAATTATGATTTATTAAAATTTAATATATAACTTCCACTTAAGAAATTCCTCATAAGGGATTATTTTTATTAATTACAATGGAGAACAATTATGTAATACAATATGATATTCTAGAAAAAATCCTTTTGAAACCCAAAAACAAACATATCATACAGTCTAATACAATTTAAAAAAACAATTAGTGGATTAAATATTAATAAATAATACTTTTGTTAATTTAAAAAATAATTGGGCATTAAAATTACTTTGTTTATTGAAAATAAAATATGGTAATACAAAAATTGATGTTTTCCTTGTTCCATGAAAAACAATATTTCTTATAAAGTCCTCAAATTCCTCTAGAATTAAATTTCAATATGATGATTCCTAAAATTAACTTCATTTTATCAAAATAATTTTCAATATTCACTATATAGTAGTTATAAAAGTTTAGCATATAAATAAATAAATAACATTTTTGATGGAATCATATTTTTATTGAATGTAAATTCTTTACTAAAATTTGAATGATTATGTAATAAAAATATATAAATAAATATATATATATATAGTTGTAAATTTATATGAATATTTCATAAATTTGTTAATATCATTCATACATTCCAACATAAATGTTAGGTTAATATAATATTTTTTCATGGTTTGTTGAAACTCGTTGTCATGTGTCACCCATGCTATTGAAGAAACTCGTTGTTGTTTATAAAAGAGAACTAAAATCAGTGTTGTGTATGACACAAGTTATATAATTGTTTAAATTAATTTGAAAATAAACATTAAATATTTGGATCAAGTAGTGGGGATGATTTATATATAATCCTATGTATCAAAAAAATATTATTATATCCTTTTTATATAAAAATATGTAAAACAACATCCATAAATCTAGTTCTCTGGCGACATTAAGAGAGTATATATACAATAAGTCACCCTAAAAATATGGTAAATCATATTTATTTAAATCTCTATAATTTTATATTAATTCATATTGAACTCATATTATTGAATAGGATATCCTAGGTTTGTACTTAAATAACATAGGTTTTCTAAAAAGAATTGTAAATTAAGAAGAATGATAATGACCTAAGGGTGAAAACATGTTATTATAAATAATTTGATAATATTTAATCAAAATTAATTTTTTAATTAAGGTTTATATACAGTAAAATCATTGAATTAAAATAATAAATAAGAAACAAAAAATATTACATCATAATAAGAAGTCATGGATCGTTGCCAAGTCTATATAACATGGTGTGTTGGAATAATTTCTTATGAACTATACATGATATCTCATGTGAAGAATATATAACCTAATTTATTGGGGTATTTATAATTATAGGCCCACCACACACATAATAATTTTAAAATATATATTATATTACATAATGAAATTATACATATGGGATAAGAAAAAGAAAATTACCAGAAAATGAAATGGGATACATAATATTATCTCAATGAATAACTCAATGACTTTTTATAATGATTTCAACGAATTGAAATGGTATTGTATTTTGATAACTATATATCCAAAATAAAATAATGGTTATGAATATATAGATTAATTCATTAAATGATCATGGGAAATGGTTGAATATGTAACTATGGTAATAAACCCTTTAAATTATGTTTTAACAACTGATCAAATAAAATTTGAACAAAATTAGGGTAGAGGGTTTTAATTAAAACTATAAATGTATTATAATATAATAAAAAATGATAATGAGTCTTTTGATAAATCATATAAGAATAAAACTTTAAAAATTTTGTATATCAAAATAAATATATAAATAGAAAATATTCTTTTAATCAGGTTTACCTTAAATAATATACTATAATGAGATCCTAAAAAATGCATATTCATATAAAATTAAGAGAAATTATACTAGCTATACATATCATTGACATATGTATATATTATAATAGGTAATTTGAAGAATATAGAATGGGAGGTAAAGGGAGTGAAATTATAACTCAATTAAAAAGAGGGTGGTTTGGGTGTTCCCTCATCTTGGGTCCGGAATTACATGGAGAATGTATCTAACAAGATAAATAATAAAATTAATTTCATTCAACACAATATATAAAATTGTTTTTAACTTTATTGTAATGGATAGAATTTATTTGGATGAGCTATATGAATAAATGATATTGATATATATTTTTTTAGATACTGTCACGACCCCCCCCCCACACCACAGATGCCCCTCCTGAGCTAGCAATGGTGAAAGGGAGATAAGGACCCCCGAGTCCCGCCTCCAGTAGGCCCTGGGGTGGCGACTAGCACCAAGGGTATGAGTTTTCACAAATATGAGAGGCATTAACCTTTTTATTATTTAGGATCAGGAAATAGAATGAGTCAACCACCAAAATGGAAAATAACAAGTGTATAGAAATAAACCCAAACCAATCCCACATGCATGTTTAAACAATTTTATAGCAAGGTACAAGTACAAGAAAGATCAAAGTACAATACCAAAAGAAAAAAAAAGGTACAACAACAAAAAAAACTCCAACTGTCCGACTAATAGGGTCCCGCATGGCCCTGGTAGTCCTCCTGGAAACCTGAAAGTAAACGTAGGGTGAGAATATAAGTATACTCAGTAGGGAAACCTAAAGCTCTCGTGCACAAGTGGGGAGACATCCTAATGTCCCGTGAGAACAACAGAAGAAACCTAGCAAGGAATTATATCCACCCAACCTCACCAGCCACACTCACCAAAACACAATCACAATAGGTAGTAGTAGTATAAGAACAAGAGTATTTGGGTACCCCACACCATTTCCCTTTTAGTTGGCTGCTCTTCCTAACGACGAACGTCCTAACGGTGCCACAATCTCCTCGCCCGCACACACCTGGGCCTCACAACCACGTATCCTGCCCGCACACACCTCGGCCTCATCCCGAAGATTCTTGGGAAATAGTAGAACCTGCCCAAAGAGTCTTGGGCTAAAATCACCCCAATCAAAGCCTTCCCAAAGAGTCTTAGGTGTAAGGTCGCCTCAAGCCATCAAAACTATAACGTCCTGGACCAGGGTGCAACAGAACAGGTGCCCCGAGCCCGGTTCGCCACATGACCTCAAGCGCATTTCCCCAAATTTCATAGGCTTCCGACTAGCAGCGAGGGACTAGGTCTTATAGTGGGGAAACTATTCCCTTATTTGTCCAAGTGTAGCGCATCAGAATACCAAAATAAGAATACAACAACAGCGGAAGCAGTAAACATACACAACTGAAATAACTACAGTAGTGGATATAGACAACAGTATAAAAGTGATGATGCTACATGTTCAAATTCTAAGAAAACAGCCAGAACATGTTATACATCACTGTGATACAACCAAAAGCAAAGTACAACAAAACAAGTAAACAGCTGGCAGCGACATTGCGAGCCTAGGCTCGGTCCCATGCCCTCCTACTCCTCAGCAACAGTCAAGTACCTGTATAAGGACTCTTTCCCCTATCTACACCTGCAACAATGTTATCTGTTTGGGCCGAAAAGCGTGACCCAAACACGTTGTGAGAAATATATCTCAGTAGGCACCCACCAAAGGCCCGTGCTCAACTGTGTGTAAACATGCAACAACTGTGCAGTAATAAAATTCAATAACTAAGCAGTACTCAAAAGTAACTAACTTAATAGTTAAATTGACATTTTATTATTCATTTAATTCCATTAATTTAGTAACATTTTTGTGCTCTTCATCACCAAGCCATCAGGCTAACCAGAACCGTGCCCTCAGGCTAAAATAGTAACCATGCCGTTAGGCTTTCCCTCAGGCCATACAGAATCCAACCCGCAGGTATTTCCCTCAGTAGTAACAGAAATTCTCGCCCTCAGGCTTACGATGTGTCGCCCTCAGGCACAGAATTCAATCCCTCAGGCACGAAAGGTTGCACTCAGGTGGAATAATGACAGCCCTCGGGCTAAAACAGTCACGCACTCAGGCTAATCCCAACAACGCCCTCAGGCTAAACAGGTTACCGGGACATGCCCAACATATAAAAATGCAGTAAACAAGCAATTCCTCTCAAGGCAATTCTACAGTTACTACATTTAAAGCATACCCTCGGGTATCCTGGCCAAATGGCTAAACAGAGGAACACACCCCTCGATATCGTCCTGTATCCAAGCAATGTTCCCAAACATCATTTTATTATCACCATTTAATCACCTATGCAATTCTAGGAATTAAATATAGCAATGGCCTCAGTCACACAACACCACAACATGGGTTCGTGGCATGAAAACGCACAAAAACGCACGATAGTTGGAAAATAAACACCAATCCACCTACGTTATGTGCCAACGAACACTATACCCGAATGCCGGCTTCAGAAACGCCCAAGAACGGCGTAGATCTAACGAAGAACAAAACCCATACAAACGTAAATAACTTACGTTGGGAGAAGAATTGGAAATAACGGTACCAGGAGGAGGAAGGGCTTACCCGTGCGGTTCCAACGAGATCGTCCGAATCCGAATCGGATTCCAGACGAACTCCCGACGGATCTTCAAAGGTCCAGCCTCCTCCTTTGGCTCCAAAATGGCTCAAATGCCTCCTCTGCCAAATGAGGAGGCTATTGCCTGTTTTATGCCAAAAAAAAGTACACGGACTATACTTCTGAGTACAAGACGTGTACTTCTTTAATTTAACTGTTCATTTGGTGGCACCGACACTGTTCACCTGCCGACAAGAGTATACAGCATGTACTCCCGAGTACACGGCGTGTACTACCGCCCAGCTGGCGGCGACTCCACCGCCTTACTTTTTGACCCGCCGACTAACTACACGGTGTGTAAAGGACCACTACATGGCATGTAGTCGGTTCATACACCCTTTGTGGCCGGTGAGGCTACACGCCCTGTGTACTTATCCCAACACGGCCAAAAGTACACGACGTGTGGGCAAAGTACATGGCGTGTAGTTTCAAAATTTAGGATTTTCCCCATTTTTTCATATTTTTTAGAATCACTTAAGGAAATGGAATAGATGAATACCGTGCCTCTAAAACAAGAACCGGGTTCTTACAAACTCCCCGTTATAGCAATTCATCCCCGAATTTCCCTTTTGAGGGTGGCAAAGAGAATGCTCAGAACAGCTCTTGCCACTGAGCACGTACATCGGCCTCCCACTCCCAGGTCTCGTCCTGCACTCGGCCATGCTGCCATAGCACCCGTACGAGAGGAACTGACCGGCCTCGGAGAACCTTCGTGCTCCTGTCACCGATACGGATCGGATGCTCCTCAAAGGACGCATCATGCTGCAGCTCAACCTCCTCAAGCTGAAAGGTGTGTGACGGGTCTGAATGGTAGCGACACAACTGAGACACATGGAAGACGTCATGCATGGCTCAGTACTGCTGTGGTAACTGCAACCGATAGGCAACCAGCCTGAATCTCTCCAGATTCTCAAATGGTCCCAGATACCTCAGCAAAAGCTTACCCTATTTCCTGATCCGTTTGTGTCCCAGCCTCGGAGAAACACGCAAGAAAACCTGATCCCCAACCACGAACTCCAATGGTCGTCTGCGGCGATCAGCATAAGACTTATAATGAGACTGCATGGTATCCATCTGCTTCCGAATCTACTGGACCTGCTCAGATGTCTCATGTATGAGCTGTGGTCCCAGTAAAGCTGCCTCACCTGCCTCTAACCAGCACAAAGGTGATCGGTAGGTCCTACCATATAAAGCATCATATGGTGCCATCTCAATAGTTTCTTGAAAACTATTGTTATAGGCAAACTCAACTAAGGGTATATGCCTCTCCCAAGTGCCCCCAATGTCTAGGACGCATGCGCGCAGCATGTCCTCTAGCACCTGTATCGTCTGCTCTGACTGGCCATCTGTCTGAGGGTGGTATGTTGTGCTCAGAAGCACCTGTGTACCCAACGCCCTCTGAAAACTCTTCTAGAAACGAGACATGAAGCAGGCGTCCCTATCTGAAATGATAGAATGAGGGACACCATGAAGACGTACGATCTCTAGGATATACAACCTTCTGAGCTCGTCCACACCAAAGGTCTCCTTGATTGGAAAGAAGTGAGCTACCATTGTAAGTCTGTCCACAACAAACCATACATCGTCATTTCCTTGAGGTGGCCTTGGAAATCGTGTCACGAAATCCATCGTGACATCATCCCATTTCCAATCCGGAATGGGCAACTGCTGTAACAACCCAGCTGGTCTCTGATGCTCTGCCTTCACCTGCTGAAAGGTGGAATACCTTGTAACAAAACTAGCTACCTCTCTCTTCATACTCAGCCACCAGTACTGACGTCTCAAGTCTCGGTACATCTTGGTAACCCCGAGATGAACTTCCCAAGCTGAATCATAAAAATCCCTCATCAACTCCTCGCGTATATCCTCTGGAACCCATACACGTCCATGGAAACGAAAAATCTCGTCATTGCCTATCGTCCAACCGGAAGGAGGGTCCTCACTTGCCACTGACTCCCATAGAACTAGGCCTTCTGAAACCGATAGCTACCTCATCCTCACTCTGTCCAGGAGGGTAGAAGTCACAGCTAATGAGGAAAGATAAGTCTTTCCCTGACTTCCATGCACCTCCAGATGCATCTCAGAGAAAAAAGCCATAAGCTACCATTCATGACTAGTCTCCTTCACTGCTTGTATCTGAGTCTTCCTGCTCAGTGCATCGACTACTGCATTACCTTTACCAGGTGTATAGGCAAGCTCAAAATCAAAGGACTGTAGGTACTCGACCCACCTTCTCTTCCTCATATTTAGGTCACGCTGCGTAAAGATATACTGGAGGCTTTTGTGGTTAATGAAAACCACAAAATGCTCTCCCAACAGGTAATGTCTCCAACAGTGCAACACATGCACAACTGCAACCAACTCAAGATTGTGCATCGGGTATTTCCTCTCATGTGGCCTTAACTGCCGAGACCCGTACTCCACAACTCAGTCGCCCTATATCAAAACGGATCCTATCCCAATCCCTGACGCATCACAGTAAACTGTATAGTTCTTCCCCTGCTCTGGGAGTATCAGGATCAGTGCTGATGTCAGCCTTCCCTTCAGGTCCTGAAAATCTGTCTCGCATGCTTCTGACCAAATGAACTTCACACCCTTCTTAGTCAGACCTGTCAATGGTGCTGTTAAGCGGGAGAAGTCTTGTATGAAGCGTCCGTAGTAACCATCCAGCCCTAAGAAACTTCGTATCTCAAACACGTTCTTGGGCTGCTCCCAGGAAACTACTGCTCTCACCTTCTCTGGGTCCACTACAACTCCTGCCTCTGAGATGATATGACCCAGGAAGTGAATATGGTCTATCCAAAAGTGGCACTTCGAGAGCTTAGCATATAGGAAATGCTCTCTTAGTGTACTCAATGCGATTTCAAGATGGGTGGCATGGTCGTGTCGAGTGTGAGAGTACACCAAGATGTCGTCCATGAATACTACCACAAATGAATCAAGATATAGATGGAACACACGATTCATCAGATCCATGAAAACTTCTGGTGCGTTCGTGAGTCCGAATGGCATAACCGTATACTAATATAGAACATACCTACTTCTGAAAGCTGTGAGAGGTATATCAGATGGTCTAACGCGCAGCTGATGATATACGGATCTCAAGTCAATGTTCGAGAACACTCGTGATCCACGAAGCTGATCAAACAGATCATCTATCCTCGGCAAGGGATATCAGTTCTTAACCATTAACTAGTTCAACTTCTGATAATCCACACAATGCCTAAGGGTACCATCCACCTTCTTCGCAAAAAGGACTGGAGAACCCCAAGGAGAAGTACTGTGTCGGACAAAACCCTTTTCCTGTAGCTCCTATAACTACCTCTTGAGCTCCTGCAACTCAGGCGTGGCCATCCTATAAGGAGGAATGGACACCGGTGCTGCTCCTGGCACAAGCTTGATAGAGAAATCCACCTCACGCACCGGGGGTAGACCTGAGAAGTCACCCAGGAAGACATCCCTGAAACGATCGATAACTGGAGGTAAAATTGTCTAACGAGTCCCCTGGTCATCCAGATATATGCTCGCAATCTGGGTTGTGACTCCACCTCTCCCATGATGCTCTGGTCTAGATTGACTCACCTAATCATCCCACTCACCCTTGTATAGAAACTCCCCGCCTTCTAGTGATGTGAAACGCACCCTGTGACGATAGCAGTCTACAAAGGCTCCAAAGGGAACCAACCAGTCCATCCCGAGAATGACGTCATAGCTCGTCATCTCCAGGATATAGAGGTCCCAAACGAAGTGACACCCTCCAACCTCAAGGGGGCACTCCTTGCACTGATGCACACCAACCGTCCTAGTCCCCAACGGAGTATCTAGCGTCAAGATAGCAGAAGAAGTAGAAACACCGAGCCCAAGGCTCTCCACAATGGGTACTGATATAAAACTATGTGTAGAACCCGTATAAAAAAGTACTGAATACAAGACAAAAGCTACTAGAATAGTACCTCTGACTATCGAAGGTCCGTGATCCTTCTCCTTCTGGGTCTGTTGCACTGCATATGCCTGACCAGTGTCGCGACCCTACGACACAGCATGTCTACACTGAGCTGTCCCGCCCTGTTGCCTCTGAGATCCTGGTGTATGGCTACCATGGCCACAACCACCATCTCTGCCTGCACACCCTAACGTATTCCAGTTCCCTGACTGGTAAGAGACCACTGGTCCTGCTCCCACACGCGGAGTCTTCACAGAACCCCTCTCACTAGCCACTAGTAGAAATGCCCTGCAAAAGCACTGCAGATGACCCATCTTGTCGCAATCTCGGCACTCCACTGGGTCTCGTGGACACTGCGGCCTCTTGTGCCCCTCTTTGCTACACTGGTAGCACCTGATCGGGCCACCAGAAGTAGCTGCTTGGCTGGTACTACCGCCCTGAGAGAAGTCCATCTGCCTCTTCCACTTGCCAGCAGAAATAGTACCAGTAACTGGTGCTGAACTGCCATGGACCACACCACTAGATTCTCGCAGGTTCCTCTCGGTAATCAACGCCTGGTTCACAATCGCGTGTACAGTAGGTAACCTGAAAACATTCACCAGCACTCGGATGTCAGACTGAAGACCATCCTCAAATCGTCTAGATCTCAGTGTCTCATCACCCACTAGCACAGGTTTAAAGCGCTGATGCTCTGTAAAATGAGCACAGTAGTCCATCACCGACATAGCGCCCTGCTGCATATTTATGAACTCTCGAACTCTATCTACTCTCAGTGTCTCGGGAATGAATAAGTAATAGAAGACTGTCTGAAAATCCTCCCACGCCATGTCCCTGTGATCCTATGACTGGGTGGTAACATCCCACCACCTCTTGGCGGAATCACGCAGCATGTCAGTCGCGTGTTTGACCCTCCGCCCTGGAGGTGTCTCAAGATGCTCGAAAATAGTCTACATAGATCCTAGCCAAGACTCAGCAGCCTGTGGTCTGCCATCCCCTGAAAACGTAGGCGGATGCTGCTGCTGGATGATACACGTCAGCTCGGCCATAGATGTGGCAGCCTGCGGTGCCCCCTGAAAGGTCTACATGAACTGCAATAAGCCTTCACGGAACTATGCCTCGGTGCCCGTGTCTGGTATAACAGCTGGTGCCGCATCTGGCTCTGCTGGTGGATCAACTGGTAGCCCATGGCCCACCATCTCTGGAGTATAATCGTCGCCACTCTCTTGGTGAAAAACTCGCAGTCATCTAGGTGGCATGACTCTACAAGGTCAAAAGAACGCCTCTAATTCAATATTTTTATGATTGAAATGAAGGAACCACAATGGAACAAGAGGAAGAAGGCGGTTCAAAATTTGCAAAACAAGACTACACGGCGTGTACACTGACTACACGGCATGTACTTGACTTCCTTTCCCCTTCCCGCGTCCTTCTAAATGGATAAACCACACGGCTTCCATTCAACAAAACAACACGGTGTGTATAATATCTACACGGCATGTACGGTGTTATTTTCCAACTGCCTGTGTCATCTGTGACACGACCGACTACTTGGATTTACTCTACACGGTGTGTTACACCCGAACACAGTGTGTACACCATCCCGTTTCCCAGCCACATGGCTAACTCCACACATTCTTCCCTCAGACAAGACTACACGGCGTGTCCCAAAGGTACACGACGTGTTCTGAAAGAGGTGACACCGACCCGTGTTGTTAGTTACACGGCCGAGTCCCCAGGTCACACTACACGGCGTGTCCATAACTGACACGGTGTGTTCTGTCATGGAGTTCACCGACCCGTGTTGTTAGTTACACGGTCGGACTCCGGGTCAACACTACACGACGTGTTCAAAAACTACACGGCGTGTTTTACCGAAGACCTTATCTACCCCATGTCGCCACCCACACAGTTTGTGACATGGGAAGAGACTACACGGCGTGTACTCAGGGTACACGGCGTGTACTAAAAAAGTTCATTTTTTCTTCCCGAATAGAAGAACATACACGGCGTGTATAAAAATACTACATGGCATGTATACTAGGTTTCCAGACAGTATGCATCAGAAACTTCTCCAGAACCCATAAAATACTGAAAACGACACCTAAGTGTTAAATTCCGACCCGTGGGGGCCCATACACCCCACAAATCAATGTTTGACATCTTATTTGTGTTATAACAAATAACCAGTCAATGATCCACCAAATTCCGGTCAATGGGGGCCCATACTCCCCAAAGACCAATGTTTGGCGTCCATTCTATAAACAATCTCAAACAATAATACCATATCACAAGGTAGGTATTTATTAAGCAGCTCTCACAACAACATGCTTTACTAGCACAACAACTATCACAATAACATGAAAATTCTAATGCACCTACATGGCATGGAAACTATGCATGGAATGTGATATCTAGCATGTGCCTATATGATGCATAAGACGGAATACCCTCATCTCATCGGGTTGTAACTAAATAGAACCCACAGATAAAACATAAACAGCACAATCCAAGTGCGTCACCCAACGGTGACAACATATCAACTGTAAAATTGCAAGATCAAAGAATGAAAAGTACGAGGTAGAATGGCTTTTCACTATACACGGGTTAGCTACGCCCGGGCACATCTTATTACCAACTACCGTTCTGTCCTATCCCTGACTACGGCTCCAAATAGTAAGTCAAAGAAAAGAAACCCCTTTGATACCACTTTGTAACGTCCCGGACCCGGGTACCACGCAACAGGTGCCCCGAGCCCGGTTCGCCACGTGACCTCAAGCGCATTTCCCCAAATGCCAGAGGCTGCCGACTAGCAGCGAGGGCCCAGGACTAATAGTGGGGAAACTATGCCCTCATTTGTCAAAGTGTAGCGCAGCGGAATACCAAAATAAACATACAACAACAGCGGAAGAAGTAAACATACACAACTGAAATAACTACAATAGTGGATATAGATAACAGTATAAAAGTGATGATGCTACATGTTAAAATTCTAAGAAAACATCCAGAACATGTTATACATCACTGTGATACAACCAAAAGAAATGTATAGAAAAAAAAGTAAATAGCTGGAAGCGGCATCGCGAGGCTAGGCTCGGTCCCATGGCCTCCTATTCCTCAGCAACAGTCATATGACGCCCCGACCCCGGAATCCCGGTGTCGGTGCTTCGGTTATGGTGTGCAATTTATTTCACACCAAATGAAACAAATAAGTCGCACATCATAACCCATCAGGAGGAACTTTCTGGTTTAGATCCTGGAGAATCAGAGACAACAGCTTTGCTTCTTTACTTTCTGAGCTAGGAATAAGCATCCAAGTCTAGGAAAGGCTCTATCAACCTGTAAAAGTTTAACATAAAACATAGGGTGAGCATTGAAATACTCAGTAAGGGGTTTTCGAAAATACTTAAATACAGCTTTTGAAAACTACGTTGAAAAAGAATACTTTTCCATACTTAGAAAGTTTTAAAAGAAAAACTTAAAGACTAAACAAAGGTTGATATAACAGAGTTAAAGTACTTCATATGTTTGCACTAAAACACTTAGCGTCAACTCACTTAGTAAACAAGATAAGCATAATAATAAAAAGGCATGGGTTGCATGAAGTAAAGTGTCCATAAACAAGAAAGGTGCGCATGAACAACAAGGGGTAAACATTATCAGATTCGCGCACAAGCACATTATCTAAAAAAACACATCATGACATGATAAATGTAATGCAACATTTGTAATAAAAATCATGAGAAGAAACTGGACATGCATCAACATTTCC
This sequence comes from Viscum album, assembly GCA_963277665.1. Classification (NCBI taxonomy): domain Eukaryota; kingdom Viridiplantae; phylum Streptophyta; class Magnoliopsida; order Santalales; family Viscaceae; genus Viscum; species Viscum album. Next base: position 122,440,124 of record OY728164.1, on the reverse strand, counting down.
ATATCATATGTCTTGTATATTTTCTTTAAATCTGATACTCATAGGTAAGGTTCTATAACCAATGTTATTCCTCTAATCGGAATAATCACTAGGTTGGTCATAATCAAAGAAATGTATGCTGAAGGACTCATGATCTCTGTGTCAAGGCCTTGTGCCATGACCTAAGGGTAAAAACCCAACCTGACTGTCTCGAGAACTATCGATGCATCGAGGAGCTTACTTTTACCGGTCTCCAACCCGGAGGGCTTACTTTAACCAGTCCCCAACCTAGAGGGTTTTCTTCTTACCGGACCCCATTCCAGGTAGTCCCATACATTTCTCACATGCTGATGGGGTCAGATATTCAAGGTGTCCCATACCACTTTGACCATTTAATTTTCATTTCATATTACACAAGGTGTCCCATACCACTTTGGGTAATACCATTTTCATTTCTCATTACCCAAGGTGTCCCATACCACTTTGGGTAATTTTAGTTCTTAGTTCATTATCATGTTGAGTCATATGCATGAACAATATGAATAAGGTAACAATTACATAAATGGTTTACAAATGCATGATATGACAGATAAACTTGAAAATATGGAATAAAAGAAGGCATGGTTAAGCAAGCATACTATGTGTGTAGAACAATTATTTAAGCACATAAAATGATGAATGTGTGAGACTTGCTCCCAAGGTTTATTAAATGATGAGTTTCTAAAATACTAGTACATGGAATTGAACTACTTGGCATAAAATATTGTACTTCACCGGTCATAGTACGTGCAACAAATCTCCATCCGCTAAGAATTACTGCGGCATGCTTGGTATAAAAATAATAAACACTTGCAATCTTAAAAATTCTGACACATGGAAATAAACCACTTTAAAAATAATAACATTCATTAATTATTATTCTTCTCTGGTCATAGAATTTGATGTTACACTCTGCCCGCTAAAAATCATTGCAACGAGTTTGGTATAAAAATAATAGAGGATTTCAACATATTAACATAACCCTTAAATCCATATTCTTTTCAAAGAAAAAGGTTCAAAACATGCATAAGCATATCCTTAAAAAAAACACACATGTCAGTTCAAGGGCGACATTAAACAAGTTCATTGGTGTATACTTAGACCCAAAAATATAAAACAGCATAGGCAAGCGCTAAAATCCTACATGCATAGAGATATTAAGAACCATTTCTTGAAACTAGGGATTTCAGATATTAATCGTAAAAACACATACATAGATAAGGATATATATATACACAAATATATAGGTTTCCTCAGAAATTGAACATGGTACACTTAGAATCTTATTACCACTAACTATTGGTTAGTTTGAAATTCAAAAACCTCATGGGGGTTTAAATGTTCATGTAACTATAAATACAATATATATAAAAACTTTGTTTTTAACTATAACATAAATGTACTTAAACCAAAGTCCAAGTTCGCATCAAAATATCTTTCAAAGATAAGTGTTCATCCCATAAAAATCAAAACCAATTTCCATTCCAATACATAACCTTATATAAATATATAGTTATATATATATGCAGCTTACATAAAATCATATATGCTAGGATTTGGCTTAGAAATACCCTTTCAAAAGTATAATTCTTAGTGAAAAGATATTGAATAATCTTCGGTACCCTAAAGATAATTGGGTTTGAGTTATGTATATACATATGTATATATTTATATATATATATATATATTCAAAACCATATAAAACACCATAAACTTGAGTTTCAGGTTTGTAAAAAAAAATAGGGTCATTAAAACAAACTTAAAAGTGATATTCCCTTTTATAACATGAAGGAAAACACCCCTTGTAAATTGTTCAAAACCGAAGCATATGAGTTGTATATACATATATATATATATACTGTATATATTGTGGGTATAATAGTATAGGTTTCTGTAAAACATGAAAACACCCTTAGAGGGGAGTGCTATTCTTAAACCGTGGGGTTTGTATGTTGAGTATGTGCATATATCAATAATTTGGATATGTATATACGTATATATACATATATATATACTGAGTATATATAGTGTTTTACCTAAAACCGAAAAAAACACCAAAAATCCCTTACCTCGCTTGAGGATGAAGCTCGAGACATGGGTATGCTCGCTGGAGGGAGTCTTGCCGGGTGGCCGGAGAACCAGGAGAAGCTTGGTGGCCGGTGGTGCGGGTTGGCTCCGGAGGGCCCGATTTCACAATGGTTTCTCAGTTCTTAAAGGAAGACGATCCGAGGGAGGTTAGGCCGAGCCTATGGTGTCCTATGTAGGTGGGGTGTGTGAGGGTCAACGTGAGCGGTGGTGAAGGAGGCGTCTCGGGCAATCCAGGTACTGGTTCGCGGGTCCCCGTCATGAGGTAGGAGAAGACGTGGAGAAGCAGTAAAAAAAGAAAAAACGCGATGGCTGGGATTCGATCAGGGCGTGATCGGACGGCTGTGATGAATTGAGAATTTTTAAAACATAACGACGGCCGGGATCTTCCTAGGGGAGATCGGACGGAGGAGAAATCACGGGCTATTGCGCGGCCAGCCCAGTTTCGCCGAACAGGAACAGTGCATTTTTAAAAGAAAACAGTTTAATAAATTCTAAAACTAGACATTGTACTACTTCATTTTTTTTAATATATATACATATATAACCAGAGCATTATAATTTGATTTTTTATAAAACTTAATAAGTACTTTTAACTCATAAAAATCCCATTTTAGTTTAAGCAAACAAATGATACTATTTAATATAACTATTATTATTATTATTATTATTTTAAAAAAAAGATATATTTTAATACCATACTTTTATAACCACTATGATCTTATAATCATTAAAATCCAATTTATAAATTGATTTACTTGTTTATTTATTATGTTGAAAAAGTCCCGTAGTTTTTTCTCTAATTCAAAACACATAGTTTTAGAGGTCCGAAAAGATACATTTTTCAATTATTGCTGATACCGTTGTAGACTTGATGTTCGTCATATTTTTAAAGAATACCAAGTTTTCCATCATATAAATATCATCATGATCAAAATATATTCATTTACAAGAATAATATTTTATTTTAATAATTGAAGATATAACTCTAATATTTTGTACTTATTAAAATATTGTAATACCATAATATTACAAAAGCGTAAAAAAGACCAAATTTTATAAAAAGATGCACTTTATCCCTTGGAACCCAACGGTCCAAAAAAACAGTCATATTCCTTTTAGAGGTCCATTATAAAAGCAAGGGGTTGGATGTTTTATATTTTCGAAACACCGGACCCTTGGCGGATGGCTCTTCTCATACCTCTGGTGCTGAGTGCGTGCGCGGTGATTCTGGCGGTTATACTTTTCACACTGTTGGATCCTGAAGACGACGACTATCCGATTGCCTGTGTTGTGGTTCTTTGTAGTCTTGATGTGGCCGTGTTAGGTCTTGTGCAGGGTACTTTCAATTAGACGGGTCTTGTTGTAATGTATCTTTTAAATATATAACAGTTTATCGTTTTCTTCATGTTTGAATTCTACTCGAATTCTTTATCAGCACACAAACCATAAAATAAAATAAAACAAGAGACGTCATTGAAAAGCACAACATTGTTTACTTGATCCAGTTTATAAAACCTGGGGCGTTACAAGTCAAGTACCTATATAGAAACTCTTTCCCCTATCTACTCCTGCAACAACGTAATCTGTTTGGGCCGAAAAGCGTGACCCAAACAGGGTGTGAGAAATATATCTCAGTAGGCACCCACCAAAGGCCCGTGCTTAACTGTGTGTAAACATGCAATAACTGTGCAGTAGTAAAATGAAATAACTAGGAAGTAATCGAAAGTAACTAACTTAACCATTAAATTTCCATTTTATTATTCATTTAATTCCTTCAATATAGTAACATTTTTGTGCTCTTCAGCACCAAGCCCTCAGGCTAACCAGAACCGTGCCCTCAGGCTAAAATAGTAACAACGCCCTCAGGCTTTCCCTCAGGCCATACAAAATCCAACCCGCAGGTGTTGACCTCAGGCGTAACAGAAATTCTCGCCCACAGGCTTACGAAGTGTCGCCCTCAGGCACAGAAGTCAAGCTATCAGGCACGAAAGTTTTCCCTCAGGTGGAATAACGACAGCCCTCAGGCTAAAACAGTCATGCCCTCAGGATAATCACCACAATTCCCTCAGGCTAAACAGGTAACCAGACCATGCCCAACATATCAAAATGTAGTAAACAAGAAATTCCTCTCAAGGAAATTATACAGTTACTAAATTTAAGGCATACCCTTGGGTATCCTGGCCAAACGGCTAAACAGAGGAACACACCCCTCGGGATGGTCCTGGATCCAAGCAACGATCCCAAGCATCATTTTATTATCACCATTTAATCCCATATGAAATTTTAGGCATTAAATATAGCAATGGACTCAGCCACACGACACCCCAACATGGGTTCGTGGAACGAAAACGCAGAAAAATGCACGACAGTTGGAAAATAAACACCAAGCCACCTACTTTATGTGCCAACAAACACTATACCCGAACGCTAGGTTCAGAAACGCCCATGAATGGCGTAGATCTGACGGAGAACAAAACCCATCCAAATGTAAATTACTTACGTTGGGAGAAGAATTGGAAAGAACGGTACCAGGAGGAGGAAGGGCTTACCCGTGAGGTTCCAACGAGATCATCCGAAGCTGAATCGGATTCCAGACGAACTCCCGGAGGATCATCAAAGGTCCGGACTCCTCCTTTGGCTCCAAAATGGCTCAAATGCCTCCTCTGCCAAATGTGGAGGCTACATCCTGTTTTAAGCCGAAAAAAAAGTACACGGCATGTACTTCTGAGTGCACGACATGTACTTCTTTCATTTAACGGTTCATTTGACAGCACCGACACTGTTCACCTGTCGACAAGAGTACACGACATGTACTCCCGAGTACACGACGTGTACTGCCGCCCAGCTGGTGGTGACTCCACCACCTTACTTTTTAACCTGCTGACTGACTACACGGCATGTAAAGGACCACTACACGGCGTGTAGTCGGTTCCTACACCCTTTGTGGCCAGCGAGGCTAACCGACCTATGTACTTATCCCAACACGGCGAAAAGTACACGACGTGTGGGCAAAGTACACGGCATGTAGTTTCAAAATTTTGGATTTTTCCCCCATTTTTCCATATTTTCTTAGAATCACATAAGGAAAAGGAAAAGAAGAAGCCCATACCACTAAAACAGGAACCGGGTTCTAACAATAGCCTAGGGGAGAAGGAGAAGGATGGAGCTAGTAACTAAGGGTAAAACACCCTCTCCCATGAAATGGGAGTGTTCGGCACTATGTGCTCAACATGCGTGGGGTGCGATAAAACACAAAATATATAGATATATATATATACACAAAACACACAGCCCAACCTATGGCTTCTAAACAGAGAAACTAAGCACGTGCCTCAGCACTGCTACCATGATGTATGCATACAACAAACAATCCCAACCCCCTTTAGGTTTTCAAGATTTAGCAGAAAATAGTTTATTTTGTTCCTTAAATACTGGGAAACTATCCACAACCAACCACATCAATCGTTCGTAAAACATATCCCTACCATCCAAAAATCAAGTTAGAAACAACATGAGAAACACAACAAGACCTTCTTATCAACCAACCAACCCCATTGATTATTATTTCCGTTTCATTACCACACCCCACCATTTATTAACTCTTCCACTTTAATTTATTATTCACAACCCACTATTCATTCACATACAAGCCCATCCCTGTAGCCCCGCTACCAGCCACCATAACCACAACCACACCGAAGACCATTTATCATTATTATCCCTCTAATACCATTTATTATAGCCCCAATGCCCATCACCAACACAAAATTCAAACCAACCCACAACCAAGTCCACCGCAGCCCCACTGCTCACCCTATCCACAACAACCCACAAAACACCCCCATCACATGCCATGTAACCAAGCCAACATCTACATGTTCATTATTTCATTTTTCCTCAACCGGGGTGATCACACAAGGGTTCCAGATTTTAAACAGCCAACGTTACGTGATTAACCAATTTCCACATTCCATAAGGTTTCCATCCAAAAGAAAATCCAGAAGGAGAGGGAAAAATTTAATTGCATAAGCAAAGGCCCCCAACGACTGTGATTTTCAGTAGGTAGAAGCTCATTCAATTCACAACATAATATCACAGGATATAAAGTAATAGCAAAATCAAAACTTCACAACACCGTTATATAAGTCTTTTATTATCTTTATTTAATGGTTCAACCATTTCTCATGAAAACAAAAGGATACCCACCCCGCATGATGCAAAAAAATTAGAGAGACAAAGGTAAGATACCTACTTCAATAGGTTCCCGATCACAGCACTCCCCCAGATCATCATAGAAGATGTCTTTCGGCGTCTGTCACTTCTGTTGGGTCCCGACAAAACCTCCTCGGTTGGAATTCGGAAAGGAAAGGTCGAAGGAATGAAAACAGATCCAAGCTCGGAAGTTCCGCCTCGTTGTTATGATCCCGTAGCCGCTGATGGATCGTAAATCGGAGCTCAGACGAAGAAGTTATGGAAGGAAGAGCCTTCAAGTCTTTTGAGAGAGCTCTTCTCAGAGGAGAGGGGAAGATAGGTGTGTGCTGAAAAGGAGGATGGGAACCCTCCTTTTATAGGTGTGAAAATAAAAAGTACACGACGTGTACTTTATGGTACATGTCATGTACTCAGTTATTTTACACAGTCTCCATGCAGCTTCCAACACGGCTCTGTGGCCGTTGACTGGTCAACACACGGTTTAGGGTAACGCATACACAGGGAGGGACTACATGGCGTGTAGTTTAGACACAGGGCGTGTAATCATTTATTGCACATGGCAAGGACATGGCTCCAACACGGTACACGGCTGTTGACTGGTAACGCGTATGCGAGGAAGGACTACACGACGTGTAGAACGGGTCACACGGCATGCCCCCATTTATTTCACACGGCAAGGATACGGCTCCAACACGGGGTATACCCGGAAAGGGGGTACACGACGTGTACTCAAACTACATGGCATGTAGTTTCAAAATTCTGGAAAGTGTTGGAAAAGTCCATTTTACCCTCCAGAACACTTTTTGACCTTCTTTTGACAAATGAATGGGTCAGAGAGGTCCGGACCATTACATCAGATACCTCTTAAAACATTCTCATCCCCGAGAATTAAAAAACCAACCCAGAGGAACCCAACAAGATACCTCTTAGGGTTCTCATTATAATAGGAACCCAACCACCAACCCTAATTATAGGTGTTAGGAATTCCGTCTCCCATGTCGAGATATTACCTGCTTTAGGCGGCACTGACTCGCCTGCACGGGATTAATCGCATCCTCATTAATCTGTCTCGATTAAGAATCAGGTCATCCCACTTCCATACATTAGGATTTTTCAACTCACACTACCCCCAACACCGCACAACCTACACACTACCCGAACACGTGGTTTTGGGAAATTCCTTCACTTATGTCAAGATATTATCCACATTAGGCACCACTGACTCGCCTGCATGGGTTCAATCGCATCCGCATTAATGCGTCTCGATTAATGGCCAGGTTTTTCCCTTTCCCACACATCCGAACATGTTACAAATTACCAGGGAACAAGGAAAGAAATGGTCTCACAACTGACAAGCCATGAATTCCATATAACAAGGTCACATAGTACAACATCAACACAAGATCAGAAGAACAAGGGAAAAACACAAGTCAAAACAACTCTGGGTACAGAGCGTGCATCTGGGTCTCCTACTCCCAAGTGATCTCCTAGAGGCCTCCATGCCTCTACAACACACAAACCAAGGGAATGGTTCGTCCACGGAGAACCTTCTCTTTACGATCTTTGATTTTGACTGGTCATTCCTCGAAGGTCGCGTCATCCCGCATATCTAGCTCTCCCCAGTCGATAACGTGGGAGTCGCCGTGTATGTATCGACGAAGCTAGGAGACCTGGAAGACGTCATGAACCTTCTCCAACTGAGGTGGTAGGGCCAGCTGATATGCCACCTCACCGACTCACCTCAGCACCTCAAAAGGTCCGATGAACCTAGGTGAGAGCTTCCTCCCCTTCCCAAACCTCCACTGCCCCCATCGAGGGGAAACCTTAAAGAACACATGATCCCCCACTTTGAACTCCAAGGGCCTCCTCCGACAATCAGCACAATACTTTTGTCAGTCCTGAGCCGCTTTCATCCTCTCACGTACAAGATGGACTTTCTCTGTGGTGCTCTGCACTACCTTTAGCCCAAGAGCACATGTCTCACCAACCTCTGCCCAACAAATGGGTGAACGACAGGGCCTTCCATACAAAGCCTCAAATGGTGCCATGCCAATAATATAGTGGAAACTGTTGTTGTAGAAAAAATCTACTAAAGGCAGGTGTCGTACCCATGATCCTCCGAAATCCCGAACGCATGCTCACAGCATGTCCTCCAACGTCTGGATAGTCTGCTCCGTCTGCCCATCGGTCTGGGGGTGGAAAGTAGTGCTAAGACGTAGCTGGGTGCCAAAAGCATGCTGTAACCCCCTCCAGACTCATGAGGTAATCCAAGTATCCAAATCTGAGACGATAGTCCTCAGAACTCCATGAAAATGAACCACCTCGTCTACGTACCTCTATGCTATGGTACTCACCGGGACCGACTACATGATTGCTATGAAGTGAGCTGATTTCGTCAGTCAATCCACCACTACCCAGATAGCATCATAACCTACCTGAGCTCCGGGTAGTCCTATGAATAAGTCCATTGGGATGTCATTCCACTTTCACTCAGGGACATCTAAAGGATGCAACAAATCACTGGGAACAATGTGTTCAACCTTCACTTGCTGACACACTAGTCATTTAGCCACAAACTCCGCCAATTCCCATTTCACCTCGGGCAACCAAAACTGTTCCCTCAGGCCTCGGTACATTTTTAATACTCCTATATGTACCGCTAAGGCTGAGCTATGGAGCTCACGGAGAACTCCCTCATGCATCACCTATGGAATAAACAACCTTCCATGGAAATGCATCCGATGTCGGTTGTCCTCTGACCATCCATCTGGAGCATTCCCCTGATCGACACGATCCTGCATCACTTCCGCCTTGGAGTCCCCCCACTGAGACTCTTCCACCTGCTGCATCAAGGAGGACTACACCTTCACTTGAAACAAATAGCCTCTAACACCTTCTACCCTTGCATCCAAGTGCAAGGCAGCCAACTCTCCCATCGCTTTCCAAGCATCAGCAAATTCCCGAACCACTTCCTGATGCGACTTCCTGCTCAGGGCATCAGCCAAAACGTTGCCCTTAACTTCAGTGTAAGAGATATCAACGTCATAGTCTTGGAGAAACTCGACCCATCTTCGCTGGCATATGTTCAGGTCACGCTAGGACAAGATATAACGCAGACTCTTGTGATCTGAGAAGACCACAAAGCGCTCCCCAAAGAGGTAATGACGCCAAAACTTCAGTGCGAACACTACTACTGCAAGCTCTAGGTCATGGGTGGCATAGTTACGCACGTGAGGGCACAACTGCCTAGACCCATAACAGATCACACCCTTCTTCTGCATTAGCATGCACCCCAGACCAAGGCCAGAAGCATCACAAAACACCTCATACAACAACCCTTCCTCTGGAAACCTGAGAACTGGAGCACTGACCAACTTCTCCTTCAAGTAGTCAAAAGCTTTCTGGCACTGCTCGCTCCATATAAAGGCCTGGATATTCCTCTACAAAGCTGTCAATGGAGCAGAAAATCGGGAGAAGTCCGAAACGAACCTCCGATAGTAACCTGCTAACCCCAGGAAACTACGAACTTCTGCCACGCTCTTGGGTGCTACCCAAGAAACAACTACCTCCACCTTCGACAGGTCCAATGACACTCCATGTTGTGACACCACGTGCCCAAGGAAGTGTACTTATTGTGTCAAGAACGTACACTTCGACAATTTCCCATAAAGTTGGTGGTGTCGAAGGACTTCCAAGACTGCCATGAGATGCTCAACGTGCTCCTCCTCTAATCTTGAGTAGATCAGGATGTCATCGATAAACACAATGATGAACCAGTCCAGAATCTCCCAGAAGAAAAATTCCATAAGTCCCATGAACATAGCCAGTGCATTCGTATCTCCAAACAGCATCATTAAAAATTCGAAGTGCCCATACCTTCACCTGAAAGCCGTCTTCGGGATGTCACTGTCCTTCAACCTCAGCTGATGATATCCCGATCATAGATCAATTTTAGAAAACCAACCTGCTCCCCTTAACTGATCGAAGATATCATCTATCCTTGGAAGGGGGTAACGGTTCTTGACCATTACCTGGTTCAACCTTCGGTAGTCTATGCATAGCCTGAGACCACCATCTGCCTTCTTCACAAACAAAGCTGGAGCACCCCATGGTGACACGCTGGGTCGAACAAAACCTTGCTCCATTAGATCGTCAATCTGAATCCGCATCTCCCGCAACTCCGAAGGTTCCATCCGATAAGGGGCCATCGAAATTGGACGGGCACCAGGCTCTAAGTCTATCCCGAACTCAACATCACTTTGGGGGGGTAGAGTCACAACCTCCTCAGGAAAAATATCGAGGAACTCCCCACCAACCTCTCAGACATCCATCATCTCTGTATCAGTTGGAACCACTGATAACCTGCCCAACAAAGAAAGGAGAGGCTCCACACTCCAGCTTCTCGCCTGGAATCTCCTCTCGCCGACAAAAGATATGCGATGCCCATCCACGTCAGAGAACATGACTCATCTGCAGAAGCAGTCGATAACAGAACTAACAGAAAACAACCAGTCGATGCCTAGGATGACATCTTATTCATGCATCTGTAATAGAAGAAGGTCCACACTAGATCGATGTGGTCCGAACGTCAGCGCACATCCCTGACAAACACAAGATACGCTGGTCTAGCCCCCAACTGGTGTACTTAGTATCAGTGGTATGGAAAGTCTCTCTACGTCTAGTCCCAAAGCATGGGCTAGACTAGGTGAAACAAAGGAGTGCGAGGCTCCCGAATCGAACAAAGCATAAACAAGAGTTCTGAACAAAAAAATTGTACCTCGTTCCACCTCTGGTCCCGCTGGAGTTGCCAACTCTACTGCATGAAACTGTCCACACCCATCTCCTCTGCCTCTCTGATATCGTCCACCTCCCCGACCACACCCTAGTCGATGTCCCTGAGGAGCAGCATGAGGTTGGCTCCCTCCCTCAAAGTTTTCCCTAGGAGGAGCATGGTCCTTCTACTGCTGGAAGAGCCTCACCAGCAACTGGTGCTGCTGAAGTGGACGCTGAACCTGCCCACCTCCACCGTACTAAGCATGGGTCGGGCACCGACTATGAACGTGCCCTAAACCTCCACAAGAAAAAAAACCTCAGTCCTAGGCTCGTGAAAAAGGGACGAGGACCCGAAGATCTGAACTGGAACTGCTGGGGCCTGCTCCCCACTGGCCTGAACCTGGAAGGTCCTGTCGCAGGAGACCTGCTGCTAACCGCCTTCCCCTTTGAAGAACCTGGCTGGATCCCCTCTCGGGGGGCACCTCCCAATGAGTGTATCCTCTCTACAACCTCTTCCTTCTTATGTACTTCCAAGTACGTCGGAAGGGTGAAGAGGGTGACAACATACTGGAGCGGAGGACGGAGAGCCTCCTCCAAACGTCTCGCCCGAGACACCTCATCCGGAAATAGATCCTGAGCAAAGTGCATGAGATATTTGAACTTGATCCCCAGCTCTCATACCGTCATACTCCCCTGCTGATGGGAGAGTAACTCCTGAATCTTCTTTTCCTTGATCATGGAAGAAAGGAATTCCTCTCGGAATTCCTTCTCAAAGTCATCCCATGGAACCTCTGCCTCTATCCTCTCTCCGAGGTAGAGTGTCCACCACTTTCGCGCCGTACCTCTCAGGTGACTGTCTGCTAGGGGATCCTAGTACTCCCAAGGAGCATGGATCAAGGTAAGAGCAATCCCTAGCTCCTCAAGCCACCCCTCCGTCTCCGTATCCGAAGTACTACCCTCGTACTTCTTGAGGGTCTGCCGCTGGAAAGAACGGAGAGTCTTCTGCCAATGGTTATATTCCTCCTCTAAGTCAATCCTCAGCTGATCGACAGCCTGAATCTACTGGGCCTCGGCCGTCTGAGCCACTTGGGGACGACGTCCAGGTGCCATAGCTGTACGGTAAACAAGGATCACATAATCCCAAGTATCAAGGAAAACTCAAGGTTTTATTTTTATCTTTTTATTTAAATTTATTTCCCAGAACACCCAAATCAAGTAAAACACAATCATGATGATGCATGTTCCTTACCTAGGGTCTCTACCCTGCAATCAATGTAGCCTCACTTGGACGTTCGGTAGGATCAGATTCCTTGCATCAGATCACGTGGGGCCCTAAAATCCCGTGTCCTGACCGGTCATCCCTGGCCTATGTCACACACCAAGATTAACTAACATTATCACCCTACCATCCCATGCAATACTTACTGTGCCTAACTCCAGACTCCATCCTATCTCTCAACCATCACCTCTGATACCATTCTATCACGACCCCCTCCAACCGATGATGCCCCTTCGGAGCTGGCAATGGTGAAAGGGAGATAATGACCCCCGAGTCCTGCCTTTAGTAGGCCCCGGGGTGGCGACTAGCACCAAAGGTATGAGTTTTCACAAATATGGGAGGCATTACCCTTTTTATTATTTAGGGTCAGGAAATAGAATGAGTCAACCACGAAAAAGGAAAAGAACAAGTGTATAGAAATAAACCCAAATCAATCCCACATGAATGTTTAAACAATTTTATAGCAAGGCATAAGTACAAGAATGCTCAAAGTACAATACCAAAATAAAACAAAGGTACAAAAATAGCAACAACTCCAACTGTCTGACTAATAGGGTCTCGCACGACCCTGGTAGTCCTACTGGAAAACAGAAAGTAAACGTAGGGTGAGCATACAGGTATATCAGTAGGGAAACCTAATCTCTCGTGCACAAGTGTAGAGACATCCTAATTTCTCATGGGAACAATAGAAGAAACATAGAAAGGAATTCTATCCACCAAACCTCACCAGCCACACTCTCCAAAACACAATCACAACAGGTAGTAGTAGTATAAGAACAAGAGTATTTGGGTACCCTGCACCATTTCCCTTTTAGTTGGCTGCTCTTCCTAACGATGAACGTCCTGACGCTGCCACATTCTCCCCACCTTCACACACCTGGGCCTCACAACCACATGTCCCGCCCGCACACACCTGGGCCTCACAAACACGTATCCAGCCCGCACACACCTGGGCCTCACAACCACGTATCCCACCCGCACACAACTGGAACTCACAACCACGTATCCCGCCCGCACACACCTAGGCCGCATCCCGAATATTATTTAGAAATAGTAGAACCTGTCCAAAGAGTCTTGGGCTAAAACCACCCCAATCAAAACCTACCCGAAGAGTCTTAGGTGTAAGGTCACCTCAAGTAGTCACAACCTCGGGGAGATGGAGCAGGAAGGAGCTAGTAACTAAGGGAAAAACACCCTCTCCCATGAAATGGGAGTGTTCGACACTAACTGATCAACATGGGTGGGGTGTGATAAAACACAAAAGATACAAATATATATATTTACACAAAACACACAGCCCAACCCACGGCTTCTAAATAGAGAAACTGAGCACGTGCCTTGGAACTGTTACCAAGAAGTATGCATCAAACAAACAATAACAAACCCCTTTAGGTTTTCACATTCTAGCAGAAATTATTTTATTTAGTTCCTTAACTACTGGGAAACTATCCACAACCAACCACATAAATCATTCGTAAAACATATCCATGCCATCCACAAATCAAGTTAGAAAAAACACGAGCAACACAAAAATGCCCTTCTTATCAACCAACCAACCCCATTGATTATTATTTATGTTTCATTACCATGCCCCAACTATTTATTAACTCTTCAACTTTAATTTATTATTCATAACCCACTATTCATTCACATACAATCCCATCTCTGCAGCCCCGCTGCAAACCACCATAACCACAACCACAACGAAGCTCGTTTATCATTATTATCCCTCTAATACCATTTATTGCATCCCCGATGCCCATCACCAACACAACATTCACACCACCCCACAACCAAGTCCACCGCAGCCCTACTGCTCACCCGATCCACAACAACCCACAAAACACCCCATCAAATGCCACGTAACCAAGCCAACATCTACATGTTCATTATTTCATCTTTGTTCAACCAGGGTGATCACACAAGGGTTCCAGATTTTAAACATCCAACATTATGTGATTAACCAATTTCCACATTCCACAAGGTTTCCATCCATAAGAAAATCCAGAAGGAGAGGGAAAAATTTAATTGCGTAGGAAAAGGCCCCCAACGATTGTGATTTTTAGTAGGTAGAAGCTCATTTAATTCACAACCAAATATCACAGGATATAAAGTAATAGAAAAATCACAACTTCCCAACGCCGTTATATAAGTATTTTATTATCTTTATTTAATGGTTCAACTGTTTCTCATGAAAACAAAAGGATACCCACCCCGCATGATGCACAAAAATTAGATAGACAAAGGTAATATCCCTACTTCCACAGGTTCCCGATCACATCGCTCCCCCAGATCAACATAGAAGATGTCTGTCGGCGTCCGTCACTTCTGTTGGGTCCCAGAAACACCTACTTGGGTGGAATTCAGAAAGGAAAGGCCAAAGGAAAGACAACGGATCCATGCTCAGAAGATCTTCCTCGTCGTTATGATCCCGCAGCTGCAGACGGATCGTAAATCGGAGCTCGGACGAAGAAGTTATGGAAGGAAGAGCCTTCGAGTCTTTTGAGAGAGCTCTGCTCAGAGGAGAGGGGAGGAGAGGTGTGTGTTGAAAAGGATGAGGTGACCCCTCCTTTTATAGGTGTGAAAAGCAAAAGTACCGACATGTACTTTATGGTACACGGGGTGTACTCGGTTCTTTCACACGGTCTCCACGCGGCTTCCAACACGGCTCCGCGGCTGTTGACTGGACAACACACGGTTTGAGGGTAACGCATACGCGGGGAGGGACTACATGGCGTGTATTTTAGACACACGGTGTGTACTCATTTATTGTACACGACAAGGAAATGACTCCAACATGTACACGACCATTGACTGGTAACGCGTACGCGGGGAAGGACTACACGGCATGTAGAACTGGTCACACAGAGTGCACCCATTTATTGCACACGACAAGTATACGGCTCCAACACGGGGTATACCCAGAAAGGGGGTACACGATGTGTACTCAAACTACACAGCGTGTAGTTTCAAAATTCTGGAAATTGTGGGGAAATTCCATTTTACTCTCCATAACACTTCTGGAACTTCTTTTGACAAAGGAATAGGCCAGAGAGGTCCGGGCCATTACAGATCCCTATCTATTATATCTGATATCATCGTGTGATACAATATTTTTTCTAATGGAATGGTCTTCAGATGATAATATAACCTAGATAAATTTTATAAGATATTCTTTAATGGTAGATAGTTTTTTACATGTTAAGAATCATATTGGGTGAAGATAGGTTTATTGGTGAAGGTTGGTATTTATAAGTGGGTGAGTAGAGTGGGTTAGAATAAAATATTCATTGGTTTATTTTTTCTCCATAAGAATACCAATAATGATTATTATTGTGACTAAAAATAGTTACTTATGCATGAGTTTATGATAATATTTCATTAAATCATTTGATATGTAGTTAATTATATATTTCATTCAAAATTTAATATGGTGTGTTTTACAATATTTCAATATTGATAAATAAAATTATTTTACCAAATAAAATACCAGAATATCTCATTATGATAAAATTTTTCTTGATGATTGAAAAAAAATCTTGAAATTTATATATCTCTAATTTCATTAATTTATCATTATCATTTATTTATATGAACGTTTTCCCCTTTTAAAAATATTACATGACATTTAAATTTATTTTCTCAATTTTACTGTATTTTTCAAATGTATGATATTTTATAGAGGCATAATTTATCTAAATTTTATATTCATGTAAATTTTTACATTGTAGATTTTTTATGTATTAATTTATTTATTAAATGGTGTAATTATACCCAAAATTTAATGTTGAAGACTAAAATAATAAGATTTTATTTATTTTCATTGGTTGGTTAGTGTAAATTACATTGTAATTCTAGTAATGTCATTTATTCTTATGGAATACAATAGATATAAAAATATATTTCGTTACTTTCATAACCCCATGAGAATAATTTGTTTTAAAATTTTATTTCATAGTCAATGATTTAATGACATTAGGGAATACTAGTTTTTTTTATCATTGAGTTACCATTTTTCCTCATCATACTTATGTTTCTACCTATATACTTTTATGATATTTGTTTCATTGCTAGTTAACATTATTTATCTAAGGTCAAAGATAATAATTGGATAATTCACATATAAGAGATAATAATTTATCTATCAAAACAATGAATTTAATAAATGTGAGTAATCTGGAATTTATTTCTTCAAGGGGGATTTGCGGAACTTTTCATTCACTTGGTAGTGTTTTTTTCAGAACTCTAGTTGAAATATCATGACTTTATTTCAACCAATAATATCAATTGGTCTAATGTATATGGAAAAAAACATCCCTTTTCCCAAAAACATGAATTTATTTCAAGGACTTATATAAAGAATTAATTTATCTCCTACCTAAATATCAATATATCCTCAATGTTTTCAGATT
Organism: Viscum album; assembly: GCA_963277665.1. NCBI lineage: Eukaryota > Viridiplantae > Streptophyta > Magnoliopsida > Santalales > Viscaceae > Viscum > Viscum album. The sequence goes on along the minus strand of OY728164.1, from coordinate 122,423,342 downwards.
TAACACTTTTGTTTGCTTTGAGCTACACTAACGTGATGTTGAATGGCATTGATATTATTTTAATTTTTGTATGGAAATGGCATTAAACATTACTTATTATAGTGATTTTAAAATAGATTCGATATTATTGCATTACCAATAATATGTTCGGTTGATAGTTTTATAGAATTATGACTAACCCTAACAAAATAATCTCATAAATAACATGTGGACAATTCTATTCAGTATAAATTTCTTTTTTAAAACAAATTTTTTAAAATAGAAACACGGTATCTTTTCATAATAAGTATTCATAAATTTTACAGTGATCTCATCCTTGTCTTTATTAACTCGTAAATTTTGTTAATTTCTTTTTGAAACATTGTATGAGTACAAAGTATTAGTTTTTAGATAATGGAAAGGAAACTGTAAGTCTAGTGAACATCCATAAAACATATATTTTATTCATTAAAGGCATCATATTTTCAAAATCATCAATATCATACGTTCACAATATCAATATATTTTTATGAAATCAAATAATAAAGAATCTACAAAATAATTAGGTTACAACGGATATCACTTTACATCTCGAACTTCCAAATCGAGTAACCAATAAATCCAACATCCAACTCTAGTGTACCTAATACATTATAGGTTATAAAAAAACAACCATTCATTGGTTTATAACAGAACCATTCATCATTTGTTTATTATGTAACAACCCATCACTAGTTTTCCCTTAACCACCGGTATGTATAAAAACTTCTCATGAATCATAACATAAAAAATAATCATTAATGATTTAATCATAAAAAACACATTAATGAAAATGAACTTTACATTTTGAAATAACCTATTTTGATATATCAGGAATATATAACAAAAAATTGTTTCTTTGAATGTAACCAAATATAATTTTAATATATGATTAAAAAATTTATATTAAAATGAATTTATTAAATTTTGTTCAAACCGTATCTGTAATAAAAACAATATTTTTGAAAAAATAAACAATAAAATAATATTTCTAAATGAAATTCATTTACAAATATAATATATTTGATGTTAGTGTAAATAAAAGGAATATAATATTTCTCTTCTCTATATATCTATATAAAAATGGAAATAAATAATAAGAAAATAAAAATTCCTTTCAAATATAATATTAGAAATTCATTATCAATGAAGTTGAATTTTTACCCAAAGAAAGGAAATTTTGGTAGGAATTGTATTGCCTCATATTTTACGTCCTTAAAAGGTTTTAAAACCTCTTGTATAATGGTTTAAATAATGTTATTAATTTATTACATAACAATATTCATATTCATAACACCCTATATTACATTTTCTAACCAATTAAAACATTTTTACTAATAATATTTCATTATTTTTATTATTTCAGGTTCCTTTATTTAATGGTTTCATTATTGGTTCATTTGTGTATCATTATGGATGTTATTATAAAATTTAATTAATACGTCAAAATTGGATTTAAATGAAACTAATTCACTTCTATAATTTTATGTATTTCTATTTATCATTTTCATTTCTTACATGAGGATAATTCATTAGAAAAGAAACATAATGATTAATTGAGAGAGGTGTTTTGGGAGTTTAGAAGAAATGAAATTGGGAGAGGTGTTTTGAGAGAATTAACACTTTTATATAACCTCCATGAATTACACATTGAGGACTTTGGATTTGGTCTTTCTGTGTAACCATAAAAACATGTACATGGGGATAGTGAGTAGAAGATGGTATTTCTAATATTTTATGGGTTTCATTGATTTTGATGAGGAATTGGGGTGTGAATGGTGATATTTATACATGAGGAGGGGTGGTTTTAAGTGATTAAATAATTATTACTTTATATTTAAAGCCTATCACATTGAGGAGGAATTAAATTTCATGACTTTAAAAAATAATTAATGTTTTACTGATTGTTTAGGTTCCTAAAACACAACTACCACCCATTTAATGTTGTAATTTTTATGTATATTAATCTCTTACCTATTAACATTATTATATTTCATTATTTTACCTTTACCGCATTAACACATTTTTTACCAGTATAATTGTTTTATGACTAAAAATGAAAATGACCTTGAAACCTAACTTATACCATTTTACTCCAAATATGGGATCCATTTCATGAAATTCAATTCAAGTAATTGGAAAAAATAGATTTAAAACTACACCTCTTAACCAAATGAAAATGAGGTTTTTAAAGGGAAATGTTCTAATTTCTACAATGTTTTTTATCCAATTTCAATGGGGAATTTATTCAAAGGGCCAAAATTTGATTAATTTGTAAATTATTTATGTATCTAAACTTAAAAAAAAATTAAAATTTGGTCTAACTATATAAATAAATTAGATGAAAATTCTTTTTTCAATTAAAATATAGTATTTTTCACTATTCATCAAAAATAGAAACTTCTAACAATACCAAAATTTCACCATAAGATAATTTTGATGTTATTATTTCCAAAAATGATGTTTATATTTTCAAATAAAATTTATAAATATTTCAAAATTTATATTTAAAAAAGTTTTTTCGTTGAAAGGTGGAAATGTTTCCTTTTCAAAAAATATAGTTTGGAATAAATAATGATTTATTTGATTCTATATTATTCATATAAAACATACAGGATTAATTTATAAACGTATATTTGAATATAAAACATATAACGTTTGTTAAGATATTTCACTAATAGTGATTAATTTATTTTAAAATATTTATTAAATATTAAAACTAATTATTCTCTCTGTACTAGTTTTATTACATTTTCCCCACATTTGAAAATTGAATCATCATAATTTTATTCACATAATAAACATTTGGGGATATTATTCGCCCATGTAATATTCAAATTCACTTTTCACTTCATCAGACATACCATAAACCCTAAACCTTGTTAATTACATTGTTCTTCAATACTTTGTCTCTACGATCAGTAATTTGAACATGTTGTTCCTCGTATTAAAGGTTATCTTTCAACTGAACTAAATTAGAGATTAAAACATGGGATTAATATAGAACACAATTTATTAACATAGAAAAATATATAACATTGTGTTCATGGTATAAACGTTCAAAATATACACTATGTAAGAAACTGATCCAACTTTCTCTCAAATTTTATATGGAACAATAAACATTGGAAAAAATAGTATGTTGTTAAAAAAATTACAACCCTTTTCAATTGTGATATTTAATGTATTACATGGTCACCTACCTCAAATTATAGATATTTATATTTATTATACATACATTGTTTCTTCATTTTCTAATATTACTTATTGTGTTGTTAAATTATATTCATATTCTCAATAATTTCCTATAAAGTTTTTTTCTAAAAACATTCTTTCTCATAATTCATCCTCAAAAACTTTAATTCTACACCACTTTCCATAAAGTTCCTCAATATAATCCATCATTGTACTAGAAATAAAATTTTTATTATAATAAAAACCACCTAATAAAGGAATTGATCCCAAATTCCCTTATAATCCTTCAATCAAGCTCAGAGAATATCCTCTAATGCTTGAATTGTTTGCTCATACTATCCACTATATTTAGGATGAAAAGTAGTATTAAGATTTAATTTTTTTCCCACCGACTATTGAAGAACAATACAAAAATTATAAGTGAACCTGGGATCACTATTTGATACAATAGAGATATGAACTCTTTGTAACCAAAAAATATCCTTGACTTAAGTTTGGGAATGTTCATCTAAATAAATATTATCCCAAATAAGAAAGAAATTTTTATATTTATTCATTAGATCAATAATAACTGAAATCATATTGTTACCTCAATTAGTAACCTGAATATGAAATCAATCAATTTATTTTCCCTTTTCAACTATGGTACTAAAAAATATTAACGATTCCCTTTAGTAAATTTCATTTTTTTATTAACATACTAACAAGTCATACACTTCGTAGTAATTGCAGGAATATATTTTTTCATCCCATACCATTAGAAATAAACCTGATGGTCCCTCTACATGTTACTGCTACGTAAATAAATGGGAAAAATAACTAATAGATTCATTTAGCAACTCATTCATTAATTGAGAATCATAAGGAACACATAATCTTTTTCCCATTAGTAAAAAACATTTTTATTAATTATTTAAATTAGGAAACTTACCCTTATTGAAGGGTTCTACCAACTCCTATAGTGATTGATCCTCCTTTTGAGCTTTCTCAATTATTTCAGACAGTGATGATTGCATTTAACCACCATGTTTGATTGTTATGGGGGATAAAAAATCATGCATTCAAAATCCTTAACCAGTTTTTACCATCATCTATATATCATATTCAATTATTTCTAAGTAAATTTACCCATTAATCATTTATTATTAATTTATAATTCACAATTTTCATTATATAAATGATTCCCTAAAATTTTCAATGAAAAATCCAACAATAGTTAATTTTAAAACATGTGTAGGATAGGGTTTGTCATGAAGTTTTAATTATCATGATGATTATGAAATTACCAGATCATTATACTTTATAATATTAACAAATCCCATCAATTAATCATCACTGTAGATAAAAAAATCACAATTTCTTGAGTGTAGGGCCAAAACTAGATCAATTACCAATTTTTTTTAATTCATAAAAAACCATCACACTCTTTTATACAGGTAATGTTTTCCCCTTTTTGTGTTAATATAGTTAATGGGATATATAACATAGTAATTTTATATATTAACCACCAATAATATCCTACTAATTCAATAAAAATTATAATCTCTAAAAAACGTTTTTGTCTTGTAAATTCATGAACTTATTTTTTTGGAAGGATTGACTGTAATTAAATATTTACATATAAACATCCAAGGAAGAGAAATATGATGTAACAAAAAACAAAATTTTCAATATTTTCCATACAACATATTTTTGTTATGTTTTTTTTAGAAAAATATAAAGATGTTTTTCATGATACTCATTACTTTTTGAATAATCAAAAACATCATCAACAAAAACAACCAGAAACATATCAAAATATTGAATGAGAACACTATTAATTAGATTTTTAACAACAACATAGTAATTTTTCAACCAAAAGGGAATAACTAAAAACCCATATTGAATATATATATTATTAACTCTAGGCTATATAATTTTTTCCTCCTTCACATTAGACTGATGGTACCCCCACCTGAGATCTATATTTGAAAAGTATTGTGCTCCTTGGAGCTCATCACAAAATTCATCGATATGAGGAAAATGTACTTATTATTAATAGTAATGTTATTAAAACCTATTTAATCAACAAAACGTGTCATGGGAATATATTGTTTTTTAGAGAAAATATGATCACACCATCTTGGAGTGTTAGGTCAAATAAAACCTTTATTATTAATCTCTTCCAATTTCTTTTTCTATTCCCAATGTTATACATATTAAATTCATTATTGGTGTTTATAAATGGGTTTAGAATTCAAGATTATTTCAATAGTAAACTCAACCTATAGGTCTTGAATAAAACAAAGAAACACATCATGAAAAAAACCATGAATTCATTAACTATCACCACATCAATAAAATGAACAGTTCCATTTTTTAAATAAAATTTTCTAAGTATATTTCACATCCAATTCTAATAAATTTCTCTACATAATGATAGGTTAGGAATGATTTAAAATCACTTAACATCACTTTTTTATCTATGAAATATATCATAGAATTATAAACCAATATCCAATCCATATATCAAATAATATCAAACACAACTATTGGTAGTTCAACAAGATTTATACGAAATTAAATTTCACTGAAAACAGTAGGAAGATTCTTAAAAATAATGGTTTAATTCATAACTCCACCAGAAATTTTCACCAAATGTTATATCATACATTCATGAGGTGATATTCACATTATTATTTCAAATATATCAGAAATGAAATAATTAAATGATTCAAAATAAAATAGGGTATTAGAATTATTTGAATAAAAAAACATTATACTTGTCACCAATTCATTTGATGGACCAACATTAACTGTATTGCAGAAAAAAATATTTCCACACGAATAATTTCTGATCTTCTTAACCGTCCAGTGGGACTAACATTGAAACCACATTAGCATAATCTCCAAACTCTTTAAAAGTAAATCATATTACCATCAGTTATTCATTAAATGTATTATCATTTAATTTAAATTCATGATCCCTGTGACTAGTATTTCCACATTGAAATCATTTTCGATATTTTGAGATATATTTCCTAGGTTTTTTCTTTCCATACATTTCAAATTAATTTTAATTAATTTCATACCACAAAACTTCTTTGATGAATTCTTCCCAAACGATCGGGAACATGACCTCTATTTATTCTTTTCATAATAAAGACCAAATGTGTCATAAAATATTATATCCTCTTCTCATCACGAAGAACATGTTTCATATAGATTTTAAACTGCGTTGAAGATAATTGTATACATAAACTATATTTAAACTAGAGTAAAATCAATTGTTCTTACTATCAATGTCCTGAACAAAATATGGTACGTACCTATACTGTCTTGTAATTTTTTATTCATATGCAGATAAATAATAATTATTGTTATACCGTAATAATAATAATTTTTTCATCATTCTGATTTGAAAATTTATGGAAAAAGATTTTTCTAGAAAATTCAACTAAAAGTATGCAATTTCAGAGTATCATGATCATCTTTCTCTCGAATAATCTTAACTGTAGACCATCATCAATCGAGTTCACCTTCAAAATGATAAATGGATAGGGTTACCTTTTTTGTTTTGAACATCCCTTGAATTCAAATAACTTTTCTGGAGTGTTGATCCATCATTCAGATTCTACCAGATACGAGGTTCCCTTGGAAGCAAGAGCATGTTGGAATATAAATTGTTCATCTACTGATATATTACTCTATGATTGATCTAGATGTTCCCTTTCATGGATAAAACGTCCATTTATAAATTTTTTCAACTGAACCATCATTGAAAAAAACAATTTCATTCTAATTCCAACCATATAAGGATGATGATTTGGGAATATTTTTTCCTCTTTATGCCTTCCCACCATATCTTCCAAATTTTCTCTACAGAAAACTATTCTAAATAAGTATATCGTAAAAAAATTAACATGGTAATATTCAAATGATATAAAATTTGAAAAAATCAATAATGTAAAAAAAAAATTATGGTATTTTTATTAACATTATTAAACCCTTAAAGTTATCTAAACGTTCTCAAATACCAACTTTGAGTACTCAACCTTAAACATTACCTATTGTAATGATTTTATACTAGAGTCTATAATAATACATTACTAATAATGTTTTTGGTTTACATTTTTAGTGAATTAAGACTATACCTTACAAAATAATCCCATATATTACATGTTTATCCTTATACTATGTATCCATTTCATCCTTAAAACAAATGTCCTAAAATAAAAATGTAGATTTTTCATGGTAAATCATTACAATTTCCCCGATGATCTAATATATTCTTATATTCTACATTAAATCCTATGAAGGGCATTTTAAAAGATGTTATCTACCAAAAATATTAGTAAGGGAACAAAATTAAAGGAAACAGTCAGTCTGGTGAAAATCCATAAAAACATTTTCATAAAAAATAACTCTTTATTCAGAAAATAGAATCATCTTTTAAAAAAGATCAATATATTAGCTTCATAAAATAAATTTATGTTCCTTAAATATAATTATAAATAATCTAAAATATTTTTATGAATCAGGGTAAATAATTTTACATCCCACACATACAATTGGGGTAACCAATATGGTCAGATTTTAACTCTGGAGTAACTAATGTATAAAATGTTATAACATAAACACCAGTACTTAGTTTATCCTGGAACCATCCATCATTGGTTTACAACATTACTAACTATTATTGGATTATCAGAAAACCACCCATAATTATAAACATGTACCATGAACCATAACATAAATATAAATCATTAATGATTTCATCATAAAAACACTCTTTGAAGAAAATAAACTTTTCATTTTAAATCAACTATTTGGAAATATCGTTCAAGTACAATAGGTGAAAAATCTTCATAAGTTACCATAAAAAATTGTATGTTAACATTAATATTTTATATATACATTAATTCTGTAACTTTTTTACATTACATATATGTAAAAACATCTCTTTGGAAAAGGTTTTTTAATGGTTTATTTTTATAAAAAATTCCACTAAAAATATCATAAATATAAAGTGAGTATACAAAATATATTATGTATTATATTTTTAAATTGACATAAAATAAGTGGAAATAAATAAAATTAAATAATAATTCATTTCACTCATTAATAATAGAAATAAATTATTAATGGAGATAAAATTTAAGCCAAATAATGGAAATTGTGTTAAGTATTCCCATACCTCTCATTTGACTTCCTTCAAATGTGTCCAAACATCTGGTATGATGGTTTAAATAATGTTTTAAATTTTATATATATATATATATTAATATTTATAATGCTTTATATGACATTTTATAACATCTTATGTCCCATTAATTAAATATATTTCTCTATTTTCATTGTTTTGGGTATGTTCATTTCATGGTTTCATGATCGGTTCATTTGTGAATAATTATCGAGGATCCTGTGAAATGGATATAATATTGTAGATGTGTTATAAAAATATATTAATATACATAAAAAAATTAATAGTCCCATTTATCATTTTTATTTCATACATAAGGATGATTCATTAGAAAAAATGTTAATGTTAAATGTTTGGTTTATTTTGGTGGTTTTATTGAACACCACCGACTAGTTTCATCATACTTAATATTATAAAAATATGTCCAAAACCAGAAAATGAAAGATATTATAATAAACCTATATAATATTATTAAATATTAATGATATTCTTATGACCATCCATGATGTCAGTAATGGAAAATGAAAAATAATTATAAACCCAAATGGTTAACAAACAAAATATAGACAATAGTTTCATTTCATGGAATAATAAGAGGTAATAAAAAGAATAGATATATCAAATTTCATTAGAAACATACAAACACACTCAAAAAATTATTTTGGTGTTATAGTTAATTTATATATGAAGGATGTATGGAGAAATTAAAGGAATAAAATTAATTAAGAGAGAAGTTTTGAGAAAATAACCCCTTTTATATCACCTCATTAAAAGACAACTTGAGAACCTTGAATTTAGTCTTCTGATGATAATATCAGCATTGTGATATAGGTAGAGTTAGGAGTATATTTTTTATTGATTTTTTAAGAGATCCAATCTTTTGGGGAGAAATGTGGTGGTGAGGGTGGTATTTAAACTTGAGGAGCGGTGCATTTAAGTGATTAAATGTTCATAATTTTGTATTTAAAGCCAACCACATTGATGTGGAATTAATTACCATAAATTTTTATGATAATTAATGATTTAAATTCAGGTTATATCTTATAATAATAACTTCCTCCAATTTAAATTTATAATTTTTTTGGTATTTTAAGCCTTTATCTTTTAACATTAAAAACAATTCATTATTTTACATATACCGTGGTAAATATTTTTTCATCCCCATGATGAATATTTAATGTTTAAAAATAAAAATGAACTTAAAAAATAATTTTTAAAATTTTATTTCCTATATATTTTAAATTTAAATATATTATATTAACATAAAAAATAAATTATATTTAAAACTATACTCATAACCATAATGAAAAAACAAGGTTTTGTGAGAAAGAGTTTAAATGTATACACAAATTTTATATCCAATGTGACTGTCAAATTGATTAGAATGAAACAATATTGATTTATTGATACATTATTTGACTAATTATACTTAAAAACATATAAATATTTAACATAATTATATAAATTAGTTATATGGAAATTCAGTTTTTAATTCAAATTTAGTATTTTTCACAATTCAACAAAAATGAAACTTTTCAAAATAATTAAATTAAAATTAACCATAATATATTTTTTATATTAATATTTAAAAAATTATGTATATTTTACTTAATAATATTTATAAATGTTTAAAATTTTATATTTAAACTGAGTGCGCCATTATTGGGTGACACAATTTCCTTCAAGAAAAATATAACATTTTATTTTTAAAATTTTTTTTGTTACCATCTTAAGCATATCAAACTTATGGTATGGATTTATAAACATAAATTTAAATATATTAAAATTTAATTTTATTAAATTATTTTTTTAGTTATGAATATAAATTAAGAATACTAATAAAATTTATTACAAGTTATTGTATCATTACATTGGTTGTTTCAATTTCTTCCACCAATAATGGTTCAATAAAATATATTCGACCACATCATCCCAACAAGTTGGAGTCCTAAATTTCATTCCATATAGTAATTTATAAAAATCATTCTACGTGGATGAGTGGGATTAGTTATTTAATGGTAACTGGACCTGAGAAAAATATTAATCATATTCTCTTTTAAAGTCCATAGAGTATACTATCAGTAGAACATCATGTTTTTGGATACCCCATTAAACGTTTTGATCAACATTGGTGTGATTAACAATAAATATGTTGAAAAATACATTCAAGCCAAGTTGAATTATTTCTATAAATTTTAGACGAAGTTCTGATCCCAATCAGAAATACCCGATAGTATTGTTCCATGAAATCTCCCAACATCACATATGTATATCATTTCATGTTGATCTGGAGAGAATTACACTCAAATAGTGATGAAGTGAGAAGTCATTTCAAAATAGTGCTGTATAACCCCAATGGAATTATTTTAATTTTATTTATAATGAAGGCCTTTAATGACCTTGGATATTTTAAGATATATATATATATATATATCCATGTAACATAAATATTTTCATTATAGCTTGATTTTCAAAATAATCAAGAAGCACTATGCCTTACTAAGAAACTATTTTCCGTATTATAATATGTAAAAATATAATAAATTTTTACTAAATGTTATGGAATTAATTAACATATATACATATATATTTGTATGTACCATTCAATAAATAATATATAGTTTATACTAAAAAAATTATTTTATTAGTTAGTATTAAAATTTTATATTTTGGTTATTCTAGACTCCTTTGTAAATATTATTTACAAAATATGAAACATTTGGCTATTATACTAAAAATTTAATTCTTATTTATTATTTGATTAAAAATTATAATAGATATATATATTTTTAAAAATAAAAAAAATATAAAAATGATAAAATATATGTTAAAAATAAATATAAATTATATTAGAATGACGAAGTTAATTTATAAATAATATATATATATATATATATAATTTTTAAACGAATAATAAAATTTAAAAATATTATAATATAATTATAAGTAGGTATATTAAATTATAATTATTACATGAGTGTTCCATTAATCATTAATATGGATTTGAATTAGTGTAAAGTAAATTCCATTATAATGGTTACTACAAATTTTAAATACAATAATTATTATGGAATAAATATAAAATAAATAAATAGAATTATATTATATGGAAAATATAATAAAAATAAGAAATAGAATACTTTTTGTATAGATGAATAGAAAAATATAATGTGGGAAATCTGTTGATAAATAGAGATCGAAAATAAATATTTCAGAATTGAAAAAAAAATATTTATAATAATTATTAATTAAAAATTAAAACATAATTACATTAAGATTATTTATAATTGATAAAATAAATATTAATTGTGAATAATAAGATAAAAAAATTAATTACAGAATTATGTATAAGCTATTATAGATTAAAATGAATGTTTGAATGACTATAATAATTTATATTTTTAAATATATAGGGAAACCTATTGTAATAATATAATATGAAATAAATTAAAATAAATGTATTCAATAAACTCTCCCTCTATACAAATTCTTCTTCTTCTTCTCAATAAATCAAAATCCATATTTGTCTTTCCCTTCACCAATACAGATATTGTCATGTAACACAGTCGAAACTCACCAGCCACCACCTCAGTTAATCTAAACACCACCTACCATATTGATCAATCACCACCATTTATATCCTAAAACCGCTTACTATTCATCTCAATTAGGACATGATAATCCAACCTCCCTCTATGTTCACCAATTTATTCTTCCATATATGTGAACATCAGCCCTAATCCATAGCCTTCCTATCATTTTTCGAGAGAGTTATTGTTCCCCGATATCAAATTGGCTATATGGGTTTTAAATTCATGTGAATCATCACAATGTAATTTTAGACTTATAAATAGTGAAATTGGAAGTATGATTAATGGTAAACAACATACCACGGGTTTCATGACCATATATATAATTGGAACGATGGAAATAACCAAATAAATTGTCCCAATTTTAATTTCATTACACCTAAAATTACAAGATACTAAAGACACTATCAAATAAATATTTTTGAATAAGCATTATTATAAGTGTAATAATGCCAACTATAAATATCATCCCATTAACATTCATTATTCTCTTCGAAGTTCCATCTTCCAAATAAAATATTTTTTTTATAGATGTATAGAAAAACAATGTGATGAAAGAGAGTTATATTTAGTTGTTTTCCTTGAATTAAGTTCGATATGGTTTAGTTATTAATATCAAGTAAGAGAAATAATTTAAAAATATTATTATATTTTAAATTCACAAATAAATATCCCTTTTTTATTAAAATTTATAATTTTTAAAATAATTATTTAATTTAATGGAACATGTATTTTTTAATAAAAAAATTTCTAATTTCATAATGGCTTTTAGAATTTTTGAAATTATATATATAGGAGAATTTTTTTCAATATTAAATTTCTACTATTCGAAAAATAGTTTACTTTTTTTATAAATATTTTATATTTAAGGCTATTTTAGTTATTTATTCTAAAAATATTATAATTTCATGTGTATCGGTAAAAATAATTAATGGATTTTATTTTGAAAACATTTTTAGGGATTATTTTTTGAATAAAAATAAAATTTATTCAATACATTTGGTAAATATTATAGGAGATGGAAGAAATATTTTCTCTAGAATTTCTATTTGAAATATTCCAAAATCATATTTTTATGTGAATTATTTTTTTAAATATAGTTTTCTGGTTTCTACAATTGATGTTTTAGGTTAAAAATATTTTTATCAATTCATAGAATTTTTGAATGTTAATTTTCTTATTAAATTAAAATATTTCATTCACCAAAGATACAATTTAATTATTATGATTTATTATCCTCAAACTATTTTATTATGATAAGTGTTACATATTGGTTAATGAAACATATATTATTAATGTATAATTATTTGTTTTATTCTAGATAATTTTTTATGTGTTTGACACATGTTATTTTCTCATTTAATATTTCAATTTTGAATAATAAAAATTCATTTCTTGTACGGTTTTCATCGATTAACCATAATAATATTTAACTAGACTCTCTTTTAACAAATTTTTTTTAACAGTGATGTTATTATTTTGAAATGAAGTATTGTTACAAATAACAAAGAAAAAAAATCATGGAGGTTTTAATTAAAATACTTCACTCAAATTTTTTAAAATAATAGTAAACTCGGAATGATCCCACACATAAAGGAACATGCTCCACCAACTTAATGGTTTGACAAATATAGCCATCAAATTTTCACGCCCCCTTAGGGTAATGTTTTTCAAGTATCATAAATTATTTTTCTTAAAATAATATGATTTATTTTGTACAGAATGATTTTTAAAATATATATTAAAATTAAAAATTAAGGAATTAAAAAAGGATTTATATAATTTTTCAATATTAAAATTTTTCAATTAAATTTTTATATATATTATTTTATAAATTTTATCAAATTATTATTCGGCCTATTCATATTTAGAAACACTTTTTTTAGAAAAAATTTTCATTCAAGAAGAAAATTAAATTTTAGTCCCAAAAATAATTTTATTATTTCAAATGTTTTTTGATGGAAATTATTTTTATGGAGTTTTAAAATATTTAAAATAAGTGTTTTTTAAATTGAATTATTGATAAATTAGGTTCCCCCCTCATGTTTTCAAAAAATATTCCTAGAGATTAGGGACATGTGATAGTAACAGTGATGTTAGGATTGTTCTGAGTAAATTTATATTTTTAATTAAAAAGTTGAATTTATTCATCATAATGGAATAGATTAATTATTAATTAGATTCATAATGTCTAAATTATCTAAAACTCTTGACCTCACAATATCTTATGATATGTAGTGACTCAAATATGGGGTTTTAAAGTATATAGTTTTATAATTAATTTTTATTAACTACTTCTTATAATGAAGATATAATCAAATAAAGGGAAAAAGTATGTGAATAGTACTCGGCCTAGGAGCATTGGTTTTTGAAACCAAATTTGGTATCTGAGATAAATATATAGATAAAATTATGGATTAGGATAATTTCAGTTGAGGATAATCATCGGAGTTATAAATTCAATTTGATAAATTCAATGTTTGAATTTTAAGTGAACATAAGTATTTGTATAGAAGATATTTTAGATAGACTATGAGATATAATGAAAATTTCTTTGTAATTTTAGTATTTTTTTTAAAAAATTAATTATATAAAGATATTTATGGATTACAAAAAAATGTAATACTTATTATTTAGTTTTCACATTTATATGTTTATCTATAAATATCATGAAAATTTTGGTTTTAAATTTTTATATAATGGATCGAACCTTCCATGTTTTTAGAATGTTGTCATTCATGTGGTATAGGTGTATGGGGGTCGTCTATGTGAGTTTGGAGAGTAAAATGAAATGTTGGAGATGAAATTTTAGCACATGCGGTTTCTACTTTGTGGGGTGGTGGGATGCACCATAAGTATTTTTAATGTGGTATGGAGTGATTGGTGGTATATTAGAGGCTCAGTAGGAGGTTTTCAATGCCTTTTCTATTTTTTGGAATGGTGGTCACATGTGGAGACAATAGATATTATAGATGATTTTATTACCTATGTATTTTCTCTTTAATGGTTTATTCTATGACCTAGAGTTTGGGAGACATGATATTGAGGTTTTTGTTAATCATGGTAGAATCACTATGGTGTTGGTATGGCGTGTAACCTTCTTATTGTGAAATGGTTCTTTTTCATGGTCTTCCCCACTATATCGTGGTCTCCTATCTTATCATTTCAGATCCATTATGGGGATATAACTATTATTAGTTGGAATAATTGAATACAAAGGCTATGGTTTGGTCCCTCCCAATGGTTCCATAATCTATTATTTTTTAAAAAGTATATAAAATGGCGAAGGGTTTTGATTCTAGGTCTTATGTTTTTCCTTCTAGAAATAAATTCAAAAATCCCCTTCAACCCCGTCATTCTTTAGGATTAATTTTTAGTGCATAGAAACACAAATGTTTCCAAAGGAGTCCATTCAGCTCCCTTTCAGTGGATTTGATCCCTTATCATTGTATTTTCATATTTGGTGTTTTTATGGTAGACAACCCCCCTCAATTCTTCTCCCTTTTTCCATTATTGTTCATCCATAACAGTTTTCAGTTATGTGGAATCACTTGTTAGGATTATGTTTTGGTATGAAGATATTTTGGGTTTTGTGTTTATGGTGATCATGGTTTTCCCTTTTTTGAAGGTTCTTGGTGGTGGTCTTCCTCTTATCATTACCTTTTGTAATAGTGTAATGACCCGGATTTCCCTAGTCCATTCTGTGGTGAAAATTCAGTGCTTGTTGTATTATTGGCGGACATGGGGGTTTTTTCGAGAGATTTCCAAAAATCAAATTTCACCAAACGGTTCCCTAGAAATGGTGGCAGACCAAAATAGTGGCACATTAAGAGTGGCACCAAAATAGTGGTTCATCAGAATATTTGAATTGTAACGGTGGCACTGAAATGGTCGCACAGTGATGGTGCCACACCAAAACTGTTAATGGTGGCACTATTACAGTGTCACACTGAAATATTGGGACACCAAAAGTTGTCTCACCCTTTTCCAATTTCAACTTTCTCAATATTTTCAAATTTCACCCCTCCTACATCTTATTTGATAGAAACTGATCTTAAAGACTTTTTGGGAATTTTTTGAGGTGTTTCAATGGATATTAAGTATGTAATTAGTACCATAACACTATGTGGGATTTGAGATAAAATAACCATGTAATCTTGGCCATTATCCCATGTTAATGATATTTGGATTCGTTCCTCCTTTAATATAGGATCTTATTCTTTAATTCCATGATCTTCCATTCCCTACTGTGCTTTACAGTCCATTTATGTGCACCTAAACACTTCCTCTATAGAAGAGTCATGTTCCTATTCTAGAGCCACCTCTTATTCAGTTGTCTTGGAGTTTCTTGCTGCTCGCGCGATCAATTTTTTTGCCGTAAAGAGGAGTTTTGATTGTATGTTAGTTCAAGGTAGGGGTTTCATCTATGTATCTTTAATTGTGCATCATGTGGGGTGGGCGTACAAATGATTCCTTGGGAATAACAGGTGAATATATTTCTTAAAATAAGAAATAAATAAGAATCGAATGTGATCAAAAGATAATCAGGCTCAATTAAATAATAGGAAGGGAGTGGATTTATGTTGATCATTTTTTTTATTTGTTATCTATGTTGATAATGTGATCTGTTGTTTCTATATAGATTCTGTAAATCATTTTTGTTGGTTGTCTTTTTCTGTGCATGGGTTATTATTTATAACTATTTTTTTCCTTACAAATAATTGGTGTAAATATAAATCTAACCAATCATGTATATCATGTTAGATGAAATGGATTCCATTTAATAAAAACAATTATGTGATCACCCATATTTTTCAATGTTATTTAAATCAGATTGTACACCAAATCTGAATTTATCCTTTTGGATTTATGTGGTTGTTTGATGTTTTTATTGGGTTTTGTGACTTTGTGTTGGTTGTGTGGTGTTGTTGTTGGGAGCACCATTATGGTTACAGTTGTCGGCAGGGGGATTGATCCTATGAAAAGGTGTGGTATTTTTGTGCATCAGGGTTGTGGTTTAATGGTTTTTGATGTGAGATTTGGGGTTTTTGATGGTACTAGTTGTGTTTTGGAATCATTGGTTGAGAGACTGATTTATTGTGGAATATATGGACTTATAGGATCTAGGACTACCTTTGAATGTTTAATGTCCATCAAACAATGTTGGTAAGTGGGAATGCTGTTTATTGACTTGTTATGTAGTGGGACTACACCTGTTAAATGATTGGGTAGTGGAGCTGTTGGTTTGGATTATTTCATGGCTTCATGTTAATTGGTGTGTTGGGTGTGGTGTTTTTGCGCAGTAGGGCTACTGACTTTTGGTAGGGAGGTTATTATTGTGTGGTAAAACTTTTAAGAATGATAGTTGGTAGTGGTTCAATTAGTGTATAATAAAAATGGGGGTGTGTAGTGGGATTGTGGGATGTTTTTTCCTATTTTATATATAAATGGGTGTTAAAATGGAAATGTTTTACCTTGGTCCAACTTCCTTTGTTAAATTTTCATAATAGAAAAGAACGAAGTTGGTTGGTTGCTGTGTGTTTAGTTAATCAAGCTCTTTTCCTTATGAGTCTATTGTAGATGTTGTTCTTGGTAGTTGAATAGGGTATTATTTGAACAAATTAAATTGAACCCCTTAATTAATTAATTAATTAATGGAAATTGTTAAAATGAAAATGAGTTGGGTTTATGCTTTAACAGTGGTTGTTTGTGTTGTTGTTCTTATAAGGCTAGCATCAAAAATAATTCTGGTGGGTCGGTTGTTTGTTTTGGGACCCGTATATTTGTTTTAGTGTATGGTACACACATATATATAAATTTTAGTTCCTCATGTTTTCTATGGACACCCCACCCTTGTTCATAACCATGATTCGAACACCCCCATTTCATGGGAGAGAGTGTTTTTTCCATCATCCTAGTGGACGACGTATGGCTAGTTACTAACATTCTTCCTCGCACCATCTTCCAAGTTCATACTGCTTGAGTATATCTGGGAAGGTTGTAATGGATTGATCATTTCCATTGTCCAAGGACCTTTGTGTAGGTCTGTTATTGATGAGGGGCCAAGGTGTTTTTGATCCAGGATTGTATTCCAATGTGTCTTTAGGATGAGGCATGGGTATCTACGTGCGAGATGTGTGGTGTGGATGTGTCCAAGGTGTCTGCGGGTGGGGTTGAGTGTGTTTTGATGCCCAGTTGTGTCTGGGAAGGTTGTGGTAGTGGGACTGTATTTTGGAAGAGTGGTAGTGTCAAGGAATTATCCATTAGAAAGGACTAGATAGCTGGTGGGAATGTGGATCGGGGTACCCAACTGTCGATGTTCTTATACTACTATTTTACTTGACTTGCATTATTAAGAGAGTGTGTACTTAGGTGAGGCTAGGATAATTAGTAATCCATGATAGATTATTTTCGGTTGAACTTTTTTCTCACAGGGGAATTACTATGTACACCAACATTTTCATGGGTGTATTTTGTTTTCCTAATTGGTTAAATTTTATAATCCCCCAATTTTGGTAAAAGTAATTTCAGGTCTCTAGGAGGAATTTGAAGACTTTGTTGAACATTACTAGCTCAAATATTGGTATATATGTTTTGTTTCCACATAGACTCATTAATTAGGTACTTTCTTTGATGATTTGGTTTTACTTTTTCACATTTTACATTTAAATCATGCATGTGATGGATTTTGGTTCTCTTTATATAAACCTTTGCTGTCGTTTGGGATTTTACCATCTTGTTTATTGATCTTGTATTCATTAAATGGGTAATATCTTCCATTTTGGGTGAGATTCTATACTCGTGGTTCTAGTTGCCTCTCCGGGGGCCTATTGAATGCTGGAATATGGGGTCATTATCTCTCCTTCCCCTTAATGAAAGAAGGGTGTGGCACATTGATGTCACTCCTCTCATCTTGAAGAAGGAGGGTCATGATAGAATGTTATCAAATGATGATGGTTGATATATAGGATGAAGTTCATGTTCAGGAATTGTGTGGATTGCATGGGATGGTTGGGGAACGATGTTAGGTAAACTTGGGGCATGAGAAAAAACCAAAGAAGACCTACTGTGACATGGGATTTTAGACCCCCATGACCCAATGCTAGGATTCTTATCCTACCAAATGACCATGTGAGGTTGCACTTGTTATAGGGTAGATACCCAAGGAATGTACATGCATCATAATTACTTGAGTTCTAGTGTGTCTTGAGTGTTTTGGAAATTTAAAATAAAAATAGAGTAAAAATGAATTTTAAAAGAAAATTTCCACAAAACCTGGGCTTAGGAGTTCTTAATTTTCCCTTCCCTGATATGGATCCTAGACATCGTCCACATGTTTTATGATATGTTGAGGCCCATTAGGATGACCTGTTTGATCAGCGGAGGGCCAATAAGGAGGGGGAATATGAATTTTGACAAATGAGCCTTCATGATTTCCAGTGGAAGACCCTATGGAAGTACACAGTGAGGGTTTTAGAATAATATATGGATGGATGGATTGCTGATACGATAATAAACTTTTCCTTAATATGGTATAAGAGGTATTATTGGGTTCCTCTTGCAGTGATCCAGATGCGAGGAGTGGTGCGTCTGTGGTAGATGATTTACCTCAGGGATATGAAGGATACCCATGTCTCATGGGATGAATTTGAGGAGTTTTGGGTAGAGTTCCTTTCCTAAATGATGAAGGACGAGAAGAGGTAGGTGTTTCTCTCCCTCTAGTAGCGGTGTATATTAGTGACATAATTGGGTATTAACTTCAAGGATCTCCTACGCATCGCACCCAATCTCTATTCTGATGAGGAGTCGCGGGAGAGACGTTTGGAGGAGGCACTTCAACCTTCTCTTCAGTATTTTGTCACTCCCTTTACCATACTGACAAACATATATGATTAGAAGAAGTCCATTTTAGTGGATAGGATGAAATCATTGGGAGTTGGACCATGATAGGGTACCCAACTATGTTCGTCGAAGGGGAAGGTAGTCAGCAGTAGTTCTCTGGTGTCAGGGCCTTCTTCGTTTTGTCAAGTGATAAGTAGGCCTCGACTATTCCAATTCCGATCTACAGGTCCCCACTCTCTCCCCATGGGAATGAGAACAAGGTTCATTGTCTTTGTATTCCATGTACATCATCTGAACCAGTTCCTAGTTTGATTGAAGTATTGTGGTGGGGGGAAGTTCAGTTCCCACCTCTGTAGTTGCAATTGCATGTTAGGACTTTTCTATAGAGGGGGTAGTGAGCTCCCACTCAACACAGGGTAAACGTTGATGGGGGAAGATAACCTTATGGAACTCTGGATGGACCTAGACAAGGGATTAGTTGGGAAGGCGGTCAAAAGAATATTGAAAAATGAGTTGGGGTGTGGGCAGTTGCATGCCATTGAGGAAGTAGTTCCAGTGGGTCGGAGGGTTTTCATGGTAAAATGTTTGTTTTGCACTTTTTCTTGCGCTTTGTTTGTTTCAGGATCCTCACACTCTTTTGTTACACCTAGTTTATCCCATTCTCTAGTGCTATAAGTATAGAGGATTTCGGTGCCAGTAGTTTTGAGTACAATAAATAGATGTACGAAAAGTGTTTTTAATGTTTTTTAGTGATGTAGACTGATGTTGGGGCTACCTCAGTAAAATGAGGAACTTATATTTCTATAGATACATTCATATGGTGTCATCCTACGAATAAACTTTCTTTTTTCATTTCACGCTGTCATCGACTACTTATAGAGAAGAGTTATGTTTTCATATTGGAATGGCTTTCTTATAGCATTTGTTAGCGAGCACAGTTCTCATGTGGGAAGTCGGTGTGTGGAGCCTCCTCTCTTGTTATCGGTCGAGCTATCAGTGGGATCAGTAGACATAGAGATGTTGGAAATTTCGAGAGGTTTCAAGGAGTTCCTATATGTCTTCATAGAAGAGGTTTTTACTCTACCCCCTTGAGCTGATGTTGATTTTGGAATAAAATTTCAACCTAGTGTCCCACCAATTTTGATGCCTCCCTATCATATGGTGCCTTCTGAGTTGCAGGGTTTGGAAATTAAGGGTGATGACCTGATGAAATAGGGTTCTATCAGGATGGGTGTGTCCTCAGGGGTTTCTCCAGACTATTTCAAAATGATGGAATATGCTGGTATGAGGTTTTTCATAGACTACCTGAGACTGAACCAAGTAACAGTCAAGAATTGTTACACTGTTATGGGGATATTTGATCTTTTTGACCACATATGGTGAGAAATTTGGTTCTCTAAGATGATATGTTATCTAGATATCACCAGTTGAGGGTGAAGGAGGGAAAACTTCCAAATTCCACATTCAGTTACAAGTATGGGCACTTTGATTTTGTAGTCATGTCATTCGGTGTCACGAATTCACCAACCATGTCCAAGGGGCTCACGAACTCTGTCTTCCACACGTTCTTAAACTGGTTCATCATGGTGTTCAATGAAAATATTCTGATTTACTCAATATTATAGGAGAAGCATGAGATGCACTTTGGATAGTTTATTAGGTCCTCTATCACCACCATATCTATGGGAAGTTTTCCAAATGCAGGATTTGGATGCGAGAGGTGCACATCCATGGACATGTGTTGTCTCAACAAGGGATAGTAGTGGACCCATCAAAAGTTGAGGAAGTTGTTTCATGTGGAGAACCCTTAAATGTGTAAAAATTTCGGAGCTTCCTGGGTCTATTAGACTATAACTAGAGGTTATTATTCAACATCACTCAAGTTGTGGCTCCATTGACAACATTGAATAGAAAAGATCAGTCCTTCGTGGGGAGTGAGTTGTGCCAAGTATCATTTAACTACTAGAAGGGTAAGCTGGTTTGTTCACCAGTCCTTATGTTTCCGAAGGAAGGGGAGTTGTTAGAAGTGTAATGTGATGCCTCCGTCTTAGTTTTGTGGTGTGTGTACTTGCAACAGTGATGAGTGATCTCTTATCGGCCTAGGTATTTACTTCCCCAAGAACATAACTATGAAACCCATGATATGGAGGTTGATGGGTTAATTTTCACATTGAAGTTGTGGTGACTTTACATCATTGAGTAGCACCTTGTGGTCTTCACGATTCATAACATATTGATTTATATCTTCTCCCAAAAAGACCTAAACATTCTGTAGTGAATGTGGATGGAGTATCT
The DNA here is from genome assembly GCA_963277665.1 of Viscum album. Classification (NCBI taxonomy): domain Eukaryota; kingdom Viridiplantae; phylum Streptophyta; class Magnoliopsida; order Santalales; family Viscaceae; genus Viscum; species Viscum album. The sequence continues at coordinate 122,401,220 of OY728164.1, read as the reverse complement.
CAAGGCCTACGACTTTGAGATCTATTAAACCTCATTGAAAGGAAATGTGGTGGAAAATTCCTTGAGTCGGAATTCACAGAAGGTGGGGATTCTGGATTCCACCGATGCCTATAAGGAAATGGAGGAGTTGGATGCCTTGGGACTAGATGTGAGAGTGGATAGAGGCATATGATATCTATTTTAGACGATAGTGTAGTGTTCCTTGGTGTGGATGGTGGACGATTCATAGTGGGGAGACATAGAGACTGAAGGGATTCATGATCGCGCTGTCCAGGGTAATTCTTCGGGGGGATGGTAAGAGGATTGACAGAAACTAATGTTTTTCCATGGGTTGTTGTTTTTCTCGGTGGAAATACATTAGGAAATTTTCCATGAGTTCTATATCACACCCGTAGCAGTGCACCCAGGATTTTCTAAAATGTACCTAGGATTGAGGGAATTGTTTTGGTTTCACGGGTTAAAGTGGGAAGTGGTGGAGTTTGTTGAAATATGCATAGTTTGTCATTAGGTGATGGTTGGGAACCATGTTACCAATGGTCTATTGTAGTCATTAGACATTCATGGGATGATTCAGGATAATGTCTTGATGGATTTCGTCACCAGATTACCCATGACTCAGGATGGATGTGATGATTTGAAGTATTAGTGGACCGATTGATAATGTCGACTCACTTCGTGGCGATCAAGGATTCGGGCGTAGTGGATGGATTAACACCAAGGTATATGGATGAGGTGGTAAAGATTCATGGAGTTTCAATATCCATTTCATCAGATAAGGATACATGTTTTATGTCACGAGTCTGGAGGGGATTACAGAATGACTTTGGCACCTAGTTATGCCTCAACACTTCTTTCCACCCTCGTACATAGGTATAGACATATTGGACCATCCAAACATTGGAGGACATGTTACAGGCATTGCTACAGACATTAGTGGTTCTTGAAGGATACAATTTTACCTTTTTAAAGTTTGATTATAACAATATATGTCACCCATTAATTGACAGGGCTATATTTTAAGCCCTATATGAGAGGTTGTGTCATTAAACCTTATGGTGGAAAAAATTTGGGGAGGCAAGAATTCTTGAACTCGACCTGGTGAAAAGTATAAAATAGAAGGTACAACATGTCTATGAAAGGATAAAGGCATCATATGATCTAAAATAATCATATACAGATCATAGTAGGTGGATTTTGGATTTATAGGTTGGGGACCATGCCTTCTTGAAGTTTCACCCCCCCAACATGGGTACTAGAGGATTGACGGATGGAGCATGATTTCACCCATGTTCGTCAGACCATTCAAGTTGTTGGGATGAGTCAGTTAGGTGGCATATCAACTATTTTTGCCACAACAATTAGAGAGAATCCACAACATCTTCCATGTGTCACAACTCTGTTTGTATCTACATGATGACACCCATATCACTGACATGGGAGAGCTGGATACTGAGGACGACTTGACCTTCTTGGAGCGGACAATAAAAATCAAGGATCGCAAGGAGAAGTTGATTCATGGATATACCATTACATTGGCCTATTTGTTATGGAGGCATGGTAGCCTCTAGGGGAGTACTTGGGAGCTTGAGGCATTAATGTGTGCATAGTACCAATAGTTGTTCTATGATTACATTATATGATTTACTTTTGTTAGTTTTATGATGTAATGATTGACCTTGTTCATTATTAGATTCCTTGATCCATTTTTCTCTGTTTTTTGTAGATTGACCTGACATGTTGAGAGGGGATGACCTAATCACTAATCAAGACGCATTAATGTTGATGTGATTAAACCTGTGTTGTTATGTCAGTGCCACCCAAAGCGAGTATTGACATCACATGGAGGAAAGAGATCCATAATCCATGTGACTATATAGTGTGACCATTGGTGTTTGTGTGGTTGTATGACGTATTGGGTCCTTAGTGTTCATAAAATTGTTCAGGAGATATATGTTAAAGAGGTGTTATTTGATTTCTTTTTTTCACTCCAGTTTTCAAACAACATAGGGTGGTTTGAACCTGAGGGGTATCTTACGGGGTGGTTCGTCGAACCCCTCTTTTTTTGAGTTTGGTTTTAAATTCTCTCAGACAAGAATTATTTGAGAGGTATATGATGTAATGACTTGTATTTCCCTTGGACATTCCATTGTGAAAATCCCGTGCATGATGTACTATTGGGGGTCATGGGGGTTTGTTCTGAGAGTTTTCCAAAAATATAGTTTCTGAATACGGTTCCACTGAAATGGTGGAACCAAAATAGCGGCACACCGAAACTGTGGAACCATAACGGTGGCACTGAAATGATAGAACTATAATAGTGGAACCATAATGATGGACCACTAAAATTATGGCACACCAAAATGGTGGCACCATAATGGGGGCATTGTGATGGTGTCACACTAAAATAGTTGCACAAAAATTGGTGTCTCACCATTTTCCAATTTCCAATTTCCCATGTTTTTCATGTTTCGCCCATCTTATGCCTTATTTTAAAAGAACTAAGTTTAATTTATTGTTTGATCATTTTTAAGGGAATTTCAACAGATATTTATTATATCTTTAATATCCCAACACTTTAGGGAATTTTAGATACTTACACCACATTATCTTGACCATGATACCATATTAATGACTTTTCAAACTGTTCCTTCTTTAATATGTGATCTGGTACTTCAATGCCATGTTGTTCTCTTACCAGTCTGTTTTCTATTACCTCATGGTGCGACTATAGCATTTCCTATCAATAAGATTCATGCACATATGATAGATCCCCCCTCCTACAAAATTTTCATGGAGATTCTTGCTCCTTGCGTGATCTCCAGTTTTTCCACAAAGGGGAGTTTTGGTCACCTATTATTTCAAGTAAGAATTTTTCTTTCTATATTTAATCATGAATCGTGTGGGGTTGGTGTACTAATGATTCCTTATGAATAAAAGGTCAACAATTTTCATAAATCCAGTAATAGATAAAAATATAATGTGATCTAACTATTATAGGGGTCAATGAAAAAACATGCTAAAATTGGATTGATGTTAACTTCCCCATTTATTTGATATCTTTTCTAATAATATGATATTTTTTTGTAGTATGTCCTATGAAAATGATGGCTGCTAGTGGTCCTTTTTTGGCATGGGTGACACTTTATAATTGTTTTTTTTATTATAAATAATTGGTGTAAATACTAATCTGACTAATCACGTATACCTAGTTAGATGAAATGGATCCCCCAAGATGAAAAACCTTGTGTGATCATCCCTTTTTATCAATGTTGAGAAAATAATTCTATTTAAAAAATATGAATACATCTTGTTTAATAGGTTTGGTTGTTTGCATTGTTCATTTCGGTTTTGTGACATTGTGTGGGTTGAGTGGTGTTTCTATTGGGAGCACAGTTATAGGTATATTGGTGGGAAGGGGGAGGTTTGTTTTTTGAGAAGGGTGTGGTATGTGTGGGAATTAAGGATTTATTTTAATGGTTATTGTTTTTGGATTTTTGTGTGGGGCGGTCCGAGTGTTGAGTTTGAATCTCTGGTTGAGAGACTAATTTATTTTAGAATGGATGGACTTGTATGCTGTGGGAATGCCTTTGTTTTTGTTGTGGTCCTCAAGAGATATTGTGAAGTGGGACTAAAATTTGGTTATGGACTTTTTATAAAGTGGGACTGCACCTGGGAAATGTTTGGATAGTGCGGCTATAGTTTTGGGTTGTTTTGTGACTTCATGTTAATCAGTGTTCCAAGTGTGATGTTGTTGTATAGTGGGGCGATCAGGTTTGGTTGTGTGGGAATTATTGTGTAGTATAATTTTGGATAATCATAGTTGGATTTGTTTGAACTGGTGTCTAATGAAAAAGGGGGTGTGCAGTGGGACTGTAGGGTGGTTATTATCAATCGTTTTTATGAATGGGTGTTAAAAAGGAAATTTTTTACCTTGGTCCCTCATCCCTTGTTTGCAGGACATACATTATAGATGTCTTTCCTTTAGTGGTCTCGTTTCTGGCTCAGTTTCAATTTCCCGGTTTACATTCATATGTAATATATTCTTGGGTTTTGGTGGTATGCATGCATTTTATTTACAATGTGTTTTTACTATCCATCCCATGTGTTAAGGAGTTGGGTTCAGGTGTACAAGATCATCAGACAATTTCTCTCATTTGTGGGATATTCCATCTCGGTGCTAGTTGCTATCCCATGGCCTGTCGGAGGTGGGCTTGGGATTGTCACAATATGGGCCCTAGGGGACGATTCATGACAATGTGTTGCCAAAGGATTTCAGTACTACCATGGTACCAAGTGTCTATGATATTGGTTTGGGGAAATAGTGTTATGTGTTTGGGGTTTGGATTTCAGGCCATGGATTCCATTGTTGGTGTAGGAGCAGATGTCTCTAGACACCAAAACTCTGGGAACTTGTTTTATCACTCGGTACATGAAAATACTAGTTGTTGGGAAATAAAGGTACATGCATCATATATTAATTATTTGTGTTATCCATGTCCTTCTTGAGTAATCTCACCAGGTATACTCTATTAATAATTTCACATATTGTTGTCTTCATGATGTTTTCATGATTCCATCTGGTGAGGATTCCTCATTAGGATTGCGAGTTTAGCTTGCTACTTAACATGGCCTCCCTGACGGTTGCCCATTACAGAGATGTTTTTTTAGGATGTCCAACATGTGAAAGTTTCTCATGATGATCAGTTAGTAGACCCAACTCTTATGGTTCGGGTGAATTCACCATGCCAGACTAAGTCGTGGATCGCTCTTTTGGCACATGGTGATGATGCACAGGGTTTGACCATGTATCATATACATCAATGGAAGTGATTTCCCAAGAATCACAGTTTGAAATACCTACTGATAGCATGTGCGCAATGTAATTTGCAGAACTATATGTTTCGTCAGTAGTTATGGAGACACACTATTTCTCATAAGAAATGGTTTTTTTATTCATTTCATAAAAAGGGGGAATATTGCACAAGATTTCCCCACCATTCATCTAGCAGTCAGAGAGGTGGTTGATGAACCACCAAGGGAGAGCCAACAATTAGAGAAGGAAGATACTTGGGGTAGTGGAAATTGAAGGGGAGCTAGGGAAGCTATAGGAGGTGGCTGAAATTTTGACATGTTACCCCCACCACTACCAAGTGGTCTATACCAGGGTCCTGGAGATGGATGACATGGGAGGAGAGAGTTGCAATCTATCAAGTCTAATGAACCCAGGACTATAGGAATCATTCATGTTAAAATCTATGTATTTCTACAATAGATGCAGTATTGATGGACCCTTATCCTTGTGATTTCATTTCCTTCCACATATCATGTTTGATTCGTAGTGGTTCTGGTTAAACCATTTAATTGATCCTCATGTTTAGAGACTCATACTGGAGGGGGCCCAATGGCCAAATAATGGTGCAGATAGTGTGACCAGACTCTTGTAGATGATGGTTTTGGTTGGGGTCTCTTGGTATTGGAATGGAGGCATTAAAATATCTTTCTCAGTATGGACTAAATCAGAAATTTCATACACAAATTTATTGTTTTAGGTAAAGTATGTGGTTCACAGCTTTGATGGAACTATATTTCCCTCTATCAGTGAAGGGGAAATCCTTGCATCTATTGATGGACTCAAGAAGAGGTTGGTGTAGCTGATTTCTATTTAGTTGTCTAGTCAGACCCTCAGTGTAGTGGATGTTATGAGTCCTCAGGTTTCATAGTGGTTGTAGTGTATAAGGACATCTTCATTGATGATGTTCTATGTTGACCTCTCTATTGATATTTAGACTTATGTGTTTTTCAACACCCCCAGGTGGAACCAATATTTCCGCCAGTATATCAGATGCCTCCCAATGAGATCCACGAGATAGGGGTGCAGATAGGGAACTTATAGAGGAAGTGCTTAATAAGACCCATTGTCTCACCATGAGTAACCCCATGTGAATTTTTTGATGACAGCTTAGTTTACTTGGACTTCGTGGGGGAGAACGTGAGACACTTTAGGATATTCCTAGACCCCCTAGGGAGCACCTACTGCATGGAAATATCTTAACGTGTGTGTCTTGGATTTAAAAGATCTTTTATCTGGAATAGGGAATCATAGATACTAGAGTTGCTTTGAAATTAGTGATGAAGAACATAGATTAATATTATCCCAATAATAATCCAGTTAGCAATAACTGAGTGAGGCATCAGAGTGGTTAGCCTCATTGTGATTCTCCGTCATGGGTTATGATGGAGAAGTTTATCTCTAGTCGTGGGTTGTTACCAATCCAATATAAAATGATTCAGGGTGGAATAAATCGGTGATACTGACTATGAGTCATTATGTTCTTATTTTTTCATACAGAATGCCATAGATAGACATTCAAATTGTTGGTATAACATCGTTATTTTCAAAAAATGAACAGTAGTAGCAATGATTCCTAGAGTGGTGAGATGCATCGGGATATGCATGTGGGTTTCAAGGTGGACACTGAGGATGACATACTGGGTTGAATCTTGGATTTCCTATTGAAATAAAACATGGACGCTTGATTAAATCAATTTAATGGGTTGTCAACTCTCCATGTCAAGACCCTTAGCTTGGTAGGTTTTCCCCCTTCTCATTCATGGGCTTCCAAGAAGGATGTGAGATGAGATATAGATATTCTTTTTTATGGGTTGACAATGTACATCCCGAATAAATGATACCATCGAGGTGATCATTGAATGAATCACCATGTCGGACCACATTCTAACTACCAAGAAACAATGTTCATTAGAGAGTTTGGGATACCTCTACGTGTAAGATATATTTTGAATCCATGGATTTTCATCGACAATTGATCCAGATCATGATGCTCGCTTTACATCCTAGTTGTGGAAGGGATAAAAGAAGGCATTTGTAGAGGTTGTGCATGTCATATAACAGTGGATGATGTATGTTCACGGTAATCCGAAGTTTTGTTTCATAGGCATCTAAGAAATTTGGTGTCCATGGAAGGGGACCATTACTTCTTTTGGGTCTCACATCAATGAGGGTTACATATATTTTTCTTGGGTGGCAAGATATCTCCAAGGTTAAGAGTCCCTCTTTCAGGTGCTTCAAAGATTTGCCAATGTAGCATACTTCTTGGAACTAATCTATAGTGGGACGAAGTACACAATGTATTACACATGTCTCAGGTGAGGATATCCATGCATAAACCATTTTTCACATCATAATCTGGGGTGAAATAGACATCAATGTTGGAGTATTTCGGGCAAAATTATCAATGAATATTTAGTATCCTTTGTTGACAATATTTTCCCTAGGTACAAGCATAAGGAATCACGAGGATACTAAGAGGACCACATGAGGGTAGGATGCATAGATTCGTGCTTGGTACTCTCACCTTTTGTTCGAGTAAACCTCTTTTAGATTTTTGAGGACATAAAGATTTATAGAAGGGAGATAAGAACGACTCAGATTTTCCTTGTTCAATTTTTAGAAAATTATAATGAAAATTAAGAGCCCATGAGTTGAGAAGAGATGAGTTTCTGAAGCCCAGAGAACCTGAAATGATCCATCGAAAAATGTTATGCTTTTTAATGGCGTTCGGGAGCGGTTATCCTGAAAAAGTGTTGTAACTCTTATAGAGAATCCCAGATCAGAAATCTAAAGACAATCCTACTTTCATAGCAATGGGTTTCCACATGGAAAAACTGATTTTTAGTCGGTGTGATTCTCTAGTGAGAAAAGGTGAAAATGGAATTAACGTAAATAAAATTATTAAATAAATTTATTTTATTTTATTTTAGTTTCAAATCTTCATAAACCATAAAAATTAACTCAGATTGCAAATCCTAGAGTACCATTGAGCTCATGAGGGTGAGTTTTCCTTAGGCAGATCCTAACCTCAACCAACACTGGTCGAGGGTAAAAGATAATTTTTAAACCTTTTAAATGAGAATAAAATAAAGATAAATAAGTTTATTTTATTTACTTTTAAAATTTCACAGCGTGGGAAGCTGTGTCACTATGATTAAGCAAACTGTTCACCTTTCATAAATGAATCAACATTGCGACACTATTTCAGAGAGAAATAGTAATGATGAAGCACGTTAATAGGTTAATGTGTTTCCTCCATTAATCAAGGGACGTCATGAGGAATTTTTATGATGATTTGGATGAATTTGGTTAATAAGTGAAGAATGTCGATGAATGGAAGATCATCAACGACAATAAATCATGACCTGTCTAAATAGATTTCCAGCGAATATTGAACCCCAATGTCGACCCCGATGTCGACCAATCATGTTTTCTAGGTAGGAGTAGTTATTTAAATGCCATCTTTTCTCCATCAATGAATTCCTAAGACGAATGTGAATCAATCAATGAACATATCGATTCACGGATAATGCGCATTGTTGAGGGATGGGTTCACATTGCGGGGATTATTGGGGATTGATGATAATTTTATTGATTTCTGGTATGTTCTTCATCTTCATGACCATTTTAACAGACCGTATTGAGGACGAAACCAACAAACGGATGAGGATCGATCATCAGGTTTCTTATTGTTCTTTTCTCCCCCATGTTCTTCAGGTTCATCATGGTTTGATGAATGATCGATCATTGAACAAATTTTTCTTTATGCAACGATATGATGTCTTAGATCTAGAATGGACACGATAAAACTAAGGTGCGATGACACCGGTGGCCAACAGATCGAGGTGGCACAAGAGATATTTTCACTTGAACGCAATTACATCACGATGGATAGAAATGAGGAATAGAACCACATGAAATGAAGTATGATTCCCAAGGATCCTAGAATCTCTTCTGTATTAAATAATAAACCACCCGATTGTGTCCGGTGGCCCATTGATAGTCCCAACAGTGCTGATGATGGCCTCATGCCAGTGCAGCGGCTGCTTCATGCCGCGACGAGAGAAACTGGACTCGCATATATGGCTGCTAGATGGTTCGGAATATGTGGATGGAAATCAAGGTCCTATAGCTCGAGGTCGCGGTTGGGCTGGACAATGGTGGCGACCAGCAACATCAGTTGCGAGAGGGGGGATGCGACACCCCCCAAACTTGAGCAGAGATACTCGAGTCTCTCTAGCGGGCCATGATAGTCAGGCAGGCCGACACAATAGTCAGTGTCAGACCCAAACAACATAGCGGGTTGTGTCTAACATAACTAGCATAGGCCAGGCTAAATGGGGTGGGTTGACCTTGCAGTTTGGGTTGGGTCCGACCAGACCTAGAACCCAATAGCTCCTTTTAACATAAAGTGATATATCTTTCAAACCATAATCCAGATTGACGAATAATCTACAGCGTTGGGACCCATGATATGAGGGTGGTCCTTTTTATATCTCTTAGTGAGGTTTTAATTGGTTCATTAAGGGATGGAGAAGTTATATTTTTAATTCCTATAAGGGATCGATGAAGGATTTGTATCCTGTCATAGAGGGTGACAATAGAGACTGGGAAGATACCATAGGGATTCATTATGATGGTACAATGTAGGATATTATACCTATCATAGATAATGGATCTTTTTTTGATGTGATTTGTCTTAGAGAGGATCTTGGTGACCCATTAGGCCTATGCGACGAGTGGATCTTGGTGACCAAACAGACCAAAATGACTCTGAGGGTCTCAGTTCACTATTAGGTTTATGTGGAGCATGTACCACAAAGATATTCATGGTCTATCATTACTTCTATTTTGGGTACCATAGATAGGTTTTGTGGCATGGGTGTGACCAAATTTTACATCAGCACCCATCCCCTATCTAGGGTGGAAATTCTAGTAGAGCTAGGTTTCCCCATAGTGTACCCTGGGAGAAGGACCCCCTATCTGTGTATCTAGATATTTTCTTTCATCGTGACATGACATGATAAGTGAACATCAGGTAGTTCTAGATGAGTTCTCTTTGGGTGGGGATCAATGAATTGGGAACTCATTGTGAGGGTCTCTGATGACTTCATAGCTCAAGGAGCAAGTTATCTTGGAATGAGCGTGAATTGAGAAGAATAATATGCCCAAGGATTTGGAAATGATATCAAGACTCCTTATCTCTGTGAGACAAGAAATATCAGGGAAACATTGTGATGTATCAGGAAACGATGTTCTATGGAATACTTTTATTATAATTGTTCTATTTCATTACAATAAGGTAAATCAAGGAGTGGGATCTCCCAAAATCGAGGGTGCTATGAGTGGAACCATATGGATCGCGGGGGATGAAACATTGCATCATAGAATCCTTTAATAGTATACGTGGTTTTTCTTATTATATGTTTTGTTGACATATAATTGTGTTAAGAATATTGTACCTTCTTGATGGTGTTTACTTTGTAGTCTTTCAATTGGTGTTTTAGTGTCCCCTATTGAGTATTATTTGACCCACCCCGACATGGGATTTTTGTACATGGGTCGTGTCTTGTGAAGTTGACCGGTGATTTGGTGGATTCCTAGGCATAGATGAATGAGGACCATAATTGGACTAAACATTATAGGATCATATGAGTGGATGTCTTTCCTGAAGCTTCCTAATGTAGTTTTAGTACTGTTGTTTTCAGGTGAGACATCACAGTTTTCTTTCCTTTAGTTGGATTTTAACATCCCAGATCTGGGTTCCACCCAAAGGTTCCCAAATCCTGGTTTTTCACAAAAACTAAAGCACGTTTCACCAAATTCTAGAGGTTTCTTAACTAGCAGCAAGGGGAAAGGTGTGATAATGGGAAAAATATGCCCTCATTTGCAGATTATAAATAATATAAAACAAATAGTAAGAAATAAAGGAAGTATTAATATCATGAAATTGAAGTAAATAGTGGAAGACAGATAGTAACAAAACAACTAGATCATATATAAATGATTCAGGTCACATGTGTCTAGAAAGCAGCAAAATAATTCATAATGCTGGAAATAAAATACAGAAACCAATGTATCGAGAAAAAGTAAAATTTATCAGCATCGCAAGCCTCGCCATGGTCCCCTGCCCTCCATCTCCAATAATAATTAATTACCTGATGAAGAAGGGAACATTCCCTTATCTATACCAGTAACCATATAATCATTTTAGGTCCAAAACATGACCCAAACAATGTATGAGACGAATCCAAGTAGGAAACTACCAAAATATCGGTTGCTAACTGTTAATGAATATATATATAAATTAATATGAAGAAATGAATAAATAAACTATTAATTAATCAAAAATAAACAATCATATAGGTTTCCATAACATTCATTAACAATTATTATTAAATTCATTGAATCATGTAAGCCATGGGATGTAGCCTAAGCCATGTATCCCATATGTAAGTACCGAATCAAATGTATCAGAAGACCATCTCAAAAATCTAATAAGACTATGCCTATGATTGTGCATTAGCATGTGAGACCAATTGTTGTTATTAAATTATTCGATAACAACACTTTGGGAATGTAATCATATTCTAATCTCCATGGTATAACATAGAAACTATTAATTTAATAACGACTCTCTAGTAAGATCTCATGTTTTGAACCCATTGGTCTAACTTAACACCAATCATTTACAAATGACAACCTAGGTAGTTCTAACGTTCATTAACCTATAGTCAACATGGAATCAATAAAATATAAAAAATCACCTCGTAATCTTTCATGGTCTAAACTTCGGTGTTGATGACCTCTTGGAAGCTCTCACAGTAAATACACCTGGACAACATGATTGTAAAACATACATTAATGACCCTACCTTGGGAATCTCTCACAATCAAATTCCCCTTGGTAAAACTTACATAATGCATATCACATGCATATCATATAATCATTAACTCCATCCTAAAAAAATGGAAAGGAAAACAAGGAAATGCTAATAGGAATTCTAGACCAAACACTCATAATTATCAATCAAGGGAATCACACCCACGAGAGAGGAGGAATCGATATAATTGAACTTTGGCCCTTGAATCTGCCTATATTGGTATATATCTACAAAAAGATAAAAAACCGTCCAAAATTTAACAATTCATGGGAGAGGAGGAATCATGAATAAATATTTTACATTAATTTAGAACTCGCTAGATGGATTCCAACGCACTTGACGATGTCTCAATCGATGGTTGGATTATGAACTGGGGGTTTAATATTCGTTTGTCATTCCTGAGAACTCCGGTATGAAAAACGAGAAGAAGAAGCTAGTTCTAGACATGAGACATGACCCTTCTCAAATATATATATATATATATATATATTATAAAGAAAATTACACAACATGGTCTTTAAAAGTAAATTCCATTTATTATCCTCAAACAGTGCCTGACTTAAGTGGTCTTTTAGGTCATCACATGGCCATGTACATGGTCATTATGCATCTAGTACACAATGATACATGGAAACTGGGTAAAAGGTGTGTACTCATAAGTACACGACTTGTACATAGAAAAACCTCATTAATTTATTTATTTTCATAAAAGAAAACCCAAAATCAAGTTCCATACCTAAAATGATGATCTGGGGTCTATCATACTTCCACCCTTAAATCAATTCATAACCGAATTTCCCATCCATGTGGTGAAGGAGAATCTGTGATCAAATCCAGCCGCTACAATCATACATCGACCTCCCTCCCCCAAGTTTCATCCTCCACTCACCTGTGCTACCATATCACCCATTCCAAAATAACAGACCAACTGGTTGTGCCCAAATTTACCCTACTGGTAAAAGCGGTCGATGTAGTACATGTAGGGGTCGAGTCCACAGGGACCAAAGAAGTAACCTTGAGATGGTATGCTTTGGTGAAGGATGGGCTTTGAAGTAGCCAACTTTGTGTTAGATTTTGGATGGTTTAAATAACACTAATAAACCTATGTGAATTCAATTCAATGAAAATGGGTTGATCTAGGATTATGCTCGGGGTGGACTGAATGAATTTTCCTTCTTTAAACAATTTTAGTTTTATTAATTCTTGATGAATCCATTTTTCAAAAATAACAATACCATCATCATTTTCTGGTTCGGTGCTTACTAAACACAATTAATAATCCCCTATACCCTTAGAGAACCAAATTCATGATCTCTATGAGGTATATGGTCATTTAGTAATTGAATTTAGTTTTCTAAAACATAGTAAAGATGAAGAGTATAAATAACTGAAGAATGGATGTCTTAAATTAATTATCCAATTAACAACAATTCATTCATAAAATAACATTCAACCCAGCCTTTGAATCCTACTAATATCAACACATTAAAGAGTTATCCCTCCATTTATGGTATACTCTCAATGTTGGGGGGAAGATGACTAATAAGAATTGGATTGAAGAAATTAAAACCGAGGAAATAACGAGCACTCCTCCGTGTCTGTGAATGAAATTTACACCTATGTGTGAACTAATTCACAACAACACAGAGATATCATTGTGCATTGTGATAATAAAGTTTTAATAAATGAAATTAAAAATATTGAAGATAATTAAGTTGATTAAAAACATAAAGATACAAAAACAACGTACATGGAAATGGAAAACATTACAAAGAAAATATGGAATCATAACTTTAAAATGAAACAAGCAACAAAAGATGATAAGAAAAATATCCACCCCTATTCCATTAACCAATAGCTTCTTATATAGGCATATTAGGACCCTTTGGTACATACCACAATAATTAATTCACCCCCAACAATTAATAGAGTCAAATGGATGGTGTATAATCAAAAGGAAATTGATGTTCCGAATTTGACCCGGAAAACTGTCCAGATTCTTCCACCATATTGACGTGTGAATTAGAAATTTAAGAAGGCAAAATCCGGAGGGGTTGTAGAAGAGAAATATCTTCCTCCATCTGTCCTATATGAGCTGTAAACAGTTCAGGAAATTTAGCTTAGCCGTTTGGATGTTATGGTCGAAATGGTGGGACGGATTTCTGTGCATTAATGTCGGGTCCACCATTTAAATCTCATCTTCAGATCCCTTTATCATCATGATAACATCATAATTATCTATATACATAGTTGAATAAAATGATCCTAATATTTTTATCTTTCTACTGTATAAATTTGGACTTCATTGGGCTTAGTTTGTGGCCCCCACATTTGTTTGATGGGCCTTAGGCCCATTATGATTTCTCCAGCAAATTTCTGCATTTGGGTGCACAAATCTCCATCTTACCTTGGTATTCATCCATCGGACCTAAAAGATAAAATGTTTCAAACAAAGTGATAAATAATATCCCAAAATATCAAATTCAGAAAATGAATATAGTGTTATCCACAAACAGATGAATGATTGGGCCCAAATTTGCATTTTAAACATGAATTGCATTTAAGATGAGAAATGAAGTTCTATTTATGGAATGCACTAAAAAAATGGTTATTAACTTTGAAAAAATGAATATAAAGATATTAACAATGAATATTATCCACTTTTAGTGACTAATCACACCCCCCAACTTGAGTTTTTCTAGTCCTGAGAAAAATATATTACAAATATGAAATTCAAATCCCCTTTTCCAAAAAAATTTAAATACACATTGCTCACCCAAATATCTCATACCAAAAAAATTATGAAACCCATCAAAATCATTTAAAACAAGCTAAGTCAATAAGCATATCCCAAGCCCAAGAACATTCCTTTGTTCAAATTTATCGCCACATTTCATCCAATTCCAATTAAGCATGATAAAGTGTTGTGCATCACAAAAGATATGGGGCACATTTTGTTGTTCAAGGGGAAAAAATGGAAGTGCTAGGTGGGAATCACATTAAACCTTAAGATGAGTATCTTTTATTTGATTTTTTTGATGATTTTTTTACCACAATAGATATGAAAAGACTAACTCTGGGCAATACAACTATGGATTCATGATCCCCAAGAGCCAGACGCAACACATATTGTCAATTCCATTCTCTAAAATAGCGATATAAAGCCTAACTCTGGGTAAGACAACTATGGAGTTACGATCCCCAAGTGCCAGACGCCACACATTTGAAAAAAATATTGCTCTATGTTGTCATTATTTTTTTTTTAATTTTTTTTGTTTTTTTGGATACTCAAATTAATCTAAAAGTGACCCAAGAACCCTATGATATAATTAATGGGACCCAAGAACTCAAATTTACACCCACGATCTAGTAGACGTGCATTGTTGCATTTTTATTAAGAGGATGAAAATGAAAACTTTTAAAAATCACATCGGACAACCGCACTTTCAAAAAACTATGCTCATGAACTTAAACATGCATTAAAATAAGAATCAAGGCATGCAAAATTATTTGATATCCAATTTCAGAGTTTTCAATGTGTGTTATCAAGTTTATGGTTAATGAAATTTTTCTTTTCATGCATGTTTTTATTGATAAAAAAATCATTTTTTATCTCCCCCCAACATAGAATGACACTGTCCCCTGTGTTTAAAGAAATGAAAAGTTAGAAGGGGGTAGGAGAGGTGTTCAAAGAGGAAATTTGAAAATGATAATCATGGAATGAAGTCACCTGGTGGTTGATGAAGAAATCGCATGCCAATGTCTCCCTTCAATCCTAGGTTCGAGTCTCAGCGGATTTGATGGTGGTGAATGGATTTTCTTTATGACTTGCGACATGTCATTTTATTTTTTTAACCTATAAAAACATAAAAAAATAAAAAAAATAAACTGATGATACATTGTCTTCTTTTTGTTTTATGGGTAAGGTATTACTCAAGGATCACACCGCGTGACACGGATGAATACAGTGCTCCTCTTTCATACCCATCCTTACTCATAAAAGAAGAACATGTCAACAGTCTATGGTAATTTATTATATGCAAAATAAAATGATTCAAAATGATTAGAAACATGAAAACCATGGGTTGCCTCACATGAAGCGCTTTTGTTTAATGTCTTTAGCTCGACTTGAACCCCCCAACTTATCCAGTTCCAACGTTCAAAATTTTTAGGACCCCATTTTTATCCAACTCAACAAGATTTAGATTAAGCATTTTTTTAGATTTTTTTTCATGTGAAATCCCATGCTTAACAATGAGTGTGAAAGTCCAATGAATTTCTGTAATGGTTGATTGAGTTTCATTTGGAGTATTTCCTATGATTTCAAGGTTCATTCATACATGTTGATATTCTTGATGAAAATGGATGATAATTGAATGGTCATGGTTATCATAAATAGAGGGATTCTTGAGTGGGGAAGGATGGATTATAATGTTGAGTTCAGTTTCATTGAATTTTCCCAAAGATGAATGGAAATTTGAAACCAAATTTGTTTCTTCTACAAAACATTTTGAAAGAATTTGTTCCTTTTGAAAATAAGATTCATCCTGAAAATTATCCAGTTGAATATCAGAAGTGTGTATGGGATCACTATTCATTATATCTCCCAATGGTTCAATGATCCGAGATTCTAAAAAAATGTTATTGGAGGAATATTCTGAACACTCAATCCATGAAGACAAATTTTTCCCTTGTGAATCCAAAAAAATAATTTCATCCTGATTTAAATACTCTTCAACATTTCTTTGATCTTGTTAAGTTATCCCATATCCAAAGATTAGTTCTTTTTTCAATTAATGGGAGGTTTTTGGGATAAAATATTCATCTATCAGTGATGAGGAAAGAACATCTTGAGTGGAAACTGGTTCCTCAAAAGTCTTAAAGCTTTGTAATTCTAATCTGAAAGATGAAACTTATGAATTCATTTTATCTATTTGTTTACACAATTGTCCAAGAATTTTTTCAGGATTAGGGTTGATATATGTTTGTACATCATGGACATCCTCATTATTTATCTTTGCAATCATTTTTGATAGGTATGGAAATTGATCTTTTAAATATTCAGCATCCCATTGATTGTTCATGTTATCAGGTGTGCGGTAAACATTCAAGAGTTGATCAATGTAATTTTATATCTTAGGGGATTCCCATTTTTGATTTTCTGTTTGATTCCAGACTGAGTTTATGAAAGGAAATTTTTGATGATACTCCATTGGAGTTGAATGAAATTTGGATCTGTATTTTTTTGGGACACACGAAAACAGAAATGGGAAAAGAAAAGAGAAATATAGGTGAGAAAAGAGATGTTCGGTGAGAATAGAAGGTGGGTGTCTAAGAAAACTTACTTGGGTCCCCGGAAACGATTCCAAAATTTGATTGTGCCCAAATTTACCCTACTGGTAAAAGCGGTCGATGTATTACATGTATGGTTTGAGTCCACAGGGACCAAAGAAGTAACCTTGAGACGCTATGATTTGGTGAAGGATGGGCTTTGAAGTATCCAACTTTGGGTTCGATTTGGATGGTTTAAATGACACTAATAAACCTACATGAAGTAAATTCAATGAAAATGGGTTGATCTAGGATTATGCTCAGGGTGGATTGATTGAATTTTACTTCTTTAAACAATTTTGCTTTTATTAATTCTTGATAAATCCATTCTTCAAAAATAACACTACCTTCATCATATTCTGGTTTGGTGCTTACTAAACACAATTAATAATCCCATATACAAACAAGGAACCAATTTCATGATCTCTCCGAGGTATATGGTTATTTAGTAATTGAATTTAGTTTGCTCAAACACAATAAAGATGGAGAGTAGAAATAACTGAAGAATGGATGTCTTAAATTAATTATCCAATTAACAACAATTCATTCATAAAATAACATTCAATCCAGCCTTTGCATCCTCATCAGATCAACACATTAAATTTTTAGCCCTCCATTTATGGTATACTCTCAATGGTGGGCGGAAGATGACTAACAAGAATTGGATTTAAGAAATTAAAACCAGGGAAATAACGAGCACTCCTCCGTGTGTGTGAATAAAATTCACACCTATGTGTGAACTAATTCAAAAAACACAGAGATATCACTGTTCATTGAGATAATAAAGTTTTAATAAATGATATGAAAAAATAGAAGAGAAAGAAGTTGATTAAGAAAATAAAGATACAAAAAAGAAACTTACATGGAAATGGAAAACATTACAAAGGAAATTTGGAAGCATAACCTTACAATGAAACAAGCAACAAAATATGATAAGAAAAATATCCACCCCTATTCCCTTCACCACTAGCTCCTTATATAGGCATATTAGGAGCCTTAGGTACGTACCCCAACAATTAATTCACCCCCCAACAATTAATAGAGTCAAATGGAGGGTGAATAATCAAAAGGAAATTGATGTTTTGAATTTGACCTGGAAAACTGTCCATATTCGTCCACCATATTGACGTGTCAATTCACAATTGAAGAAAGCCAAATCTGGAGGGGTTGTAGAAGAGAAATATCGTCTTCCATCTGTCCCTTATGAGCTCTAAATATTTCAGGAAATTTTTCTCATCCGTTTGGATGTTATGGTAGAATGGGTGGGACGGATTTCTGTGCATTAATTTCGGGTCCACCATTTAAATATCAAATTCAGATCCCTTTATCATCATGATAACATCAGAATTAGCTCTGGACACAGTTGAATAAAATGATCCTAATATTTTTAACTTTCTACTGTATAAATTTGAGCATTATTGGGATTAGTATGTGGGCCCCACATTTGATTGATGGGCCTTAGGCCCATTATGCTTTCTCTAGAAACTTTCTGCATTCGAGCGCAAAAATATACATCATCCCTTAAGAATCATCCATCAGACCTAAAAGATAAAATGTTTCAAACAAATTGGTAAATCATATCCCAAAATTTCGAATTCAGAAAATTAATATAGTGTTGTCCACAAACAGATGAATGATTGTTCCCAAATTTTCATTTTAAACATGAATTGCATTTAAGATGAGAAATGAAGTTCTATTTATTTAATGCACTAAAAACAATGTTTATCGACTTTGGAACAATGAATATAAAGATATTAACAATGAATACTAGCCACTTTTAGTGACTAATCACCAACCATGAGAAACCTTCATGCTACAATCCATAGTCCAAATAAGGTGCTTCTCTAAGGATCCATCCACCTCCAACTCAATCTCCTCGGTTTGAAAAACATGCGACATGTTAAAAAAGTAACATCATAGATCAAAATCATGAAAGAATTCATGCATAATGTGGTACCTCTGAGGTAATTGAAACTGATATGCAACAGGCCTGACTCCCTCCAAAACCTCAAACAACCTGACATATCTCAGGGAATGCTTCCCTTGTATCCTAATCCTCTGGTGTCCCAATTCCATTGTGACACCAAAGAAAACCTGGTCTCCGACCTCGAACTCCATAGGTCATCTTGACCGACCAGCATAAGATTTTTTATGAGAAAATACACTAGCCATCCTCTTCCAAATCGACTCCCCCTGCTCATTGGTCATTTAGACAGGACAAGGCCCTAACATAACTGCCTCTCCTACCTCCAGCAAACATAGGAGTGATTGGCATGTCCTACAATATAATGCCCCCATATGGGGAAATCTAAATTGTTTTCTGGAAACTATTATTTTTGGAAAACTTCCCTAGGGGTATGTTTCTCTTCTAGGATCCTCTAAAATCCAGAACACAATCTTGAATAATGTCCTCTAAAACTAGAATCAAGCACTCAGACTAGCCATCTGTCTGATGATGGTAAGTTGTACTGAGAACTACCTATGTACCCAAATCACTTTTTAGTCCCTATGAGAAATGAGACGTAACCCGGTCATCTCTATTTGAAACTCTAGAGTGTTGGGCCCCATGCAAACATACTATTTATAAGATGTACAACCTCCCAATATTGTCAACACAGAAGGATTAATTGATATGAATGAAGTGTGAAACCATTGTATGTCTGTAAAAAAACACATAGATCATTATTTCATCATTGAATCCTTTGTAAACATGTCACGAAATCCATCATGACATTATTCCACTTCCACTCAGGAATTATTAACCATAATAAAATCCATACAAGTCGATAATTCTCCACTTTCACCTGCTGATAGGTGGAAAATATCATAACTAAACTAGTAACATCCTTCATTATGACTAGCCACAAATACTAATTTTGTAAATCTCGATACATCTTGGTGACACTGGGATGAACATCCCATATTGACGCATGAACAACTCGCAACAGATCCTCGTGTATGCATGCCTAAACCCATACGTTCCCATGAAAACACAATACCTTCTCTTCGCATAAAGTCCACCTAAGAATAGATTCCTCATCTCCCACACTCTCCATTGGAAATTGGACTTCAGAATCTGATAGATACTTTTTCACACTCAGTTTAGTATAATAGAGGAAAGATATATATAAGACTGAAATCTCTGTCCCTGTTTTTCATGCATGTCCAAATGCATCTCAAAAAACAATTCCATTAGCTTCCACTCACTATTGTCAACTTGAACATCCTATATCTATGTTTTCCTACTCAATGCATCGGCCACTACGTTTCCTTTCCTAGGAATTTCTGCAAGCTCAAAGTCAAAATACTAAAGGTATTGAACCCACCTTCAGTTTCCCAAAATCAGATCTTATTGTGTAAAGATATAATTGAAGCATTTTTGGTTAGTTTATACCACAAAATTATCTCCCATAATATAATTTATCCAACATCATAGAGTGTGAAAAACTGCATGTAACACAATATAATGTCTTGGGTAATTCATCTCATGTGCCTCAATTTCCAAGAATCATATGCAATGACTCATTCCCGTTGTATAAGAACTGGTCCTTGCCAGATACCTAATGCATCGAAGTAAATGGTGTAACTCTTTCCTGGCTCTGGAAAAATCATTATTGAAGCTGAAGAAAATCTCCCTTTAGTCTCATGAAAGGATGAATAGTAGAAATCTGTCCACAAGTACATGGAACCGTTCATAGTTAGGCCCTTCAGTTGAATTTCTAAGCATGAAATGTCTTAAATAAAGCATATGTAGTACCCATTCAGCCCCAAAAAAACGCCATAACTCAATGATGTTCTTCAAATGCTCCCATGAAACTACTACTCTCACTTTCTCTAGGCATACTGATACTCCTATCGCAGAGAAGACATGACCCAAGAGGTGAATATGGTCCATCCAAATGTGGAATTTTGAGATATTAGCATATAAATGATTCTACCTCAGTGTACCAAAAATGATATCAAGATGTATATCATGGTCATGTCGAGTGTGAGAGTACACCACGATATCATCCATGATGAATACCACCAAAAAATAAATGCAAAGATGGAACACTCGGTTCATTAGTTCCATGAAAGTTGCTCGCATGTTTGTGAGACCAAATAGAAAATCCAAATATTCATATAGACTATATCATCTCTAAAAAGCTGTCTAAGGTATATCTAATGGCTTAATGAATAAATAATGATAAATGTATCTCAATTCAAACTTTGAGGACACCCGGGATCCTCGAAGCTAGTAAAAGAGATCATCAATCCTTACCAAGGGATATATGTTCCTAAACGTCAACTGGTTCAACATCTGATAATACACACAAAGTCAAAGGGAACTATCCACCTTTTTGTAAAAAGGTTATCCAAACCCTAAGAATAAGTACTTGGTCATTTGAATTCATCTTCATGTAACTACCCCAAACTTCTTCTTAAAGTCTTATAACTCTCGTGTAGCCATCTAATATGGGCGAATTGATAACGGTGACGCTCTTGGAACAATATCAATAGTGAAATCCACCTCTCACTCCAGAGGTAAACCAGAAAATTAATCAGGAAAGGAATATTTGAAATGGTCCACCACTGGAGGAAAGTCCCACTATGCTATCCCATGGTATTCTAGATATAAACTAGAAATATGGGATGGAATTCCTCCTAACCCATGAATCTCGGGTCCCACTCTACTCCCCTGACATCCCCTTATCCCTTAGGTAGAAAGGATCTACCCTCTGATGATGTGAAACTCACCATACAATGATAACATTCAACAAAGGATTGAAGGATTAAAAACCATTCCATTTCAAGAATGACATCGAAACAAGTCATCTCTAAGACATATAGGCCCCATATTAAGTGACACCCACCAACCTCTAGAGGTAACTCCCTACACTGATGTACACTAGGAGCTCTTATCCCTAACGAAGTGTCTATAATCATAACACCATCAAGAGTAATTATACAGTGCCGAATCCTCTCTACAATGCTAATAGAAATGAAACTATTGGAATCCCATGTATAAAAAATATTAGAATCTAAAACTAAGGCAACAATAATTGTACCTCTAACTGTAGAGGTTCTAGGATCATACTAATGATGGGTACGTTCCATCACAATGTTTGGACCCGTACATTGGTACTATGACCCTTCCTTGCTACCCTAAGCGGGTCCACCCTACTATCGCTGAGAACCTATTGTCTGACTTCCACATCCATGACCACCTCATTGGCTGATGAACCCCAATTCCCTGACTGATATGAAAATGTTGGTCCTGCTTCTAAATGTGGTGTTATAACATATCCCCTCTCACTCATTTCTGGTGAGGACATCCTGCAAAAACGTTTTATATGCCCTTCATGCTGCATGATCGGCGCTCAACTGGGCCTCTCGGGAACTGCAGTATCGTGTGGCCACACCTTCCACACTAGTAGAACACTACATGGATACATGAAGAAACATCTTGTGAGAGACCCCTAAGGCGCTTCCTGCTCTCGGTTAAAAGAGTAACAACCCTAGATGATGAACTTCCCTATCTCAGAGATCCTAACTCCATCAGATTACACTTGTTAAATAGTTCCTAGTTTAATATAGTAGTCACCAAAGTCAACCTGAAAACATTCACCTGCAATCGGATGTCGTACCTAAGACCATCCTCAAATCTCATAGCCAGTGATAAATCATCACCTCCAAGAACAATTGTGATGACCTATAGCTATGTATATAGAAGAGTGTAATTCAAAAATTAAAGAGTTCCCTTCTCCAAATGCATGTACTAATAGGCGTGGTCGGCCATCTATTTCTCATGGTTGATGTAATCATAGAAGGTCCTCTAAAATTATTCCCAAGTCATATCCCAACGATGTCTAGTCTATGTTATAACATCCCACCATCCCTTCAAATAATTATACAGCTCGTTATTCATGAGAATCACCCTCATCTCATGAGGTGTCTTTATATACTCAAAGATATAAATCATGGCCTATAACCATGACTTTGTAGCCTATGGTCCTCCAACCCCTTAAAATGTTGGAGGATATTGCTTCCATAACACCCGCTTTAACTCTTCCATAGTCGGGGCAAGATGTGGTGAGCATGGAAAATTCTACATCATCCTCATAAATGCTTCACAAAACTATACATCTGAACCAACGTTCGGTATAATAGCTAGTACCAATACATGCATGATAGGAGGATATGCTGGTAGTCCCTAATCAACCATATACAAACTTTGATCATCGCCTTATACATAGTTTACCACTAGTGTTTATGTTGGAGGATTGAATATGCAAGGTCAAGTAAACATATCAGTTCATGATTAAGATGTACAGTAACATAGAAGTGAAATAATACAATAAGAGAAGGAAAACATTCATCTTTCTTCAAAATAGGGTTACACGCCGTGTAGAACCACTACATGACAAATTCAATTTATGATTTATCATGAGTTTTTCCTCTGACAACCTGGTCATGCAATACCTCATACACATGGCATGTTCCTTATGAGACCTGGCATGTATATGAACATCCTTAATTTCACATATACTTCTACAATGCTAGAACTACACGGTTCTACCAGTGTAACACTACCAGGTGTGCACCCTCTAGACACGTTGTGTACCACTAAAGTTACATCAACAAATTTTGTTATTCACATGAATAGATAATCATTTTATTATATCATAGTGTGAATAATCTAGAAATTTCAAGCACAAGCCATGTTTCATCCACCTGTGTCACTATTCACACAGCTAGATACATGGTCTTTTATAGCACAACGTGTATTTCAATTACACAACGTGTTCTACCAACAGTTTTCCAACCCCGTGTATCTGCTCACACAGTCAGTAAAATGGTAAATAACTACAAGTTTTTTACATACAGTAAATGGTGTGTACTTAGGAAAATTTTGTTCTTATCAAACAGGAGAAGTCATGGCGTTTGTTCATAACATCATACGTCGTGTTTTCTGGGTTTTCTGAACAGTAAGCCACTAAAACTTCTCCAAAACCCCCAAAATTTTAGAATTTGGAAAATGATTTCCATGTTATGATCCATGAGAGCCCATACTCTACAACAATAAATATTTTACATCTTTAGTCATGTCATATCATAACATTAATCAAATAAAGTTCAAATAATATCCACCAAATTCCAATCCAAGAGGGCCCATAACACCCTAGGGACCAAAGATTGGTGTATATCCAAATGAAAAATTAAATATACCAATACACTCTAAATATAGAATTTATTTCAATAATTACTTCCATCACAAAATTATGCATATCTATCATAACATCCATCACAAAATCATGCGATCAGTAATGCCCCATAAATTCCATGACAATAATTCATGACTTGTGATCCCTAGAAAGTGACTATATAATGTATGATATGGATTAACCCCATCTCATTGAGTTGAAACAGAAATAGAACCACATTTATATCAATCATAGTAGCACAAAACAATTGAATCAACCAACAGTGAAATAAAATCAACTATAACAATTGCAAAAATAGAATAATTTCAATATTCTAGGTAATATGGATTATACCTATACATGACATTGCTAATACCAAGAACATCTTATTACCAACTACCAATTCCTTTTTATCTCCGTATATTGTCACCAAATAGTTAGGAAAAGAATACAAGAACCTACCTCTGATACCACATTGTAACATCTCTGATCTAGGTGCCAACCAAAGGTTCCCCAAAACTGGTTGGTCAAGTAATCTCAAGTGCATTTCCCCAAATGCAAGAGGCTACCGAATAATAGTGAGGGAAAAGGTTTGATAAGGGGGAAAATATTTTTTCATTAGCAGAGTATACACCATTGAAAACAAATAATAATCTATAGCAGAAGTAGTTATTCTATATAATAGAAGTAAACTATAGAAGACTGATTGTATCAAAACAACTGGAGTATATATAAATTATTCATGTCACATATGTCTAGGAATGTTGCAAAAAAAGTCACAATACTGGAAATATAAGATAGAAATCAATGTATTGAAAAAATAGGCAAACTCCAATTGCCTCTCATGCTTCTTCTTGGACCCATTCTATCTAAATCCAATAGAAATCAAGTACATTATGAAGAAGGGTGATTTACCTTATTAGTAACTTCAACCATATAGTTTTTTTGGGTCTAAAACATTACCCAAATAGAGTGTGAGATGAATCCCAGTAGGAAACCACCAAAATATCTTTGCATATCAATCATTGAATATATATTGTAGGTAATATACAAAAAATGAAGCAACAAACTAAGAAGTACTCAAAAGTAAGAAATACTACAGCTTCCAATTACATTCAATTACATTTATTACTAAATCTATTGAATCATGTAAACCATGGGATCTAGACTAAGCTTGATATCCCTTATGTGTGTAGAAAAATAGATTTCTGAACAAAACATCTAAAAAATATAGTAATACTGAGTCCAAGATTGTTCTTTGGCTTGAAAGACTAATCATAATCATTTATTTATTTAATAATTATCGTTTGGGAAAGTTCTCATAGTAGAATCCCCATTTTCTAACATAAAAATAATTCATTTAATAATAAATATCTGAGATTCTCTCAAAGTCTAACCCCTTTAGTGCAATTTATCACTAATTACTTAAAATTGACAACATGGGAAGCTCTCACTGTCATTATCCCTTTGGTTACATGGAATCAATAAAATATAAACAGCAACTTGGGTAGCTCTCAGGTTCTAAACCCATAGGTCGATGACCAACTTGTATCTCTCACATTCAATGCCACTAGGTCATCATGGAAATAAAACATATATATATGACCTTACCTCAATAATCTATCATGATCAAATTCCCCATAGTCAAATATCCACAATTCATATTATAGGAATCACATATAAATAGTTACTCAATCTTGACAAAACAAGGCATGTTAAATTATGATTACATAATAGGCATTCTAGATCACACATCCATAACAATCAACAAGGGGAATTGTTTCCCACGCGGTGTCCCATAATATAAGTATTTAACCTTACGCACATACAATTACCCTTTATCAATCAACCTAAACAGAATAGGTAATAAACAAGGATAAATTCCCAAACACGCAATACCCCAAATGTATGTGGAAATTTTTGAAAATATATTGAAAATAATATTTTCAAATTGAACAAATAACTTACCTCGACGTCTCACTATCGATATACTTGAACATCATCCCTTGAATCGGCCTAAATCAGCACAAATCTATAAAAAGTTGAAAAATTCCCAACCATTAATAAATAATGAGAGAGGAGGGAATAGGAAAAAAGGCTATTGGGGAATTAATAAATCACTGATGGTATTTAAACCCACACAATGATTTCTCAATTGGATGTCGGACAGAGAATCAGGTGTTTGATCTTCATTCATCATTCCCGAGCGCTCCTATGAAAATCATGGGAATACGAATTTAGTTATGGACATGAGACGTGACCCTGCTAAGATATATCAAATAAAAAGAAAATTACATGGCTTGTTAATTAATAGGACATTCCATGTATTAACCTCAACTTACCCCCAACTTATGCAGTCTTCTATATCATAACAGGAACATGTAATCACCCATTACATATCAAGTATATGGTAGTATACAGCAACTCGGTACATAACTTGTACTCAAAAGTACACTAAGTTCATATAAGAAAATACCATTTATTTATTTTACTAAAAAACAAGATTGAATTCAGATCCATACATAAAATTACGATCTGGGTTATTTCTGGGCTCGTTTCTGGACTGATTTCACTTTACTGCTATACTTTCTATTGTAATCTATTGTTGTGTTTTAGTTGTATGCATGAATTTTTTTTACATTTCATTACTCTCCAGACCATGTGTCTTGGAGTTGGGTGAGTGTATACAATATCATAAGAACATGCCTCACATTTGTGGGATATGCCTACTCGGCACTAGTTTCTATCCCCAGGCCAATCATAGGCGGGTTGAGGGTTGTCACGAAAGATGCCCCAGGGGATGGGTCATGACATGTTTCTTAAAAATTCTCAGTGGTGATGGTGGATGTCTTGATACCACATCCCACTTCTTGGAGAATTATAAATTAAGGGTTTATGATGGTAAAATTTTTAAAATGAACTAGTGGAGTTTATTTGGTATGATTATGATGTTTCTATGGCCTGGGTTGTGCATGTTAGGAGGAGCGAAAGGGTTTTTTTCATGTTCAATACATAAAACTATTTTATTTATTGTTGTGGATGTGATTTGATGACCCAGCTTTGTCCATGAGAGATGTAATGAAATGGACAAGGTTTCTTTGGGTGAGATGTGATGTGATATCCCCTTTTTCATCAATGGTGATGTGATATGATTTCTATTTGCATTTCTGGTTCTTGGAATGATGTGATATCCTTGGTGTTTTCTTGAATTTTTGTTATATGTAAGTGATGGGAATGGTAGGACATACGATGTTTAGTTGTGAGAGTGGTAAACTTGGGGAAAAGCTGTCTTGTATCATTTTAATCGATAATATTCTTATTATGTTATTATAACTATTCTCATTATTTAGCGATTATGCCTTCATAAAGACGGGATTTGGTTCTTTACTTGTTTGTGTTTCTTATGTGTGCTTTAGTGCGCTCTTTCTATCATGTTAAAGGGAGATATTATGTATAATCATACCACATACACTTTTATGATCACCCAAGGTATATACAACTATTTTTTTGTTTCATGGAGGAAGTAAAGAGACATTATGGACATTACATGTTTTTACATTAGATAAATTATTTTTTCCCTATAATAGGATTTTCTTTATGGTATTAATATGGAGACACATTGATTCATTTTACCATTTTCTCCTTTTTTGGGATGTTTTTCTTGATTAAATTTATATTATATGTTGTATTTTAATTGTTTTTATAACTCCTAAATCCAAATAAAATATTATAAATGTTAATGTATCACAAATGTGAGATGTTTATAACCCCATCGGTAGTCTCAAACACATAGCCTACTGGTTGAGGGACTCATGGTTAATTAGCTGACATACATTTTTGTAGGCATATGAGTGGTAGCTTTCAAGAGAGGGGGATGTGACAGAGTGGTACTAGTATTTTTAATTAAAGAGTAGGATTGATTTTAATGTTTTGTATAGTATGGGTTTCATGGGTTAGTATAGAAATGACATTAGTGGATCTTGGTGCATGATGTATGTGATAAAAGCCTGGCTAGGACAAATGATTTTCCGGCCCCCCATGATCCAATGAAATGATATATATATTACCCTACAACAAAGTGAGGTGGAACTACATTATAGTTAATACTGAAAATAGTATCATGAAGGATGAATATTTGAGTTTTTATATGAATTGGTTTATCTTAGGAATGATAAAAAGAATTATGTAATAATAATAAAATTATATACTCCCATACATTCAATATCAATATGTTCCTTATAGTAATGGCTCTATGATGACTCCCACGAGTATATCATGTCATTGAAGTTCATTAGGATTTTTTATTTAATTAGAGGAGGAACATCTCAACATAGAAGGATACTGATTGTATGATTTAATTGTGTTTCTTGGAGTGATAGAGTTTTAGGTTATATTAGGGGAGAATATTGGATCTTGATATAGAGAGCTCATTGGAGGATCCTTAGATGGTCTTCAGTTTGATATAGGCATCAATAGAGTACTGTGATAGATTTACAATAAATATGACATAGAGACCTACAAATCGGTTGGGAGAACTATATCATGGTGAATTCAATGAGGTAAATGTTTCCTGGATTGAAATTCATATGGAGTTCTGAGAAGATTTCCAATCATCGACTATTATGACACTAAAGAGGAAGAATTTTCTCTTTATTCTGAAGGGGAACATATTTGTCTGTGACATTGAAATCATGTTAAATTTTCATTAACATTCCATTCTATATATTTTTTGTAATTAAGATTCCCATGTGTGGAATCATAAAAATAAACTCCATCCCTCTTTCTAGAATCAATTTACCTCTTTTCTGATTCCAATATAAAAGTTTTTTCAAAAGAATGTGGTAGTTATCTGGCCGATGAACTCATGAAGATGAATAATGTGGTAGTTTAATTAATTTTTTTTCATTAGTGGTGGTGTTTTTGGTGGACGATTTCAGGTTCCAAGGCCTTTGAGGTTCCAACCATTGGAGATTCAACCACATTAGCTTATTTTTTAAACATCTGGGGGAAGTGGTTTTCACCATTCTTATGGGTACTAGCACGAAAACAAAATCCATGTTTAGTGGAGGTTTTGTAGCGGCGGTTTATAATAAACCAACGCGAAACTCTTTTTTAACAGCCCCGACCCTTCTTATTTCTCACCAGAGACCGCGATTCCCCCTGGTACCCTGCTTCCCCCGCTTCTCCCACCCCCACGCGACCCCGGCGACCCCATGACCCCGAAGACCCCGTGACCTCGGTGACCCCGGCCCCACGCGCCCCCAGCGACCCCGTGACCTTGGCGACCCTGCTTCCCCGACGACCTATACGAACCTAGAGTTTGATTTCTAATTTTGTTGTTGTATTGATATTAGTTATTTCATTATTATTATTGTTTCTTATAATAAATTGTAATGTTGTATTTATTGTATTGTATGAAGATGTTTTATTTTATGATTATATGTTTTTCTACTTATTTCATGTGATTTTTTATATTTGTGTGTTAGTTTTTATTCTTAAGTGATTGTTTTTCTATCTTCTTGATTGTTTGTGGGTTTTTGACACTATACTCATGGGTTGTGATGAATCATGGTTACAATACATGTTTATATTATGGGTTATTATGTATTAAGGTATAACATGTACTCATTTCTCTAGGTTGTGATTTCTTTAAGGCTATGTCATGTTTTTGGTTGTGATGGCTCGAGGTTATAATACGTGTCATTGAGGTAATGATGTGGAAATTTAGTGCATGTTGGGATGGTTAACACTGGTTGAATGTTGGACTTTCTTGTTATTCTGATGTGATTATGATGAGATGATTGACATAGGTTTAGAGTTGGGATTACCTATTTTCTAGCTAATATGATGATGTGACAGTGATGATTTACACATGTTAAGAGTTGGGTTTTCTGTTTTGTTGAAAATATTGATGGTTTCCATATTATCGAGTATATAATTGTTGATCTACATTACCTACCATTAGAAAGAAACATATGCATGTTAGTCTATTTGATTATAATTCCACCAAGAACTTATATGGGAAAGAGACATATGATCCATTTTTTACACTTTAAAAATATTAACCTCTATCATCAATGATAATAATCACACTAACATGCCTATAAATGTCATGTGAATCCCATGTGCTTAAACATGATTGTTGGTAGGCCTCTTCCCTCTACTATCCAAGAGTCAAAATCCTACAGAAATCACATATCCCACACCATGTTCATCCAAGTGAAAATCAAATAACTGTAATAAAGAACAATAAGAACAAAAATTCCAAGCCCCTGGGAACGTAGAATCCCTACCAGAAAAGGTTTTCATGAATCACCAGTATTATATCTATTATAGGATTTTAAAAATTCTTATATCATTGGGTTACCATATCCAATATAGTAAAACAAAAGAACCATTGATCAATTTGTAAAATCATGTCTTGACTCACTATGAATAGTAACCTGACCAATGGTACTATGTGACCTCAAGAATGCATTCCTGTATACTAGAGGCTACTAAATAGTAATGGGGGGATAAGGTAGTATCATTGGGAGACTATACGCCCATATTAGAGTGGACAAAAATGACAAAATAACTAACCATGATACACACCAGAGTACATAGAAATAATAATAAACTATGAATTAAATCTCAAATTGAAAAGGTATATAAAGGCATACATACACAATTGATCACCCACTGGACCAATCACACATGTAAATAAAATACATAAATAAATAAAATTACAAGAGGCCCTAACAAAACCTCAAGCCTCACCTCATCAAAAACTCAAGTACATGAATCTGAACTATCCTAATTGAACTTGTATCTTTGAGTCTCTTCCCAACCAATTCCTATAACTAAGGGAGATCCTTCTTAGGTACCCATGTGCAATGGTGTCCTAAGAATAGTGTGAGTAGAAAAATCAGTAGGGAATAACCTACTTAGACTTTTAGATACAAAAAATATGGTGATATGTGCATGTTAAATTCTCGGAATAAATACATATTCTATGAAAATAAATAAAAGCACAATGTTGATCCTCAAGTACATGACCCTGATCAACTATACCTGCATAGAATGACATGGAGTGTCTCTAGTCACATCACGATGACCATTCCAACCATAATATTATCCTGAGGTTATTCCACCCCTAGTATAAAGGTAATTACGCGAGGGATTGACCTACCCTGGTATACATATATTGATATAATAAATTCTCTGTCCTAGAATAATAACCTAGGGAATGATCTATCCCAATATACAATAGTTCCTAAAAGCTGATGTCCGGAAGTGTGGGAGTCTCAACCACACCCACCAAATACCACACAAGATTTTATAGCCAGCGCATGGATGGACCTATACTCTTCCCATAAATAATATAATCCCAACTCTAAATCCATGGAATCTCTACCAATAGAATCAAAAATCTCTATAAAAGGGGATTTTTATTTAGTATCACTAACCTCCCTACAAGGAGAGTTTTATTTAGTATCATAATCACTCCATGAGTATTCTCATTTCAAATCAAGAACTTCTAAATGGAATATACCATATCATGCATGAATACACACACAATCACAAATATATACATATAATATCAACATATGTTTCAATCTCTCTAAACCCATCATGTAAACCGTTGTTATCCCCTTGACCCCTTATGGATTTATCACCTTATCCAATTAATTTATAGGCATTTTATTTTAATTATATAACCCACTTAGTTCAATTAATTAATAAATTATTAATTAAAACTCAACTAGTCACCCATAGTGGAAGGTCCATACAAACAAAATTCTAAATAATAAATAAAAAAAATTACCATAGGGATATTCTAAGGGGCCACCAACCTATTTTTGTATGATTCTTCTATTTTAATTCTAGGATTTCAAATTTTCTTAGGCTCATCGAGGATTTACCAAACCCATATAACATTCTGAGTACTTATCTCCAACCCAAACAATCTGATTGAGTTAATTCAGTTCAATATTATAATTAATTAACAATTTCTTGTTAAAATCTAACTAAAATCAAAGTTGTATAAATTTTGGATACTAATAAAGAGAACCCATCACACCAAAACCACTACCAATCATCCATGAGAAGTCATTGTCATGCCTCTAGAACTAACCTTGGAAAAAACCTATGAGAAAAAACTAATTCCATAGTGAAATTACTTAAATTTAATGAAAAAACTAAGAAAAATCAGCAAAACAACGTACATCCATTGATTCAATGGGAAACCAGATGTATATGACATTTTGAGGTGTCCTCTATGAAAACCATATGAAATCCCCATTGTTCTAGGATAATTATACAATTATCTAGTGGAATTTTCACTCAATTCCTTAATCACTGAGATGAAAATTATAGATAATGGAAAGATATGTTAGATAGATATTTTAATAGTTTAATTCATACAAGACATTATTGAATAAATAATCTAAAACACACCCAAATTCAAGGGGTTTGAATTGGTAAGGAGGTGAAGAATGTTGGGATTTATATGCACCAAAAAAGGGGGATAAATAAGGATCCCCCTCTTAAAATAAAAAGGGGGATAATGGTAAAAATTCCCACCTAAAATTCCTACTAACTAGCTGGTAGCTCCAAGTATGTTGGAGAATGACTTGCTAGTCCACCGTCTAGTTGGTGGCTACAACTGCAGTCACAACTACTCTGAGCCTCCTCTGATTCTATCATAAAATACACAAGATACCTTTGAGACTTATAACACATCCAGATTAATCCTTTTAAGGTGTCTCATCTATTGGAATTCTATTCTAAAACCCATTTTAAAATCTATCTCCTCAACCAATTAAAATATCAAATTTTTACTTAAAATCCAAACCTCTACGGACAGAAGTTCTTACAATATTGACTTAATTGGAAATATTTTAACTAGTTTAAATAGTATAATAAAATTGTAATAGTTCTCAATATAATTTATTTTGAATATATATATTTGTAACAAATGGATTTAAAAGACTTATTTTCTTCACAATGGCGTGCACCATGTTGCACCAATGGCATGCACCATTAACAAATTTTATTTTTTTTTTGTATTGTTTTAACCTGCTAACTCTTACGCCCCGATTGAAAATACCTCTTTTGAGGTCAAACAACGACCTCCACTTTTGAATCTACACAACACTCTTCCCGTGAGCGTAGCAACCCAACCGGTGTTGGACCACATTGATTGCCATCACCAAACCGAGATCCCTCAACTGTCGTGACCTAGTTGACCACGACATAGCCGAGCTCCATCAACCACCGCGACATAGATACAAAATGTTGAATTCATTTGTTTTTTGATGTATGGAATATGAATTATTGACATAAATATTTTTTTAAATATAAATTTTAGAATTTATTATTTATTATTTGTTGATATATATATACACCACTTTTCTGCGCCACAAGTTAATATTGCCACACATCGTGCACTGCACCGTGTGCTTTTGCGCAGGGGGCTCTTGTGGCCGTAGTGCGCAATGCACCGTAAATAACTATGTGTTTTAATTATTTTTATTATTGTATAGGAACATTGTGATATACATGGATAAAAGCTGGATTACATTATCGAGGAACTCACCTTAGTATGTTAAGGGTTTGAATGAGTTTTTTAGATTTTTCAATTCTAATCGATCCGTTGAAGGGAGATTAAAATGTCCATGTAAAATGTAAATTTAGAACATAATTGAAGAGAGATAAGGTTTATGAACATTTAATACTCAAGCAATTCCCGGGTCAGTATTTGTGTTGGATTTTTCATGGGGAATCGAATGTTACAGAAAGATTGAGCACTGATGTTAATCCACAGAATGAGGTCCCAAGTTCATCGACAATGGAAAATGAAATGCAAAAAATCATAAATGATGAATTCGGCACTTCAAGAAACCAATATCAGAATGAAAACATATCATAATAACCAGAAGAGGGTGCTAAAAATTGAAATGTGACATGTGATGTTTTTGAGACTGTAACACAGGAAGATCAAGATTGTAACATATCATTGGATCCTCCTCTTAATTCTGTGGAGCCAAATGTAAGAGAAAACATCACTGAGGAAAATGTGTTTCATGAATTAGTTGACAATGGAAATCAATAGTTGTATATTGGGTGTTTAAAATATTCAAATATTTCATTTGTTCTGAAGTTGTACCATATCAAATGACTATGTGGAATTACAAATAATGCAATGTCTATGATATTGGAATTGATTCTTGATGCATTTCCTGAAGAAAAAATCCCCTAATATTTTTATGATATGAAAAAAGGTGTTAAGAAGATTGGTCTGAATTATACAAATATACATGTGTGTCACAATGATTGAATGCTTTATTGGGGAGAGAATCCAAGTAGACAGAATTGAAAGAAATGTTCTTCTAGATGATAGGAAAAGGGTGATGTTGGAAGTCTGAATGAACATAATTTCATGGAGAAGAAGAAAAGGAACACACCTGCAATGGTTTTGCGTTACATTCTATTGAATCCTCGATAGCAATGATTATTCATGTCATCGAAAACTGCTAAATACATGAAGTGGCATTCTGTAGATAATAACAATGATGGGTTAATGAGACATCCACAAGATTCTCAATCGTGGAAGGCATTTGATTCATTACATCTCGATTTCTCAGCTGATCCTAGGAATGCTCGACTGGGATTGGCTGCTGATGGATTCAACCCATTTGGGACATTGAGTACCAGTTATAGCATTTGGCCAGTTGTTTTGATCCCTTATAATCCGCTTCCTTGGATGTGTATGCAACAGACATCTTTTATCCTTTTGATTATAATTCATGACAAAAAATGCCTGGAAATGATATTGATGTATAATTGCAGCCCTTGATTGACGAATTTTAGGATTTATGGAGAAGCGATGTTGAGACATTTGATGCTTCTTCTAAAACAATGATCAAAATGCATGATGCTTTAATGTGGACCATTAGTAACTTCCCTGGACATGGTAATTTATCTAGTTGGAACACTTACATGGGTTTGGCTTGTACTGTTTGTAACATTGATTTTGAGCCCAAACCGATACCTCACAGAAGAAAATAGTGCTTCTTGTGTCATCGAAAAGTTCTCTATGCATCTCATAGATTTTGGTTGAACATATCAAAATTGAATGGTTCCATTGATCATAGACCACCTCCAAAGATGTTAACTGGTTTTGAAATATTGAAACATCTTGAAAATTTTGAAACAAATTTTGGGAAGGATCATCATTTGAATGAGAGCAGAAAACGGGTCCGAAGTGCATCATCAAGCGAAACAGGAACGCAAAAAATGGAAGAAAAAAAGTATATTCTTCAAAATTCCATATTGGGAATTTAATTTATCGCGGCATAATATTGATATGATGCATATTGAGAATAATATCTGTGAATATTTGATATTCACATTGCTTAATGAGAATGTAAAGTCGAAGGATCATCTCAATTCTCGCAAAGACTTACAAGCAATGAACATAAAACGCGATCTCTGGCAAGATGAGAATGAAAAGTATCCTCCCACAATTTTTGCAATGAAAAATAGGGATAAAGATACATTCTTTCGAATGTTAAATAATGTTAAGGTGTCTGATGGGTATTCAAGTAATATCTCGAGGTGTGATGACTTGAAGAATCGTAAGTTACATGGATTTAAAAGTCACGATTCACATATTTTGTTACAACAGTTTCTACCATTGGCATTGCATATATTATTACCTAAAAAAATTTCTGCTGTTTTACTCCAGTTCTGCACATTTTTCAGACAACTATGTTATAAATATCTACATCCATTTCATCTTGACAACATCTTGGAGAGGTTTGTATTGACCCTTTGTGCAATGGAGATGATCTTTCTTCCGTCGTTTGTTATTGTAATGATGCATTCAACTATGAATTTCCTTGAGGAAGCTAAATTAAGAGGCCCCATTCATTATTGATGGATGTATCCAATTTATAGGTACTTTATTTTTATTTTTTACAGTTAAGTAAAAAATTATTGGTACTTAATTAAATGAATAATTATGTATATTTTATTTCACAGATATCTTGGGCATTTGAAATCATACATGAGAAATAAAGCTCAACCAGAAGGCTCTATTGCTGATAGCTATTTAGATGAGGAGTGTCTGACCTTTTGTTCTTGATACGTGGATGATTTTGAGGCAACATTTATTTGTGTTTTACATGTTGATGACGCATCGACTCAATCTCAAATACATCAGAAAACCAAAATATTTCCTGCTATTGGCCGATCAGTTGGGAGGACCTCAAATGTGACATTGAATGAATTGGTATTATTACAAGCACATAAATATGTGCTGCAGAATAGTGAAATTGCATATCCATTTATTGAAGAGTTGAGGATACCATCAAAGAGACAAATGAGAGGCCGAACACGAAAGGAGAAAGATATAATGGATGCTGTTAATAAAGATCTTGTATAATGGGTTTCACGACGTGTAAGTTCATAAATATTGCAATAAATACCAATATTAGTTTGACACAAACATTCTGAAAATCTAATAAAATATATATCTTTTTTCAGATCATGAATACTGATACTCAAGCATAGGTGTCAGAAGATTTGAAGATTCTTTCTAGATGTCCTATAAAACAAGTTAGAAATTTTGATGCTTATAATGTGAATGGATTTAGATTTTGAACAGTTGATCGAGAAGTGGGTTTGAAAACACATAATAGTGGTATATTTACATTTGCAGAAGTTGAATACTATGGAAAGCTGCATGATATTATTGAATTAAAATACCACAGACATTTTTTGGTTGTTTTATTCAATTGAAAATGGGTCGATTTTATCAGAGGTTTTAAAAGAGATTCCACGCAATTTACTTCTGTGAACTTCCCTCGCTTGATGGATGTTGGTGATTGTGAACTGCATGATCCATATATCGTTGCATCACAAGAAAAAATGGTATATTATGTGAATGATGTTTCCGATGAAGGGTGGAGTGTAGTTTCTCATGTAATACAAAGGGAATTTTATGATATAGGTGATGATGAGGAAAATTTGACCTCTGAAATTGAAGTTAATCAGCTACAGGAAGTAGGATTATTTGACAATCATGATAGTGAAAATATTAGTCTAGCAATGATGAATGAATTGGATAAAGCAATGGAGTAGGAAACATAAATTATTTAAGGGTAAAACGATTGAATGTACAATTATTTATTTATTCAGAAACCACTTGTTTCATTTCTGTAGTCATTCATTATCATTGTTATATATATTTTTTCTGTTAGTATTAGGCATATATTATCATTTTTAAATTTTTTTAATGCATAATTTTTTGAAATATATATTTTGAACTTAATTTTATTTGATTAAATGACAAGAATGACAAGGAGGAAGCGGTACACTATTTCATCTACTTCTGCGACGGATGGCGATCCATATGGCTCCCTCCCCTCGACATATGAGGAATCAGCTACCGACACCCATGCACCATCTCCCCCTACATCATCTCTCACACCATCTATGGATTTACCATTCGAGGGTTAGTTGTCGACTCCCCCATCATGAGCTTTAGCAGTGGGGCAGCGACATTCCCCTTCCAGTTCATCCTGGGCATACTAAAGTGTCACTATCATAGGTACAAATTTAAATCAAACAAATTAATTGCATTTTGTTTATACTAATTGTTTGCACATTGAAGATGACAAAAATGCAACTGTGGAGAAAAACATAAATGTTCAGATGTTTAGAATATGACTGTAGAGAATATAGTCATGCCATTTGATTCTTATGGGGTCCATACAGCTAACGCTGTGGGGTTACTTGGCAAGATTATAGGCTAGCTGTCAACGGAGCCTGTTTCCCTTCCCATTTCATATTACAATTGGAGAAATATGCCTCCAAGCTGGAAAAATGAAGGTTATGATTTTCAAATTGAGGTAAATTTATTACATTATGGTTTAATTGAATGTCATGTTACTAATATGTTCAAAATGATTTTATGGATACAAATGTTCTTCCACTTTACTGTTGCTGATGTGATAGCACGGAAGTGGAATGATTTAAAATGGAGATTGTGGTGTGATGTCAACGATACTTCATTGAACACACATCAAATGTATGAGAAGCTACCCAGTGGGGTAGCGAAATAACAATGGAAACTGTTTATTGACAAACATAGTGATCAGAAGCGGATGGTATTGAAATATATATTATTATATTATCCTCATTTTACATTTATACTTGTATATTAAAAGGACATGTCATTCAATACATTATTATTAAATTTAATTTTATTTATTTCAGGATCTCTCAAGACAGAATGCATCAAACCGGGCTAAGCAAGTCATCCTGCACACTACGGGCTCAAAAAGTTTTTCTAGAAGACGAACGACATTGATAATCATTTAATTAGTATAAATATTTATAAGGAAATATTATCTATTTAATATATTGAATTGTTGATTTATCTTTTCTTAATGTAGTCCCAGAGTTTAGGGCATGAAGAATCCATAACTGAACTATGGTTGGATGTTAACAAGAAATCAGATGGAAGATTCGTTAATGAACCTGCTAAAGAAGTTGGGGGTATGAAGTCAATTTTTTATCATAATAACTTATTATCAGTTTTTACTGTGTTAATATATATTGATATTTAATTTATAGGTAAATATTAAAGAACTATGGGATGCCAATATTGCACAGTCCTACTCAATCTCCCATGATGACCCAGTTACTAAAGTCCTTGGGAAGGAGCATCCTGGGAGAGTGCATGGGATGGGTTTGGGGCCCGTACAATCTGATGTTTTTAGAAGGCCACTGGGGATGGCAGCTGCATCTACTTCTGACTTTACACATCCCATACCCGAAGATGCTATGAAAGATATTGTTTCTTTACGAAATACAGTTCACCTGCAGGGGGATTAGATATCTGCTTTTCAGAAAGAGTTGACTGAAATATGTCAGCAGATGAGCAGATATGCCCCCGGTGGTAGTGCATCGACTAGTGGTATGTAGGTAAATCACAAAAAATAAAATTCATTTAGTTTTATAACTTTAATTGGTTTTATGTTTTAATATAAATATACAACTGTATTTAATTTTCAATATAATGTTCTCACAGGTGACAACAGAAAGTGGAGATAAAGGTGGAGAGGGTGACGATGCATCATCGGACCCTGAGTAGTTGTATTGCTGATGTGTTTAACAAATATGGGAACAATTGGTTTGTATATGTAAAATTTGTGGCACATAGTTTCCACCACACATTTTCATTTCCTAATATTTCCTTGAATTCTGATGTTTCTTTTTATGCATTTTATTGACTTCTGATGTTTCATTTAATGTCTTTATTTCTCGAGTGTTGTATACATCATTCCATTTAGGCCTGTGTTTTTATTGGTAGTTTCCACCACACATTTTAATGTCCTAACTTTAACCCATACTATCACAAATCAATCACTTCTACATCCTCCCTCAATAGTATAAGTAATAATGTATTCATTAAACACTAAATACTTTGTTATTCAAGAGGGTTACGGGCTACAATGAATGATATATGCCTCAATTTGCATTGTGTGCATCAACTGAGAGGGTTAACAACTCTATGAATGGAGGAACCATGTACTATCACTAGGATAGGGTTACTTAATCCAAAAAATAAATAGATGAATCATTTCTTGGATCCATTATTCTACCAGGAGGGTTATTGACCCAAAGGATACTCTAATTGTCCACCCACACCTATCATAATACCTACAAAGTTATCAAGAACCATCTACTTGTATATTTTCAATATAATCCCCAGATTATGAATGCATGTGTAGAATCATGTTCTATGTAGAATAATTATTATAATGGACTACTCATATGTCCCAAACTAACACTCTAGTGAGAAGATATATAAATTACTACAATATATCTAGCACACATGACCCGATGGATTTTTTTTGAAAAAAAGTTACCACAATTAGTTATACATCTATCATATATGATTGACGCTAGTTTTACTATGTGTACACCCCAAATATGTCATGATAATAGATTAGAAACACAATAACAATCAAAGGGTCTCATCCATCCCAACTAGTGATTCATAGGTGTCCTGAGTAATTAAAATTGTGTCATGGCCAATTAGAGATTCTAATTAATCTTGTCAAATATCATGAATCAAGACTAAATATAAATATAGATAAAACCATGGTCAAATGAACACCCATTCCCATCATTATCATCTTAGCTCCATCAGGCATCCACATTGGTTCTGGTTCTATAGTGACACCTATAACCATCTCTAAAGAAACACATGCACCTGTTTAGGGTTGGTATATCTACTGGGAACCCACATGGGTCCTCTAGGTATGTATGTATGTAGAAGAATCTATCTCTAGATCCTTGTTCATAGACCACTATATCAATATAGTACTTTTCTTTCGATAAAATCACAATTTCAAGCAGTGTCTATAAAAATTAATATCTCGGCCTCAATGCGGAAACCGAATAATAGGTTTTCCAGGAATATGGATCATGGACCATATTAGTTAGAAGGTTCTACTTAGA
This sequence comes from Viscum album, assembly GCA_963277665.1. Taxonomy (NCBI): domain Eukaryota; kingdom Viridiplantae; phylum Streptophyta; class Magnoliopsida; order Santalales; family Viscaceae; genus Viscum; species Viscum album. Next base: position 122,360,452 of record OY728164.1, on the reverse strand, counting down.
TGGTCCACTCAGCAAGCCCAATCCAAGTCCATCCTATGTTCATTCACCTAGAGTAAATCACAACTAATGGAAAAGTGTTTGGTCAATACAAACAATTACTACAATTTCATAACATGATGGTATACCCAAGAAACATTCTAATATAGATAGGCCATGGTTTCTAAGTCACAAATTACATAATTGTTGGTGGTGTCTCAAGGGTCTTAGCTATCCCACATTGGATGGTCATCTTATGTCACAAAACACCTCCATAAAAAGGTATACAAGGCTCATCCTCTAGGGAAAAGGCATCTCAAAATCCCCCCCCCAATGAAGGGGTCAAGAAGTCACTTGAGATCTCTAAGTTCAATGCATCATCCTTTAGAGACTGAGTAATCAGGCCAGTACACAATCTTCAATTTGTTCCATATCACATAGTTTAGTTTTCTCATGGTCTTCAATAACTTTAACATTTTAATTTAAATTAAACATTTAATTAGAAAATAATAATTTGGTTTATAGAAGGAGAATAGAATCCCATCGATATCTTACACACCTCAAACCACAAAAAATAATAATAAAAACAATAGGTCTAGAACATTAGAGAGACTAACTCATTTTGAAGCCCATTTCCATTGACACAACACTTAACAGCTCACGGACAGACCTCACCCCCAAGCTTTACATAGACTAATCCTTCACCACCCATTTTCTTAGGTCCTATTACATACAAAAGAATCATACATAATTAATTATAATATTTTATCATCAGTTATAATTAATTAATCCATTTTAACCAAATATGAATAATATATAATTTCTTACCAAATTATTTTTTGTGGAAAGTGATGTTTTGGTGTGTGATTGTCATTTTGTTATTTTTTATATTGAGGAAGTGATTGTGGTAATGTGATGTAGTGAAGGAGGAGGGATAGTGATAATGATACATGGTGTGGGTTATGCATGGTAGGAGGGAAATAACGTATCTCAGTTGGTTTATATTTCTGGTTTGATTTGTTTTTCAGGGTAGTGGTGTAGCAAAAGTATAATATTTATTTATTTTTTCCGGGATGCTTTTAGCGACTGTTTTAACCGACGTGACATTTATATGGGCGGCGGTTTAAACTACCTCTAAACTGTGAAAACCGCTGCTAAGCGTAAATTTTTTCATACGTTTAGCGGCTATTTTAACCGCCGCGATATAGCCGAATCGTTACTGCCTCGTTCCGTGGCGGTTCCCATGACTTCGACAGCTATTTTACGGCCGCTAAATTTGATTTTATTCGCTGCGGTTATAACCGCCGCTAATAAATTAATATCCAGTGACCGTAAAAACCACCGCAAAATTCAGTAAAACTGCCGCGAGATGAGGCATCTACGAATCTTTACTTAAACCGTCGAGAAATGGAAAAAACCACCGCAAATAGATTGGCGGGGCCATATTAGGCGGTGGTTTCTGTAAACCACCGCCAAACCATGACGCGATTGTTTAAACCACCGCAAAATGCAAAAAAGAAACCACCGCTAAATGATGATTCAGTTGTAGTGTAGGGGATATTGTTCATTGTATCTGTGGAAAATTTAAAAAAATTAAATCAATTTTTGATGGTTATTCATGTTCAAAATGGTGGAAGTGTTCTAGTTTAGTATAAACCTCCACATCATCTATATGAGAGGCCATTTCTACAATATGGGTAGTATTCTTATGCTCTTCTCAGAAAATATAGTGCATTAAGAGTTCAGCCCTGTACTATTCAATGTATTATGGTTCCTCTAACTGATTGATGTAGTGGAGGTATCCATTATATTAGAATAAATGGAGTTTGGAATAAACCTTTTCAATTGATAGAAGAGGCATATCTAGAGGGGTGAATGATCGTTTGAGGTATAAAAATCATGATGTCTACCCTTTTTGTCCTATGGTTTTATCCAATACCCCTACAAGAATATGATCCACATACTCTATTCCATTTTCTATTACCAATAATATAGCGGTGTCTCATGGACCTAGTGATGACTATGCTAGACAGAGGCTAGACTAGCTTGTATGACGTGTTATTGGGGTTTATAAGGATGATAGGGCCACATCAGTGTTGTGGGGATCTCATATTATGTTACATACATAAATATGATGTAATTAATATCATCAATTACATGAATTCCAAGATTGATTTAATATTCTTCATACAGAGGGGAGTTGTGTTTGTGGATTTGGATTATCATCATTTAGTTTTCATTGGCTAGGGGAGTTTTTAGTTGGATAGAAGAAGTGTTGTGCCCCTTATTAATTAGATAGAATATTTTTATATGGAATTAGTAGATGGTCTGTTAATGGAGGTTCCTAGGGTCATCATTGAGTTTCTAGATTTTTCTTTCTAGAGAGGTTGTGATGATACACCTATATGTGACATCAACATCAAGATAAATTTACAACCTGATGCTTCTCTAATTTTTATGCAGCCCTATAAGATGATATCTTTTATGTTACAGGAACAGAGGATTCATATTGATGATATGTTTTAGGAGGATTTCATCAAACACATTATGTCTCTCTAGGGAGATCTACTGTTTTTTCCAATATGATGGATTTTAGTGAGAGGTTTAATATAGATTACATGATTTTTAATTAATATAAAATCAAAATTAGTTACCCACTTCTATGTGTAGATGATATTTTAAACCTATTGGGATGATTGTGTTGATTAAATATAATTAATCTACAGTTTCCATACAACCAACTGAGGGTGAATGATGATTATATAAATAACCATCCCTTTATATCTATGTTTGGGTACTTTAAGTTCGTGGTCATGAAATTCGGAATCACAAATACACAAGTTGTGTTTATGGGACTCATGAAATATATGTTTTGAGAGTTCCATGAATAGTTTTTATTCATTTTCATCGATGAAATATTGATATTCTCATAATCAGATGAGGAGCCTTCAGATTATCTTAGGGATATCCTATAATATCTTCAATTACAACACCACTATGTGATTTTTTCTAAGAATATGTTTAAGACAAATGAGTTTTATTTCCATTGGAATTTTGTTTCACAATATGGCGTAGTAACAGACCCATCCAGTTATGAGTTGTTGTTTCATTGAAAAAACTAGTGAACATGGATAGTGATCATAGATTACTTGGTTTTAGGATCTATTACTTAAGGTTGATGAAAAACTTCTTATGGATCTTAGCCCCATCGATAGCATTAACTATGAATGACCGTGTGTTTATCTCGACTAATCAATGTTAGATAGTGTTCGACTACATGAAGGGGAAATTGATTCGTATTATGGTGTGTCAACTACCGAAAGAGGGTTAAACTACCTGATATTTAGTGAAATATTTTGTTAAAATAAATTTAACATTTTTTATATTTTTCATTACACAAAAAACGTATTTTTTTCTTACATTACAGACAAAATCAAGAGTATCTTTCATGACATGAAACACTGAGTTTTAATGAATTGTGACATACTTCTAAAATGTTATTAATAAATATGATGGTTATAACCTAAAAAATTTATTGGTGAGTTTTAATAATAGTATTAACCTTAAAAAATATATGATTCAAGAATTTATATAAAATTAATTCTATGGTTACAAATTAATTAGTAATTAAAATGAAAACAATTTTCAAATAAAGGAAATCATATTCTGAAAATGGATTTTTATTTTCACAAATGTGTTTTATATAAATATATATAATAAATAAATTTTTGTAAATAATTTTAATGAAAATAATATATTGTATATTCAATGAAATTTTATAACATTATTCTTAAATTTTTTTAGTAATGATATTATCTTAAATTAATTTTTTATTCTTAACCCAATTTTTTTAAAAAATTGGTTTATAATAATTTTTTCACTTATTTTTAAAAAGTTAATTGTTTATCATTTTCATTTTTTTAACAATTAAATTATTTTTTGAAATAATCATGTTAATATTATATTAGAATGAATATTTGATATTTTTGTGAAATGTTTACTTTTTCGATGAATAATTAATATAATGGTTTTTATTAGGAATTGTCATATCTTTTATATTTTCTACACACATAAATATTATTATAAGAATATTTTATAAGAATAATTAATTTAATTATATATCATATAATCTAATTCATATCATTGTAATCATATTAATTTTGAATTTTGATATAAAAACAATGTAAAATTTTGAACAATTTCTCTTTAAAAACTAACTTTATCATCTCATCCTCATGATTAATATTAATTTAATATTTTCCACTTCTATGGATTCAATTTGGATAAATGAATTACTTATTTTTAATCATAAGAATTTATATTACAATATAATTTTAACTTACTTTTTTACGATAATGAATATTGATTTTGTAAAATTTAATTATAACGGTAATGAAAAAAATCTGTTTACTGGGGTTAAATTGAAAATTTTAGGGATATAAATGACCCAACATATCTATAAATCCCATTGGATAGGAAAAAATATTTTTCATCAATCCCGTGTTCGAATATAGGTTCTTTTAGAAGCTATTTTCAAAGAACAACATTATTATTTTGGTTTGTTTGGGGAAATTTCCCAGTAGTTTGCAAGTGTGTTCCTTTACCAAAATTAGAAAAGGGCATGACAAAACTTATCTTATCTATACATATCATGCCATATAACTCCTAAAAACCCTAAAAAAATCATTCCCCTACATCATTAGCCTTGTTCGAGTGCTACTAGTCCTTCAAAAATTCCAACACACAGGTCCATAATAAGAGATTCAAAGGAGGTGATTTTAAGAAAATGATGATTGAACGTCTGCAAAGGATGTTTAAAATTAAGGTATGTTATTTCCATCACACATTTATTCTTTGTGAGACACATTAAATATTCACCAATTATTTATTTTAAGTGGTTGATAAAATCCCCAACAAGGTGTATTTTTATTCCTCTCCATAAAATTATGAAGACTAAATATCAACTTTAGGATATCTCTTTCATGGGGATTATGATTCCAATTTTACCAATGATGAAATTATTTTGTGTAAAAATATCATCATTTATCCAGATTTTTTATTATATACTCTCTTATTTTTAAATTATATAGTATACCACTCAATAATTCACTATATTTTTCTTCCCCTGTGAGTATTCATTATATGTTAAAGTAATAGTTAAAGTTTCATACTATTTGGTATTTAAAAATATTTTAAATATGTTTTTTAAAAAATCAGACCATTTATAAATAGTCATTAGAAAATATATTTTTCTTTATTACCATTTTCTAAAAAAAATAAATATATTTTACTGATCTTGTAATTTTTTTAAACATTATTAACCCTTTTTGACTTTTTACAATTTTCTAATAAAATAATCTTCTAGTAACATTCCAAAGAAAGCTCAAATTGATATTACAAAAAATTGAAATAATCATTTGGTTTTAACATTCATGATATAAAAATTAATTCCAACTAAAATTTACAAATTTTTTTTAAAGAATCTATTAAAATTATAAAAATTAATTTAGAAATAAAATGTTTCCCATAATAATTGATTATTTTTAAAATTTAAATAAAATATTTTGAAATGAATATTGTATTGAAAATGTTATTTATTTTATTTTTCCCAATGTTTAAAGGATATTTTAATCTAGAAATGTTACAACTGACTTTTCAAAATTTTATTTCGTCTATGATGAAATCCTTTTATATTACTTATGAATTAATGGGGATATGATTGAATGATACTAGCATTATTCTTCCTGAATATAGTTAATGTTTATATTAATGAATTTTTTTATAAAACCCATTTTTTTGTTGGTAAGGATATGTTAATTTGATGAAATGAATATCAAACCTATTTTCTTAAAATGGTTTATGGTGTGATGGCATGATGGATTTTTTATGATATTTGAAGACAAGTGTATGTTTTTTCATATTAGATGGTTGGGACCTATATATTCCAACATTTAATTGTGTAAGGTATTATATGTAATGAGATAAAAAATCAGAATCATGCTAGTGAGCATGACCGAAAATGAGAAACATGTGCATTCAAATCTATCATAGGAGACGGGTGTGTCCTGATCCACTATAGGAAATATGTATGTCATGATCCACAATGTGAAGTCAATGTATAAACTTGATTCAATAAGCATATAATCATAGTAGTTAAGCTAGACAAATGAAATATTTTTCTATATTATGGATGTTACAACACTTTTATTACAATATATTATCATTCATGGTTGATTTATGGTGATTTGTAATACTTCTAGACAATTGTTTCTTAAATTAAAATTTTTTATTCCTTAACTAATGTTTATGTATTATGATTTGTAGCATATGAACTCTATAAGTTTTGTTTATGATCATATACCTTAATATTTAATTATTATTTCATATGATCATAGTTTGATATGTCTTCTGATTACCCATACTGAGCATCTAAACTCACACATTCTTATGTTACCTTTCACAAGTGACGACGAAATTGTTCTCTACGTTATGCCTAAGTGGATTACTCTGTGAAAATATATTTTTGGGATATGATTAATATTTGAAAGGAAATTAGAATATTGTGTTTCTAGAATCTAAATACACTAAAATATTATGCTCCTTGGGAAAATGGTAATTGAATTTATTAAATATTCCTATGAAATGTGTGATATTTATGTATGAATATCCTCTATAATTATAATTGGTATCATAGGAACTCTTTATTCAATATTTGGAGATTAATAGTAGAAAAAACTACTGAAAAACTTGGGGATAATTATTTTTCTAGGATAACATCATAAATTTTGGATATAAAGTGATTTTTTGGTTTTCTTAGAAATACATCCTAGTCTAGTTATTATATGTGGATGTGGCTTTATCATAGGGGTACTAAGGGGTAATTATTCTGAATAATATGAATTAAGATGGACTCTATTATCATCTGGTGTCAGTAAATAGTCCTTGATTCAATACTAGTTTGGCATGCTTAAGGGATATTCTTTGATTAATCCAAATTTTCTTTGCAAACCATTATGAAGGATTTTAGTGGAGTATGATCATGTGTAACCAAGGTTAAAATTATGGGGTATAGATTGAAAAACGGTCCATGGTTTTGACATCCAAAAATTTATTTTTTAATGATTATATAATTTTATAGTATGATTATTGTTACTCACCATATGCTCTGTGGATTTAGTAAACGGACAGAACGAGATGGAATAATGAAAATACAGAGTGTGATAGATAATGAAATGATTTATTCCAACTAAACTAAATGTAATTGGGAATAGAGTGAAGAATAATGTTGATATTATCAAAAAACAATAACAATATATGAAACATGTAGAAATTATAAATGATTAATGGAGTATAGAACCTTATATTGAATCCATCATGAGGAAATATAAACCTCCATTAAGAGGTTCAACTAATCCACTAGTTTGAATGAAATTGATCATTAACACTGAATAAATATTTCTAGTTCTGTTGTGTAGGCATCATGAAAGAATTATTTTGGTTTTTTATCATTTGAAAGGTGATGCAGATCAATAATGGAATCTTATTAAAATTATGAAGGAATGAAAAGTAATTGAATCCTTGGAATGGGAATATTTTCAGTGGATATATCTTAGTAAGAATATCCATTTTTTTCTATTAACTAAAATGGATATGGAATTACTTGAGCAAAATAAAAAGGATGGTGACTCGTTTAGTACATATAAAGCTCAATTTACTAGACTTACAAGGTATGCTTTTGTATTGATCATTATCACTAAAAGAAAAAATTGTGAGATTTGATATTGGCTTATGGGTATGTCTTCGGAAGGGGATTCCAATTAGTTATATTAGTAGCTACAAAGAATTCAATCATTTTTCATTAAAGGTAGAAAAGGAAATTGAATATTCACATCATTCCTATGGTTTTGATATGAAAAGGAAGGTCATCTCTCATGAAAACATGAATAAATAACATAATGGAAATTAAACCAAACCATATACATAACATAAATTCTGGAAGATGCATCAAGGTAATTTTATTTATGTTACTAGGAGATTATATAAATGTTTAATGGTGGTTCATAAACCCTTGAATGTAAAAATGAAATTATTATTGTAGTTAATTTCGTGGAAGAGAATAAGAAACAAACTGATTCAGTACCCACACTCTACTTCTTCAAGTTCTTGGAGTGTGGAAAATATAATAATAAATTCCCCAATTAAAGGGATAATCTAGATGTTAATCAAAAAACCTCTCATGGAAAATGACAATCTTTAAGACTATGAAATCATAATGGTTAAATTGAATCATAATAATTTGGTAACACTTATCCTTGCCTCCTTGGTTTAAAATATAATATTTTATTTGGTATGAATGAGTCATATGGAATTATTTTTTTAATACTTTAGTATTATTTCATGTGATTTGGAGAATTTAAAATATCCCTCTACATGGATTTTATAGTAGTGAAATCACATTTTTATTTAATATCAGAACAATGATGAACCAAATTAACCTATTAAAATGTATTTTTATAAGATTAGATCTTATATATAGAATAAATGGTGAATTGAATCTTGGAAGTGTATATATATCCATTTATAATTAAAATAAGAGTTATGTATACCATCATTAGTTGATGAGTTTAAGGGTGAGAGTAATTTCATTGTCATTATATGGAATTTTGCGTTTTTATGTGATGCACTTTTATCAAGATTAAGGATATTATAAGAGTTATTTATGCAAAAAAATCCTTTAGTTTTGTATATGTTTTAGTGAAAAACATTTTTTAGGAGGAATTCCTTTACAATTTTGGGACATTTGAGTAAAGGTATTGGTAAAATTTTGGGTTTTTCTTATCATTGATGTTAATGTATTTATGGGTTGTAGTCAATCACATTATGATGTCAACACAATTTCTCCTATTAGGGATGAGTTATCTCTATAACCTCTTTCTTGAATTATCATCGAGTAAGAGGTAATGATTCCTTTATTAAAACATTAAATTGAATCTAATTGGTATTATAAATTTAACTTGATGATTATGTTATTTCCTCATCATGCTCTTCATGTGGAGAAGAGTTTTAGAAATTTATATCATCCTCAGATAGATGTTTGATCTGAAAGAGTGATTCATCCTTTAGAGAATTATCTAGGATCATGTTTATTAGATTTTAATGGTGGTTATAAACAACACATTGATGTAGTTGAGTTATTTTACAACAGTTTCTTTCAATCAATAATATATATGGATTTCTATGAATCCCTTTATGAAAATAAGTCTAAAAATATATTAATGGATGTAGTTGTAAAAACATTATATTAGGACCTGATCTAGCTAATAAAAAAATTATATCAATTCAGAAACACATATGACAAACACAATATTTATTGAAATTTTATGATGATAATCTCTAATGTGATAATGTACTTGATTTTTATGACAATGTGTTTCTAAAAATTTATATATTTATAAAATATAGGAAAAATAAGACCTTGGTAAATCTATCTCATTGAAATTCAAGATGTAGCATGATTTTACCCAATCAGTTGAAACATCCACCAAACCATTCTCATGTTCATGATGTGTTCCATGTATCTCTCATGAGGATGTTGATACTAGAATCATTACATGCACTGAACTTATATGTCGTACCATTTCAGTATGATCTTTCTTATGAGGAACATTCAATGGAGATTCTAAATAAAATAATGATTTTTCTTCTATGAAATACCAATCACCTAGTAATTTTTTTTTCTTGTGAAGCCACTATATTTGAGAAGTTAAATATGAACCTGAATATGTAATGAGTCAAATGCATCCTATTTTGTTGGTACAGAGGTAAAAATTTTCAATGGATAATTTCATTTTAAGTGGAGGAGAATGTGACAGCATAAGATCAGCATAATTGATTTTCAAATAAATTTAATATTTTCAAAAAAAAAATTACATGAAAAATATATTTTTAATAGAATTTCATTGTACACTATGATTATCATGAATTATATACGACACTGAGTATAAATAAAATGTGACATAGTTTTAAAATATTGTTATTTAATTTGATAGCTATAACAAAACTATTAGAATAGTGAGTATGAATAGGATTGGCCAAATTATGAAAATGAATGATTCACACATATATATAAAACGAATTCTATGATTACCATGTTTATCAAAATTAATAAAAACCCCATTTGAAAAGAAATGAAATCATTTTGTACAAAACAATTTGTATAAGAAAATACATGTTTTACCGAAATAAATGAACTAAATAACTTTTTAAAATTAATTTTAATGGATTTTATATATCATATATTCAATAATTTTTTTTCACTTTCATCTTATGTGATTTATATGTAACGTCCTGGACGCGGGTGCCACGCAACGGGTGCCCCGAGCCCGGTTCGCCATGTAAACTCAAGAGCATTTCCCCAAACGCCAGGGGCTGCCAAATAGCAGTGAGGGCCCAGGTCTGATAGTGGGGAAACTATGCCCTCATTGTCAAAGTGTAGCACAATGGAATTTAATGAAAACATACAACGATAGCAGAAGTAGTAAACATACACAACAGAAATAAACTACAACAGTGGATACAACCAACAATGTATAAATGATGATGCTACATGTTTCAAGTTCTAATAAAATAGCTAGAAAATATTATACATCAATACAGTACAGCATAAAAGGAGAGTACACCAAAGCAAAGCAAATAGCTGGCAGTAGCATCATGAGCCTAGGTTCGGTTCGATGCCCTCCTACTCCATAGCAACAGTCAAGTACTTGTATAGAGACTCATTCCCCTATCTATACCTGTATAAATTTAATCTATTTGGGCCGAAAAGCATGACCCAAACAGGGTGTGAGAAAGATATCTCAATAGGCACCCACCAAAGGCTCGTGCCCAACTGTGTGCTATCATGAAACAATAGTGTGGAGTGGTAAAATGCAATAAAGTAATAAGTACTCAAAAGTCACTAATTACCAGTTATATTTCCATTTTATTATTCAATTAAACCATTAAATATAAGAAATAACCACAGTGCATGTCTAGTAAACAACTAGTTTCCTTAGAAACGTAAACTCCTACCCTCATGTAACGAGTATCCAACACAAGGATCGCCCCTCAGGCATAACATAGTTCTGCCCTCAAGCGTAGGTATTCTCGCCCACAGGCACAGAATCAGCTGCCCATAGGCATGGAAGAAGTTTCCCTTTGGCCGAAATAACTACTGCCCACATGATAAATAGTGCAGTTCCCATAGGCTAATCACAACAACGCCGTCAGGCTAAACAGGTAACTGAGACATGACCAACATATCAAAATGAAGTAAACAAGATATTCCTATCAAGGAAATTCTACAATTACTACATTTAAGGAATACCCTCAGTTTTCCTGGCCCAAAGGATAAACAGTGAAACACACCCACAGGGTGGCTCCAGATCCAATAATCGATCCCAACAAGCATTTTATTATTACAATTTAATCACCTATACAATTATAGGCATTAAATATAGCAACAGCCTCATCCACACAACACCCCAACATGGGTTCGTGGCATGAAAACTCACAAAAGCGCACGATAGTTGGAAAATAAACACAAAGACACCTACCTTATATGCCAACAAACGTTATACCCGAACGCCGACTCCAGAAACGCCCAAGAACGGCGTAGATATGACGAAGAAAAGAACCCATTCAAACGTAAATAACTTTCCCTGGGGAAAGAATTGGTAAGAACGGTACCAAGAGAGAAGAGGGCTTACCAGTGCGGTTCCAATGGGATCGTCCGAAGCTGAATCGGATTCCAGAAAAACACCCAGCGGATCTTCGAAGGTCCGACCTCCTCCTTGGCTCCAAAATGGCTCAAATGCCTCCTCTGCCAAATGAGGAGGCTACTGCATGTTCTAAGAAAAAAAACAAAGTACACGACATATACTTATGAGTACACGGTTTTTACTTCTTTAATTTAACTGTTCCCCTAGCGGCACCGCTACACTGTTCATCCATCGACATGAGTACACGGAATGTACTCTCGAGTACACGGTGTGTACTGTCGCCCAGCTAGCGGCAACTCCACTGCCTTACTGTTTAAGCCTGCCGACAGACTACACGGCGTGAAAGGTACCACTACACGGCATGTAGTCGGTTCTTACACCCCTAGTCACCGACATGGCTACACGCCCTGTGTACTCATCCCCACACGACCAGAAGTACACGGTGTGTAGTTCCAAAATTTAGGATTATCCCCAATTTTCCATATTTTCTCAAAAACAGTTATGGAAAAGGAAAAAGAAGAAGCCCGTGCCTCAAAACTAAGAACCAGGTTCTTACAAACTTCCCCCCTTATAACAATTCATCCCCAGATTTCCCTTTTAAGGGTGGAGAAGAAAAAGCTTAGAACACCTCTGGACACTGAGTACGTACATCTCCCTCCCGCTCCCAGGTCTTGTCCTGCACTCGACCATGATTCCATAGCACCCGTACGAGAGGAACTGACCAACCTCATAGAACGTTCATGCTCCTGTCAATGATACAGATCAGATGCTCCTCAAAGGACGCATCATGTTGAAGCTAAACCTCCGCTGGCTGAAAGTTGTGAGACGGGTCTGAATGGTAGCGACGTAACTGAGACACATGGAAGACGTCGTGCATGGCTCGGTACCACTACGGTAACAATAACCGATAAGAAACCATCCCGCCCCTATCCAGAATCTGAAATGGCCACACATAACTCGGTGAAAGCATACAATGTATCCTAATCCACTTGTGTCCCAGCCTTGGAGAAAAAAGTAGAAAAACCCGATCCCGACCACGATCTCCAAAAGTTGTCTACGGTGATCAACATAAGGCTTCTGACGAGACTTCGCGGTAGCCATCCGCTTCCGAATCAACTAGACTTGATCATATGTCTCATGTACGAGCTGTGGCCCCAGTAAAGCTGGATCACCTTCCTCTAACCAGCACAAAGGTGATCAGCATGGCCTACCATATAAAGCCTCGTATGGTGCCATCTCAATAGTTTCCTGAAAACTATTGTTATAGGAAAACTCGAGTAAGGGTATATGCTTTTCCCAAGAGCCCCCAAAGTATAGGACGCATGTGCACAGCTTGTCCTCCAGCACCTGTATCGTCCGCTCTGACTAGCCATCTATCTGAGGGTGGTATGATGTGCTCAGAAGCACCTGTGCACCCAGCGCCCACTAAAAACTCTACAAAAAATGAGACGTAAAGCGTGCGTCCATATCTGAAATGATAGAAAAAGGGACCCCATGAAGACATACGATATCTCGGATATAGAGCCTTCCATGCTCGTCCACACTGAGGGTCTCCTTGATTGACAATAAGTGAGCTACCTTCGTGAGCCTGTCCACAACAACCCACACAATGTCATTGCATTGAGGTGACCTCGAAAATCCCATCACGAAATCCATCGCGACATCATCTCATTTCCACTCTGGAATGGGCAACTGCTGTAATAGCCTTGCAAGCCTCTGGTGCTCTACCTTCACCTGCTGACAGGTGGAACACCTCGTAACAAAACCAGCTATCTCCCTCTTCATACCCGGCCACCAGTACTGACGCCTCAAGTCACGGTACATTTTGGTAACCCCGGGATGAACTTCCCAAGCTGAATCTTGAAACTCTCACATCAGCTCCTCGCGTATATCCCCTGGAACCCATACTCATCCATGGAAACACAAAACCTCATCATCTCCTATCGTCCAACTAGTAGGAGGGTCCTCACATTCCACCGACACCCATAGAACTAGGCCTTCCGGATCAGATAGCTGCCTCATCCTTAGTCTGTCTAGGAGGGTAGAAGTCACAGCTAAGGAGGAAAGATAAGTCTTCCCCTGACTGTTGTTCACCTCTAGATGCATCTCAGAGAACAAGGCCTTGAGCTGCAACTAACCACTGGCCTCCTGCACTGCCTGTATCTAAGTCTTCCTGCTCAGTGCATCAGCTACTTCATTACCTTTACCAGGTGTATAGGCAAGCTCAAAATCAAAAGAGTGTAGGTACTCAACCCACCTCCTCTACCTCAGATTCAGGTCATGCTGAGTAAAGATATACTTGAGGCTTTTGTGGTCAGTGTAAACCACAAAATCCTCTCCCAAAAGATAATGTTTCCAACAGCGCGACACATGAACAACTACAGAAAATTCGAGATCATGTGTCGGGTAATTCCTCTCATGTGGCCTCAACTGCGGAGACCCGTACGCAACAACTCGGTCGCCCTGCATCAAAATGGCTCCCAACCCAATCCCTGATGCATCCCAGTAAACTGTATAGCTCTTTACCTGCTCCGAGAGTATCAGGATCAGTGCTGATGTCAACCTTCCCTTCATATCCTGAAAAGCTATCTCGCAAGCTTCTGACCAAACAAACATCACACCCTTCTTAGTCAGACCCGTCAACGGTGCTGCTAAGAAGGAGAAGTCTAGTATGAAGCGTCTGTAGTAACCAGCCATCCCTATGAAACTCTACATCTCAAACACATTCTTAGGCTGCTCCCAAAAAACTACTGCTATCACCTTCTCTAGGTCTACTGCAACTCCTTCTTCTGATATGATATGACTGAGGAAGTGAATCTGGTGCATCCAAAAGTGGCACTCCGAGAGCTTAGCATATAGCAGATGCTATCTCATTGTACACATTACGATCTCATGATGGGTGGCATGGTCGTGTCGAGTGTGATAGTACACCAAGATGTTGTCTATGAATACCACCACAAAGGAATCATGATACGGATGGAACACACGATTCATCAGTGCCATGAAAACCGCTGGTGCGTTCGTGAGTCCGAATAGAAAAACCAAGTACTCATACATACCATATCTGCACCGAAAAGCTGTAAGCGATATATCCGATGGTCTCACGCACAGATAATGTTATCTGGATCTCAATTCAATCTTCGAGAACACTCATTCTCCACGAAGCTGATCAAACAGATCATCTATCCTCGGCAAGGGATATCGGTTCTTAACCGTCAACTGGTTCAGCTTCCAATAATCCACGCAAAGTCTGAGGGCACCATCTGCCTTCTTTGCAAAAAGGACCAGATAACCCCAAAGAGAAGTACTAGGTTGGATAAAGCCCTTTTCATGTAACTCCTATAACTTCCTCTTGATCTCCTGCAACTCAGGTGTGGCCATTATACAAGGAGGAATGGAAACCGGTGTTGCTCCTGACACTAGATCAATAGAGAAATCCACCTCACGCACCAGAGGTAGACCTGAAAATTCATCCGGGAAGACATCCCTGAAACGATCAACAACCAGGGGGAAGTCCATCTGACAAGTCCTATGATCATCCAGATACAAGATGGCTATCTGGGATGTGACTCCACCTCACCCATGATGAACTGGACTAGCTCGAATTGCCTGAACATCCCATTCTCCCTAGTATAGAAACTCTCCACCCTCTGGTGACGTGAAACGCACCCTGCGACGATAGCAGTCTACAAAGGCTCTAAAGGGAACCAACAAGTCCATCTCGAGAATGACGTCATAGATCGTCATCTCTAAGACATAGTGGTCCCAAAGGAAGTGACACCCTCCAACCTCAAGGGGGAAATCCTTACACTAATGCACCCCATCCGTCGTAGTCCCCAACGGAGTGTCTATCGTCATGATATCCAAAGAAGAAGAAACACCGAGCCCAAGGCTCTCCACATCGGGTATAAATATTAATCTATGTGTAGCACACATATTAAAAAGCATTGAAGACAAGACAGAAACTACAAGAATAGTACCTCTGACTGTAGAAGGTCCGGGATCATCCTCCTACTGGGTCTGTTGCACTGCATATGCCTCTCCAGTGCCGCGACCATATGACATAGCCTGGCTACCCTGAGTTGTCCCTACCTACTGCCTCTATGATCATTATGTCTGGCAACCACGGCCACGACCACCATCTCTGCCTGCACGCCCTGGCGTATTCCAGTTCCCTGACTGGTAAGAAGCCACTGGTCCTGCTTCCGCACGCGGAGTCTGCACAGAACCCCTCTCATTAGCCACTAGTGGAAACACCCTGCAAAAGTGCTGCAGATGACCCATCTTGCTGCAAGCTCGACACTCCACTAGGTCTCGTGGACACCGAGGCCTCTTGTGCCCATCTCTACCACACTGGTAGCACATAAACTAGCCACCTGAAGCATTCTTTTGACTGGTACTGCCACCCTAAGAGAATTCTATCTGTCTCTTCCTCTTGACAATAGAAATAATACCAGTAACTGGTGTTGAACCTCCCTATACCACACCACTAGATTCTTGCAGGTTCCTCTTTGTAATCAGTGCTTGATTCACAATCGCGTGTACAGTAGGTAACCTGAAATCATTACCAGGGCTCGGATGTCATACGAAATTCTATCCTCAAAATGTCTGGCTCTCAACATCTCATCACCCACCAGCACGGGTGCAAAATGCTGAAGCTACGTAAAACGAGCAGAATAGTCCATCACCGACATAGCGCCCTGCTCTAGATTCATGAACTCTTGAACTCTATATTCCCTCAACGTCTCGGGAAAGAAGAAGTCATAGAAGACTGCCTGAAAATCTTCCCACGCCATGTCCCTATGATTCTCTGACTGGGTGGTAACATCCCACCACCTCTAAGCAGAATCACGCAACATATATGTCAAGACCTTGACCCTACGCCCTGGAGGCGTCTCAGGATGATCGAAAATAGTTTGCATCGACCCCATCCAAGACTCCGCAGGCTGCGGTCCGCCATCCCCAGAAAACGTAGGCGGATGCTGCTGCTGAAAGATACATGTCAGCTCGGCCATAGATGTGGTAGCATGCAGTGCTCCCTGAAAGGACTGCATGAACCGGATAAAGCCTTCAGGGAATGTGCCTACGTGTCTGTGTCTGGTATAACAACTGAAGCCACATCTGGCTCTGCTGGAAGATCAACTGGTATCCCATGGCCCACTATCTCTAGAGTATATTTGTCGCTGCTCTCCGGGAGAACATCTCGCGGTCGTCTAGGCGGCATGAATTTATAAGGTCAAAATCACACCTCATATTCAAGATTATTAAGATCAGGAAGTGAAGGAACCATAAAGGAAAAAAGAGGGAGAAACATTCAAAATTTTCAAATCAAGACTACACAGCTTGTACATGGCTTCCCTTCCCCTGCCCGTGTCCTTCTACACGGCTATGTCAAACAGATTCCGTCGAAAAAAACTACATGGCATGTATAATATCTACACGGCGTGTACAGTGTTATTTTCTAGCTGCCTGTTTCGTCTATGACACGGCCAACTACTTGTCTTGACACTACACGACGTGTTACACCCGTACAGGGCGTGTACACCACCTTGTTTTGCAGCCACACAGCTAACTCCACACGGTCTGTCCTCGGACAAGACTACATGGTGTGTCCCACAGGTACACGGCGTGTTCAGGGAGAGGTGACACCGACCCGTGTTGTTAGCTACACGACCGTGTCCCCAGGTCACACTAAACGATGTGTCTATTATTAACACAACCTATTCTGTCAAGGAGTTCACTGACCCGTTTTGTTAGTTACACGGCCGGACTCTAGGTCACACTACACGATGTGTCCATTCGGCACACGATGTGTTTTACCCAAGCCTTTCCCTACCCTGTGTCGCCGCCCACACGGTTTGTGACACAGGAAGATACTACACCGCACGTACTCAAAAAGTTCAATTTTCTTCCCGAACAGAAGAACATACACGGCGTGTATAAAAATACTACATGGCATGTATACTGGGTTTCCAGATAGTATGCCTCAGAAACTTCCCTAGAACCCAGAAAATACTGAAACTAACACCTAAGTGTGAAATTCCGACCCACGGGGGGCCATACTCCCCACTAATCAAAGGTTGACATCTTATATGTGTTATAACCAACAAACAGTCAATGATCCACCAAATTCCGGTCAATGGGGTCACATACTCCCCAAAAACCAATGTTTGGCGTCCTTTACATCAACAAACTGAGAAAAATACCATATCACAAGGTAGGTATTTATCAAGAAGCTATCACAACAGCATGCTTTATTAGCACAACAACTATTACAACAACATGAAAATTCTAATGCACCTACATGGAATGGAAACTATGCATGGTATGTGACATCTAGCATGTGCATAAATGATGCATGAGATGTCATACCCTCATCTCATCGGGTTGCAACTAAATAGAACCCATAGATAAAATGAAAACTGCACAATCTAATAGTGCTTCACCCAACGGTGAAAACATATCAACCGTAAAATTTGCAAAATCAAAAGAATGCAAAATACGAGGTAGACTGGCTTTTCCGTATACACGGGTTAGCTACGCCTGTGCACAGCTTATTACCAACTACCGTTCTCCCTATCCCTGACTACGACTCCAAATATTAAGTCAAAAGATTAGAACTCCTCTGATACCACATTGTAACGTCCCGAACCCCGGTGCCACGCAACGGGTGCCCCGAGCTCGGTTTTCCACATGTCCTCAAACGCATTTCCCCAAACACCAGAGGCAGCCGACTAGCAGTGAGAGCCCAGGTCTGATAGTGGGAAAACTATGCCCTCATTGTCAAAGTGTAGTGCAGTGGAATTTAATGAAAATATACAACGACAACAGATGCAGTAAACATACACAACAAAAATATACTACAACAGTGGATACAACCAATAGTATATAAATGACGATGCTACAAGTTTCATGTTCTATGAAAACAGCTAGAACAAGTTATAAATCAATATAGTAAAGTAGAAAGGAGAGTACAACAAAGCAAAGCAAACAGCTGGCAGCGACATCGCGAGCCTAGGCTCAGTACCATGCCCTCATACTCTTCAGAAACAGTGAAGTACCTGTATATGGACTCTTTCCCATATCTATACATGAAGAAATGTAATATGTTTGTGCCGAAAATCATGACCCAAGCATTGTGTGAGAAAGATATCTTAGTAGCACCCACCAAAGGCCCGTGCCCAACTGTGTGCTAACATACAACAATAGTGTGCAGGGGTAAAATGTAATAAATAAATCAGTACTAAAAAGTCACTAATTACAAGTTATATTGCCATTTTATTATTCATTTAAACCATTAAATATAAGAAATCACCATAGTGCATTTCTAGTAAAAAAACTAGTGCCCTCAAGCATGTAAACTCCTACCATCGGGTAACGAGTATCCAACACAAGAATCTTCCCTCAGGCATAATAGAGTTTTTCAATCAGGCGCAGGTAGTGTCGCCCACAGGCACAGAATCAGCTTCCCACAGGCATGGAAGAAGTTCCCTCAGCCCTAAATAACTACAGCCAACATGCTAAATAGTGCAGTGCCCACAGGCTAATCACAACAACGCCCTCATGCTAAACAGGTAATCGGGCCATGCCCAACATATCAAAATGCAGTAAACAAGCAATTCCTTTCATGGCAATTCTACAATTACTACATTTAATTCATACCATTGGGTATCCTGGCCAAATGGCTAAACAGTGAAACACACCCCCGGGGTGGTTCCGGATCAAAGCAACAATCCCAAATATCATTTTATTATCACAATTTAATCACTTACGCAATTCTAGGCATTAAATATAGCAACGAGCTCAGCAACACGACACCCCAATATGGGTTCGTGGAACGAAAACGCATAAATGCACGAAAGTTGGAAAATAAACACAAAGCCACCTGCCTTATACGCCAACGAACGTTATACCTGAACGCCGACTCCAGAAACATCGAAGAAAGACGTAGATCTGATGAAGAAGAAAACCCATTCAAATGTAAATAACTTTCTCTCAAGAAAGAATTGGTAAGAATGGTACCAGGAGAGGAGAGGTCTTACCCGTGCGGTTCCAACAGGATCGTCCGAAGACGAATCGGATTCCAGACGATCACCCGGCGGATCTTCAATAGTTTGGCCTCCTACTTGGCTCCAAAATGGCTCAAACGCCTCCTCTGCCAAATGAGGTGGCTACTGCCTGTTTTAAGATGAAAAAACAAAGTACATGACATGTAATTCTGAGTACACGACATGTACTTATGAGTACATAGTGTGTACTTATTTTGATTTAACTGTTCCCATGGTGGCACCGCCACACTGTTCATCCGTCGACATGAGCACATGGCTTGTACTATTGAGTACACAACATGTAATGTCGCCCAACTGGCGGTGAATCCACCCCCTTAATGTTTAATCCTGCCAACTGACTACACGGCGTGTAAGGTACCACTACACGGCGTGTAGTTGGTTCCTACACCCCTCATCGCCGACATGGCTACACACCCCGTGTACTCAACCCCACACGGCTAGAAGTACATGACGTGTGGAAAAAGTACATGGCGTGTAGTTCCAAAATTTAGGACTTTCCCCCATTTTCCATATTTTCTCAAAAACAGTTAAGGAAAAAGAAAAAGAAAAAGCCCGTACCTCAAAACAATGATCTGGGTTCTTACATTATAGGCATGAAATTATAACAAATCGATTTTTATGCTAAAAACTATATTTTTTTTAAAATATATATTATATCATTTTTTGGAATTATTATAAATAATAGTATTTGACAAATTAAGAAAATTTCTTTTAAAAAGTGAAATTAATATTCCAAATAATCATTTCAAAATTATGTTTCTATGGATTTTACTGAATGTCCTAAAAAGATTAAATTTTTAATGAATAGTGAACAATACTAGTTGTTATTAAAACTTTTCATTTATTTTAATGATTTTAAAAACATAAAAAATATTTAAAAATATTTTAATTGGAAATTTAGTTCAATTATATTTCTATTAGAGTAATTTAGTTTATTAGAATCAATTTTTATACTGAAATTTTATTAAAAGAAATTATAAACATTTGAACATTTTTTCTTCGAAAACCATCATTCTAGTGGCATTTTTTGGATTAATTTTAAATAAATGATTTCTTATAATGTGAGTTTAATTTGGAAAAATGGATTCAATATTTGGAATAATAATAATTTATATTACATTATATGATCATCATAATTTTTTACCATAGTGAATTGTGAAAATATGAAAATTTAATTAACACAGTTAAGGTAAAATAGGTTCATCATTTGTTAAACTTAAACAATAAGGTTGAAAATGTCCCAAAACATGTCAAATCCAATTTTGGGAAATATAAAAATATTATAATTCCTATGTTAGAATATAAGGTAATTTGTAAGCTCTTTCCATGTGAATAATTTTATCATTTTGGATTTCATTGGGAAATTTTAATGTAGTTTTTACGAGCAATCCTTTCCCCCACATATAAAATGCCACCATGAACGTTAAAATATTTACAATTCCCAAGACATATAGTTCCTCAAAAACCAAAAAATTCCCTCCCCAATATCCTTATACATTTTGTTGATCACGTATTCCTCCCAAAATAAAAACAATATGATACTTAATAAAAGATCGAAACAGATGTTATTCTAAGTGAATGCGGATTTAACATACACCAAAGAAGTTAAGAATTATAGTAATTGATTTCCAAAACACATTTATTTTATGTGAATGAAATTACCTGTTCAACACCTAATTTATTTATTTTATATATATACTTCTGATAAATTTATTTTATGATTCTTTTCTAGAAAATTATAGTTATCACATATACATTTTAGAATATCTAACTCATGGGGACGATGTTTCAGATTTTACAAAAGTAGTAATGTTTTTATATTAAAATCCTTATTTTTATAGGTTTTTTTAAGATTAATTATTTTAATTTAAAATAGAATGATCCAAATCTCACTAATTCTATTGTATTTTCATCTCTTATTGTTATTAATGATATTTACATTTAATAGTAACATTTCACCCCTATTTGGTACTTGAAATAATTTCAATTTTTTTATGAAAATAAATCATTATCTCTCTATTCGGTCAGAAATCCATTATTTTCCACACACTTATTTTCTAAATATTTATTCAATAATTTTTTACAATTACCATATGATTATTAAAATACAATATTAATCATATTTTTTTTATTTAAATGGTTTATTGAATGGAATCTTAATGACAATTTCCAAAAACCTCTAATTTGGATTTTATAAAAATTGTGAAGTGAATAATTGCTTTATCATGAATGCAATTGATGGTCTTTATAACTTCCACGACTTCTAAAATATTTAATGTTTCTCTATCATGTTTATACATTTCATTACAAATAATATTATTTCATTAGTATTTAAGAAAATATTATATTTAATATAAGTCATTTTAATGGTTTATGTTTGTAATTTGTTTCAAAATTGGTGAGTATATATTCATTAATAAATGCTCCAAATGACCTTTCAAAATCATTTTTCACTATGAAGACATAAATTGATGTTACTAATGATTTACATGGGATAATATTGAATTATTCCATCCATATTCATTCATTTAATAGTTTATATTTATTTGATGAAATTTTAATGAAACTCATTTATTATTAATGGGTTATACAACGGTTAATCGATGAAATTTTTATGAAATATTCTTTCATTACATGGGTTATGATGTGTTGGAAAGATGAATTCTTTACTATAATGGAACAAATATATATGGTTTTCCTTATGAGACTTATAAGACTTATTCCAAACTCCAATGCATTGGGAAAGTATTTATATCTAATTATGAAATGATGGGAAATAAGTTGACAAACTTGATCCACATTTTGAAACTGATGAGTCCTCATTCATTATAAGAAATATGTGTATCCTAGTATTCTATGGTTGGTATATGCATCTTGATCAACTATAAGAAATAGTGTAATATTAGTCCACAACGGTAAATATGTGATAATTATTGATCCACAATGTTGATAGTCATTGTAAAATCACATATACAGATTTCACTCACCCAGTGCCCCATAACCGGGTGGTGACATGTCCACAAGCATATTTCCCCAAATTCCAGAGGTTGTAGACTAGAAGCAAGGTCATGGGGTTTAATATTGGGGAAAATATACCCTCCTTTTTAGAGCATAACACAGTTTAATAAAAAAAATTAAATAGAAGAAGCAGTAAATAGAATAAATATATAATAAATAGTGGATGGCTGATAAGTTAAATAACCAAGAATCATTCCATACAAATAATGACGAAGTGTGTTATGTTATAAAGAAAAAACAAAACATGTACACTAGATAAATCCACAATATATGTTCCAAAAGTAAAATAAACAACGGAAACTAAGAATCATTGCAAGCCTTGGCTCGGTCCCATGATCTCTACTTCCTAAATGACATCTCAAGTACCAATAGAAAGGTGCTTTCCCTTATCGACTCCTGCAAAAATAAAATATGTTTGGGCCCAAAAGTGTGACCAAAACAAGGTGTGAGTAATAAATCCTAGTAAGAAACCACTAAATATATGTTCCTATCTGTCAGTGGGTATATTCAACAAATAGTGATCAAAAGGGAAAGAAATATACTAGGAAGTACTCAAATGTAATCAATTATAAAATCATGTTTTCCATTTTCATTCATTGTGTTCACTTCAACCATTAAATTAAATTGAATTATATAACTTTCGAGATCTATAATAAGCCCATAAATAGCCCATATAATTTGTTCTAAATAGGTACCTTAGAAGGCTATATAAACCAAAAAATGATAACTAAATCCAAACTTGTGTTTTGTCTTGGGAGACTCCTTAGAAGTCATTGAATTTCAATATTCAATTCAATATCTCACCTAATGGTTTAGAAAACCCTATCCATCGAAATAACCAGTCTTCACCTGCAGGCATAACAAATCCTCACACACTGGAATAACAAATCAATGCCGGCTGGCATAACAAATCATCATATGCCATCATAAAAATCCAAAGGGTTATGGCCGGTATACCATAATTTTATCATAAAAGTAAAGAAATATAAATTGAACTATTATATGGTTACATAATAATAACTCACGTGGACATTATAAAAAACAAGAAATAAGTGAATTAAACTATCACAAGGCTTAAACGGTTATACTCACATGAGCAGTTCATATCACAAGACTAATATGTAATCTAATAACTACAAGTCTTAAACAAATATAAACACATGTTCAGTTTATGTGTTCAAGATACCATGTGAATTAAACTATAACAAGGATGAATAAATTTTCATCTCATGTGGGAAATATTCAATTAAACAATTGTGTTTCTAACAACCCCCAAAATGTATGCAAAGGTGTGACCAAATGAATCCTAGGCCTAATGGACAAACAATAGTCATCTGAGGGAAATTCACCGATAGGGACCCCTTAACCAAAACAACAAGATCAACTTGATAATATTAATTTATTTCATTACCTAATCATCCTTAGGAAATAAAAACAGTCAATTTCCATTCGAGGATACTCCCTAATCATTGGAAAACTACACTATGGAACATATATATAGCTCAACATTTATAAAAAATCACAAGACCACCATCCTCTTCATAATACAATTCTATTAATCTTGAATTAACCACTAATTAAATCTAGAACAATTTAGATCTATTTGGTTCAAACACACTTGACTGTGAAGGAATTAGGCTTCATATGATCAATTAGTTAGGAATTGATGGTCCAACATTGTGTGTTCATCAACCCAAGAGAGCTCATGTCCGTTTTCACAAAAGGATACAAATTTCCATTCTAATCATTAAAAGGACCACTTTATGTACATAATACTACACAATGTGTCTGTTGATTTTTTGGCCAGGCCATTACATGGTCCTGTACCGAGATTACATGGGTTGTGGCTGAACATACACAGTGAGTACCTATAAGTACATGACATGTAGTTCCCATTCAAATTATGTAACAGGCCTATAGCCATCCCCTGACCACTTTTCCCCCATTGAAATATGAATAAACTAAAAAGGAATGATTGTTACCTCAAAATAAAAACCTGGTTCTTATAAGATTCCCTCCTTAAAAAATTCGTCCCCAAATTTCCCTTCCAAGGGTTGTGAAGGAACATCGTAGAAAAACTCTAGATATTTCTATTGAACATTGGCCTCCCCTCCCAGGTCTCGTCCTGCACTCGTTCATGCTTCCTTCGCTCCGAAACTAATGGAATAAATTGACCACATAGAACCTTCATGCTACAATCCATAATATGAATGGGATGCTCCTAAAAGGATGCATCTTCTTGCAACTCTTCCTCCCTAGGATGAATGGTATGAGATGGGTCTGAAAACTAGCGTCACAATAAAGAAATGTGGAATATGTCATGAATATCCCTCTACCAATTTGGTAACTGAAATCAATAAGAAACTGGACCGACCATCTCTAGATTCTCAAACTAACTGATGTATCTTGTAAAAAGCATACCATGTTTCCTGATCCTCTTCTATCCCATCCATAGTGAAACACGCAGGAAAACTTGATCCCTGACATGCAACTACCAAGTTCATCTACGGTGATCAGAGTCAAATCTATGATAAAACTGCACAGTATTCATCTACTTCCAAATTAACTGAGCTTACTCAGTGGTATCTTGGACAAGACGAGGTCCCAACATAGCTGCCTCTCTTTCCTCCAGCCAACATATGGGTGATCGAATTACTCTACTATAAAAAGAATCACATGGAACCATCTGAAATGAATATCAGAAGATATTACTATATGAGATCTCATTAAGTCATATGTGTGTCTCCCAGGAACCCTCAAAATCCATGTTGAATGCACAATGAATTTCCTACAGCACTGGAATCGTTCCCTCCAACTGTCCATCTTTCTTATGGGGGGGGGGGGGGGGGGTAAGCGGTGCACTAAAGTACCAGTGTTTCGAAAAATCTATGTTTCCCTTTCCTGAAAAGAGAAGTAAAATATTAATCCCTATCTAAAATGATAGAATGTGGAACCCCATGTTGGCATACAATCTCTGGGGTGTACAACCTTTCGTCCTCATTAACATCGAAGGTTTTCTTGATCAGCAGGAAATGTGTAACCTTCAAAATCTGGTCATCCATTACCCATACAGCTTCATTACATTGAAAAATCTTCAATTAACCCATCACAAAATCTATCATGATGTCATTACATTTATACATAGAAATGGGTAGCTGCTGCAAATTTTATATTGGTCTTTAGTGTTCCACCATAACCTTTTGTTAGGTGGAACATCCCATAAGAAGAACGACTATATATATATATTCCTACCTAGCCACCAATACTAATGATGTAAATACTAATACATCTAGGTGAAACCAAGATTCACTACCCAAAATAATGCATGAAAATCCCACATCAACTCCTCATCCATGTATGATTACATCTATACACCACCATCCAACCTCATATCCTCATTATTTCCTGGGGTCGTACTAGGTGTAGGGTCCTCACCTTCCAAACACTCTCATAGAAACAGGCCTTCAGAATCTCATCGATGTCTCATCCTCACTCTGTTTAGAAGGGTATAGGTAACAACATATATGTAAGAAAATTCTGCCCCTTCCTATCATGTACCTCCAAATTCATCTCAGAGATCAATTCCATCCACTACCACTCGCTACTAGCCTACTTAACTTCTATTATCTGAGTCCTTCTACTCAGTTGATTAGCCACTACATTGACTTTAAAGGGCATGGAGGAACGGTCGATGTCAAAATACTGAAGGTATTTGACACACCATCCCTACCTTAAATTAATATCACAATGAGTAAAGATGTACTTGAGACATTTTTGGTTTCTGTGCATCACAAAACACTCCCCCAATAAGTAATGTCCCCAAAAACATAAAAAATGAACAAACACAACTAACACATGATTGTGTTTCAAATAGTTCCTCTCATGTGGGATTGACTTTTGATACCCATGTGCAACGACTCAATCCCCCTACATATGCACTACTCCTAGCCTGATAACTGATGCATCGTAGTACACAGAGTAACTTCTGACCATCTATATAAAAGTCAGTATTGGTGTCGATGTTAATATTCCTTTTAGCTTCTGAAAGGAAATCTCACAATAATATGATTGTACGTACTTCACACCCATATTTTTCATGCCCATCATCAGTGCTACTAAGCATGATAATTCTTATATGAAACACCTATAGTAATTACCCAACCCTATTAAACTACACACCTCAAATACATTTACGTGTTTCTCAAAGGTAACTACTCCTCTCACCTTATCAAGGTTCACCGATACTCTTGTATCTGAGATGAAGTGACCATGGAAGTGAATCTGATCAATCCATAAGTGGAAAATAATTATCATAATATATAACTGATGTTCTCTCAGTGCACTCAAAATGATCTCAAGATGGTTGGAATGGTCGTGTCAGATGTGTGAATACACCATGATATCATCCATGAAAAACACTACAATAAAATCCAATAAATAATGGAACCCTCATTTCTTGAGCTCCATGATAATTTTGGGTGTGTTTGTGATTCCAAACAACATAACCCTATACTCATATAGAACATAACTTCTATGAAATGTCGTACATGGTTTGTATGAAGGTCGAACACATACCTGGTGATATCTTGATCTAATTCTGATATTTGAGAACACTTTAGCTTCTCAAAGATGATAAAACACTTCAACTATCCAGGGAATGGTTTATTTTTTTAATCGTCACTTGGATTATTTTCTGATATTCCACACATTTCATGAGGGTACTATCCACCTTCTTTGCAAAAAGGACTTGAGAGCCTCATGGAGAAGAACTCGGTCAAATAAACCAATTTATCTCTAAATCTATTAACTACCACTTGAGCTCTTTCAATTCAATCATAGCCATCCTTTAAGGATGAATATACTCTAGAATAGATCTTGGTTCTAGAATGATAGAGAAATACACCTCTCATAATAGAGTTAAACCTATAAATTCTTCATGGAATACCTCCCTCAAAATGATGATCCACTAGTGGAATATCGATCTGACCTGTCTGTTGGTCATCTAGATATAAACTGGTAATCTATGTTATCTTCCCACTTATCCCACATTGGTTGGGTCCATCACGGCTTGCCTAAACATCCCACCCAACCTTGTATAGAAACAATCCACCATCAGGTTATGTAAGACTCACCCTATGATGATAGAAATAGATAAAATCCTAAAAGGAAACTAACTAGTCCATTCCAAGTATGAAATCAAATTTTTTCAACTCTAAGACATAGACATCCCAAATGAAGTGACACCCACTGACATCAAGGGGGATCTACTTACACTGACACACACCTTCTGTCCATATCCCAAACTGAGTGTCTAGAATCATAACATCATCATAAGAGAAATTATAGAGACCAAGGTTCTCTACAGTGGGTAAGGATATAAATCCACATGAAGACCCCATATCAAAGTCTGCATAAGATAAAATAAAGGTGACAAGAATAGTACATCTGAAAGTAGAAGGTCTGAGATCATGTTCATACTTATTTTGTTGCAATGCATAAGACTGACCTATAATGCGGCCCTAAGACACTACCTAAATACCGTGAGATGACACACCCTACATTCACTGAGATACTGGGGTATTGAAACAACATCCATGAACACCACTTAGGCATGAACGTCCTGACGTAATCTAATTCCCTGACTGGTTAGAAAATGATGACCATACTACCCAACATGGAGTCTATAAAGAACCTCTCTCAATAGTGGTTGGTGGAAACACCCTCCAGAAGAACTATTTATGGCCCATATTTCCGCAAGCTTTACACTAAACTGGGTCCATCGGACACTACAGTATCATATTCCCAGCTCCACCACACTGATAGCTCCTCACCTATCTATCGAAAGAAACATTCTGACTACTCTTACGATGATGAGAATGTTTTATATGACACTTCTTTCTCAAGGTCACGATAATACTAGATCTCAGTGCCAAAACTGC
This sequence comes from Viscum album, assembly GCA_963277665.1. Classification (NCBI taxonomy): domain Eukaryota; kingdom Viridiplantae; phylum Streptophyta; class Magnoliopsida; order Santalales; family Viscaceae; genus Viscum; species Viscum album. The sequence goes on along the minus strand of OY728164.1, from coordinate 122,331,691 downwards.
CCTCGTTTTCACCTCCAAAATCCTACAAATTATGCATGGTAATCATCACTTGATTCACGATGACATATACAGAAGGGAACCTAAAAATATTAACCTTCAATCAAATTTCATACCTGAGAGAATCCTCGAATTTCCTAGATCTCTATGTCTCATAACCCATCAGAATATGTGAGAATGTCTAAAGAATAGTTAAATGGGCATAGTAGTCCATCACAGACATAGTACAAAAATCTAGATTCATGAACTCTTGGGCTCTATCAAACCTCAGCATCTCATGAAAATAGTAGTCACAAAGACCATCTAAAAATATTCACAATGCATGTACCTAAGATGATTTGTCTATGTGATAACATCCCACCATCTCTTGGCCAAATCACAAAGCAAATATGTCGTGATCTTTACCCACCTCTCATAAGGTGTTCCTAGGTGTTCAAAGATCATAATCATTGACTCCAGCCATGAATTTGATGCCCGTTGTCCACCATTCCCTAAAAACATTGGCAGATGCTGCTTCTCAAAATAAATGGGTCAGTTCTTCCATAGACATGACAGGCTGATGTACTCCCTATAAGGACTATATAAACCTCATGAATCCTTCGCCAAACTGTGCATCAGTACCTTCATTCAGAATAAGATCTATTTCCACAACTGGCACTACTAGAGGATCCATTGGTTGTCCATTGGCTACCACCTCTGGGGTATGATCATTTCCACTCTCCAAGTGTACTACGAGAGGTCATGGTGGTGGCATTTCTATGTAAATTCCTTCCCATTCACCTCATTATAATATTATTCATTTATTAATGTAGTTCAAGAGTGTATGAACTAAAAAAGTGATGAAAATCAATAGAATTTCACAAAATATAAGTATATGATGTGTAGAAACCATACACAACATGAACACTCAAGCTCTTACCCGAGCATGTACTACCACCAGTCTATGCACGTAAACCTCACAGGTACACATCGTATCGGTCTGACACATAACATGTACTCAAATATTCGTTCATCGCCATGTACTTTTACTTGTTCATAGCAACACTGGTCAGCTTATGTAAAACTATACGGGGTTTACATATGGTACAAGGCATGTTCTGATCAAAACTCAACAACCCATGTTTCCTCTCACATGGTCGGTGACAATGTCATCTTCCAAATGGTGTGTAATTATAGTACATGACGTGTACTTGAAAATGATACTTTCTATCCAAATAGAAGATAACATGGTGTGTTTTCATAGGGCCACATGATGTGTTATATGTGTTTCGGAACAGTAAGCCTATGAACCTTCCCTGAAACCCCTAATTTTTTGCAAAATGAAGCTACGATATTCAAAATTGAAATATGTGTGGTGCCCTAATCCTCGAAATTAAAATCATGGAATCTATATATATAAAATAACAACATAATATATATCTGAAGGCCAAAACATAATCCAAAAAATTCTGATCCAAGAGGGCCCATACTCCTCAGGGACCATGTTTTGGCATCCATTCAATTAAACCACAACACATACCAATACACTGATCACAACAGCATGCATATCTATCATAGTTTATATCACAATGACATGCATATCTATCACGAACTCTATCATAAAATCATGATCTAATTAATTCTCTCTTAATGTCATGGAAAGAATGCATGAAATGTGATTTCTAACAAGTGAAAATATGATGTGTGGGATGGAATGCCCTCATATCATTAGGTTGCAACAAAATAGAACCAAAATGGTATTAATAATAACAAAAAAACAAGTGTGTCACCTAATGGTAAAATTAAATCAATTGTAATAGTTCAAAATTAAAAAAATTACAATGTTATTCAAGGAAATTTGGATTTACCATGTATTCATGGTAGCTACTCCCAGCTATATCGTAGTACCAAATCCATTGCATTTATATATTTTTCTATCATCACCAATAAATAATGAAATACCAAAATAAAACCTCTATGATACCACATTGTAATTTCCCAAATCTAGATACCACTCACCTTGTTCCCCATACACTATTGGTCTCATACCCTAAAGTGGATTTTCCCAAAAACCAGAGGTTTTTTACTAGAAGCAAGGGCCTAGGGTTTGATAGTGGTGAAACTATCCCTTCATTTTTAAATTGTAACACATTTGAATAAATAATAATACAATAGAAGAAGAAGTAAATAGTATACATCTAAAATATGTAGTGGCAGATTGATAAGATAAATAACCAAGCATCCTTCCATAAAAATGATGATGTAGTATGTTATGTTCTATGAAAATAGCCAAAACATGAACATTGTATTAATCCCAAAATATATGTTCCAAAATGAAAAAAGAAAAGAAAAATAAGAAGCATTTCATTCCCCAACTCAGTCCCATGCTCTCTGGCTGATAAATAGAATCTCAAATACATGTAGAAGGGAGGATTCCCTTATCGACTCATGAAACAATATAATCTATTTGGGCCCAAAACCATGAACCAAACAGGGTGTGAGAAATTTTTCCAAGTAGACAACACCCATGATTATTACCTATCTACTTGTGAGTATGTGAATTAGAAAGTGTACTAAAGGAAAAGCAGTATACAAGGAAGTACTCAAAAGTATACAATCCTACATGACCTATTTTCTGTTTTCATTCACTGTGTTTTGTTCCACCATCCAATTACATTAAATTATATAAATCTCAAGATCCTGCATAATACTGCCAATATTTCATATAATGAATGTTCACCAGATACCTCAGAAGTTAATCTAACCGAAAAAATGAAAATTGAATCCAATATTGTGATTTTTCTTGGAAGACAAATTATAAGTCCTTCCACTTCAATATTCAACTCAACGTCTCACCCAAATCCATAGAAAAACCCTGCCTAAAGGAGTAACCAATCATCGACCTCAATCATAATAGTCAATAGGGTCAATCCCGATATAATAGAATTTCAGCATAAAAGACAACACAAGTATATACACTATAACATGGTTACATAATAACAACTCCCGAGGGTATCATACAAAACATGAAACAATTTAATTCAACTACCACAGGGCTAAAGAAATTATTTTCCCATGGGTGGTTCATATCGCTGGACTAATATGTAATCTAAAAATTACATGGATTAAACTAATATACTCATATAGGAATTTTGTGTGTAACAAGAAACCATTTGAATTAAACTATCACAAGGATTAAGAAATTTTCACCTCACATGGGAAACATTCAATTAACCAATTATGTATTGAACAACATCCCAAAGGGAAAAAAGCCATGACAATAGGAATCCCAGTCCAAATGTCCAAAAAATGATCATCTGAGGGAAAATCACCCACGATGTGGCCCTTAATCAAAACAATAAGACGACACTTGCTTAAAATATTTTAATTCTTGAACTAATTATAGATAGGAAACAAAAATGGTCAATTTCCATTCAATAATAAACCCTGAACATGGGCGCATGACACTACGACACAAATAAACAACTTGACATTGGGTGAAAATAACAAGACCACAAACCTCATCATAGTACGACTCTCCTCATCCTTCTTTAAAATCTAATTCAATCCAAAATGATATAGATCAATCATGTTCAAACTCAAATGAAAGTGATGGAATCTAGGTTTGGATGATCAATCAAGATGGGATTGATGGTCTGACACTACCTTTTCATCAAACCGGGGGAGACCCTGTCTATTTTCATAAAAACAATTATACTTCCCATTTTAATCAATAAAAATGTATACAGTTTGTACCTGAGACAACATGCCGTGTCTGTACAGTTTCTTTTCCGGACCATTACATGGTCGTGTACTAAGATTACCGGGCATGTAGTCGAACATACACAACATGTACTTATATGTATATAAAATGTAGTTCCTAGTAACCTTGTGTAACCACCCTGCAGGCAGCCATTGACCGGTTTTACCCCATTTTCATAAGTAGAAAATGAAAAGGAAAGATCCATACATCAAAAGAAGAACTAGGTTCTTATAATAATGGTATTTAACATTTCCATATGAAGGTTTTTTTATTTTTATGGTGGTTCCACACATTTATGACATGATATTATAGTACACAGTTAATTTATTATGACTTTTAACTCTTATGGATCATGATTTATGATATGATAATGTTTTATTCAACAAATGACGTTTATGATCTATGATAGGTTGGGTATAACCTTTTCAATCTATGTTCCTGATCAAAAAACATTATCCTTATCTTATAATTTTATAAAATCATAAATTAATATATTATAGGTTTATCGCTAACTGATAATCTAAGATCACCCTTTTCTATGTTTCTATCCCCATGTTATGATAAAATGATTAGGTTGTTATTTTTAATAGGAGTACTATGTGAGATGATCTTTATGGTAGATAGTGAATACATTTCATGAAATAAGAAGATTTTGTTCTAGTCTCCAGTGACACTAAAACATTACATTCCACCAGAATATGTTTATGAAATGGATATAATATTCATATATGAAATTTTATATTTATATATGAAAATCCCGAGTCACTATAGAGGGGAAGATGGATTAGTTATTTTTTCATGCATTCCAATCTAGTATTGGGATGAAACATGATATAACATAAGGAATACATCTCTTATGGGACTAGATAGATACCTTACCACAAGTTTATATAAGCCACCCATGATCTCGATTTAGTATTGGATTTTTTTTCAATGATGTATAGTTTAAACCATTTAATAGGGGACTATTTTATAGTCTTCACTGATCATAAGAGTTTGGGGTATATCTTTATTCAGTGTGATCTAAATGTGTGAAACTAGTGTTTGATAGATATTTTCATGACCTGGACATTGATATCTCCTAATAATCATAAATTGGGAATTTCATGTCTAATGTAATGTGAAGTATATCATGGACGGATTTTTTTAGGGTTCCAAATATTCTTAGAGGCTGATAATGGAGTTATTAGTATTACACCACGATTCATGGGTGGTAGATGGAGTAGTATTCAATTATCAGATGATAGATTAGTTTTATATAATTTATCATATGGTGGAACCTCAATGTGGAGATACCGAGTCAATGTTGATTCATAACATTTCTGGTCATGGTGATACTCTGGAGGGGAAGTCGAAGGATGGTAAAAAATCCATATGTTGATTCAAGGAATGTTTTGTATTCGTATTGGGATGAACTTGGGAGTCCTTCATGAGTTTCACAACCCAGTTTTTTCGGTAATCCTAGAAGTATCCATTCTATATAATGTTTTGAGTATGAGGTTTTGGTGTCTTGGGATGAAACAAGTGGTGGATAATTTTGTGTCTTGAGGTTTCGTTTTATATCGTTTAAAATCATAGGACCATGTTCCTAGTGTTTTAATGCATATCATAGATGCTACAAATTATAAATGGGATGAAATAATTATGTAATTCATCATTGGGTTACCTCAATCTCGAATAGTTGGTGATTATATCTAAGTATTTGTGGAATGGTTGAAGAATTGTCTCATTTCCTTGAGATCACAGTTCGAGATTCATGGATGTTTTGGTAAGGCTGCATATTAATGAGGCTATGTTTTTTAAGGATTTATGAGGCCTATTATCATAGGAATGGATTCATTTTTTACCTCAAGATTGGGGATTATTACAATTTCATTTTGGTTCTCAGATTTACCTCAACCTGCTTTCCCCCATCAAATGAATGGGCAGATAGAGTGGACCATCCATAAATATAGAAACATGTTATATTATTGTTTATTGGACTTTGAAGATCATTGGAAAAGAAAATACTATTTGTTTAACATGTTTTATAACAACATCTATCAATCCTCCATTTATGTAGACCAATTTGGGGAGTTTTTTGGGATTTTAGTCCAGTCTCCATTATATTTTTTTGTGTTCGTAGAGTATTTATTGTGATTTCTAGATGTGATATAGATATAAATAACCATGTTATTTGTTATTTTTGAGATGATTAATGACACAAAGGACCGTAATATATCATATCGTGATCATAGAAGGAGACCTATAGAGTTTTACATTGGGCACCATGTGTTCATATATGATTCTCCACAAAATGGGAATCAGTTGTTTGGAAAGGGATGCTAGCTCTCATCCTTGTTTGTTAGGCCCATCAAGGAGTTGGGGTTATTTGGAAATTTGGAATATTAGTTCACAAAAAATCCTCTATATATTTGGATTCAATATGTCTTTAATGCCTTTTAACTCTTTTCATTTCATCTTTACGATTCCCTTGTAATTACCTGTCGAGATTTCGATATCAAAGATGATGTGACATTCATGGAGTTAATTACAAAGATCTAGGATTACTTGGAAAAGGTTTTTCATTTATGATCCAATCAATTGGTCTATTTTTAGTGGATTCATAGTGGATTTTAGGAGAGCACTTTGGAGTGTGATACAAGGATGTGTGTATAGTAACAAGTGTTTTTTTGAGTTATATTTAGTTATTTATTTTTGATGTAATGTTTATACCTTAATATATTGTTATTTATTCATTTCTATTAATATAATTTTTCATTATATCAGCATTCATGTTAAAATGGGAGAACCATTTCTTAACCAATACACTATAATATTTTATATGTTTTAAAAACATGAGGTCGAGTTGGTGAAACCCAATATAGATAATATATTTATATGAATGGCCGATTTCCATTCTTTTTCTACAAGTGGTCACACTATTGGTTGGTTCTAAAATTCTTTGGTTATGATTTTCGGGGGTTTGAATGATATTGGAGAAGGTTTTTTAGAGGATTTATTTTTTGAGGCCTATATAATGTGGTGGGGTTTCATTGTACTGTAACTCGATCCTTGAGTGGTATCTCATAGGATTGATTTTTGGTCATCATTTCACATTTTAGTTATTTGGTTGGTTTTAATTCTCTATGGGATTACTATTTTAGTAGGTATATTATATAATGTTCAATATCTCCAAACATGATGTATTGTAATAATTATTGTGGTGGTGGTGTATGGGGATAGTCTTTATAAGTTTGAAGGGTAAAAGGAGGAGTTTGATCTAATATTTCATCTCTTTATGTTTATATAGCTTGGAGTGATGAATTGTGTTTTAAGGGAGATTGTTTAAACATGCATATGATATATGGTGGCATAAATGCCCATGAGGATGTATTCATCACCTCTATCATTTTTCATGGAATCAAAATGGAGAGAGACTATGATATGTAGAATAATTTCATAGTAATGATGTTGTTATTTAGACATGTTTATTTTGAAATGAATACTCATAGGAGTTAGTTAGGGGGTTCCTTAATATTCATCATAGTTTTACCATGGAACATGGTTATAGTGTAGCCTCTTCCTAGAGAAAAGTATATATGGAGTTGTCCTTCTAACTGCAACATGGTCCCTTCTACCATTATTTCTGATCTATGACATAGAGATACCCATTTTCTCATATGATGTATTGAATTTTTAGATTATGGCATGTCCCCAACAATTTTTTCCAAAGTCGTCTATTATTTAAAATTCTATAACCTTATAAAGGGGCTATGCCATGGTCTTATAATATATATACTACACATCAATTGAAAATAACCCTATAAGACCATCATTATTATATATTCATTGTTTTTCACTGGGTTTTATAGGTAAATATAATGGTGATATATAATCCTAATTTTAGTGGTTTTAAACCCCATACATTGTAGATATGTATTAATTGGATTTTTGTGAGATAGTACCATTATTTCAAAGTCCCTATTTCTCTTTTAGTCCATATGAAAGGGGATGATATCAATGGGAACCAATTTTTTAGATGTTTTTGTTAGAAAATTATGTTGGATGTTGTTTTTAGGGTGATGAGGGTGTTCATTTTCCTTGAGGTTATTTTTTGTGGTATTTATCTCATTCAAACCTTGTGTAGTGATTTAGAAATATAATTTTTAAGAATGTATCCTTCATCTCTCTTCTAGTTGTCCATGCCAGAGAGACCATTCTATTGTTTATCTTTTAGATGAATGTATGCACTAGAAAATGGATATAATGAATTAGATTAATTGAATCTAAATTTTAATTAGAATTATATTCATGTTTTATGGAATTTAATATTATTTTTATTCAGATTCTTCATCCTTGATGTACCACTGAAAACCATTGATGATGGTAGAGTTTTTATTACTAAAAATTGATATGGATATTGAACTCATAGTTTTGTGATTACTTTTAATCATCTGGAATTAATGAATTCTCACATATATATAGTGAATAATTTAATTTCAAAATGAAAATAGGGATTTTGTGATAATTCTCTAAAAACAATGAAGTGAATGTGTTGAAAACCCCAAACTAAATTTGAAAAATGATATGTGAATGATGTGAAAAATATTCTGATGAGGATGTGGAAGTGGTTTGGATATCATGGAGTTTAGGGGCTTAATATCAAGATTAGGTTGGGATTTTGTTTGTTATTTGGTTCTAGATTCCAATGTAGTGTTGGACTAAAAGTTAAAATGATCAAATGAAATGTATTGGGTTGAAATGGTTAATAAATTATTGAATTAAAATGGGACATGTTCCTTAAAACGTTTTAATAAAAATTTAAATTAATGGGATAGAATAATTAAATAAATTGGTGGTAATAATTATTTTTCAATAAATGAGAAATCTATAAATTGTCTTAACTTGAGAACAATGGAATGAATTTTTGGGTTGTGACGCTTTTTTTGTGTTATGAATTTTGTGGGGGAGAAAATGGATGATATTTTGAGGAATGTTTTTGATTTATATTTTTTTGATAGTTATTTTGTTATGAACTCATAGGTTTCATTTTTTTTCATGAATGTTTTCTTTACATGTTATATTCCTTTTTGTTTCTATATACACCCCACCCATGTAGAGCAACAAGTTATAATAACCAAATGTTTTTTTTGATGTTTTACTAATATCCCAAAGGTGATAATGGATGGATGGCTACCCCCTCTTTCATACGATCTATTCATGGTGAGTTATATATGCATGGTTTGTGAGGAAAAAATGTAAAAATTTAAATCATGATTTTTGTTTGATGAGATTATGATACAGCTATGGAGGAGGTTGAGCATGTTATAGGGAAAGGATGAAATTGATGTCCATCATGTTCAAAATACAATACTACATTAGTAATTGAATTGGATGTGATGTGATGTAATCGAGGCGTAACACAACAGTATTTTAAGAATTTTTTTAATAAAATAAATTAATCTTTCTTACAATTTGTAATACAACGAACACTAATTTTAACTTTTAATAAACTCAACACAATGTATAGTTTCATTACACAAAAACTCCATGTTTAAAAAAATGTGACATGATATTAACATATTATTATTTAATATGATTGTTATCACAGAGCCATTGAAATGTAGGGTATGAATTGGATTAACAAAAATATGAAAGTATATGTTTAATAATTTTATAAATAATTAATTCCTTGGTTTCCAAATCATTATAAATGAATATAAAAACCATTTTGAAATAAAGAGAATCCTTTTATGAATAATCATTTCTTATACACCCAAAATTATTTTATCTCAATAAATTAAATGTATAAATATTTCTGAATGATTTTAATTAAATTTTTTATGTTATATTTTATAAATTTTTGAACATTTAACTTATGTGGTTTCAATTTATGAGATAATAAAAATAAAAATATTTTATTCTTGGAAACTGGAGTTTTTTAAGTCTGTTATTTCTTTTTTTTCGCATTTATTGTAAAATTTATATTTTCTATATTAGGAAAATTTATTTTACAAAAGTAAATTAACTTTTTTAAATCATCATTTCAAAAATAACATAGTAGGAGGTTTTGAAAATTTTCAAATTGGATAAACTTTCTAATGAATTGTAAAGAATAGTTTTTTGAATAAGAACAATAATTTTATTTAATGATTTTAAATCCTAAAAAATTGTATTATGATGGTTTTAAATGTAAAATTAATTCAATTAGATAAATTTTAATCCAATTAATTTAATTTTAATCAATAAAATATTAATTTTTCAAAAAAAACATTTAAAACATTTGATAATTTTTTCATTGAAAAATGATTTCTCGTCACCTCTATAGGATTAATTTTAAATTATATTTTCCATATATGTAAACGAAATTTAAAGAAATGCTTTAAATATTTATTATTCGAATAATTTATATTATCTAATATGGTCAAATTAATTTCTTACCCAATTGAATAATAAAAACAGTAATGTTTATTTACCATGGATAATGTAAAAAATAGGATTACTAGGGGTTAAACTAACAAGATATGGGTAAAAAATGTCCCAAAACCTATAAAAACGTATTTCATGGAAATATTTAGACATTATCTATTATTTTTTTAATTATGTTCTATTTTTTACTCTTGTATCATATAAAATATATGGTAAAACATATTTATTTTAAAAAATTATAGGTGTGATACTCACCACATTTATAAACAAACACCCACTATCCTATCATACTAACACTTCAAACACCATTTAGATTATAATACATACCAAAATTTCATTACTATTTCCCTCTTCCCATAATATAAGCCTTAGTTTTCCCATAAATCCATCTTATGATTCATTTTGGTGCAAATCAAATGATGTTTTCTAAATAAGTGGTAATGTCCCTGACGGGGCATTTTATTTTATTACCTCATCCACCATATTAACTTATTATTAAATCATTCATATATAATATTTTCTATTTATTACATATAATATTATTTAATTATTTTAATTTAATTACCTAAATCGTTCTCCTCTTATAGAAAACGGGTTATGAATTCATCATTCTTGTGTAGGGTGGAATACCACCTCGAAAACCAATGTTGTTCTTTTTCCACCCCCACCTCCCAAGAATTGATATAATTAGGTATTAATTGTTTATATATTATATTTATGATATTATTATTTCTGTAGAATAATTATAACACATGTTCCTACTTCCATTTCATTCTTTGGGAAAAAGATAATGTCCTTCGTGTTTACGGTGGACAATTCTCACATGAAAAGATATGATTTTCATGCTTTACATCGAATGTAATATGGATGGTTCTAATGAAAATATTTCATATATATGACATAAATATGACAAAATAATTAAATTGTATTATTTTACTTTATTTCATTATTTCCATCAAGAAAATTCAAATAGGTTCATCCATATATTTGACCTACCGTCTCCATGAATGGTGTATTTCATTTCTATCTCTAAAATTTAGGGATCATTATAAATAAATAAATACAAAATATATATAATATTTTTTTCATGGATAAAATTATATAGTTTATGGATCCATTACTAAATAAATAGGATAAACAAAAAACTAATAATATACATGTAAAATAAAACATTTATTGCATGAAAATGAAACTTTATATTGGAATTGATTATAAACAGGTAAAAAAAGTCATTAGTAATTCATATATTGTATGATATATATACATATTTTTCCTTAGTATTCTTATAATAAACATATATTTATTATAATGTTGGTTTTAATGTTTATGAAGGAAGATGATATTTTTGGTAAGGGATTTCCATCTCAATTTACTTTTCTATGAGACACATGTCTTATTATACATTTGTTTATTTTATATGGGGAATAAAATACCCATGAATTTACTTTATGACTCCCATACATAAAATTATTGAGAATTATAAATCCATTTTTTGAACTCTCCTTTCATGGGTTTATTGTACAAAACCTACCAAATTAGTAATAGTTTTATGATACAATCACATCATTTATCGAATTATTTATATTTTTTATTCTGTAGAAGAAATAATATGATACAAATATCAATAAACTCAAAAAACTTATTCTCCCTTGTTCATGTAATTATATTACATGTATTCCATTTACTTTTCTATCCTTATGTACTCATGAATTAAAAATATGTTTTAATATAAAATGGACATTATTTCCTTCATTGGATGACATTTTTTTTCTTCTAAAACCCATGCTTTCTAAAAATGTTTTTTTGAATATTATTATATCACAAAAATGAATAAATAATTATGTTTTTACCCATGTTATACATTTTTACAAAAAAATTTAATGTAATATATAATTTATTTATCAAACAATTTTTATTCTTCATTTAATGAAAATGTGAAAGGAATAAATTTTTTAACATGTAGGACATGAATGGTGTATTCCACCACAACGAACTAATAGTTTTTTTAATTAATCCACTATATGTTTCAATTAATATTTTAAAAAAATTATTTCTGAACTATTATATGATTTTCTATTTTTAAAATTATATTTTCAAAACATAAGATTTATTTTAATCTATAAATATTTTAAATTATTTTGAATTGTCCCTTAATAAGTCTCCACAGTTATTATTAATTATATCTATTTTGAAAATGTTTTATTTTTACAATATTATTATTCTATGTGGATATGCTATATTCGACATTAAATTTTCAAATTGTTCTTTCAAAATAATTTTCCACAGATGTTTACTTCCTTTTATGTTTTATATGCTTTAATAGGGATAATATTTAATGATACCATTCATATTCTTTCTTTATGTAGTTATGGTTTATGTTAATGTATTGTTTATAAGACCCATTTAATTTTCTTGGGTTATGATGTGGTTAAGTGTTGAAATTTTTATGATACCCATAATCTATACACATGTTATAATGTGATGATATAATTAATTATTTATGATATTATGACACACATAAGAATGGTTTTTATTATGAGATCAGGGGGACCTATGTCTCCCTCTAGCCCACTGGGTAAATTTATATATCACATTATATAATAATGGGAATCTATTTGATGTTATTGACCCACTATGGTAAACATGTCTATCCTGATCCTCTATGGGAAACATTTGTATAATAATCCCCAATAAGAAATAGTTGATAAGTCATGATCCACTATGTTGATGATCATGGTAGTTAACCTTTACATATAAAGGGTTCTTCTCTATTTTATATGGTTCTACAATTTTGGGAAATACTCCTATGGTTAATGATGGATTTATGATGATCACTAACTCTTATAGGACATGTTTCTTGAGATGAAAAATATTTATAACATGAAGAATATTTAGGATCTATGATATTTTCGGTATGAACATCCTATGTTATGTTTATGATCATATAAACTTATTCATATATTATGATTTCAAAAGATCATAGATTGATATGTCAAATTTTTACCCTTATTGAGCATATGAGTTCACCATTTCCTATGTTTCCTTACCCATGTTGTAGAGAAAGGTTTATTTATGGTATGAATTTGAGGAATAATATGTAAGATTACATATTTGGATGATATTGAATATAATTCCTAAAATAATAATATTATATTTCCATTATCAAAATACTCTAATCATTTAGGTCCTCAGGTACATATTTAAGAAATTTATTGAACACTCATAATAGAAGATGTGAAATTTATGTACAAAAGTTTGTCTTTCTATTATTGATATCAAAGGAAATTTTTTATTCAATATTCTATTATTGGGATTACAAAAGAACTAATGAGATCATGAGGGATATGCCTTAGTATATTTCATCGAATATTTCTAGGGATATCACTAAGGAAAAGTCTAAGGATAATTCTATTTATAGGATAATAAACATTACTTTCTTGAAGGATTGAGAAATGGATTTACAATAAATTAAATCCATGTTTATATACTACATGTAGATGTGGATCTAGAAAAAAGTTACATAGGGACAATAAAACTAGAAATAGAACATTGATATGGACTTGGTCGTCACCTAGTGCACATCAAAAAACTTGATGCCCACCTGGTTTGACTATCCTATAGGATATTCTTTGGTAAAACTAATAAATATTTATGAACAATCATGATGGATTTATATATTGACCATTTATAAATTATTTATAACCAATTTTTTATATATATAAAATAATTTTTCATGATTATTTACATCATATAAATTATTATTTATGATCATATGGTTTTCCACTATGATTAGTGTTTCTAACGTTGTGATTTATGTTTTTGGTCAATGGATGGAAGATGATGAAACCATGTTAATGCAGAGCATGTTGGAAATTTAATGACATTCCACCAGAGAAACAAAATATTATGGGACCTATAATGAATATTTTAGTTGTAATAATCACATGAAATTATTAAGAAATGAATCAATTTAAAATTCCTAACAATAAAATGCGAGAATAATGTTTTATTGAATACATTATAAGGAATATTCAAACATCATTCATTGGTTCCACTAATTCATTAGTTACTGAGAAATGGGTCAATAAAAAAGAATCTATATTTTTTATTCTTTTCTGTTTGGATAATGGAAAATTCATTTCAACAATTTTTAATTTGGAAGGCGATTCTTATTAGTGGTGGACTCTTACTAAGAACATGAGGAAACATGAATAAATTTAATCTATTGAGAGGGAGGAGTATAAGAAGAAATTTCATAGTAAGTGATTCCCTAATATTATATTAAGGAATATATATATGTTAAATTCCATGAGCATAATCAAAATTCTGATGTATCTATTTATACATACTATGCTAATTTTATAAGAATTGAATTTTACACTTCTGGTTTAATAATCATATCTGAAAGATAAATTCATCATTTCTTTGGCATCATAACACTATGTATTTATATATCCTTATATATTAGAGTCATTAGTAATTATGATGAATTCTTTATATGTGCATTAAATATGGAAGTGTAAATTGTATTCCCCTCCATTTCTATGGTTTCGTTAATAAATGGAGAGTAAGACTCATGAAAAATAAATTGGTTCAATGATATTCAAGACATTTTTATTGCATATGTACAGGAATAATCATCAAGAAAATTTCTTAAATCGAAGTGGGGGTTATTTAATTATGCAAAGTAATATCATAAATTCCTTAAATGTAGAAATTTTCTTAATTGGTAAGTTAATCAAATCAAGGAAAATAGGATTCCAACTAATTCACTGCCCATAATCTAGTCCTTTAGGTTCAGGAATATTGGGAAATTAGTAAATCAATTCTCTAATACAAGTGATGGTGTGGATAATAATCCAAAAAACACTCTAAAATATAATGGTAAAAGGGATATATTAAGTAATCACAATGGAATGAGTGACTGTTTAAAATTAAGGAATAGTTACCCTCCCATTATTATTTATGAATTTCATGTTTGTTATCATATGAATGTGATCTAAGATTCTTTTATTTCTCATCATTTAGTAATCTTTCTTGTGATTATCACCCTCTACAATGTTTTTTGAATAATGAAATCCCAATATATATTATATTATAACAAGGAGAACCTAAGCTTCTAATGAAAATGAAATTTTCGTAAGATTAGTTATTATATAATGAATAATTGATGTATTAACTTTTGGAAGTGTACAAGTATCCATGTAATATTAATTTTATAGTTATGGACACCATCGTGGGTTTATGTTTTTAAGGTTAATCATATCATTAAATTCATTTAAAAACCATTACTATATTATTTTATGGGTGTTTATCAAGATTAATGAAATTTAAAGATACATTTATGGAATGACCACCATTAGGTTTGTATATGTATTAGTGATAATGTAAATTAAGGTGGAACATATTTACACTTTTTGTAAATTTGACTAAAGTTACTAGTAACCTTTAGGGTTTAACATATCATTGATATTGAGGTAATTATGGGTTGTATTAAATCCCCATAAAAAGTATTCACGCTTTGTTACTATTAGAGAAGATTTTTCTCTTCAACCTATTTCAATGATATACATTAATAAAGTGGTCAGGTTTCATGGGGAAATATATTTCACAGTATATGATCCAGATCCAAAGACTACCTTGTTTTTTTTGAAGTATACAACAAGATCTTCATATAGAGTAGAGTGTCAATACTATTTATCATCCTTAGATATATGGTCAGTTTGAGACAAAACTTTAAACCCTGTAGGATATCCTATGATCTTGTTCTATGGATTTCAAAAGTGGTTGGGATCAACACCTAAATCTGGTTTAGTTTTTTTGTGAAATAGCTTTTAAATTATAATTAATATGGACTGTTATGAATCCCTTTATATAAATAAGTATATAAATCCAATGTTTTTCAATTATGTTGTAGATATAAATCTATTAGGACTCTAGAATGATCATGATATGGATGATAATGTTAGAGACATTTATAAACACATAAGGACCACACAATGTTGATAGAATTATTATGATGTTAATAATTGATGTAATTGATAATTTTATGCTAGTGATGTGGTATTTATATGAATTTTACTATCAAAGAGTGAGGGAAAACAAATCCCTGTCTACATCAGTCCCTTTGAAATACATGACCATATCAGGATGATACCTTATCATTTATAACTTCCATTCAACAACTCTTGACTTCGTGATGTCTTCCATATACCTCTCCAGAGTAAGTACAAACCCAATCATTCACTTGTATTGATATCTAATGTCATACCCCTTGATCATGATATTTCTTATAAGGAAAAATCATTTGAAATTCTGGATCACATAGATAATGTGCTACGAATCAAGGCCACTCACCTAGTCAATGTCTTTTGAAAAAATGTACAGCATGAGGAAGCTACATGAGAACCTGATGATGGATGGAGGTTGAAGTATAGTAATTAATTGGAATTTACTTTTATTATATTTTGATATTGTATGGATTATTTTTTGAGACTATGCACTAATCTGACATAAGATTTTGAGGCTCGGTTTGTCTGTAATAAAAGTTTGAAATATATTAAATATATTAAATATATAAAACGTGTATAGTTTTATTGAAAAATATAATATACAATAAATGTATGTGATGATTATATATGTGAGGGAATCATTGAGTTCAGAATGTGTGTTTTACATCAGGGGTAAAATAACCTTTTTCGGTGTGTGGTGTTTGTGGAAAAGTATTTATGGGAATAAAAAACTAAAAAAATTAAATCAAATAATTTTATTAATTCATTTATATAGGGACCTAGATTCTCAAATAAAAATATATCTAAAGAAAATTTTCAGGATTATCCACTAAACACAAGAGATCTAGAGAAACATTGTGGATTCGTTTTAGAAGATTTGGTTGGAGAACATCAGTAGGATCATTAATCAGAAACTGGTGTGAGACAAAATCATAGGATCTCAGAAACAATTGGTGGTGTTTCTTTGTTCTTTGTAAGTGATTGATTCAAATTATTGTAGAACATTTCATTTTTGGATTTTTTTTTCATGTTTCCAATTTTTTTGATGAACACGGATAAATCAACCAATAGATTGATTAATGGATAACACGTATTTTTGGATGTGTTAGATTCATTCACGACTTGGGAGAATTTATTTTTGATTATATATTATCTCTTTCATCATTGTTCTAATGACATCGAATCTTGGATGACATGAACATCGACTGAGGTCTGTTACTCCAGATTGTTCCTCATTTTTTTATCCACTAATTCTTCATTCATTAAAGGTGTTCTTCATCGTATCATGGTTCTACCCAAATAATGAGGAATATATTTTTTCACACACATTTCATGGTGCAATAATCTAATATCATTGATTTCTGATCAGTATGGCATGAGGATCATGAGACGGTTGTTGCAGCCTACCAATACAACCGAATATGTGACCCCCAATTCAGGAGGGGCATGAAAATGATTGTGGGAAACTATTTATAGCTTTACCTAAATTGTTTTGAATGCCAAATTTTAGAAATCGTCTATGAAAAGAGAATACTATAGTAGCTGTGAGATTTTCCTATGTGGTCATGGTTGGAATCTGAGGTAGATGCAGTGAGAGCGTATGCGGATAGATGAATCGAAGTTTCAAGAAAAATCCAATCAATATGGAGTGTAAATTTGATCTACACGCCATGTTCCCTTGCATCTTCAGTTAGTGTTCTATAAGAATTTACGGATCACTCGACATGTGACCCCGTCACATGGTGTGTGACCCCTACCTGATGGATAGGAGAGTACATTAGAGGGTACACAGAAACAGGATGGGATACATAGGTTAGGGAAAGCTGTGTAATCCTACATTGACAAAGGTTGGATGGGAATGTACATAGACAAATACTTGTACTGATACATTTGTAGAAGTACATAGGAAGCATCACAATGTGTAATTTTACACGAACATGTACATATACTATTTTACATAGGATGGACACAATGCCAAAGGGACATGGTGTGTAACCTACTACATGTCATGTACTCTATCAGTGTTGGTTTGGATCACTTTTTCTCTGTATCTTGAACATGTTTGCTTATCATACCTTCCCATATCCATTCTCTAAGTGTGTATGTGTAATTTCCTCTTATACATTGGATGATGATCCCTTCATAAGGACTTGTTGGATAAGTTTGTTGGAATCCTTCGATGAGGCCCATAGTGAGATCCTTGGTAATATTTTCCCACTAGTTTGAGTTCTTGGTAACTTTATGACGGACAGTACCTGGGTGTAGAACCTCAACATAGTAGGTTATATCATATTGAGTTATTGGTTTTCCTTACGGACCTTGGTATGATCCAAGACTTGGTATCATACCTATTCATACGTCATATGTGTTATCAGACTCATAGAGTTTGTTCTTATAAATGAGTGCTTTATGGAGATTTTGAGATGAAATATCTGGGTAGCCCTATAGATGTGTCTTTACAATGAGATGTTGGGACTTTGTTAAGTATATCTAGATATTATTATTATATATATTGTAAAAATATACATATGTAGTTCTCAGTATTATTATTTTGTTATATTCTTTGCAGTTTCATATTTTCCTTTTTCTTATTGTTATACTCACCCCAACAAGTACATTGCATGAACATGTGGATTCTGTTTCCAGTAATCGATCTTTCTGACAGAGTCCCTGAGGGACCACAATGAAGAGGTTAGTATTGAGACCGAATAGATTGATGTGTGTTCCTATGGTATTCATAACAAGAGTCCCCATTTTCATTCAATATGGAATTGTTTTCATAATCATTGTGGTGGTATTTTATTTTCCCCTATTACATTACTTTACATCCTTTCTCAATCTAGTTATGTAATTAGATGTATGCATGCAATGGTATTCAATTGTTTTTACATTTTAGCATTGTATGGAATTGGAGATGTGAGAGTGTGTACAAATAATTATGTTATGGCCTCCCATCTTAGTGATACTCCTAATTGGTGCTAGATTACAACCGCTTTCCTATTGAAGAGGAGATGTGGAGTCACAAAACTGTCCCTATTGGGATGGGTCATGATGGATTGGTATCAGACTAGTCAGACATAACACGGGACTGATGTATGTCAAATTGGTTTTTTAGAATTGTGTTATGTGTCTTGAGTTTTTCTTCTAGGAGAGGATCCGTGTTTTTTGTGGTTGATGAAACATCCATTTACCCGAAATTTATTCTCATTCCTTTCAAATATATAAATTTGTTTTTTTGTAGAAAAACATCGGTACATGCATCATATAGTAATGATTTTTGGTTTCCATGTTCTTATTGAGTCAGGTCTAAATATATACATGGTGAAAATGGTACAACATGTTTACCTTTAAGATGCATATGTTACATATGACAGCTAGGATTCATCATTATGATCATGAGGATAATCCCCTATGTGATTAGGCATCGATATAGGGACCATTTCCAAATAAGTTACCTTCAGGTGGTGGACCACCGATACAACCACCTATGGAGTAACACATGGTACCTGCAGTACCATCCAATGAAGATCATCGTCTTTAAACACATCAAGAGTTTCAGTGACAAAGACCTCTTAGGTTCTGGGGAGGGCCAGAACCACAGGTGGATGAGGACTGGCTTGAGGTGGTGAGATGAGTAATTCATCTGTTTATGATACTATATGATCATATGGTTGTCCTGGAAATAATACTTCTCTAGGGATCAATGGGATGATGTTGGGGTTTGGTGACTTAGTCTTACCATGAGGAAACTCTATCAAGGTAAGATTTGAGGATCCTTTTTAGAGAGGAGTTCCCTATTGGTATGCTGAGGGTTTTATGTATCCAATAGCTTCGATAGATCCCATAGATGATCACGATGCTGGTTGAGTATTAATAAATGATTACCAACCATTCCTAGTGCACAATGTATATGGATCAGGATTAGTTCTTCCAGACTCGAACCCTCGATAGAGGACTATGTAGAGACATCTGGGCCGGTGTTATACCTATATGAATTCCTACTTATACTGGGGTGATTGGGTGAGTTTTGTAGGATGAGAGTTTCTCGATTAGCATACACAGACAATGTTTTTTGGATGTGGTCCCACATGAGTAGAGGCCTTGGTAGTATGGAAATGACATCAGTCCCACGGACCTAGACATGCTAGACATTTCAGGACTAGGTCCTAGGATAGAGGGATTGTAGTTTGGGGCATATATGATGGGTCCAGTCAGCCCAGAGAGAGGTGGATCAAATGAGTTGATGGTAGGGGTTTCGTTCACGAGTACTATGGGGAAAATAGGTTTTTTAAATGGGCTATTTGCGATGAGAAAAAATATCATTGCAAATAGTCTTTCAAAAAACATACATCTCGTTGGACAACTTCCGATCGTTAATACCATTAGTAGGAATTTTCACCAAACCGCAGGAAAGATATTTGTGATGGGAAAATACCCCTATCGCAAATACCTTCCTTCATAATTTAATGTTACGGTTAGTATTAATTATCTTTGAAAATAAATTTTCAGCAGAACTATATTTGTGACGTGACCTGTCATAAATACCTTTTTATCTGCCTACAGGTTTATTAATTAAGGGAACTAATTGTGATGAGAATTTTCAAAAATAATATTATGTACGATGAGTAACATGTCATAATTTCTCCTATCTATAATAATCTATCATATTTATACCCCAACCAATTTTTTTTAATTCTCTCCTCATTTGATCTCTCTTAACTTTATCTCCTAAGGCATGTTTCTTCATAAACTTATAAAAGATATAAATTTTACAAGGAATCAAATTTTCACATTTGTATCTGGTAAGACATTTAGTAATAAGGTAATTTTAATGTTTTTAATTTTTAATTAATTTATATTTTTATGTTTTTATTTGTTGTTATTATTTACCAATAATAGATTTTTATTAGAATTTAATAATTTAATTTCAAACTATTTAGTTTTATGTATGAGAATTTTTTTTAATTATAAGAATTTTCAAAAATTTTAACAATTATTTTAATTAGAATTGATTATTTTAATTAGTAGAAATTATTTTCAATTATTAGAATGTGATTACTAATTATTAGAGGTAATTAGTAAAATGTAGTGTTAAATAGTAATAAATAAGAGAAACTAGAAATAATCAATAATAATTTGTAATAATCTGCATTACATAGTAAACATTAGTGGTGCTTAGGGGTAATTAGTAAAAGTCAGTAATAATTAGTAATAATTAGCAATAATTATAGGTATTTTGTAATTATCTGTTATAAATAGTAATAATAAGTAAAAAATAGATATAATTAGTAAGAATTAGTAAATAAAATAAAATTATTGGATAATATTAGTAATAATTAGTTGTAATTAGTAACAATGAGAGATAATTAGATGCAATTATTAATAATTTGTTATGATTGGTAAGAATATTTTTTATTATGAATTATTAATGGTGATTAGTCTTAATATGTGGTTATTTTATTGTGATTAGTTGTAATTAGTATTAATTTGTAGTAATTCGTTGTAATTATTTATGATTAGTAATAATTAGTGGTAATTGGTTTTAATTAGTAAAAATTAGTAATGATTAGTAATGATTAAAAATGATTCGTAATGAACAGTAATAATTAGTAATTTTTTAATAATTAGTAATAAAAAGTTTTAAATAGTAATACATAGATATAATTATAATTTATTAATAAATATAATAATTAATAATAATTATAAATAAAAAGTAATGATTAGTAATGATTATTAATGATTAGTAACAACTAGTGGTACTTAGTAATAATGAGTAATAGTTATTGGTAATTTATAATAGATAGTAATAGTTAGATGTAGTTAGTGGTAATTAGGAATTAATAGTGGTATTTAGAAATAATTAGTTTTAATTAGAAATGATTAGTTGTAATTAGAAAAAATTTGTAGTAATTAGAAATAATTAGTAATTATTAGAAATAATTAGTAATATTTACTAACATTTAGTAACAGTTATAAACAGTTAGTGATAATTAGTCATAATTCTTAAAAATTTATAAAAATAGTAATAATAAAAAAATTAGTAAATATTAGTACTATTTGATGTATTTAGTAGAAATTAGTACATAGTGGTAATTAGTGGCTCATAGTGATAGTTAGTGATACTTAATAACAATTCATAATAGTTTTTAATATTTATTAATATTTAGTAATAATCAGTAATAATTAGTAATAATTAGTGGTATTTAGTGTTAATTAGTATGAATTATTACTAATTTGTAATAATTTTTATAATTATTTATAATTAGTAATAATTATTATTAATTAGCAACAATTAGGAATAAGTAGTAATAGTTATCAATAATTAGTAAGAATTCGTAACAATTAGTTATAGGTAGTAATAATTAGAAATACTTATTAATAATTAATGGTAATTAGTAATAATTAGTGGTAAGTAGTAATAAATATTGTTTCTTCGTAATAATTAGTAATAATTATCGATATTTGGTAATAAATAGTTATAGTTATTGGAAATTGTGAATAATTGTAAAGACCTGTAAAATTCAAGGGAAATGTTTTTTTCTTAATTGTCTTTGAGATTTTAGAAGAACACAGTTTCAGATGGCACTTGATTATGAGGCCCGGTGTGCCCAAAATTTCTATCTGAAGTTAGGCTCGGGTACGTTCAGTGAACGAACGAGCCGTAATTCCTATCTTTTGAACCGGTGCTTAGAATCGAATTCCGAGGGCACCGATGGAACTACAACCCCAGTAATTGCTTAGGAACGCTTAATCCGGAGTTGCGTTTACACGAGAGAAGTTGATAAAAATTGTGGAAGTTAAAAATAAAAATTTAACAACAATTTTTATTTGCTCAAAGTGATTAATCCTTTGGATGGAAGTTGGGTAACTACCCAACCTCCCTTGGGAGGTTATAAGGGTGGTGGGGCCCACACAAACCCCACCCCTTCATATCCTCTAACCCCCTAAACTCAACATTAATATTATTAACTTAAGTTAATAACTTATAACATTAATGTAGAGAGTTAATGTGAGTTTTTGAAATTCAAACCCTTGAATTTCAAAATCCATGTTGAGTTAATAAATTAAGTGTGGCTTAATTTATTTTTGGATTAGTTCCTTTGATGCTTGAGAGGACTTGGGGGAAAAAAGAAGGCAAGATGCTTAGAGATCATCTTCTTCATCTTCGACGAAGAACGCGAAGAACGAACGATCTCCGACATAGAGTGCTGAGCCCTCAGAGACCGTCTTCCGCGACACCGACCCATGACACGACGTCTTCTTCCACGATGTTTTCCTTCCGCGACGTCTCTTTTTGCAACGGTTTTCCGCGACGAAATCTCTGTCAACGTCTTCGAATCCTCACTTCGCGACGCCGACGTTCATCATCTCTTTTATCAAGGTAGGGGATTATTTAATTATTATCATATGTGATTTCTAGTTTGTCGTTCTTCGTGGATATACGACTAAATGATATCAAATAACGAGAGGGGGTCGGACCGCACAAACATGACCGAACCTCCTCCAATTTTGAATGTTGTTTCAAATATGGTTGGGACAGAATGGCGTGGTGCCATCGCACCACACGGGATCGTACGGCAAGGTATTGCACAACGCCGTGTAATTGAACCAGGACGCGATGCTGTAGCACAGAGTCGAAGAAAACTAAAGACACCACGGACGAAGCGGGGCCGCGGCGGAAGGGTGTGGTGCCGTCGCATCACGCTGGACGAACCATGTCGTGGTCGGTTCCGGGCCGCGGCGGAGCAGGGTGACCGACGGCCGGTTCCGGGCCGCCGGTGTCAGCAAAGAAGGGGACCGGCTGTCGCCGATCCCGTGGAGGTAGGAACCGGCCGGCCGGGGCGGGCCGACCGGATAGGTGTGCAGCCGGGTGTTCAAAACCCCGGCCGGCCAGCACAAAATGGCCCCCTTAATTGGGGGGCCGCGGTTACACCAGGTGGGCAGGCCCCCCCCCTTGCCAAAACTGCTCGGCCGTTGGACGAGTTGGCCAGCGCGCTGGGAGCGCTGTGGCCAGGCCGCGCAGGGCCGGGCCGCGTCGGGCCGGGCCAACCCGGACCCGGGGCAGGGCCACCCGGTTCAGGCCGACCGGGGGGTCTTGGGTCGGGTCGGTCCGGGCCCGAAACCCCCATTTTTGGACCGTCTTCGGTCTTTTTCCCATAACATGGGATACAATCCTACGATCGACGCACTTTCAGTTGCAATTAAATCCTCAAATCGAGATGGTCATTTCGGTATATCGCACTCAAGGTTTCGGATTACTTTGACTTCGTCCGGGTTGGTTCATACACGAAACCAACCGGGCCCTCATAGCAGAAACGCTCATATCTTGATTTGGACGTCCGATTGACGTGTCGTCGACTTTGTTGGATTTCTCTAAGTGAGACGGATCTTTTGGCTTACTCCGCCCGAGGTTTGGATGCCGGTGGAGTACAGTCGGGTTGGTTTTTCCTTAAAAACCAACCAGGTCCCTGGGACGAAATGGCCAATAACTCTCAGACCAGGCATCCGATTGACGCGCCGTCTGCGATGTTGAGTTCCTTTTGACGATACAAAAGTTTTGGATACATCAACTCTAGACTATGTGTCAGTTGATGTATCAGCCTCTCGGCTCGTGGAGCGGACCCTGCCGAACGAGCTTGCTGTGTGCCGGAACCCTAGAGCTGGCTGTCACTGCTACTGTGACTGTGACGATGACTGTGCAGAGATCCTCAGTGGATTCGACGACGACGACTACAGCACTCAGGGATCCTGTGTGGATCAGTGCTACCGATCCTGTGTGGGTCTGATCCTGTGTGGGTCAGTGCTCAGCAGTTTTGTGTGAGCTAGAGCCTACAGATCCTATGTGGGTTCGATCCTGTGTGGGTCATTGCGGGGGTTTGGTTCCTACCGATCCTGTGTGGGTCATTGTGGGGGTTAGTACCTATCGATCCTTTGTGGGTCCGATGACATAGATGGATCAGTGATCATCTCTATCATCTTTCGAAGAAGTATACCTGTGTGAGCTAAATCCTATTTTCTTTCCTATGTGGATTGTGTTGTGCTATCCTATGTGGATTACGTTTTTCTTTCCTGTGTGGAATACGTATGCTTTCCTGTGTGGACTGGGTTGTACTTGGGCTCGGAGATTGGAGCATATTAGAATTCATGACTTAGGTATATGTATGGGAATATACCTAAGTAGTGTCGGTTGTTATTTCGTGATTGTATCATTCCTTTGTGGTTTATCCTTTGTGGATTTTGGGAGACCTTCGAGGGTCTTAGGGTCCCTACTGAGTAGGTTATACTCACCCCTGCATGGGATATGCCCGCACTACGTTCTGTTGGTTGCAGACGATGGACAACATTGATCGTGGTTGAGGCTTGCAGAGTAGGACGATACCTGGAGGTGGACCACTGGGCGGAACATACTCGGAGCGGACGGCGGGACCCGAGGAGCAGTGGAGCTATCTGTACCCACCCTTCAGGTGGGATTTCCAGTGGACAGGTCGGCATTGCGGCTTTACCTTTCAGTTGTTATTTTCCCTTTCGAGTTGTACTTTACTTTCAGTTTGGGTTTGTATACTGGCCCACTTACTTTTCCGCACTTACTGTTGTACCAGCTTTTACTTAGTGTTTGCTTCTTCTTATTACTTTCTCTGTGGTGTTTGTTTACTTTACAAAGGCAATGCCTTCTCTTTTTACCAGGATTTACGCCTTGGTTCTAGTCACCAGCCCCTGGACTATGGAAGGCGGGCTTGGGGTTGTCACGGCACGGGCCCTGAGGAAGGGTCGTAACAAATTGGTATCAGAGGAGTTCGGTTCTACCAAAGAACTTGGGACTCTGAACTTTTTCTATGTGAAGAAATAGTGTTAAGCGTATTGGGTGTGGTTATCAGTCCAGGGTGTCCAGTGTTGGTGCGGCGGCCGATGTATCCGTACACCAGGACCCTGACGTCTGATTTACGACTTAATGCACGAAAACATTAATTGTGTGTGTGTTTCAAGTTTTCTTAGTGATTACTTTCTGTCAGCTCACCAAGTATACTGTTTGACCATGGCACACCTATTTATTTTCAGGATGGCCCCACGACGGTAGCCAGCTAGGGTTCCGAGAGTTTTGCGTGACGACAGCCCACCGAGCGATGAGGCCTCAGGGCAGGGCCCTTTGTCAGCAGTGGCACCGACGATACCTCTACCCGCTGATCCACCGATGCTTCCAGCACCAGCCGCTGATGATTCACATCACCTTAGTGCACTGCATGAGTTCCAGCGCCAGCGACTTCCCTGGTTCCATGGGGAGATATACCCCCAGGCATCCGAGGACTTGCTAGAGGCAGTGGTGAGAGTTTTCAGGTTAGTGAGGGCACCAGCAGACCTCATGGTGATCCTCGCAGTGAACCTACTGCACGCAGCAGTGGGCCGATGGTGGAGCTTGATGCTCCAAGTGCACGATGAGGAATCTCTTCTCTGGGCGGACATTGAGAGTCTCTTCCGCTCGGAGTTTGTCCCAGCCACCCTCCGTGCGGTGCGCATTCAGGAGACTCTTCAGCTCCGGCAGGGCAGCATGACGGTCGCCCAGTACTCGGTGAGATTTACCGATCTCTCGCGCTACTCTACAGACATGGTACGTGACCCATTCTTCCGAGCCCAGACCTTTGAGCAGGGATTGAGACACGAGATCAGGGCATCACTAATCTCCCTCAGCATTCTGACTCGGACAGGAGTACTGGAGAGGGAACTTTTGATCAAGAGAATTCTTTCTGAGTCTACACCAGTGCCGAGACCCACCGCAGGGCGGCACGTAGCAGAGTCTTCTGCAGCAGGCAGTTAACGGATGACTCCTGAGTCCAGGAAGACCAGACCCTCAGGCAGACGACCTCAGGACACTGGCTTAGTAGTGCAGGGAACACTTCACAGAGCCAGTCTTTCGAGAGGCAGGCAGTGCTACTCATGCGGCAGATAGGTCCACATGGCTCGTGACTTCCTGACCCTCCATGCAGAGGAGCAGCAGACGGTTGAGGAACCACCTAGGCAGAGGCATAGGTTCGACCGTGGCGGTTCGTAGGGAGCAGGCGGACGAGGTAGAGGAGTTGGCCGAGCAGTAGGTGGTGGACGTCGTTATGAGGCTCTACCACCACCACCACCAGGAGTTCCACCCCGACCACCGGGGAGATCACATCTTTAGACAACTGATGCATACGATCATGGAGCTCCGGAAGCGGGTGGACTAGTGCGGGACTAGCTCCAGGAATAGAGGCCACTGCCCATAATGCCTCTTGCTTCATAGTTTGTGTTGCCTTGTGTCCTTGTACTTTGAGTTGAAGTAATAAAAGACACTTGCATTGGTGACATTTTCTTTCTTGTCTTTTGTTTGTCATTACTAAGAGGTAACGGTTAAAAAAACTGTTAACTTGACCCTCACTTGTGAAATTCTTACTGGAGGAGACCTAGTGACCACACACTGATGTCGGCAGTGTGACTCAACCCTTGGAGGCGAGAGTGACGGTAGGATCTCTTGGTAACAGTGTCGAGGCCTTACGACGTCATCCATGCCATGAATTAACTAATCATGACGGGATTGACTGTATTAGGCAAGGACCGTGGTTCATCCAGGGGATGAGACTGGATTTCCCTTTTCGGAAAAGGAGAAATCTTTGTAGCTTTGCAGAACGTTATGGAGGAAGGGGAAACCCTTCATGTGGTCAGACAGATGTCAGCAGAGCTTCCAGGAGCTAATACGGAGATTGACCAGCGCACCTATCTTGAGGTTGCCTGAGGAGGGTGTAGGGTAAGTAGTCTACTGCGATGCATCAGGGACCGGACTCGGATGTGTCCTGATGCAGGAGCGGGCCGTGATCGCCTATAGATCACGTCAGTTGAGGCCGCATGAGCATAACTACGCTACCCATAACCTGGAGTTAGCAGGAGTGGTCTTCGCTCTGAAGATATAGCGACAATACCTGATGGGCGAGCGCTTTACAGTCTTTTCTGACCATCAGAGTCTCAGGTACATCTTCCCTCAGAAGGACCTGAACCTGAGACAGCGGCGATGGCTTGAGTTCCTCCAGGACTATGACTTTGAGATAGTATATACTCTTGGGAAGGGGGATGTAGTAGCCGATGCTCTTAGCAGGAGTACGGGAATTCATCTACTTGAGGAGGTGGTAGAGCAGCTAGCTGCCTTGCAGATATCCGTTGTGGATAGAGATGGAGCAGCCTTCCTTCAGTCACTCACAATCACCCCACCACTACTGCAGCAGGTCAGAGAGGCACAGCGTGGGGACGCAGACTGTGAGACGCGGCATGCATAGATATCCTCAGGACAGGCACCTGATAGTTTATCCTTTGGAGAAGAGCACGACGTTCTTTTCAGAAGACGTACCTTGGTACCAGTTTCTTTACGGGAGGAGGTGCTGAGAGAGTTTCACACTTCTCCCTTGGTGGAACATCCCGGAGTGGTGAAGATATTCCAGGATCTCAGTCGACAGCACTGGTGGCCGGGCATGAAGAAGGCTGTGGCAGAGTTCGTTTCTCGATGCCTCACCTACCAACAGGTGAAGGTAGAGCACTAGGTACCAGCAGGCTTGGTACAACCTTTGGAGGTCCCAGAGTGGAAATGAGATGGCATATCTATGGACTTCGTTACTGGACTTCCACGCACTTCCAGAGTTCACGACTCCATTTGGGTGATTGTCGACCGACTCACCAAGTCGGATCACTTCTTACCCATTAGAGAGCAGGGCTCAGTGGAGAGAATATGACGAATTTACATTCGAGAGATTGTATGGATTTATGGTGTGCCATCATCTATCGTCTCTGATCGAGATGCTCTCTTTACTTCCCAGCTTTGGAAGGGGTTGTAGGAGGCGTTCGGGACACAGCTACGTCTGAGCATAGCCTTTCACCCTCAGACGGATGGTCAGACGGAGAGGACCATTCAAGCTCTCGAGGACATGCTCCGCACATGTGTCCTCAACTTTGGTCGCAGCAGGGAGGACCACCTACCCTTGGTGGAGTTCGCGTACAACAACAGCTTCCACTCCACCATCATGATGGCACCATACGAGGCGTTGTACGGCCAACCATGTAATCTCCTTTGTGCTAGACAGACCCTGGGGAGTCAGCACTTGTGGGACCGAAGATGGTCTAGGCCACGACAGAGAAGGTCTAGGTTATCCTAAAGCGGATGAGGACCGCTCAGATCCGGCAGAAATATTATGCTGATAGGAGGTGGAGGCCACTAGATTTCGAGGATGGCGGCCACGTCTTCTTGCATGTCTCACCTCGACGTGGATTACAGAGATTTGGCCGAGGCAGCAAGTTGTCTCCACGCTTCATCGGACCGTTCCAGGTCCTCAGCAGGATTGGCGAGGTGGCTTATCGTCTGGCTCTACCACCTCAGTTGCACTAGGTGAATGACGTTTTGCACATGTCTCAGCTGAGGAGATACGTGCACGACCCGATGCATACCATTGACCATGGGGAGCTCGAAATTGATGATGGGGCGACTTTTGAGGAGGTTCCGGTGGAGATCGAGGATCGATAGGAGCGGGTCTATGTGGACGATTGATTCCTCTAGTGCACATCAGATGGCAGCACGGGAACCTCCAGGAGAGCACTTGGGAGCGGGAGGCTCAGATGCGTGCTCAGTACCCTCATTTGTTTCCCTAGTTTATGATGTAACTTTACGGGGACGTAAATACCTTAGGTGGGAGTAATGCAAAGACCCGTAAAATTCAAGGAATATTTTTTTTTTCTTAATTTTCTTTGGGATTTTACAAGAACGCAGTTTTAGACGGCACTTGATTCCGAGGCCAGGTGTGCCCGGAATTTATATCAGAAGTTAGGCTCGGGTACATTCAGTGAACGAACGAGTGAGAATTACTATCTTTTGAACTGGTGCTCGGAATCAAATTCCGAGGGCACCAATGGAACCACAACGCCGGTAATTGGTTAGGAACGCTTAATCCAGAGTTGCATTTACACAAGAGAAGTTGATAAAAATTGTGGAAGTTAAAAATAAAAATTTAACAACAATTTTTATTTACTCTAAGTGATTAATCCTTTGGATGGAAGTTGGGTAACTACCCAACCTCCCTTGGGAGGTTATGAGGGTGGTGGGTCCCACACTAACCCCACCCCTTCATATACTCTAACCCCCTCAGCTCACCATTAATATTGATAACTTAAGTTAATAACTTATGACATTAATGTAGTGAGTTAATGTGAGTTTTTCAAATTCAAACTCTTGAATCTCAAAATCCATGTTGAGTTAATAAATTAAGTGTGGATTAATTTATTTTTGGGTTAGTTTCTTTGATGATTGAGAGGAATGGGGGGAAAAAAAGAAGTCAATAAGCTTAGAGATCATCTTCTTCATCTTCGACGAAGAACGAACGATCTCCGACGTGGAGTGCCAAGCCCTCGGAGACCGTCTTCCGTGACACCGACCCGCGACGTGACGTCTTCTTCCACAACGTTTTTCTTCCGCGACGTCTCTTTTCACGACGGGTTTCCGCGACGAAATCTCCGTCAACATCTTCGAATCCTCGCTTTACAACGCCGACGTTCGTCATCTCTTTTATCAAGGCAGGGGATTATTTAATTATTTTTGTCCGTGATTTCTAGTTTGTCGTTCTTCATGGATATACGACTAAATGTTATCAAATAACAAGAGGGGGCCAGACCTCACAAACACAGCCGACACTACTTTAATTTTGAATGTTGTTTCAAATACGGTTGGGACGGAATGGCGTGGTTCCATCGCACCACGCGAGATCGTAAGACAAGGTAATGTGTGGCGTCGTCGCGCCGCACCGTGTAATTGAACTAGGACGCGACGTCGTCGCGCCGTGTCGAAGAAAACCGAAGATACCGTGGCCAGAGCGGGGCCGCGGTGGAAGGGCGCGGTGCCGTCTCACCGCGCCGGACGAACCGAGCCGTGGCCGGTTCCGGACTGCGGCGGAGCAGGGTGACCGGTGGCCGGTTCCGGGCCGCCGGTGTCATCGAAGAAGGGGACCGGCCGTCGCCGGTTCCATGGAGGAAGGAACCGGCCGTCCGGGGCGGGCTGGTCATATAGGTGTGCATCCGGGGGTTCAAACCCCCGGCCAGCCAGCACAAAACAACCCCCTTAATTGGGGGGTCGCGGTTACACCAGGGGGGCAGGCGCCCCCCCCCCCCCTGCCAAAAAGGGGCGGCCGGGGACCGAGCTGGCCAGCGCGCTGGGCACGCTATGCCCTGGCCGGGCCGGGCCGCGCCAAGCCAAGCGGACCCGGACCCGGGGCGGGTCGACCCGGTTCAGGCTGACCTGGGGGTCTCGGGCCAGGTCGGTTCGGGCCTGAAACCCCCTTTTTCGGACCATCTTCGGTCTTTTGCCCATCATATGGGCTACAGACCTCCGATCGACACACCGTTAGTTGCAATGCAATCCTTGAATCGAGTTGGTCATTTTAGTATATCGCACTCAAGGTTTAGGATTACTTTGAGTTTGGCCGGTTTGGTTCGTACACGAAACCAACCGGGCCCTCGGAACGGAAATGCTCATATCTTGAGCTTCGGACATCCGATTGACGTGCCGTCGACTTTGTTGGAGTTCTCTAAGTTAGACGGATATTTTGGCTTACTCCGCCCCAGGTTTGGATGCAAGTGGAGTATGGTCGGGTTGGTTTTTCCTTAAAAACCAACGGGGCCCTTAGGACGAAAAAGCCAATAACTCTCAGATCGGGCGTCCGATTGACGCGCCGTCTACGACGTTGAGTTCCTGTTGACGATACGGAACATTTGGATACATCAAATATGGATTTTGTGTCAGTTGATGTATCAGCCTCTCGGCTCGTGGAGCGGACCCTCCCGAATGAGCTTTCTGTGTGCGGGAACCCTAGAGCTGGCTGCGACTGCTACTGTGACTGCGATGATGACTGTGTAGAGATCCTCAGTGGATTCGATGACGACGACTACAGCACTCAGTGATCTTGTGTGGATCAGTGCTACCGATCCTATGTGGGTCCGATCATGTGTGGGTCAGCGCTCAGCAGTTCTGTGTGAGCCAGCGCCTACAGATCCTGTGTGGGTCCGATCCTGTGTGGGTCATTGCGGGGGATAGTTTCCTACCGATCCTGTGTGGGTCATTGCTGGGGTTAGTTTCTATCGATCCTTTGTGGGTCCGATGACTTAGATGGATCTGTGATCATCTCTATCGTCTTTCGAAGAAGTATACCTGTGTGAGCTGAATCCTGTTTGCTTTTCTATGTGGATTGTGTTGTGCTATCCTGTGTGGATTACGTTTTTCTTTCATGTGTGGAATACATATGCTTTCCTATGTGGACTGGGTTGTACTTGGGCTCAGAGGTTGGAGTGTATTGGAATTGATGACTTAGGTATATGTATGAGCATTTACCTAAGTAGTGTCGGTTGTTACTTCATGATTGTATATTTCCTTTATGGTTTATCCTTTGTGGATTTTGGGAGATCTTCGGGGGTCTCGGGGTCGCTACTGAGTAGCTTATACTCACCCCGGCACGGGTTATGCCCGCACTACGTTGTGTTGGTTACAGACGATGGACTGCGTTGATCGTGGTTGAGGCTTGCAGAGCAGGATGATACCTGGAGGTGGACCACTGGGCGGAACATACTAAGAGTGGACGGCGGGACCAGAGGAGCAGTGGAGCTATTTGTACCCACCCTTCAGGTAGGGTTTTCTAGTGGAAAACACGACGTTGCGGCTTTACCTTTCAGTTGTTGTTTTCCCTTTCGAGTAGTACTTTACTTTCAGTTTGGGTTTGTATACTGGCCCACTAACTTTTCCGCACTTACTGTTGTACCGGCTTTTACATAGTGTTTGCTTCTTCTGCTTCCTTGCTCTGTGGTGTTTTTTTACTTTACAAAGGCAATGCCTTCCCTTTTTACCGGGATTAATGCCTTGGTGCTAGTCACCAGCCCCTAGCCTATGGAAGGTGGGCTTGGGGTAGTCACGACACGGGACCCGAGGATGGGTCATGACAATAATTAACAACAATTGGGAATAATTATAGGTGATTATGAATACTTAGTATTAATTATTAATAATTAGCCGTTGTTGGCCTCCTGATGTATTAATCTTGTTTTAATGATCACAAATTTTATTACTATTCATTACTCTAATTAATATTCAAAAATCTTATTACTTTTCATTAATCTCATTAATATTCACAAATCTTATTACTGTTAATTAATCTCTTTATTATTTACATATTTTATCAATCATTTATATTTACGTGTCAATTTATATTATCTTATAATGGTTAAGCTTAATTCTTACTATGCATATTACTGTTTATGTTTAAATAAAGTTATTTGGCTAAATATCAAGAAATTGTGATGTTTGACACAGTAAGACAGACTGTGTGCAAGACAAAGACACAATGAAGCATACACCATGAAGTTGAAGTCTTAACACACCATGAAGGACAAACCATGACTCAGACACCATTAAGGACAAACCGTGACTCAGACACCGTGAAGGACAAACCGTGACTCAGACACCGTGAAGGAAAAACCCTGACTCAGACACCGTGAAGGACAAACCCTGACTCAGACACCGTGAAGGACAAACCATGAAGGACACACCGTGACTCAGACACTGTGAAGTACATACCGTGAAGAAGAAACTGTTTACACAATAAACTGTGACACAATTTATTTACCTTTTTTTCAATATCATTTAAAAATTGTTAGTGGTCATATTTGAGGTTTTTAATGCAATTAATGTTATATAATGATAGTTATTGGAATGTCATGAAAACCGTACCACGTACTTATGGAAAGGGATTAATTCCTATTTCCGGTGCTCATGGAATAAAAATAAGTCTCATCTGGAGTAAAAAGTATATGTCACAACGACATACATTCTAAAACACACGCGAAGTGCTCTATACTGAACCAAAAAACAATCCTAAGCACAACTGTGAAGAAGATATTAAACGATCCTTAAAAATTTTCCAACACATTCAATCCTACACTACTGGAAGGATCTAAAGTAAAGAGAACATCTTCACTCATGTAGAACACAAGCTGAACTATGACACTCTATTTTACAACAAAAAAAGGAGAAGGACGTAGAAGAATTTCTGCTGAATCCAACGAGTCCAGAGGTTCATTGGTAATAACTAGAAATTTCTAAAATCTTATATGTTCTCTCTAAGTGATTTTTTTATTTACTTTTGAGCTGTGTGGTGTACTTTGTATATATTACACACACACTGTCTCTTTCACTGAACTGGAGGATATCAAAATCCTCACTCCAAAACTCTTAACTCTTGTTTACCCACGAAAATAGTGGAAAAGGTCCTTGTGTGGTTAGGTCTTGGTTTTTTTCCCATGAAGAACTGTGGTAGAGGTCCCTGCGTGGCCTGGACAGTTTTTTAAACTGTTGTTAAACCCGATCTTGGGTGTCGATCAAATTTATATAAATTTGAGAGGACTATGTCTCATCCTGAGACTGAACCTCTTGTTATATCTGCTGTCCATTTTTAGATAAAGTTTAATGTATACTACATATATATTTTAAATTCTGCTGCTGTTACTGTGAAATTGAAAACCATTTTTACGTTACTTTGATAGTTAAATTAGCATGTGATTACACTTGTTGTAAATTAGTAGGTTAGTTTCAAATGTAAGTTTAATCTTGTGGTTAAATTAACTGAGACCTAATCAGTCTTAGAGAAGCTATGTGAAAATTTACAATATGTATAAATTCACTACAGTTTAACTTGTTTTATATTTTGGGGGATTTTAATAGAAAATATTTTAACAGAAATTTTAATTGGAACTCAATTAACCCCCCTCTTGAGTATCCACTCCGACCAACATTTGGTATCAGAGGTTGTTTCTATTTATACAAGTTTTCAATACACTCTATTTTCAACTGTGATTTTAGTTGCATCTGTAAATATCTTAAATTTATGTTTTTTTCGAAATTTTATCTCTTTAATTTTACTTTATAAAATCTAGCTATGGAAAATAGACTAGAGGGTGCTGCTACTAACATGCCACCTTTCTTTTAATGGTACAAACTATGCCTAGTGGAAAATTAAAATGAAAATTCATTTGGAAAGAATGGGTTTTGATATCTGGAATGTTATAGAATCTCAATATAAAATTCCAGAAACTGAAAGAACAACCTGGGATGAACCTACAAAAGTATATTACAATAATAATTGTAAAGCAATGAATTATTTGTATTGTGCATTAAGAGATGAGTAATTTAACAAAATATCTGCTTGCAAAACACCTTATGAAATTTGGGATACATTAGGTGTTTCTCATGAGGTAACAACCAATGTTAATGAAATGATATTGAATGCATATACTATTAAATATGAGAATTTTTAAAATGAATATTGATGAACCTATTTATGATATGTATCTCAGGATCAATGAGATAGTTAATACAATGAATTCACTTGGAAAGGATGTTCCATCAAAGGAAAAAATTATGAGGATTCTGAAATGTTTTCCAGATCTATGGAGAGGCACATCTGTTTCAATAAGAGAGTCATGTGACATTACTGCTCTACCTGTCAAAGAACTCATTGGTAAGCTTAAGATGTTTGAGGCATAACTCAAGGTGAATAAAGAGGAAGATGATGAACCAAAAAGGAAATTAGTGGCTTTTAATATTACTACTTCAAAGAGCAAGGACAAAGAAAAATCTCAAATACATACTGACAGTTCCACAAGTGAATGTTCAGACTCTAATAGTGATGCTGAAATGACTCAAATAGCCAGAAAGTTTAAGAAATTTTATAGGAGGAAGAAATTTTTCATAAAATCATATTACAAGGGAAAATATGACAATAAGGAACATTGGAAGATGGATTGGAAAAAGCCATATAAATGTGATGAAGTTGTTTTCTACGAGTGAAAAAAATGACACATTAAAGTAGACTGCCCAAAGCTAAAATTCATGAAGAAATATGATTACAAGGACAGTAAGTACAAGAAAGATATAAAGGCTACCTGGTGTGCTACTGAAGACAGCACAAGTGAATCTGAAATTTATGATTCTGAAAATAATCATTCCAACATGTTTTTCATGACAAACACATCTGAGGTAACCATAGATACTCCTACTTTAATTCCCTATTATTCTGGAACTGAATCTGATTCGGATTCTGAAAACATGACTACTGAGGAATTATTTGAATAATTTAATATGTTGGAAGTGACATGGAATGAAATTAAATATAAATACAAATCATTGAAGAAACAACATTCTCTCACTAAAACTGTTAAAACTGAACTTACTATTGAAAAAGAGAAAAATGATCAACTGTTAAATGAAAAAACTGAACAGAAAATGTCAAATGAGAAACATAGAAAGGAATTAGAGAAATTCAAAAATGGAAAAGACACTCTAACACAAATTCAAGGAATGAAATTGGCACCAAAATATGATACTGGAATAGGTTATCAACCTACAAAAAGACAGTTTACTAAAACTAAATTTACTCCCAAATCTGGACAAAATTCTGCTAGTTCAAGTTCTGGAAATTCATTTTCTTCAATAAGTTACTCACATAGTTATAGATCAAATATAGTTTATCTTTCAAAATATTTTGACTCAAATTATATGAGACCCATAAGACAAATTTGAGTACAAAAATCATTGATTGGTAACTTGTCTGGACCCAAGAAGATATGGGTACCAAAATCATTTCCTATCAAAATCTATTTTGTAGGAAACCTGCTTGAAGAGTTCCCATATGAAGATATAGTATTTTAACAGTGGATGTTCAATGAATATGTCTAGATATTAATCATTCTATAAAAGTCTAATAAAGGTTTATGGAGGTTATGTCAACTTTGTTGATAATTCTAAAAAAAAGATCATCGGCCTTGGCCAAATTGGTAACACTAACTCAGTTTTAATTTCTAAAGTTTTATTTGTTGATAGACGTAAATATAATCTGTTAAGTATTTTCCAATTGTGTGATTATGGTTTTCATGTCATGTTTGAAAATGATTCTTTTAATGTTTTTAATTCTCAAAATGTTTTAGTATTTTTTTCTTTGAGAAAAGAGAATATTTATGCTGTTGATCTCAATTCTTTAACTAAACAAAATTTTACTTGTTTAAATGCTTTTCATAAAGAGTCTTGGTTATGGAATAGAAGATTATGACACTGCAATATACACTCACATTGAAAAATGACTAGGAAAAAATTAGATAGTGACTTACCGAAACTGTAGTTTCCAAATGACAAAGTGTGTAATCTCTTTCAAAACGGAAAACAACACAAAATCTCGTTCAAATCAAATAACGAAGTTTCAACCTATCAACCTCTCGAGTTGGTTTACATGGACTTGTTTGTACCTTCTAGAGTTTCTAGTTTAAATGGGAAGCACTATGTTTATGTATTAGAAGATGATTTTTCTATACATATTTTGGTATAGTTCTTAGCTCACAGAAGTGAATCTTGTTCTTACTTTATTAAATACTCCAAATCTGTGGAAAACCTTAGTGTACTTATGATTAAGACCCTGAGAAGTTATCTAGACCATGAGTTTCAAAATCAAGAGTTTGAATCTTATTGATCACACAATGGCTATAGTCGCAACTTATCATTCCCTAGGACACCTCAACAGAATGGTGTAGTAGAAAGAAGAAATAGAACCCTTCAAGAAATTTCTAGAACCATACTTAATCAATATGACCTGCCTATTTATTGTTGGACTAAGGCTGTGAATACATCTTTTTATATTATTAATATAGTTTTGATAATACCTATTCTTAAGAAGAACCCATATGAGTTATGGAACAATAGAAAACCCAAAGTTAGTTACTTTAGTGTCTTTGGTTACAATGTTTTTATTCTTAATACAAAGGATAATCTTGAAAAGTTTTCTTCTAAGAGTGATGAAGGAATATTTCTTGGTTATTCTTTAACTATAAAATATTATAGAGTCTTTAAAAAGATAACTAAATGTGTGGAAGAATCTGTTCACATCAAATTTGATGAAACAGTTGCACATGATCCCAAGACATCTCTTCAAAATCTTGAAGAAGATTTATCTGTTATGAACCTTAATGATAAAATCAATAAACCTGCTGTAAAGAAAACCAGTTCAGGAAATATTTCAGAATATGATCCTAATGAACCAGAACCTATAAATGAACCTGAAATGTCAAGTCCTACCTTTTCTAGATCAACTTGAAATCTAAAGAATCATCCTTTAAATGTTGTTGTTGGTAATCTTAATAGAGGGACCCAGACTAGAGATTCTCTTAGAAATTAGGTTAAACATCAAGACTTATTGTCACAACGTGAACCTAAAAACATTGATGATGCTATTAATGATGAATTTTGCGTTATTACTATGCAATAAGAACTCAATCAGTTTGAATGAAATAAAGTTTGGAAACTATTAGAAAGACCTAAAGACACTTTCTCCATAGGCATTAAATGGGTGTTTAAAAATAAAGTAGATGAATCTGGAAGTATAGTTAGAAACATGGATAGATTAGTTGCACAGGGCTATAGTAAAGAAGAATGAATTGAATATGAGGAGACTTTTGCTCCAGTAACCAGATTAGAATCCATTAGGATTTTACTTGCTTATGCTGCACATCTAAATTTCAAACTATATCAAATGGATGTCAAGAGTGCATTCTTAAATGGACATATTGCTGAGGAAGTTTTTGTTGAACAACCACATGTATTTTCAAACCCTCATCTTCCAAATCATATTTTCTAATTATCAAAAGATTTATATGATTTAAAACAATCTCCAAGATCATGGTATGATAGATTAAGTACATTTCTAATTTCCAAAGGTTTTAGAAAAGGTATAGTTGATCCTACTATTTTTATAAAACGCATTTCTAATGATGTTTTTGTTGTACAGATTTTTGTAGAGGATATTATTTTTGGATCTCAAATACTAAATTTTTTACTGATTTTTCTAAAATGATGCAAAACACATTTGAAATGAGTTTAATGGGTGAACATAAATTCTTTCTTGAATTTCAAATCTTTCAAAATGAAGATGGAATTATTTTAACTCAAAGTAAATATACTTGAGATCTTTTAAAACATTTTGGATTGGATAACACTAATATTAGTGACACTCCTATGAGTACCACCTGTAAGTTGGATCTTGATGAGG
Organism: Viscum album; assembly: GCA_963277665.1. Taxonomy (NCBI): domain Eukaryota; kingdom Viridiplantae; phylum Streptophyta; class Magnoliopsida; order Santalales; family Viscaceae; genus Viscum; species Viscum album. The sequence goes on along the minus strand of OY728164.1, from coordinate 122,292,407 downwards.
ATGATAAATCTGTTGATCAAACCACTTATAGAGGAATGATTGGAAGTTTACTCTACTTGACTGCTAGTCCTCCAGATATTATGTTTGGTGTGTGTATGTGTGCTTGTTTTTAAGCAAAACCTAAAGAGTCACAATTAAATGAATTAAAGGGAATTTTCAAATACCTCAAGCATACTCCCAGTTTAGGACTGTTCTACCGCAAAGGACAATCATTTGAATTAGTTAGTTATTCTGATGCTGATTTTGTTGGATGTAAGTTAGTTAAAAAAGCACCTATGGAAAATTTAACCTTTTAGGCAAGTCACTAGTATCATGGTGTAGTATGAAACAAAATTCTTTTGCATTATCTACAGTAGAAGCTGCTGGAAGTTGTTGTGCACAAATTTTGTGGATAAAACACACATTACTAGACTATGGATATCAATTCAGACATTTCCCAATAAATTGTGATAACAAAAGTGCTGTTAACATTTCAAAAAGATTGTTTCATATTCTAGGACAAAACATATTGATGTAAGACATCACTTTTTGAGGGATCATTACTAAAAATGTTATGTCACTTCAGAATTCATTGGTAATGAATATCAACTTGCTGATATATTCACTAAACCATTAAATTATGAGAGATTAGACTACATCATACATGATCTTGGTATGATTAATCATAAATAGATATCTTACTGATCTTAATGTTTAATAATTTACTATATTTTACTTTACAGTTTCATGGTCACTGTTTTACAGTTACTGTTTCATGATTACGGTCTTACCGTTAACACCTTGGGTTCTTAGTCTGTCACTTAACTGTCTCACTATGACTGCACAGAATGGTCACTGTCTCACCATGATGACTGTTTTTCATCACACCATAACGCATTCTCATGGCCTCACTGTGAAGATAATTTATGCATTTATTTTTTAACCATATCACGGTAATTTTTATTTCACCACTATTTGATTTCCTTTGTTTTTGTTTTTATGAAATTTGACTTTCCCAAATGATAAAACATAAAAGTTTTCAATCGATCTCTCACCCGAACTCTCTCCTTCTCTCTCTCTCAAACCCTTCTTACCTTGAGAACCTCTTCTTCTCTCTCACATGAAACTTCTTTGGATGCCAAGGATGAAGCGTCCATCTTCTTCTACCCCTGAGAATCAGTGTTCCAAGAAGAAGAAGATATAACCAAGGATAGATCCCGAAGGACCTCTAAATCTGAACATTTTTAACCTTACATTTGTACTAGAAAAAGATATTTTCCCTGAGTGGCTATTGACTAGTAAGTCTTTGGTCATGAAAATATTAAGAGAACAAAGATGTTTTGAATGGTTCTCTAGAAAAGATAGACCAATTTATCTGAGGTTGGTATGTTAGTTTTACCAATTTGTAAAGTTTTATTTTGATGCTAGAGAAAGTCTCACAGTGACCAGCTAGATCAATGGTCAGAAATGTTCTTTCACTTCATGGATATGGGTTGCATGCATAATGATTCCTCATGAATGAATTTTTGATGACTACTAGAGAGACCATCCCCCATCATCTGACATCTTCGATCTGAAAAATGCCTTGGAAACCTTAACTGGTAATGGAACCAAGTGAAGGGCTATAGTTGTAGAGCTAGATAGAGAAACTATACTACTATTCAAATTTGTTTAGAATTTCATTAGTCCAAGAAAAGAAGATTTTTCTGTGATGATGTATCAGGATGTGTTACTGATTCACCGGTTGAAGAATGGCCATAAGATCAATCTTTGTAAGTATATCATTAACCATATTTGTGAGCTCATTAAATTCACTTCCAAATCCACCTCCTTGTTTTACTCAAGGATGATTTCAGCCATGCTAGTTGAAAAAGGAGTTGTTGGATCGAATAAAGAGAAGCATGAGGATTTTGAGTTCTGGCTATCCAAGCCTATCATCAGAAGGATGAAATTTAACTAGAACCCCTGGAAGAAGCAATGTGTTGAGGATAATGATCAGTTTTATAAGAATTATAATCATGTTGATTATACAAGAAGGACAAAAAATGTTACTTATCCTGGTTTGGAACTAGGTGAAGTGGTTGAATAATCGGATGCTGAAGAAGAATAGAAAGTGGAAGCTGAGGTACCACTTATAGAAGAGGCTGAAATACCTCCAATGGAAGCATCTCCTGTTGAAAAACAAAGGACTGTTGTCCCTGCTGTTGTTCTCGCTGAATTACCTCATAGAGAGGATGTTGTTGTTGAAAAGGAAAGGACTGTAGATCCTTAAGTTGTTCATAGTGAGGAAGAAGGTCCTACTTCTAGATAAGTTGTTAATCTGGATATCCAATTTGAGGATGTAAGAGATTATGTAGTAACAGAATTCGATCAAAAAATCCATGGAAGAGTCTGCTGATGTAGAAGAACTCCCAGTTGAAGAGCAAGACAATCTGGAAGAACTGCCTATGGAATAATCAATTCCTGAGATAATTCCCTCCGCTGAAGATATGATGGAACTTGCCTTCCAGTTGGAAAGGAAAAAAAATGGTTGAAGAGATCATAAATGATCCTATGGATCTTGATCATGTTGCTGAGCCTGTAGTCTCTGAAATGGAATCACAATTTGAGGTGAGGAACCTAAAAATCATGAGACTAGTCCAACACAGTCTGATGAATCTGAATCTGAATCTGAACCTGGTGATGAGTCATACTCTGTATACAATCGACATGTTTTTCCAATATTTTATGATTTTAATGAGTCACATCAAGTGACTACAACTAGAATGGATCTATCTTTTGAGTTTCAACTGAATTTAGTAGCTCACCCAGAACCTAAACAAGAACCAGAGCCCGAACCTGAACCTGAACCAAGATCGCAACCAGAACTTGTACCTCTCTCTGCTCCCTTACCAGATCAACAACCTTTTGTAACTAAAGATGATCTGAATGTCTTTGGAGAGACTCTTTTTTCTGGATTTGAGAAGATTATATCCTCTCAACCTCGTCTAGTGACTCAACTGAGTCAGGAATATGCATCGATTCTCTTAGAAAATATTATTCTGAATATTCAAACAAGGATGATTCGAGAAATTAAAGATGTGAGAGTTGAAAATATGTTGCTGAGTGTTGATGTTGCAAACCTAAAATGTATGGTAGCACACATGCAGAATGAGTTGTCTTTGAGATCAGAGCCTGCTTCTGTTTCTGCCCCTGCACTTGTTGCTGCTTCTCTTGAGCCAACTGATTCCACCCTTGCTAGAGAGATTTTTTCTCAAGTGCATCATTATCTACTACCTTTTGATGATAAGATTGGAACTAGACACACCAAGATCCTTCAACGCATGAGAGTGCTTATGGAAAATATGAATAAGCTCCCAGATAATTACACTGGATGCCTGCAAAAAGTTTTGAAACAACTCAATGTTTTATCCATAGATGTAAAAGTTTCTCTTACTTCTGGTCAACCTTTTGTTCCTCGTTTGTATGATTCTCTACGGAGATCCATAATCAGGGAAGAACTTAATAATTCCTTCAGTGGATTGGATCTGTCTTCTTTGTCAGAAGTGGTTAAGAATAGTGATCGAGCGTTGGACTTGGTTAGAATTCATTCAATGATTTCCAATGATGATAAAAAAGATATCACCAACAAGATTGATGTCTATCTCAACCAAACTTTCTCTAAAAGTGATATGACAGATCACTTTAGAAATCTTGTGGGGAATTTGAAAATCCCTCCAGTGACTCATGCTTTTAAAGCTCAAGATCAAAAGATAACAGAGTTCATCAGATTATTGGACAAACTATTGGAGAATAAGGAAGATTTCGAGAAGGCTATGTAATATAGTGGAGAAATCATTACTGATTTCATAAATATTTTAAAGACATATCTTCATGTGTAGAGCATCACTAACGTTGCTACAGCTCTTGTACCCCTTAGACCTGGACTACCTACCTTAGCCTCAACTGCCATGTCAGTCAGTCAAGCTCTATCTCAGATCCGTCAAGTCCTTCTTGACCAACCATAGACTAGATCTTCTACTACACCATCTTTGTCTCCCTCCATTTTTGAAGGTCTACCCTTACCATCTTTGTCTACCACAACTATGCCTTCTTTTACATCAGCATAAACTCCTACTGCTGATAAAGGAAATTCAAAGGCTGATCCCTGAAGAGTCAAGTGACTACTTTCTTTTTTATGGGGATGTTTTTCTTTTTCTACTTATTTTGAATCATGTATTCTGAACATGTGTTAATGAAAACTGCATTGTTTCTCTCCATTCTCTGTACTTTTTGATAATACCAAAAGGGGAAAAAAAGTAAGAAGTTTTGAACTTATTTTATCTATTATTATTCTATATTGTTGCATCTCATTTATCTCTTATCTATGTATGATTTGTGATCATCAAAAGGGGGAGATTGTTGGACTCCTCATGTATTAATCATGTTTTAATGATGACAAATCTTATTACGGTTCATTACTTTCATTAATATTCATAAATATTATTACTTTTCATTACTCTCATAAATATTCACAAATCTTATTACAGTTAAATAAGCTCATTATTATTTACACATCTTATCAATCCTCTGTATTTATGTGTCAAATTATATTATATTATAATGGTTAAGCTTAATGCCTACTATGCATATTACTGTTTAAGTTTAAATATATTAATTTTTCTGAGTACTAAGACACCATGATGTTTGACACAGTAAGACAGACTGTGTGCAAGACACATACACAGTGAAGTAGACACCATGAAGTCTAAGTCTCAACACACCGTGAAGGACAAACCGTGACTCCGACACCATGAAGGACAAACCGTGACTCAGACACTGTGAAGTAAAAACTGTGACTCTGACACCATGAAGGAAAAACATTGACTCAGACACCGTGAAGGAAAAACTGTGACTCAGACACCGTGAAGGAAAAACCGTGAAGGACACACCGTGACTCAGACACCGTGATGTACATACCGTGAAGAAGACACCGTTTACACAACAAATTGTGACACAATTTCTTAACATTTTTTTCAATATTATTTAAATATTTTAACGGTCATATTTGATGTTTTTAATGAAATTAATGTTATTTAATGATAGTTGTTGGCATGTCAGGAAACCATACCTCTTACTTATAGAAAGGGATTAATTCTTATTTCCAGTGCTCATGGAATAAAAAGAAGTATCAGCTGTATTAAAAAGTAGAAGTCGCCTCAACATACATTCTACCACACACGCGAAGTGATCTGTACTGAACCAAAGAACAATCCTGAGTACAACTATGAAGAATATATTGAACTATCGTCAATGAAGTTACAAAACATGCAATCCTACACTGTTGGAGGAACTGAAGTCAGGAGAACATATTCACTCAAGTTGAACACAAGTTAAACTACGACACTCTGTTTTACAACAACAAAAAGGAGAAGGACTCAGAAGAATTTCTGCTGAATCCAACGAGTCCAGAGCTGCATTGCTAATCACTATAGATTTCTAAACTCTTATCTGTTCTCTCTAAGTAATTTGATTATTTACTTTAGAGAAGTGTGGTGTACTCTGTATATCTTACACACACACACACTATCTCTTGCACTGAACTGGAGGATATCAAAATACTCACTCCAAAACTCTTAACTCTTGTTTTCCCACGACAACCGTGGAAGAGGTCCTTGTGTGGTCTGGTCGTTGTTTTGTTTCACACGAAGAACTGTGGTAGAGGTCCCTACGTGGCCTGGACAATTTTGTAAACTGTTGTTAACCCCAATCCAGGGTGTGGATCAAATTTATATAAATTTGAGAGGACTAAGTCTCGGCTTGAGACTGAACCTCTTATTATATCTGTTGTTCATTTTTAGTTTAAGTTTAAAGTATACTACATATATCTTTTATATTCCACTGCTATTACTTTGAAATACAAAACCATTTGAAAGTTACTTTGATAGTTAAATTATCAAGTGTTTACACTTATTTTAAATTAGTAGGTTAGTTTCAAAAGATAGTTAAATATGGTGGTTAAATTAACTGAGACCTAATCAATTTTTGAGAAGCTAGGTGAACATTTACAATCTGTATAAATTCACTATAGTTTAACTTGTTTTATAAATTGGGGGATTCTAATAGAAAATATTTTAACATAAATTTTAATTGGAACTCAATTCACCCCCTCTTGAGTATCCACTCCAACCAAAAGCCGTAATTATTAATAATTGGTACTAATAAGGGATATTTAGTAATAATTAGTGATAATTAGAAGTAATTGAGAATAATAATTGGGAATTAAGAATAATTGGAAGAAAATACAAATGGTTAGTGGTAATTGGTAATAATATATAAATAATTTTAAATAATTAGTAATAACATGTAATAATTTGTATTAATTACTAATAATTAGCAGTGATTTGTAATAATTTGGTATAACTAGTAATTATTCATTTTAATTAGTAATAATTATAGACAATTACTAATAATGAATAATAACTTGTAATAAATATTAATAATTACTAGTAATTAATGGTAGCTAAGAGTAATTCGTGGTAATTAGGAATAATTCGCTATAATTAGTAATAATTTATGGTAATTAGTATTAGTTAGCAGTGATTAGTAATAATTAGTCATACATTGTATTAATTAGTGTTTATTATATATATCGAGTGATAATTAGTGCTAATTAGTTGTTATATGGAATAATCAATGGTAATTATAAATAATTAGTTATAATTAGTAACAATTAATAGTAATTAGTGGTAATTATTAATAAATATGTTTAGTTAGTAATAATTAGTAATAATAAGTTGTAATTGGTATCAATTAGTTGAAATTAGTAATAATTATTTTCAATTAATACTAATTAGTAATAATAAGTGGTAATTAGTAATAATTAATGATTATTAGTAATAATTAGTAATGGTTAGTGGTACAAAAAACTAATGAATAATATTTAGTAATAATTAGTGGTATGTATTAATAATTAGTGGTAATTAGTAATAACTAGTTGTAATTTGTGGTACTTAGTAATAATTTGCGTTACTTTGTAATAATTTTAATAAATAAGTATAAATTAAAAAATATGGGTAAATATTAATATAAATTATAATAAAATAAAAATGATATTTAATTATTATAAATTTACAAACATATTAATAAATTAGATTGAATTGTTAAAATCTATTATAGATTAGTGTAAACTATAATACTGTTGTCTTCAAATCGTAGAAATTATCAGAAATTATAGGAAAATATATAAATAGATATAATTCAAAATAAATAATTATAAAATCGTAAAATATATTTTAACTGAGTACAAATTGAATTAAAAAATATAATTTAATATAAATTAGTAATTTTTTTTTGAAATATACTATTTTTTAAAAAATATAGAATTTACAATTAATTGATATAAAATAGTATAAATTAATATAAATTGTATAAATTAATAAAAATTATATGAATTTACAAAAAAATCTAAGCATATAATTTTTTTAATAAATTAATTAAAATATTTTATTCTATTATAATTTATTATAATTTAAAATAAATTAATATAAGTGATTATAAATTATAATAAAAATGAAAATGAAATAGGTAATCAATTTTTAGGTGAAGGGAAATGAAAAATTAGTACATAGTTGAATGAAATCAGATATTTTTTATAACATGAAGATTATAAATAATTTATTTACAACGTTTTATTAATTTTTAAAATATTATATTACTTTATATTAAATTATAATAATATATATTATGTTATTAAAAATATGTTAATTTAAAATAATAAATGGTGAATTTAAACTAAATAATATGAAATATTAAAAATTATTATTAATTAATAAAACAATTACATTAACAAGATCAAATCCCAAATAACTGTAAATAGATAAAATTGATAATATTTAAAAGTAAATGGTATTTTTTTAATTTTATACTCTTTCCTATAATGTCTTTTTATTTTATTAAATGAATCCTAACAAATTATCTAATATTTGTTTAGAGAAATATGGAATATGTAAATCGATGAAATCATTATTACCTGATATTGATCAGATAAATCATCAAAGAAATCAAAACATTTTTTCTATAAATATTATATATATTGAGGGTGTTGATGATTTTTTATCATTTTTATCATAAAAACCAGAACTTGTTCTAAACGGGACAGTTAAGTGTCTATATAAATATGTGATCTGAGAAATTTTAAAACATCTAACATTCATTGGGTCATCTATTGTGTTTTGGTTTTAGAAAATATTAGGTATTTTGATATCAACATGGTGACGTCTATTCTAGAGAAGATATTAATAGCTTGTTCTAGATTTATCATGGTTTTAAACATTCATAAATGATTTTACTAGTCTGTCTATTAAATGAATCGAAACTTAAAATGATATTAATTTCACTCCTAAGATAAAACCAGATCAATTGTGTGATTTTATAAAGTATACTAAGGATTCACTAGATAAAAACATTTTTAGCAGTTTCAAAATAAACATTGTTAAATTAGATAATGGAATTTCAAATATTAATTTTGATAAGATATTCTCTTTGGTTAATTCAATATCAGCTGAAGGTAATGTGTTACCTTCAAATTTCTATAAGAGTAAGGGGATAGTTCTTAATTTGGTTATAGGTTATTAGATGATTCATGCATGTTCAAAAGATTGAATATTATATTATGGTGAAGTGGATTCATTAGTTAGTTTTCATACATTTGAACAGTCAAGGCACAAAGAGGGTTAAATGGGGACGTATAGATTGAATCAAGTAAAAAAGTTCAGTTATTTTTCACATCACCTAGATTGATGTGTTTATTGATGTCTCAGAATGCACCACCATTGATGTTAATGAAAAATCTAATATTAAAATAGGTAAAATATCATCCTAGTGATTGAGATTCATGGAATCATATTGACCAGGTACATACACTTTTTTCCTTAGAATCATGTAACATGTGTCTGGGTCTATCTACTTCTAGTTTCTATCCATTTGGTTCTTATGATAGTCAATATTTTTATTGGCCAATTTTTTTAACTCTATAAAATATACCTCGTTGCATGTTGATGAATGATCCATATATTTTTTAGATATTATTAATTATAAGACATACAAAAAATTATATATATGTTCATTTAAATCCATTGATTGATGTGTTAAATTTATTATGGAGTAATGGATTCCGTACAAATGATGTTTTTGTGAAACAAAATTTCCTAATGAACAATTCATTAATGTGAAAAAGTAGTGACTTCCCAGTATATGGAATGTTTTCTGCATGGATTACACATGATCCAAAATCCGTTATGTACATTATGAGTAACATCAAAGAATTTATTCAATTCAATGGATGAAACCCCTATTTTCTTACAGTCATCACACATTTCTTCCTATTGATCATTGTTTCTAAAAGAATAAAAATCATTACAAAAAAGGTACAATAGAAAGAGATGGGCCTCCAAAAATGATCTCATGTAATGATTTTAAATCTATTATCTCTACATTAACACTCAATACCATTTGGCTGACTATGCACTAAAAAATAGATGGATTTGGGAAAGAACACAATTAAATTAAATGAAGTATTTTTGGGGAACTTCCATATAGTTCAATTTTTTTATGTATCACATAACAAATGAAAATAGATATTGAGAATAATTATTTTGAAAATATATTTCATATGGTTTTTGGAATTCCTGATAAGATAAAAGATAATGTAAATGCACAGTTAGATCATGAAAAAATTTCTTAGGGATATGAACTTCTGTTGTTTGAAAATGTATGATCACAGATGTTAATGATGCCAAAGCATCTTATACACCTTCAAAAGATAACAATTTATTACTTTTTAGTGGATTGTGGATTTGAGACTATAGGATGGTTAGGTATCCAAATTGGAAACATGGGACAAAAATAGTCATATTTCTAGATTAAACATTCATGATTTCTAGTTTATAATGGAGGAATGTATAACAATTGGATTTAGAGGATTGTAGTATTCAATGATCTAGGATGTCCAAAAATAAATATCATGCTTTCTCGAAGACAACTGTGTAGGAAAAACAGGTAATGATTTACTTTATAGAATACCATAATATGTTGTTTTTATTTTTTATAAGAATGAAAAAAAATCACTGGCTTATATTGATTCAATAGAACATTTGATATTACATTTTTCGAATGAATCAAAATTTGGAGGGCTGGTATAGTTCTGATAGATGTACCCATATAAGATATATTTAAAAACATTAATGGAAATGGTACGTAACAAATCATCAGTAGAAGGTTCGATTTCATAATTATATTTACAAGAGGAAATATATTATTTCTTCTCCCATTATTTCCAACCTAAATATCCATCAAATTACAACTGAATGAGATATAATGAGGGAAATGGTAAAGATTCATAGACCATTAAATTATCAGTTTTCTTCAATAAAAGCATACCCTTAGTGGAGTCTATGAATGAAATCGTTCAGATGATGAACAATATAGGTCTCATATATATTTTCTTATCAACTATGAAGAAATGATATTATTTGAAAAGAAAGTTCTACATCCAAAAGTTATTTAATTTTTTATAAATAAATAAATAATATTTTATTGTTATATTATAAAATGATCATATCAAGAAATAGTTTCCACAATTTACATCAGTTTATGTTGAAGAAAATCAGTAACATATATTTTTTTATTAGTTTAAAATACTAGTAAAGTAAATTTTTTATGGTTTAACATATGTAATACATTTACAATTTTTTATATTTCAAATTGATAAATTTTTATGGTATCATAACATTACTATAAAATTGATAATAAATTGTAATTATGGAGTAAACCAATATACAAAATTGTTAAATCATATAATGCATACATTATGAATGGTTTCCATTTCATACACATGTATATGGTGAATGAATAATAAAATGAATGCACAAGTTTTCTTGAAAGTATATCATCATAAATAATGTGATGTTGAGTTTTATGGAACGCTGGATGAAATAATTAAGCTATGTTTTTTGGGATTGAATTGATTAATGTTGTTTAAAATCCATTTTTTTGCTAGTGATAGATGATTTTATGTTCATCCACAGCATGGAATCCTTGATATCAATATAAAATACTTCTTTTAGTAACTAGAAAATTTTTATAAGATTATATCAGACAAAAAATATATTATTTCAATTATTATGTTTCTTCACGAGATTTAATTGACAGGTGAACCATTATAAAAATTAAATCTCATGAAAATAAGTGTATGAAAAGTGAATGTGGATCTATTGAAGTGAAAGGAATTGACTTTTTTCAATATACACCTCTATATTCATATTTTCAATGAAAAGAAAAAAATATTGATGATGACACCCCACTTTTATTTATCGATGGTGAGGACAATGTTTGGGATGTAACAAAACAATTTTAATTAAAATGTGAGAGAGAAGTTTAATATCCTATAAAAATTGAAGATACTGAGGAGAAATACGATGACATTTAATCCATTCTATATTAATAATATGATGATGATGAAACAGTACACAATTACATGTTATTTATAGTGTAAATAAATAAACTGAAATTATACCCATTTTGAATTATTTGATGGAATTTTTTTATGTTTCAGATGATAGACATGACATATGATGATATATTCAATATCCTTGAGGACGTTGTACTACATGGTGATGAGTATGATGCATCATCATATCACCCTTAGATTTCTATTGGTTCATCATCAACATGGAGGGGTCAGGGTCTTGTGAGATTAATGATTCTTGACCATATTCTCATGAAATTTCCATATCTTTACTTAGCTACATAGATGCGGTGGTATGTTCAGTTCTGTAATTCAGTTAGTTTTCATTACTTTTTGTTAATTTTTTATGTACTTGTTATTTGATTATTTATTCTATTTTTCACATCATTTAGTTTAATGTCATTAGATAGGGGAGTTATATTATATAAAACTATTTTACAATGGCATGGGCGTGATGGGATAATATTCCCATCAACATTTGTCACCACATGTTTAATCATTGGATGTTACAAAATAGATAAATGATATATTAATATTTATTTTACTATTAACATTCTATTATCAATAAATGCAGGGTTTACGATATCTCATCGATGATAGAATATAAAATTTCATCAAGGAGTCCTGGGTGGTGTATATGAATGAGCGTTGTCATCAATATTTTCACAATTTGGGGATGGAAATCATTAAAAAGGATGAAGTTGTTGATTTTGACAATTCATGAAATTCCCATCGACCAGATTACATATAAACTCAGATTTGTTATAGATTATTATCACACTAGATAAGAGTTAGTTTAAAGGGGATATTGACATTAGTTAGGCAGGACAAGGGGAGGCATGAGGTGACACATCGAGCTGATAGTCGTACATTTAGTACACATCGACGATATATGGTAAGAACATTTTTTAAATAATGAATATAAATTTAAATGAAAATATTTGATTTATACTTTTTTATTATTTTAAACATCCCAATATTATCGATTTAGATGTTTATTATATGATTTATCGTAATCATATCACTAGAGAGTCTACATGTGGATTCCAACATTAGATTTGGGTCAGTCTAATTTTTTAAGTTTTAAAATGATCTAAAAATAATATATTATCAAATTTAATTAAAATTTTAAATTTAAAGAGTCATATGAGGCTATGAATTCATACGAAAAATGATTATAGTAAGGCTGGGAATGAGATTCAGTCCACCGATATGACATAATTCGATGATGCATCATGGTTGTTGTAAAAACAACATGAGTTTGATAAGGTTTGAATGGATGATATCTCTACTGGACTAATTCCATACTGTTTTTTTGGTACTACTGCCTATTTGATATCCAGCTCTAGGAGAGCTCTTATAGTGTCATCATCATCCTTCTCATAATATGTGGAGAAGCTGGGAGCTCAATGTGAGGTTATACATTCCATCTGTAAGGAGTATAAAGAGCTCTGATGATGGCCCGAGCAACATCTGTAGGTGATTTGACAACGGAAGTAGCAGTAGAATGAGTATATATTATGGTTGGTTCGGAGTTTAGGGATGGAGATCCCCTATCCTATTCATGACGACTCTCCCCTTCCCTTCTCCTCCATAGTTTTTATACATTATGTAGATATTTATTAAGTTAAAATTTAAATGAAATTATTGTGTGTAATTTTTTTATTATTTTACATGTTTAATTTTCTTTCCTATTTTTCCTTTTTTTGATATATTAGTATGTTCATATATTATATTTTTTAATTCTTTAGTTCTTAAATTTATTTTTAATGAGTTATAGTCTCGTTCCTGAATTTATTTTGATTGACCACTTGGCCTATTACAATTTGTTACGTATGTCATTTGTTTAAAAAATTACTTGTGATGGGGATCTTTCCAGATTGAAATGATACATTTTTTGATGTCCAATAAAAAATAAATAAAATTTTCAACATAGTTTTTGAAAATAGAATATTTACGACGAAACCCCATCACAAATAGATATTTGTGATGGTTTCTAATCCAAATAATTGATTATTAGATGTGATGATTGTCCGAATTATCATATGTTTAATAGAGAGACCATGGATGAGATATCAAGGAAGAGACAACAGTAGGAGATGGAAGGTCCACATAGAAATAGACATGGATGAGGAGATGGTAGAGCTAATGGAGGTGGTAGAAGCTTTGAGTTATTACCCCCACAACACATAGTTGGTCCGCACTAGTCTCAAGGATCTAGTGGACATGGCCGGGGGTTGTTGCAGGTGGTCAAGGATTATGCCCATAATCATTGGGATTGATATGATGAATGATATTTTTCTACCTTATCAATAGTACTGATAAAAATAGTGTGTATTCATTACATTATTTCCACCTATCCATTTCGTGGATTATAGATTCTGGTTCAGCGTTTGGCTACACCCTTTCACTGGGAGAATCTTCCTAGAGATTACTTAGTTATCAAAATATTTTGATGATAGTGTTACCTGACTCTTGGAGGTGAGAGATTTTGTTTGGATCTCTTAGTATAAGTGATGAGGCCTTACAAATTCATCAAATATATGTATTGGTTATCTACACTTCATGCTCGTGTTGACTATTTTAGGAAGAGGACATAGTGTATCCATAATGATAGGACTAGGTTTTCCATTATGAGTAAATTGAAAATACAAGATGTATAGGATGGTCTCATGCATAAGAGGGTGAAGTTGATTAGTAATCCATTTGATAGAATGACCCTTGGTATAATGGATGTTATGAGTTTACAACTCTCAAAAATGGTTGTGTATTATGAGGACATCATTCCAATTTATATTCTAGGATTACATACTTATCGATAGTTAGACTCCTGTATTGATTTTCACCCTGAGAAACAACCAACATCTATCATTATATATTGGATAGATGCTGCTGATCTTCATGATCTAAGTGTCCAGTTAGAGGACTTTCAGATGAGGGATTCGGAAAGACCCAATTTCTAACCATAGGTAACCCCATTTTTTCTTTATAAAGTTGATCAAGAGAATGATATTGACTTTGGATTAATATAAAATTAACAAGATGATAATTAGGTCAAATTATCTAATATCTAGGATTGATATCCACATTGGTATGTTGAGAGGCGAATGATAGTTTTCGAAGGTATACCTCAATCAATACTATCACTAGTTGTTAGTATAGAATGATGATGTGTAGAAGATGACATTCAGATGTCGCTACGATCACTATGATTACATAGTCATTTCCTTTTTCATGATGAAATCCCTAGAATTATTCATGGGATTCAGGAACCAAATCTTCAATCCATTCATAGATTTGTCTGTGGAAGTCATCATCAATGACAACCTTGGGTACTTGACATCCAAGGAGGAGCACAAATGATACTAGAGGAAGGATCTGGACTTAATCTAATAGAACCAGATTTATGGGATGATCTCAATTTTCTAGTTCTAGATATATGAGGTCGACGTTATGTGAAATTTTATTTGAGTTGATTAATTTGAAGTTGACCCATCCGGGTTCGAGGTAGTTTTAGCATGGGATTCACCCATGAGTGTAATAGATGTGCAAAGCATCCATGGGATAAAAAGACAATATAATAGATTCATACGTGATTTATCTAGGATATCAGCACTCATGATATCATTGATCCAAAATGGGAAAAAATTTATGTGGAAAGAGAGTCTATAGTTGTCTTTTAAGGTGCTGATGCAGGGATTTATGAGTGATCCTATCATGAGATTTCCATAGGGGCTGTCAAGTATATAGTGTTCTTTGATGTATCTAAAATCAGGCTTGGTTTCATTCTGAGGTAGATTCATGCCATGATTGGGTGTGGTTTACATTAGTTGGTACCACATGAGAAGAACTACACAACACAAAATATTATGTTAGTAATTGTATTCTTCATAGTAAAGATGTGGGGACCCTACCTAATGGGATAACGAATTATTATCTCTTCAGATCAAGATAGAAACAATTAAATCTTCCCTCAAATGGATCTTGACTTGAGACAGAGGTGATGTCTACAGTTCATCGTCGATTATGAATTCATTATTATACATAATCCTAGGAAGGGTAATATGGAGCAAGATGATCTCAGTAGAAGATCGTATTCATAGATCCTGAATTATTCTTTATAGAAATTCATCCTCATTACAACTGTACTTTTTTATGAATATAGATAAGCTTACCTCTAGAAAATAGTTTTAACCCCTCCAATTGTTTTTGTGAATGGGGGACACACATCTTTGGGATACTGACTGAGAGACCATACATACTCAGATATCCACTACATATACTCATGGTATACTTTCTCAATGTGGGAATCATGTTTTTCTTCATAGAGGACACATGATGGTATAAGTGATGTGGTGATAGAAGGTTCTGAGTGAGTTTCATTCATCTCCATTGGTAGTTTATCGTGAAATGGGAAATATGTACTCAGACCATTTATGTCATTTTTATTGGCTAGGAATGAAGAATGGAGTTGCTGAGTTATCCTTTCGATGCCTTACATGTCAGAATGTGAAGCATGAGCACCAATTCCCTTTAGTTTAACTCATAACATTGAGGTTACAAAGTGGAAGTGGGATGGTAAACACATGAACATCATAACAGTATTACCACATACTTCTAGGATTCATGATACAGTTTGGGTGATCATATAAAATATCACCTAGTCGTCCCACATCAGAGATATATTAGAGCAGAGTTCTGTAGAGAGATTGGGACACCTCTATGTGCATAAGATAGTTTGACTCGATTTTGTTCCATCAACAAACATTTCGATCTATGATGCTCATATAAATTCTATATTATAAAAATAATCACATGAGGATTTTGAGACTCAATTATTCTTGAAAAAATTAATTCACCCACAGATTGATGGATAGACAGATCGGAACATTCTGGTTCTAGAGGATATATTGTGAGGTGGCATGTTGGACTTTGGTTATAGCTGGGAGTATCATCTAACAAGTGTGACATTTTCATATAGTCGAGACTAATATTCCATAAATGGTGTGAAACCATTTGAGGATTTGTATAGCATACCCTATAAGTCAACACATTTTTGTTCCAACATAAGATATTATACACTTATGGGATAGAGTTGATGTGATCCACCAACAAGAAGATGAAAATCATACATGATGATATCAGTACTATAAAAATGAATAATAAGTCTTATAAGCAATGATGATGTAGGCCTTTAGAGTTTATGGAGGGAGACAATGGGTTCTTATCTGTTTAACCTCAATGTAGATTACAGATATTCGATGGGGCTGGGAAGCTATCACTGACACTCATTAGCCCTTTAGAGATAATATATAGTGTATTTGATGTGGTGTGCCACCTAGCAATTACGTTGTTGTTAGACCACCTACATGTCATCTTCCACATGTTCTAGTTGAACAGGTACATGAATGAATCATTTCATGTTATCTATTGGGGTGATAAGGCATATATGATGGCGATACATTTGTGAGTACCCAGAATAGATAGGGTATTGGCATGATAGGATCCATTATGGGTTAGTGATTCCTTTAGTGTGTGTTCAATGGTATCCCGAGAACATTTAAGACAACACATTAGAGGAGGTGGTTCAAATTTTTGCTCAATACCCACATATCATTTTGTATCAGTTATTTAACCTTTTCATAACTTAAATATCCATGGTGGGAAGAATGTATTGTTTTGGATTTTCTATGAATTATTTTTTGGTATTTTATAGATTATTTTAAAGACCATGTGCAGATATGATGTGTAACTCTGAGGATTTTGTGTGTCGAATAAATTTTTGGAATATACTAAATAGCCTGAACAAAATGATGTATAGAAAAAGTGGAATATCATCTAAATTATGGCCTATAATAGTAATCCAAGGGCTCTATTGATTTCAGAGCACAAGTATTACTTGAGGTGTAGGATAACCTTTATCATCGTGGGGAAATTTTAGAAACATCATCATGGGATTAAAATAAATACAATAATTAAATCAAAATATTTTACTAATTCATTGACCGATGGACATTAATTCTCAGTAAAAAATATGGTTATGGTATATTCTACGGTTTAGCCACTAATCCATGGATATCCAGAGAACCGTTGGGGGCCATTGGCATAGATTCCATGTGAGAACTTCAACCAGATCATTTATCAACAACTATTGTGAGATTAAATCAAAATATATCATTAACGATAATGACATGACTCAATTATTCATCAACGATCAATCCAATGTGAGGTAGGAGGGTTTTTTTGGAATCATTCCATATTTTCTATTTAAATATTGAAAACAATCAATCAACCAATATGTTGATCTGAAATTAATGCATATTTCATTCTAGGTAAGTTTAATGGGGGAATTGGAATAATTTCACTCTTATTATATGTTATCTATTTCTTCCTCATTCTAACAACTAGGACTCAAGGTCAAAACAAACATTGACTGTGGTAAACTCTTCATGATTATACCTTATGATTTCATTCTCTAATTCATTCTTCATCATGGGTGTTATTCATTGGACTATAGTTCGACACAAATATCGAGGAATAAATAATTGTTAACATTTTTTTGTTGCAGAAATCTGATATTGTAGATATGAAAATTGCATTCCATGAGAATCATGTAATTGTATTGGTGGTGTGCAGATAGGACTGGATTGAATTCCCGGATTTGAGCAGGGCGTGTGAATGATTATGGGATCCTAGGGTGGGAATTTTCTGAATGGTTTTAGAGGCTGGATTTGGGGGAGTATCCATTACGAGGACTAGACAGAGTAGATCTATTATTTTTGAGGGATATTGAGGTCAAAATCTACGAAGGTGGTACTGTGACCACACTTGGAAGGAAGAACTATGGTTTCTGAAAAAATAGAATCATCAAGGTATGTACTTTGGAGAAACACATTGTGTGGACCCCTTGTAGAGGTGACTAGTGTTTGAGAAGATGTAAAGGATCAAAAAATGTGTAACCTTATCACCTATAATTTGAACCATCCTTGATGGCTCGACGTGTGCCTCATTGGTTACATGGACCTAGGCTAGAGTACGTGGACTGCAGCATTCCATGTACTCTAACATGGACATCACCAGGATGGGAATGTACTTGGGAGAAGGCATGTACCAAGACATGGGAATCATCATTCATTGCACTTTTACATGAAAATGGTTATGGTGTATTTTACAAGGGTATGACCCAGACCCATAGGGATACAGGTGTACTCCTACTATGAATCGTTTACTATATCAATGTTTTCTTAGGGCCCCTATACTGTATATATTGGAAAATTATTATCAATTTGCATTCCCATATCCATTCTTTGATGGTTTATGTTGAATCTCCTCATACACATAGGATATCTATCCCTTTAACTATAATTCTTGGATTGAGTTTTGGGAATCCTTCAATATGACCCCCAGTGAGATCCTCAATCAATTTCTTCCCTAATGTAGAGTTCTTGGTATCATTGGGACCAACACTATGTGGGTGCTAATCCTCTAATTATTTGGTTATTCGAGATTGATTTATTGGTATCCTCATAGCATTTCGTGTGAAACTCATCTTTGTAATGTATGTCATTGGACATCATTGGTGTTTTCATACTCATGGACTGTGTTATCTTGGGTGAGTTCTTTGTAAGGATTTTGAGTTGGAATCCTAGGATGACATTACAGATGTGACTTTTCCATGAGATTATGTGTCTTTTTTTAGTATATGGGAATATTCTTGTTATATGACTTACAGATAGATACTTGTATAGAGCTGATAATTATTATTATTTTATATTATTTTTGGTTTTTGGTTTTTGAAATGGGCATCATTATTTTCACCCCTACATGGGGTTTTCTCACTTGTGTCATGTTTTTTGATGAAAATTCACCCTTTTGATAGAGCAACTATAGGACTACGATCAGGTGGTGCTTAGTGATACTGAACATACTAAGGTTATTTCATGTGGTATTTTGGATAGTAGTCCCCAAATTTACTTTTTGGTTTGAATTTTTTTTCTTACTCATTATTGTGGGCCTGTATTTGGATGTGTTTATTTCCATAAACATCTCGTTGTACTTTGGTTGTGGATTTAGATGTTTTCAGGAATGTTTTTTTAGTTGTTTTTACATTT
Source organism: Viscum album (assembly GCA_963277665.1). Lineage (NCBI taxonomy): Eukaryota > Viridiplantae > Streptophyta > Magnoliopsida > Santalales > Viscaceae > Viscum > Viscum album. The sequence goes on along the minus strand of OY728164.1, from coordinate 122,272,811 downwards.
CCATATTTTATGGGCTTGGATATATGATAGTGTGTATAGGTAATTAGACTATGGCTTCCCATTTTAGTGATATTCCTAATTGGTTCTAATCAATAGCATGTGTTCTATTGAGGGTGGGCTTGGGGATTTGTATAATTATCCCCATTGGGATGGGTCATCACAAGTATCCTCAGTTGTTGGTACCAAAGTAAAGAATTATGAGGATAAATTATATTTTAATGGGAGTATAATTTAATAACTTAAGATTTTTGAAAATATATTTCTTCCAATAAATTTATTCTTTTCAATATAATATGTTACAAGAAACATCAATTTTAGCATTCAGTTATCGCAACAGCTATTTTAGCTTGTGTTACATGCCACACCAATTTTAAAAAATAAGTGAAATTTTATTAAAATATAATTACTTAATATGTCATTTATCATCTTGATTTTGGAATGGAGGGTATGAATAGAATTGACTAAATTATAAAAAAAAATATGGTTTCCACATGAATATATAAATAATTACATGGTGAAATAGAAATTATAAATGAAAATAAAAATAATTTGAAAATAAATGGAATATTTTTATGAAAGCCTATTTTTATGCACCCAAACATGATTTATCTTGATAAATTTAATAAATCAGTTTTGGTAAATATTTTTAATAAAGTTTATATATTATATATTAAATAAAATTTTAAAAAAAATTTATGTGTATTATAGATAATAGATATTAATAAATACGTGTTTAAACATAAAAACTATAATTTTCTAAAAATAAGTGTTGTCATATTTTGTACAAATACCTAAAAATGAATTCATTCCCCTATAAAACAATTTATTTAAAAATTTCAATTAATTTTTTAAATAATCATGTACAAATTATCATAGGGTGAATTTTAGAGATTTTTCTATGAAGTTGAATTTTTCATTGAATAATTATGAAAAATTGTTATTATTATTAATTTTCATTAAATTAAAGATTATAAAAACCTCTAAAATGTTTAAATATGGTTATAATGATAATGGTTTTTCAAATATTTTTTGTATTAGTCCAATTTTGGTCATTCTAATCAATTTCATGTTGATTTTTTTATAAATTATTTTAAATCATTTGAAATTTTTTTCATTGGAAATGAGTTTTCTCATTACATATACATGATTAACATTAAATTAAAATATTCAAAATATGTTAATGAAATATCTATAATTCATTCCATATTTTTAATCTGAATAATTTCTTTTATCTAATAATTTGAAATTAATTTTTGAATATAATGAATTATAAAAAATAAGAAAAATTATTTATATATTTAATGTAAAAATTTATTTACATATGGATAAAATAAAAATATATGGGTAAAAAATGACCCAAAACATGCCTAACACATATTTGATATCCATATATTATTCTAGAATCATATATTTTAAAAAATGATCAAATTTGGAGCATTTCATATTTTGGGGAATTTTGGTTAAGCTATTAATTTTAAAAAATTACCAGCCTGACACTCACCTCACTTATAAAGGGACACCACTCTAATCTCCTCTTCACACATCAGTCCCCCTATAATTTGTAAAATACCTGACCCAATCACATCCCAACTTCACTAATCTTATCATATAATCCATATTTTAGACACAGATCCATCTTGTTATGGATTTTTGTGAATAACAAAAGTTGATCGATGAATAGGTAATATCAATAATAGGTTATTTTATTTTATTTCATCCTCCACCTCCATCAATAATTATTAAAAAATGAATATATAATATAATAAATTTATTACATTTAAAATTAATATATTATGATAATTAATAACCAAAATCCTTATCATATTCCATCAAATGGGTAACATAATCATCATTTGTCTGCATGGTCGACTACCGTGTCACAAACCAATGTTTTTCGTTTCTTGTCACCACCTCATACATATGGATTTAATGATGTATTTATTATTTATATTTGATATTTTTATATTATTATTCCTTTTGAATCATTATATCACAAGTTCTTTCTAACCATCCATTCCATGGGAATAATACTATGTTGCTCGTGTGTACGACAGTCTATCGCCTCCCTAAGTAATGTGGCTCTTTCACTCAATATACATAAGGTAGTAATAATTAGTTTAATAATATTATTATATATATATTAAAAAAATTATCTAATAGTAATATATTACATACCTTTTTTTCATTACCTATGTCAGGAAAATGGAATCAACATTAATTCGTATGTACGACCTACCTTCTCCATGATGGATGCATATTGTTTTATATCTCTAATGTTTATAGATCAATATAAATAAATATATAATGAATAAATATTATATTTATACCATGTATTAAAATCTATATATGATGGAATCATGATCATAAAAACAGGACCAAAAATAAAAATTATGGCATACACAAAAAAATAACTGATTTTCTAAAATGTGATTTTAACATAGAATTATTAATAATTGGGTAATAAAATGACATAACTAAATCATTTATTTTATGATATGTTTTTAGTATTAATTAATATATGAAAAATGAAAAGGTATTTATTATACCTAGGGTGTGAATTTGTATGAATGAAGTTTATACTTATGGTAAAGTATTTCCGTTTCAGTTTTATTTTCTGTGAGAAAAAATTGATATACACCATGTGTTTTTCTACATATATTATTCCAAAGAATTTATTTTTCTATTATAATCCCCCATATTATTTTTATTTACAAATACATTTGAAGATACCATTATCATGGGGTTTACATTAATTTTTTTAATATTACAGTAATTGTATTATGAAATAATCTCATCATTTCCTAGGATTGTTTATGTTTATGCATTTAATTAGAAAAGTTTATTATCAATCTCCCATGAATAACTTGAATTTATTTTCATATGGTTAAGACATTATAATACTTGGTTTCCATTAATTTTACTCTTTTTAGGAACTCAACATTTCAAAATACAGTCTTTATAGAATTTTTTATTTATTTCTTACTTCGTCCAAAAAAAACTTTTCGTCCAAAATAAAGTTTTCTAAAAATGTTTTCATTTTTTTAAATTATCTAAATGATTTATTAAGGTAATTTTCCCCTTTTCTTGACTTTTTACACAATATGTTTAATGGATTCTTCATTTCTTTTTCAATATAATTTAAGTTAAGATTTTACTAAAAGAGTGAAATGAATATTTATTTTGATATATATGAAATAAATGAAATTTTCCACTGTCATGACCATGTAATGGTTATAAATATTACATTATATGTTTCATTGATTATTTTTAATGAACATTATTTCTATAATTTTTTATGTATTTATAGTTTTAAAATTTTAATTTAATATAGAAAGGGTACATCTTTCAAGAAATGTTTTCATTGATTTTTAATGCATCCTTTAAATGTTTAGAATTTAATTTTTAAAGAGAATATTTTTCAATATATTTTATTTTTAATATTTTTTTAAATTGAATAAGGCGATATTACTCATGTAAAATATCTAGTGATATTTCATAAACATTTTAAATATAAAGTGATATTTTATGATATTACAGATGCTTTAATCCTGATAAGATTGTATTATTACATCCCTATTATTTCTCAATATGGTTAATATTTTCACTTGATGAAAATTTTATAAAAGACATCTTTTTTTCAATGGCTATGTTATGGTCAATTAATGAAATGTTCATAAGACCCATTTTTTGTCACACTGGTTATGATGTGATGTTATGATGAATGTTTTATGATATTATGGCATACATAAGTATATCTTTCCTTATTATACAAGTGGGAAATGTATATGCCACCAATTCATTGGGAAAAGTGTTATATCTCAGGATTTAATAATGGGAAACAAGGTGATGGGATTGATTCACTATGAGAAATAGGTGTATCGTGATCCACTATGAGAAAAAAGTGTCCTCGGTCCACAGTGGGAAATGTGTGATAATTTTTAATCCACTAAGTTGATGTTCAAGGTTGTTAAAATGGAAATATAATTTTTTTCCTACATATAATATGGTTCCACACTTTTATAGAAATGGAACTATGGTTAATGGTAGATTTATTATGATTTCTCACTCATATGGGCAACATTTTCTGTAATGATATAGTTTTATGTCGTTATTTATCTTTATAATATATGAAAGGTTGTGTATAAACTACATATGACATGTTCGTGATCATAAACCCTAATTCTTATATTATGGTTTCATAAGATCATAACTTGGAATCTTTGACGTTTATAACTATTGGGAATCTAGGATAATAGTTTCTTATTTTTCATTCCCAAATGTATGACAAAAAGTATAGGTATTGTATGCATATGTGGTGTACTATATGGGAATATCTTATTAGAATATATTGAAAATAATTCTTTAAATAGTAATTTTTTTTCTATTATCTAATGTATCTAAACTGTTTTAGTCCTCATGTATATGTTTAGGAAATATATTAAATATTTATCTTAAAAGATAAGATATTTATGTATAAAACTCAGGTCTCAACAATGTGTATTCAGGTGAGATGTTACATGATGTTCAATAGAACATGTGGTTCTTGGTATGTTGTTATGACCTATGTGTGGTGGGTAATGTTTCTATAAGGAATATATGGGAGCACCATGACATATAATGTTGGAGTGTTAGAGGGAAACCCCATAGGGAATGTGGTGTGGGGTATCCTTTTCATCCATATGATTATTATTTTTATTATACTTGAATTATATGTTGGATAAATATTCCTTGGGGATGATGATATTGATTAGTTGGAATATTTTCGTGTTATTGGTGCTACTGTTTTCGAAAATATTCATTAGTATGTTTTTATTTATAAGTGCATGACATGTTTTGGGCAGACTCTCCTAATTATATTGTATTCTCACCGTATGAGTAGAAGAATAATTTTTTAGGTTTTATAGGAGGAATTATATGTTTATGATATACATTACTAGTTCAAAATTTGTGGTTGTTTTTATGTTTCTACCATAAAATATTCATTAGATAATTTATATGGGGTATGTTATGTTTTTTGTTCTTATCCATGCATAATATGATGTTTTTTTAGTTTACATTTATAATATCTTTTAGTGTTTGTTTTTTTATTTATTTTATATCCAAAGATTATATTATAGTGTGTAATAACTCCCAATTTTTATAATTTTATACCCTTAGTGAAAAATTCTAACCTGAGGCATACAAGAGGTTGAACATGGGGTCATTATATATCCTCTTTCTTTGGTGGCCTAGGAGCGGTACCTTTGGAGGGATGGGGTTGTAAAATTGTATTTGGTTCATGATATTGAAAATAATTAGATGAAACAATTTATTTGCATATACTTTTAATTTTATAAATAAGGAAGTATATTTAGTGCAAATGGGTGAGATAGAAAAAAATAATGATATATTATGAGGTGAATGTAATGTAGATTACACATTGTAATATGGACACCCTCATAAGTTTTCAATAATTGTTTAAATTAAATAGTGGAGATTCAATTTATTTAATGGTATAGGGAGAATGAAATGATCCTTATTTTAAAATATATACATATGCCTTAGAAATAAATATTTAAACATTAGCATATTTTAAAACACAATCAAATTTTTCTATACGTCACTATGTTTCAATAGTCAATTTTATAATATTTCAAAATATGATTAATGGTTACTAATAAGGTATAGAATAAAATAATATGTTTGTGTGTGTTTTTCATCACATAAATAATATATTGTATAAACTTAAAAAATTTATTTTATAATATTTTATTAAACAAATACTTATATTGCAATATAGGTATTTGTTATTATATATAATATATAATTAATTATAATTTTATACATAAATAGTAATAAACCTAATTTGTTGTGAACAGATTATGATAAATGATAGTAGATAAAAATTTTGATAAAAATAAGATATATAAATATTAGAGTTCATTAATTTTAAATAAATACAATCTATAATATTAAAATATAATTCATTAAAAATATATACATATATAGAAAATAGAAATTAATTTATATAATATAATACTACTTATAAGAGAATTATATGTAGATATATTTAAAAATAATTATAATGTATGGTTTGATCTGATTTGAGTGGAATATTATAATTGGAAGATAATAAATGTCATAGTTGAGTTTATATATAGACCCGGAAATTATGTGGAATTTTTTTTCTTAAATACATTAGAATTTTATGAGTTCGCAGTTTCTAAAGACGCGCGATTCCAAGGCCCGGAGTGCCCGGAATGATCCTTTGAAATTTTGTTAGGCATAAATTTACGTGCATAAGCAGTTTTACTGAAAAAGTAGAATAACTCTTTAATGGTTACTCAGATCATAAATCTGAGGGCACCGTTGTGCTCAGGATGGCGGGTTTACCATAGGCGCAACTTAAGAGTAGTCGGCCCGGGCCTCCTGTGAGAAATTCCAAAATGGATAAAATAATTAAATAAATTATTTTATTTTTCAAATGTTTATAACTCATAAAAGGTATCTGGGATTAATAATCTATGACCATCCCTGAACTAATGAGGGCTTCCTTTATTTAAACAGATACTAACTTTGGACGGCGTGGGCCACAAAAAAAAGTTAGTTTTTGGCTATAAATAAAATAATTAAGAGACAATTATTTTATTGTAAAATTCATAACTTTTAAATGGAAACTCTGATTGAAAATCCGAGATTAAGGTTGGGTTCGTTGAGGCCTGTTTCACTTAGGAAGATCCTAAACTTGAACGGAGCGGATCGAGGGTTAATGATAATATTTTTCTAATGTTTAGTTTGAGTACGTTCAATAAATGTACGAGCCAGATTTTATATATTTTGAACCGCTGCTCAGAATTGAAATATGAGGAAACCGTTGAACTCGCTACGCCGATATTCGCTTAAGGAGACCATTACCGTAGTTGCATTTTATCGAGGTTGGAAGATATATTTTTGGGTTTCTAAATAAATTAAATCAAAAAATGTCTCACATATTTTTTATATGAGTGGTGGTTTAATCCTCAAATTGGAGTTTGGAGGTGGGGTCCACCCACGCATAACCTCCCATGGGAGGATATTATGTGGTGGGTCCCTCATGATCTCAAACCCCCTTAAACCCCTTTATCCCATTGAGTACCCCATTAATGGGGGATACTCTTCATTTCCCCCCATAAATTTTTGGAGCCTCTTCACCTTCCCTCTCCAAATTTATTGAGCCAACACCACCTTTTAATTAAGTGATGTATCTAAATTAATTTCAATCATTTTGAATTCATTAAGCTAACATTATATTAGATGTCTTATTTGATTATTTTGGGGTTGGCTTAATCTTGGGGTGGAGTCTTGGAAGGAATGAGAAAATATCCTCCCGACGAAGAACAACATATTCTCCCAAAGAAGAACGCCCTTCTCCACCGAGGAATGACGACAGCATCTTCTCCCTCTCCAACTAGGGAAGGAATGGGAAAATGATGCCTGTGAAGATTGTATCAAACGAGGATGTCATCTCCTCCCGACGTCAACGGAAAAATGCCTCCTTTCCACCACTCTGCCGAGTGAACACTGATTACAAGGTAGGGGTTTTGAATTCTTGAACTTGTTCTACGTCATTGAAATTGTGGTTTGAAAACAAAATGATATCACCTTAACATTGGGATATTCGGACCGTATCAACATGGCCGACTCTTCCCCTTTTTAATCTTGTTTGTGGTTGATGATGGAGCGGACAACTGCGGCTGGCGTCGGGCCGCCCGCGAGGAGACCGACAGTACAAGACCGACGGGTCACCGGAAAGGCGCGACACCGTCGTGTCGTGCAGAGGAAAGCCCGGCCGTGATAGAGGGGCGTGGCGCCATCGCGCCAGCACAGCAAGGTCACGACATTAGTCTATGGAAGACAGGGGAGATCCGCTGGCTAAGCCGGCCGCCAGAGCGCGCAAGGAGGGACCCTACGGGTCCCACAGTTACAAGGGTTGGCACCTTGTGCCAGCCGTTTCGGGAGATGGGGGTGTAACCCCCCCCCCCCCCCCCTACGTGGCTAGCTGGCCTGCCCGGCCGACCAGCCAGGTGCCACACGGCCCACAGAGCTGGTTGCCACACAGACAGTTAGGCCGAGCCACAAGGCCAGCCGGTCCGAGCCACACGACCAGCCGGGCCGAGCACCCTAGGACCAGCCGGGCCGAGCCACATAGCCAGCCGGGCGCTGCATGGTCGGTCATGCCAGGTGCCACACGGCCACAGGCCATGCCACCCTCATGTTGGGCTGCGCTTTTGTTCAGGTCCGACCACTTAGGTCGGGCCGCATCCACAAACTAGGTCAAACCCCGGTTCAGATGGGGTTGGGCCGGGTCGGCCCGATAGGGTCGGACCGGACCCGGACCCACTACACCCATTTACACATTTTCGCCCATATGATGGTCAATATGTGTCCGAATGGCGAACAAACTATGAAGATAGAATAATTTGAGCGAGACAATTCTTTTGGCATACTCTACATGTGGTTCGGATGTAGATGTGGTATGGTCGGGTTGGTTTGAGCTAAAAAAACAACGGGGCCCCCCTGGGACGGAAATGCCAATAACTCAGAAACATGGCATCTGATGGATGCACCGTCTGTCGCATTGTGTTCCTTTTGATGATAAAAAACAATGGGATACATCAACTCAAGTGTTTGTGATAGTTGATGTATCGAAACATGGCTCAAGGAGCGGACAATACTGGAATCGATCATTCTATCTGCGGGAACATTAGGGTTGTCTGCAATGCCTAATGTACTGGAATCCTATGTGGGTTCGACAATGACTAATACTATATTAGGATCCTCTGTGGGTCCAAATGTTCTGACTTCTATTCCGGTATCATGTGTGTGTCCAACAGAATAGCTGGTCATGTATCCTGTGTGAGTCCGACAGCTTAGATGAATCATTGACTACATCTGATCATCTCTATCACTCTACAAAAGATGTATACCTGTGTGAGCTAAGTCATGTCTTTCAACCATTATCATCATGGTTATTGACTTTACTTTCTTTGTGGAATGGTTTGTGCTTGGGCTATAGAGTTGGAGCCAAACTGTGATTGATAACATACTTATATGTATGGGCATATACCTAAGTAGTGTTGGTTGATACTTCATCAATGTATCTTTCTACTATGGTTTATCCTTTGTAGATTCTTGGAGACCTTCGGGGGTCTCGGGGTCCCCTATTGAGTATTGTTATACTCACCCCTGCACGGGCTTCGCCAAAACATTGTTGTGTTATGTGCAGATGGCGGTCATCAGTGATCGAGGCTTAGGGTGACAAACGAGAGGCTTCTCGGAGCTGGACTAGATGGGACACACTTTACGGAAGAGTTTTTCGAGTTTTCTACCGACCCATCATATAGGATACCCGGGTGAAGATCCAAGAGCAATTTTCCCTTTTTACTTGTACTTGTACTTATTGTTAAGTTGGGTTTGTATTTTTTCCGACATACATTCATCACAATTTTCTTTTCTATATTAGTACTTGTTGCTTCTACAGCCTGTGTTCAGACTACAATGTTGTAGGTTTAAAGGAAATGTCTTCCGTTTTTATCAGGATTATGCCTTTGGTGCTAGTCTCCATCCCCTGGCCTATGGAAAGCAGGCTTGGGGTAGTCACGACACGGGCCCCGAGGACGGGTCAAGAAAAATTGGTATCAGAGGGGTCAGTTCTACCACATAACTTGGAATCTGATTCTTTTAACAGAAATAATGTTAATTGTTTTTGTTGTGGTTATCAGTTTATGGAAACTAGTGTTGGTGCGGTGGCCAATGTATCCATACACTTGGACTTTGACTTCTGATCTTCAACTCAGTGCAGGAAAACACTGATTCCATGTGTGTTTCCTTTGAAAATGTTTTTTTTTGTGATTACATTGCGTCAGCTCCCCAGGTATATTGTTTTAACCGTGGAACATCTATTCCTTATCAGGATGCCGCTGCATAGACTACCAACTAGGGTTTCCGAGAGAGTACATGATAACGACACACCGAGCGATGAGGCTCCCATTTAGGGCCCCATTACTATGTTGGTACCTTCGGGTGGTGTACCAGTATCACCACCATTCGTTGGGAAGCAGATTCCACTAGCCTCATTGGAGGACAGTGCATGCCGACTGAGTGCATGGAATGAGTTCCAACGGTAGAGGCCTCCGAGGTTTCAAGGCGAGACAAATTCCTAGGTAGTAGAGGACTGGATGGGGGCGATTAGTGGAGTTTTCCACCTAGTTGAGACACTATTAGAGCTGATTTTTATCTATGCTACTAATCTTTTTCGGTGAGTGACCCAAAGGATGGTATGCATAGTAATGAGGTTTCAGTACTTGGACCATTTTCCGAGATGGTACCTTCGGGCAGTGTGCCAACTATATCACAGCCTGTTGGTTAGAAGACATTACCAGCGGTACAGGTACATGACACTTGTAAGCTTATTGCCTTAAATGTGTTTCAGCACCAGATATCCCTCATGTTCCGAGGCTATCCCAACCCAAAGGCGGCTAAGGACTGGTGTGAGGAGGTGGCTGAGAGTTTTCTAAAGCTTATACAGCTTCAGCAGGAAAATGTGTCAGTTGCTGAGTATTCACTAAGGCATACCGATCTTTCCTCGTACTTGATGAATATGATATCATCAGTTCATTAGAAGTCGGACCTATGAGAGACATAATTTTAGGGATATCATAACCAACACTTTTTCCTCAATGTGTTCCTACTTATGTTAGGGTGCTAGAGAGAACCTTTGTGGTTGAATTTTCATTGGCTGAGTGGATACAACCAATGAATGTTAGCAGTTGGAAAGCATGAAACTACCAATAGTCTCAGAGACTTGATCCTGTAGAATTTTTCAAGAAGAGGAAGTGTTAAGGATAGATTAATCTGTAGGGCAGCCGACGTAGTAGTAGATCTAGTAGACAAACATGAGGTGGTAAACATTTCGACATGTTACAACCACCCACCTTTGACATCCCCACTAGGCTTATGGAGATATTTGGCAGGGGAAGATACTAGATACATGTGGTCAAGGAGTGTTACCCAGGGGCTCTAGGAATTATTGGAGGTATGGTCTGTGTCTACTAATAGCTTCCGTATCAATAGACATAGATACGAATCATTCCATCCTTCCACAAATCTTTTCCCAGAACTAGAGTTTCTTGTTAAGCCGTTTACTTGACCCTCACGTATTGAGAAAGCTTTGAGTGGTGACTCGATTATAACACTTACATCGATGGTGTGATCTGACCCTTGAGGCGAGAGTTTCGGTTGGATCCTCTTGGTGGCCGCATCGAGGCCCTACGACATTAGTTTGGGTATGGACTGGGTAACCACAGTTCTTACACAGATTGACTGTATTAGGGAAAAATGTTTTGGTTTATCTACAATGTTGGGATGAGGTTTTCCTTAGTCAGTGAAAAATGAACCACATGTATCACAAGTTAAAATCGTGCATATGAGGTTGCAACCGATCTCTCTTGAGTCGGCCAGCCTTACCCTCGTGGCAGTTGGAGTTTGGAGTTGTCAGTTCCAAACAAGACTTTCATAACATGGGGGAATCTTTTCAAAAGAATTTTCTAGGATATCCCCCCCCCCCAAGAGGGAGAGACATCTGGTTTAGCTGAAGTGGCAGTAGATCCAGTGATGTTTGAGGAATTACTTGCATGGGATCCACCCAGGACTGTGACAGAGGTATGAACTTTCCTGGGTTTGGTGGGAAACTATCAGAGATTCATTCCAGACTTCTCTAGAGATGGTGTAGCCTATATATAGTCTAATATAGTCACTCCACCAGTTCTTCAGCAAGTCAGGGAGGCGCAGTTTGGGGACGGTGACTGCGAGACATGATGTGCTCAGATATCCACAAGGCAGGCACCTGATTGATTTTCTTAAGGTTTGAAGCACGTCATCCTCTTCAGAGGAACTACTTGGTGCCAATGTCACTTCAAGAGGATGTGTGGAAGGAGTTTCACACATCCCCTTTAGCGGTATATCCAGGAGTGGAAAAATGTATCAGGACCGCCGACGACAGCACTGGTGGCCAGTTATGAAGAAGGCAGTAGCGGAGTTTGTCTCTCGATGCCTCACTTGTCAGCATGTGAAGGCAGAGCATCAGGTACCAACATGATTGGTTCATCCTTTAGAGGTCCCAAAGTGGATGATAGATGAGATATCCAAGGACTTCGTGACAGGTCTTCCACGTACATCCACAGGACATTACTTTATTTGGGTAATCGGTGACTGGCACACCAAGTCGGTCAACTTCCTACTGGCCAGAGATGGTACGAGCTACCATGGAGAATGTGCAGTTCATCCCGGAGTGGAGGAAGACTGTACAGAGCAGATAGAAGTTGTATGCTGACAAAAGATGGAGACCTCCGGAGTTCGAGGATGGAGACCATGTCTTTCTACAGGTCTCACCTCAATAAGGTCTACCGAGATTTGGACTAGGCAGCAAGTTATCTCTGAGGTTTATCGAACCTTTCCAGGTGCTCAATAGAGCTGGTGAGGTGGATTACCGCTTAGCTCTTCTTCATTAGTTGAACTAGGTCCACGGCATCTTCCACATATCGTAGCTGAGGAGATACATGCACGACCATTCCCACATCATCGGCCATGGAGAGCTAGACGTTGACGACATGGTGACATTCATAGAGGTTCCAGTAGAGATAGAGTATCGACAGTAGCGGGTCCTATATGGATGGTCGATACCTCGGGTGAATGTTTTTTCGCAGCACAGAAACCTTTAGGAGAGAACATGGGAAATGGATGCAGAGATGTGTGCTCAGTACCCCCATTTGTTCCCCTACTGTGAGTTGTAGCTTACCGGGAAGAAAAACATGGAGGTGGGGAGAATATGAAGGCCAGGAAAATCTGTTGGAATTTTTTTATTAAATATATAGACGTTTTACGAGTCCGCAGTTTCTGACGGCGCACGATTCCGAGGCCCGGAGTTCCTAGAATGATCCGTCATAGATTTGTTAGGAAAAAATTAACGTGTGTAAGCAGTTTTACAAAAAAAGTGGAATAACTCTTAAAAGGTTAATCAGATATGAAATCTGAGGGCCCCGTTGGGCTCAGGGTGGAGGGTTGCCCTAGGCATGACTTAAGATTTTTTAGTGTGGACCTCCTGTGAGAAATCACAAAAATGGCATAACCGTAAATAAAATAATTAAATTTTTTTTTATTTTTCAAATGCTTATAACTCACAAACGGTAGCTCAGATTAAAAATCTGAGACCACCGATGCCCTCATGAGGGCTTGCTTTATTTAAGTATATACTATCTTTGGCCAGCACGGTCCACCATAAAAAGATAGTTTTTGGCCGCATATAAAATAATTAAGTGACAATTATTATATTGAAAAATTCATATCTTCTATATGGTAACTCAGATTGAAAATCTGAGAGTATTGTTAGGTTCATTGAGGCATGTTTCAGGTAGGCATAGCCTATCCTCGACTGTCGCAGGTCTAGGGTTACTGATAATATTTTTCTAAAGTTTTGTTCGGGTACGTTCAGTAAATGTACCAGCATAATTTTATATCTTTTGGAGCGATGCTCAGAATTGAAATCTGAGGAAACCATTGAACCCGTAGCGCCAGTATTCTTGTAAGGAGACATTTACCAGAGTTGCATTTTATCAAGGTTGGAATATAATTTTTGGGGTTTCTAAATAAATTAAATAAAAATATGTCTTGCATATTTTTTATTTGAGTGGTGGTTTAATCCTCTTAGGGGAGGTTGGATGTGGGGTCCACCGATGCATAACCTCCATTGGGAGGATATAATGTGGTGGGGCCCGTATGAGCTCAAACCCCATTTAACCCCCTGAGTTCCCCCATTAATGTGGTAAACTCTTCATTTCCCCCATAAATTTTTGGAGCCTCTTCACCGTCCATCTCCCAATTTATTGAGCCAACACCACCTCTTAATTAAGTGATGTAACATAGTTAATTTGAATAATTTTGAATTAATTAATCTAACCTTATATTAAGATGTGTTATTTTATTATTTTTGGGTTGGCTTAATCTTGGGGTGGAGTCCTGCAAGGATTGAGAAAATATCCACCCGATGTAGAACTACAACTTCTCTCAACGAAGAACGCTCGTCTCCTCTGAGGAACGACGATGCCGTCTTATCTCTATCCAACCAGGGGAAGAAAGGGAAAACACTGCATCCCATGAATGTTGCCAAAAAGGAAGTCATCTCCTCCTGACGTCAACAGAATGATGCCGCCTTCCCGCGACTCCGCGGAGCAAAAACTGATTACAAGGTAAGAGTTTGGAATTATTGTACCAGTTCAACGTCGTTGAAATTATGGTTTGAAAAATAAATGATATCACCATAACATGGGGAAATTCATAATGCACCAACAACATTGAATATTACACTTTTTTATCTTGGTTTTGGTTGATGATGGAGCAGACAACGATGGCCGATGTCGGGCCATCCGCGAGGATACCGGCAGTGTAAGATCGCTGGGTCACTGGAAAGGAACGACAATGTCGTGCCATGTGGACGAATTCCATGCCACGACAGAGGGGCCGGGTGCCGTCGTGCCGCGCCGGTGCAAGAAGACCATGGACTTAGGCTACAGTGGAAAAGGGAGAGTGGTTGGCTGAGCGGGCCGCCAGTGCGCGCCAGGAGGGTCCCTACAGGTCCGACTGTTACAAGGGTCGGTGGCTTACACTGGATTTTTCGGATGTCGGGGGGTGTAACACCCACCCCCCTTTACGTGGTTCACTGGCCAGCTGGGCCAGCCCACCAAGCGCCACACGACAAGCCTGGCCAAGCCACACGACCAGTCAGATGCCGCACGGCGAGCCGGCCTGGGCACCCCACGGCCAGCTGGGCTGAGCCCCACGCCTAGTCAGGCACCACACGACCAGAGGTCGGGCCGCCCTCAGGACGGGCCACGCCTTCGGGCCTGGGTGCGCCTTCAGTCTAGACCACCCCTTTCGGGTTGGGCCGACCACTCTGGACTGGCCACATCCACGATCAAGGTCAGACCCTGATTCAGGTCGGGTCAGTCAGACTTGGTCGGACCAGACCTAGACCCACTATAGCCATTTACACATTTTCTCCCATATCATGGGCTACAGGTGACCAAATGATAAACCGACTACTGAGATATAATACTTGGAGAGAGAAACTTCTTTTGGAATAATACACCTGTGGTTCAGATGTAGATGGGGTATAGTTGGGATGGTTTGAGCCTATAAACCAAATGGGCCACTAGGACGGAAATGCCAATAACTCAAAGACTGGGCATCTGATTGACGCACCGCCTGTCATGTTGGGTTACTCATGATGAGAAAGATCAACGACATACATAAAATCAGGAATTCATGATAATTTATGTATCTACACTTGTCTCGAGGAGTAGACCCTCCCAGAATCGAGCGTGTTGTGTGCGTGAACCTTAGGGATGGCTGCGATGACTACAGTAAGGAATCCTCTGTGGGTTCAACACCGATGAATCATATAACGGGATCCTATGTGGGTCCGAAAGTTCTGACTTCTGTTCTTATATCCTATGTGGGTCCGACAGTATAGCTAGTTCAGTATCCTATGTGGGTCCGACAACTTTTCTTGTATTGAATCCTATGTGGGTCTGACAGCTTAGATATATCCTCTGTGGGTTCGACCGCGTTGAATACTAGACCGAGATCCTCTATGGGTCTGACAACTCTGACTTCTGTTCCTGTATCATGTGTGGGTCCAACAGAATAGCTGGTCCTGTATCATGTGTTTGTTCAACAGCTTAACTGGTCCTGTATCTAGTGTGGGTCCGACAACATAGATGAATCAGTGACTACATCTGATCATCTCTATCACTCTACAAAAGATGTATACCTGTATGAGTTGAGTCGTGTGTTTTAACCATTATCATCGTGGTGATTGACTTTACGTTGTGGAATGGTTTGTGTGTGGGCTCGAGAGTTGGAGAAGGACTGTGATTGATAACTTAGGTATATGTATGGGAATATAACTACGTAGGGTTGGTTGATACTTCAAGATTGAATCTTTCTACAGAGTTTTATCCTTTGATGATTCTAGGAGACCTTCCGGGGTCTCGAGGTCCCCTATTGAGTATTGTTATACTCACCCCTTCACGGGCCTCACCCGTACCTTGTTGTGTTCTATGCAGATGACGATCAACAGGGATCAAGGCTAAGGGTGATGGACGGGAGGCTGCTCGGAGCTGGACTAGACGGGACACACTTCAGGGACGAGTTGTTCAAGTTATGTACCTACACTTCGGGTAGGATACCCTGGTGGACGATCTGGGAGTTGTTCTCCATTTTACTTTGTACTAGTACTTGTTGATCAGTTGGGTTTTTATTCTGGCCCACTAACTTTCAGTATACTTTTCTTTTCTATATTAGTACTTGTTGCTTCAACAACTTGTGTTCAGACTTGTGTGTTACAGGTTTAAAGGCAATGCATTACTTTTTTATCGTGATTACACCTTTGGTGTTAGTCGCCAGCCCCTGGACATTGGAAGATGGGAGTGGGGTAGTCACGGCATGGGCCCTAAGGATGGGTTGTGACAGTTTACCACCATGACTGAAGGATATTTATATTTATTCATTTCTCCACTTTTTAATTTTTTGTGGGGTAAACTTATATGGCTCATATTCCCAAAGGAACTTAGTCCAGATACTTGACCATTGTAGATGAATATAAAAAAATAACAAACACCTCCCCCTACCAGGTGCTAATAATTTGAAGCACCCAACCTGGATGTCTGATCAGCAAAAAATGCCCCATATAGAGCTGCATGGTGCCCGATCCCAATGGAAAAAAGTAATATGCTCTCATTCATCCACTCTAATAGATTTATTGGTTGGTGTTTTTTGTATGAACATCTTTTATGCTGCACCTATGTGTTTTTTTTGATGAGGTCATCTATTCGCTTGGAAGCCTTCTTCCAGAGAAGCTCGTCTACATATCAATATCAAGAGGCACATTCATCCTTGTCATGACCCAAAAAATTTAATGAACATTGATGTGTTTTGATAAATATTTTAGCCATATTGATTCCAACAATGATCAAATTTTATAACCTTAATTCTTACTTTGATAATTTAATCCAACATTGTGATCCTACATCATTATATTTGTCATCATCATGTTGTTGATCCACTAATAATAATTCCCTTGTTTCAGCATCAAACACCTATTCTTCTATGATATTTTTAACATCATCATGTGTATAAGACACTGCCTACATGGGTTTTGAAAACATTATTATATATTATGTTATCATAGTAGATAAAACATGATATTATGAGAAAACACATTGTATATTTAGAAAAAAAAATTCTTTCACATTGAAATATCATTCTTTCTATAAAGTTTGAATGTATTTGGATAAAATATCAAGAATCCAAATCACCAAATTTTGGTTCCCTTTACCATTAAATAAAATGTATACATTTTTACATCCTTCAACAGACTATGATCTCCAAATAAATTGTTTATTCCTAATTAAAATTTCATTTGACAATATAGTTGTTTTATTCAATAGAAGGATAATCAGTCAATTCTTTATTAAAGGGTATATGGCAAAAGATATTTTCACAATATATGATTCCATTATGAATGGAGAATAATATTCCAATTTGACGCTGAAATTCACCTTAGTGAATCCCATTTAAAAAACACTCACCTCACTCCCATTGTCAATCCATTTATATCCAATAATTATCACTTGAAATGGTTTTTAAGACATATTTTTTATCTATTCAATAATAAAAAATATTATATATTTTCAAAAAATATATTTTTATCATTGGAACCAGATATGTGCATCATTTCTTCCATTAAAATATCTCCATTGTTTTTCATCATACAACTGTCATCATGTTATTAACTATAAAACATTAAACCAATTATTAAAAAACCAATATAAGATATTATATTTTCATTTTGTCCCATGGATAGTCATAAAAATTGTTCGACAATTGAATTTATATTTTTAGATAATTTCTTGAAAATATGATCTCTGAATCATCCTATAAATTATTGTTTATGTTTATTTTTTATCCATCTTTAATAATTTTATGGATTCAAATCTCCATGAATTGCTTTATAGGATTCAATTTATGGATCAACATATTAATTATTAAATAATATGTAAAGGTGTTCTTTATCACACTCTATGATTGTTAGTGTAACAACTTCACTTTTGAAAATCCCGTCGGCCATAAGGAATCCACGATAACAAGTCATTTGCAGACCAATGATATCTATATCTGATAGGTAATTTGTACAAAATTCAAGAGCATTAAAAATAATTAATTTAGAAATACATCCTTCTCACCAACATTGATTCCTGAAATACCCATTAAAAAATCCATATACCGTTCAATAGCGTAGATCATTCTATAATGTACATGACCACATAGTTAAACCAATCTAACCATGTGAACCATTAGGTGGAGCATTATATCATATAATGATAGTGGGAAGAACATCTATAATTAACATAATATGACTGAAACATCTTTATCCATGATTGGAAACATCATCAGATCTATGAATATACTATATATGGATTTAAAAAAGAAGAGGATTCTTGTTATTGTAATTCAAAATTTTTTATAAGGAATGAAATGTAATGAAAAAGGCATCAATTATTTCATAAAAATATGAATATCATGGATTTTATTCCATGTAACATATAAATAGTCGTCCACATAAAATTATTGATATTTAATCAATACCCCTCTTGGACTTTAACAGAATAACTGAAAATAATAAATTATAATTTAATCTATCTAGATAGGGTGAAAGCTACTAGATGAATAAATATCATCTTTTTACCCTTTACAAGTTCCAACTCGTCTCTTATGATCATTTCAATCATATCTTAACTATCCATGATTCTATATTTTGTTTTTATAGGATCATTTAGTAAATTTTAAAAAAAAATCATTTATTTATATTCATGACATCAACAAAATTCAGAACATGCAAACAATTCCTATATTGTAATTTAAAAAAATTGATCCATTTTTCAATGTTATTTGGTATGATTTTAGGAAAATTGATTAAAAAAATAAGTGTCAATATATTTTAGATTATCAAACTGTTTTTCACTAATTGGTTGAGATTGTATTGTTCCTTTTTTGGTATTCCCATCAAATTTTGTTATATAGGATTGGTATTTATGTCATAGATGTAAAAAATTATGATTAATTACAAGAACATTCATTCGAGGATTTTTTCAACTGAACTGAGTGTGAGAATTCTTCATAAATGGGTCACCCCAACAATACATAAATGATTCACCCTAAAGAATATCTATATGCAGAAATGTCATATATCATCCTTTACAACACAGACCTGAATTTGAATTATTTACTTCTATGAGAATCAAACCTCATAATACATGTATCCCATATATATTTCAAATATTCGATCAATGGAGCCAATTATGCATCAATATCATTCTTGGGTTGTTTCGGTCTAGATATAAGTAGGGAACATAATGTATTTGTGCTCTATGTATGACTCTAGTTGAAAGTTATAATTTACCAACATGATGGGACATGTTCTATAAGTACTAATATGTACACCAAATTGATTTATTTCATCTATAAATAATTAAAG
Source organism: Viscum album (assembly GCA_963277665.1). NCBI lineage: Eukaryota > Viridiplantae > Streptophyta > Magnoliopsida > Santalales > Viscaceae > Viscum > Viscum album. The sequence continues at coordinate 122,253,202 of OY728164.1, read as the reverse complement.
TCTAAAGTCTAAAGAAACCTTTCAAAATTAAGGACAATCATAATCAATTTTCATCAACGATGTAGAATCTATATAATGATTTATTTTCAAATATTTAATTATTAAATCTTTATTCCATGTCAATTTTCATGTGGATTCCTGACATCCATAAAGTCTTACAAACCATGAAATTATTATAAAGTATCATAAAAGGTTATAATGACGTTATTTGTATTTCCTGTATCAATCCATACCACACTTTTGTAAATTTATGACTGGTTCATGGTCATTGTGAAACAACAAGAATTAATTTTGAAAATCATGATTATTTTTAGAGATCAATCCCATTAAACATAGAATTATTTTAACATCATATGGTTTTCAAGGATGATCATTCCTTTCTGGTAGCCTATAATATTGGAGACCATGTAGTTTTGTAAGCCCGATATCGCTCCATATACTATAAGATTTCAAATTTTATATCTTCAATATATTTGATAATATTGTTTCTTAATAAAACCGATATACATTGATATCTTAGAAAATATATTTTATTTCATAAACGACATTGGAAAATCACGGACGTCATCTTGATTTTTTTTCATTTCATCAATAAGATATCCACCATTAATTACACTAGTATTCATATTAAATGATCCATAAATCCTAATATCATTCTAATCACTATGGACATTTAGTTTTCACCATATTTTAGACCATTATTTATAGATCATATCTATTCCGTGAAAAAATAAACATTATTTCAATTCTTCTCAACTAATTTTTATTGAATAAAAAAACATGGACACAAATAACATATTTGGGAAGTGTTGGATCTATGATCTATTACCAATTTGATGAACTATTTTATACCTTCTTCATAACCTATTATTGTATGATTAGTGTGCATACATTTTTGATTCACACCAATCCTATTTGGTTTATAAAATATTCATTTTTTGCAATAAATTAATAAATAAACATATTATATTCATAATAAAAGGAGAAATTTATAGATAAATATAATATAGGGAACCTAAAATTTGATTGATTGAAATAATATTGGTGTGATTTGATGAAAATGGTTAACTGAATCTATAAAAAAAATTAATCCTATTGTGGTATCAGTTATCCAGTGAATTCATCAAAAATGATCACTAGTACCTGATATGGGGTGAATACTATTCAATGTAGTTCAAGGAACATACGAGGATTTCCATAAGATAAGGGGGATGAGTTTTAACAGAAAAATTTGAAATAATCACTATTAAAGAGATAAAAATTGTAAGGATGAATGTGGTTTCCTTAAATATAAATATTCCTTGGATATGAGTTTTAGAAGAACAAGAAAAATTTTCATAATTTTTTTCCTATAGATAAAAAAAGATGTTTTAGCAATCAGATCTCTATTAGGGGATCCTAGATTGGTGTGACCGTTAGAATCCATAGAAATATAGTCTTACACACACTAATGGTGAGACATCTATTGGTGTTTCAACATTCAAATAAAACTTTCAATTACTCTATTGAAATGAATTGTCTATTGGTTTAAGGAATTAATTAAAAAAACACTTAGATTCCCATGAAAAGAATGAAATAATTCTAATTATCCTTATAATTAAATTCATATGATTTTGAATCAATGAAATTAAAAATATTCATAGAATTAAATAATGAATCTTTATTTATTATCCACGGCATGAATACCGAAACGACACTTGATTCACATTCACTACTACCCCAACAGTTCTCCATGATCCTCAATAACTAGTGGCCATTGTTGTGGACATCAACATATAGTTGATGAATGTTTTATCCATTTTATATATTTTTATGTTAATATAAATATAATTAGAATATTAAAAATGGATCATGTGTAGGTTAAACCTTCAATGAATAAAACAATAACCAAATATGGATATGATTAAATTAAAATAATGTAAATTAACCATAACCCTCAACAAAAAAAATTAAACACATGAATGTAATATTACAAAAGAAACCCCAGAATAAAATTCAAACATATTTTTACAAAAAACTGAGAAAAATATAATAATAATTAGAGAAGTTCCAAACAAGATTGTGGATAACATATAGTAGTTAATACATTGAGGTATGAATTGATCTCTATTTAATAAAAAACATAAATAACCTGATTTGGTTATATTACGATTACAATTTTCCATTTTTTTATAGAAATTAGTATTAGAGATTTTTTATGACTACTAATGATTCCATGTAGGGGTTGAGAAAATAGATCAATAGTATGAAACCACTAAAGATGTATCAACACAATTGAGAAGAAGGTTGTTGGAAAAAATATATATACTAATTTATTATGATATAGCATAAAATAGTTTTAACAGTTAACAAACAAGGAAGAATTGGGGATCATATTATAGCAATAAAAAATAAATAATTATATAATTAAACTGAAAACCCATATAGATGTTGGGACCTCACCGTCATTTACCCCATTTGTGTGTACCCCAATAATAATGTCTGGTGGGAGGTAGGGAAAAAATATCATATCCCAACATGGTATATATATACATATATAATATCTTGTCTTAATCCCAACTTTTGGGATAAGGGATTGGGTATACAAATTTTAGGCCTCGTCCCATATTGTTGGATAGGGGTAGTGGTATACCTTGTTAGAGTATTGTAATACCATGACATCCATCAAACCAAAAATGTTGCTATAATATATTGAAAAATATTTATAATCCAAATAAACCGTTCTATTATACATTCAACTCATTAAGTAGAATTTAATATTCTTTTCGTAACATAATAATGGATTATATGGAAGCATAATTTAAATAATTCAATATAAAACACCTATGACATGTTGCATATACAATTTTAAAACCATTATGTTCATCAGGTGCTATGATTTATTATATATTAATATTCATTTTTCATATTAAATTAATTTTTTCCCTTATTAAACTTAGCTTCAAAATCACCATTGAAACACATATTACCATATATAATGTGTTTTTTGTTGAATGTTAGCTAATTCATATATAATTTATAATAATTAATTCTAATTATTAAAATTTTACATTTATAAAAATGTCCATTCAATTTAAATGAATATAAACCAAGGTGATAAGTATAGTGAACACCCTTATTTACATGTTGTATATATAATAAAATGATAGAGAATCTTAGAAAAAGGGTTCCATTTCATTCCAAGTATAACTCAAGAGAATGTTTAATGACAATTTATGAGTATTTGGTTGTGTAAAAATATCTAATTTGGGGTAAAGTGTTTTAATTTCAAGGAGTAGTCTGAAAATTATGATATAGGTTGTTAGGGGATAACTAATTTTTAATTATTAATGTAAATTTAATAAAAAATAAGCAAATAAAGTGTGTTGGTCTGTACATACAATTCTATAGAACCATTGAGTAAATTTAATCCTTTGTATAAAAAAATTGGAAACCATCCCTTGTTATTTTTAAAATATAATATGATTTTTATAAATAATGTTTTTATAATAGAGGGAAAACCTGTTATAGGAATATCTTGAGAATCACATGATAATTTGAGGCAGCATACCAATATTAATAAAGATATTATAAAATTTAAAAATGATCATTAAAATCCACTAAATCAACGGATGTGAAATTTCATAAAAAAAGAATCCAAAATAAACCCACTACAATTGATGACAAAAATACAATGAAACCATACAGTATCCATATAAATTCCCTGGATAATAACTTAATGGGTCACTAATAATGGAAAACATGGAATAGCTATTATATACTCCACGTCATAACACATCATATTCCATTTAATTTCTAGGAGATATTTATATGAATTTAGAAAACAACAATGTGTAAATTCCATACATTGAAGTACATACTAAATATGTGACACACACATCCAAATTGATCACATTTCACTAAATCCAACCAATCTGGGATCCCAAATAAATAACCCAAAACCATATTTCTAATACCTAAATAAAAAAAGAACATTAATTTTTCCACATGTCATTCATCATATATCTAATTCATTACTTCTAAAATTTTACGAAATCAATTAATACCACAATATTTGGACATCCATAACCATCCCAAAAAAAATTAAACCCAATTCCAGAAACTATAACAATAAAAAACAGTAAATACCAATATCAAAATACATACCGATAAATAAAAATAAAACATATCCACAAATAGAAGCTGGACCCCAAGGGGGTTGAGAATATAACTTAATGTTGCAAGGGAGGAGAAATAAGAACCTGGATAGAGGATAAAATGAAGGATATTGAAACAACATAACCCCTGAGATCACCTGGCCATGAAATCGCTGCACAAACACACATAGTGGAACCTAAAAAAGAAATTAACAAGAGACGAGGTGGAAAAAATAAGATAAATTATATTTTAGGCATGATTTGTCCTAGAGAAGGTCAATAGTTAAATACAAAAACATTGGAATTTAATGAGATCTTGAGAGGTGTGATGGAAATCGGTTTGTTTAGGGTTATTTTAAAAAGATTGAGGAGGTCGTTATGGGCACTACCAAAAAAGTGTACAAAAAGAAGTGCATCATCTCTATTAAATTAATAAGCACTGAAAAAAGAACACTTTATCCACACTAAATAAAGCATTTATGAAACCCTTATTTTTCAGTGCCAAAAAATTCGTGCTCATAAATATGGATTTTCAAAAATGAATTGTTATTATATTTATAAATAAATATATTTTCAAACATATTTATAAAAATTCTTATGTCATTATAAAAATATATATATATATATATACAATTATAAATATATTTAATATATATATATATTAAATATATATATTATTATTTTACAGTGATTAAAAATTTTAATTAATTATTTCTAATTATATAAATACCAAAAAATTATATTTATTTATTTGTAATTCTAAACATATAATTTTATTAATATATTTAAATAATTATTTATATTTCATAAATAAATATAAACCTGAATATAGTAAACATATTCATTATTTAGATATATTTATTATAATTTTTTTACATGTAGATCTATATAATTATATATATTTATTTATTTATATGTTTAATAAATATACACTAATATAGATAATATATTCATCATTTAAATATACTAATTAAAATTTTATAATCATTTATCTATGTAATTATTTTTTTACAATTATATAAATACCATGTTAAATATTATATACAATTATTTATATTTATAAATATTTATATTTATCAATTTGGTAAATATAAATTTATAAATATATTAACATATAAACATTTATTTACAAGTATATTTGAAACATTATTAATGCATATATAATCATAAATGCACGAATGTTAGAAATTAGAGAATTTGAATAATTAAACATGAGTGGAATTTAAATGTACAAAAAAATAGATAATTTATATTAATTATACTATTTATTAAAAAATAAAATATAGATATATATTGAAATGAAGATGAATACATATTGAAAATATTAAAACATAGTAAACAAATATGTATAAATATATATTATAAAATGATTCAATTCTAAAACAAAATTATTTAAAATGAATATATAATACTTAAAAAAATATTAAAAATAAATAAATTAAAAAATCGATTAAAAATAAGATATAATAAATATATTTTTTCATTAAATGAAATTATAATGTGAAAATTAAAATTTGAATAAACTGGATAAATAATAGGTTTCTATGCTTCTATATATGATTTCATTAATAATGAAAATACTTGTGTTTGAGAAATTATTTTGCATATATATATATATATATGATTTATATATGTTAAATTTAACGATTTTATTTTAAAAAATGCACCATCTATTAATGAAATAAATAATAAATTCAATTAATAAATTTAAAAAATGAATAACTGATATTAATTATATAGACAATTTAAAAAAAATTAAAAATGAACATTTATATATGTTAATGAATACATGTTAATTAAATATAATATTAAAATATTAAAATGATTAAATTTTAATGAATAAAAATATATAAATAAATATTGAAGATGGGTAAAATTACAAATATATTGTATAATGAAAATTTATAATGGAATAAATTACAAAAATATTAAATGACAATTAAGATTATTAATGAATAATTAATATAGAAAAATATTTATTTTTAATAATAAATAAATTAACAAAGATAATAATAATATTAAAAATGTCAATACTTTCTGACTAGAAACATATTATGAATCAAATATATTATGTTAATAAATATCATTATAATCTGAATATTAAAAATTGAATAAAGTATATGAATTTTACGCGCACATGTGTGTTGTATATAAAAATGATTTAATTATGTATATATTTGTAAAATCAACGAAACACATGTATGATATATGTTAAATTGAAAAATTAAATGATATTCTATTAAATTTTCACTACTCGAAACAATTAGTCAATTTTTTTAATTACTTTTATTTTTTATTTACAATCCATTTTCACTGAATATATGAATTATTTAATATAATGGTAAATATGTTTTATTATATAAATCATAATTTAGGTAATAACATATATTGATATTTATATATAGAAATATATATATGAATATATTTCTATAATAAAAATATTTATTATATTAATGAATAGTTGTGTATAGAAACCATTAAAATTGATTAATACATTAATATGTTTTTAGTTATTACATTATATTCATTTTCTATAGTTACATTTAATATATATTATATTTTAATATTCATTAATAAATAATTACATAGATATATATATTAAAATTTTTTATTATTATTAATAATTGTTTCATTAATTCTTCTTTTATTAATTTTGTAATGTATTCATTTTTAATTTTTTGTTTCTTTACAACAATTTAGTCATTTTATATATCTATATTTAAAATATACTACTTATTACTATTTTTAATATATATATATTAATAATATTCATTTTTATTAACAATTATTTAATAAATATTTAATAAATATTTTTAAATTTACACATTATTAATTTATATTTGTTTAATTATTTCAATTTATTCATTTTATATATGTATATCTAATAAATAATATTTATTAATAATTAAAATTTTTATATATATTAATGTTTAATTTATAAATAATTATTTAATTAAAAGGATTTAATAATTTATTTAATTTATATGTATTTAGTTTGTATTTGGGGAATTTATTTAATTTTTTTAAATATATTTCATTATTGTATTTTTATGGGTTTATATGAAATATTTTGGGCACTGACCGATTTGGGCTGTGAAATTGCTCAAATAGGTGAGTTGGGTCATGTATGACCTGGTTAGCTGTATGATAGGGGTCCAAGACCCAGAGGATATAGTGTGTGTGACATGTCCTTCATGGACCCATAATATGACCCATACATTTGTGTGTAGTGATTACGAGAGCCCATCCCCACTGTATGATTTTGAGAATGGCATGCAGTGGAATGATATATCAAGAAGTGTCTCCAAAGTGCTATTTCGTTTTGGGACCTACACTTACAGTTTGTATCATTATCAATGACAAAAAAGAAAAAATATATTTTACCTTTTATCAATGCTAAAAATAAACCATTGATAAAAGTATCATTTATTAGTGTATTTTTCTAGTTCTTATAAAGGATACTGCTATATATAGTGCATTTTGTAATTGTGGTTCTGACCAACACAACCAATATTTTAGGTTTTGATTCCTTTAAATTATATATTGTTATCTTCAAATAAAATCTCCCATTTCAACCAGTTCTACTAATTTTACTTCTTCCATTTTTTTAAAAATTGAACGGATACATTGATATCCAATAATTTCTTCTTATTAATTTAATTGTATATTTCTTTGGTTTTAATGATTGTAATGAAAAATTTTATTTTTTTATATTTAATTTTCTTTTAAAATTGATTTTGATAATGGGTGATCCAATATTGCTCTCTAATAAATTGGATAGTGAAAATGTTTTCTAGAAATTATTTTTGAAATAACGAAGCAGGTTATTCAATTAGTACGGGTTCTTATAATGGTTTTTGTGGGGGGGGGGGGGGTCAATGAAGATGATTTCCCAAGGTACCTATATAAATATTATAATCCTAATTGTTATTTATCATTGAAATATTTTGTTTTCATATAGTATGTTAATGATCTTTTTAATGAAATCAATATTCTCTTCCAAGGTAAAAAAGTATGTTTTTTAAAAATGTGTTTTTATGGGTTCTCAAACTTTCTAGGAATTTATCATGATTAAGATTTTACCTATATAATTTCAAATGACTACTTTATCGAAAAAAATTGTATACAAATTTGATTTATTATTTATTTAAATGACCATTTTGGTTCAATTTTTGTTTTGCTAAAGTAATGGACTCTTGTATGATAACATTCTTATGAAATAGATTAACAAGGTTTATTATGTTTTATTGAAATATTATTTACTAAGATTTTTTTTTCTCATGATTAATTTTCAATTTTTTTTCATAGTGATTATGGATGACTATAAAAAATTATGAAGTCAAGTTTAAAGACATGAATATTTTTCTAAAAAAGAAAACATGTTTTATTTTTGAAGAATAAGACTATATATAATATTGATACAGGGTGGATGTTCCAACTATATAATTATTGATTTTGTTATATAAGAGTTATAAAATATTTTACTAAAAATATATAACATAAAAGGTCCTTATGAATGTGAGAAAATTAATTTTTTTTTTAAAACTCAATATTTTCTAATGTTTTATGGTTAGGTTATTATAGTTTGAATCTTTGTAAGGTTTAGATAATTATAGTGGTTATGATAATTTCATTCTTTTCCATTAAGAAATTATAATTTATGGTTATCATGATACTAAATTATAAAATTTTAATGTTTCTTAATCTAATAAATGACTATTTAGAATAATTTTCCATAGATGAAATTGGGAAACTAAATTAGGATAGAACGAAATGAACATTACCTAAAAGGATCCGACCTTAAGCATTACATAATTCGGAATTAAATGAATAATTCACATTGAGGATCTTTTTTGGCTTGGAGTTTTAGAGAATTAGGCCATAACTATTACATATTAACTAGAATCTTCCATGTAAACACTACTACTAAGTATCCAATTTTTATAAAATAAAAACACTTAAAAAGAAACATTTCTGGTTCCATGTTTTAGACATCATGAATTTTCCTTGACCCCATCCATGACCCTTATTCATATTTATATCGTACGGAAAACATTTCAAAAACTAGGTATGACCATAAAAAGCTCTGTAAGGGTTATAAAATAAGGATGGAAGACATTTTCCCATCAATAAATAAAAATCAATGAAACAATACTTTTCAATCATAACATACCTTATTAAATCGTACGATTTAGGAAGAACACATACAAATAAAAAATAATAAATGTAACTTATGGAATACATAAAATACATACATTGTAGCTTTCAAAACTATATAGGGAGTTACGTTTGGAATATCTATCACAGTATATTCCAAAAATCTATTACGAGAAACATTAATGTTTCACTCCATCATGTTATGCAATGCATTGGAGAGTTATCTTAGGCTCACCGACCCTAGGATTATCACAGAACCACCCATATACATAAAAAATGACCATTAACCATAACATAATCATAACACATAACACAAGCATAAATGAAAGATAAAATTTCCACATTCCAATCACATTATATCATATCAAGGTATTGAAATAAAAAAATTCTTTGTCAAACCATTTAAAACATTTAATGAAGAACTTTTTGGAATCAAAGTGTCTCATACCAGTTTGAGACTTTTAAATGAATTAAAATTTTAAAACATTAATTTCCATTAAATAAATCCTAAAATCCATTTTTAAAATGTTTAAATTAATGAGAAAGATTTAAATGAATGAATTTTTAAAACATTTAAAACAACATTTTAGTTAAAGAGTTTTTTACAGAATGAGAGATGCTTGAATACAAACAATTGGGGAATAAAATTAATCAAAGCATTATAATATCATTAGAATTAATGTATTCATCGTATAATATTCCAATGTATAGTATATACACCATATAAAAGTGAATTGGATTATAACAACAACGTAGTCTCAATGGAATTTAAATTGAGACGAAATCCATTATAAAGACTGTATCCTTAGATCAAGGATAAATCAATGACATAATTTTGTGTGAAAAATATAAATATACCCATTATAAGTGGATATTATGTTTAAACAAATCATAGGTTATTCACATATATTCATAGCACGATATAATCTAGGATTATATGTTTAACCCAATGATTTGAAATTGGGTGAAGAAGTTCCCTTACTAAAATTAGATAGGCTAACAACATCACATTAAAATTCAAAAAATAAGTTGATTGGAGATAAAAGGTTATCTCATAACATGGACATATAATTTACAACAATAAATATATATAATTACATATCCCTACAAAACAATATGGAAATGAAAAGACAATTACAAAAATAAGTCTATTAAAAAGAGGAGGGTGAATGGTTCCCTTACTAATTTTGTAACATACAAAACATGCACCCCATGAAAGAAGGATCATACATTGAAGATGAAAATTCCCATAAATTAAATTATATTACAAAAATAATACAATCATGGGTAGCACATACACTACACAAAAGGAAATAGTGGAAAATATATCATGAATCTCACAGAAATAAAAAGTGAGATGAAAACCCTTTACCACGTTGTAATCAATCGAGTCGTATGACAAAATGTTAATAAGCACCAAATTAATCACATAATACCAGGAATATAAATATAATCATGATAATATATATCCAATTTCAGTACACAATACACCACATTCAATAAATAATCGGCAAACAATGGAAATCTAACGGAATTAAAAGTGAGATAAAAAACCCCTTACCTCCTATCTGAGTAGATTCATTTGTTCCTCGTTATTCCTGAATAATAAACATAAGATCATTTATAGTTGATTAAGAACCTTTTTCTATTTTATTATTCATTTTATGTAACTTATTACCAAATTATAACCATTATGTAAATGTTTATGTTAATAATGGTTGTTTTGTTGATATTTGGTACTTGAGTAAAAAATGAACACCTTATAATTACAAGTTTTCCATGTGGTCAAGACTCCATTTTATTGAGAATGATATTCATGATTTATATATCATATATATCATATATATAAAATATATATATATATATAATATTAAGTAATACTTATATGTAAGAATTAAAATGCATCGTTCATGGTGATGGTAAGCTATACATACGCATGAACGCTACTTTCATTTCTATTTCGTATTTAATGGAATGAATATTTAATGATAAATATGTATAATATTATTCCAGTATAATAAAAAATATAATTTCATTAACTCTATCCTTTATACGTCCCACATATGGCATGAACGAGTCATTTCACTTTGAGGGGGTGGTAGTCCGCATTTCCTCAAATGAAATTATCGCGTTTACCCATAATGGAAAACATAAAGGTAAGCTATAAATGAATAATACAGAATCATAAAGACAATATAAACATAATATATATCATATATAAATATAGTTCCATCATAATGTCCACCATATGAGGTGGTAAGAGAATATTGAACAATCATCGTTTCGTGAGGTGTGAGTTTGACGTCCATAGAAATAGTAAGTTCTTACCGATTAGATTGAGGTGTGTAAGTGTATCAAGAATAATTCTCATAAATAAGACCTATTATATTGAGTATATTGTTTATGTTATAAAATAATTCAATTAAAATAGTTTTTTGGGTTGGATAATGAAAATAAAACAAAAGAACATGAGAGAAGACGTTACCTTTAAATCGGGTAACTCTCTTTGGATTGAACCAAAATGGATTCTTTATGTGCCTTCTTCCGATGTTAAGGATTATAGGTGGAAGATATGGATCTTGGGAGATTATATTTTCAGGGTTTGGGTGATCCAACGGTCTTGAGAGTTGTTAGGAATGTGTTTGAAGTGGTGTCCTTTTATAGGGGGGGGGGCTCTTATGGAATGTGTGAAAATATTATTTTTTTATATAATGGATTTAGATTTCTAAAGATCCCAGAACTCATTAGAGTCAATTATAAGATAACTAATGGTTGAAATAAAATCACCCAATAAGAATTGGATAAGTATTGGTTATTTGTTTTATCATTATAATCTTATTTATTTAAGTCATTTATTAATGAGGAAAACAATACATCAATATTGTGTCATAAATAATTTTATTTATATGATGTATACAAATTATAAAGAAAATAACATGATGTAGAAAATATTATTTCCTTCATAATGAATATTTACATTCAATGATATATCTTAAATAACCCCATTAAAATTTGATTTACTAAAAGATATATGTTTTGGTCATTTTTGTATTTACTTTAAATTAATTAAAATAATGTATTATTATCACTCCCATGCAGCTTCATGGGATCCCAAAATCGACCCAAGTATGCCAATGGTCGGGTATATATCAACCAATATTATTAGGACACATTTTATGGTAATTAAATATTATTATAAAAATATTTTTTTACCCTTATTTACCTGATTTACCATTTAACCATGGTAAATAAAATTTTTACTAAAGTAAATATTTGTAATGTCTTAAAATAAAAGATACATATTTAAACAATTTAAACATCTAGATTCCAAATATGTAATCCATTTTTACAAATTCAAAACAAAAAAGTGGAAGATATTGATTTCAAATTATTTCCTGCTATCAATACAAAAACCGTGTTTTTATAAAATAATAAGTATAAAAAGATTGACACTTTTTATGTCCAATTTCAAAGTGAATTTACGTCCAATGACCAAAATTGGATTAAATGATAGAAATATAATATAATCTTACTTTAAAACCAATTAAATAGATTATCTAACCATATAAAAAAATTAGATTAAAAGTCAATTTTGAATTAAAATACAATATTTTACACTATTCATAAAATAATTAATTTTATTTGAAAAATAAAATAATTTATCCAATGTAAAATTTTGATGTCCTGATTATAAAGAAGAATATTATTTTTCCAAATAAAACATATAGAACTTACTAAAACTTGAATTAAATAGTGGTTACCATCAAAAGGGGGTAAATCGACCTTTTAATGAATATGGGAGTATTTATGGTTAAAATTAGATTATTTCTTATTTTAACCCTATAAATTTTCTTGGATAAAAGTAAAAACATTTAACAAACATGTATATTCATATTGTAGTATGTTATTTCCATTCATCCCAACACAACTGCTAGGCGTTAAATACAATCAAAATTTATGATATTATTTTTCGATATAACTCAATGTTGTGTGCAACGTAAGTTTTCAAAGAAACTCCTTGTTGCGTATTAGGTATGCCATAGAACATAAAATCCCCATTAATATAAAATTAAAATTTAATTCCAAAATATTAATAAATATGAAATTTTATACTATTTTTTTACATGGGTTGTTACATCCATCCCCCCTTATGGAAATTGCATTCTCACAATTTTAAAATTTGGATTGGAAACATCTTTTAAAGTATCAAATCGAAAAAAGAGTCAATAAAAATATCACATTAAAAGAAATAATGATATATACAAAGGTCAAAAAATATACTATAATTCCATGAAAACATGGATATGGTGGAGAAAAAAAACTGTCATGTTCTGATGGAGAGTGATAGAAAACATGATTAGGAGAAAGTTAACCACCAGAAAATCAAAAACTTGTGATGGGTTAAACGACCGTTGATTCCCTAGTAAGAAAAGTTAACAGGAAACATTTTTGTTTTAACGTACATTTAATAATGTTGATGAATTTATTTATGAGCTTAATAGATAATTTACGGAAACATAATTAATTGTCATGTAGACTTTCATCCTTTATTAAATTCCTACCAAAACTCATTTTTTCTTCAAATGACGATTGTTCAAGATGACTTTTTCACATTGAAAGCGGTATAATCAACTTCTATAAAATCAAATAATCCACAAAAGATGAAAAATATTTTTCCCATGTCATTATACATTAATAAAAACCGAAATGGTTAGTATAGGATCAGATAATCTCCAAACATGATAATCTTTTACAAAAAGGAAAACTACTCTTAATCATCAAGATTTGTCAAATAGTACCCAATGTTCATAAAAGACCATTAAATAAACAAATGTATATAAAATTATTCAATGTAATCAAAACTAAGAGTGAAACCCGAATCTTAGAAGGATTTAATCACATATTCTTTTAAGAAAAATATTTACATTTATCTCCAAATAAAATCTGTAACTCTTAAAGTCTCATACTGAAAATTAATTAACCTAATCACATATTCTCCATTATAGGTTAATAATTTTCATAGATAACCCAAAATCTACATATTCATGATTCATAAAATATTATAACAAAAAATAATTATTCTACAAACCAAGGACTTTATGTAGTCTAGTGGTAGGTGATAAATCCCAGTCGCACATTGATTGTGGTTTCGATTCCTGCAGCTTTGTCTCACGCGATGGGTTTTCATGCGGTGTTCGTGTTATAATTTTTCCAAAACTATATAATTTTATTCCATTCCCAAAAAAGTGGTAAATTCATCAGAAATAACCAAAACATATTTTAACCACAAAGTTTATCTAATTACTTTCATTTCGCATCCCAAAATGTATTAACTGATAATTTCCAAAAATTCAAGGATTTTATAAACCCAAATGGTTATTTGTAACTATATCCACAAAAGAAAAGATAATTATTCCTTGAATAAAATGTTTATATATCAAACTTCATGGTTACACATTTATAAAATTTCTTCTAATGTAATCTCATAATCAAAAGAGCCTTAATACTTTTAAGCATTTTGCAATCCTAAAATCTACAATAACACTTGAATACCTTATATGTTTACTTCTTACTCATTCAACATTATTCATGATCTATTAACCATTACTTTCCAATATATTCTGAAATAATTCTTTCCTACAAACGAAATCATGAATCATATCCTATGATTCAATAATTTCTAAACATCAGTTAAGAAATAATCCATACCTTTCATTCGTCATTGTCAATTTCGTCACCCTCAATTGGAATGGAATTAGGTATTGGTAATCATATATTTGTATGATCCTAGTGATCCCATTACCCAACATTCTTTATAGGACATCTAGTTTTATAATGAAAATTTACACCACATTTAAAACATTCCATTGATCCCTCAGAAAGAACTTCATTCCCTTTCCTAGAGTCAAATGGATGCTTCCTTTTTCCATGGAAGGTTCTTGCTTTATAACCTTCACTTCCACATCAATATCATCTTCCCGTCCCATTGCATCCTTTTCCTATATTTTTCTTTCCACATCCTTGACCCATAGGATTTTAAATATACTTACCTTCATGAATATTACCTGAACATCCATGGGGATTTGTTTCTCACAAATATGATGCCTTATAAAAATCACCATGGTATAGCTAGTCAATCATGACTCTAGATAGATGGTTGATAATAACACAAGAGTTCTCTTTGCAGATCCAATATTATTTAGTTGCACATTCAGAAAAACCCTCATAGTTTTATTCACATTCCCAGTTACTTTGGTTCCATCTAGATCTATCCATTTACTAAAACCTAAAAGGTAAGTGTGAGTATATTAGTAAATTCATCATATAATATATTTTGAGGAGGGTAAATACTAATATATACCTATTAAAGTTATCTTAAACTCATTAACATTATCTAAAATTACTATGTCTCTTTTTAAAATCCTAACCATTATGGTAATGCCACATACGCTTAATGAACACCTTAACCTATAAAGTTATCAAAACTGACCTCTGATGCCTACTATAAGGACCTGACCATAAACATTACAGAATTTTGAATTAAATGAATAATTGACATTGAGGATCTTTTTAGGTTTAGAGTTTTATATAATTAGGCCATAACTATTACATATCAACTTGAATATTACATGTAGACACTACTACTCAATATCCATTTTTTATATAATAAAATCCCTTAAAAATAAACATGTCTAGTTCCATGTTTTAGACATCATGACTTTTTCTTGATCCCATTATTGACCCTTATTCATCTATAAGTCCCGTGGAAAACATTTCAGAAACATGGGATGAGCATAAAATTCTCAGTAAGGGTTATAAAATAAGAAAGGAATACATTATCCCATCAATAAATACAAATCAATGAAACTATACTTTTCAATCATTACATACCTTATGAAATCATAAGATTTACAAATAACCCATAGAAATCATAAATCATAAATGTAACTTATGGAATCCATAAAATACATACATTGTAGATTTCATATCTAGGTAGGGAGTTACGATTAGAATACCCATCACAGTATATTCCCTAAATCTCTTAGGAGAAACATTAACATTTACCTCTATCTTGTTACTCAGTGCATTGAAGTGCTATCTTGGGTCACTTGACCTAGGTTTATCACAGAACCAGCCGTATATGTAAACAATTCCCAATAACCACAACATAATCCTAACACATAACACAAGCATAAAATAAATATAACATTACCACATTCTAATCACAATATATCATATCATGATATTGAAATAAAAAATTATTTATTAAAAAAATTTCAAAACCATATAAAACATTTAATTAAGATATTTTTGGAATCAAAGTGTCCCATAGCACATTGATACGTTTAAATGAATTAAATTTTTAAAAAATTAATGTCCATACAAAAAAATCCTAAAAACCATTTTTAAAACAAGGTCATTAATGACAATTATTTAGAAGAATAAATCTTTAAAACATTTAAAATTATATTTTAGTTAATGAGTTTATAACAAAATGAGAGTCGGTTGAATACAAAAAATTGAGGAATAACATTAATCAAAACATTATAGTATCATTAGAATAAATGCAT
The DNA here is from genome assembly GCA_963277665.1 of Viscum album. Taxonomy (NCBI): domain Eukaryota; kingdom Viridiplantae; phylum Streptophyta; class Magnoliopsida; order Santalales; family Viscaceae; genus Viscum; species Viscum album. Next base: position 122,236,338 of record OY728164.1, on the reverse strand, counting down.
TCATGATATAATATTCCAATAGACAATATATACACCATATAAATGTGAATTGGTGCATAACACCAAAGAAGTCTCAATGGAATGTAAATTGAGACGAAATACCTTATAAAGACGGTATAAATAGATTACGGATAAATCAATAACATAATTATGTGTGAAAATGTGAATAAAACAAATATAAGTTGATAATAAGTTCAAAGAATTCATATTTTATTCACACATATTCTTTTCACGACATAATCTAGATGTATAATTTTATCCCAAAGAATTTAAATTGGGTAAAGAATTTACCTTATAGAAATTAGATAGCCTAACAGTGTCACTTTAAAATTAAAAAAATATGTTCATTGGATAGAAAAGGTTGTATCATTACTCAGAAATAAAATTTATAGAAATATATATATTGACTAACATATCCCAACATAAGAATATGTAAATTAGAAGAAATAATAAAAAAAGTCTTTTTAAAAGAGAAGGGTAAAAGGTTCCTTTACCGATTTGGTAACTTATGAAAAATGCACCCATGAAAGAATGATCATACAATGAAGACGTTAATAAAAATATATTTAATTATATTACAAAAAGAATAAAATTACGTATAGTACATACACCATAAAAATGGTAATAGTGGAAAATATGGCATGAATCTCACTAGAATAAAAAGTGAAATGAAAACCCTTTACCACTTTGTAATCTATCAATTCATATGACCAAAAGTTAATAACCACCAAATGAATCAAATAATACCATGAATATAAATAGAAACATGATAGTATATATCAAATTGATGTACACAATACTCCACATTCCATAAATAAGTGGTAAAAAATGGAAATCTCACGGAATTAAAAGTGAGATAAGAAACCTCTTACCTTGTGTCCGACATGAATCGTTTGTTCCTTGTTCTTCCTAAATAATAAACTTAAGTTAATTTATACTAGATTAAGAACCTTTTTAAGTTTTATTATTTCTTTTATATCACTTATTACCATGTCATAAACATTATGTAATCACTTAAGTTAATAATGGTTGTTTTGTCGATATTTGGTACTTGTGTAAAATATGAACATCTTATAATTACAAGTTGTCCATGTTTTCAAGACTATATTGTCTCAAGAATTATATTCATTATTTATATATCATATATATCATATATATCCAATATATATATGTATGTATAATATTACATAAAATATAGAGGTAAGAAATGAAATGCACCGTTCAAGGATAGGGTAAGTCGTACGTAAACATGAATGCTACCTTCATTTCTATTTCATATTTAATGGAATGAAAACATAATGATACATATGTATACTATAATTCACATATAATATGAAATATAATTTAATTAACTCCTTCCTTTATACGTCCCACGTACGAGATTAACGAGTTATATCACTTTGTGGGGGGCAGTAGTCCGCAGTTTCTCAAATGAAATTATCGTGTTTACCCATAATGGAAACCTTAAAATAATGATATAAATGAAGAATAAATAGGTATAAAGAAAAAATAAACATAATATACCTCATATATAAGTATAGTTCCATCATAATGGCCATTATAATAGGTGGTATGAGAAGATTGAACAATCATTGTTTCGTGAGGTGTTAGCTTGTCGTCCATAGAAACAGTAGGTTCATTACCCATTAGATGGAGTTGTGTGTAAGTGTCGTCTTAATACTTCTCATTAAAATAACCTCGTATACTTAGGATATTGGAGTTGAAATAAAATAATGTAAAAAAACGTTTTGGGGGTTGAATAAGGAAAATAAAACAGATGAACTTAAGATAAGACGTTGTCTTTAAATCATGTAACTCCCTTTGGTTTGAACCAAAAGGGTTTCTTGATGTGACTTCAGCCTAAGTTAAAGATTATAGGTGGGTTAAATGGAACTTTAGAGATTATTTGGGAATGGGATGGATGAGCACAGGGTCATGAGATGTGTGAGGAATGGGATAGAAGTGCTGTATTTTCATAAGGGGGAGGATGAGATCTTTAAGAAAGTGTGAAAATATTATTTTATTATATAATGATTTTCGGTTTATAAAGATCCAAAACTCATTAAAGTGTAATATAATAATACCCATGGTCTAAATAAAATCATTCAATAATAATTGGATAGGTTTTGGTTATTTTTTTACTCTTTATAATCTTATTTATTTAAACCATTTATTAATGGGTTAAACACTACATCATTATTTCATCATAAATAATTTTTTTATATTATTTTTATAAATTATAAAATAATACCATGATATATGAAATATTTTTATATTTCCCATGAATATTTATAGTCTATGAGATAACTTATATAATCCCATTTAAAATAGATTTACTAAAAGATAAATGTTTATGTCATTTTTGTCTTTACACGAAATTAATTAATATAAAGTGTCATTATCACTCATAAGTGGCTCAATGGGGTCCCAGAATCGACCCAAGGATGCCCATGGTCGGAAATATATCATCTAATAGGATTATAAAACATGTCAGGGTAATTTAATATTATTATAATAATATTCTGTTACCCTTATTTACCAGAATTACCCTTTAACCATGGTAAATAAAAATTTTACTGAAGTAAATATTCATAATATCTAAAAATAAAAGTAACCTATTTACCCAACTTATACCTTTTGATATCAAATATGGAATCCAATTTTTTAAATTAAAAAATCTAAGTGGCATTAATTAATTTAAAATTAATTCCCGCTATAAAAAAGCATGTTTTTATGACATACTAACCATATTGAATAAATTAAATTAGAAGGGAGTTTTGAATTAAAATACAGTATTTTTAAGTATGCATAACAAATGAACTTAATCATAAAAATACCAAAAATTTATCCAGAGAAACTTTTTAAGTCTTGATTCTGAATAAGAATATTATTTTTTCAAATAGAACCTATAAAAGTGACCCAATCTATGTTTAATTATGGTTCACCATCAAAAGGTGGTAAGTCAACCTTTTAATGAATATTTGAGTATTTATGATTAAAATCAGATTATTTTGTATTTTAAGCCTCCAAAATTTATTGGATAAAATAAAAACCATTTAACAAACATGTATATTATTATTATAGTTAGACTTGTCCATTCCCACCAATACAACGTCTAGGAATTAACAACCATTTAAAATTATTATATATTTTTTCGGTATTACTCAACGTTGGGTGAAACATTAGTTTTCAAAGAAACCCATTGTTGTTCATTACGTACGCCATATAACATAGCATTCCCTTTAATATATAATTAATATTTAATTAAATAATATTGATAAATATAAAAATTTCATTTTTTTTATTAACCTAGGATGTTACATTAACATTCTAAATAAAAAAAATTGAATTTTTTGAATAGTAATATAGTAGTTTGATGATGTGATGGATTAGTTTATGTATTATATAAAGACTTGTACTATCCATGTGAGTGAGAAACAACATTAAACATAGAGGAACATATCCATTTTAGAACATTTCATGAAACATAAACCTTCGACATCAAGATAATCATCCAAATCATTGATAGAAAAAGTATGTGTTAAAGCCTTGAAGATTTTTTTCAAATTCATTGGGTTTTCCTAACATTAAAATATATCTCTTGATACATACTATTATGAATGAAAATTTTATAAATGGTGGTAATTGGTTAATAATATTATATAATGAGAAGATATTGTTTCCCAATAATTTCAATAATTTATGCATATTTTCCAAGAGAATAATTTTCTTAAAGTTTTTTGTCATTGAATGGAAAATAATTCATAGAATTGAAGTAGAAAGAGGATGATGTAGTGGTATCATAGGAAGAAAACATTAACTATTTGTGATGGATCATTCTATAATTTATTCAGAATCATTATTTTAATATTTATCATATCTACTCATTATTAAATCCATGATATCATATGTAATTATATTCTCATGAAATAAAATGTTATAAAAATATTTTATGATGTGAGGAGGAGTAAATGGGGTTTTCTAATGATCATGTATTCAGTGAAAACATGTTAAAATATAATTATATATTGAAATAATTGGGGAGGAATCTATTGAGGAAATTTGAATTTATGAAAATCAATTTCTTATCTAGTGATATATGTTTAAAAAATATCACTAAAAAATGTCTTATAAAATCTATGAAGTATTTGAGATGTGTTATGTTTTGAAATATAGATCATGAATATAAATAGAACGATAAAATTCATTATTATCCAAATAATGAATATATGGTAGTAGAACATATTAAACACAATGAAATTTATCATTATGAGATTACTAATCTGAATATAATAATAAATGCTTATTTTCCTCAAGATCACTATATGAAATGGGTGGATAAATATTATGAAAATATTTTGGTAGATGTTAGGTCATCTAATGATACAGAGTTTGGGAAATTACTTATTTATGTTTTCAGTGGGTTTCATAGACCCAACCCCTTTATATGATTTTATTAACATTACAAGTATATAGTATGACATGTAAATGTGACTGTTCATACAATAATAGTGTTGATACCTATAGAACTAATGTTTATATGGTACCTTCCTTAGATTTTGTATTTCTTTAAAATGTTATTACAGTACCGATATATATTGAGAACCTCATGATATTTCTGAATTTATCATAAATATATTTCATAAGGTATTTATACATTAAATATTGTTAATAAAAATGATGCTTGTGTGTTTGTGGATATGTGATCATAATAATTGGGACTCCTTCTTAAGAAGTTTTCACATGGTGATATAATATAGATGAGATCATGATGATATACCTTCCAATTTGAACACCGCCTTGTTGGGTTTTAATGTTTGTCTATGTATATAATCATATGTATTAATCTTCTATCATGAGATCATTATAAATGTATACAATTAGATCATGTATATTAATTCAAGGTAAAAACAACAACATTGAAGTCATAGTGAGGTAGCTTGTGTGGGGTGCGTCATTAGTTTTAAGACATTATATTATATTAAAGAGGTAATTTTTCACCTTCGAGTAGATAAGGATATATCTCTTGGCCCCATGTTTACCAGGATGGTAGTACCATCACTAAATCCTTACACATTTTATCATTCTTGTAATGTCATTAAATATATAAAGCATCAAATGGATGTTGATTCAAGTTTTTTGTTCATTTTATCATATAATGTGATAAATTGTTATATTATTTATATCTTTCATATTATAGGTAGATAGAGTCATTCAATTAATTATGTGCATGACAGGATTGTAGAATCCACCCATGGTATAAAATGTATACTCAATTGTTTCGAGATATAGACCTAGAGGTTCATAAAAAATGTGTATCTAATTCATCCACCAATTAAAATGATTAAATGTTTGGGATTATGTGGTGTATCATCATGTTACCCTTATAACATGTATTTTTTAATCCTTGTCATGGTTTAACTTTTTCATTACTTTCATAGGGTTGAGAAGGAATTTAAGGGATACTTATAAGTTGAAGTCAGATATTTTTTGGATTATCAACATTAAAAATGTTGGTTCTATAATCTTATAGTGATTTACATTTCATATAATGGTTTTACATGATGTGTATGTTCTAGAATTACAAAAAAAATCATTTTTTAACAACATTCTATTTGTTTTTCACTAATTTTTTGGATATGTCAAATTAACAATGTGTAATTGGGTTACACATTGTCTAAATCCTTGATTGTTGGTTTTAAACAGGTTTCTCTATAGAAATTACTTCTCCCGCATTTCAAGTTTTTTTTCTCTTAACCCAATATCCTTCCCAAGGTGTTTTTTGGAGCCCTCAAACCCTTCCTTTTGATTTCATTCAACAAGAAAATTTTTTTCCTTTCAAAGTGTGACTTTTCAAGTAATAGATATCCATATATATACATATATTTCTATTTATCTCTTGGGTGATTAATATATCATCTAGGGATTGATGGATATAAGCTCTGATAGAATGAATCATGTATCTAGGTTGATTTCATAAATCTTTTATGTTGTCATTCTTGTTGGCAGGTTTCACAGCTGGCTTTCTCCTTCCATTAGAAAGGAAAGTGGTTCCATAATGATGATCAATATGTTGGAACCAGGTTCTTCAAAGCATGATTTGGTGTATGGTTTGTGTTTGTTGTCAATCCTCAGTGGAAGTTCAGGGTGTGTACCAACAAAGTGATCATACCGTTCAAGCAGAAAACAGTAGTGAAGGTGGCACTGTTTCCCAGTGTTTGCCAAATTTTTGGGCCTAAAAATCGGCCAATAAAGTAAAGTGTTTTTGGCAAAGGTACTTGCGCGCCATGCTCTTGGAGGATGAAAGACTTGCGCGCCATATGATTTTGAGGATCAGAACATCAAAATTTGGCTAAGGCAAGAAGGTCGCGCAAGTGTTGGTTGGGTCGCGCAAGTGAGTTGCGCGACAGAGTTTATTGAAGACAAGACTTGCGCGCCATCGAGGACTTGCGCGCCGCCGCGCAGGGGGTCCAGTTTGCCTATAAATACTGGACCACCCCTCCTCATTTGTAACGAAGTTCAAGGCCGAGAGATTGTTCGAGCTCTCGTCGCGCAGGTGGTTGAGTCGCGCAGGTGGTTGTTTTATCGCGCAAGTAGAGCTTGCGCGCCGGTGTTTGGCTGTGCGCCCAAGGTGGTTTGGAAGAGAAAGGAAGTGGACCGCGCAAGTTTGTAGTTGGGGAAGGAAGAGTCGCGCAACTGTGTTGATGACACTTGCGCGCCAGTGTGGACTTGCGCGCCGTAGTGGGACTTGCGCGACTGTCTTGGAGAAGCGCGCCTGGTTTTGCTGAAGTCCACCGGCGTGTTTGGAGCTGCACGAAAGCCGAGAGACTACTCGGTTCATTCAGGGAAAAGTGATATTCTTCTTCTGGTGAGAATCGGACTTCAGTAGAGCATCTACATACAACAAAGGATGCACTATTATGCAAATGAAGAAGAGACCTTCACGTCTATAAACTGAGTGGGACTTCACCAACGGCAGTGAGCCAGGGGGAGTCAACGGGAGTGACCTGAGGGACGCAGTGAGCTATCCCTGAACTATTGTAAAAGCAGTGAGCCTGGGACAGAGTGTCTGTACCTGAACTTTTGTATTCGCAGCTAGTGAAGCATAGTGGATTTAGGTACGACCGGCAACCTGTCGGCGTATGCTCCTTGGACGTAGCCCTTAGTGGTGAACCAAGTAAAAATGGCTGTGTCTTCTCTGTCCATGTGAATGTTTTCATTTTGATCATAATCATCATACAGGTTCAACAAGTTCCTACCAACGTGGGAACAAGATCCAACTTTTTAAAAGAAAAAGTGGTCACCCTGATTCACCCCTCCCCTCTCAGGGTGTCCCGGGGTCCTTCAAGTGGTATCAGAGGGTAAAGGTTGCTGGCGTTGAATCTGACCTTCTTCGTCATGGAAAACGCGATCAATGTCAGGGGAGTCCCTCACTTCGATGGAAGCAATTTCCAGATCTGGAAGAACAGAATGAGATCTCATCTAATATCTCTTGGAATGGAAGTTCTTTTTTCTACTGTTCAAGGAATACATGTCACTGATCCAACAGGTCTGGCTATGACTGAAACATACAGGAAACTTCTTGATGCAGATGCTAAAGCTCAGAATGCTCTCACTGCAGCCCTTTCTGATCAGATTTACCTGAAGGTGATGAATTTCTCCTCAGCAAAATCTATGTGGGATAAACTTGAGAATATTTATGAAGGTGATAGCATAGTGAAGGAGGAGAAACTACAAGTGCTACACAATCGGTTTGATGATCTGAAGATGCATCCAGACGAGAATGCAGACTCTTTCTTCAATCGAATTTCTGAAGTGGTTGGAGAAATTCGGGGTCTAGGTGAAGAAATCAATGACATTGATATTGTAAAGAAAATATTAAGAAGACTTCCACCTCTGTATAATGCGAAGGTGTCAGCTCTTGAGGAAAGATATCTTTCCAAACTTTGTCTAGATGACCTACTGAGCAGTTTGGTAGCTTATGAAATGAGAGTCAAACCTGAAGATGCTACGACTCGGGTGAGCAAGGAAATGGCATTCAAGTCCATGGATAAATTGAAAATATCAAAGGATAGTAGCGGTGATGATGACGAAGAGAAAGAAATTCTTTCTCTCATTGCAAAGAAGTTCCAGAAGGGGAAAGGGAAATTCAAAGGGAAGTTACCTCTCGCATGTTTCCGTTGTGGAAAAGTTGGGCATATTGCTTCTCAGTGCTTGAAGAATATCAATGATGATGACAGTGAAGATGAAAACTTCAAGAAGCCTCAAAGAAGGTTCTTCAAAAAGGGAGACTTCAAATCTGGTAAGAAAATGCAAACGAAGAGTTTTGTCTGTGAAGAGGAAGAAGATGACAATGAATTCTGTGATGAAGAAGAACCAGAATTCAAAACTGGGAACCATGATTCTATGATGGCCACTGTTGAAAAGTCAGAAGATACTGATGGTGAAAAACAACTGAGAACTTGTGTAGATCCTGAGGTGTAACTTAAGGATGCAGTTAGTATGCTTAAGATTAAATGTAAGAGCTGTAATAAGTGGAAATAAATTGTGGAAGAATCAACTGAATATGTTGATCAACTTGAAGCTGAAATTGAACGACTGGAAGAATTTGTGAAGGTACAGTCTAAAATAATTGAAAGCAATGATGATGCAGTTGATCTGAAGCTGAGAATTGAAGAGCAGGAAAAGGTCATCAATGACCTCACATCCAGACTGGATGAAAAATCCAAGACTGTTGAGGGTCTTGAGGAGGAAGTAGTTACTCTAAGGAGTAAAATGGAGACAGAATCAGTTCCAAAAGAATCGAGGAAGAAAATACAGTTCGGAAGATTCTCAGATGCAGAATTACTTGTAAGAGCCATGTGTGGTTCAGATGGGGTTGGAAAAGTCTTGAGTGATCAAAGACCTGCTTGCATGGGAAAGAGTGGAATTGGCTGTGAGGCTGAGTCATCAACTGCTGGAAGTGAAAAGATCCAAAAGAAAGACAAGATGAAAGTTGAACATGATGAAATGTTACCTAGAGTACTGAAAAAGGAACCCTCAATCCAAACTAAAAGGAGACCTGAAAATTATCCTCAAACTTTCAAAAATGGCAGACAGTCTTACTATTCTCCCAAGGAAGAAGCTATAAGGATAAATTCAAGTGAGAAGACATTTCCTTCCATGAAGTGTCAGTTCTGTGGCTATCTGGGCCATACCATGTCTTATTGTGAAGAGGCAAGAAGCTATCTGAATGGAGAAGATATAGATGCTCAACAAAGGAGAACAATCTCATATCCTAATTCTCATAGAAGAAATAATTTCTTTGGATATTGTTTTTGTTGTTCTAACTTTGGTCATAAGGCCATTAATTGCAGGCAGAGAAGAGACATAGACACCTCATACCGAAGTTCAAGACAAGTCAAGTCTCGTCAGCAAGACAGTGTTGCTCGTTTAAACAGGTTCTCACCTCTCACAGAAGACTTTGACTATGAAGAACCTGGGTATGCAGAAGAGATAGTTGAAAGGCCATCAGTCCTATATACTAAATCTAATGTCTCATGGAAGGAAAGGAAGAAGATTGAGAAATCGAACCTTGCAGAGGTAGCCCTCAAAGCTACAAAGAACAATAGTACCTGGATTCTGGATAGCGGTTGTTCATCTCATATGACGGGTAATGCCGGCCTACTAACGAATTTCATAAAGAATGTTGATGGTACAGTAAGATTTGGTAATGATGGGGCTCTGAAAATCAAAGGGAGTGGAAGTACCCAATTAGCTAATGGAGAACTAAAGAAGACTGAAGTCCTTTACGTAGATGGCCTACACCATAATCTCCTTAGCGTGAGTCAACTCTGTGACTCAGGACTTATAGTTACTTTTAATCAGAAAGGTTGCACCATCAAGGGAAAAACCAGCAATTCACTTATGAAAGGATGCAGAACAGAAGGCAACTTGTATCAGGTTGATAGTGAAGAAAATGTATGTTACATGACTGTTGAAGAAGAAAACAATTTGTGGCATCGGAGATTGGGACACATCAATCAACAAGACATGGAGAAAATATCAAAATTGAGAATTGTCATGGACATCCCCAACCTGAAGCGTGAGCGTGAAAAATCCTGTGATGCTTGTATTCGTGGGAAGCTGGTCTGCAGTTCATATCGGCCAAAGAAGAAAAAGGCATCTCACCTTCTTGATCTGATTCATACAGATGTTTGTGGTCCAATAAATGTTGCCGGAACTCATGGAGAAAGGTACTTTGTCCTTTTTATAGATGATTACAGTCGAATGGCATGTGTGATGGTCATTCACCGGAAACGACAGGTCCTTGACTGCATGAAAACATATCGGCGAATCGCCGAGAATGATACTGGACGAACAATCAAAGTGTTGCGATCTGACAATGGAGGAGAATACACGTCCATTGAATTTGAAAATTATCTGGAGAAGCATGGGATACAACATGAGGTAGCTGCTGTGAGAACTCCACAACAAAATGGAGTTGTTGAACGAAGGAATCGACAGGTGAACAACATGGCACGAACTATGCTGATTGAGAGTCGTATTCCACGACATTACTGGAAAGAGGCTGTTCAAGCTGCAGTGTACATTCAGAATCGAACAGGACTTTATATGGGTGAGACGAAGACACCATATGAATTGTGGCATGGACGGAAGCCTTCTCTAAAATACTTTCATGTCTTTGGAAGTAAGTGCTTCATCAGGAACAAAGAAGGAAATCAGGGGAAATATGGTGACAACGCAGATGAAGGAATCTTCCTCGGTTACTCAATGAACAACAAAGCCTACAAATGTTTCAACAATCATTTGGGAAGGATTTTGGAAAGAAATGATGTTAAGATAATTGAAGAGAAAACCACAAATGCTTCACAGACGTCATATGCTGATGTGATAGAAAGTCATGAAGAATGTGGACATGAAGAAACTACAAATGCAGAAATAGAGGAAGCTGTTCAAAACACTCATCAATCACATAATGATGTTGACTCAGAAGAAGAATCTGAAGAAGAAACTATGGCTGAAGAGAATTCTACTGAACCTCGCAGGAGAAATCGATGAGCTGAGATTGATCCATCCAACATAATTGGGGATAGGAGTGCACCCACTCAAACCAGAAGGATGAGGAATACCACGCAATCTGCATTTCTATCAGTTGTAGAGCCATCCTCATTCGAAGAAGCTGCAAAAGATGAATCTTGGGTGAAAGCCATGAATGATGAATTAGATCAGATTGATATGAATCAGACATGGGATCTTGTCCAGAGACCCGATGGTCACAATGTGATTAGTACCAAATGGATCTTCAAAAATAAGTTTGATGAGCATGGAAGTGTTATCAGAAACAAGGCACGACTGGTATGTAAAGGATACTCCCAGATTGAAGGTATTGATGTTGAAGAAACCTTTGCTCCAGTTGCTAGACTGGAATCAATCAGGCTTTTCCTTGCCATGGCACTCCAAAGAGGATATAAAGTATATCAAATGGATGTTAAGACAGCATTCTTGAATGGTGTACTTGAAGAAGAAGTCTACATTGAACAACCGGTGGGGTTTGTCTTGGGTACCGATGAAACAAAGGTCTGCAAACTAAAGAAAGCTCTATATGGTTTGAAGCAGGCACCACGGGCATGGTACTCACGGCTAGATTCATATCTCAAGAAGTTGGAATTCAAAAGAGGAGGAGTTGATCACAATATCTATGTGAAGAATTCTCCAAAAGATCAGTTCATGGTTCTTGTCTACGTTGATGATATCATTTTTGGTGGCAGCAGGCAGAAATCAGTGGATGAATTTGCCAACCACATGAAATCAGAATTTGAAATGTCTATGATTGGGGAGCTCACATATTTCTTGGGGTTACAAGTGATTCAAAAGAAGGAATACACTTTCATTTATCAGGAAAAATATGCAAGAGAGTTGCTGAAGAAGTTCAATATGCAAGACTCCAAACCAATGTCAACTCCGATTGCTGTTGGAACTAAACTTGGAAAGCATGAGGATGGGAACTCTGTTGATCCCACCATGTACAGAAGGATCATTTGAAGCCTACTGTATCTGACAGCGAAAAGGCCAGATATTGTCTTTGCAACATGCCTTGCGGCCCGCTTTCAGAGTAATCCAAAGGAGGAACATATGTCAGCAGTAAAAAGAATCACGAGGTATATTCAAGGCACACCTAACTTCGGGTTATTTTTTGCTGCAGGCAGGGACAGTGAATTATCAGCGTTTTCTGATGCTGACTGGGCTGGGGATGTAATAGACAGAAAGTCCACTAGTGGTGGAGCTTTCTATATTGGGCATAAATGTGTTGGCTGGTTGAGCAAGAAGCAAGAAAGTACTTCTCTTAGTACTGCTGAAGCTGAATATATCTCCGCCACAAAAGCATGCACTCAACTTCGTTGGATGAAGCAGCAGCTAACAGATATTGGTGATAAGGTGCAGCAACCAATGGTGATTTATTGCGATATCAATAGTGCAATTGATCTTACGAAGAATCCGGTTCAACATTCTCGTACAAAACATATTGAAATACGGTATCATTTTATCAAAGAAAAGGTTGAACAAGGAGTGATTAAAATGGATCATGTTGGAACTAATGAGAAAGTGGATGATATCCTAACCAAGCCATTGTCCGCGGCTGTGTTCGAGAAGAATCGGTTGAACCTCGGTGTTCGCCCACCCCCTACTACATAAGGAGGCACCGGAAGTCCCCTCTCCCTGTTTTTTTAACTGTTTTTATCTGCTTATGGCTGTGATGCAGGTTTATGGGGGAGATACTATCCAGGGGGAGTATGGCTTGAGCTGAACGTTGAACAAACTTTTCGGTCTTTGGTTTTATTGTCAATGGGGGAGAAAGGCATAAATTCAAGGCAAGAAATTCTTCTGTGATGAGAAGTGTAAGATTGTGATGAGAAGTTTAATAAGGATAACATCGGGCGTCATGGAGAATTTCAAAACACTAAGACCCAATTCAAGCTTTCTCTCTTGTTTTCTACACCGAGCATTGCTCACGTAGACTTATAGTGTTGGCTGAGTTGATTCTTGCGTTTTGGATTTTCTCATGGTTGGAGATCTATTGAATTTATTCTGATTGCCAACAAACCCAAAGGGGGAGATTGTTGGAACCAGGTTCTTCAAAGCATGATTTGGTGTATGGTTTGTGTTTGTTGTCAATCCTCAGTGGAAGTTCAGGGTGTGTACCAACAAAGTGATCATACCGTTCAAGCAGAAAACAGTAGTGAAGGTGGCGCTGTTTCCCAGTGTTTGCCAAATTTTTGGGCCTAAAAATCGGCCAATTAAGTAAAGTGTTTTTGGCAAAGGTACTTGCGCGCCATGCTCTTGGAGGATGAAAGACTAGCGCGCCATATGATTTTGTGGATCAGAACATCAAAATTTGGCTAAGGCAAGAAGGTCGCGCAAGTGTTGGTTGGGTCGCGCAAGTGAGTTGCGCGACAGAGTTTATTGAAGACAAGACTTGCGCGCCGTCGAGGACTTGCGCGTCGCCGCGCAGGGGGTCCAGTTTGCCTATAAATACTGGACCACCCCTCCTCATTTGTAATGAAGTTCAAGGCCGAGAGATTGTTCGAGCTCTCGTCGCGCAGGTGGTTGAGTCGCGCAGGTGGTTGTTTTGTCGCGCAAGTAGAGCTTGCGCGACGGTGTTTGGCTGTGCGCCCAAGGTGGTTTGGAAGAGAAAGGAAGTGGACCGCGCAAGTTTGTAGTTGGGGAAGGAAGAGTCGCGCAACTGTGTTGATGACACTTGCGCGCCAGTGTGGACTTGCGCGCCGTAGTGGGACTTGCGCGACTGTCTTGGAGAAGCGCGCCTGGTTTTGCTGAAGTCCACCGGCGTGTTTGGAGCTGCACGAAAGCCGAGAGACTACTCGGTTCATTCAAGGAAAAGTGATATTCTTCTTCTGGTGAGAATCGGACTTCAATAGAGCATCTACATACAACAAAGGATGCACTATTATGCAAATGAAGAAGAGACCTTCACGTCTATAAACTGAGTGGGACTTCACCAACGGCAGTGAGCCAGGGGGAGTCAACGGGAGTGACCCGAGGGACGCAGTGAGCTATCCTTGAACTATTGTAAAAGCAGTGAGCCTGGGACAGAGTGTCTGTACCTGAACTTTTGTATTCGCAGCTAGTGAAGCATAGTGGATTTAGGTACGACCGGCAACCTGTCGGCGTATGCTCCTTGGACGTAGCCCTTAGTGGTGAACCAAGTAAAAATGGATGTGTCTTCTCTGTCCATGTGAATGTTTTCATTTTGATCATAATCATCAAACAGGTTCAACAAGTTTCTACCAACGTGGGAACAAGATCCAACTCTTTAAAAGAAAAAGTGGTCACCCTGATTCACCCCTCCCCTCTCAGGGTGTCCCGGGGTCCTTCACAATATTTATTAAACAAAAATTTAATGATTATTTAGTTAAATTCATCAACTATTAGAAATGAAATTAATTTATACTTATTGATTAAAAACCCAATTATAGTAAATTGTGGGTATTGGAAGTTAATTTTTTTCTTTGAATAGGGAAACCCACAATTACCAAAAATTTGTTTGTGATTTTGTAATTCTTGGAAAATTGTGTAGATTTATATGGTTGAATTTAAATTTTAAAATTGATGGAAGTTTCTTCAATTAAATTATTGAATTTAATTGGGTGAATTTAAATTGGGAAATTGAATTTTTGAATTGATTTTAAATTTTTATTTGTGAGGAAAAGTGGCCTAAAATGGGTTTGATATAATCCTTTGGGTTATATCATAGAAAAGACATATTTTGATTAAAAATGACATTTTTTTTCTATATGGAAAATTGTAATATTTTTATGGGGAGAATGGGGTTGAATTGTATTTTAATAAGCCTTAAAATTAATATTGCAACAGTGATTTGTACTAGATCACTTTAAATCCTAGGTAGTTAGTGAATTATTTGGATACACACACACTGGGATAGGAATGCACTATCACCAAATTAATGCATTACAACACTAACTAAACACTTTTAGGACATTTTATTCCCCAGTTGTATATAAATGAGTCTCTGCTTTCTTGTTCCCTAGGACACGTGTAAACATTATGGTTATTATCAATTGATTATGTTTGGATACCATAAGCAAGAATTATCTTACCTCTTAGAATTTTACCATGATGATATCTTGTTTACATTTTTTATATAAATGAATTCCATGGTTTATTAACTATTTTAAATTCATTCTGATTAATATAATCTATTTTATTTCGAAGTGTTTATATATTTCATTTGTTTAATATATTTTCATCATTTGAAATATATTTTGTGTTTTGAAATGTAAATCATGATTTTTTATATATGAATTTGAAATTAAAAATTTATTTATTTGAAACGTTAAAATTTATATATTTTGTTAATTAGATGTTTGCATCATATTATAGAATCCATGGTGTGACCCTACTTGGCCTTTTTATGACTTCTTACATGTGCCATCAGGTGTGTACAGATTATATCCTTCAATGTTTGAGAAGGGGTAATGAACCACATAGAGGTTGTATTAATTTTTTGTTTAATGTATTGGAGAGTTGTTTCCTTTGGGACATGGGTTGTTCATTCAGTTTTATGGTACTTTGTTGTAGTAATGTAGGTAGTCAATGCTCATTTTACTTAGGGTACTATTCTACCTATGAATTTTCATTTATATACATACTATCTTGTTTAACTACTTCCTCTGTGTTTGTTGAAAAATCAAGCATTCTTTCTTTTTTTGTATTATGTTAGGTACTAGTCACCAACCCATAGGGATCAAGAACACCATTCGGGTAATGTCATAACCGGCTAGATTATCGAGTTACCAGGGTACCCAGGGTGGTTCATGACAAAGAGGTATTAGAGGTCTAGGATGATCATCTTGTCTTAAAGACAATATTTATTGTGTAACAATGTTCTGAATTAGGAGGTTGTTGCGATTGAGTGACTATACAACTCTCACCACAATGAACATTAAGTGACTAATGGTGGTTTGGGAAATATATCTAGAGGATTAGTTATATTATTTTCCCATCTTATGATTTGGATAGATTGAAATCCAAAAATATTTGTACAACTATTGGGATTAATTTACCCTTGTTTCTACCTATTAGAGTTATCTGATTTCTTCCTTATTTTCTTCTTATTAATTGTAGCACCATACCTCTAGAAAGATGTTTGAATCAAATAGAGGAGGAAGATGCTACTGAACCTCATGCTTTCTTTTTAATTATTACTTATTTTGATAACATGTTGGATAGTGTTTTGATGGTCTAAATGAAAATGTCTAGAGTGTTAGGGTTTTTTGGGTCCACTTTCCCTCTTAGTGGCTGCATGGGGACTATTAAAGGAAATATGAATAATAAATAATCTAATGGTAGTTCTCAAAAACATATTCATTCTATAATTATAACATTGTATCAAAGAGGTCATATGATATTTTCAAAATGTGGAAAACTTGGGCATTCTAAGATGATTCTCATTGAGGCTCCTAAGATATGTGTCTCATTTGGATGATTGGGTTGCTTAAAAATGTTCTTCCAAATCTTTTCCACCCTTAATATTGGCATAGAATATCAAATCCTTCTAAAATGGGTGGGTAATAAAATACCTCAATGATAAAATGGTTGTAGCCACAAGAATCTGTATTGAATCTTCTTCACATAGTAGAATAGTCTCAATAGAAAGAAGATATAGGACTAACAACTGTTATAGGTACCATCACTATGGATTCTTCATTAGTTATTTCATTATTTGATACTGGTGGATCTCATTTTGTATGTTTTAGTCTACATTTTTAATCTTATAAATCATAATATAGATATTTTATCTTTTGTCTTGAATATTACTAAACCCCATGAAATGATGGGAGGGAATGGTCTCCATATTTCTGATTGTGTTTTCACTATATCAGATGTCGAGCCTATTTGGTATTTTCTTGTTCTCGACATAAAACCACTTTGCATCATATTTAAGATGAGTTGGTTAACTTCTAATAAATCCAAGATTGATTTTTGTCTTCGTATGGTTTCCATTAATAATTCCAATGGTGTTTCCATGTATTCTAAGGAGAATATGACACATGTTTGATAAGGGCTAAAACATCTTATTTGGAGTTGGGGAAAGTGATATATTTGTTCTTATTTTATCTGGTGGGGGAATCATTGAGTGGTGATCTTCCTACAGTGGCTGTTGAGTTTTACATTGGGTTTTCTTATAAATTATATTTTTTCCACTAGTATGAGAGTTTGAGTTTTCAATTGAGTTAGTTCCTAGTACTCACCTTCTTTCTATTCCATCTTACCATATGAAACCAGCTGAACTAAAAGTTATAAAGACTCAATTAGATGATCTTCAAGAGAAATTATTAATAATCCTATGTGTGTCATCTTTGTGGAACTCATGTTCTTTACTAATAAGTCTAATGGTTCACTTAGCCTATTTATTGATTTCTAAAAGCTAAATCTAGTGATGGTAAAGAACAAATATATATTTCCATAAATTTATGATCTATTTGATCAGTTAAACGAGGATATTTGGTTTTCAAAAATTTATCTTGGTTTTAATTACCATCGGTTATGGATAAAATAATATGACATTCAAAAAAGTCCCTTTTAGAGTAGGTATAGAAATTATTAATACATTGTCATGCCTTTTGGTCAAATTATTTATCCTGTATTATTAGATCCATAATGACCATGATTTTATAGGAGTATCATGATACATTTGTGGTAATATTTTTGAATGAAATCATTGTTTACAATATGCCTTATGAGGATCATGTGAATCATCTGAAAAAAGTTCTGTGTTTTTTGAGAAATCACAGACATTATACCATGCTTTTGAAATGCCATTTCTAGATTTAGGATGTGAAATTATTGGTGCGTGTGATGTCAAAACATGGAATATCATTTGATCATGTGAAGGTAAAAGTTGTTATGACATATGAACAGTCACCAAATGTTTTCATGGGTGAAAGATTCTTGGTTCTAGGTAGGTATTATCTCTATTTCATAAAGGACTTATCAATGTTAGATTATTCTATGAATTCTCTAACATAGAAGGGAGTAATAATTTCTTGGGATGAAAAATATAACTGTAATTTAGTACAAATGAATCAATATTTGACTAATGCATAGGTGGTAAATCATTCTGAGGTCGGGCATGGCTTTGTAGCCTTATGTGATGCATCCGATTTGGGTTTGGGCTATGTTCTTTCACAGTGTGATCCTGTTATTGCTTATGGATCTTGTCATATGAAGACACATGAGATGAATTACCAAACCCATTACCAAGAAATGGCTACTGTGATGCACACAAATAAAAGTTAATGTAATTAACTTTATAGTGAATGTTTTTCCATGTTTACAGACTAAAAGATCTTGATTTATATCTTCTCAAAAAAATATTTGAATCACTTTCTGAGGGATTGGATGGAAGACATGAAATATTTCTATTTTGAAATTTGCAAGACCTCAGGGAATTAGAATTTTATCATATATTATTTGAGATGGAAACCTCTTTACTGGGGTTTGAATGAATATTAAGAAGTATTGAAATTGATGGTACGCTTTGAACAGTTTATATTGGATTCCATGAATCAGGGGATTAGGTTTCTTTGGCCAGTGTTCTGTTAGCATATTCTCTTATCGAAATGAATCTTTAGAAACAATTTCTTAATAATGATTGTTGTAGAATTATAAACTCACATTATGGTGGGGATACATTTTCTAGTTTTATTTTCAATTAGTGAATTATATGATATCAGAATCACTTTTTTGTGTCATTATAATTGTGGAATTCTTTGATGGGGGATTCAATAATTATAGGTGATCAGTGAACCAATGAATCATGAATATGTTCTATGAAATATAGCGCAATTTTTGGTGTCTACGTATGAGATAGGGTATTGCTAATTTTGTCTCGCCTTGTTATCTGTTCTAACTGGTTAATCTCAATCAAACAAAATCAATCGTGTTTGTATTAGCCACATCTTGTCCCTACATGGATGTTGTATGAGATCTCCATGTACATTTTTGTTGGTTTTTTTGTATACCCGGAGAATGTAGAATGTGATATGGGTTGCAATCAGCCAATTTCCTATGTCAGGACAATTTATAACCATTTATGATATAACCAAATCTGTGGAGTTGGGAAATACCAATGTGAGAGAGATTGTTAACTAGCATAGTGTTCCATCCTATATAATTTATATCATTGATCCTTGGTTCATCAGTCATTTTTTAGAAGATATCGGGAGGCACTAGGGTCTCATTCCCATTTTAGTATGGCTTACAATCTATATCCATATGGATAGATAGTAAGAGCTATAATGATTATTGAAGAGAGTCTCCATGCATGTGTTCTTGACTTTGGTAGAGCTTGGGATAACTATCTAATGATGTTTGAGGTTTCTTATAACAATACTTACTAGCCTTCAATTGGAATGGATCCTTTTGATGCCTCATAATGTTAGACTTATCGATATCTATTTTTTCAACATATATAGGTATAATTTCTTTGATTTGACCGATTTTAGATCGTGATAAGATAGAAAAAATTATGTATGTTTGTTAGAGAATGTTGATGTCACATAGTAGGTATAAGTCTTATGCTTATGGTCATTGTAGATAGTTGGAATTCTTAGTCAGTGACTAGGTACTCTGGAATGTTTCAACATGGTTGGATCATCTATGGATCAGGATACATGGGAAACATTCATGTAATGCCCCATCACCAGATACAGGTAGAAGGACATTATTTTAATACATTTGTATGATTACAAGGATTAAAATACCAACATACAAATAAGTATAGTAGTCTTGGAAAATATATTACAAACATGACTATTTCATTACAATTCAATATATAATATGAAACATTTTCCATTTTTTTAGAATGTAATTATTCTCCTAGATTAACCCAGGATATCAATCATAAAACACTTCTTGGGACCTTGTGAAAATAAAACATATGAAAGTGATGATCTATGATGCTTAGTAATGTTAAATAACAAAGTACAATAATTCATAAATAAGTATAAACTTTTGAAGTTAGGTTTAAAACAATAATAAATCCCATTTAAACTAAAATACTTATCATTATATTTGAAGAATAAATAAAATAATTCCATTTAAATGTACACATGGATATTATACTAGATGAATAATCATATTTCATATCAATAACTAATACCATAATGAATAAATTCATAAATTTGGGAATTTTAATCATACCATTGATTATTTGTGAAAAGAATATAATTTAGTTAAGGATTCATGCCAAGAATATAATACATTCTTGGCTTCATGCAAAGAATCTGATATATTGGTATATCCTCAGCTAAAACAATAGCTTTTTTCTTTCATTAAACCAACCGAGCCATCAAGGGAATATTGCAGGCCCCTCCCATAACTTATAGTTCCAAATTCATTCCTCTTATAAAAGGGGTAACACATAACTAATGTAAACATATGTATTAAAAGTTGAGTAACAAATGACAATATTTAAACCATAATAAATTAATAGTATACAAATAAAACAACCATATTCAATCATATAATAAACCATTTAATACAATATGGTAGATTGTATCATAAGAAAACAACCTCAATTAAGCATAAAATCTAACCAAGGATGTTTGAATAGATAAAAAATAATGTAATAAAATAATTAAAACTCTTTGACCGAAATTTCCCATTTTTACTTTGAAAATATTAAATGTTACAAGATTTATTAAATAAGACATTAAAAAATTGATTTTTTTTAAAAAATTTTCCAATTCCACATTGAATCATTTAAAATTACTTGATATTTTTAAACATTCATTTACATATAAATTTATCCTTAAAACCATTTTCTAATAATAGAAATTGATGAGAATGATTTAGAAGAATCAATCATTAAAACATAAATATGATGTTTTTGTTCAGGAGTATGTTACGTAAAATATTAAAATAATTCATTTAAAATCCATTTTTAAAAAACATGGACATAGATGATTAATATGTTCCAGTAAATACATATGTATAAACAATATTAGATAATAATGAGATATTGAAATTGAACCTTACCATATACATTACATTAGTTGAGGGAGTTTTAACCTACTGTATAATGGTTATAATGTGTTATTAAATTAAACTAGGACCATATCCATATTTATGGTATCAAATATGATCATATTATATTATTTTGATAATAATAGTTTAGTATTACCATTGTTCTAGCTGTCAAATTCATCGTTCTTCTTTGCATGTTTTGTTGTGTAAGTCTTGTTTGTTTTGAATATAATATATTTTATTCATATACATAATTATATAATTTTCATAATTGGTATTTTTACTCATCATATAAATTTTATGATCATTTTTATGGTTAAAAAGAAGAATAAATCCCACCACATCATTGAGACGGTAGGCCGTATGTTGGCACAAGTGACATAATCATTCCCCTGATGGATAAATGCTATTGAATTGGATTGTTAATTAATTATACAGAATAATTATAATGTTATAATCATTATTTATATCTGTTAAAATAATCATTATACCTATCCAAATAAATTAGTTTGGAATTATAAATTACACCACGATCTGGAGACAGAAAGTCGTACGCATGCACACATGGTGATATTATTGTTTTTATAACGGATAAAATGTGAAATATGGTTATCCCATGAAAATGAAATATAATTATATTGATGATTCATTATTCATTTATTTTTTCTGTTAAAAACATATAAATAGGAAGTATAAGAGGAAGAAATGAACATTGAAAGAGGTGATAAAACAATTACCACCTTTTCTATTATCTCCTTTTGATTTTCAAAAAAGGACTCCATAGGATGGATTTAATCCAAATATATAGACTCTAGTATGTATTTAGGGATGTTAGAAGATGAAATGGTAAAGGTTTGTCTAATACAAAGGGATTTATATCTAAGAATTAAGGATAAGGAGAAGTTCCATTTTAAAAAAGAGGAGAGATGCACTTTATGAAAGTGCGAAAATATTAATTTATAATAAACTTATTTTCTATTAAAAATTGTTGAAAATTGTTTTCAGTCATGAGTGGGTTAACGTCTTATATAATGTTTAATTGATTTTAATAACATATAACAACACCATATCCATATTTATGAAATCATATATTATCCTAATATATCATTTATTTACTAAAATGTCATTATTACCATTGTTTCGGGTGTTAATTGCATCATTTTACTTTCCATGTTTTGTTAAGTAAGTCATATTTGTTATGAATAAAATTTATTTTATTTTTATAAAGAATTATTTGACATTAATAATTATTATTTTTACTCATCATATAATTTTTATAATTATTTTTTATTGTAACCATGGATAATAAATCTCGTTGCATCATGGAGATGGTTGGTCATACATATGCACGGGTGATGGTATGATTCCTTTGATAGTTAAATGGTATGGAATTGGATGGTATATTAATTATATAGAATAATTATCATATTTTATTAATTATTTATATCCATTATACTCATCATTATACCTATCCAAAAAATGTATTGTTGAAGAACAAATTACATCGTAGTGTTGAGACGGGAAGTCATACATATGCACACATTGTGATATTGTAACGTGTATAATGTATACATTGAGAAATATAGTGGTACCATGATATTAAAATTTTAGATAATGTATAAAACTATTAGTTTTAATTTAGTCTAGAAACAAAATATAAATATTAAACAGAAGGAGAAAAGATCATTGAAAAAGGTGATAAAACATTACATATTTTTCAGCTATCTCATTTTGATTTGGTCAAATGGACACTTTAGGATGCCTTAATTCAAAAATTATGGCCTCTAGTAAGTATTGAGGGAAGTTGGGAGATTAAATGGGTAGGTTTTTTTATAGGAAAGAGGACTTAGATGTGTAAATTAACGGGAAGAAGAACTTCCCTTCTATGTGAGAGAGGAGAGGCACTATAGGGAGCCCTAAAAATATTAAAGTAATATAAATTAATTAAAAATTAAAAATGGATCCAAACTATCATTATTATAATCTGGGTTTTATATAGGTAAAAATACAATCCACAAATTAATATTATAACTATTTTGGTTAGAAATATAACTTAATATTGTGGCTTTAACCTTGAGATAAATAATTTAACCATTATTGTGACAACATGTCTTTTTTACACTATCGGGTTAGAATAATTTCTATTAAATGAAAAATGGAACTGAATTGGAACATTAATGGCATATTTAACAGTATTTATTATTTTTTGGATGAACCATTGTTTTTTCTGAATGTTGTAAAATTTAAGAAAATATTATTTATTTTTAAGTATCATTTATATAAATTTTGATACTATTTATTATTTACATTTTAAAAAAATATCAAAACAACATGTTAACTTCAAAACAATACTTAGAATATCTATATAACACATATTTTATATCTATTAACATTTTTAATGACATTAAGTTTGTTAAGTTATATTTATTTTAATATTTTTCATATCATTTATTTGATATTTTTATTAATAAAATAATTTATGCTTCACTATAGTGTCCTCCTTAATGGTAATTTTTAATCTATAAAAATTATAAATTAATTTCTATGAGGAAGGTAATTATTTTATTTTTACATAGACTATTTTTAATCTATGATATATCATGGATATATCAATATTAAAATTATTATACTTATAGGAAATGAGAGTATGCCATTTTATCACATTCATTATGTATTAAAATATAAATGAAATATTCATGGAAAAGGGTCCATTAAATGATATAATATATAAATATAAGTTTTAAGGGTAAAATTTAGTAATCAAATAGGTTTTTTTACAGGTGATAGGGTAAATTTATAATATTATTTTCACCCTTAATTACCCAATTTACCCTTGGCAGTGGTAATAAAAAAACTAATAAAGGTATTATTCATAATATCCAAAAAAATAAAAGTAATATATTAACATAATATGGAAACATTTATTGAAAATATGGAATCCATGTTTTAATATTAAAAAAATTGATGTTAAATTAAACAAATTAAAATTTATCATTATTCACCAAACAAGAAGACTAGTTTTTCAAGAGTAAAAAACCATAAAAAGATTGGCATATGCTTGTATATAATATAAATGTGAAAATAATTCCAATGGACTAAATTATATTAAATGGTAAAATCATAATATAAATAAATTTTAAACCCAATTAAAATGATAATATACCAATTTATATAAATTATATGAAAAATTAGTTGGGAATTAAAATTCAATATTTGTCAATATTTTTTATAATATGAATGTTATCATAAGAACTAAAATTTGTCCAAACTAAATATTTATATCCCTCTTATAAAAAAATTTAATTTAGAAAAAATAAATATATAAAAGGGTAAAATATTATATTTTGAAAGGGTTCACCAATAAAAAGTGGTAAACTATATTCAATTGAAAAATACTTCTTTTATTTGAGAAATTGAATTTATTCTTATATAATGTCTATGAAGCACTTAATCCAAAAGTTAAAATTATATGTAATATTTAAAATTTAAAATGTGGTCAATACTATTCACTGCCACATTTATTTGGCTAGTTGTGGTGTGCTCAAACACAGTGTTGCATAAACCCTGAGCTATTGAATAAATTAAAAAGAAGCATATTGTGGAAGCATGGGGTGTTAGAATTCTCATAGTTACGTGAGACCATTTTAAATAGTTGATATGGAGAGAAAATTGAATTATTAGTTATGAATTCCACCATAGCTAAACTAGATACATAACATGATACATGCTTCACAATTCCAAAAGCATATATCTGATCCATATCATGTTCTGAGTGGGAGAGATCCTGAGGTTGAGACAAATTTATCCATGAATAAATGGAAAATTTGGACTGTAGATTCTGAAATAAAGGTACTTTTTGTGTGATACTTTTGGTTTTGTGTGTTATTGAATCATGATTTTTATTTTCATGAGATAGGGGTGCATGAGATAATGTTGAGAGAGTAATGGCCTCAACATTTCGATATGGAAGATTCTTAATAGGCTCTATAAGGATAGAATGTTCTTATGGTGGGGAGGTTGTAAATTCCTTTTAAACATCTTATATGTATTTTCATAAAACTATTTCTATTTTCCTTTTAGTTTATATGTGTAATGATGATAATGAATTGGGATCATACCACGGATGGTGAAGTCACAGATTTTTGGGATTCTCATCATTAATGCCTTTTTTATACAACATGTTTGGGATTTAAATGGCATGTAATGCAGTTAATCAATGTGTATATTCTTATATAACAACAAATCCATTTTTAACAAACATTAATGGTTTTTTGGAGAATTTTGGATTTTACAAATTCACGACGTGTAATTGAGTTACATGGTTTGTTAATCCCCAAATATTGTTTTTAAATAGGATTGTCATATGAAAAAAAATTCCCTCCTATATAGATTTATTTTCTATCAACATAAGATCTTTTCTTATGTTCTTGGGACCCTTTAACCATTTCGGGAAAATCCATTCATCAATATATAATGGTTATGTTTGTGGTGTGACTTTCCAAGTAATCATTATTCTTTCCTCTTCATCTCTTTCTCTTCATCTCCTTACGTTTTGATAGATAATCTAAATATTGATGGATCTATACTCCATGTTGTTGAATTTTTCATCTGGGTTTATTTCCTATATCTTATATGCCAAAGTTATTGTTGGAAATTTATCTTACAGTCTTTCTATTTATAGGACAAAGGAACGTGGTTCCGTAATGATGCTCAATTTTTATTATCATTAAATTTAATAATGGTTGATTTGAATTCAATTACTATTATATATTTAATTACATTTAATATTTTGATTAAAAACCCAATTCCTGTAAATTGAGTTTTTTTTTTAAATTTAATTTTGGTTTGAAATTGGGAAAACCCCCAATTCCATTGAATTAATGTGTGATTGTGAAATTGATGGAAAATTGTAGAGATTTAAATGGTTAAATTTAAAATTTTAAATTTTTGTAAATTGTTTCAATTAAATTATTGAATTTAATTATTTAAATTCAATTTATGAATTGGTTTAATATTATTATTTGTAAAAAATGGTTTAATTTTTTTGATATAAAACATTGGGTTTGATATTGTAAAAAGAAATTTTTTAATAAAAACCTTATTTTTGTTTTAAAATGTAAAATATGAATTTTTAAATTTAGATAATTTTATTTAATTTTATTTTAAGTAGTCTTAAAATAAACTACCCATCATTGATTTGTACTAGATAACATGAAATACTAGGTAGTTAGTGAGTTATTTGGGACAAAAACTGTAGTATGGTAATTCCTTAGCACCTGATTGATTATTTACAACACTAAATACTTAGTTTTTTATATATTATTCCCATATGGAAATAGATGATTCCTATATTTCCAGTGTTTAGGTGCATGTGTACACATTGATAATTTTATCACATGAGTGTGTGTAGATCCTCTAACCAGTAACTATTTCACCTCTTGGTATATGAATAAAGTGTTTTCTTGTTTATATATGAGATATTAATGTATTGAAATGTTTTTGAACTATTTAAATGAATTCATATTTATATAAAACATTTTATATAAATGTGTTTATTTAATCCATTTCCATAATGTATTTTCGTCATTTGAAATGTTTTGCAAATTTTGAAATGTATAACATGATTTTTTTGAATATGATTTTTAATTGATGAACCAATTTATATAAAAAAAATTAAATCTCCTTATTTGGGTAATTAAATGTTGGAATCTTACTATGGAATCTGTGCTGACACCATATAATGATTTTAGATCACACCCTACCTGTGGATTCAGGTGTTTGTATGTTATCTCCTTCAAGATTAGATTAGAAGTAAAAACGTAGTTAGAGGTGGTTCTAGATTTTGATATATGTAATTTGAGATTTTTTTCTTTGGGGAATGGGTTTCTCATTAATTTTTATAGTATATTTCTATAGTTTACTGAGTTATGTGATCATAATTTTCTTCCAATACACTTTTCCCCAAAGAGTTTCCATTGAATGCATACTATCTTGTTTATATACATCCACATTTTTTTGTGGGAAGCCATTTCTAATTTAATTTATTATTATTCCAAATGCTAGTCACCAACTCACGCGGTTGGGAATACCCTTTTCAACATGATAGGGTCAGCTCAGTTATCGAGTTACCAGGGTACCCGACTAGTTCGTAACTAGTGTGATCCACATGAAGAGGGTTTCAACATTCAAATATTTAATAATCACTAGTAATAATAAATATATTATATTATTTAATTTTATAATAATTGTTTTTTATTTTATTTTTCAATTAATCTGTATTTTTTTTATCATAGAAGTGAATAAGAGAGAAGTTATTTTATTGAGCGGACATATCGTGATCAATGTTAATTATATTATTAATTGAAGAGTGAGTTAATATTGTAGTGAATATTTTATTATATAACATTTAAAAATTTCAAAAGTGGGTCATTAAATATTGTCACGTTTATTATAAGATTAATTAAGTCTTATGTTTGTCAAAGGATCTAAAATGAACCTTATAACATTCCAGGGTCGAAAGAAAAAAATTAGAAGTATAACCCATGTATATAATTGAATTTTATACTCAAAATAGTTAAAAATATCATTTTAATCAATCCTGAGATCTAATGTATTATCTATCATGTTCTAAAGGGAGAAACTAATGGGATAAGATTGTTCGATTGAATATATCATCTTAATCGAGTTCACATTATTCATGCAATAGAATTGACAACATATTGATCTCCAATATCATGTTCCAGCACCATGGAATTGAAGTTTGATGATTCAAGATGTGTGGTGAATGAGTGTACTGTATATATGGTGACTATATTTTTATTTTTGAATGATGACCAAACAATAGTGGGTGAATCAAATTGTCAATTTCAAAAAAAGTATTTTTTATGATTTCATTCTTTTTTGTTCATCAAAGTTGAATTAATTTTTCATGTGTTCATTTGAGAAATCAAGGAAAGTGGTTTTATGGATTTGATGTTTTTAACTTGAATTTAACCAATTTTTATTAATTTCATTCACATCATGAATCAACTTTGACCCATGTTTTTTGAATTGGTATCAATTATAGACTGAATGTATCTATGTCTAGAAAATTAATAAATTGAATAAATCTTGATGTGATTTGGAATGATAGATTTGACATGGTCTCAAAAAAACTAAAAATTTGTTAATATGAGTTTATATATAAATATTAGAGGTTATTGAATAATAATAGGCTATAGAAACACATACCGCATAAATTGTCATGTATATTTTTATATTCGATATATATGAATGTTAATGCTCTTTAAATTGATGTAGGTCTTCTCATGTTCTAAAAGCATGTTTCATATTTGGATGCTTTTCTATTTTTATCTAAAAATTTGTTTAGATAATGTATAGAAACCTAAAAAAATGATTAATAATAAATCCAAAGGGTTATCAACATATCTTTCAGAAGGGACATAGACAAAACCCATCACAATGTATTTTCCATCCCCATTATTCTTCGGTTGAAAATAGTAATATTTTATTTATAAAAAATATATATTATTATATTTTCTTTATTATATATTAATATAGTATATATATTTATATATATTTTTTGTTTAAATATATAAATATTTATATACATGGTGCCAAAAATTAAGATTTTCTACCTCACCCATGATTCAGTAAATTTATAATGGTCGGTGTGTCCAAATTTGAGTAATAGAATTTAATTTCTCGCCCCATGTTTCCCCGAAATATGTGGGAGTAAAAATTTAAAATACTATAGGATTTCATGGTGATGTAGTTTGAATAAAGAGGCTTTGTTTACCAAACCATTAGAGTGTATTTGTGTTGTAAATACTATAATTCAAGTCTAGAATTGACTTAAGTAAATACCATATGGTATCATTTAATTAATTTTTTCATCTATAGATTAAAAACTATTTAATTGATCATAATGAAATCATTATTTAAATATTTTATCAAATTTATTTTTAAATATTTTTGTGAATATGTATTTATTACATGTGATCACATAGTTTAAAAATAAAAAACTATAATAGATAGAACGAACTTGTGTGGTGAATGTTTTTTATTTATATTATGGTAATGTTGTGGGTTAGATCACATAGATAAAGAATTCTAAATATAATAGGATTTCAACCGTGGAGATAAATTAACAAATCACACAAAAATTATTTTGTATTTAAAATCATTCCATCGCTTGAATTTTGACACTACCAATTTGTTGAGGTGTTGGCCATCCCTAGTTGAGGGTCCATATTACTACATCGGAGTACATATGAGAGTTGTGGTTCCAATTAAATGATTATTGTAGAAATGTATTATCTATAACATGCTTAATAAAATATGAGATTGAAAGTGTTATTCATTTCAATTTATTCATTTTTAGGATATTAGACTCCACACAATAGATATTATAGTCTTGTGTTAATGATATAGTACAATAAATATTCTACCCTAGACTCTAAATATATTGTAAATTCGATGGGTCAATCTAAAAAGTGTTATTTATAGATCATTTATAATAGAATACAATAGGGAATAATTATCATAAATTTAGTAAATGGGGGATACTAGAAATTGAAAAATATTGGAAGATAATTAAAATTATAAATTAGAAAATTTATACTTATAATAAAGATAATTTACTAATAAAAAAATGGTGTATTTTAGATGAAAACCACCACCAATTCAATTTCACTATCATCAATATAGGATAAATATAATGTCTTTAATGACCGTAACATCCATGAGTGGTATAAGAATATGTACATAGTACTATGATAATAGAGAATGATTTATGTTCTCAAAGCCCCACATCCTAATAACCCCCCTCAAGGAGTGATAAAGGAATATGTAGATAAATTCAAAAATATAAAACATTCACAATATTTTTAATTTTTCATATTATCATATATGTTTAGTGAGATGTGGAAAACTCATGAGAAAAAACATGCTTCCCAACATCTAATTATGTCCATGATTTATACCACAAGAGATATTCGAAAGAAATATATAACATATCAAGTAATTTATATAGATACTAGCTACTATAAGGGAATCAAGAATAAATTCATGTACATAATATGATTGGGTACATTTAAAGACTTCAGTACCTTTGGTTAAACGAAAAATAACTATAAATCTATCTAATTTCCCCCCTTTACCACATATATTCCCTTATTTCATTGATAATAATTATATGAATATCCTGAATAAGTCACTACATGATTTATTTATTTTTGTTCTCCAAAATGATGTGGATTTTATGAATTCCATTTATTTTTTCCTTTTGGTGGTAAAGAAGAATAATGAAAAGGCCACAATATCAATGTATTTGTATTAGTGAAAAACCATGATGAACCATACTTTCAAAAAACAAAAAATTCATTGGGTGAATAATGAGTAAGAGGTATTATGATTATCATGTTGAAATAATGGCCACTATAAGAAGAATTGAATAGTTGGGAAGATGTAAGCTGATGTTTCTGCATCATGTAAATTTTTCCTTGAATTATATCTATTTAAATTATTAACTTATTTATTGGATACTTTATTTGGATTACTCATTTTTATTCAAATAAATAAACCTTTTAGGTACAATAAAATTTGAATATATTAATGAAATCTCTAAGATATAAATTTTTTGATATTATAATCCTATATAATGAGAGATGATCATTTAAAATTCCAAGTGGAATGTTTAGTATAATGAATAATTTTTATTATGAATCATCTATTACAAGAAGCATATTCTTAGTGTAGATTATATTTACTACAATATATTATTTTATGTATAGAAATAAATTTTTCTTTATGTACACAGTCAAAATATGTTATGGTATACAACATAAAAACAATGGGATGGGTATACCTGAAATAGATAATAATCTTTTGTTAATTAAGGAAAAATCCGATGACATTGAATCTTATACTACCAGTATAAAGAAATTTAGGCTATGTTAGGTAAAAGATAATCCTATAAGAAAACATCATCAAGAGGGGTTTTAAGATATTATTCAGTAAGAACACAATAATTCATGCCATTATTATTTCTGAGGGAAAGTTAACAAATCGTCTTTCTGTGTGAATGGTTAATGAGGCAATGAACAAAAAGAATTACTTCACACTGATATATATTTTCTATTTACAATATCTTTAGGTGGTGGGTTTTCTTACTTCATTACATTAATTTATAATAATAGAAGACATGGAGACATCAACATAAAGAGGTATAGGTGATTTTTATTTATCATGTATATAAAATATTAAAATAAGTAGAGAATCAACATGTATAAAGCTTATGAATGCCCAAACAGATTGTGGTTGAGAATATCTTAACCATGATTTCATCAAACATTTGATGATGTGTGGGATAGTTTCACAGTAAACACCTACTTACACACCCTAATGCAATAGTGTTACTTGAAGGAGTAATTATAACTTTCATGAAATTTTTAGATTGGTGATGAGACTTGTATCTCAACATATATCCCCTTTGGGATATTCACTATATAAAATGGAATATAAGATAATCTAATTACCAAATGAAGAATATAATGGGATTCTATAGATATTATGGTATGTAAATAATCCCAACATAACACATATACATGTATGGGGATGAAAAATGTTTTCATAGACTATACATATAAACAATTTAGAATCTCAAATATTGAATTGAATCTTTATAATTTATTTTAATGACAATAATTGATGTTTCTTATAAAACCCTTTCAAATAAAATAAATTGTGGAAATACATTCAATATTCAATGTCCTGGAACACATTTAATGTTAAATAATGTAGAGTGACATAATTTGATGAAGTTGATGTTCTGATGGATAATAGTTAGTATAAGAAGAATCTCTTCAAGAGATAGTGTGAGATGAATATGTTCCCACTAAACAAGTATTGTATTGGTATAGTAGAGAGGTTAGAGAACTAGAGATATATGGTCTTCTTGTCACTAATTAGGGTAAGAATTTACACCTAAAAAATTATTAGAATCTAATCTAAAATAATATATAATATTCTATGGATGTTTCTATATGGAAAGAAGATATTGATTCTAAAATGTAGTTAATGTACCATAATCAACTTCCATTATTTATAGAAACACATGATGATGGAATCACAATTTGATATAAATGGGTATTCAAGGTAAATATGGATATATATGGTCATGTGAGAAACCAAAAAGAATATGTAGTACTGAGGGTTCTGAGAAAAAATTAATTCATAGACCATGATGAAACCATTTCACCAGTTCAATGATGAAATACATCAAAATATTATGTGAAATAAATATTTCCAAAATCAATATATTTGGAAAATAGTTTTTTAAAAATTTATAGTGGAATGTGAAATGAATATTTCTATATGTCATATAACAAAAAAATTATTATTTCAATGAGTGTCAATACAATTTGAATGCAAGGAAAATAAAATTAAATATTGATATATGAATAATGATCATAGAATACTTGTTTTCAAGTGTCTATAACACCCCACCACTTCTCATTGGACTGAGTTGAGGTGGAGGTCCAATATGGCCTTTGGGGACAACCCTAAGGTTCCAATGGCTAGAAATAAATGTCGAGGGATTCAAGAAAAACTCGGGGACAATTTTCAAATGAAATTAAAAAAACTAATCAAATATTCCAATACCAAAAACAACTATATGATCTATGTCAACAATTTATTACAAATCAAACATCTTCCAATTACTTAAAAGACCAAACCATCACAATACCATTTTATGTTTACCTAGTGGAAGACCAAACACCAAAACCCAATGAATTCCATAATCAACTTCGCAACTCCCCATAAAATACATGTTACAAGCAACACAAACTCACCCAAGAATCACAATTAAAAACTATATAATTGATATGCTTTACCCTTATCAGTATATTAGAGTACGCCATCTATAAAAGAACAAATGTGCCAAGGTAGGGGGTGAATAATACTACTTAGTAGGTTTTCCCCAAATAAAATCTATACACCCCACTAGGGTAGAATAGGTTAGTATAATTATATAAAATAATTTATATTAATCGATTGAAATAGTCAAACAATTCATAATAATCCAAACACATCCTTACCAAAATTAATTCATGCAGATCATCACAATTCCAATGAAATAAATCAAGAATACCATTATCCATTCACCCCATTCCATATTGTCATAACACAATTCAAGTTGTGTGGTCGCTCCACACATATCTTCACAATACTTACGAAATACAAGAACACAAGATCAATGTTTCCATTGGCGGTGGAACTTCATATCCAACCATGTCCCCCTTTTTATATTGGTACTTCATGCCCACATTCCAATCCACTGTGGTGGCCCTTCACGCCCACTATTCAATCCATACAACCCATTATAATCCCATATAATTCAATCAATCTATACAATCAATATTTAGTGAAACCATATCAATACCCAATTACCAAACCTAATGATCTATTATGAAGCTCCACAATTTTAACACAAGCTACAACTATATCAATAAAATCAATATTTATTGAAAATGTCCTTCAAACCAATCCTTGAAAAATATCGCTTCAATAAAAGAAACAATTTTATTGATTTTTTTTTTGAAACCATTATCGTAATATATTTCCCAAAATACATCATACCATTTATTTTCAAATTACAATTTTTAAATCCAACATCAAGAAAAATACACAACAATAACCCATTTCTCCTCAACTCCAAAAAACATCCCAAAATGTGTTCCAAAAAAGATTATAACATAAAAAAATCATGAATTTCATGAAAAAAACATTTATTTGAAATTAATCCATTCATGTTATATTATAATGGAGATGAGTGTAAATCCACCTACTTTAGGGTTTGGGGAAGTCTCCCAACAAACAACCGCCCAACAAATCCATGTGAAATCCCCCAAAACCACATTAGGTCTATTCTCAAATCATCAATAAGCCCAATTATCACCATTTAAGGCAATAGAAACCCTATATATACATGTGATGGGTGTAAATATAGAAAACGAGAGAGAGAGAGAGAGAGATAAATATATCTATAGAAACCCATGGAACAAACAATATAAGATACATAATAGTGGACAACCTCCTTCACCGAACATTAAAAACCATTTAGTTTACTTTAAAAATAAGTTGGTGAGGCCTCCTAACCCTTATGAATAATACATCTCGAGTAGTGATTGAGTGGGAGAAAAGGAGAGTGTTATAGGAAATCATGAGTTAACCTAGTTTTTAAAAAACGCATTTTAAATTGTGTGCATGGTTACCGTACATGGTTAGACAAACCATGCACATACCATGAGCCTGATAATATCCAATAGGTGTACCCTGTATAGATTCCTCCCACGATTAGACAAACTATTAACCAAACATGTATAATCCCATTGCCTCATGATTCACGGTTTCCAATGTTTGTTTCATGGTTTACAGTAATAGAAATCAAACAATATGCCCCTTGAAAAGCATCCAAACCTTCACAAAACCCTTCCAAAATTGTTTATACAGTACCCAACCACATTAAATACATACAAAGACATAAAATTTGTTAAATACATCAATAAATGGGTACTAAATTCTCCCAAAAATTGTAATTTATGTCCTCAAAATGTATAGAATCATCATTTTTCTAAAATAGCTTGGTCCATTTCTTGGCCATATATTTTTCCCACTCCCAAGTCTCTTCCTGAATCTTACAATGTTGTGAAAAAACAAAAACTAAATAGATTATTTGACCATAATGTAAATTACCTCTCCAATCTATAATCTAAACTAGCATGTGCACTAAATAAGGAGCCAGTTCTAGCTCACCATGATCCCAACAAATCACATTATCATTGTCTGGATGATATAATTTCAACTGTGACACATGAAACACAATATTCACAATACTATACTATGGTGGAAATTAAAATTGATATGTTACCTCTCCATTCCTCTCATGTATCTCAACAGGGAGAACATAACTCAAAGATCACTTTCCATGGTTTCCAAACTGACGATGACCCATCCATAGAGAGATTATCCCGAATACATGATCTCCCACCACGAATGACATTAACAATCAATGATGGTATATATACAATTTATAATGACTCTGAACTATTATAATCTTGTTCATGATTAAATTAATCTTCTCCATCATTTATTGAATAAGCCTTGTCCCAACCCACAGATTCTCACCAATTTCCACCACAACATACTGAATAATGACTTGGAAACCCATTCCAAACTTCCAACAGATGTATACATATGGGGGACTAAAAATAGTTATTGTATGAGAACTCCACCAATTGATAGTGCTCATCCCATGAGGCCCAAAAGTCCATCACTGAAGCTCGCAAAAAATATTACTACTTTTGTGTCATCAGCTGGAATTTCCCATCCATACGAGGGTGATATGCAATGCTCATCATCAATGGAGTCCAAAGGGATTTCTGCATGTATATCTTGAAATGTGTGGTGTACCTCAAGACTATATCTAAAACATTAAAAACTGGAAAATCGTGTATCACTACTATCTCCCAATTATAGATTTTTGATAGATCCTCAATCGTATGAGATTCATGTATAGGGATGAAATGATCTGTATTTGTGAGCTGATCCACTATCAACCATATGGAATCATTCATCATGATCATTCCTGGGATACCATTAATTAAATTCATCATTATGTGATCCCATTTCAACATTGGGATATGTAATGACAAAAACATACATACTGGACATAGATTCTCTACCTTTACCTTATCAACCAAATTCATTTTTATACCCAACCACAAAAACAATATTTTTTAACTCCTTATACATTTTTTGAATTTTAGGATGGACAACCCATATGGGCTGATGATAAGCACTATGAAGTTTTTTATATCAAAATAATGGTACAACCATATGATTCGGAAAGCAAAAAAAAGAATGCCCATCTAGTTTTGAACTGTCAATGATCTCCCCACCATTATGTTTTAACGTCATCATCACACACTTTAAACCAGACATCTTTTACTATTTAAGAAAACCAATCGTGTCCAGAACCAATAAGACAAGAAATAAAACTTCTAGATCACCCTGATCATTACATTCAAACCTCACGTTGTCTATAAACGACATCAACCGCCATTGATCCAATCCAAGTTTCACCACTTGAATATATGACATTCTAATAAATGAATTTTCCACAGAATTTCCCTTAAACGGTGTGTACAACAAGTCAACATCAATCATATGGAGATGCTCAATCCATATCCTTTCCCTAAAATTGAAATCACTATATGAAAATATATGCTTCATGCTTTTGTGGTGGGTATACACTATGAATTCATCCCCAAATAGATAGTGATTTTTTATTTTTAATACAAGAACCACTACCGACTACTACAAATCATGAGTTGGGTATTTATTCTCATAAAACCCAAACTATCATAAGCCCTACATAACAAAATGAACCCCTTTCCTAAGAAAATTACCCAAACCCAATCTCAATGAATCGTAATATAGAATATACCCTTACACTGGTTCAGAAAAATCCAAGATTGATACTGATGTAAGAAGATCCTTATGCTCTTCAAAAGATTTCTATAATTGATAATTCCATTGAAATGGGACATTAATTATTTTCAAATCTTTCATTGGTGAAGCTAATCAAGAGAAGTCAAAAAAATCGATAATAATCCGATAGAAAAATGAAACTTTATATTTGGAAAATATTTTTAGTGGTTTCCAGATATAATGACCTATACATTTTCTAGATACACTGAAATTAACTTTATGAAATAACATGGCCAAAAAATCATACCTCTTGTATCCAAATGTCATATTTTGAAAAAATTTCATATAATCTATGGCCTCTCTAGATATATAATAGTTATTCATAGAGATAATATTTTCCAATTTTTTTTAAGAATTTTTATTTTTGAACCTTGCCAAATTATCATTTTGAGCTTATAAAAAAATTTTGTATTTATGATGTGTTTTGATTAAAATTTTGAAGAGGGCTTAATTCTGGATTTTTGACAGATTTTTACATCAAAAGTATTATGGTAATTTTTTAGAACATATAATTCCAAATTGAGTGATTCTTTTTTCATAGCCCATATTTAATTTTATTTTACATTTTCTATAGGAATATGTTCTTTTTTGGTAATCTAGTAGACATAAACAAATCGCTCAATTTGAAGAAATTTCTATCCAGATAGTAGGGAACCCACCATAGTAATGGAATTCCATCTAGTCCTATACATCTTCACATGAGTTGTTTCCATAGGTAATGGAAAAATGATACATATTATCATTTCTCTATTAAATTCCACATAGTTTTGAATCCATTACAGTTTCCTTTGAATGACATATTTTTGAACGATTCTTCTGTGAACCTGTGACTAGAAAAATAAACATCCAATGAACAATTTATAATGACAACATACGATAGCCAAACAAGTTGGATTTTAGATAGTGAATTAAAAACAACATTTATGAACAGATTTTATGAAGGGGTCCACATGTGAATTGACCAATTAATGTCTCAACAACATGAAAACTTATTTAGAAAAAATTATGCTTGTAAATAGAGAGGATCTCTTAACTCTTAAGTCATTCATTTACATCCCAATTCCATCTTGGAACCAAGGAGAGAAAGACATGAGGAATTTTGTTATTTATATTTACTTATTTTATTTTTATTTGTAGTTTTTTCTGATGTAATGCATTAATTGTTATTATATTAATGTGTTCCCCTTTCTTCTTCAACCCCTTTTATTGTGCAATCTCATTATCAATCTCTCCCTTCTAGAATCCCATCGTGATATCTATGCATTTTGAAATAAAAAATTACTATCTGGGGGCTTTGACCCAGGGGATGTTTCATGATGTTCTTTATTATTTAACTTTAATTCAAAAAAATTATATTCTATTTTTGATGGAGGCAAGAATATTTCATGGGTGCGGTAGTCATCCACCACGACACTATTTCTGAATCCATTCCTTTCTATTGATAATTCATTTCACTCCATTCTCTTAGAAAACTCTTCATACAGTGAATATGGGGTTTCTATAATGGTTGAAATGGCTTATGATGGAGCCATGTCCTATAGGAATAACATTATAAATTGAGGTGTTACCCTATTTGACTATTGTAGGTGGTGGGGTTTGGTGTTCCAGACATATTCTAAAATGACACACTCAACAAATCAAGGGAAAATAATTCATTAATATTGTTTTATTAAATTATTTATCAAATACAGTTCAAACAAAAAAATAAAATTATGGATAAACCTGTGGTTTCCAACCCTAGGACCAAGACATTTATTTCATTATTTCATTCTGTGTCCATCTACATCGTCATTTATATTTCAATTTTGCATTGCATTATTTTAATTTTTTCTTCTCAAAACCCCCAAAAGCAATGTTTTCAATAAATATTAAAACCCCCAAAAAGATTCAGATTCAGTGAATTAGTTATGGATATGACTACAATTATCATCGTGTAAGATGGCCCTTGTCAGCCACTGTGCGGTATTATAAATATAAATTTTCTTTTTTCCACAACCTACAATAGGCTTGCATCAAAACTGGCATCATTTTTTGTGGAACTATGATGTTTTTAATCACCATTCCAAAATTTACATTTTTAAACATTTTTCTATGTTTTATTTATTTTAAAAAATCTATCAAAAAATATGAAGTACTTGGTATATATATCCTCTCTAGAATGGGACATATGACATTGTAAAATCATGGAATGGTTGATTAATAACAAAAAAACAATTCGTATAAATTTCATAAATTCAAAATATGAAAATGGTATGGAAAATTCATTTACATAAATCAACTAATTCCCTTAAATCAGGATTCATCTTTTCAATTATTCTCAAAATTAAAATAAAAAGTAGGACACATGTTATACTACTTATTAAAAAATGAAATTGAAATCTATGAATCAATTATATATATATCATGGTGTGATCCACCATGTGGGCCCTGAATTTTTACTACCTCTAGTGGGTAGTACCAACTGTTATCAATAATTTTATTAGGTGGGATTTTCATTGATAGAAACCACCACGTGTGGCTATTCCCAACATTCACATATGTGTTCTTGTTAAAGAGAAATACATGGATCAAGTACTCCAAAACTGCCCCCTTCGCGATATGGTATATCTTGCATGACGGGGGTAGGATGAAGAATGAAATATCCTTCAATTTTGTTTCTACTCTTGCTACAATGTCATTCACATCTTGTACTCCCTATAGAGAATATTCAATGTCTTTTGGGAGGTTTAGGTGTTCCTCAATAGGTGCATTTTCATTTTCGTCATCTTCCTCCAGGGAATCATACTAGTTGGTTGAATAAAAAAATTTATAATTATTAAGGGTGATAATCAAATTTGTTTAAATAAAATTTGAAGTGTTTGAGTTCAAGATTGTATTATCCCCCTGATGTGGTATAGCATGAATCTCTTCATTAATGGATAGTGCCTCTTGGAGTAGATTATCATTGTATGGAGGTAGGGATTCAGGGTCATCCACCTCGGGTTTGGACTCAACTTCATAGATATCTTCATCGAAATCTTGGAAGATCTATGATAATACTTTCTTGGCCTTGATTCTTTGTATGTCAGCATAGAATTCATCATCTGTGGCCATCAAATCGTCAAGTGATATAAAAATTTCAAGTAATCATTCCTTCTTTTTGAAACATATCATTAGAGCATCATCCATGCATTGGAGTTCCTTCTCAATGTAGTCTATTTCTTCCACCTACACCTGTGAGTAATTATTACACGAATAATAATTTTAGTTTGAAGACAGCATGGGAAATGTTTTGTCGATTTTTATTAATGACAAAATTAAAATATTTAAATAAATATGATTTTTATAAATTTGATTGAAAATACTTCTTATCTCCCCAGAAATGATGCCCGTTTTGATGCATGACTGTCATATGGAATGATAAATGAACATTTATATTCCTAATGAAACACAATAGTAAACTAGGGACGTCTTACTTGAGGGGTGTTGCATTCAGTTCAATCAATAATTATAGTTCACATATTCTAATTTTTTTTGGATTTTTTAATATTTATTGAAAACATCGTTTTCAAGGTTTTTGGAAATCAGAAAATTATAATTATGCAATGCAGAATATAAATATAAATGTTGATGGAGGAGAAATGCTCATTCGAAAAGAAGTATCTAGTCTAGGGTTTGATAACAAGAGTAAATTTATTATTTATTATTTATTAAATTCAATTTGATAATTCAATTAGAGAAAACTAATTAATTAATTACAATCCATTGATTTATTGAGTGTGTGATTTTAGTATGTCTATGGAACACCAAAACACACCTCATCTAGTAGTAATGTAGGGTAAAACCTTAATTGAGAATGTTTTTCCTACAAGAAATGGCACCACCGTATGATATTTCATCCCATATAGTAACCCCAACTCCACCTAAAGAAGTTTTATCCTATGATAAGTGAGGGAAAATGATTAATCAGTGACAATAAATGTATTTGTAAATTTTTTTGTGGTTGACGACGGCCGCACCCATTCAATATTCCCACCTATATCACACATATATTTAAAGAATTTCCAATTTGAAGAGATCTAGTTAACAACACCATGATAGAGCCTCTAGGTCTAAGCCTTTAGTTACTCACATTCCATGGTTTAGTGCATAGATATCATGATGGAAATATGGAAGAAGATAGAATTAGATTGAGATCTGAAGGTAAAAGTGGTGGATGAAGAAAATGGGAAGCACAATAATAAAAAAGATAAATGTCTTACATGTAAAATAAAACTATAACAAAAATATAATTTGTAAATATAAATCCTAAATGATCCTTTTTAACCAATATTTGGTGTCCATGTGAAATGGGGATGGGAAGGAATGATTTGAGAGGTAGGAGATCCTCTCCTTTTATAGGTAGAATCGGTCCTCAAATAGTTGTCAGGTTGTTGACCCATTAATTTGTTGATTAAGGCATGGAACCATTAATTAAGGTTATTCTTAAATTTGTTTTACATTCAACCTCCAAATTCTAGCCCGTTTGGCCACCGTATGTTTGAGTTATGAATTTTTCATTGGAGATTTCTTTTTGTGGTCGTAGTTTCTTAGAAGCTTCCTTCACCAATATTCCATTCAAAGGATGTCATAATGGATTGCAGACTCCATGTATTTTATTTTAGAATAGATTATATGTATATTTGTTCCATAACAAGTTGCATCACCTCAATTGAAAGTGTGTAGGACGATATGGACTTCCGTTACTATGGGGGGG
This sequence comes from Viscum album, assembly GCA_963277665.1. NCBI lineage: Eukaryota > Viridiplantae > Streptophyta > Magnoliopsida > Santalales > Viscaceae > Viscum > Viscum album. The sequence goes on along the minus strand of OY728164.1, from coordinate 122,194,979 downwards.
GGGGGGTCCATGCTATCCGTCCAGAAAATATTTCAAATTCATTGATTTTTTGTTGCCTCGTGATGATTGAGTAAACCCTGGTCAAGAATACAATGTTACAAGAAATAATATAAGAATTATAATAAATTAATCCATCAATTTGGAATTATATTTTTAAATAAATTACCAAAATACCCTTGATGTGAAAATATGGTAAAAAGCCAGAATTAAGACCTTTTCACAATTTTTTTCAAAACACATCATAAATCCAAAATTGAGTCATATAAGCTCAGATTGATAATTTTATAATGTTAAAACAATTAATATTAATAAAAAAATTTGTAACATATTAGCTCCATCAATTCCCCCACACTTAAACAATGCTTGTCCTCAAGCATAAAATCTCAACACAAAATTTAGAGGGTATCAATGTTACCAGTATTCAAATTCCATAGTTATAAAATAAAAATAATTCAATTAAAAATTAATATTTAAAAAATTAACATGAAGAATAAATTTAATTTCTCATTTTTTAAAGTAATAATCAATTCATGTATTTTACATTTCCCCTTTGAAAAATGATGAAATTTCTCCTTTCGTTCATTCAAGATTCGTAATTCCTAATTATTAAACAGTCCAAATCATGATTTACCTCACCTTTTATTTTTACGTCTCATATCTCATGATATAATTAAAGTAGAGTTATTCTCATATCATTAGAACAAGCACCTTATCCTCAATCTTGTAATAAAACGACTTCCTATACTTTGTAAAGACAAAATGACTATAAAATCATGAGGAAATTTCAAAAAATGTTCAAATAACTCTGAGGATTAAGGTTGGTAGGATTTCATGCTTTAAAAATTAATTATAAAGGAGGAGGTAATATCTTAAGTATAATAAATGCTATTAAAATGTGTTATGAAATTATGCCCTTCAAGGTAGCAATACCCACTTCCCTCAAAAACACAAAATAAGGTCATGATCAAAGTAATGTATAATGACTGATTGATTTACCCCTTGGTTTTTTTAAATTTTATTATTTTTTTTCATTTTCTAGAAAGTTATGATATAATGAAACCTCATATCAATCAACTAACCAAATAATATTATAATATCATCAGTCTAAAAAATAATGATAAATGGTTCCCCCAAATCACAACCAAATTTTCTATTTTTTGAATCTTTTTTTTCATTTTCATTTTTCATATTCAAGAGGAGAAAACCATATAGTACAATGAATGTTTCCACAACCTTTTATAATTACCACAATCGAACCCCTATAATATTTAGTCACAAAGTAAATAATCCATTCAACCATGAATCCCTCCACCCCAACACTCTGCCTTCAAAATATCATGAAAATACCAATAGTAGGGTTGGAATGGATAAAAATGGTTTGAAACATAGATCAACCCTATAAAGGTCATTCATGGTCACTATTGGGTAATAAAATGATTTATGTAAATGTGGTCTTTATTTATATTAGATTTTCAATAGATGTCTCAATGATTTTAATTTTTTTTCATATTCATAGCTTCGACAAGTTTAAAAAAAAGTTTTGTTCAGTTACATGTCCCAAGGTCACTCAAGAAATATGAACAAGAAAAAATAGGATGTACTTGGTCTCTAAATCCTCTCAGGAATGAGACATAAGATATCGGACAGTCACTCAAGTAACAATTATTACCAATAAATCAATTCAGGTGAATTTTAGAAATTCAATGTATGAAAAATGGAAGGGAAATTTCATTTACATAAATCATCTAATTCTCTTAAATCATGATTCATCATTTCAATATACATACTTGAAATTAAAACATAAATATTCCATTTTGATCATTCAATATCATTAAAATTGAAAACTAAAACATAGAATCAAATAATTCTTATGATACTCATTTCTTCTAGATAAGTCAACTAAAGAAAAAATTCTTGTGTTGACATGAAATTTTATCTTTAAAGCTCAAAACAGGGTTTGGACCCAAAAATTTAAGGAGTGTAAAAATTTAAACAATAAAAGAAAAAATGATTTTGAAATATAGATTCAATCATCTTCTTCTATTTAAGGCATCCTTTTCCCATGTATGAACCTACAAAATATATTTACTCACTTAAGAACACGGATCATGTCATTAAATCGCAAAAAGATAAGGAGGAGTAGGCAACATGCTGGAAAAATATAAAAAATAAATTTTAAGTATAAAAAGAATCTAAAGATAAATCATTTTATGATCCCCCAGTGGGCCCTAAATTTTTATTACCTTAAGTGGGTAGTAACAGCTGTTATCCATAATCTGTTGGTGGATGAATCTTCCTTAACATTAACCACCACATGTACTTTTTTCAATCTTGTGATTCCTCATTTTTGAAGAGGAATCCATGAATATATTACACTGGATCTTCCACCATTTCAATGTTCTAGAGATTACATGGTGGGGTTAGATATAGTATAGAACCTACTCTTCCTTTTATGCTACTTGTGAAACCTTATTCTCTTTGTGTATTCCTTCTAGTAAATATTCAATGTCTTTTGGGAGCTCTATGTGTCCCTAAACAATTGCATATTCTTCTTTCTCATCATCCTCCAGGGAATAAAAAGAGTCATCTGATTCGAAAAATTCAAAATAGTTGGTAGTTTTACACAAATTAGATTCAATAATTTTAAAATGAGTTTTTGTTCTTGATTATGTCATCTCCTTGAGTAGTTTCGGATTAATTATTTTCCTTAGTGTAAAGTCCCTATTGGGGTTTATTATCATTGTGCAGAGGTAGGTAGTCGGGCTCCACCACCACAAGTTTGGGCTCATCTTTGTGGAGGTTTTCAATTAATTCATTGAAAGTCAGGGGCACTTTCTTCTTGGGCTAGAATTGTTGAGCGTCAGATTGGAGTTCTTTGATCATGCTCCTAATAAAGTAGAGTAGATAACCATGGTCATCTCACTTGAAGAGAATTAAAGTCTGTTTAGTCGATTTTTCTAGTTTCACTGATCTAATTAATTTTTATTTTTAGTATTTATTGAAAACCATGTTTTTTTTATTTTTGGATAAACATGTAATTAATATAATGACATGCATAATTTCAATATAGATGAAAATAGAATGAAATAATGAAAAAAAGGTCTTGGTCCATAGGGAGGTGTCACGATTTTCTTTTTTATTCATCTTCAATTAAATCTATTTTTATTCTATTTGTGGTGGAGGAGGGAATATTGAAGAGGAGCGGAGGTCGTCCACCATGACACTATTTCCAAATCCATTTCTTTTCCTTGATTCCTTATTTTCCATCCCTTGTCTTAGGAAAACCCTTTATATATTGGAGTTGTGGTTTCTATAAGTAATTAGATGACATAGGGTTGAGATGAGTCATTTTGGAATAGAATTCTCATACAAGGGTCACACTTATTTGACATTAGGGGGAGGTGTGGTTTGGTGAACCGAAGGCTAGATAAAATCACACACTAAATAAATCAAATGAAATTAATTCATTAATGAGGTTTCAATTAATGTATTATCAAATTTAATTTAAATAGTAAATAAATAATGAATGAAATTGTAGAACTTAACCCTAAGAAAAAGACCTTTCTTAATAGATTTCATTGTTTTTGAATCTAGGTTTAAATTCTGCCTACCATTATTTTAATTAAATGTGTTTTCAAAAATAAAAAAAACATTCATTCCAATAAATATTAAAAAACAAAAAAAGATTATTTGAACTAGAATTTGTTATTGAACTGACGGTAACACTCCTCATGTGAGATAACCCTGGTTAGACACTGTGAAGAATTATGAAAATAAATTCTCTTTTGACACTCCTTACATTTGGCATGCATCAGTACTACCAAGTTTTGGTCATGCTCTACCGTTTCCTATGAATACGTCAATATGTCGTCCAAAAATACCACCACGAATGAATCCATATGTCTCTGAAAAACTGATTTATTAATTCCATAAACACTATTGGTGAATTTGTGAAACTAAATGGTATAAACACAAAATCATAATGGCCATATCTACTTCTAAAAGATGTTTTGGGAAAATCCTCCTTCCACACCCACAACTGATGATATCCTAATCGCAAGTCAATCCTTGGGATCGACTAAACTCCCCTTGACTAATAAAATAGGTCATAAATGCATGGAAGTGGATATTAATTATTTTTTGTAACTTGGTAAATATTTTTATATTCAACACACAGCCAAAGATTTCCATTTTTTTTTATTAAAAAATGGATGTTTCACATGGGGTCTTCCAAGGATAAACGAACCTACTGTTTTCTATCTCCTCCAACTTCGTTTTTAATTCCTTCAACTCTGGGGTTCTATTCAGTAATATTGAAGTGATATAGGACGGGTAATCAAAAGTAGAAAAATAATAAAATATTATTCTTTCATGAGTGGATGAAATGAGAATTCATCAATAAAGACATCCAATAAATAATCAACAAATAATGGAAAATAAATTTTTCCAACCTCTTCTATTCTTTTAAAGGACAATGCTGCCAACTGATATGAGATTGTTCCATCTTTTGGTGCCAAAATTCTTGTTGCACCCACTATTTCATTATTCTTTCCTCGAAAGGGACATTCGACTCCATCATTCTTCATTAAACAAATTTTTTGCACATAACAATAATTTTTGGGCATTAATCATTTTTAGCCCATCCATACAAAAAATTTTATCATACACACCAATATCAAGCACTTATAAGAACCACATCTCCTCAAACTCATCCAAAAATATTCAATAATCTTCACACAAGAAATATGAACACTCTCTTTGGCCAAGTGGATTTGATGATTTTAAAAAGAAGGAATCATTTACACACATAATCCCGAAAAATCAACTGCAACTGAATTAATGAATGAATAATAAGAAATCATATAAAACAACACATACAGAAAGTTAAAATTTAATTGATTCATTCCTTGCACTATGGATGGTTCTGACTGACCATGCACAACACCCTTCCCCGCTCCAAATAGCTACTTTCTCACCAGACTCTACACTATTAAACTATAGAAACGTTCCCTACTGAGGAGTTGTTGTATTCTTATAATCACCATGACTGACTCAGATATTCTAATTAGATGTATTCTACATCCCTGATACCATCAAGGCACATGATTCCTACTAGCCTTGAAGAGCATTACAAACACATGACCGAAGATAATTGCGACAATAATGCTGAAGATGCCCCATATGCTTGCAGTAATGACATGATCGAGGGTATTGCATAATACCCTTCTTCATGTGGATTGTAGAACTAGACTATAAAACATCATGGTTTACATTGAGGCTTCATATTAATATTCACTGATCCCGCTATCAGATTCTGAATTATACACCCACCCTAGAAATATGTTTCCTTATTCTATTTTATCTATACATTAGAGTTCACACTATTCCCCATGGGTACCAACATGATTCCCCCACTTTAATCCCCAAAGATTATCATTTCAAAAAAATTATTTTCGGTTCACTATTTCGGTAGAATTACTTACACATAGAACCATACTTTTGGAATGATTATCTTGCCCCAATCCCAGTTCAATGATCTATGCATTCGAGGATTCACTAGCCACCACCTCGACTGAAAACCACACCAAGCTCAAAAAACTAGATGCATATTCCAACACTGACTTATTCTCTTCCATGAAAATGAATAAATCCATTATACACTTAATTTTGAACATATTATGGTAGAATTTTTTGTTAAAAAATTCCTCAAAACCCTGACATGTCATATCTTATTCATTTTCAGCTTGGACCGCCAACACCCACCACAGACTTGCAAGATATTCCAACATTTTTCTGACTAAATTTACATTCAAATCTTCTTGCGTTCAAAGAAAATATATGATTTGATTCATCTTATTCAAATATGATTCTTCACTTTTCATCACCAAAGCACCATGAAAAATGTGTGGATTCATCTTTTGAAACTAAACTGAGTGATCAACATGTCATAGCTCTTCATCTCAATTCCAACTATACAAAGCTTAAAAATATTGAACTATGCTCTACACTAGTTGCTGGTTCATATGGGGATTAGGTGAGACCAAATTTTCTAGTACATCCTCCAATTATTCTCTATGATGTCTACCCAATGCCCATTATATCAACTTAGGAATTTCCATAAGTTTCTATCTCTATCGAACGAAAGACTTACAATTTCAATTTACATTACAATCTAGCTATCACAGCCATGCTTTTCAAGATTTCAATATTTCCACGTTAAACTATTTTTAAAAAAACTCCAATGTTTTGAAAATAACCCCATTTTCAAAATACCAGAACCATTAACTTTTTAAAATCACTCATTTGAAATAAATTTATAGATTATTCTATTATCAAAAAATTCATACCACAATATAAATCATTATGCCAAATTAAATATTCAATCCTGGTGGGATGTCATTTGTACCTTGAATGTCATGCACATCTCATTGGATATACCCATGTCAATTAGATCACACTCCTATATGTTTCCCCATTACCCAACCCCCCTGGTAACATGATGTTTAACATAAAATGGTTAGCTGCATCCTTTTATACTATAAATTTCAGGTTTCGACAATCTTATTCCTTTCTAACATATAAACTCAAGTCATACACCATTAATGATTGTAAACTCCCAGACCTACAATAAATTGCATATAACTAAACAAAAGATGAAATTCATGGATAGAACTAAATAATACCACTGGTAACATCATGCCTTTTATAATTGGCTTGAGTTGATGTGGAGTTGCTTCTCGACCTTAGGTGACATCCCCAATATGCCAAAGGATGGGAACAAATTCTGAGGTCTTCATGTACAATTTAGGGATGATTTTTTCCTTCAACTAAAAACACCCAATCAAATGTTCCATATCCGAAAACAAATACATTATTTATTCCAACAATGTATTACAATCCATCATTTTCTAAAGACCAAAAATACCAACCCAAAAAAATTCTTTAATCACAGTTCCAAGAAAAAGTCCAAAAAACCAAACCCAAAGAATCCATGACACAAATCTATGACTCTATGCCATGATTCAAGATCTAAACACCACCAAATATCCAAATAATCAAAATGAACCACTATCTAAATGATATTTTTTACCCTTACCTATATCATAGAGTACCACATCTGCAACGCACCAATGTTTCAAGGTAGGGATGAATAATAATACACAGTAGGTTTTTACCAAATGAATTCTCTATACATGGAAATAGGATATAACATGTTAGAACAATTATATATATAGTTATATTAATTCATTGAAATTGTTCAACTATTCATAACTAGCCAAACACATCCTTACCCAAAATAATCCACCCAATCCAATAATTGCCAATGATACACTCAAACAAGTCTTTATACATTCACCCCATTCCCTATTGGTATATCCCAAATAACCTTTCATGTCTACATGCATATTTCATCTACACCCATGAAGTCCACACACATGTGCTCTGTGATACCATTAATGGTGGAAATTTACATCGAACAACACCCCCTTTTTATTGTGGTATTTCACTCCCATATTCCAATCCTTGATGGTGTTCATTCACACCCAATATCCCTCCCATCAAACCCATTAATAACCCATATAATCCAGTGAACCAAAACAACCAACATTTATAAAAACTGTATCAACACAAAATTTCCAAAACAATCAATCCCATAAGCAACTCCAAAATTTTTACACTTTTGAGAACTATTTCAATAAAAAAAACATTTATTGAAAGTTCCCTTAAACCACATTCATTCCAAATTCAAATTCAGTAAAAAAAATATTTTTCTAATGAAAACTGCATTTTCAATCCATTTTCTCAAACCATTTTCGAACAATCCGTTATTCTAATGATTTTAAAATTATCTTTTTAAAATCCACCATCGAACATAATAAACAACAATAACCCATTTCTCCCCAGATCCCAAAATCATAAAAAATGACTATCAAATATGATTATAACTTCACATACATCATCAATTTAAATAAATAACCATTAATTTGAAATTAAATCCTTCTTATTATATCACATGGAGATGAAAGTGAAGCCTCTTAATTTAGGGTTTGGTAAAATCTCCCAACGGATGACTGCACGACAAATCCAGATGAAATTACCCCAAAATCACCTTATATATATTTTTATAACATAGAAAATACCAAATATAATCATTTAGAAATAAAAAACCATTGGTATAAATGTGATGGGTGTATATTTAGCAAATTATAAAAGAAAAAGATAACTAGATCTAAGGAAAACAATGAAACATACAAGAGAAAAAATTTATTAGAGGAGAATCCCCTTCATTTCCCCTTGAAAAAATTTCAATCCACTTCCAAAAAGAGTGGAAGAGGTCTCCTAACCCTTGAGATTAAGAAACCTTATTTAGGGATCAGGTGGGAGAAGAAATGAGAGTTTCAGGGGAAATCTCGAGTTAGCTCATTTTTTAACCCCATATTTGATGTTGTGCATGGTTAAAATTAATAGTTAGTCAAACAATGAACTAATTATGTGATGGATACAATCCAAATGGTGTTCCCTACATGGTTTCCATGAACGGTAAAAAAAACTTGAACTAACTATGTGAAATCCCACTAACTCATGTTGCACAGTTACTGTGGATTCTTTAATGGATTACACCCACTGCGCTCAAACCGTGCCCCAATAAAAAAGCTTCCAAACCATAAAAAATACTTCCAAACTATCCCATACATTACCCATCCAATTTAAATACATAAAAAGAAATAAAAAACTGTTACATACCCCATACTGGGGGTACAATTGGGCAATAAAAAATTTCATATCATTATAAATGAAATAAATCCATGTGTCTATAATACAGTTAGTGGTGGTTCTATCATATTACTAGTATTATATGTTGATTAAATTTTGTTACTGAGAAATAAATTTCTTGTCTTGAATTCTATAAATGCTTGGTTAAAATAATGTTCCTCCATGAAAGGAAAAGATTATGTGCCTATATTCAAAGGCTAAATATATATCAAGATTGGTCTTAGAGTATACATAAAATATATCTGAGTATATATGTTAATAAGTTACTCAAAAGATACAATATTTCATAATGAAATTGATGATTTCAATCAGTTTTACATAAAATTAATCTCCCAATTTATATTTTTCAACAAACACAAGATTATATAGATGGAATGAGTAGAACACCTTATGATTCAGCAATGAGATCTATCTTGTATTTCAAACAATATATTGTTTATGATTTTGATTTTTCATGAAGAATATCAAGAGAACACTAACATAATCTATGAGAGATATATTATGAATCAAATAAAATTATCCTAAACATTCTGAGACGTCATATCCATGACTCAGATGCCACTGAATGATGGATCAATACTGGTTGGCCACATGGTCTCAAGTGCATATCTTGAAATGACATAGGATTCCCAATAGCAGTGAGGGAATAGGGTCTATATGTGGGAGAATATTCCTTCCTATCAGAGTGTAACACAATGAAATCAATAATAGTAATCAATAGAATAAGTTGTAAAATAGTCATACAATAGATAAACAATATATATATACAACAATTTTAAGATAAATCACATATATAATGATGATTTTGTCATGTGTCTACAATGTATCCAAAATAGGTTTACATAAATCATTATTATACATGAATCAAAATAAAAATGTCAAATAATCACTAAATCTTAATAACATCATGGGTCACAACAGGTATGATGTTCCCTTCTCTTAATCAAGGAATAATATAATGCACAAAACTATTGGCGCTTTCCCATGTCTTTACATATAGCCACACTGTCTATCTGGGTACCCAAATCCTACCCATATTGGGAGTGAGATACAATAATAGTAAGATACCATCCAAATTGTCCATAAAATGTATTGGATGTGAAATATTTTCTAATGTAGAGTGAAATATATATCATATTTATGATATAAAAAATGTAAATTTTCCATGGCATATATACTACAAAAAATAGTTATACTGAATAGACCGATAAGGCTCCCAACAAAACAAGTGTCATGTTAACTTAACTAAGTAAAAAAGAATAAATAAGTAATCACTATGGCATAGATGTATATGCAATATATCATATCAAATATGGCCTTGTCGTATAATCTATAAATATATCAACCACTACCACACCATATAAACAAACGTGTTAGATAACTATTAAGAATATTTTATATAATTAATCATTATTTTTTTAATTTATACCTCATATTTAGAAGAGATATAATAACAAATATAATTGAAAACAGTTCATTAAGAGTTAAACATCTTCATTGAGAAACCAATTTTGGATAACCCCTTCGATCATAAAGGAATAGTCTTTTTGTGAGACCATAGGCACTAGAATGTGGTAAGTTCAATAGAATGATACTATAGTGCATATATGTGGATCTAGATGGTTCATTGTGGTGTAAGTGAAATATAAAATGGTTTTACTTTTATAAAAGAGGGAAAGGGAACACATTGAATTTCTAAAATGCTGAAAATATAATTTTGTAATTTTCACGAAAATTAATTCCCATTGGACAGAAATTTAAATTCTAATGTTATAAGTTCTAAATAGAATTATATAATGAAATTTATATTGGTTTTTTGTCATTTGTGAACTTATCTTGTAGATTAACCCCTTAGTTTACCATTTATTACATAAAATCTAGTAATAGTTTTTTTAATATTATAGGGTTTTAATTTCACTTATAAAGTGATAATAAAACATAAATAATCAAAGGATTGTATTTTGGACCATCTATTATACACCTTGACATATTTAAAGATTTTTTAATTGAAATAATTTTAAAAAAATATTATTCTAAAATTTCACTAATGACAATTTAGTCACTATTCATTTAATGTGACTTTAATTACATAAAAAAATAAGAATAAAATAAATTACTATAAAATATCTATTATGTTATATTCAACATCAAATTTCAAATAAAATAATATTTCTCCCAATTTTAATTAATTTTAATATTTTTAAATTTATTGATCATGTTTATTATTTATATAATATAATTATGATAGCATTACATTTCTATTTATTCTAATAATTCATTCAATAAAAAACAAAATTAAATTTTCTTGTTAATAATTTTTTATTTTCAACTAAAATTTTAAATCTGAATATATCCAATATTTATTCTTTTGAAAATTAAATTAAAGAAATTACTGTCAAGAGAGTTACATTTTATTTTTTTTCTTTTTATAAAGTAATATAAACATGATAATCCATGAAATATGGCACCATGTAGCAATATATATGATTCGTTGGAGGAAATTGACAAAATACAGTAATCCAATATTATAAATGTAATTTTTTATCAATTTTAAATCTTTATCACATTGTTTTAACCTAATTTTACGTGTTTGGCCCTTACGAATGTGATATAAATTTAGAATAGTTTTTAATTATATTGAACAAATTTAAAAGTTTCATATTTACCTAATATAGACTTATAAATTAAAAATAGTAAATATGTTATTCATGATATATTTTCATTATGTGAAGGAAATTTATTTTAAATTATGGTGAAAAATGTGAACATTGTTTATAAAAATACATTTCTATGAATAAAATTTGATTTGTCCCTTTATCAATTTCCTAGAAAAAATATTTGATGAATGTTTAAAAAAATTAATAAATATATAATATAGAAATTTCGTGAAAATTATTCACCAATAGTGATCAATTTAATTTATTATAATAAAAACACAATTCTTTCACAATTCTTTTTCTGTAAAAAGGTACCTTCTTTACATTAAAATTAAAATTATTTTTATTTAAAAACAATTTATAAATAATGAATTAGATTGTACATGTGAAAATACACATTTTACATAATTTATATAGTCTTATTCATTCAAAAAAATCCATTTACTAGTATATATCCATATGATTAATGAATATTTTAATATTATATAATTGTTCATTTAAATTCAACATTTCAAGTAAACAACTATATCTAAGAAATAAAATATATTTACAAAGAGATATATCACAAAATCTTATTTTGTTACATTATAAACCCCATTAAATAAATTTCTCGCTCCATATTATATCACTCCGATACAAAAAATTATGATATATATGATTCATCACAGACTCGAGTTCCCAAAAAGCTTCCAATAATTTATGGATTCTCTAAAATAACAATGACAAGATGTGTAGTCTTGTGTTGTAGTAGTTTCACCCTCTGATCTAGTATATCCACTAATTTTTTTATTAGATATATATTTCTTCAGTGGTTTGACAACCATGTTAAATACTTGTGAATAATTATATTGGTAGTTCCATTAGAGAGATACATGGAATACAACGTGAACATTAGAGAGATTTGGAAGAAGTGGAAAATGATAATATATTTTATTAATGTGATCAAGAATTTCCATGATACTAATAAATATATGGATCAAAAATACATTCTTTATAAATATCATGACCTTATTCCAGGGAGATACTCATATAAATACCTTTTTAGTAACATCAAACTCCATATATCGACAATGATTGTCAGCATTAAATTTATGATTACTCTATGATGCCCTTATGTGATGTTTAATAATTAAAATTTTCTCTGCCATTTCCTTTGAATGATAATGTATTAGTAGATTTCATTCACCAAATTCAACCCAAAATTTTAATGTCATTCACTTCCTTCCAAATATATATTCATAAATATCATTCTTAATTATTGAGTGAAGGATATTATTGTATGACATATCTAATAGAGTAAGGTATTGATCCCAACCACCTTTGAAATGAAGAGAAAATGATCTAAACATAGCATTAATAGTTTGGATAGTTCACGTAGACTGACCATCTATATTATGATGATATATAATATTGATTCATAAAATTATATCTATAGCCTAATCAAGACATCTTCCAAACATCGATTTAAACCTTGTATATTGATCAGATACAATAGAATTTGGTACTATATGAAATCCTATAACATTATCAATTTATAATCATGAAATATGATCAATATTGAAATAATATCTAATAGGAATGTAGTGTACTGGCACTATAAGGTGATCGAGTGAAATCATGAAAGCATTATATCCTTTTTGTGAGTTGATGAGTCTAATAATGAAATATATTTAATTTTTTCCCATTTCCATTTATGAATGTGTAATGGTTGTAACATCTCCTTAGACATCAGTCACTCATCCTTAAATTAATTATATACCAGGAATTGTGATACATACTCTAATATCATTTCCATGTTTTCCCATGATTATTACCATTTTAGATCCAAATAAATCATCTAACTTCTAGGATGAATATATTTTGATGAAATATGTGCCTTATCCAGTAGCTAATTATTATAATATGGTATGGATGTTACACATAAATTGTTCTCTAACCTTATCATTTCATCAAAAATTTTGTTAAACTAATGAACATTTTTTATATTATTAAGTTGTTCCTTATCTTTTCATTTCACCTCATTAATATTCATATAGATATACGGTTGAATTTTCATCTTATAATGATATGATATGTTCTATATCCTAAATTTTTCACATTTAATCTTCACGAAATCCATATGTTCTATATCTATTATATTATCCATCATGGATAACTAGTATTGTCATTCCAAATCAAAGTGTTATACCCCTCATTTTCCTTCATAATGTAGTAACTTATTGATAAGAGAAAATCATTGATCATATTCAACCATAATCACTTCTTAATATTCAATATTTCTATGTCAATATATACATCAAAATGATATAATATAAATAAACATCACACATTTTACCTCAATGGTAAGGCCTCTATATTTTAAAATAAATAAATATCACATCTTTCTCCAAATCATTAGCTAGAAAAATATTATCATGGTTTTTCAATTTGTGTGGGAGATAAGATATTACCATAACATTTTTTTTATGAGGATAAACCTTCTTCTATTTTTTTATTCATCAAAATAGGTCGTAATCCCATTTTCGCCAATTATTTGTGTGAATAGAGGTGCACTAACCAACCATCTCCTTCATTTCATTAAATTTACATCACATTAATTTATCCCCACGAACATAACCCCTTTCTATGTAAAATTTTTGAGTGGATTAGATAGTCATTAAAAATTTCAAATGAAGCACAATTATATCTTTCCAACACAATAATTCTATATAATCATCTTTATTTGATGATCTATGAATTTTTTCAATGAATTATTTCTTTGATTATATAGTTCTATAACATCACATGAGGTTATATAACCCATGAATGAATCTCTTTCTAAACAAAATTCACACATGGTAAATTATTCATATTACCACCCATTCCTTAGTGTCTTAAAAATGTCCTCAAACAATCTTCATGAACTTCTTTTCTATTTTAATATATAATAATACCATCTAAAAATGTATCACGAATTGTTCAGTGTACGCTCTAAGAATGTTATTCGTTAAATCCATTAATATAATAGGGTATTAATTAGTACATATGGAATCATTATAAATATATAATTCCCATAAAACATACGTATGGACCTCTTATTTATATCCCCATTAATAACACTTAATTGGTGATTTCCATAATGAATTCCAATCTTGGAAAATTATTGAGATCCTTCCAATCAATCAAATAAATAATCGATGTAGGGAATTGTATACAAAATCATGACAGTGTTATTTATTATTCCTAATAATAAATTCAATGTTTCATTGAACCATTTTAATTTTACAATTAAAAAGATTTGGTTCACCTCATGGTGATGAACTAGAGATTATTAATCCCATATCATGCTTCTCCTAGAGTTTCTTTTTCAATTTCTACAACTCAATTCAGTTCATTATATATGTATTCCAATAAATATGTAAAGAACCATGAATAATTATTTTTGAAAACTCTAATACATTATTCAAGGGAAGAAATGAATTTTTTTTAAAAACTAAATCAAAAAAAAATCATGACCAATAGGCATATATTCAATTTTCTGTCTCTCCAAAACCATTTGATAATAATATCCTTTATGGATCAGAATTATGATAGAGAAGATAATAATAATGTCTATTGGATGTTTTTATTCATCCTTGAGCCTACACGAAATAAAAAATTCATTTAGAATTTGAAATGCGACTTAAATTCCTCATAAATCGATATTTGAACTATATAACGAAATACAATCCATTCCTAGAATCAAATAAAATTCAACTAAATGTTGAATCACAAGAAATTATTGAATTAATTTCCAATAAACATCAATCAAATAGAAACTACATATTTCATATGTGAAAATTGTAATATTATAAGTTTTAACCAATGAATCAACATCTAATTGACATTCCAGAAATTCAATAACCTTTTAAAATTAATTAATTATAAAATTTTAGGTAGATTAAGAATATTAAATTATATTAGCTATTCTAGATAGTATGATATTTTAAACCCTCAACAATTCAATGTTCTAACCACTATATTATTTATTTATTGACTAAGATTTTATTTTTTTCATTAATATTTATATGATTTTATTCCAATCATCATTATAAACCTTCATATTCATGCACTAGGTGGCATAATGAACATAATCTTTTCAATTTAATGATATGAGCATGACTGGTTAATTAGTGGGAATATTATTTTCCTTTATAGAATTAACTAGCTTATCCATCACCCCCTAACATTCATAGGATTTAAAAACCACCATTACATATTTTAATATTCTCTAAACTCCACTCATGAAATTACAATGATGTTTTAAACCCCAATTCAGGAATCAAGGTGGATGTGATTTCCTTCCACCGTGTAATTTATTAATGTTTTCATGTTATTAAATCATATTTTTATTACTGAAAACATTGGATTAGTGATAATATCTTATTTTAATTTCACCCACGATTATACATCCATTTTTTTTCATATCTTCTAATGTCTAATAAGGATAATTACTTTAGGGGAAATGAGATAAATCCAACAAATGAATCAATAAATTATTATTTCACAAAACATTATAATACCAAAAGCATAAAATTCTTGTATTGCAAAATTTTCTTCATAAATATAGATGTATTGAACATCCTTTTCTAAGATCAATTAATTCCTTATCCATAGTTATACTTATAATACAATTGATATACTTAACAAAAAAATATACTTTTATACTCATACCTTACAATGGAGTCAATATCTTCTTCATTCCTCGTATTCCAAATATGGTTCTACCATTGATATTCTTTTCCATCCAAATAATAAAATACTATACGAAACAGTTTAGTAAATGATCACTTTATAAAAAACAATTTTTTCTCAAAGGAGTAGATCTATAGCTCGACCACTAGTAGATATGTATATCTGCTAATAGATGATGAATATTTCCGTAGGAAACACTGCACAATGTTTTTTATCTCCTTTGAATATTTGGAATCCCATATTGATTCATGTATTGAGAATGTTTCATGTGAATTGTAATAATATTATGAATCCCATATTTTGTATAATTTTCATTCTTGAGTGCAAAATAAATAAATTTTCCATCATATAGAATGTTTGAAAAATATATTCTTGTTCGATCCATTGAAAAAAACCAAAAAAACATGTACATGCATCAAAAAATAATAATAAGAGTGATCTATCAAATAATAATGAAATACCATTCATAAGTTGTCTAAAGGATTCCAACACCATCCCAATCTATGGAACCTTAATATTAACCAAGGTTATCCATGATTATTTAAAAAATAGTGGGATTTTATTATATACATAATCTTATCCTCATGATTTTCATGTTTTTATAAATCATAATATCCAATTATTAGATCAACCATTCCTCTGATAAAAAATTTAGATTCCCATAATTTTCATATATAAATAGTAAAAAATTATGGTAAATATTCAATTAATTTAAAAAATACACCATCAAGGACTATAAAGGATTTATTTTGTTGGAGGATAGGTAGGTAATCTTTTTATTTTATGAATTATCATCAACACCTCCCATAACAATATTCTGACAAAGTTATGAACATTGAAATACCATAGTAAAACAACTATTCATAACTTGTGGAAAGGAAAAAAATCGAAGGAAGATGTTAGATGCCCATTAAGGGCAAACACGAGAGATATAAATCAATGTCCATATAAAATAATATGATAACCATAAGGGTGTGAGATCACAATGATAACTTAAAATGCTCATACACAATATATCATGGATCATATAATGAAATCATGGAATAAAATATTATTAATTCAAAATTAATGAAACCTAAGGTTTATAATTAGTTATAAATCAGTCTCTAACTATTTGTTTATTTAATAAAATAGTGGCACCATATTGGGAATAAAAACCATTTTATATGTCATGATCAACTAAGGAGACCATAAAATATTAGTGCATCAATCGTTGAAACCTAATTCCCATATCATAACTTATAATGAATCATTAATTTTTTTCATAGATCATTAAACTCATTGACATCTTTTCTATTGTGGATCAAGAACATTAACTTGTCTCCCATAGTTGATTAAGAACATTGATTTGTTTCTTATAATAAAATTTTATGACATAACACATTACCCCACACATCAGAGGGCAATGTAATTCTAGGCACCAAAATCACATAATTTAGACAATACATAATGCATTAAAAAAGATCATAAAACCTTCATCATATCATAATTCAATATCCTATTGAAATAAAATAGGTTTTAGAAACATTTCCAAAATTCATTATATCATTAACTATGAAAAATAAATGGGTTTCATAAAATATTATTTTAAAAATCATAAGACGACCAAAGAAACAATACTGATTGTATTATTTGATAGAATCCCCTTTGAAAAATTATTATTATCAATTGATTTTATCATTGATGAAAATTTCACAAAAAATTGTTGATAATATATTCTAATGAAAATACCAACTAAATTTCAAAATCACATCCTTAAAATATAAAAATCACAAAAAATATATAGAAATACATTTTTATGAAAATAAAAATGGATTCATGTAATGTAGGGTTTAAATCATTGATTGGACCTCATGGTGGGAAATTCGATTCAAGTTGACTTTGATACAATTATGTTTCTTTTCATATTTTGGGTCATTAGTCAAAATTAACTCATCTAAGAAATTAGATGCATCCTTAAATTTTATTTATAAAAAATAAAACATGTGTAGAATGAAATAAATTTTTCATATGATATTAATATAAAATTTTATAAAAAATAGATAAAAATGGAAACGACATAAAAATGATTTTTGACTGAATAGAGAAATAATGTCTATTTTCCATAAAATAATTATTTCGGTCATTTGTGTTTATTTAAATGGTAAAAAATAAAATATTAAATATTCATATGTAACCAAATGATAATAAATTTAATTTGAATTATCATTTAATAATCAAATAATTTCCATAATGTAAATTCCTGTATAAATAATCCCGATAAAAATTGGATTGAAGCATAAATCACTTAACTCATGTATCTTCATTATTTATATTAATTAATCCCACCTGTGTATTAAATATTGGAATATTATGAACATATTATATAATAAAAATATTATATATATTATGATATATTATTTATTTATGAAATATTATAACCTTTTTGTTAAAAATTTATTAATCAAACAACTATTTTTGGTGATCAGTACTTTATTTTTAATGCATATTTTGGTTCATCACTCTTTTTAATTATAAATTTTATGACGATTTAGTTATATAATGAATTTTATGAATACTATAATTATCTTATTTATTAATTAATTAATATTTATATGAATCTATTAAATTCAAATAGGGGAAAGTAAATCAAAACATTCATGGAGACTGTTGGTTATGCATATTCATTATCATTGATTCGTTTTTGATGGATGGAATAAAAAAATTAAATAATAATTGACCTATAAAAATATTCATTGTATCGGAAATAATATATATTTTCCATAAATATTTCCTTATTACAATAAATTTCAAAATTATATGATAAAAAATCCCATCACAATATAAAGGTGGAAGTCCACATGTATGCATGAGAGACACAATCATATTACAATTAATTGAAAGGTAAGTAGGAAGGTAATAATTTATTATTAAAAAAAATAATATATTAAATATCATATATACATACTAAAACCATCCATTAAGGATAGTGAGGAAATATTTATTACCCCTATAGGTAGAGCACATAAGTCGTATGTAAACATGATCGATGTTTTCATTTTCAATATGATGGAAAAGTGGAGGGATAATATTATCACACAATTAGATAAATAATTAACTATATTTATTTTAATTACATAATTAGTTTATTACTGACACTATATATTAAGAGGAGTTATAATATGCAATGTAATTGAAAACACCTAGTTAATAGCTTTACCTCTACATTGGGAAACATTTTTTAACAATAACCTAATCCTTGATAGTATGGTCATTTTTCATGTCCAAAATATCAATGATGTGGCAAAGAAATATTTTTTTATATCATATTATTTATTTTTATAGGTATATGGATCAATGTGATGTAATGAAATAGGCGATGGGATGACATTTTATAAGTTAGGGAATGCCACACTTGCAAGTAACAAAAATATTAAAATATTATTCATTTATTTTGAAGAAAAATTCTTCCACATGAACACATATTGGATAAAATACTTGATAATGTCAATAAAGCTTCATAAAATGAAATTTCTATAGTTTTTTCTATCAATATAGCTTTTATCCTTTGGTTTGACCACCTTTTTGATTAATTTTATCCTTAACTATGGTAAACAAAATTTTAATATGTTTGGCTTATAATTTAAATAATAATGTGATAATTAAATCATAAATGGGTAATGATTGAATTTAATGTCAACCACAAATCCACCTTTTCATATTCATTTTTTGTTATAATTTTTAAATAATGTAATAAAATATTATCTTTATAAAATATCATTAATAATATATTAATATGTTTATTAAATTTCACATTAAAGACATCAATGAAGTTATGTCATTATAATATAATCCTTTATCACATTACGATTATGTTATTATCATCATGAAAATTCATGGAACAAAATATTTAATCTAAATAATGTTATTTTTAGTATTTTTAAAATCATTTGTTGTATTTTTCTATTAATTGAAAAATATTGGGTTGGCCTTATGTATTTACTTTAGAAAATTATATAGTCACATTAAATTTTAAAAACAATCCCATGTAAATTTTATACATATTTATAATAAAATTTTGTAGTTGAAAATAATATCATTTTTATTTTTGATTAAATGTTAGAGTTATTAAAATGAATGAAGTGAAATTTTGTTTCTAACATTTTATTAAAATAATATAAATGTAATATTTAATGAAATATGGAACCATGCAACAATATATTTTAGAAATGGATGTGAAGGGAATAAATAAACTCATCTAATGAAATAATGTTGAGAGGTATATAAATTTGAATTCCTTATCACATATTTTTAAACATATTTTACCTGTTTTACCGCTACTGATCTGAACAAAATGTAATATGGTTGTTATTAATTTTTTATAAATATAAAATGGATCTACATATCAAATATCCTCCTCAAAATTCAATCTATGTCATCTATTTTTTATGATTCTATTTATATAGGTGGTAGAATAATTTTTAAATAAGTGTACAAAACATGGTGAAGACTAATGTTTAAAAAAGTTTTTTGATTATTAAACTATATATCTATTATTCTCTCATGACTCAAAAAATTGAATAGATGGTTAAAATATTTTATTTAATATATAATATATTCACTTCATTACACACATTCACAAATGGGAATTAATTTAATTTATCAAAATAAAAACACATAGAAGGCCGAAAATTTTATTTTCTTCAAAGTGCCTCTTTTACATTAAAATGATTTATATTTTTTTCTAATCAATTGATTACTGGTGAATGAATTTTATACATTGGAACTGCCAATATTTTTCATTATTTATTTATTCCTATCAAATACTTTTAATTCATATTTTAGGCCATAATAGTCACATTTTATGACAAATATAATAGTTTATTTCACCTTTATTAAAATTGGTCTTTTCTATTATGAATGATATAAAAGAAATGAAATAAATTTAATGAGAAATATATCATGAAATATCTAGAATTTACATTCAAGAAACATTAATGTAAATTTTTCTAAAAAACATATCATTTTGACACAACCAATTGAGGAAGCCTCTATTTCACCTTCTCCTTCGGTTCCCAAGCAGCTTCCATTAATGTGTGGTTTCTCAATAGAACTACAACAAGATGAATGATATTGTATCATATAAATTTAAATTTTTAATCCAAAATATTCATTGATTTTTCATCATACAGGGAATATTTATGAATTCTTACTGACTTTGAGTTCACTACATCAAAAGGATATATTATATACTTCCTTAGGAGAGATTCATTAAATACACAGTGAAATTAAGAGAAATTTTGTGGATGTTACAAATGATAAATTTCTATCCTAATACCTTCTTGAAATTCAATGGAAATACTATGTATAGTTCTAAACATTACCTTACATCCTTGTCACAAAACATTCATCCAATAAATTTTTAGTATAAATACCTTTTCACCAACATCAATAACCATATATCACCGATGATATTCATCATAAATTATAGGTCAAAATTTAGTTTAATTTTTATAATGGTTAATATCTCTAAATTTATCTACAATATCCTTAGCTAGATATGCACCCAATAGCTTTCATTATCCATATTTATCTTAATACATTAAATTTCTACTCTTTATAAAAATGTGAACATCATAAGGATCCATCTTAATTATCATGTGAAATACACTATTGCATGAAACTCAACAAGATGAAGGTGATGATCACTACCACCTATGAAATCATTTTAAAAGGATCACAATATAGTTTTGATTATTTGAATGTTTCTATTAGAATGAATATCTTTTTAATAATTGTATTATCTAATAAAACATAACTTTTTGTCCATATTTTACAAAATACTACACTATAACATTGAGTTTATCCTCATTTCTTGGTTAGATATAATATAATATGATACTCCCTGATATATTTCCATTATTTGTTGTATACCCTTAAAATTTGACAAATAGAGAACTTCTATATCATATTATGATGTTTTTTTAATGCATAAGGATATCATCTAAAATACTAATATCATTTTTCTATAGTACATTTGAGAAGTCCTTGGAAAAGATTTCACATTTCCATTTATGTGTAGGTAGTTATTGTAAAATACTTATAGACGTATATCTCTCATCATTAAATTGACAACATACCAGACAAAGAGATTTAAACTCTATTGTGTCATTTTTTGTGTTGTCCCACTAGAAATAGTCATTTCGAACACATACATGGTTCCTAAAAAATATCATTGGAACACATAAATGGTTCAAAAATATTATCATTGTACAATAATAAATGTTCAACTCCTGAATATTCCTCAATTTTCTCTATTACTGAATATCTTTCCTTTGAACCTCATTAATACTCACATATATACAAGGAAAAAAATTCATTTGAAAAATTTTCATTCTATCGCCACTCCTCTTAATTTCATGTTCTCTATTTTTAAAATCCATATGTGTTTGATCTATTCCAATCCACATAATGAATATTCGATCCTTTTTATTATGACTCAATCCATCATCATCCTTTCTCACCTTCCCGAGGTGGTAATTTGTTGAGTAGTATTAATCATTAATCAATTCAACCCATCTTTTATAGTTCATATTCAACTCTTTCTATGTGAAAATATATTTCAAAAATTTAAGGACCATGTATATTTCAAACCATTCACCATATTGATAGTTCCTCTATATCTTCAACTAAAATTTTAACATTTCTATCTTCGAATCATGAGCTTGTTAATTATTTTCTTGTATTTTCGATTTTATTAACACATATTCTTTAACCACATCATTCTATATGAATAAATAACAATTTCCCTTCATTTATTTATAAAAAAATAACAAACAATTATCTACTCTTGGGTTGTTCAAGTATAGGTGCACTACGAAACCATTTCAATAGTTCCATTGAATTCTATTCACAATCATCTATCCACTAACACATTACCCACTTCCATGCCAATTTATTGAGTTGATTAGACTACCATATTAAACCACTTTTAATGGGTCAATAATATCTATCCAAATCAATAAAAAATATTATATCTATTACAATGGTTGGCCTAATCCATTGGTCAACAACTTTTCTCTTTGATGGATCTACAAATATGAACAAAAATAGATTATATAACCTATGAATGATTTTTTATGTGTAAAATTAACACTTGTAAAATTTTACCAACAACATATCCTTCTTATATGTTATCTAAATATTTATGAAATGATTTCCATGATATTTCATTCTATATTAATATATAATATGTTTATCTATATAGACCAACAAAAATTGATCAAGTTCATTTTTAAAGTCTACATGTATTAAATCCAAGAATATAACAAGTTAATTAATTAGTCCAGATTGCATCACTATAAATTCATAATTCCCATATTTCATATGAAAGTATTTTATGGGTATATCATACTTCTTAACAATCAATTGTTGATATCTTGAATAAGCGTAAGTCAAGTAAAAGTATTTAAATCACCATTAGTAAAAAATAAAATCATCGATATAGAGTAGATGATACTTGTCCAAGATAATTATCATTTTATCTTCCTAATAATCAATGTCATGAGGCATAAAATCATCATATTTACTTAAAAAGAATAAGTGTATCTTTTGGGGATTCAATTAGTATATGAATTCCTTACTAATATTCTATTGTATTTCCTTCTTCATTTACTATACCATAATTAGTTCCATTCAGTAAGGAGTATTTGAAATAGGAGTAGCACTAGGTATTATTTCTTTTGAAATCTCAACATCATGATTCCAATGATGTCTATGTAAATCTTTTAAATATATATATATATATATCACATAAAATAGGTTTATAATCAAATTTGAGTTTCCAACTAACCATTTAATATAATTATTATTCATTTATAGTAATTTAAACCTAAAAGAAAGAAGTAATGTCCATTGGATGTCCGTATTTATCCTCTCACTAATAAAGGATCACTTGTTCATTTGAAATATGAAATGTTACATCCCTTATTTTTTAAATCGATATGATCTTAAAATAAATATTGTTAATACATTCATATATTGGATTAGAAATAAAATAATAATAGTATCCAAATATTTATATGAAGTTGATTCCCTTATACTTTAGTCAGAGGTGAACTGTATACTTGATATGTGACTCTCATACCCTTTATATTATTCACCTATAACTCAACTTATATTAATTTTTGATGTTAATTTGATTCTATTTGAAAATTATTTCAATATTAATCTATTTTTAGATCCACAATAAAATTTGAAATTAGTTATTCTATTGATGATGATAATTGTGTCATTCGCTACTTCATTCTGTTAACCCCCATCAATAGTGAAGGTCAAATGAGATTTTATTTTTTCCTTTGTGATTCAGAAATTTTTGACATCTATTATCATCATATAACTCAGAATTAGGACATTGGATGTAATATTTCCCATGATTGATACAAATTAATAATTAGAGCAGGGGTGGAGAATTTTTTGGTTACTTCTTTTACACTATTTTATAAAATCTCTACTTCACCACCTTTAGAAATTCAAGGTCATTAGGACCTAAATTTACATGTTTAAGGAACCACATTGTTCAACTAAAACATTTTACTTGTTTTTTGTTCCCACATTTGTGGCATGTAGATGGATAGAATTTCATTTAAACATGTGATTTATCTTAGTTTTTATGAGACCCATTTTTCATTTTATCATCAAACCCATGGGAATGGTTGGAAAATCCTATTTTCCTTTTTCCCTTGAATGCATATGGAATAATTTCATCATAGCAACTAATGTCTCTTATATCTAACACCTGTGACAGATGTAGTTTTAAGCCACCAAAGTACCAATAATTTTTTATTTTAGGAAGTTGGAATAAATAAGATTCATACCATAGAAACATTTTAAATTTTTTCTCAAACCTACCAATGGATTCATAGAAATTTTTCTTACTCTAAAGTAATTAATTATCCATCATTATATATAGGATAATAGTGAAGTATTCATAAAAAAAATAATCCTCTTAAACATATCCTATTATGTGGAGTCAATTTCTTCTTTTTAATCATATTCTTAATTTGGTTACACAATGAATATTTATTTCCTTCCAAATGATAAACAACAAAGAAAACATATTCATGTTTAGTGTATTGGAGTACAAAAATCATTTTATCAATTTTGTTGATTGATTACTCAACACTATTAGATTATAATATCCAATAAAATATGGTTGATGTTTCTTCATAAAAGACTCAAAATTATATATTTTCATTCATTGATCATTTATAATATAACCATGATTTATTGACTATTAATTTTATGTGAGAATTAAAAATAAATATATATCCCAAATCATGTTGGATTATGTATCTCTATTGTATAGTCATTTTTTATCAATAACATTTTTTATTAGCACAATGTCTTTTAGATCAAAAAATAGACTAAAAAAATGAAAAGTTTAAGCATCAAAAATAATAATCATATCCATATATCAAATAATTGTGAAATATAGTTTAAAATATGTTTAAATCATGATTCCATGTTATGAATAAATGGATCCATATGTTTCTCCATGAAAATTTGTGTCATACACACATAATCATAGAGAATAGTTTTTTGTTAGTCAAGACTCATTTCCAAGACTATATTAGTGGACAAAGACCCTTTCTGAACCGAGTCACCCTCGTTTCAGTCCTGTTTCACTGAACCGGTATAACCTACCATTCCAGCCATGTCTATCTCATGAGATATAAAATCATTACCCAATGCATTGGAGGGAGAAATAGGTCTCACACGTCTCATAATGATACCATTCTTATGTGTGCCACAAAATCATATACCATACATCATAGCATAACCCATGTAATAAAAATGGGAATCTTAAACATCATGACATCATAAAAAAATTCATATAAGATAAAGGAATTCATAAAAATAATTCTTTCACAACATAATCAAATCAATGTAATAATAGGGATAGAAACAAAAAACTTTATTATCTTAGATGGAAAATAATTTTGATAAAACACTTGAACTCCATTCTTGAGGAAAATATCATTTCTACTTAAAAAACACATTCCTTTCTTTAACATGTCATACAATTTTAAACTAAAAGAATTTGATTAAAAATAAACATGAAAACCTGTAAATTATGCTTCTTGAAAATAATGTTTTAGAAATCTATTCATGCCGTATAAGTTAAAAAACATTCTTCTCGTACTTTTGTCGGAAAAGTCAAAAAGTACCTCGTACGAAAAACGACAAAAGATTCCTTTCATATCTTTTACTATAAACTCACCAAAGGGTACAAATGGATTTAAAAAATTTTAGGTGGATGGAAATAATATTACATATTGAGGAAACATGGATGTGGATGATAAAATACACCCCAGTAAATACCAATGTATAAACAATCTCGGGAAAAAAATGAGATTGTGATATTTCCCTTACCTTAGGTCCGACTTTATTTGTAAGTGTTCGAACCTACTGTATATTATTTTAAATAATGTTATTGACTTATTCCAGAAACATAATTATTTTTATGATATCATATATTGTCATATTCTTAGCTTCTTAGTAGTAATATTTCATTGCTACTTGTTATTCGGGTGTTTATAACTTTTTGTTCTTATGCGTGTTTTGTCGAATAAATTATTATTCTTTTCTTTAGTTTATAGATACCTCATTTACAGAATGGTATTAGTGTAATATATATCATATTCATTCATTCAATTCATTTATATAATCATTATGAAATTAAGATCACGTAGAACGAGTCGCATCACATCGTGGAGACGATATTCCGTACGTACGCACGAGTGATGATATCGTTCCTGTGATCATGAAATTTTATTGGAGTATATGTATAATATTTAAGAATCAATATCACTTTATAATAGTCATATATAGTCATTATTTACACCATTATACCCATCCAAGTAAGGTGGTGGTGGAAAATAGATTACACCACGGCGTGGAGACGGTATTCCGTACGTACGCACGCGCGGTGATTTCTTTTTCCGTAGGATGGATAGATGGTGAAACAGGGTTGTTTCATAATTATAATAACATATCAGTATATGAGTGATACTGATGTTATTACTCCATAATGAAACAACTAATGAAGAAGAAGTGGAAGAAGAAATAAAGATGAAAGAATCGGTAACGGACATTACCTCTTCTTTAAAGTGCTTCTTTGAGACCTTATTTTAGGGCACTAAAATTGGACTTTGAAGAAGACCAGGACCTCTAGGATGTCTCTAGGGAAGTGGAGAGGAGAAAGTGGCAGGGTTTGTCCGAGCTTGAAGGCTCAATGTGGTGTAAAGAAGAGGGGGAGGAGGTGTCCTTTTATAAGGGAGGAGAGGGGCACCTTTGGAATAACTAAAACTATTATTTTATTATAAAGTCATGTTCGGTTTTAAAAAGATCCAAATTAATATATTTAGAAGATAAGGTGGGGATGGGTCGAACTCCTCTCATACAACAGAATTTAGACAAGTTTAGGTTCCTATTTTAACATTATCATTTAGATTTAACACTAAGTTAAATAATTTTACTTTTACCATGTCTTCTTGTGTTCTTATACTATAAGGATAATAAACTTACTATAAGAAGCCAAACGAACCCCAAGTTGTTTATTATTAATATATATAACCTTATCTAATTCATTGTTCTGAACCTTAGATTTTTAGGAATAAAATAACAATTACCAATATAATATTTGTTTTAAAAACTATTTTATGTCAATTTTGACACGATTTAGTAATTGATTTTTGTGAAAATCATAACAAAATTATTAGTTCGAACAAAGTTAATTAAATCACTACTAACATGTCATATTATCCTATAAAATTATTTGGATTCATATAAAGTCTCAAATTACATTTATTTTGGTGTTTATAACATCAATTATGTCAATATTTTATTAATAAGATAATTACTACATCATCATTGTGTCATAAATAAATTAAATTATTTAATGTCTAAAAATTACAAATAAAATACCATTATGTAGGAAAACTTTTTAGCTTTCTAATTAATATTTATAGTCGAATTTATCTTATGTATAACCCAATATTAAAAATTATTTACTTATTAAATTTTGATTTTAACTATTTTAACCCTTCTTTAAATAAATTAATAATAAATGTCCAAATCTAATCCAAGTGGGCCTAAATGGTCATATTTTATTCCTAAGTTTGTTTTTGGTCGAATTACATTTATCTAGTAGAATTAGGACATGTGTTAGGGTAATAATAATATCATTTTTACCCTTAATTACCCTATTTACTTTTTACCGTGGTAAAAAAAGTAAAAAGTTACTATTCACCAAACAATTATTTTCATCTCATTGAACCACATTTTACTTACCGACATCAACCGCGTCTCTCAGATTTTTGAAATTCCACTCACAGAAGTGGTAAAATTAAGTTTTATGAAAAATTCAGTTTTTTAACTACCACTTAGTGGTTTCACTATTCATCAAAAATTGAAAGTTTTCAAAAAAATACGAAAATTTCACCCTAGGCTACTTTCGATATTCCGAATCCAAAAATGAAGTACATTTTGAAAAATTAAATTTATAAAATTTCAAAAAGTGGTTATTACTATTCATAATGGCTAGTTTTAATAATATTTTAATAGCATATCGTTGTTTAGTGAAACTCGGTATTGCGTACGACGCAAGCTATCGAGGAAGGTCGCGATTTCGTGTAAAGCAAGCCAAGCAAGTGTTGTGTGGAAAAAGATTCCTTTGATGATTTATATAACATAAACGTCTCGGGTGTTACAATAGTTTTAGAGAATCATGAAAAAATATTACATGAAAAATACCCATGTCTTTAAATAATAATATCTACCATTTAACCCATATTATATTAATTCACATTTTTTCATTATAATTATCTATAATAAAGACATATAGACATCATTAGTTCAGAATAATTCTATGAAACATGGGGAAAATGAATCATATAAAGATTGTGATCTAATTCACTGTAAGGGTATAAATTATCATTAATTATTTAATTTCATTTGTGATAATAGGAAGAGAACAGTGGTGTGAGGACCTAATAAATGTGCATAAGCATTACATAAGAATACCAATTCATATAGATACCAAGATTTTAAAACATGTAACCAAGGAATAAAACTTTTTCAATGGTAAGGGTCATCATAATAAAAAATCATGAGCTATGTGATATAAATATAGATCAATGGAAACATTTATAATTTAAAAAGAATAATGAAAAAGTATTTGTATCTTATATAAATATCCTTATAGATCCATTAATTAACCATTTCAATTGGAACCACTATATGAACAACTTCACATATAATTCTTCAGAGAACATAATCATTTCCCATTATATTGGATCATAATTTTGGAAAAACAAAAATTTAAGTTATATCGGGCTCACCTAGTGTTTTCTCAGTGAAGATATCCTATATCCTATAATGGACTCTCCTAGTGTTATCATGTCAAACCAATCATATAATATATATCAGTTCACCCATATTATCTGGGCATACCCATTGTATATAATATCCAAGAAGAAAAATGGTAATAAAGTATATTGAGAATTATGTTCATTATAAACTCATTGAAATAGCCTTAATTCCTTTGAAAATAAGACTATGACATGAAAAATAAATGGGTTTAATATAAACATATTTTAAAAATTATTATCCTCTAGAAAAGAAATAGTTTCCATAAAAATCTATTTGAAACACAATTAACCCTTGGAAAAGAAACAGGTACTATAAGAATCCCATTGAAGAAATATAAAAAAAGGGAGAATAAATAGGTTCCAAAAGAATCTATTTTGATCAGGATTAACTTATGGAAAATGAATAAGTTCCATAAAAATAACTTTCAGGAAATCTTAATCCATCAAAGAAAATAATGGTGATGGAAAAATTATAAAATTTAAATTTTTAATATAAATCACAAACAAAATTTTGATCTTTAGTGAATAGAAATATAATTAAATGATCATTAAAAACATTTCTTATTAAAATAAACTTTTCATTTTAAGAATCACATTTAAAAAGTTAAAATTGAAACAATATTAAGAAAATAAATTTCTTTGAAAAAAATCTTCGTAACATATAATTAAAACCATAAGTAAAATAATGGACATGACTGTACAAAAATCTATTCATGTTAGAAATGTTAAAGATACAAATTATTTTTAAAAAACCAATCAATGGAAGTCAACAGTGACCCATTTATAAAACAGTATGAATAATATATTTAAAACCATTGGGATGAAGTTAAAATATATGATAAAATGGTTTAAGGATGTCTTTAATTATAAAATTATTTTTTAAAATATTTCTGAAAACATAGATATTGAAGTGAAAGATAATCAATCTAAATAAAAAGTCCAAATTATTATAATTTACAAATGAAATTATCAATTAATAATTAATAAATAATGGAGTAATTGAAAATAATTTTTTAACCGCATTCATAATCAGCTGATAAGAAAGATGATTTTTTAAAGAAAATAATAACATATTATTTGATTTTAGGGAACCTTGAACAAGAAAAACATTGAATGAAATGAGAGTGTAACATAATGCCTTATCTATTATGGAAATTCATCAATAGTATTCCCCATGAATGAATAAACCCAAATGATAAGTCAAATATCTTGATTATAAATATAATAATGATATTATTTGTTAGAGGGGGTGTATAAAAACAACAAAAAAGGAGTTACATATGTATAATTAAAATATACGTCAATTAATTGAAATTGAGATGAAGTACCCTACAATAATGATAATAAAATGATAAGAACTAAATTAAAATTTTTAACCACTTATGGATTTTTAAATAAAAATAATTTACATGACATTAATAATAAAATACATTAATAGGAATTACATTCATGAAACAGTAAAAATATGCAGTGAATATGAAATATATCTCATTGAAGTAACAATGAGAGGTAAAAACCCTTACAATGATCATATAATTTTATTTAGTATTAATAAAAGGATTTAATATGAGTAATAAATTAATATAAAAAAGATTAAATAAATAATAAACCATTGAAAAGATAAATTCGCACATAATCATTTCATAATAAAGTCAATGATGAATCATTATA
Source organism: Viscum album (assembly GCA_963277665.1). Taxonomy (NCBI): domain Eukaryota; kingdom Viridiplantae; phylum Streptophyta; class Magnoliopsida; order Santalales; family Viscaceae; genus Viscum; species Viscum album. The sequence goes on along the minus strand of OY728164.1, from coordinate 122,163,751 downwards.
ACCCAATGAAAATAAATTGATTTTAGAAACCATTTTACACTTAGTAAACTTTTAATAAAATCACTTTGGGTGAAATAATTAATATTAAACAATAAAATAAAATTATTTTTAAGGATTAATTGTATTTAATGTTAAATATTAATTATATACACCAAAAAACTTCTTGTGAATATAGTGTATTTTTCATTGAAAAAAAAGTGACGAAAAAATACTTACATTCAGTCTAGAATTTCCATGTCAGTCCTTTAAATATTATATAATAAGATTATATCAATTTTATTATTTTATAGGGAAATTATCTATGTTTAATAAATTATCCTAAAATAATTCATTTTATTTTTATTCAATGATATATTCAAATACATAATCAGTTAATTCAACATTGGGTGTTTTGGGGACGTTTAGTTCGTTGTTTTCAAATGGCATTGGTGTGTTGACAGTGATCAAAGAGATCATTATTTAGAATATTCTTAATATTAATCATGTACTATTTATAATATTTATAAATATATTATAATTTTTTTAAACAATAATTACATATGGTTATGAAAAATGTAATGTGTTATAATAATGACGATGGTAGGTTTCCTATATGTGTGAGTAATGTTTCCAGTTTTTAAATGATAATTATCGAAAGAAGGTATATAATATTTTATATAATTTAGGATGATAATAATATCATAAATAACATATTATTTCCCAAAATATTTTATTAAATATTCTTATATATATCATCCCGTTTATGTTGTGATGAATAATGAATCACATCGATTCGTGAAGGCGGTAATCCACACGTACCCACGTACGATGTTGTCATTTTTTCAGTGTATAAAATAAAAAAATTATTATCAATTTAAAATTGATAAATAATTTCTCAATATAATAATTTTCCATGTATATCACTTAGTTATATTTTTATGTCCTAATTACATTCCATGTAATTCATTATAAAAAACACATCACATTGTGGAGTGATAATCCTCCGTACATAAGAGACACCCTATCATATCCTACAAAGAATGTAAAAGAAGAAGGTAAATATGATATCATAACTAGATAAGAATAATTATTTTAAAAATACTCTATATATATATACTTTAAATACATAAATATAACATTCAATGAGAGGAGATAATGGAGAGTGAATGACATCGGTTCGAATTGTTGTAGTCTGTCACACACATGGTTGATGATTTCATATCCAATTTTATGGGGGTGATATTTGATTAGGTAATTAAATTTTCATAATAAAATATTTTTTCAATTTATATTTTATTATTATATAATAATAATTTCATAATATTTGAAGGATGTTGAAGAAGAAAAAAATGCTCGGTTAAGCACAATACCTTATCTACGGACAACATCATTACGTTGGGACCAAAATACTTCATAAGAAGGATTTATGATTAAAAAAATGGCTCTAATATATAAGGAGGGAAGTAATGATGGAATTTGACAAGTTATTTCTTGGGGAAAATGGATTTGATGGTCTGAAGAGGTAAGGAAATGGGGTGTCATTTTATAAAAGAGGTGAGTGGTAAACTTGTTGTGTTTGTAAATAATATTGTATATCCACATATTTTACTTCCAAAAGAAAAAATGGACTATTATAGATATTTAGTAATTATCAGGGATATATATGGCCTAAATATATATTTAAAACATGTTTTTGGAAATTTTTACTCCTATCGTTTTTGTTAAACTCTATTTAAACATCATTTACCTTAATGAGGTTAATTAATGATAATTATTCTAGTATTTATATTGGTATAAAAACTACGCTGAAAATATTGAATAATATAAATAATTAATATTATAAAATTAAATCAATTTTACCTAATAAAACTCAAATTAGTGAATAATTTGAAATAAAATAGTATATGTAATGAAAAATCCGGTTTTTAAGAATTGTATTTTTCAAGAAAATAAAGTTTTTATATAAAATATATGACTAATAATAATGATTTTAGGAATATAAATAAATGTCTTTTCAAACATAATATTTAATTGTCATTTAAATCACTAATTATTAGGGGTTTTTTAAATAATTAAAAAGGGGAAACATTATGCACATTAAAACAGTTATTAGAAAATTCTCATTCACAAAATAACATATATTAAGATCCAAAGTGATGTGGATTCTAAAGAAATTATGTTAATTAAATATAACTAATTAATAATTATTTTAACTTAAATAATAGTTATAAAAATTACAAGACATTTAAATTTCATAATTTATTGAATAAAAACGATTTTTTAATGAATAAAATGATGGTTTTTAACTATTTACCAAAATGTCAATATTTTGTGAAAAGTCCCAAATATTCCCCCAAGTTATATAATTATAAAAAAAATTCCAAAAATAAGAAATTTTTATGAAATTGGTTTAAAAAATGTTATAAAAATTCTTTTATAGTATATTTCTTGAAAAGAAACTAATATCATTATAGAAGAAAACTTACTTTTGAAGTGTAAAATTACTTTACTAAAAATTGAGTCATTATTTACAAATTTTTTTTAAATAATTTATATTGAGTACTAAATATATATATTTATTTAATAATTAGTGAATATTATTCATAGCTTCCAATTTAATTTCTATTTTATAAAGGGTTCACATTTCACATGTTATTTAATCACGATGTAGCATGTAAAAATTTCTATAGAACCTAGTATTCTTTTCCAGAATTCATGACTGATACAACCACTAATAAATTTCATCCATGAAATTTGAAAATTATATTAGTATGTAAATTATTTTAGTTTTATAATACCTTGGTTCAAGACCTAGATCAAAAAAATGAATAATAAAACATCCTCTTGATACTAGATAAATTGAAGTATTAATGTCATCTTGAATGAAACATACTAGGTTTAAAAATAGGTTAAAAAGGTGTGAAGTGAAAATTTAGACATAAAATAATAGATTAATTTCCAAATAATTACATATATTTATATCGATAAATTATATTAATATAGTTAAGGATATATAGAATTCTTACAACCATTAATCCATAAACTAAAGAGGTGTGAAAATGGTTATTGATTTCATTAAAAATGGTGGAAATATGGTATTTTTTTATATCATGTACTTATATATGGTGAATTAAATTACTGTATATAATGAAATAATATTGAAATATACTTACTTGATATGTTTAATTTCAATATTTAATCAATTTCCATCACAATCTCATCTTGGGATCCAAATGATGAGTATTTAAGGTGAATAATTTTCAACATGAAGAACTAAAAAGAACAAATATTGGATAAAAAATCACATAAAAAATATCAAGATATTTCTCATGTTTTAATACATTATCCATGACCAAAATGGTTATAATAAGGAAAAATATATCCTTATATGTATAAAACATCATATTATGAAATTATAAATTAATCATTAAAATTCAATAGAAATCACTAGAATTCAACATAAATCATTTCAAAAATAAATATATCCATATACCAAATAACCACAATGGTCATATAATTACATTAATCTTACAATAAAAATAATTTATTGACTTAATTATGGTCATAAATTAGGCTAATGGTAGTCTTTTCACCAATATTTCCCTTCAGGTTGTGAGTTTAACCCCTATGAGCTTCCCAGATGTGTTGGGTTTATCAATTGGCCCTTATGTTATCCTTTTTCCATTAAATTGTATCTAATAAATTTAAAAAAATATGATGAACTTTTTTAAATTATCCATAATAATTATTGACCATATAAAAACTACTATTTATCAAATCCTGTAAACATGTCTAAAAAATGGAATTCCTCATCAAATAACACTTCTTGTTAGAACTAGGTTTTAAATATACCACAACACAAAAAAATATTTACAAATATAATCTTAACTATCTTATAATTACAACACATAAAATGTAAAAAGAGGTTTCTAAGAAATTAAATATATGAGTAATAATAAACATACAAACCCATGTTAGAATCTATATCTCTTAAGATACAATCACATGAAAACATCTTAGTATATAATTTTATCCCAACCATCTATTTATACCAACTCTTACTTCCATGAACCTGCACATATATATTTGGAGTTGAAAATATTATATTTAAATTTTTTGGCATTGATGCATATAAAGGAAAACTAATTCTTCCCCAAAAACAAATAATATCAAATAGAAATAATGGATCACATAAATTCTAAAGGAACTTTTTGGGATATAGTTTTATATTATTAGAGAAAAATATTACATAAAAACACCCATGTCATTAAATGGTCATTTCTCCCACTTAACATGACTTTTATTTCACATTATGTCATCATAATATGTTCGAAACCTTTCGTGACATAATTCAGTCATCTTAATTCTTGGTATCCTAGAGAAAATGAAACAAAATAACGGTGGGATGAATTTCTATGTAAGGATATACATATTTATTTACAATTATATTACATTTGTGAGAATAAGAAGATCATATGGGTATCATGAAATAATCAAAGTTCATGAGTATAACATATGAAAATTCATACTCATCAATACCTAGATCATCAATCATTAAAACATGGAATAAGGATTTCACAATGTAAAGGGTAATAAAATTAATAATTAGTGTCCATGTGATATAAATCTTGATCAAAGGATGAATTTTTAACCCTAATAAGAGTAATGAGAATGTATTATTATCATAAAACATCATCATTATAGAACCATTACAATTGGAATTCATAATACAACTATGTTATTATATAATTCTCCAGAGAACATTATCATTTCCCAATGAACTAGAGAAATATTTGTGGATAATAATCATATATAATATATCAGGCTCACCTTTTGTTGTGTAGCTTCAACCATCATATTATCTATAATAAGATCACCCAACGAAATCAGGGAATACCCATAATATAAGATATATTGGGATCACCCAGAACTATCTAGGTGCACCAATATTATATAATTTCAAATAACCACAACTTTAATAAAGTATATAAAGATTATATTTCTTCATAAGCTGATAAATATAAACATAATAATTTTATGAGCACGATTAACCCATGGAAAAGAAATGAGTTCCACAAGAATATATTTGATTCATGATTATCATATTTTAAATAAATGGGTTTGATATTAATCTCAACAAAACATGATTAACTAGAAATAAATAAACGGGTTCCATAAAAATATCTTTGAAATACGATTTACCAGTGGAAATGAATCAGGTTCTATCAAAAGCTCTCTAAAACTAACTTAATCAATCCAGAAAATGATTGAGGGTGGTATCATTATAAAATATACCAATTAGAGCATATGTAATCACAATTATTGTTAATTTTTATGAATGAAAATACCATTAAAATAACATTAAATTTGTTTTTTGGAAAATAAAATTTTCATTTAGAAATAACATCTAAAAACTAAAAAATAACCAAATATTACGAAATAAATTTCATTGAAAACATATTTGGAAACATATAATGGAAAATTAAACTGAAATAATGGACATGATGGTGGTAAAATTATTTCCTTCCATAAATTATAAAAAGAAACAATATTTTCATAAAATATATAAAAGGGAGTCAATTGTGAAAAATATGGAAAATGTCATAAAATTTCATTTTTTAAAAATTAAAAATGATAAATGATCATTTAAAATAGATTTTGTAAATAATTTATTTTTAATAAAACAAATTTTTGGAATAAATTGCAGAAAACATGGATATTGAATAGAAAGATAGCTAACCAAAAAGAAAATACATGATCAGTATAACATAAAACAAAATTCAATATTACATTAGCCAATGATGGAGAAAATTGAAATAAAACTTTTTTGAAACAAAAATAACTAATGGGGAATAATTTTTTTGTTTAATTAAATAATAGCTCCATATTTCCTCTAAATAATCCTTTAACATAAACAATACTAAACTATTGGAGATTGTAAGATAAATATTTTTCCACATTAAAAACTATTCAGTCATAAGCACTATGAAATAATAACATCATATGACATATTAAAAATCATGAAATAAAAATTTGAAATGAAATTTCATGTCAATGAGTAAGTGTAGATACCTTATAATAGGTGTTTGATTGGTAAAATTACAAGATACCTAAATTAAGTTAAATTGAAAAAATCCCCTTACAACTTCTGTAATATCTAGATCAAAAAACCATGAATGGTTGAAACGTCATATGGATTTTTAAATACAAATAATTTTAAAATAATCATAAAATTAATTAATTACACGTATATAAACCACATAATAAAAATTGGTTTAAAATATTTCATACATCACACAGAATTAAAAGAATGATGAGAAAACCTTTTCAAAGATCATAAAATTTAATTCAGAATTAATAAATTGAATGGTTTTTTTAATTATTTTTTATATAAAAATATATAAATATACGAGAAAAATAATTTAGATACAAATTGACACATAATTATTTCATAACCAAGTCAATAAATTTGTGTTATAAACTAATTAAAATAAATTAATTTAATAAACCCTTTACCAATTTGTAACATTCAAATCAAATCACCTCAGATTAAATTATTCAAATTCTGACTAAAAAATCCACGATTTATGAATTAATATTTAAATTAAATTTTAATGGATAAATATATACACCACATAACAAAAACCTCAAGTGAATATTAAATATTTCTCAATTAAATAAGCTGTTAGATAAGAAAATGTTTCCTCATGTACAAACATTACCTGTGTGTACTTTAACTTTTGTATAATAAAATTATATAAATTATTCTAATAATTAATAACCATAAATATGTTAAATAAATAATAATTATATAATTTTTTTAATAAAATATTAAAATCCTTAAACATTTAATTTCACGTCTAATGTTTTGAGGATGTTTGGTTCATTGTATCAAAATGGATTCGGTGTGATGATTTTGGTCAATGAGGTTAATATTTCAACATCAATATAATAATAAATAATAAATATTTACCATATTCATACATAAATGATAATTTAAAATCAAATATTGAACTATTGTTATTATAAATGAATTGTGTTACAATCATGGAGATCGTAGCTTGTACATATGTTTGAGAAACACTTACATTTCTCCAAAAAATATTAGGAAAAGTAGGTAATTACTATTTAATCCTTCCAAAATGATAATAATATTATTAATACCATATTATTTCATTAAATATATTTATATATTTATCAACCATGTGATTTGGTCTATAAAGAAATCACATGACTTTGTAGAGGTGATAGTCGACATGTATGTAAGAACAATATTTTAAATTTTATTTGAAATATTAATATGTTACATTATTTATTTAATAATGATAAAAATTTCTTTTATATTGTAATTATTTCATTCATATCACATTTTTTAATTTTTATATTTTTATTACCTTTTATGTAAAGTGTTTGTGAGAAACGGATCACGTCACTTCGTGAGGTGTATTTTACTATACAATCAAGTGACGTTAACATATCCCCCTAAGAATGGAATGTAAGATGTTATAAGTGATATCATAACTAAGTAAATATTAATTTGGAAAAAATATCATATATTTACAATAAATCCAACCATATTATAATATTTTATTTGATATTATGGAAAAAAATGACATCAGTTCATTCGGCGGTAGATCGCTTTACACACAAAGGGTGATTCCATATCCATTTTGATGGAAGATGAGATTGATTTGGGTTATTAAGTTAATGGAATAATTTTTTAGTACTTGGGATATAATTTTAAAATTATATAATAATAATTTCATTACATTTCATATAGGTGTAAGAATGACTAAAATAAAAATGCTCATTTTTGAACGATGTCTCTTTTTCAAACAACCTCCTTAAGAAAGCACCAAAATCCTTTATACTTTGGATTTATGGTAAATAGTAATGGCTATATGATGTGTGGAGGTAATTAAAGAAGTAATTCATTTAGGTATTAGGAAATACAAAGGTATTTGAAGGTGTGAAGTGGAGAGGAGAGGCGGTGACGATTTATAAGTGAGATGGGTGGCACACTTGTAATCGTTTAAAAGAAAAATATGTAAGCACATTTTTAGAATGTTAAAAAAATCCAAAATTTCTAAAATATATATTAAGAAATTATATATTCTAAATATTCTCCTAAAATGGTTTTGAGGAAAAATTTAATTTTAATTTGACTCTTATCCTTTTTGTTTACATTTGGGTAAACCCATCATTACCAAAGTCGTGGTAATTAAAATTCATTATTTTCACTATTAATTATGGTTAAAAACTATGTTTAACATATTAGGTAATAAAAATTATCATGATCCAAAATATATAATAAATTTTTTTAAAATTAAACTATAATAATTGGTAAAATTTAAATTAATGTTAAATAGACATACGTGTGGAAAAATCCGATTTTCAAGAAGTGAATTTTCGAAGAAAAATTAAATTTTATATTAATTCAATGACCACTTATAATCATTAAATTAATATCAATTATTATTTATTGATATATATTCTATAAATTTAATTTAAATAATACATCATTATGTATTTTTATAATTAATTATAAAGGTAAGTCATTATGCACCTAAAAATATTTTTAAAAAATATCATGTTTTTGTATAGAAAACATATACCAAAATATCCAATAATGTTTATTAAATATAAATTATGTGGATTAAAAATATAAAATTATTATTTATTTAACATTAAATAATATTCTGAACATAATTAGTTATTTATATTTCTTAATTTGGTGAAAAATGACATTTTATTTACAATTACTATTTATAACTTTTCATTAAAAAACAATATTTCCCAAAAACATCAATAAAGTTCAACCAAAGTAAATTAATATAATAAAATGTAAAAAACTTGTGATAATTTTACCAAAAAAATTTCATAAATTAAAAATATTTATTCATATTATATTTTCATAAAATAATAAAACTACTTTTTACAGAAATCATATTTGTGGAGAATAAAATTATGTTACTAAAAATAGATTAATTATTTACTAAACCATTAGCAGTAAAATATATTACATAATTAATTTATAAATATATATATATATATAATTTTAATAAATGTCAGGATACTATTCTAACCAAAAGATTTTACAGTTAGTTTATAACAGTTATATATTTGATGTGTCGATTAATGTTGGTGTTTCATGTCAAATGTGAAATCGAACCTGGATTTAATTTTAAAAAAATAATGGTGTCACATCCTACCCCATTCAATAAATTCAGTCCTCCTAATTTTAAATTTATCTATAAAAGTAATGTTTTTTCATTTGAATATAACTTTGTTGATGTCCCAAATCATAAAATAGTTAATAATACATCCTCTTGATAAGAGAGAAATGATGTATGAATGTCATATGGAATAACACATAGTATGTATCTAAATAGGAGAACATAAGCACGAAGTGACGATTTGGAAATGTAATAAATGTGTTATGCCCAAATAATGATATACGGTGGTATAAATTATTGATCATAAGAAAGTGAATTATCATGAGAAGGATAAAAACCATAAATCCATAAATAAAGAGTGGTGTCAAAAGGTCATATATTTCATTAGAAATGATGATAAAAGGACAAAAGTTTGGTTCATGATCAATTCCCTAGAGTTGATGAATTATTTCACCAATTATAATAAGATAATAAGAAAATATTTTTACTTTATATGATGAATATTTTTCAATTAAACATTTTCTACCACACTTGTATCTTTCGATTGAAATGATGAGTATTTAAAATTAATTGTTTTATGTATGAAGCTCAAAAATCAAATTCTAATTGGTCAAATAATCTATCAACGGATAACAAGATGTTACTCTTTTATTTTTTCATTATAATGTCCAAACGTTTTATCACAAGTTATGATATTTCCCAAAATGAATAATCTATCAAATGTAGAAACAATACACTAATATCGAAAATTCAATACCAATATCCAATGTTCAACATAAATTATTCCTTAAATAAATAACTATATATCCCAAATAACCTCATAGTTTATCTTATAACATTTATCTTGCAAGCCGAAAAATATATATATCTTCTCCATGACTTCACATATGATAGTGGTAGGCGTGTCAGATTTGTATTTTAACGGTTGTGGGTTCAAGACCTATGGCCTTTCTAGATTTAATTTGTAATTTCCCAGCCATTAGTAAGCCTTTTTCTATAAAATATATCCTTATTATATACCCAAGAATATGATGAACGTCCTTAAAATAACAATAATAATCAATATCATATAAAACCTAAATTTTACAAATAACATTAAATTTGTGAAAAAAAATTCTAACTCAAATAAAACTTCATGTTAAACATTAGTGATATACATACTCCAAAACAACAAAAACATCTCCAAAATCATAATCATCTTTTACATAGAAAAAATAAAACCTAAATGGAGGACCTTATAACTTTTAACAAATGATTAACTATAAACTTTTAAACCCATATTGAAATATATAACTCAAAAGATAACCTCGCATGAAAACATAATATTCTCCATAGTTTTATAAACAAATGTTTAATACCAGTGTAAAACCACATGACGAAACAGCCATATCCGGTGATGAAAAAAAATTAAAATTGTTTCATTGATTTTGATGATGGTAACCTAGTTTTCACTTGAAAAAACATACAATATGAAAATGAAATATGGGATCACTTAAATTCTAATAAAACTTTTAGTTTTAGATATTAATGAATTTAAAAAAACACTTACATAAACAATACTAGTGTCTTTAAATTATCATATCTATCGCTTAAGCCTACTTAAACTATTTCACTTTAATTCATCACCATCATCCTTATAAAACCCTTCTAGATGTAATTAATAAACAATATTCTTGGTAACATTTTGAAAAAGGAAATATAAAATGGGTGAGCTCAAATTATCAATAAGGGAGAACATATAAATTAATGGTTTAATGTTGTTAGTGATAAATAGAAAATCCTAACAGAATCCTGATATAATAAAAGTGAATGAGAATAATAAAATAATATTCATACCCATCAATACATAGAACTTCAATCATGAAAACAAGGCATAATTCTTTAACAAAGGTATGTGTCATTAAAATAATTAATTACAATCCATGTGATATAAATCTAAATAAAAAGAATAAATTTATAAAAATATAAATCCTAAAAAATGTATTAGAATTTGGAACATCATCAACATATAACCCATACAAAACCATTAATATTATAATAACCATATAAAAACTTCCAATATAATTTTTTAGAAGACATAATCATTAACCAATGCATTGGAGAGATATATAGGCACTCCCATCGTATAATCTATATCAGTCTCATAGATGATATCTAGGCACATTCATATTATATGATATAATATGGTAACCAGATATTGTTAGGGTTTTCCCACTATATAAGATTTATTATAATCACCTGGTGAAATATGTGTGAACCCATCATATAAAATTTCCATGAATTACAACATGAATAAATAACATAGAGTTTTCATTTCAGCATAAACTCATAGAAACAAATATTATTATTCTAAGAACAATATTATTCGATGAAAAAGAAATGGTATCCATAATAATCTATTTTAATCATGGTTAACGCATGTAAAAGTATTAGTTTCCATAACAATTATGTTGAATCATGATTAACCTTTGGAAAAGAAACAGGTTCCACAATAATATCATGGAAATATGATGATACTATGGAGAAGAAATGCGATGCCTAATAATATATTTGAATGAATCATTATAAATATAAATGAATAATTAGTATGGTATCATTAAAAAATATCCCCATTTTGAATAAGTAAATTCAATTATAATTGAATTTTATGAAAATAAATACCATTAAATGATCATTAAAAAAATTGACATAAATTAGCCTCTCATTTAGAAAAACAATTTTATAAAATAACATATTTTCAAAATATAAGGAATATAATTTTCATTGAAAAAAAACTATGGGAATATATAAATGATAATTTGTGTAAAATAAGAGACATGGATTTGGTAAAATCTGTTCATTTAATAAATGTTAAAAATAAACATTCTTTTCAAAAAAATTTGTGAATGAGATTAAAAAGTGACCCATTTGGAAAATATTATGAAGTCAAATTTTAAAACTAATTTAAACAATTTAAAATATCTTATAAATGTATGAGGTAATCTTTTATTGTTTTAAAATAACATTTTTATATTCTTTTTTGTAAATATAGATATCGGAGAGAAAAAATGTCGATCAAAATAAATTCTAAATTATTATAACATACCAATTACATTATCATTTTTTACTTTCATAAATATGAAATGTATTGGAAATAAAACATGTTAAATAGATTAATAACTAATGAAAAATAATTGCTTATAGTTCAAGAAAATAAGGGACAATAATTTCCTCAAATGGAACTGTGAAAATTAACATTCTTGAAAGAATATAGATTATAACATATTGCCTTTTTCACTTTGATAACTCTTCAATTGTAATCCCCATTAAACTGTGACATAGAATGACACATTAAATATCATGATCAAAAATATATTCATCATACTTAATTTAAAATTGGACGTATATACACCTCATAAAAGGAGTTTGGGTGCAATATTTCAACATTCCACAATGATGAGAAAATGTGACGACATCCCTTAAGGAATTAGTAATCATTGGATCAATACATAGTGAAATGTGTGAACCAAAAATGTATTTGTAAATTCCAATTATTTTAACTAAATAACAATAAAATACATTAATGGGTAGTATATATATTATACATTAATAATTAGTGGTGAATATAACAGATTTCTCATGGATGTAAAAGTGGGATAAGAAAAACCTGTTAAAGATCATATCATTGAATTGATAATTAATAAAAAAAGTGATAATGTGTAATAAATGTAAATACAAATAATAAGTTAAAATATATGATAAAACAAATTATTTATTTATTCCCAAAAAATAATTACACTGAAAAAATAAATAAATTTTTTATAACCCAATAAAATGAAATTTAATTATGAAACTCGTTACCACTTAATAACATCCAAATAAAATTTCTGTGGAATAAATAATCCAAATTGAAATGTAATATACCATTATGTATGATGTATTCAGGAAATTAAATATAAAATTATATGTATATAATGTAATAAATAAATATAAGTGGTGAAAATGGAACATGTCTCACAAAAATAAAAATTCTGACGAGAAACCCAATCCCTGAGTGAATACATTCCATGTGTGTCCTTTAACTAATGAAAATTATTATTATCTAAATTTTATTATTTCTAAAAAAATTATCCCGATTTAATAAAATAACCATTTTTATTTTATTTTATTAATTTATCATTATATATTCAATTACTTAATAAATTAAGTCCACATGAAGTGTTTTTAGATTGTCTGGTTCTTTATTTCAAAATTGTTTTAGTTTGTTGATGGTTTTCAAAAGATGTCATAATATCAACTTATCCAAAATAATAATATTTAAATATTTATAAAAATTATAAATAAATTATAATTTTAAAACCAATCATGAAATATGGTCATGAAAATTTATCTATGTTACAATCATGTTGTTGTAGGCCATACATATGCATGAGTAAAGTTTCAACTTTTCAATGATCATTATAGAATAAAGGAATGTAGTAGTTGATTATTATAAATAATATTCATTTTATAAATAAAATATCATTTCATTAAATGTATTTATATACACCGTTAATGTGATTTGGTGATTAAAAAGATATTTACATCGATTTGCGGAGGCAAGATTCTACACAAACACTTGAAAAACAATTGTCATTTTTTAAGTGTATGAAAGAAAATGATATATTATATAATTCAAAAAGATAAATTTGTTATATATTTATGAATTATGTAAATAATAACACCATTAATAAATATAATTATCTTCATCATCTTCTATATAAAGAGTAATAGAAAACAAATAACATCAAATATTGAGTTGGTTGTTTACTGTATCTATGGATGATGATTCATTAACATTTTATAGATGAGGAGAGGAATATAACTTATTAAATTAACATAATAACATATCAGTGTATGGTAGATAGTATTTTAAAATATAATAATAATTTAAGATTATTTCATGTAGTTTGAAGATGAAATAAATTAAAAACAGTCAATTAACCCCGATAACTATTCATAAGAAAACATCTTTCTGTTAGAACCAAATCCTTTATAGAATCGATTTTTGATAAAAATGGGTCTATAATATCATTAGATAAGTAATTTATACATTTTACATGTATGGTAAGAGAAAATGGATCTTATTTTGTGAATATTATAGAATAGTGGGTGGCATTTTTATGTGAAGGGAGTGGAATAAATTTATTTTTTAATAAAAAGGTGTACCCACATTATTCACATGCCATAGGTATAAGGCCCCAGCCTTAAACCTTACTTAATCTTGAGTTATTACAAGATTACACATTGAGGATCTTTTCAGGTTTAGAGTTATAGAGAATTAGAACATAAAACTTGCATTAAATTCCATATATAAACAAAGTGGTTACATAAAGATAGTATTCTTTTTTCCCATCAACAGAAACATATTTAAAATAAAACATGGATTCTTTCTTGACACATCCTTGACACTATCATCATATCATGTACCTTTCCCTTGACCTGTGAAAAACATTTCAAAAAAAACTTGGGATGAGCATAAAAAATCTTAGTATGGGTTACAAAAATATGGAAAGGAAACATGAGTTCATATATACATAAGAATAAAAACATACTTTCCCCATAAAACATAAGCACTATAACATACCTCATCAAATCATGAATAAATCATATAAATCATAAGACATAAAGGTAACTTGAGGCATTCATAACATTCTTACATAGGGAGTAACCCTCTTGGTTATGTTTGGAATACCCATCATAGTATATTCCCTTAATCATTTCCGAGAAACCATAAAGTTTCACTCTATCACGTTACCCAATTCATTGGAGAGCTATATCGGGCTCTCCCGCCCTTAGTTTATCACGGAACCTCTAGTCTTCATAATAATTCCCAAGAACCTCAACATAATCGTATCACATTAAACATTCATAAAGGAAACATAACATTTCCACATTTCAATCACATGATATCAATACAACACATTGATATAAAAAAAATATGAAGACCATTTTCAATACGAAAATAAAATAAAAGTAAAACATGGTATTTATTTTTCTTTTAAAAAGAAGGTATGACTTGTAGAGGAAGATAAAACTCAAATAATGTTCACGGCGGCAGAGAAGTCGTTGTCGCTGCATACGTACGACAAAAACATTCCCTTTTTTTCGTTTATTAAAAGCTTCGTATAAAAAAATATTCCTTTTGAATAAACGTAAAAGTCAAAGGGGTTTATACACCGTATAAAATAAGGTTATGTATAAAACAAAATATGCCTCAATGAAAGGAGATTGAGACGAAGTCCCATACCTAGGGTCCGACTTGACTCGGTCGTTCTTTAATCTCCTGAATAATAAACATGAGTTAATTTCTACTTGTTTAAGAACCTTTTTCATTTTCATTATTCCTTTTATATCACTTATTTCCATGTCATGAACACTATGTAATTATTTATGTTAATAACGGTCGTTTTAACGATCATTGGTACTTGAGTAAAAAATAAACCATTTATAATTACATGTTGTTCATGTATCCATTATATCCATAATGATATTCATGATGTAGATATCATATATATCATATATATTCAGTACATTCATGCATTTATAATATTATATAACATTTAGAGGTATGAAATGAAATGCACTGTTCATGGAGACGGTAAGCAGTACGTACGCATGAACGCTGCTTCCATTTCTATTTCGTATTTTATGAAATGGAGTAATAATGATATAAAGGTATATTATAATTCCAGTGTAATATCATATATAATATCATAACTCCATCCTTTATATGTCCCACATATGGTATTAACTAATCAAATAACTTTTGAGGGGGCGGTAGTCCGCACTTCCTTAAATGAAGATATCACGTTTACCCATAATGGAAACCATAAAGGTATGCCCAAAATGAAAAATACAGAATCTTAATGAAAACATAAACATATTATATATCATATATAGATATAGTTTCATCTTAATGGCCACCTTTGAAGGTGATAAAATAATGTTGAACAATCATCGTTTCGGGTGGCATAAATTCACCATCCACGGAAACAGTATGTTCTTTAACAATTAGATGTAGGTTTGTGTAAGTGTAGCACGAATCATTCTTATAAAAACATCCTAGTATAATGAATATACTGGAGTTGTTACAAAATAAATGAATAAAAAGAGTTTAGGGGGTTGGAGAAGCAAAATAAAACAAAAGGACTCAAGTGAAGACATTACCTTAAAATTGGGTAACTCCCTTTGGTTTGAGCTCAATGGCTTCCTTGGGAAGACATCTTCCCAAAGTGAGGCTTGAAGGAGTAAGAGAGGGAAGTGTACAGACAAAATGGGTAGGGTTTGGACGAGCCAAAGGCTTTGGATGTGTGGGTATGGAGGTAGTGGTGGGGGCCTTTTATAAGAGGAGAGGAGGGGCACTCTTGGAAAGTAAAGAAATGTTACTTTATTCTAAAATGATTTTCGGATTCAAAAGGTCCCACATTGATAAAATTATAGGTTAAGGTGATAAGGGTTCTAAATCCACCCATCCAATAGGTTTTGGACATGTGTAAGTCATAGATTTTACATTATCGTTTCATTTTATTTAAATCCTTTATTAATGAGGTAATCGCTGCATCATCATGATGTCATAAATAATTTAATTTATTTAATGTATAACAATTATAAAAAAAATATCATGATTTAGAAAATCTTATTAACTTTATAATTAATATTTGTAGTCAAAAATCTGACTTATATATCTCCATGTAAAAATTGTTTTAGTAAAACATCTCATGTTTGTGTCATTTTTTACTTTTACATTAAATAAAATGTTATTTATGTCATTTCCCAACCAAAGTGGCTTCATGGGGTCCCCAAGTTGACCCATGGATTTTCTTGGTCGGCCATGACACATCCAATGAGGGTAGGACATGTGTCAAGATCATCTCATATTATTAAAACATTATTTTTACCTTAAACTACACTAATTACCTCTAATCGCGATTAAAAACTTAATAAGTTACTATTCACCAACAAATTATTTTAATCTCATTGAACCACATTTTACTTATTAATGACAACGATGTATGTCGGATTTTTTAAAATCAAATCATAGAAGTTTCAAAGTTTCATTTAAATGAAAAATCAGTTTCTTTAACTACCACTTAGTGGTTTCACAATTCATCAAAAATTTAAATTTTTTAGAAAAATACCAAAACTTCACCCTAAGATATATTTGATATTCTGAATTAAAAAATGATGTATATTTTACAAAATTCAAATAATATAAGTTAAATTAATTAATTTAATAATTAATTCTGGCTGTCATGACAAATAGCGTGTTTTTATGAAACAATAAGTATCAAAAGATTGCCACCAGTTTATGTCCAATTTCAAAGTGAAATTGATTCCAATGACCACCATTGGATTAAATGCTAAAAATATATTCTAATTTCACTTCAAAAACAATTCAAAAGATAATCTAGTAATATAAATAAATTATATTAAAAAGAGGTTTTGAATTAAAATACCACATTTTCACTATTCATTAAAAATGAACTTTATCGGAAAAATTCCAAAAATTCACCCAAAGTAAATTTTGATGTCCCAATCATAAAGAATAAGTTTATTTTGACAAACATAGCTTATAAGATTTCCAAAAGATAGATTTAAAAATGGTTTTCCATCAAAAGGTAGTAAAACAATCTTTTAAAAATATTAGTGTATTCCATGCTTAAGATGGGATTTATTCCCATTTTAAGCCTCTAAAACTCTATCTAATTCATTAATAGACATAGAAAAAATATATATTATTCATTACTTACTTGGGATGTTACATCCTTCCCCCCTTTAGAAATTTGTGTCCCATCAATTTATTTACTTATCAAATAAATGGGGGTGCTTATCCCTCATTTCATTTTCATATTCCCATGTTGCCTCTTCCATCATGTGGGTTTTCCACAAAACCTTTACCTGATTAATCACCTTATTCCGTAACACCTGCTCCTTGTGGTCAAGAATCTGGACCGGTTGTTCCTAATAAGATAGGTTCTCTTCCAGCTAAACTACCTCTGGACTAAAAACATGATATGGATCTGGCATATACTTTCTCAACATCAAAACATGAAAAACATTGTGTACCTGTGATAAACTCGGAGGTAAAACCACTAGGTAAGCAACAGATCCAACTCTCTCCAGAATTTCATATGGTCCAATGATCCTTGGACTCAGCTTTCCTTTCTTACCAAATCACATCACACTTTTCCATGGTGATACTTTGAGAAAAACATGATCACCTACCTCAAAAGAGAGATCCTTCCTCCTATTGTCCGCATAACTCTTCTGCCCACTCTGAGCTATTCTCATGTGTTTCAGTATCAGCTAAACTTTTTCTGGAAACTCTTCTACCAATTGTGGTCCCATCAGCTTTCTTTCACCCACTTCATCCCAAAAAGCTGGAGTTCGACACCGCTTCCCATATAACACCTCAAATGGTTCCATCTGTATACTGGAATGAAAACTGTTATTATATGAAAATTCAACCAAAGAAAGATGTTGGTCCCAACTTACCTAATAATCCATACAGCAAGAACGTAGCATATCCTCCAAAGTCTGAATTGTTTGTTCTGACTGCCCATCTGATTGAGGATGAAAAGCTGTACTAAAATTTAATTCAGTACGCAATGACTTTTGAAGGCCCTTCCAAAAGATAGAAGTAAACCTGGGATCACGATCGTATACAATGGATAGAGGAACTCCATGTAACCTGACTATCTCTTTAAGATACAAATGGGAAAGTTAATCTAGGGAAAAAGTATCTCGTATAGCAAGGAAATGAGAAGACTAGTCAAGCGATCAATAATAACCCAGATTGTATTATTACCTCGAGATGTCTTCGGTAATCCCACAACAATGTCCATGGATATATTCTCCCACTTCCACTCTGACACTGGTAAAGGCTGAAGCATCCCTTTCGGTAACTTCCGCTCTGCTTTAACCTGTTGACAAGTCAAACACTTCACAGTAAAATCAGCAATATCTCTTTTCATTCCATCCCACCAGTAATACTCCTGTAGATCTCTGCGTATCTTAGTATTGCCAGGATGAACTGAAAACAGAGAACTATGAGCTTCACATAACAAATATCTCTTCAAATATGAATCACAAGGCACACACAATCTCTTCCCAAATCTGAAAACACAATCATTATCAATGTTGAATTCAGGCAACTTACCTTTCTGAACCAGCTCCACCTTTTTCTGCAACTCACTATCTTGCTTCTGTGCTTGCTTCATTCTTTCTGATAGAGAAGATTTCACTGATACCTGAAACAAAACAGAAGAACATCCTACACCAAAAATTTCTATGCCAATGTTCATCAAATCCTTAACCATAGGATCACGTTCCAAATGCAACACTGCTAATGAAGAAATACTTTTTCGACTCAAAGCATCATCCACTTTATTTTATTTTCCCGGATGGTAATGAATTCTACAATAATAATCCTTGATTAATTCCAGCCATCTTTTCTGTCTCATGTTTACATCTTTCTGAGTGAATATATACTTTAAACTTTTGTGATCGGTATATATTTCACAGTTTACTCCATACAAATGATGTCTCCAAATTTTTAAAGCAAAAATAATAGCAGCTAATTCCAAATCATGTGTTGGGTAATTGACCTCATGAGTTTTCAACTGTCGGGAAGCATAAGTAATTACCTGATCATTATGCATTAGAACACAACCAAGTACTTTCAATGAAGCATCACTGTAGAAAACAAACTCACCATTCCTGGAAGGTAGTGCCAAAACTAGAGCATTCACCAATCTTCTTTTCAATTCCTGAAAACAATCATCACATTCTTTTTTCCAGATAAACTTAACACCCATCTGAGTTAGCTTAGTCATTGGACTAGATAACCGTGAAAAATTTCTAACAAACCTTAGGTAATATCCTACCAGACCAAGGAAACTACGAATCTCTATTACATTTGTGGGTCTTGGCCATTCTTCAACAACCTTTGTTTTTGCAGGACCAACAGTTATCCCATCTTTAGAAACAATGTGACCAAGGAAAGAAATTTGTTGCAACCAAAACTCACACTTTCTAAATTTCCCATACAATTTATTTTCTTATAAGGATTGCAAAATAACCCTTAAAAGTCTTTCATGCTCCTCTTTACTCTTAGAAAACACCAAAATATCATCAATGAAAACCACCACAAACTTATCCAAGAACTCATGGAAAATTCTTTTCATTAAGTCCATAAATACAGCAGGTGCATTGGTTATCCCAAAATGCATTACTACAAATTCATAATGGCCATATCTTGTACAAAACGCAGTCTTCAGAACATCTGCTTCTTTTACCTTCAGCTGATGGTACCCCGATCTCAGGTCAATCTTTGAAAAAAACTGAGCTCCCTAGAGCTGATCAAACAAATCGTCGATATGAGGCAAATGATATTTGTTCTTAAAAGTGATGTTATTCAAGTCTCTATAATCAATGCAAAGTCTCATAGAACCATCTTTCTTTTTAACAAATAAAATAGGAGCACCCCATGGTGATGTGCTAGGTCGAATGAAACCTTTTTGTAATAAATCGTTCAATTTCTCCTTCAACTCTAAAAGTTAAATTTGAGCCATTCGATAAGGGGGTTTTGAAATTAGCTTAACATCAGGAACTAAGTCAATAGTAAATTCAACTTCCCGATCTGGTATTATTCCAGGAAACTCATCAGGAAAAACATCAAGATACTCAATTACCACCGGAACATCATTAATCTAAACAGTTCCCTTGTTTTCAACAATATGTGCAAGGTAACATTCATTTCCATATTTTACAAGTTTCTCGGCCTATTGATATGTTATCAACAGTAAGGGTTCATTCTTGTACACAAACTGAAAGTCTTTCTGAAAAGAAACTTATTTAGCTCTACAGTCAATCTTAGAATGGTAAATAGAGAGACAATACATACCGAGGATAACATCAAACACTACTAGAGGTAGAACAATAAGGTTTTCAAGTAGGTTATTTCCAAAGATAAGGATAGGAAGATTCTTATAAATTCTTTTTGCCTCAACATTTCCCCCATGTGTTTTTACCAAAAGTTCAGGAGTCATTTCTTGAGATGGTATTGCCATTTTACTAGAAAAGGTTTCAGAGATGAAAGAATTTGTAGAACCCGAATCAAACAACACACCAGCATAATCTGTAAAAAAAACAAGGTTCCTGATACAACATCATTTGATGTCCCGACATCTACTGAAGTAGTTGAAAAGGATTTCCCCACCCCTTTCTACTTGTAGACTAACTGCTTCCCGTCACTCAAGCTCTTTGTCAGACACTCATTTTCATAGTGTCCCATCTCATTGCACTTAAAATATTTCACTAACTGTAAATCAAATTTGAACTTACCATCAACTTTATATTTTTCAGTGAAATCACGAGCCTTATGTCCCATCTTACCACATCGGTAGCACTTCCAAGAATTCAGAAGACATTCCCCAACATTCCTTTTACTACATTTATCACAAACTGGAAACATAGTTTTCTTACCATCAGACTTTTTTGAAGAATTCATCCCTTTCTCCTGCAACCTCGGTCTCTTCTTTTGCTGGTTGTTATAGAACACTTGATCATCGACAAACTCCATTTCCACCTTCTCAGCACATCAAACAAGCTTTTCATAACTTTTAAACTCATGAGAAGCTAATGCCCTTCGATATTTTGGATTTAATCCTAAGTAAAAACGATTGATTTTACTATCAAGGTCTCGGATAAAATTTGGAGCATACCTTGCCAATCGAGTGAACCTTTCTTCATATGTAACCACTGAGTCTTCTACTTGCCTCAATTACAAGAATTGTTTTGGAATCCTAAGTCGAACAGCCTTAGGAAAATGATTTTCCAGAAACATACCTTTGAATTCATCCCAGTCGAGAGCATCAATCTCATCAGCATCCCTGATATTTTTAACCATCGACCACCACTGATATGCTTAAGCCTACAAACGGTAAATAGAAAGACTAACCTTTTGATTGGATGAACACCCCATGACATCTAAAATCTTATCTAGTTCTTTAATCCACCCTTCATCTAGCACAAGGTCAGATGATCCTCTGAATGATGGGGGATGTTTCCTCATGAAATGTTCCACCACTGACATGTTCCTCTACGGTTGATCTGGTTGATCTCGTGCATGGATACCACCACCATTTATTGCTTGAGTCAACTACGCCATTACTGCAACAAACTGTTCAGTTCCAATTCCGACCATCTCAGGATGCTGATTCGGAATGTTATTTCCTTCTGTATCCCTTCCTAGCACTGCTTCCCTATTTCCTTTGCGGAAAACCATTCTGAATAAACATGCCTCAGATAAAGCAACATGGTAATCTTTAAATGCTATATCATTTCAATTTTACCATAAAAAAATTATTTTTGGATAATCATTTAATACAATTATAACTCCTAAAGTTATCTAAACCTCCCTTTGATACCAACTATAAGGCCCCAGCCTTAAACCTTACTTAATCTTGAGTTATTACAAGATTACACATTGGGGAGCTTTTCAGGTTTAGAGTTTTAGAGAATTAGAAAATAAAACTTTCATTACATTCCACATATAAACAAAGTGGTTACATAAATATAGTATTCTTTTTTCCCATCAACAGATACACATTTAATATAAAACATGGATTCTTTCTTGACACTTCCTTGACACTGTCATCATATCATGTACCTTTCCCTTTACCTGTGAAAAACATTTCAAAAAAAACTTGGGATGAGCATAAAAAAGCACAGTATGGGTTATAAAAATATGGAAAGGAAACATGAGTTCATATATACATAAGAATGAAAACATAATTTACCAATAAAACATAAGCACTTTAATAAACCTCATCAAATCATGAATAAATCATAGAAATAATAACACATAAAGGTAACTTGAGGCATTCATAACATTCTTACGTAGGGAGTAACCCTCTTGGTTACGTTTGGAATACCCATCACAGTATATTCCCTAAATCTCTTCAGGGAAACCTTAACGTTTCAATCCATCACGTTACCCAATTCATTGGGGAGCTATATCGGGATCACCCACCCTTAGTTAATCACGGAACCACCCATCTTCATAATAATGCCCAAGAACCTCAACATAATCGTATGACAAAAAACATGCATAAAGGAAACATAACATTTCCACCATTCAATCACAAGATATCAATACAACACATTGATATAAAAACATTATGAAAACCATTTTCAATACCAAAATAAAATAAAAGTAAAACATGGTATTTATTTTTCTTTTAAAGAGAAGGTATGACTTGTAGAGGAAGTCGAAACTCAAATAATGGTCACGGCGGAGGAGAAGTCGTTGTCACCGCATACGTACGACAAAAACATTCTATTTTGTCGTTTAGTAAACGCTTCATAAAAAAATATTCCTTTTGAATAAACGTAAATGTCAAAGGGTTTTATACACTGTATAAAAGAAGGTTGTGTATAAAACAAAATATGCCTCAATGAAAGGAGATTGAGACAAAGTCCCATTCTTCGAGTCCGACTTGACTCGGTCATTCTTTAATCTCATGAATAATAAACATGAGTTAATTTATACTTTTCTAAGAACCTCTTTCAAGTTCATTATTCCTTTTATATCACTTATTTCCATGTCATGAACACTATGTAATTATTTAAGTTAATAACGGCTGTTTTAACGATCATTGGTACTTGAGTCAAAAATAAACCATTAATAATTACAAGTTGTTCATGTATTTTTTATATCCAGAATGGTATTCATGATGTAGATATCATATATATCATATATATTTAGTACATTCATGCATTTATAATATTATATAACATTTGGAGGTAAGAAATGAAATGCACCGTTCATGGAGACGGTAAGCCGTACGTATGCATTAACACTGCTTCTATTTCTATTTCATATTTTATGAAATGGAATCATAATGATATAAAGGAATATTATAATTCCAGTGTAATATCATATATAATATTATAACTCCATCCTTTATACATCCCACATATGGTATTAATGAATCAAATCACTTTTGAGGGGGAAGTAGTCCGCACTTCCTTAAATGAAGATATCACGTTTACCCATAATGGAAACCATAAATGTATGCCCAAAATGAAAAATACAGAAGCTTTTAGAAAACATAAACATATTATATATCATATATAAATATAGTGTCATATTAATGGCTACCTTTGAAGGTGTTAAAAGAATGTTGAACAATCATCGTTTTGGGTGGCATAAATTCACCAACCACGGAAACAATATGTTTTTTAACCATTAGATGTTGGTATGTGTAAGTGTAGCTAGAATCCTTCTTATAAAAACATCCTAGTATAAATAATATACTGTAGTTGTTACAAAAGAAATTAATAATAAGAGTTTATGGGGTTGGAGAAGAAAAATAAAACAAAAGGACTCAAGTGAAGACATTACCTTAAAATCGGGTAACTCCCTTTGGATTGAGCTCAAAGGCTTCTTTGAGAAGACTTATGCCCAAAGTGAGGCTTCAAGTAGTAAGATAGGGAAGTTTAGAGACAAAATGGGTAGGGGTTGGCCGATCCAAAGGCTTTGGAAGTGTGGGTAAGGAAGTAGAGCTAGGGGCCTTTTATAAGAGGAGAGGAGGGGCACTCTTGGAAAGTAAAGAAATGATACATTATTCTAAAATGATTATAGGATTAAAAAGGTCCCAAATTGATATAATTAAAGGGTAAGGTGATAAGGATTTAAAATCCACCCATCCAATAGGTTTTGGACATGTGTAGGTCATAGATTTTACATTATCTTATCATTTTATTTAAATCCTTTATTAATGAGGTAATCGCTGCATCATCATGATGTCATAAATAATTTAATTTATTTAATATATAAAAATTATAAAAAAACTATCATGATGTGGGAAATCTTTTTATCTTTCTAATGAATATTTATAGTAAAAAATCTGACTTATATATCCCCATTTAAAAATTGTTTTAGTAAAACATATCATGTTTGTGTCATTTTTACTTTTACATTAAATAAAAAGTTATTTATGTCATTTCCCAACCAATGTGGATCCATGGGGTCCCCAAGTTGACCCATGGATTTTATTGTTCTTACATGACACATCCAATGAGGTTAGGACATGTGTCAAGCTCATCTCATATTATTAAAACATTATTTTTACCTTAAACTACACTAATTACCTCTAATTGCGATTAAAAACTTAATAAGTTACTATTCCCCAAAAAATTATTTTAATCTCATTGAACCACATTTTGCTTTTTAATTACAACCATGTATGTCGGATTTTTGAAAATCAAATCACAGAAGTGGAAAATTTCCATTTAAATGAAATATCACTTTCTTTAACTACCACTTAGTGGTTTCACTATTCATCAAAAATTGAAGTTTTTCAGAAAAATACCAAAACATCACCCTAAGCTATATTTGATATTCTGAATTCAAAAATTATTTCTATTTTAAAAAATTCAAATCATATAAGTTGCATTAATGAATATAATAATTAATTCCCACTGTCATGACAAATAGCGTGTTTTTATGAAACAATAATTATCAAAAGATTGACACCAGTTTAAGTCCAATTTCAAAGTGAAATTGATTCAAATGACCACCATTGGATTAAATGGTAAAAATATATTCTAATTTCACTTCAAAACCAATTCAAAAGATAATAAAATCATAAAAATAAATTAGATTAAAAAGTGGTTTTGAATTAAAATTCCACATTTTTACTATTCATTAAAAAAATGAACTTTATCGGAAAAATACCAAAAATTCACACAAAGTAAATTTTCATGTCCCAATAATAAATAATAAGTTTATTTTGACAAACATAGCTTATAAAATTGTCAAAAGATATATTTAAAAATGGTTTTCCATCAAAAGGCAGTAAAACAATCTTTTAAAAATATTAGTGTATTCCATGCTTAAGATTGGATTTATTCTCATTTTAAGCCTCTAAAACACTATCTAATTCATTAATAGACATAGATAAAAATATCTATTATTCATTACTTGGGATGTTACAATAAGGATCCAATAAATACCATTCTAAAGAATTATAAATTTTATGTTATAAATATTGCTGAAAATTAGTTTTTTATTATGTTTAGGTCATTTTTACTATTATTTTTCAGTTTCACCCCCCCCCCCCGCGATAAAACATTTTTATCTTAACTGTTGTAATTAATTATTATAGTTTAAACTATTTATTTGGGGAAAAATTAATTTAACCTTATTATATTAATTAAATTATTATAAATCCAAAATTATAAATAATATTACTTAATTATAATCATTTATATAGAAAATATCATTTTTATATTTAATCCACATATCTGATAAAAAAGATGGTTTTGAAGAGGTGTATTCTTCATGAAAAATATGATTTTATACAAAATATATGACTTATAATAATCTTTACAATAATATTAATTAATATTAATTGATATATACAACCAATAAATTTCCCTTAAATAATACCTCTTTTGTTTTTTTTAATTAATTATAATGTAGAAACATAATGCACTTTACAAAATAGTTTTTAGGAAAAAAATTTCTTAATCCCAAAATAACATTCTAATAAAATATAATATGATTTTGATTAACAAACAATTAAATAGTTTAGATTCAATTAATTAATTGTAATTTAACTTAAATAATTATTTATGATATTTGGTAATTTTAATTTTCATAAATTTTTTAAAAGGAATTAATTTTTATAAAAAAAACCAGTTTTAACTATTCACCAAAAAGTCCATATTTCCCAAAAAAATTAAAATGATCTATGAAAATAAACTTTTATATTAATGTTTTACAAAATGAATTTAATTTTATCAAAACCACTTTTTTTATGTTTCTAAAATTCATTATTATATTCTTTTTATTATAATTAATAAAAATCATATTTGAAGAAAACATAATTTTGATGAAGAAAAAAACTTAACTAAGAATTGATTTATAAATTACTACAAATTTTTCATTAATTTAAATTTATTATCATATATATATATATATAATATTTTATTTAAAAAAATACATACCCCACAATTTAATGATGATGTTATAAAAATTATATATTTCATGGGTTATTTAAGCTCTGTGTTTTGTGTTGAGTATACTATCAAACATTGTTTTGTTTTCTTAAATCTCAGGGTGTTACAACATGAATAGAGGATAATTAAAATAAAAATTTTAAACTCAATAAATAACCAAAGGAGAATAAAATAATATATACGTTTTAGAAAACTATTATATAATTTAATCTATGGAAATTCATGTATAAACAATCCTGATTAAAATTCAATTGATTCATATTTATCGTAAATCAAGGGTCATATGTCTTCATACGTTTTAAAAATACCTTAATAATGTACATATTTTTTATAATTATATTATATTACTATAATAACAGTTATAATATAATATATAATTTATTTATGACATCATACCACCTGTTTATTAACAATATGTAATTAAAAGAATTTTTTTGGGTGACAATAACATCAGTTTTCATGCATTTTTTAGTTTAGCAGTCCCGATCCCTATGATTTCATCATTATTTCACAGTTTATATTATTTTTATAATGATATAAAATACATATATTTTAATTATATATATATATATATTCATCCATTAAATTCAAATTTTTTAAAATTAATTACACCATTCATCGAGACAGTTGGTTATATATATGAATGAATGTTTTTATCATTTATTAATGGATTCATTAAAAGAATGATCCATGATAATTAACATATATTCTGTAATATATCATATATAATTAGTTAATTTACCCTTATTACTAACCCATTCAATATACAATGAAAAATTAATCATAACACTTTTTGAAGTCGGCACTTTATACGCAAGCATTGGTAATGTTCTCATTTTACAACACATGGAACATTAAGAAGCTAGGAAATATATTATAATCCAAAATCATATTTATTATATCAATATGATATATAAATTTTAAAATCATAATGGTAACCATCCATGAATGATAGTGATAATGATTGATTTAAACCACCACATGGAGATGGTAAGTCTTACATATGCACAAGTGATTTTTTTTGTTTTCTAGAGGATGGAAGTTAGGTTAAGAAAGGTTATAATATAATAATAATTAAATCTAATTATATTTATTATTCTTTATTAATTATTTTATAATATATGAAATATATTTTGAGGAGGTAAATATGTTATGAAGTTGATATCACTCTATTAAGAGTTATAAATATTCCTCGAGAAACCTATTTCTATTTACACAATAATCCTTTACATCATAGTCTTTTTGAAATATTATGATATATAGGATATGTAAAAGTAATATATTTTTATTTTACATCATGGATTGGAATATATATAAGGATCAATGAGGTTTAAATAAATGATAGAACATGGGTCCTTTTATATGGGTGGGTCACACTTGGAATGACAAAAATGATTTAAATATAATTCATTATTCATTAAGAATAGTACATAAAACGGTTATATATTTAACTAAATAGGGGATATGGTATATATACCGTCATAAAATGTATTTTATACAGTTTTTGGTTTCATTTTATACATTATCATATGGTTTAACCCCTTGTTTAAGAAATTTTTACCTTAACCATGGTAATGACTATTTTAATATAAATCCGTTATAATTTTACAAATAGGGTGAACATTGATCCATAAATAGAAAAATGATTAAAATTAAGACAACATATTATCAACCTTCACCTATTTCATTATATTTTTTTAAATAATTTTATAAAATATTATTTATATAAAATATCATTAATATCATTTGTGAACCTGCTAATTTAATTTGATATTAATGACATCAAGAAAAAAGAGAATTATAATATATTAAATTACAACTCAACTATAATGTAATATTTTCAATAAAAAAATCATTTAAAATAATAATTCAGCAAAATTGGGATATTTTAAAAAAATTACTATTATTTATTATATTTTTCTACTAATTAAATAAATATTATATATGTGTTGCATATTAATTTAAGATAATGTTTAAAAATAAAAAATTCCCAAAAATTTTATAAAAATATTCATATTTAAAACAATGATTTAAAAGGGAATATTAAATATTTGTATGATTATAATAACATTTATCTATATTATTGTCTAGAGTGTGACATTATGTTTTTAATTTTTTTTTAATTAAATTAAAGTTGAAAACCAATGAAATAAGTAACCAAGTGACAATATATTTTTGAATTGTATTGGAATATAAAAACATATCTAATCCAATCCGATAAACTAATCTTTTATATTAATTTTCATTCTTTATCAAATATTTTATACAATATTTTACCAGTTTTACCCTTACCGAGGTTACAAAAAAATTATTATGTTTATTAATCAAAATGATCCAAAAATAAAAGAATATAATTAAAAAAATTTTGTCATCTGTATTAAAAATAATGAATAAACATTCTAATATATAATTTATATTAGTTTCAGAAATTCAATTAAAAATAAGTCTAAAAGTCATGACATAACCTATTTTTAGAAAAAATAAATTTTAATAATATAAGTTGATATAAGTTATTATCGCATGCTGATGAAAAATATCAGAATAATGTTATTTTTTTAATATATAATATATATTTCATTAAAATCATTTTCCCATATTTATCAATTTAAATTATCAAAATAAAATCACATTATTCATAGAAAATTGTTTTCTAGAAAAATATATCCCTTATTTTAAAATGATTTACATTTTCATTTAAAATAAATTTAAAATTAAAGGATTAATTTTATATTTGTGTACACCATAATTTTTTATTAAAATATTTACTTCTATTCATACCTTCTATTCTGATGGCTTAGTAAAAGCTGTCAAATTTAATTACATTTTAATTGAATGTTATAGTTTTTTTAAACATCATGTTTCATGTAATTCCAGCTATAATGAAATAAGAAATATATAGAATTATATAATAAAATATGGTGTGTAAAAATAAAATTCTTTACGTAGTTCATTCAATCTAGAATTT
Organism: Viscum album; assembly: GCA_963277665.1. Lineage (NCBI taxonomy): Eukaryota > Viridiplantae > Streptophyta > Magnoliopsida > Santalales > Viscaceae > Viscum > Viscum album. The sequence goes on along the minus strand of OY728164.1, from coordinate 122,133,580 downwards.
ATTATATATATGTAAATAATTTACACTATCATGAAGTAGTTTCTCATTGAGATTTACCCTTCTTTGTGCACTTATATTAAACAGAATGATTATTTGAGATATATAATGTGATTTACCTCTCCTAGAAGTTTGTGTTGTATCTATATAGTGATCTAAAATCCATTATTACTAGAACATAAAATTCCATTTTTGTGAGTATAAAATTTTTTTAAGGGAAAATCGTCCAAAAATGTCAATTGGTATAGATTTGTAATTAAGATGATAGAATTTCTCCACATTGTGGTTTAAGATAATACCCATTCTCTTTGTCCATAGGTTTTTTTTAATATTTCTACTAATCGTGTTTGATAAAAAATAATGTCAACATCACTGATTATATTTGAAATTCAGTGTTCAAGAATAAATAATATAAATAATTTCCTAATATGATCATTTTTGATAAAATTTTACTAAAACCAAAATAATGTTCGCATGAGAATAATCAAATTAGAGAAAATATAAATTTATGATTTTGATCGTATAAATAGTAAATCATAAATTAAAATCAATCCTATTTTATAAAATTATACATTTCAGTAAATTTTATATATGGTCTATTTTTTAGAGGGTTATTAAACAAAAGATCCAAAAATAACTAGAACTTCCTCTTATACAATATATAATAATGTGTCCTATATACATATTATTATTTGTTAATAACATAAAAATAATTATAATATAGTACATAAATCTAGATATCTATTATAATTATGATATTAGATACATAATGCATAATGTATAAAAATAAACTAAATCAAATTTAACTAAATATCTATAGAATTATATAAAAAACATAACTTCTATCACTGCAATCGATAACCTAGTGACCTAAATTTACAAAAAGGATGAGAAAAAATCTTATTAAGGGAGTATATAAGGTAATAAACAACAATTTATGAGTAAAGTGACATAAAATTAAATCATAAAAGGAGTAATGTATATAATCACTCGGAGTGATACAATAAATAATTAATTAATAAAATATCATGGAATCATAACCATAGAGAAAAACATAAAACCTGGAATCTTAAGAATAATGCAAGGCTCCCTAAACAGACAACAAAACATAAGGTTTTGGGGTTATCTATTGTGAACTATACATTATATCACAAGAAATGGAAGAATTATGCAATGCATTAGGGATATGTATATTTCAAGTCCCAAATATAACATAATAATTTGTACATACAGATTTGTGACATGTAATGAAATTATATATATGTTATAATCATAAGAAAATCCTATGAAAAGAAAACAGTTTACATTATCCTTTCCCAAACAGTAACCAATTTATATATCATAATTATTCCCCAAAAACAAGGGATTGGGTTTTTTAAATTTTTTCTATATTAATAATGAGAAATATTTCATGATGACAAATCATAATTGGATAAATGTATATAGAAAAGGGTTGAAGATGAAGTTCCTATAATGAACCCATGAAATAATTTTTTATGAATTATTCGATGAATATTTAATGGAAATAACTGCATAAGGATTTCATTGAAACCATAAATAGAATAAAATAAATTAATGTAAAATAACGGTTCTTATTATAAATCCTATAGAAAAAAACTGAATAAAAATCCGGTACATTAATATAAATAAAAATAAAAAATAACCCTTGATAGGGTTTATTTTAATGAATAGATTGAGATGATAAATTTAAAACATAAATATATTCATAAAATAAGGTGATATAAACTATATATATGTATAAAAAACATATATAAATAATTTAAATTTATAAAATGTCCTCAAAATTATTTAAATTCTCTTCAACGAGTAATGTTTTATTAATTTTTTTGTGTCAATGTATTATCGTTAATTTTTTTTAATAATTTTAGCATCAAAATTTTATTTTATAAAAAAATAAAATAATTTAGTATTGTTTTTTATTAGATATATCATGTGATTTATACAACATTCCAACACATAAAATTTATTCAAAATAAAAACTATACATATAAATATGCAGGTTGTTATAGGTTGTAATGACTATTTACAATCACCTTTTTTATTAATTTTGACTGCATAAAAAGAAATTACTTTTTAATTAATATTGTGATATATATATATATATTACCTTTCTATATTAATGAAAATATCAATAATTTATCACTAATTTATCATATGACCATTATTTTGATTCTATTAACCAATCATTATATAGACATGACAACATCATTCATATAATTCATAAAACTAGCCAAAAATAATCATGTTATAACGAATGAATTAATAAAATAATTCCATTTATTGGTATAATATTACCAGAATAGACAAATAATCACATTGAAATCAATAAATTAGTGTAAAAAATATTTTGAAGAAAATTAATAAAAAATTGATAATTAATAAATCAATATAGATTAGATCATACATACATAGAAAATTTTAATCTTTTTTTATTGTGGATATTAGAAATAAAGGACTTATAAGTCCTTTATGTGACAAGATATTACAAAATGATAAAATTAAATTTGACGGATGTAATTTGGGATTCAGTTTTAGTGTGAACTGATGAAATGTTTTGTTAAAATGTTGGATGAGGGGATGTCATTTAATTGTATATTTTTAGATTTATTTTCTTAAATACCCTATGTTTAATGAATAAGGATTTAAATTTATCATGTAATGTTGATGAAAAGCAGAAAAATAATTTATATATAATAAGGGGAGGTTTATAATTCCCTCATATTGTCTTTTAGAGATAGTCTTTTTAGACATTTTAAGACCATACCCCTTAATTAAACTTGTTAACTAATTTTACAATTAAAATAGTTTCTCCATTTTTAAGTCATTACCTTATTATTATGTATAAAAATGAAATTTACCTTATTGATAAATTTTGAAATATTGATTTCAAATATGAAATTTATTTTATTTGACAAAATCGCTTATAATGAAATTTTTTTATTATAATAACATTAAATATAATATTTTTAATAAAAAATATAATTTTAATTACAAAATGAATTTAATCATAATCTAGGAAAAGTAATAATATTTATATGACTGAGAATTTATTTTCATATATTAAAAATTATTTAATTGTGTTAAAATAATTCTTTCATAGTTATTAATTTATTTTATTATGAATAGAAATATATTAGGCACATAAAAATAATTCATTAAGAAGTATCTCATTTAAAAAATAAAATATTTTGTTTTTATTTTAACCAATTAATAACAATTCCATTAATGGTAGTTTATATTATATATAAATATAAATTAAATTTATTTCAAAGTAATAAATTAAATAATAGAAATTTAGCATTTAACAAAACACATATGATATATAATAAAAATGTTTTTAAATTTATCATATTTTATTGGCCTCAAATAAATAAATTAGTATTAAAATTAGTTCCTAATTTACATCAAGGATGTTATTAAATTTTCTAGTATTTTATTTTTTTCAATAAATTTTAGTTGGAATCAGTATTTAAAAATATTAAGTTTAACAAAAGTTAATATTTCATAAAACAATTTCTATTTTATTAAATGAATTTTAAAAATTTATTTTTTTCATTTATTTATATTTCAATGTAATTTATAGAATTTTTAATAAATTAAAAAAAATTATTTATTTTAAAAATCATCATAACAATTTTATCTAATAAAATTGGCATGATATTTCTAAACTAAAATGTTGTTTATCGGTACGATACCCGATTTATGAATATCCATTAATAATAGTTATGTTAAAATTATATTACTTGCATTTTATTTTAGAAAAAAATTCATTCTATTGTTTTCCCATGGATTATATGACATATTATCTCCTTTTAATATGTTTTTTTTATAACAGGTTCGGTTCATTAACAATAATAATCATGGTTGATGATAATCCAAGGGATTTCCTCATTAAAATGATTCAATTAATTAATAAATATTTTCAATATTTATTTTATGAAATTTGAATGGATGTAATCATATTCTGTATGCAATAGTATATGTAATGAAATTACTTATATCATGTAGTTTTTTAAATTTTCTTTATGAAGTTATAATTTTTTGTTATTTTGAATCTGGTATTGTATGATTATTTTTTAGTAAGGATTGTATCCATTAAATTCTGTAACAAAAGTGAAATATGGAAATAAAATATATAAATGAATCTAGAATGTAACATTATCTCCCATTAAATTAATTACATCCTCCCAATATTAATTAGTATAGAATACGAAAAATTTAGATGAGTATTCATAAGATATAAATGACACATGATTTAATTGCTAATGAACCTCACCATCCTAGGTTTGACTAAGAAAAAAAATATTAATTAATAATAGGAATATATTGCGATGTTCATTTTTCAAAACTATTTTTTCCAATAATTTATCCTTCATTTCTTATAAAACACATTAGATTCATGATATATAAATTATGAAACATCAATTTCAAGGTCCATTTCAGCTATTTAAATATATAATTATAGTGAATCATGAGAGTTCCCAATAAAATAACAATTCACCATTATATTGATATTAAATATCAAACCAAAGATGTATTATCAATTACACATTTATTTCAACCTACGATAGATTTTAGTCAAATATTATATAATTAGATCAATGTATTACCCTTTTAGTGTAACATATAATTCCCTAATTTTTACCATTTTAATATCAATGAAATAATCCAAAAAAATATCTAAAAACCTCTTTAATACTACCATATATGAGAAATGTATAACATGAATAATTTTACATGAATTCGGAAATTGAAACATTAAATCTCACAAATAAACACACAATCATTGAACCCCAGGGTTTAATGTATTTTTCGGTTAGATAAATACTTCTATTATTACACCCAATTTCATAATAAAATTTCACCAAATTCCTGAGGAATAATTTAGTTTTAATCATATTCCAAAATATAATTCCATGGGTAAACCGAAAAAATAATGTGTCGTTTCGAATTCTTAGTAAGGGAAGAACATATCAATAATTCATATGGGTTAGCTCTTAAGCATTTAAAGGAACTTAATAATGAGAGAAATATAAAATTTAAAATTCATTGAATAATAATTGATATTCATAATAGATGAAAGATTAACATAGACCATGGAATAGGAACATAATAACTCAAAATTATCATCCTATAAGATTAACACATGTATGTTGGTAATGAATTTAGTGACATTATTAATAATCCATAGAAATATTAAATACGACTGAGTCAAAAATATATAGTTATAATTAAAAACATATATAATGGAAAATTAACTAAAAAATTATAAGATATTGGATTAGTAGTAAATTAGTACGTTTTATAACATAATGTATCATGTTACACAATATACATCTCATAGTGTATTGAATTTCACAACTCACATCCCATAATTATACCATGATATATATAAAATTACACAATGCATTGCAGATATATATTGAAATCCCCTATTACATATGGAAATATCAAACATATGTGTTCTATATGAAATCAATAATATATGTCGTCATAAAATAATACCTTAAGGATGATGGGTTACACAAAAATCATAAATGGTATTGCATTAGGGGAAATTTAGAAATGATTTTTTTGATACCCAAAATTCAATCAAACAAAAGAAGTATAACATATGATAATTTAAATAATGATTTATGAAACATTATCCAATATGATATATATATATATATTGTATATATAGTGGAAAACAGATGTGAAATCAAAAAAAATATTACATAAAACATTTTTAATATTATCATTTAAAAATAAACATTCAAGTAACATTTAAAATATATTTTGAGACGGTGAAAAGATAAATTATTGAAATAAGTATTTATAAAATCCTATAAATGAATCCATGAAAAGAAATAATGTATATTAAATTATATTTAGTGTATAATCTATTAAATATATGAATGTGAAAACAAAATAACATTATATTTTTTCAGTTGTTGTGGAGAAAAAACCACATTTGAAAAAGAGGTAAAAAATTATTTATAAACACCTTCTAATTAGATATATTTATAAAAAATAATGTAATTAATATTTGGATTTCATAAAAATAAATGAATAAAACGATTATCAAAATTAATATATACATGGATAAGAATGAGGCAATTAAGGGGATTATAGTTATTGATAAAAAACTTAAATTTTTTCTGATGAATGAAATAGACTAAAGAATATTATTTTACATGAAAATATTATTTTTTTCAATGTGAATAAGAAAATAACATATGAAATATATAATTTATAAAATTTAACAGTCACATAATAAAATTTTCAAACAAGATAGATTATGAATAAGTGAAATTGAAATTGATTCAACAAAACCATTAAATTGGATTCTTTCTTATTCACACTCCATATATCATCTTCTATAATAAATTTAAGATTATTATTTATATATGTCATAAAAGTATTTTTTTTTACTTCATACAATAAATTTACCATTTAAAAACATTTATTAATCATTCATTTTACAATTTAATCTTTTATTTCTAGTTGTTCAATTTATTATATACTAGTTACTTTATTGAAATAACGGTCATTGAGAATTGAACACGTGTTCTTAAAATCAATTTTTTTTTTCTGGAGTTCACATTGGTGAGTTAGATATATTTATAAATTCCAATGGTCTTTTACTGGTATTTTGGGTTATAGTTCATAATGTTTTTATTCAATTACTTTTTTTGTATTTAAATTCAAAAAAATCAAATGATATTTCAAATGAATATAATCATATACATTACTATTAGCTAATTTTGAAATATAATTAATATTTACATAATTAAATAAATTTATATGTATTTATTAATTACTAATCACTCGTGATATATAATAAATTACATTTTTATGTGGGCGGTAAAACTGAGTCAAACAGGAATGCATTCTAAAAAATGATTTATTATTAAACTTTTATCATATACGTAATGTCCCCAAATCAATTAACATGGATATAGATTCTACATTCTTACATTGGAATAGATACAAAGTGTAATATCTAGTAGAACCAATTACTTATATGATTCGGAGAACTACATTAATATTTAATACCAATTTTAAATTGGGAATAGATAATATGACATAATACATAACAAAATCAGATGAGCTGTATTATTGAAAAATAATCCTAATATATATTCTTCATATTTGGGTGGAAGGAAGTAGAATAAAAGTGATCTAAAATGACCAGTTAGGGTTACATAATATTGATTTTATCATGAATTAATAAGCATAATCAACATGGAAAGTAAAATAACAAAAAACACATTCTATATAGTCAAAAATTGAGATAAAAATTCATATAGAGGTACTATCATAGAGAAAATATAAAGGATAGTAATAATAAATAAATTATCAATGAAGTAAATTCTCAATTTTTTGAAATAATGTCATAGTCACATGATACCTTTACTATAAAGACCTTTTACAAGATGGTTTCAACTACTAGTATAATATAGTTTAATGTGTCCAATTATTTGGAAACATGACATTGTAAGATGCATTGAGGTGATATCCTTAACCATCCCTCTAGTATCAATATTTCACATATTTACTCGTATATCTAGTAATTTATTAATCTAATAAAAAACTTTCCTTATAACCAAGTATCTCTACTGAGAAAAAGATAAAATTTATCATAATTTCCCCTATTAATCAGATAACTATCAAATTAAAACCCATTTGAAAAAATGATACATGGTTAAAGAAATAATCAAGTCCATAATGGATGAATATATTTATTTAACAGAAATGTAACGTCCAATAATAAAGGTTTAAAATAATGTTATTGTGTAAGATCTCATATCTAGATGGAGTAAAAATTTATAATGAAATGCGAATTTTCATAACCAGAAAGGTCCAGTCTTGAGTGATGAATTAAAATGATATTCTAAGAGTTTTAATTCCATAGAGTGTCTTTTTGAGACGTGGGATCATGCTTGGGATGAAGATCGGGTTTTTTTATATTTGGAGGTTTCCAGTTGATTTTTTAGGTTTTGAAGTTTTTTTTTGAAATTGTTGATGGTTTAGGAGAACACATGTGACATCCAAATCATCAGTACATTTTGGTTTTTTTAACTAAAAAAATTAGTGTAACATGTTTATATCATGGTTTTTGGTAATCCATGTGAGTCAAAAGGGAGAATCCATGTGATATTGTAGAGGATCTAAGGAATGGTGCATATGTTCTGAAACTATTGAGACAATTTGGTTTCCCTTCTATAGAAATGATACATTGCTGAAATCATAGTTTCTAAAAATTTATTGCCAAACTACGTAAGGCATGGGTTCTATAAAATTGGGGTGTGCACAATTGGCACACAGTTTTTCCAACCATGTGAAAATTATAACGACCCATACTTTACATACATTGTTAATACTTCAAAATTGAAGCACACTTATTACAACATATGACAAAACAACAAAGGACCGTATAGGTATAGTGTCTTTAGAAACTGGGAAACATAAACAACTGGTTCATAAATCTTCTATAGTGTCTCCCATTTATTTCATCATATCTAGGGTCCCTTTTAGCATATTCTACTTAATATCCATCTTCCTTACCTGGGGAAAAGAAAACATAAAAGGGTGAGCTCAAATGCTCAGCAAGGGCAAATAAAGGAAATAAAAATCATATCATATCTTTTTGAAAATCAAAACCTGCAAAAGAGATCATAATATCTTATCATGGAATAATTCATAGAAGTGAAAATGAGATCCCCATAATCATAACATAAAACTTGAAACTTTGTGGCATGCACACATAATCATGGAAAATCATTTCTTGTTAGTCATGACTCATTGCCAAGACTATCTTAGTGGACAAAGTCCCTTTCTGAACCGAGTTCACTCCTCGTTTCAGTCCTGTATCACTGAACCGAAATAACCTTCCGTTCCAGCAATGTCTATCTCATGAGATATAAAATCATTACCCAATGCATTGGAGGGAGATATAGGTCCCACCCATCTTATAATTAATCCTTTCTTATGTGTGCCACATAATCATAAAACATACATCATCGCATAACACATATAACAAAAATGGGATTCTTGAAACATCATGACATCATAAATCAATTCATATATGATAAAGGAATTCATAAACATAATTCCATCACAACATAGTCAAACCAATGTAAAAATATGGATAGAAACAGAACCCTTTATTATCTTAGATGGAAAATAATTTTGATAAAACACTTGAATTGAATTCTTGAGGAAAATATCCTTTCTTCTTCAAAAACATTTTTCCTTTCATAACATGTCATACAACTCTAAAATAAAAGAAGTTGATTAAAAATAAACTTGAAAACTTGTAAAGGAAGCTTCTTTGAAGTAATGTTTTAAAAATCCATTCATGCCGTATAAGTTAAAAAAAACATTCTTCTCGTTCTTTTGTCGGAAAAGTCAAAAAGTACCTCGTACGAAAAACGACAAAAGATTCCTTTCATTTCTTTTACTAAAAACTCACCGAAGGGTAAAAATGGATTTAAACAATTGTAAGTGGATGGAAATAATATTACATATTTATGAAACATGGATGTGGATGATAAAATACACCCCAGTAAATACTTACGAATAAACAATCTCGGATAAAAATGAGATTGTGATATTTCCCTTACCTTAGGTCCGATTTGCTTTGTTCGTGTCTGAAGTTCCTGTATAATGGTTTAAATAATGTTATTGACTTATTCCAGAATCATACATATTGATATGAGATCATATATGGTCATATTATTAGCTTCATGTTAGTAATATTTCATTGTTACTTGTTACTCGGGTCTTTATAACTTTTTGTTCTTATGCGTGTTTTGTCGAATAAATTCTTATTCTTATCTTTAGGTTATAGATAATTCATTTCCAGAATGGTATTAGTGTAGTATATACCATATTCATTCATTCAATTCATTTATATAATCATTATGAAATGAAGATCATGTAGAACGAGTCGCATCACATCGTGGAGACGGTATTCCGTACGTACGCACGAGTGATGATATCGTTCCTATGATCGTGGAATTGTATTGGAGTATATATATATATTATTTCAGTATCAATATTACTTCATAATAATCATATATAGTTACTGATTACACCATTATACCCATCCTTGTAAGGTGATGGTGGAAAATAGATTACACCACGGCGTGGAGACGGTATTCCGTACGTACGCACGCGCGGTGATTTCATTTTTCCGTAGGATGGATAGAAGGTGAATTAGGGTTGTTTCATATTTATAATAACATATCAGTATGTATGTAATACTGATGTTATTACTTTATCATGAAACAACTAAAGAAGAAGAAGTTGAAGAAGAAAGAAATTGAAAAGATCGGTAATGGATATTACCTCTTCTTTGGAACGCCTTTTTGAATCCTCCACTTAAGGAACTAAGATTGGTCTTTGGAGAAGACCAGGAACTCTAGGATTATTCTAGGGAAGTGGAGAAGGGAAAATGGCAGGGGTTGGCCGAGCTTGAGTGCTCAAATTTGTGTGAGGAGGAGGGGGAGGAGGTGCCCTTTTATAAGGGAGGAGAGGGGCACCTTAGTAATATCTCAAAATATTATTTTATATTAAAGTCAAAATCGGTTTATAATGGTTCCAAAGGGTCTTATTTCGAAGCTAAAGTGGGGATGGGTCGAAATCCTATCAACAAATAGGATTTAGACAAGTTTAGGGTATTATTTTAACCTTATCAATTAGATTTAACTCTATGTTAATTAATTTAACTTTTACCGTGTCTTTTTGTTTTCTTTCACTATATGGTTAATACACTTACTATAACATGCCAAACGAACCCCAAATTGTTTATTATTAATATATATATCCTTATCTAAGTCATTTGGCCGAACCTTAGATTTTTAGGAATAAAATAACAATTAATAATATAATATTTGATTTAAAAACTATTTTGTGTCAATTTTGACACTATTTGATATATGATTTTTGTCAAAGTCATAACAGAATTATATGTTCGAACCAAGTTGATTAAATCAATACTAATATATCATAGTAACCTAGAAAATTAGTGGAATTCATAAAAAGTCTCAAATTACATTTATTTTGGTATTTATATTATCAATTTTGTCAATATTTCATTAATAAGATAATTACTGCATCATCTTTGTGTCATAAATAAATTAAATTATTTGATGTCTAAAAATTAAAAATAAAATACCATCATGTAGGAAATCTTTTTAGCTTTCTAATGAATATTTACAATCGAATTTATCTAATGTATAACCCTATATTAAAAATGATTTACTTATTAAACTTTGATTTTAACTATTTTAACCCTTCTTTAAATAAATTAATAATAAATGTCCTAATCTAATCCAAGTAGGCCTAAATGGTCATATTTTATTCCTAAGTTTGTTTTTGGTCGAATTACACTTGTCCAATAGAATTAGGACATGTGTTAGGGTAATATTAATATCATATTTACCCTTAGTTACCCTATTTACTATTAACCGCGGTAAAAATAGTAAAAAGTTACTATTCACCAAAAAATTATTTTCATCTCATTGAACCACATTTTAGTCCTTGATATTAACGGTGTCTCTCGGATTTTTGAAATTCCATTCACAGAAGCAGTAAAATTAAGTTTTATGCAAAATTCAGTTTTTAACCTACCACTTAGTTGTTTCACTATTCATCAAAAATTGAAAGTTTTCAGAAAAATACCAAAATTTCACCCTAGGCTAATTTCGATATTCTGAGTCCAAAAATGAAGTCCATTTTGAAAAATAAAATTTATAAAATTTCAAAAACTGGTTATTACTATTCATAACAGCTAGTTTTAATAGCATATTGTTGTTTAGTGAAACTCAGTATTGCGTACGACGCAAGCTATCGAGGAAGGTCGCGATTGCGTGTAAAGCAAGCCAAGAAAGTGTTGTGTAGAAAAAGATTCCTTTGATGATTTATATAACATAAAAGTCTCGGGTGTTACATTTTACCCCCCTTAAAAAGAATTTCGCCCTCGAAATTCGTCACTTTTCAACAAACAAATGAGGATACTTCTCCCTCATCATATCCTCAAGCTCCCATGTAGCTTCTTCAAGTTGGTGGTTTCTCCATAAAACTTTCACCAAGCGAGTGGTCTTGTTTCGTAGGACTTTTTCGCTACGATCCAGAATCTCTATCGGCTGTTCTTCATAAGAATGATCTTGCTCCAGCGGTACAACTTCTGAGCTGAGTACATGTGAAGGATCTGGTATGTACTTTCTCAGGAGAGATACATGGAACACATCGTTAACTTGAGAGAGATTCGGTGGAAGCGCCAATCGGTAAGCTACCTTCCCAACACGATCCAGTATTTCGAAAGGACCGATATATCTAGGGCTCAACTTCCCCTTCTTTCCAAATCTCATAACCCTCATCCAGGGAGATATTCGTAAGAACACTTTATCACCCACTTCAAACTCTAGGTCTTTTCTTCGGTTGTCGGCATAACTTTTCTGTCGACTCTGAGCTGCTCTTATGTGTTGTTGAATAGATCTGACCTTTTCTGCCATTTCATCAACAAGATCAGGTCCTAATAGCTTTCTTTCCCCAACTTCATCCCAGCAAGTTGGAGTCCTGCATTTCTTTCCATAGAGAGCTTCATAAGGAGCCATCTGAATACTGGAGTGAAAGCTATTATTATAAGAAAATTCCACCAAAGGTAGGTGTTGATCCCAACCTCCTTTGAAATCCATAGAGCAAGCTCTCAACATATCTTCTAGGGTTTGAATTGTTCTCTCAGACTGACCGTCTGTCTGGGGATGATAAGCAGTGCTGAAACTCAACTCTGTATCCAGAGTATGCTGAAGACTTCGCCAGAACTTCAAGGTAAATCTCGGATCTCGATCAGATATAATAGAAAGTGGTACTCCATGCAATCTTACCACTTCCTTTACATATATCCTGGCAAGCTGATCTAGAGAGAAATCCTCTCTAATAGCAATGAAGTGTGCAGACTTTGTAAGACGATCAATTATGACCCAGATAGCATTATTGCCTTTGGATGTTTTAGGAAGTCCTGTGACAAAGTCCATAGTGATGTTTTCCCATTTCCATTCGGGTATGGGAAATGGTTGTAACATCCCCTTAGACTTCTGTCTCTCAGCTTTAACTTGTTGACAAACCAAGCATCGAGAGACATATTCAGCAACATCTCTTTTCATGCCATCCCACCAGAAGTACTCTTTCACGTCCCTGTACATCTTCGTGCTTCCAGGATGAATAGAGAATGAAGAACTATGAGCCTCATCCAGCAGCTCTTTCTTTAATTCGGGGATGGGAGGAACACAAACCCGATTCCTGAACTTTATTATCCCATCACAATCAAGGTTGAATTCAGGAACATTTCTCACCTTCTTTTGTAACTCGACATCTTCTTTCTGTGCCTCTTTAATCTTCACATGTATAGATGGTTGAACATTCATTTGAGAAAGATAAGATTTTTCCCCTTCCATTATAATTCCAAGATCCATCCTTTGTAAATCCATAAATATTGGATCTTTTGTGATCCTCATCATGGATAAACTAGCATGGTCTTGTCGACTTAATGCATCTGCCACCTTGTTTGCTTTCCCAGGGTGGTAATGGATTGAGCAGTCATAATCCTTAATCAGCTCCAACCATCTTCTTTGGCGCATATTCAGCTCCTTTTGTGTGAAAATATACTTTAAACTTTTATGATCAGTATAAATATCACACCTTTCACCATAAAGGTAATGCCTCCAAATATTTAATGCAAAGATTACCGCAGCCAACTCCAAATCATGTGTTGGGTAATTTTGCTCATGGATTTTCAACTGTTGTGAGGCATAAGCTATCACCATATCATTTTGCATAAGAACACACCCCAATCCCTTCTTGGATGCATCACTATAGATCACAAACCTTTCTCCACTACAAGGCAGTGTGAGCACAGGTGCACTGGATAACCTTCTTTTCAACTCCTTGAAATTCTCTTCACATTCCTCTGTCCAGACAAACTTAACTCCTTTCCGAGTCAACTTGGTGAGTGGATTAGATAATCGTGAAAAATCTTTTACAAAACGTCGATAATATCCAGCCAAACCAAGAAAACTTCAGATCTCAGTTACTGTTGTTGGTCTTGACCATCTTTCGATAACCTCTGTTTTTGCTGGATCCACAGATATCCCCTCTTTTGAGATTATATGACCCAAAAATGCAACTTTTTGAAGCCAAAATTCACACTTGGTAAATTTGGCATAAAGCTTCTCTTTTCTCAGGGTCTTCAATATAATTCTCAAGTGATCTTCATGCTCTTCCTTGCTCTTTGAATAGACAAGAATATCGTCTATAGAGACTACCACAAATTGATCAAGATAGTCTCTAAAGACTCTATTCATTAGATCCATGAAGATAGCAGGGGCATTAGTATGACCAAATGGCATCACTATAAATTCATAGTGTCCATACCTTGTACGGAAAGCCGTCTTTGGTATATCCTCCCTTTTGACCCTTAATTGATGATACCCTGAATGAAGATCAATCTTGGAAAAGTATTGAGCTCCGCGTAGTTGGTCAAATAAGTCATCAATGCGTGGGAGAGGATATTTGTTCTTGATAGTGATCTTGTTAAGTTCTCGATAATCAATGCAGAGTCTCATTGATCCATCTTTCTTCTTAACAAATAGAACAGGTGCTCCCCAAGGTGACGCACTAGGGCATATGAATCCCTTATCAAGATTCTCTTGGAGTTGCTTCTTCAATTCCTGCAACTCAATTGGGGCCATTCTATAAGGTGTCTTTGAAATAGGCAAAGCACCCGGTACGAGTTCTATTGAAAACTCAACTTCACGATTTGGTGGAAGACCCGGTAATTCCTCCGGAAAGACATCATCAAACTCCCGTACAATGGTCATATTCTTAATCGTGAGTTTCTCACCAACTATTTGAGATAAATAACCTTCATTTAGTGGAATCAATACCCATAAGATGGAAGAAATTTCCACTGGAAGGTTATGTTCATCCTTGCATTGATAGACGATCGTAGGTTGATCTGGAATATGAAATGTGACTTCCCTTCTTTGGCAATTGATATGAGCTCCATGTAGAGAAAGACAATCCATGCCAAGAATCACATCAAATTCCACTAAAGGAAGGATCACAAGATTTGCAGGAAGCACTTTCCCACAAACTTCGATCAGAGAAGAATTATAAACTTCTGAAGCGATTGATGTGCCATTAGGTGTTGTCACAGCTAACTCAACATCTAATTTTTGAGGTAATACGGTGATACCCTTAGAAAATTTTTCAGAAATAAAAGAGTGGGTGGATCCAGAATCAAATAAAACATTTGCTACTTTAGAGTGGATGGTAAGTGTACCTTTCACCACATCGTTATCGTACTCCACATCGCTGATAGAAATTGCATGTGACTTTCCTTTTTCTTTAGCCTTAAGAGTTTGTTGACGTCGACCATCATCATCAACCCTTGGATTTGGGCATTGATTGGCATAATGCCCCATCTCCTTGCACTTGAAACATTGAAGTGTAGCAGGTTCATTCTGTGTATCCCTTCCTTTGTTTGCATCATTAGACATCTTCTTCCCATTATCAAGGCATTCAAATGCCCGATGACCTTCCTTTCCACATTTAAAACATTTACTTGTCCCTTTAAGACAACTCCCTCCATGTTTCTTTCCACACTTTGAGCATAAGGGAAAGTTCATCTTCTTTTCCGTGTGCTCTTTAGATTTTTCTTTGAATTCCATCTTCCTCTTCTTATCAAACCCATGTGACTGATGGGTTACTCCAATCTCCATCTCGACTTTGAGAGCACATCGAACGATTTCCTCGTAGCTATTGAAGTCCCTTATGGCTAACGCCCTTCGAAGACTTGGTTTTAAGCCACTATAGAATCGATCGATCTTACTCTCAGGTTGGATAATAATACCAGAAGCGTACCTTGCAAGTCTGGTAAAATTTGCTTCATAGGTACCAACAGATTCATCATCCCTTTGCTTCAGTTCAAGGAACTCTTTCTCCATCTTTGTTCGGAGAATACGAGGGAAGTACTTATTGAAAAATAAGTTCTTGAACTCGTCCCATTCCATAGACTCAATTTCATCCCTTTGCCTCGTATTCTTAACAAGATTCCACCATTGATCCACATCTCCTTCCAAACGATACACTGCTAGGACGACTTTATCATGCTCAGAACATTGAAGAACTGAAAATATCTTTTCAGTAGTACTAATCCATTGTTCAGCAACTAATGGATCAGTAGACCCGCTGAAAGATGGTGGACGCTGCCTCATGAAGGATTCAACAGAATGTTGCTCCCTCATTTGTTCGTTTGGAAATCCTGCATGATTCATAGCTTGAGAAAGTTGTGTGAGCATGGCTACAAGATTTTGCATTCCAGCTCCCATATTTGTTGCTTAGGGGGACAATCATTGCATTGCCCATCGCATTCCGCATTAACACGGTTCCTTCGGGTTCCAGCCATTGACTAAAATCAAGAAGAATAGTGTGAGCAACACTAATTATAATAGGAGACCACATAATTCAAGAAAAAAAATATTTTCATGCTTATGGTCTTATCCAAGGTTATTCATGGCCATTTCTAAGATTGTGTTCTATGCTTAGACTTATCCTTAGGGTTCTTACTAAGGCTTTCACATCCTAGTTTCCAAAGGTTGACTATACCTTTCCTCTGATACCAACTATAATGACCCATACTTTACATACATTGTTAATACTTCAAAATTGAAGCACACTTATTACAACATATGACAAAACCACAAAGGACCGTATAGGTATAGTGTCTTTAGAAACTGGGAAACATAAAAAACTGGTTCATAAATCTTCTATAGTGTCTCCCATTTATTTCATCATATCTAGGGTCCCTTTTAGCATATTCTACTTAATATCCATCTTCCTGACCTGGGGAAAAGAAAACATAAAAGGGTGAGCTCAAATGCTCAGCAAGGGCAAATAAAGGAAATAAAAATCATATCATATCTTTTTGAAAATCAAAACCTGCAAAAGAGATCATAATATCTTCTCATGGAATAATTCATAGAAGTGAAAATGAGATCCCCATAATCATAACATAAAACTTGAAACTTTGTGGCATGCACACATAATCATGGAAAATCATTTCTTGTTAGTCATGACTCATTGCCAAGACTATCTTAGTGGACAAAGTCCCTTTCTGAACCGAGTTCACTCCTCGTTTCAGTCCTGTATCACTGAACCGAAATAACCTTCCGTTCCAGCCATGTCTATCTCATGAGATATAAAATCATTACCCAATGCATTGGAGGGAGATATAGGTCCCACCCATCTTATAATTAATCCTTTCTTATGTGTGTCACATAATCATAAAACATACATCATCGCATAACACATATAACAAAAATGGGATTCTTGAAACATCATGACATCATAAATCAATTCATATATGATAAAGGAATTCATAAACATAATTCCATCACAACATAGTCAAACCAATGTAAAAATATAGATAGAAACAGAACCCTTTATTATCTTAGATGGAAAATAATTTTGATAAAACACTTGAATTGAATTCTTGAGGAAAATATCCTTTCTTCTTCAAAAACATTTTTCATTTCATAACATGTCATACAACTTTAAAATAAAAGAAGTTGATTAAAAATAAACTTGAAAACTTGTAAAGGAAGCTTCTTTGAAGTAATGTTTTAAAAATCCATTCATGCCGTATAAGTTAAAAAAACATTCTTCTCGTTCTTTTGTCGGAAAAGTCAAAAAGTACCTCGTACGAAAAACGAAAAAAGATTCCTTTCATTTCTTTTACTAAAAACTCACCGAAGGGTAAAAATGGATTTAAACAATTGTAGGTGGATGGAAATAATATTACATATTTATGAAACATGGATGTGGATGATAAAATACACCCCAGTAAATACTTACGAATAAACAATCTCGGATAAAAATGAGATTGTGATATTTCCCTTACCTTAGGTCCGATTTGCTTTGTTCATGTCCGAAGTTCCTGTATAATGGTTTAAATAATGTTATTGACTTATTCCAGAATCATACATATTGATATGAGATCATATATGGTCATATTATTAGCTTCTTGTTAGTAATATTTCATTGTTACTTGTTACTCGGGTCTTTATAACTTTTTGTTCTTATGTGTGTTTTGTCGAATAAATTCTTATTCTTATCGTTAGGTTATAGATAATTCATTTCCAGAATGTTATTAGTGTAGTATATACCATATTCATTCATTCAATTCATTTATATAATCATTATGAAATGAAGATCATGTAGAACGAGTCGCATCACATCGTGGAGACGGTATTCCGTACGTACGCACGAGTGATGATATCGTTCCTATGATCGTGGAATTGTATTGGAGTATATATATATATTATTTCAGTATCAATATTACTTCATAATAATCATATATAGTTACTGATTACACCATTATACCCATCCTTGTAAGGTGATGGTGGAAAATAGATTACACCACGGCGTGGAGACGGTATTCCGTACGTACGCACGCGCGGTGATTTCATTTTTCCGTAGGATGGATAGAAGGTGAATTAGGGTTGTTTCATATTTATAATAACATATCAGTATGTAAGTAATACTGATGTTATTACTTTATCATGAAACAACT
This sequence comes from Viscum album, assembly GCA_963277665.1. NCBI lineage: Eukaryota > Viridiplantae > Streptophyta > Magnoliopsida > Santalales > Viscaceae > Viscum > Viscum album. The sequence goes on along the minus strand of OY728164.1, from coordinate 122,114,940 downwards.
AAAGAAGAAGAAGTTGAAGAAGAAAGAAATTGAAAAGATCGGTAATGGATATTACCTCTTCTTTGGAACGCCTTTTTGAATCCTCCACTTAAGGAACTAAGATTGGTCTTTGGAGAAGACCAGGACCTCTAGGATTATTCTAGGGAAGTGAAGAAGGGAAAATGGCAGGGGTTGGCCGAGCTTGAGTGCTCAAATTGGTGTGAGGAGGAGGGGGAGGAGGTGCCCTTTTATAAGGGAGGAGAGGGGCACCTTAGTAATATCTCAAAATATTATTTTATATTAAAGTCAAAATCGGTTTATAATGGTTCCAAAGGGTCTTATTTCGAAGCTAAAGTGGGGATGGGTCGAAACCCTATCAACCAATAGGATTTAGACAAGTTTATGGTATTATTTTAACCTTATCAATTAGATTTAACTCTAAGTTAATTAATTTAACTTTTACCGTGTCTTTTTGTTTTCTTTCACTATATGGTTAATACACTTACTATAACATGCCAAACGAACCCCAAATTGTTTATTATTAATATATATATCCTTATCTAAGTCATTTGGCCGAACCTTAGATTTTTAGGAATAAAATAACAATTAATAATATAATATTTGATTTAAAAACTATTTTGTGTCAATTTTGACACTATTTGATATATGATTTTTGTCAAAGTCATAACAGAATTATATGTTCGAAACCAGTTGATTAAATCAATACTAATATATCATAGTAACCTAGAAAATTAGTGGAATTCATAAAAAGTCTCAAATTACATTTATTTTGGTATTTATATTATCAATTTTGTCAATATTTCATTAATAAGATAATTACTGCATCATCTTTGTGTCATAAATAAATTAACTTATTTGATGTCTAAAAATTACAAATAAAATACCATCATGTAGGGAATATTTTTAGCTTTCTAATGAATATTTACAATCGAATTTATCTTATGTATAACCCTATATTAAAAATGATTTACTTATTAAACTTTGATTTTAACTATTTTAACCCTTCTTTAAATAAATTAATAATAAATGTCCTAATCTAATCCAAGTGGGCCTAAATGGTCATATTTTATTCCTAAGATTGTTTTTGGTCGAATTACACTTGTCCAATAGAATTAGGACATGTGTTAGGGTAATATTAATATCATATTTACCCTTAGTTACCCTATTTACTATTAACCGCGGTAAAAATAGTAAAAAGTTACTATTCACCAAAAAATTATTTTCATCTCATTGAACCACATTTTAGTCCTTGATATTAACCGTGTCTCTCGGTTTTTTGAAATTCCATTCACAGAAGTGGTAAAATTAAGTTTTATGCAAAATTCAGTTTTTAACCTACCACTTAGTGGTTTCACTATTCATCAAAAATTGAAAGTTTTCAGAAAAATACCAAAATTTCACCCTAGGCTAATTTCGATATTCTGAGTCCAAAAATGAAGTCCATTTTGAAAAATAAAATTTATAAAATTTCAAAAAGTGGTTATTACTATTCATAACGGCTAGTTTTAATAGCATATTGTTGTTTAGTGAAACTCGGTATTGCGTACGACGCAAGCTATCGAGGAAGGTCGCGATTGCGTGTAAAGCAAGCCAAGAAAGTGTTGTGTAGAAAAAGATTCCTTTGATGATTTATATAACATAAAAGTCTCGGGTGTTACAAAAATAATTTGTGAGTGAGTTGGCCTATGATATTTCCGACCACAAAGTTGCCCCACTTTTTGAAAAACTATGTGACCAAACCATGTAGCTACCCATATTTAATTAATAAGTAGATTTACCAAAATGACACCTATGGGGTTTCATCCTCTTCACCCCCATTTCCCCATTCTTTTTTCGAGAACCTGGGGTGCTCCAACCCCCATACCCGTAATCCCTTATATGATTTGGGTGATGTTTTCAAGAATTTTTCTTTTCATTTCATGTGAGTTCACCTCCTTTGATGGGTTCCTTCCTTCTAATTTTGTTTCTCTCTAATTTCAAAGTTTTCCAGATTTTATGTTCTTGATGGTTCCACCAAGTCATGGTGAAATCCCCAATTTCCCATAGCATTTTTTTCTACTTTAGTATATGTGATCCCAATATGGATGCTTCATGTCATTGTGTGATGTGTCATTGAGTAATATGTTCACAATGAATTTTGAAACATCTTCATATGGAATTAGTTTTAGTTAATTGTTGAAATAGTATCACCAATTATGTGTTTGGCATAGAATGTGATCGAGGGTATAATGTCGGTCTCGTGTAAGTGGTTGTCATTAATTTCAGTATGTCATAAGGACCTGGTGAGTTTAAAGACATTATGTCAACTTGGGTATTGATATATTAATTAATTATGACTATTATAATTAATTAATAATGGTTTCCTTGTCTGATAATGGATCTCAGGTGGTCGTAATTAGTTTGTTTTGTGTCTATGGATCTGAATGATTCTTATATGTTCCTTGGAATGGATGTTTGGATTTTTATGTGTAAAGGAATGTTTTAGTAATGATTATGGTGGTATTAGAGATTTATGCATAGTCATGTTTTTTTTCTTTTTTATGTGTTTTGTTCACTTATCCATGTTTTGTGTTCTTGCCTTATTTTTGTACATAATTTGGTTTTAGGCCTTGGATTAACACCTTAGACCTTCTATTGTTATTGATGGATAGATGGGTATCCCTATTTCCAAACATACAATTTCAAAGGGGAGGGTTGCTTCATAATGTGGTAGGGTGGAGACTATTAATATTTTCTTTATTTTTTTATATTTTATTACTATCCCATTGAGTGTTTTGTTATATGTATGGTGTGGCTATTCAGGACTTTATTTTATTTCATTTTACTACAGCATGTGTCAGTTTATTTTTTCTATCCTCTTACTCTGATGTGTATGATACTTATTGAATTAATTTTGGTTGTTCACTCTGATATGGGGGTATAATATCCCCATGATTTTACTTTCCACCCTTACTTCTAGTCATAATCCTATATCATTTGAGGAGGGGCACATGAGTTCATGTGGTGAACTATCTTGGGGCACTAGTTTGTGGAATTCAGGGCAGGATGTTACAAACTGGTATTAGAGGTTCTTACTTCATATTATTAAACTATTTTGGATTTTTTAGATTAGAGATTGAAGAATGTGTTGGAGATTGATATGGATAATTGGATGGTGCATCATGAACACCTATTCCTATTGGAATTCAACATTTCTAGGGGATGGTATTGTTGTTTTGGATTTGTTATGTTATATTTGTAAAAGATTTTATCTTAGAGTAATGAACATGTTGTTTGTATTTGATAGTGTGTGAGGTATTTTAGGCTCTTGGCCTGTTCTAAATATTCCTTTGATGTGATCTTGACTCATGGCCAATAAAGGCGGGAGGAGTCGCATGCATAACGATTTTCATGTAGAATCCACAAGTTATTATCCCTCTATTGTGTGATTTAATGTATTTCTCTCTAATAGAAGGTTCTGTGGATCTACAGTGAGATGATATTTTGTGAGTTTTTTGTTGTGGACTTTAAGCACAGCTGGTGTAGTGCCCCTGGTTGGTTAGTCTTGTATAAGTGTAGTATTTTTGGACCCTTATGGGACATTTTTCATTAGGAATGGTTGTATGTATGGGTCCCCCAAGGAGCCGTCTAATGTGAAAATGCTTAGAGAGGATCAGCGAACTGTTAGTGGGAAGTTGGTATATAACATGTATGAGACCTTAATGGATGGTGTTCTGACATGTTGATTTTGTGTTATAATTAGAAGGGTTCATTCTTGATGATTCATGAGTTGATGCATTTTGTGAGATGACATAGACCATGGGTGTTTGGGTCTGTTCAAAATCATTAAATGATTACGGAATAAAGAGTTAGTGTTATGTGGTAATTTTGGATGACCTATGAGAGTGTTTAGCCATGTTGTATGTTCCTTTTAGTGGGTAAGGCACATGTTGATATATTGGGAGTACTGATATTGTGGAATTACTGATACAACCTAGTGTGTGGGGTTTGACACATGGGATGATTTTGGTTTTTTAGAAAGATAACTGGAGATGTGGAATTAAATGTTATTATTGGTTTGTAGATGGTTTTGTTCGTTTGGGTGTCTATATTGGGTGATGATTATTCTGATGGTAGTGAAATGTGGGTATGAACTAAACATGGCGAACAAGATATGCTTGAGGGTATGTTGTTTTGGCGGTGTAGGATTCATTGGTTAATGAATGTATGGGTGAGGTATACCTAGTATTTTCATAGTTGGAGACACTTGAGATTTTTTATTTCCTTGATATGAAAACAGAGTTGGAGTGATAACGCGTCAGTGGGGCATGTGGTTTTGAGACAAGAACGTGTTTTGTTAGTGGGTTTATTAGCTCTTGATGCATCTTCAAGAACATATTATGAGCATGAATGATCATATTTGAACCTTTTGTAACACTCTATTTTTGAAGGGTTGAGGAAGAGGTTTTGGTGTGTGAGACTCATTGGACTTCATAAATAACCAAGGGTTCTCTCTGATGACGAGATACACATTCGGGGTATGAATTGAAATTGGATCGGTTTTTTATCATAGGATTCATAAAAATTTACATCTTTGAGTAGGAAATATGGTTATGTGTTATAGTCACACAATAGTGTGTCATGATTAAGCACTGATCGGATTTTAGCGACACAAAACGGTGGTGACGTGCTATGTCATTACATTGTGTATCAGGCATTTTGAGGGTATATACATGAGGTACATTGGGTGGTAATGTATTCATTTTTAAGATAATTTCCAATATGGATGTGATGAGACAATGATAGGAAGGGAGGACAAAGACTCTGAGATGAGTTTTTTATGTTTCTATAGGGGAGGTGATATCAGTAATGAATTGGTTTATGTGGTTTTTTTAGATGAAATATAAATGTAATCTTGGTCTAGAAAGACGTATAAAAAATACCTAGACAAAATCCTATGAGCAATTTGATGTAAATGTATATAGACCTATCTAACTAAATGTATTTTAGTTTGTTATGGTACCTCATGGAAGTTACGCAAATGGAGCGGGGTGTGTAGAGTCTTATGATGGGATGTTCACCATCGAACATTTACAGGTGAGTTTATTAGGATAGATTGGGTGTCGACAAACATTGTAGGTGTTTTTATTAGATTTTTTTGATGGGTGATAGTTTATGTCTTTTTTGGTCACTCAGGTGATTGAAATATGTCCACATCAAATACATGGGTCAATCATGGTTGGAGTGTAGGACAATGTAGTTGAGGTGGTTTGGTTGTGTCGTTGATGATGATAGTCTTATGGTAGGGAGTGTTTTATTAGTTGTGGGGATATGACTCAAGTCTTCTATAGGTGTAAAGATAGGGGAAATAGTTGTGTATCGTGTATGGTTGTACCACAGTTCAATACATGAATCATTGAGGTACAAGCTTAAATTCTATAGAAATGATAATGGAAGATTAGATGTGAATAATGATAAAACTGAGATTCATATTTTATTTTGTGGTGACTCTAGAAGGTAGTTTGGTTATAAACCCTAGTGGGTACATGTTGGTGGTTGTGGACTGCCTCTACGTGTGAGGGAATCAAGAATAGGTGAGATAATGAAAAATTGAAAGTTGGAGCTAGGAATTTTTGAGATGAATCATCCAAGGGTAGTATGACTGGGGTTAGCACACAATGTGGGTGTTCAGGTTTGTGATCAATGTATTGTGTGTTGTTTTGGGAATAGAGGGTGTGTTTTGTGTCTTTGTTGGTATTTCAAACGAACATTGGCATGTCATTAGTTCATACCTTGGTGGAGAGTATGCATCCTATTTGACTGGGTTTCATTAAAGGGGACAAGGGACAATGACTATTACAGTTATCATGGGTCATAGTGAATGGAATGTTGGGATCTATGTAGGTTATGTTTTGGGGGTGATAGTTCATGTTTTGTTGTTATTTCAAGATGATAAGGGTGTTAGGTATAGGAATTTGGTGCTTATAATAGAGATTTTATGGTGGGGATAAGTATAAATTGTTGAATTCTTAGGTGGTGATGTAATAAATGTTTTAGAGGGATGGTTTCCTATATTCAACATTATAGGGGTTCGGTTTTGGTATCAGGTGATTTCATGGAATCTTTACCAGTTTTTGGTGTTGAATTGGAGGTTCTGAATTGGTAGTCAGTAGGTCTTGAGAATTCAGATGAGGCTATTGAAAAAAAATGTGTTTTCTAGTGATTGTCAGGTGGTACATTTGGGTGAACACTAAGGATTATAAAATATGAGAAGTATTATGTTGGGGGGGGGGGTTAAGATATCATGTCCATATATATTAAGAATATATGAATAAATTTTATTTTTTATTACCTGATGGGTCAAACTATGAATTATGACTCAGAATGTTATTTTTGGAGTTAGAATGACTAAAATTGTTGTTTTGAGACACCAAATGATTATCAGTAGGTATCTTAAGTGTTCAGTTGGGCTTTAGTGGATTTGGGTTTTGTTTCTGTAGTTTTATAGATTTCATAAAAGGGTTCACAATTTTTTGTTCATGGTTTTGTAGAAACCGTGTTAAATTATGATGCTCATTTGGTTTTCATTTCATTTTCAATTGATCATAGTTGTGTTTCTTTGTTAGAGTGCAGTATTGGGTAAACCATGTGAGGAAAAAAGGAGAAAATGTGCGAGGTTAAGGGTGATTCAAGGCATTGTGCATGAGATTGGCATGGTTTTAGACAAACCAATCTCTTTTCTATTGAATAAAAGAAATGCATAATGAATATTTTAAAATACTATGTTGCTTTGCCATCCGGAGAATGGTTGTTGAATAGTAGGTGTGTGCATGGTTTTTATAACCATGATTTGAAACCATTCTAGTTGATTGTCCTAGGATTTACTGTGACACATGATGTGATAATGGTTTGGTATACCGTGTGAACCATATAGTGTGGATGCCCAAATTTAATCAAAAGGGTGGATTTTAATAAAATTAATTCTTTGTGTTTTTAGCCTCTCCAACCCCTTCCCAATTATAGGCACATAAACCGGGGCCCCTTTATCCCCCATCTATATCATCCCTCTGATGATTTTTAAGGTGTTTTCATGGTGTTGTCTTGGAATTTTATGTAATTAATCCTCCTTTGGTGATCTCCATCCTTTCCCTTTTGTTTCTTTTTAATTTTGGAGTTCTTTTATTGAAGTTTGTTTTTGAAAATTATACTAAATATTGTTAAAATAATTTTTTTCTCATGTGTTTTTTTCATCATCGATAGAGTAGATCCCATGATGGATTCAACAAATCATTTAATATCATTTCTTTGAGGAATGTGTTTATAGTGAATTTTATTCATTTCTTCCTAAGTAATTAATTTTAATTAAATATTCAAATGGTATAGAGTCTTAGGGACTCTACCCATACCGTGGTTGGGGATATCCAATGGATATTTATTGAGTGTTCGGTTTTGGTTTTGTTTTCGGATGATGACCTATTGATTTTTTTGGCATTTTAAAAAATGTGTTTTCTCTAATTAATTAATTATGGTTGTTATAATTTATTAATAATGGTTTCTATGTATGAGACTATATATTTTTTGGTCAAGATGAGATATTTTTGGTTTTAAGGGTTTTTAATAATTCTTTTATGGGCCATAAAAAGTCCCTCATGATTTAGAAGTGTAAGGGAAATCTTTTATAATGAGGTAGTTGGTCAAATCAATTTACCTATAGTCTTTTTTAATTTCTTTTCTTGTGTACATAGTAAGTTCGATGATACTTGTGTTGTTTTATTTCCTTATTAACTTACATAATTTAGTTTTTTACCTGGATTAATTCCTCATAGATACAATGGATCCCATTGTATCTATGGGTTTCGGTAAGACAGAACCTATTACTTCAATGAGGTGGGCCATTTTATAAATCGGTAAAGTAGAGCTTATTTTTATATTCATTAAATTTTTATGAATAGTAATATTCCCATTTTTAGGTTGGATGTATATATGGAATTGTTATTAGTTGTTTTGTTTTATTTTATTTTAATATAGAATTATTCAGTTTTTTTTCTACTTACTCTTTTGAGTATGGTACATAGTTATTTAATTGTAGATGTACACTCTTATATGGGGGTATAATCTCCTCATAATTTCAATTTACACTACGACTACTACTCGAATGCCTCTAGAAAATGAGGTGGATCACTTGAGTTCTGGTGAAAAAATGTCTTGGGGAACTAGTTAGTAGCATCTGGGTTGGGATATTAGAGATTTTTTCAAGATAATTTTAATATTCACAAAATAATGTAGGATTTTAATGTAATTCGTTCTATGAGGGAATTTTCAATTTAAATTTACTTGAATGAAATTAATTAATTTTAAATATAGAAAAGCTTTGCTATAAATGAATCATGTCATTTCAGGTCAAATATGAAATATATACATCATAGAAAAGGGAATTGGTTCATAATAACAAATAATTTTTTATGGAATTTTAATTGAGAAGAAATCCCTTACCCGACGACTCCTTTTGGTTAAACGTGATTTCACCCCTTATGTAGTGGTTTTAATAATTTTATTAACCCAGTTAAAAATCATGTTAATAGTTTTTATGTTATATATGATCTTTTATAAAATCTTATCACAAATTATTTTTTAATCATTCATTATTTTCATTGCTCGGGGTGTTAATTTCCTTTTTTCTCAGTAGGGATTTTCCATCACTGTTCTGAATCATGTGTATATTATATAGTTACATCATCAATACAATTATAATAATGAAACAATTATGATATTAGTACATAATATATACCTCTAAGACAAATGATCAGTTATGGTAATGAAAATGAAGTGTGTTATAATCATGGAAATGGTAGGTTGTATGTACGTATAACTAATGTTTTAATTTTCAACATTCATTATAGAAAAGAAGTAAGAAATATTTTAAATTTAAATAATAATAATACAATCCAAAATTCAATATATTTTCTTTACATATACTTATATATAACATTCATTTTGTGTGGTGATGAAATGAGAGTCATGTTAGTTCAGGATGGTAGTAGTCCACGCGTACATGAATGATGTTATAATATTTCAATGAGTGAAAAGGTAATAAATAAAAAGATATAGTATATTTTCTAAATGATAAATATTTGTGATCCTAATTATTATGTCATTTAAATAAAATATAATTTTTATATTTTTCATTATCACCTTCCATGTAAATTGTTAGTGAATAAAAAATCACATCGCTTCGCGAGGCGATAGTCCAACTTACACACGTGCAATGTTGTAATATACATTACAGAATTTAAAGTAAAAATGATTTATATTATATAATTATTCCAAGGGTATAATTAATTTTGAAAATATCAAATATATATATATTCATATATATATATATTAGATATATCATAATACACAACCATGAGTGGTAGCAATGGAAAAACTTATGGCATTGGTTGGCGAGGTGATGGACAGTAGTATACAATAATGTTGATTTTGAAATCCATTTTGTTGATATTGGGATGGTTGTATCTAAATTAATTTAATTTAAAACATATCACCTTATCTAATATATTAAGGTTATTGTATCATAAAAAAATAATGATAACAAATTTTGGTGTGGGAGAATGGAAATAAAAACACTTATTGTAGAACGTGACTTCTTCTAGTAAAATATTTAGTATTGCCTTAAAAGCATTCATAAGGATCTTTTTTTAAAAAAAAATGTATTTTTGAATGAGGGTATGAATATTTGGAAGGGAGTTTCATTTTATTATATAAGCTAAAGGCTTTTTATGGTGTGAACAAAATATATGAGATGGGGTGGCCTATTATAAGTGAGGCGAGGGGAACAATAGTGATTTTTGAAATGAAAACATTGTACGCATGTTTTTTACGTGAAATAAGAGTATAAAATGGATTGTTCTAGAGTATTATACGCAATAAAGTTTAAATATTCCCAAAAAAAATTCATGTTTTTTATTTCATTTTAGAAATTATCAATTTAGTTTAATCAGCTAGTAAATCAGTTTTTACCTTAGCCTATTTAATTAATTTTTAATCTTCACTATTCAATTTCATAAACAATTAAGTATAAATTGTTATATATTATATATTATTAAAATTAAAAATATATAATTAATTAATCCAAATTTAATCCACATAAATGTAAAAATATAATTTAATATTTATCATATAGACTCGGTGAGAAAGTTTATTTTTAAGAGAAAATGTTTAAATGTTTACCAATTACTTATATCAAATGTCAATTAAAAAATGATTAAAAAAAACCAAAATTTGATTAAAAATTATATATTTTTACATAATTTTATTTATAATCAATTATAAATTTAATTTATATTTATAAATAATATAAACAAATAAGTTCTCAATTAAAATTCTTTATTTGCACTATTCATCGAAAAAATAATTTTTCAAAAAATAATCATGAAGATTCACTATTATATAATTTTGAAATAATTAACCTAAATTTTTATTTAAATTTTTTAATTTTTTTTAAAAAATGATAAAAATATATTATAATCTATAACTACAAAGCGCGACTAAACCGTATTTTATAAAAATTAATTTTTTTAAGCATTTCTTTATATTTTAAATTTTCATTATTTAATTTATAATAAATATATGACCATTGAATTCTTTTTGAATGTGTAAACCATATAATTTTCATAACTATTTTATTGAAATTCATACACGCAAATTTAATGACTAGGATACAATGATATATTATATTAAGATTCATTTAGACTCAGGGTTTCATGTTACGCAACAATAGAAGAGATTCATATAAAGAAATACATTTTGTGGGTTTCCTAATATCATTTTTGTGTGTCTCATATTCTATAAAGTATAATTTTATTCCTTTGGAATTTTGGGCTGTCAAATTCTACCCACATTAAATAAATATCACACTTAAAAATAGATCATGCACTCAGAAATTCAAGGTTTGATATTTGAAAATTTATGTATCCGAAATAAAAAGTTTAAAATAATTATCCAAACATGATCTTAATAAATGATAAATGTATGAAAAATTATTAATTTTTATAAAAAATAATAGGTTTCCAAGTAGGAAAAAATATCTATGAATAGAAATTATAGACATAAATGATAGAACTAAATAAAAATAAAAATGGAGAGTGGAAGAGAACATTGTTAAGATGAAGTAAACGATCAAAAATCCATAATCAAAAGAAGTGTGAAAAAGGTCAATGATATCCTCAAAAATGATGATAATAGGAAAAATTTATTTCAATATCCTTTTTCAGGTGTTGATTAATTATTTTACTCTATAATAATATTAGTAAAAATACATAGTATAGTTTTATTTCACAGTCACAATTTCATCATTTTGTTCTACTTCTATAAAATCCCAGTTCATCTAATAATTGAATAAAATGAATTTCAAAAAATTTATTTTTTATGTCTAAAGTACTAAAATTTTCTTTTAACATATCATTAGACACATAAAAAGATTAAAAAGTTATTAATATTGTCCTTACTACAAGAAAATGTTTTGAAAAATTTATCCAATAACACCCCTAATTCAGAATAATCATTAAGAAAAATATGTGTGATGAAATTTACATGAATGGTCCAAAATTAACCTTTATATTCTAGAGATAATATAATTTTTCTATTAATTTCAAATATAAAATATCTAAATAGCTTGGCCCATATAAAAAATATAAAATAAATTGACATCTCCCAAAAAATCATAGGTTGTTAAATGTATTCCATAGATCAAAACTTATAGTAAGATCTATAAATGATAAAAAACTCAAGAAATTGAACAATTTCATGGTCACCTATAGTATTATATAAAAATACCATTTCAATTATTATATCAACTTAGAGAATATATTCATGAATATATTCCCTTAATCATGTGTTTTCCAAAAAGATCAACATTCCACTGAATCACTTTTCTTGTAACCATTCGACAAATTCCTTAAAATCCATTAAAACGTATAACTGAAATACAATCCATATAGTTTTCATGATTATTATTTAGATAATTTCATCATTAAAATACTTTTATAACATATTTGTTAATTCCAAATACACAATCAGAGTAATGATTCCACTTTGGTTATATCAATAGTATAATCTCGACCTTTATCCCTCAGTATTTTCTGAGGTATATCCTCAATATGATACCAGAATTAATTTTTATAAAGCCTAATATCAACAAATTAGACTAATTTGATATTAGTAATTTCTTTCTTTCCCTTGAAATCATGATCACGGTGTAATTTCACTACATAGTTATATAAAACTCCCATTTCCTTCCAGGAATTTATAGGGCGTTTCTTTCCAAAATTAGCACACATGGGTAAATAATTATTTTCCTTTTTCCCTTTATCAATATTATTCTCTAATTTCCTCCTTTTCTCTGTCATCCCATACAAACTGTTGGACATGCAGAATTCTTTCTTAGTCTTGATAGCATATAAATATATTTCATTCTATACAGAAAATATTTTAGGGACTAGCTCTTATTATGGAGTTGGATTAGTCCCTTAAAATAAATGGACAAACATAAACACTTTGTTTCTTATATAATCCATAACATAGATATATAACAATGGAAAGGTATCTTTATTTTCCAGGACTATTTTTTATTTTTCTTTATACTAAGGAGAATTCACTTCATCTCAGTTTACTATTCACAAGGTAGTTATTTTTAAAATAATGTATCCATAAAATATTTCTACTACATGTGTGTTATTTTCATTTCCTCTTATGTATTAATGATAAATGAAAACCATATATCTTCCTCACCTTTGAGAAAATACACTACAAGTGTAACCTATTCCTTTTCCCTACAACACAATGCCATATATATCTTCTCTACATACTTAATCAGTTTCTTGGTTAAAATTGGATTATTATTCCAACTATTTGTTAGGGGATTTTTTCACATAATGAGATCAATCAATGGATAATAATGCAATATAATAGGTTGGCCTATTTGAGAAATGTACTAATTAATGGATACAAATTTATCAATATTTCCCAATTAATAAAATAATTATCAAATTAAGCACAGTATGTAAACATAGTAAAAATATTACAAAAAATGATATAATTCATGAAAGAATATTTATATTTAATATAATTTTAATATAAAATAATAATTATTAAAATAAAGTGGGTTTTTCAATAGAAATATCCAAAACACAAAAGAATGTGAGATTGTACAAAACTGTTTACCCTATAGTAGGTTTCATTTTGAATCCCCTTCAATGAAATGATTCAAAGTGAAACTAAAAATAACATAATGTATGAATGTATCATGATATTATATTTTAAATAGGTATTATATACACCACAATAAATTTATTTGTTTTATAATTGCAAATAAATCATAGTGGAATGTAAATTGAGAGGAAATCCCTTACACCATGCTTCCTTTTTGTTGAATGTGGTTTAAGAATCTATATAGTGGTGGTTATAAAAATGTTCTTATCTTATACCATAATAATATTAATATTTTTAATTAAATTATAATTTTAAAAGGAACCATGAATTATGGTTATAAAAAATAAATTATTTTTTAATCATGGAGACATTATGTCGTAAATACAGAAGAGTAACATCTCAATTTATCAACCATCATTATAGAAAATAAGATACGCAATATAATATATTATTATAATTATAATATTATCATAAGTAAAATATAATTTCATTAAATATAAATATATATTTCATCTATTTTGGGTGGTGATAAAAAGTGTCACATCACTTTGTGAAGCTGGTAATCCGCTAATATACGAATGGTGTTTATCGTCTTTCTGTGAGTGAAAAGGTAATAAATGAAATGATATATTTTCTTTTATGGTTTACAAATATTTCATTAATGTCATAATTATTTCATATATATTACATATAATATATAAATTTATACTTATCACATTCCATAAAAATCACTAGTGAAAAATGAATAACATCTCTTCACGAGGCGGTGGTCCTCTATTGACATGAGCACCATTATCGAATCGCATGAGAAATAGAAATTAAAAAAAGGTATGTATAATATAATGACTCAATAGCTATAATTAATTTATAAATATAATATATACATCTATCTATGATGTATATCTATCCTCATACCCATCCCCAATAAGTGGTTTTGTAAATACAAATAACCTCAGTCTATGAGGCGTTAGTCTACAGTGTACATGAATAATGATTTTGTAACTCATTTGATAGAAGTTGGGATGGTAATAGAGAATTATATATTCATAAAAAAATATTTTTATATGAGATATATTTAGGTTATTATTTCATAATTTGTTACTAATAATTAAATGTGTTGGGGGATGAAATAATATAAATACACTCACTGAAGAACATTACCCCTTCTTCAAGTAACCTGATAAGTTTTGCAATAAAATAATTCATTGGAAAGATTTCTAACCACAATAATTATTAAATTATTATATGGTGTAATTTTTTATGTTATTTAGGAAGGTATTTTCCAGAAAAAGGGTGTGATAGTGTGAACAATAGAGGATAATAAGTGGCCTTTTATAATTGAAGTGAGTTCCACAATTGTAATTTTTGAAATGGAAGATCATTCCCACATATTTCACCTAAATAAGGATCCAAAATAAAGTATTATAAATATTATTACATGATATGGTATAAATATTACCGTCCATTCTTTTATATATAATTTCATGGGTCATTTTTATTCTTATATTTATAGTTTATTGCCCTAATAAATTAGTTTTTACCTTAACCGTGGTAAAATTAATTTATATTGCTTTCCATATTAATTTTAGTAAAAACATTGTGAATATTTTATAATATATAATATTATAATTAAAAATATTGATTTATTTTTCCAAAATTCCATTCATATAATTAAAAAGTATTAATTTAAAATTAATCATGTAGTCATCAAGAGAATGATGGGTTATGATGAGAATATGTTCAAATGTTTATAATGTTTTTATATAAAAATTAAATATTAAAATAATTATAATGAAATAATTTTTACAATAAGATATATAATTAAACTAATTTCAATTTAAAAACAATTAATAATATAATTTAACATTATAAATAATTTAAACAAAAAGGGTTTTATAATTTAAAATCTGTATTTTCACTATTTATCAAATAATTTTTTTTAAATGTCTCTAAAACCCACCCTAAGATAATTTATATATGTTAATTTGAAAAATAATTTTTTTTTCAAATGAATTTTATAAAAGTGGTAATATTTCATATAAAATTATAAGCACAAGCACCAATTGACCATTTTTTAGGAAAAATACTATTTTCAATAAATCAATTTATTCTCCTTTAAACGATATTTATTTTATTTATAGTCAATACTTTACCAATGAATTGTTTTACATGTGTAGACTATATAATTTTCATAAATATTTGTAATATTTATACCCACCATTATAAAAACTATGTTATAAAGGTATACTATATTATGGTTTATTTAGACTAGGGGATGCAAGTATCACAATATATCAATGAGATTAAATATGAAGAACACTATTTTGTTGTTTATTTATGTTGGGTGTTACTTATCTAATACTCCATTTAATATGATGTTATTCATTTAAAATTTCATGGAAATATAGTTTAGGTATAACATTTCCAATATTTATAAATGTTACATTAAAAATCATTTTATTAATATGATTAATAATATTAAAATATTGGTAAATGAAAACTATACGGAATAAATGATTTGTATTGGGATAATATTTTCATTAAAGACTTGAATCATATCATTAACATCCTCTTAGGAAATAAGGATTTAGGGATCCTTTCTCAAGAGGTTTCAAAAAACGTGTTTATGTATTTTTCGGGAGATAGTTTTCATTTAATTTTAAAGAAAACCAAATAAAATGTGTCTGACTCTGTAAGTAGAGATGGGTACCTTTAATATGTGAGGTTGAATTGAATTTTTTAAAATAAAATCCTCATATTGATTAAGAACTGTAATTTCTCATTGAAATTGGATTCAATGTGGGACCATTGTGGAGATAGGGAAAGACCAGATCAATAATTCTATCACAGTATCATTTAGACATAATTTTTTGTGTTAATTTATGATATTATCCCTCACCTCAATCCTTTTAAAATAATTTATCTTTGACGTGTTAACTAAATTTAATCCTAAGATAATATTTTATGCATACAAATGAAATTTCCCTAATTAAAAAATTTTCTTTTCATAATCACAGATATAATTTCCATTCATCTAGTTAAAATTTATTTAATACATACAAATGTATTTTAGAGTTAGAACCCATTTTCATAAAATAATATTTTTTTGAATGAATATATTTTTAATAATTAATAAAATATTTTTCTATTGCTTAAGAAATAATAATTATTCACTGAATATTAAAATAATTTTTTCTATATAATATCATAAACTTTCTTCAAAATGTTTTTTAAGGAATAATATAATTTATTAATAAATTAAATTAAATTCATCATAAGAAAAATATTTAAAAAATATTTAATTTATAATGTAATATAATTCTATTATTTTTTATTACACATGAATAAATATTCCTTGAATTGTGATTCAACTAAATATAAATATAAATATATAATAAATTTAATTAAATTATTTACTCTAAATATGGGAAATTTTGCATTTTAAAATATAACATATAATATATAATGAAAATATTTATAAATAATTCATATTTTATTATCCAAGATTAATTAAATTAGTAGTTCTTATACTTAGATAATTATTTCATTGACTTAATTAATTAAAATTACAAATCATTCATTTTTATAAATATATTTTATATGAAATTATTCATTAATAAAAAGAAAATTAACAAAATTGCTTATTTTTTATGAACAATTTCATCCATAATAAATTTTAATTTAAAAAATAGATTCAAAAGTTTTTACACAATTAAAAAATCAGTTATTTTATTTAAAAAAAATTTCTTATACGAAAAAATTATATTTTTAAACATCTGAAGTCCCTATTTTACATACAATATATTTTGATAATTCTAAACTAGTAATATGGATAATTGAATTCTACCCAATTTATATACACCTATTAATGATGGTCATGTAATTACTAAATTACCCTCATCTGTCCATATAAATTCATTCCATTATGTCTTCAAAAATAAAACTTCTAATTATTATAGTTTACACATTGATTTCACAACCATATTTCTTCATTCATAATATTCTTTCTAATTATAGGTTTAATTTCACTATTAGTTATTCTCAAGGATAATGATGATTCATTGGATTTAATAGTTGTAAATGATTAATAATTTTATATTCATTGTGAAATTTTAATTTATGTACATTTAATTGATGTAATAAGAATATGTACATAATATTCTAAGATATGTAATACTTATTATAAAGTTCTTTTAATGAAATTTTATATTAATATTGAATAACGTATTTAAATTTTAATTAATATATTGTATGATTTCTCAGTATTTTTTCATTAATTATTATAATATATTTTACATAGGGAATTAAAGTTTATACATGATTTTTGTATGTTACAAAAATACTCCCCCCATTTTCTTCATTACATCCTCAAATTTAATTTAGAATCATGACTCTAAACCCATTATATTTTCTCTGTGATGAAATGATCAATAACATATCATTTCATATGTCAAATAAATATTTGTTTCTTTTATTCCTTTAATATGATCTTAAAAAACGTTTATTTCATTATAAAATTGAATGTGGATCTTATAACATAATAACGAACTACTTTTATGCTTCTTGTCTTATTCGTCCAATGATCCAACACGCCATCTGAACACTTTCTTCTGCCATCTAAATATTCTTAAACATAATAAAAGCTTAGGTATCTTTAGGTATCTTTCTATTCTACACATAGAGATTCACTAAAACTAGTATTCTAATATTATCACCCTTTAGTAATTTCAAAATTATACACATTTCACACATTTATTATCCTTGAAATTTTCATTCCTGCATTTTAATTTTCTGTTATACTTTCTTAACTTCCTCTATGCTAGATGTAAGTTTTATAAATCATCAATAATGTTAATCTACTACATCTATTTCTTATTATTTTATTTATCATCATCCTTCTCAATAAATATTATACTAATGTACTATAACACCATCCTTATCAATTTATGATTCCACTTCAGACTAGTTTTTAGTATATGATGATAAAAAATTTCATCAATACCCATTACATTATCTTTCGACATCACCATATAAATTCCCTCAGGAATGGAATTCTATAATATCACCCTTTTATAATTTTAAAAAATCTCAAGATCTAAAAATTCCATTTCATCGAATGAATCTATCTACTAACCCCTAGAATATTATGTTCCTTATACTACATTTTCCACATTTCCAAGTAAGTGAAATGAAATATAAATTATTAATAACTATTAATCATCCTTCTAAACATGATTTTACATCATTTTATTATATTTAGGTCGGTAATCAATATGAATTATTCTATTCTGTATATATTTTTCTAGAATTTTTACATTAAGAACATCATCAAATTCTCAAACATTACTCTGCCTAAAATATTTATTTCGATATATATCTCAATAAATGTATTCTTTTACCCATATTAATTCATCAATATGTGTTTCATTTTGATACAACTTCCAAAAATATTTTTTCTAGAATAACTCCATCAATAACATCCCTTTGTAGTTATTCATTCAATAGCTATTTTTTATGTTTTTTGAAAAAATTTAGGGATTTTAAAAAGCATTAGTATTATCTACATAGTTCTAAAAATCATCAACAATATGTTAAATAATTTTATTTAATCAGCCATAACATACATAATTAATTGAACTAGGTTTCTGTAAATAATTATCTGATATTATATTCTTCAAGAAATATCTATGATTATATAATTGTGGAATTAAATTCGTTATAAATATCCACTAAACAACATTATTTCATGAAATTAAATAAAATACACTATTCAAATGAATCATTGGGACAAAAAATATCTTTAATTTTTATCGTTGAAATTTATATTCAAACATTACTTCTATCATGAAGGATATCATCCTAAACAACACTATGATTATCCATTATACTTGTTATTGTCATCCTTATATGACTTCCCCATGCATAATCCTTTATTAAAATAATTAAAATTATGAGATTATTAAATCGTTTTACAATTATTTTTTAATATTAAATACAATAACAAATAATGACTTTAATAATCAATGATTACAATTCTCTTTGATAAAAAATACATCACTCTTCCTCACAAACCATTTTGTTATGTCATTCATCCTCGTTGGTTTTTTATCAATACTCAATTAAAAATAATGATAATAATTTCAATATATTTCACCATGATTCATTATCATCCATATTAATGATAAATTCAATAGTTAATGAGTATAGATAAATGATACTATAATCATGTTTCATTCAAGAAATTATGTTTCATCTTCTCCAACTATGTGAATGAAAAAATTTATTCTTTCAAAGAAATTTATGATTTTTTCCACTATTATATGATCTATAAATTAATCAGGTCTATGTATTCATGAGCTCCAATGGTGAAAAAAATAGCGACTAATATAAACTAAAATATTGTCCCAAAATAATCTTCCAATGGATAAGGAATATTAAATATTCCCTCATTTTTAGAAAATACTTTAATAAAATCTCATTGGCTCTAATAAGAAAGTTGATTAAATGTATTAAAACAAAACAATATTTCATCCCAATAATGAAAGATTTCATTTATCATTTAATAATCAATTTCACTCCATTAAAATATAATTTAATTTTTTTTAATGTTTAAAAGGATGTGACAAACAAACATATACAATGAAATATTCTATCTTATAAAACTTTTATTATTAATAAACTGATCATTTAAAACAATTATGTATGTAATCATAACTCTATAGTATTTCTCTAATTTGTGAACTTCACCTAAACTTAATAAATTTATATAAACATTAAAAAAGATTCTTTGAAAATGTTTAATTTTATATGTCAGGTTGATATCTTGTTTATTGTTCAATATCAACTCCCACTAAGGAGTGTACAACATCCATGCACGTTATCATTGATAAAACTAATATTATATTTTTTGAGGAGGAATAATGATAAAAATAACAGTTACACGTGAAATTAATATCATTTTTCTCAACTATTTTCAAATATAAATTTTCTTTTTTTATCTCCTAATAAATTCCATCCCCATCAAATCCCTATACAAATAGACAAAACTAAAAATAGTTTAAATCATTATGGTTTATCAACTACTTATTATTTAGATCATCAATGTTGAATTATATTTATCAACCAAATGATTCCTTTCAATTTATCTCATTCTTTATTAGTTATCTTCATAATTTATCTTCCATTGATGTTCTAATCATAATAGTCCTTAGGCAACGTAATCATATTTTTATAGATTGCTAATTCATCTAATGTGGGATTGTATTTTTCAAAACTAAAATTATAAAACATTATTTTTCATCAACATTAACAACATTTATTTATTTCTGTATATTTTTTTAGAAATATAAATAGGTACTTTATAAAATATTACCTAATTTTTGGATTATCCAGCAAAAATCTCACCAATCGTTGAGTCACATTTCATTGAAAACATCTATGGAATTTCCATTTCATCAAAATTTTCTTTCACCAAACTAAAAATTTTATTTATTTAATGGATTTTTGTTATATGTGATTCAAATTTTCTAATATTAAAATTAATATCATATTTTGTTATATATATCCACTATTTAGCCATTCTTTTCTAAATAGATACATGTCCACTTTTTTTAGTATCTATAATTTCATTTCTCATAGTAGAATTTTGTTCTATACTTTTCTTTTTCATTCAAATCATTGTGAACTCACCATTTCACATCCATCTATTTTTCATCAACCATTATATACTCTAACCAATAAAAGTAAATAATTCACTATTGGTTTGTGTAAACTTCTATTAATTATCATAATAGCCCTTCTAATTTCTAATTAAATTGAAATTATCAATATATTTAAATTTTTTTGAACTAAATTTATTTTTATTTTTATGTAAATTTTCATAACTAGATATTATTTATATTAAGCTTTTAAATTCAACATAACATATTCCTTCCAAATATTCAAATAATTAATGTTACATTCCATAAATCTATAGATTTATGCCCAAATATTTCATTGAACCATCAATAACATCCCTTTATGAGTTTATTTTATTTTAAAAATTATTCCAATTATTACAACCATGATGATTATTTATAAGAAAACCATATATTTTAACTCATTTATAGAATAAAAAGTAATATTATTTCTCATATAAATCAATTATTAAGTGGTGGGATTCAAATATTTTTTCATTACCCAATACATTTTCAAAATTAAAAGTATATCCTATACAATTAATTTAACAAATTTATTAGTAATAAAATATCTTAAGAGTATCAATTTTAAGGAGATTGTATTAGATTTTTACATAGATAATTTCAATTAATTTTTTCTTAATAAATGAGTAATTTCATAATTAAAAATACTATTATAATTATTTATGGTGAGGACGTTTAATTTGTTATCTTGACATGGCCCAACATGTTTTACATCCATTATTCTTATGGTAATGACTTGATAAAGACATATTTTATTGTGGTTAATCTTATCCACATAAATTTTCTTTTAATTATTATAACTATTTATTTTATATTCACATTATAATCTTAATTCAACATACAATTATCTTGTAAATAGTTTTCATGCACTTTTAAACTTTTCTCTTTGATTTCTTATAGTGAAAATCTTGATATTAAGGGAACCCTCAAAATATTTTTTAATTATTCATGGATCCTATCTTAAAATTATTTTCTTATAGAATATTTTAAAAAAATGATATTTTTTAAAAAATCTTTAATACTAAATTTTTTTTAATATATCAATGAAGTCTTATTATTGACATAAACTAGTTCAATGATGCTCGTTTACATTTTATCTTTTTTATATGACTCGTTTTCCATATATTCTTCTTTCATATCTAGATTTTACTTTTCATTTTATAGGTTCATAAAATAAAAGAATATATATTTCATCCTCAATATAAATCATATTCAAATAGTCCCTTTCATTACGGTAAACAATAATTATGTCATATAGTTTCTATATACTCTTCATAGCATGAACATGATTCTTCAGTAGGATGATTACATATTTTTTAAAGTAAAATTAATTTTTTGATTAACATAATAATCTAGTGAATCCAATTTATTAATATATATATATGTATTGTCTTCTCAAATTATTTTTCATCATTTTCTTCTTATTTTTCATTTTTCTATAATATTACTCCTTGTTGATAGGGATGAAATCTGTATTCTTTAAATAAGTCAACCCTATAATTCCCTCATATATATATATATATATGAGATGTAATGAGATTTAAAAACATATAGTGATTTTTTTTAGATTTAATTAGAGGAGGAACCTTTTTTTTGATTCAAATTATAGTTCCCAAGGGATTGTGCAATCTCATGAGATAGTTGAGGGGGATCAAATCAAATGATTTGTATGACATTGAAAAACTATTTTATCTTTAATTATTTAAACCTATGATATTATTATAAAGTGAGAATCATGTACACATCAACAAACAAAATAAAACCATATAGAAGATAAAATGTAAAGAGACCCAAAAAACGATATTATATCATTTTCTGATAACAGTGTATATAGCAATGTATTGATTTATTCATAATTATCTTAACACAAAAAAATTCAAATATTATTTTCAAGAGATCATATTTGGTGATTATTGAATATGAATGTCAATATGGATTCTTATATAAATTCAAATTATGTTCCAAAAAGGATGGAAATATTTTCCCTATATATCCAATGGACTCCATCTCATCAACTGTCGCTCAAATAAGATCAATTATTTTATAATTCATAAATATAAAATTATACAATATCTAAATACATGATCATGTTCTCTAAGAATAACATATATTGAATATTAGGGATTCTCAATTCATGATCTTCTATCATTGACACTTTTGATAAACCAATCTTCATAAAAAACATCACCACATTATACTCTGGATCAATCATATTCATTTATTCATTAAATATACTTTATAATCATTGTTTTATATTAGAGATTTTTTCTATATGATTAATATATTAATATTGGCACATTTATTTCATCAACTCAATAAGTTGTTCTTCTAAAACATCAGGTTGATGAGTTGATATTTACAGAATAATAAAATATATCATTTAGATATTTTAATGTAATATAATGCCACTCCAAAGCATTCAATGAAATTTATTCAAAGCTAAAGAACATTACACTATATTGTGATTATCATATATAAGGAATCATTTGATAAATTCTTCCTTATGTAGATTCTGATATCCTCAACTTTATCTCATAGAAACATACTTAAATTCAAATATATTTATATTCCATATTTTGGGACCTTTTTAAATGATATTTACACGACACCTTCTAGGATAATTCAATAGTATTTATTCATGAATCCATATTTTAAAGTGTTTTTTTCATATCAGAGAATCCATTAGGATTCAATTACACCACTATTTCATTACATTCTCAAATTATTCTATATTGGTTGTTAGTATTTAGTTTCACCTAGAAAAAGCATCTTCTATTTATATATCATGATCATTCATTAATTGTTTTTAAATAGTAAATAAAACAATAAGACCAAAATAATGTAGTAATGTACAGAGGCATGAAGTGATGAATTATAAGTGCATACCCTCTTTTATGATTTATCCCTTTAATAGAGAAGAAATGCATGTCTGAGGGATGAAAAATACTAACACCCTGAAATGCCAAACTGGAAAGGTGTTCATGAACCTTTTTCCCCTCCCTTCCTATTGGTATAATGTCAGCAACATATATGATAATAGTCATTCAAATTATAAAAATATAATATATAGATCATGGAGTGTTACACTTTCAATACATGGATCCATGGATGGTGATATAGTTCGTTTTAACTGCAACAAGATGAATATTTTGGTTCCTCTAAAGCTAAAGACCTGTATGCATCACCAGAGACTCGACCAAGAGAGAATGTAATCTATTGAAGAGAGGAAAAATATGTAACATGAATCATGGAGTCTCGAACCACACCACCACCTTTCATGTCATTTATAAAACATGAACCGTTAAACATAAGCTAGATGACTAAAGGGGGATGGAACAATCTAATCTAGTGACCATGATTATTCTAGAAAATGTCAATAGAACCCACCTGAGGAAGTTTGAGAGAGGGATCTTTACAACATTATCTACAATGGTGAATTTTATCTAGAACAATAAACTTGGATATTATAATAAAATACAATCTTGAATAATAAATCCCATCATTTTTGGCTTTTTTCTTTCCATAATAATGAACTAACTTTCAGGTATAAGGAAAAAAGTGTTGACTTTCCTCTCTAGATAGGTATTACTAGTACCATAAAACTAATGATCTAATGAATAATATTTCATAAAATCCATGATAAGAATACCTGTGAAGTCATCAATGTCTTGCCACACATGACACAACCATTACCTAATTAAGAATAGATGTTCTGAACTATCATATCTGTAATCCCAACAACACATTCATCTTGAAAATATGCTAACAATAGATTTTTTATCATTCTCATTCATAGGTAAAGAACCATTTATAATATTCCAAACAAGAAACATGAGATTGGTAGGTATTTCTTTAACCAACATGTTCTTGCCTCAGATGTCTTTCTGGACAACACACCTAGTAAACCTCCAATAATACTTAGAAGAAAAATACCCTAAAGACATTGCAGTGATATCACATCTATCTAGTACATACAATTATAATATTAATTATCATCCATCCCAATACTTCTTCCACTAATTATCATCAATATAATATTTCTAAATTTATATATTCAATTTTATGTAGTCAAGCATTACATTACCCTCTAAGGGAATCTTAATCAAACATATCTTCACCATTTTGATTAATCAAATGAATGAAACATAGAGTTGTATTTTGTTATATTTCCCTTTCTAAATTACTGAATTTATAAAATTAATAAATTGATAAATAATAAATTTTTTTAGAATGTTTTATTATGAAATATTTTGAATCTATAATAGGTGTTATAACAATAAAAAATAACTCAAACTCAACATTCTATTTTAAAAATAGTATTTTCCCTAAGGAACATAAGTATTAATAAATGAATCGTCTTTAGAAAATATTTGAATTTGTTTTTTCATTCAAAATATATTATAATAATTATATTAGCTTATTTTTATAATCTCATTATCAAAAATTAGATGTTTTAAAATAGTTCTTTTTAAAAATACCAAGAGATACAAACGTGTGTACACATAATGATTCATTACGATGTTTAGACTTCAGTTATTGCTTCTGGAATAAAATTTTCTTGAAAATAACTCCATTAACATTACACAAGCATATTTAATCATCAAATATATTTTTCCATATTTTATAATCAGTACGATTTATATGAATATTTGATAGAAATATCATAATCTTTTTCAATGTCAACATCCATATGAATAACAATGTTCTTTAATCAATAAAAATAAATTTCATTGATTCCAATATATCCATCAAAATAATCATTAGATATTAGTTACATTCTATAATTTCCATCATTAAATGGATAGAACATTAACACCATCTTCAATATATACTCCTCATTAATACATCAAGAAACACATACTCTTCCATCCTCAAGATAAATTATACAAAAATAATATACCCTTCAATGTTCCTTACTAGAATTAGATATGAAATTTAATTTAATATGAAATGATATCTTATAAAGATACCTTTTAATACTATATCAACTTGTTATCATTATCCATGTGATACATATTCTCTATGCATATCTATTCAGGCCAACACTCAAAAGTATGAAGTTCTTTTTTCATTGGATTCATATACTTTATTTATCTTCACATAATCAAAAATTCACATTAGTTTTTTTTCAAAAAAATAAAACATTAACCCTCACAAAAAAAATTTAATATAAAAATTCATGTTATTTTTGTGGAATTGTTGAAAAATAAGCCAATTATTGACAAACCAATTTGTACAGTTGATCATAATGATAAAAAATAGAGGGAGAAATAGTTATACATTTATGACTTATATTAATGTGTGGTTGTTATAACCTAGGTCATTATAGAATAAATAATATATACATTTATAAAATTCATGTTATAAAGTTATAACCATTAAAAAAATATTTACTAATTTGTAAATCTAAAAGGAAATGGTTTCAAGACACTCATTTCTTGTAAGGTTTTATATATCATGTTCGATTATCGAATACTAATTTTAAAAAATGACATTAATTTTCCAAATAAGTATGATACAGTTATCTTATAACAATTTTATAAAAATTAATAATAATATTTTTATTTTAGTGAATAAAATCAAAATAATGATTTTGTTATTGAAAATTTCATTTAATAACAACTATTTAAAAATGAAATTTCTATTTTTTTGATGAGTTTTATAATTTAATTTATAAATTTGGATATAAAATAAACCATTTTTTAAATTAATTTTATACATGAATCTTAATAAAATAAAATATGACAATAAAGAAGGCATTTTCTAGAAAAAACATTTATCTGATGTTTTTTCAATTAAATTTTATGTTAAATTATAAGAAAAATAATTTAATTGAATCCTAAAAATGGATTCAACATGTGTAATGTTTGTAATTTTCTTCCATTTATATTTTCTCAATAGTAATAGTAACCTATGTATTTTTTTACCATGTTAATGAGTAAATAAGGTAATTATTTCCGAAAATAAAAATATAAGTAATATAAAATGAATCTAAATATTACTATATATTATTTTGTCACTATATTAAGTCCATATTCTTATAAATTTTTATTATATTTCATTTTCTCACATTTTATGTTAATTTAAACATTATAATAATTTAATTAATCTAATTGAAAAAATGTCACAATACTTTTTAATATATAAAAAAAATTTAACATGGTAATAACCAAATGATAAGTTTGATTATAAATATTAGGTTTTAATATAAACTATTTATATTCATCAATGAAATTTATTTTAAAATTTTAGTGATGAATTAATTATATTAAATTCTTAAAGAAGGCTGACACACTAATTAATTAATTAATTGGAAAAATTAAATTAATGATATTAGAAATGTTAATATTAATTTTATTTTAGATAATTAATGTGATATATAGTTTATAATGATGAATATATTATGAAAATTATGTAATAAAATATTTTGTTTCAGTTTCATTTTTTTCCAGATGTTATTATTACTAATGTAAATAATGGCTCTAAAAATTGACATTAATGATATTTTGTGATAAATAAAATTTTATTGAATGATAAAAAATACTAAAAAATATATATTAATCAATATATTTTGACATTATTGATTAATAATACATTTTAAATTTATGGGGCATTTGTATATTTTTTGTAACTATCTTGACCTAAAAAATAAAGGTATATGTTTCTATGACAAGTGTGAAGGGTTTAATACAGGGTTAAAACCAAATGAAAATGATAAAAATGGTAAATAAATGTATAATTTTTCTATTTTTTATCATTTTCATCCATTCACATCATATATTTAAAATAAATCTATTTGGGGAAATTTGGTGTATAAATTGATTGATATTTAATTAATATTTTAAAAAATTCCCCGTGAGCCCATACCATATGTTTAGAAAGGGAAATTATTATTCCATTACATCCCATATAAAAATGTTCAACAAATTTTAGAGAAAAATTACTTCCATATATCCCTCATCACATCCAAGATGATTTGGTTTAATCAATACCCCCTTATAGAAATTCTTTCGATGTAAACCTTAAAAGATTTCCCAATGAGGATCTATCATTCTTAACCATGGGATTTTTATTTATTTCATCTTCCAATGCCATCAAATATTTTTTAACCATGTTTATTTAATTAAACAAATACATTAATTTTATATAGGTTTTTTTATTTTATATAAAAAAACCTATATCATTCTCCTCCACCATCGAATGAGAAACAAAAACATCATTCATGTATATGGTGGACTTCTACCTTGTGAACCAATGTAATTAATTTTTCATCGCTGTCTCTCAAAGGTAGTTATAATTATGTAATTAATTTGTGTGTTTATATATATATATATATTATTCATTAAATATTTATCATTACTTAAATATAATATTTCATTTACTTTATTATGTTTCCATTCATTTAAAAATTATAATGTTATTATTACGTAAGTGTGGAAAACAACCTTCACAACGCGATGTGAATAATTTTTATTAAAACATCAAATAGCTGAAATATAAAAGTTCATTTAAAGATTAAATATTTTATTTATGCTATTATTATTCTAAAATTATAAAATAATACGTTTTCTTCTTTCCATAATGATCATTGAAAAATGTAAATGTTACTCTTGCGTACGCTTGATATATCATCTCCATGATTATAAGATAGTTCATTTATAATTACAATATTTAATAGTTGAATATAAAATTATAATTTATGTATAAAAATGATAATTATTTAATTATTATTATTATGGAGATTTTGGGGTACTGACCAATTTGAACATAGTCAACATACAAGAGCAATTTATGTTATAAGAACCGAATATCATCAAAATGATTAATGTGAAAATAAATTTTGAAGTAGTTGTGTATGAAAAGCTAATTAGTTTAGTAAATTAACTAATAAACATGAGAATGGTCACACGAAATATATTAATTAACATTATAGTGTTATTATCAAATATAAATAAAAAAATGACGATTCAAACCTGGGATGATGGACACTTTGAATTAAAACCTCAATGTAAAAGATGTAATGTTTAATTTCAAAATAATTATATTTGATATTTATGATTTTAAAATTAATTTATGAATATATAAATATAGATATAAATGAACTATAATGGTGTTTTTAAAACAACATATTTTAATGTTTTTATAAATGGAAGCATTTTATGGAATGTTTGATTTTATATAAAAAATCTAAAAGCAATGACCGATATTAATAAATTTGTTAAATTTTTTTTCACATATATAAACACTATTTGAGGTTTGGAATCTATTCTATGAATTCATGTTTTCATCCAAGAAAAATATCCTCCCCATAATATTTATCAATTTTTGGTTTTTAAAAATGTGTTTTAAAATAACAGGGAATTTTAATATCAATATTTGTTCTACAAATGAGTTCAATAGAGTGTTTGAATGGTTTTTTATCTTGATATAGTCCTTGAAAATTGTATATGAATGGTTGGGACCTATTATAGGTCATGTTTTGTATTGATATTTCATATAAAATTAGTGTTCCTAGATAGCTTCGAGTTATCTTTTAATTGCCGATACAATTGGTCCACCCTTATACCATTCTAATATAATATGTAACTGTTACATACCCATAGATATATATTGGAACATAGACATATGGTTATTCCTTTTGAAATTTTTTTATAAGGATGTGTAGATGACTATTTCCCAAGGTATCTTCAGGACTTTTATATGATTTCTATTGATTTTCATAGAAATGTTATGATTTCAAAAGGAAATATAAGGATATGGTAATGGAAAAGTGGTTCTATTCTTAGATAAAATGATTTATTTCAATTAAAATATATTTATAGGTTTTTTTGTTTTTCACTATATTAATGGATATCTTATTTTGTATAACTTATTTTATTATTTATATTCATCCCATGTGTTAAAATGTTTTTCATAAGTATTTAAGGATATATAGAGACAATGATGAGGTAAATACACTGTTTGTGATGATATTTCATTAAAATGACACAAGATTAATTATAAATGTTTTCCTTTAGTAAAAATGGATACTAACATGAATCATCAAGATTTTAATATATGGGATTATTGTTTATGTGTTATGAACTGACACATTTAAACTATAAACCTAAAATAACATTATAAATTAATGTAAGTGAATTTTACTTTAAAACCACTAGAATATTTAATTTTTATGGTGGGGTCCTTATTGTTGGAATAAAAGGAATGGATTGGATAAAAAATAATATTATTATAATGATAATAGAATACACAAAAAATATATTAAGTAATGTTAACTGTAAAATGATATACTATTTCTAGATTACCATGTTCCTTCATAAAAAATATGATTGTTCATAATGGCTTTCTAAAGAAGAAAATTTGAGGATATTCTATGAAGGAACCAAAATGATGATATCCTTCCAAATAAAATAACAACTATGGTTGGAATTGGAATAGATTAGTTTTATTATTTCATAAATAGGTTAAAAAGGCTATAAATAGTGGAGGAATCCATGATTGAGGGAATATAGAACAAACATAGAGGATCAATATGATAAATGATAACTTCATGAAACTGCAACCTATAATTTTTGGTGGAGCATTAGATCCAATGAAGGATAAAGTATTGATTAGTTCTTTTGGAAAAGATAGTTTATGTAATGGGTCTTTCAGAACATCAAAAATCATCCCTTTCCATTTATCATTATTAGGTAAAGTTGATCCATGGGAGTCTTTGTTTATGTGTACCAATGATAGAGATGATCTTGATATTTTTGAATATGACACAATTAATAATCTCTTCATTGAGACATATTTCTAAATTCTTTTTTGACATTGGATGTATAATTTTTAAATTTAGGAAAAATGATAATGAATATGTTTATAGATATGAATAAAAGTTTACCAAATTAACCACACATGTAACAGATTTTATCCAATATATTGATAATATTATTTACAATTTTAATTAGGGTTGAAACTATGATCTCAAAGGAAATTGTCTTATTGTGAATTAAAATTTTTGAGGAAACTTGTTCAGTGTGTCTATAATGTTGAAATAGAGTTCAATGGTAATCATTTATTCCTTGATAACATGTTGAAAAAGAGGTCTAGATGATAAGAAATGTTGAAGAATTCATCAATGAAATATATTGGTTATATATTTTGTTCTCATATTTTTATTTGTATAGTAATTATTATTTTGGTGTATGTATGGTAAATTTTAGAAAGTGTTACCTTTTTGGTAAATATGGTCACACGGATTTTAATTCTTAAAATTTATTCCTAAATAATAAATTAATGAGGTAACCAATATCCATCCATCAATTACATATTTTCATTGTAATGAGTGGAGCTTTTAGGATAACATGTGTCTAAAGTGAGTTACTCAGGATGGTAATCATCAGGATTAAATTTATAATGGAGTGGAAAAATATTCTTCTACTACTATAGTAGTTTTTTTACATTAAAGGATATGGTTAGATGTATGTTAGTGTTTTATTAATATTATTCCAATAACTTGTTTTACTCTTCATCTTCCTATTATTTCATTTTTTAGAAATTATCATGTAGTTAGGGAATTTTACCTCAAGAATGAATGATTTAATTTTTTATTAAAAAATCCTTATATAAATATTTATGAAACTAATAATTATAGGAATTTTAATCATGTTATTAGTGGGATTATTATTCCTAAAAATCATGATCAACTACCCATAGTTGTTTTTGATATTATTCTGGATAAGTATTTACTTTCCATTTTTCATTCTATAATATAGTTCATAACTATTAATGATTTATTCAATGCCGACATACCAATTACAACATACCAAAAAGATGAGTACATGATTAGAGATAGTAGTTAAAGTTACGTATCACATTATTTTAATAAAAATAATCTATTCAAACTAGTTATGTCACTATAGTGAATAAATATATGTATGTTTTCATGGTCATTATATATTTTTTATTCATAATAGAGAGTTAGAGTTTTATTTTTCACATGGTACATGTTGCTAAGACTATTACTAAATCCCCATATGAAATTTCTCAAGTCTAACATTTAGAATTGAAAAATAAATTACATTTTTTTCTGGAGAGATGTTTTATTCCTCTACGTACATCAGCTAGGGGAACTTTTTCCTTGAAAAAGAAATATTTTTATATTAATTTTTTTATTATAGATCCTTGAATAACATCACTATTATGAAAAAGTACACTTTGAATCATGTCGATGTTTTTTTGATCAACTCAGGGGAGATTAGCATTTTTCAATGTTTGAACATAGTTCGACGTAACATTATTTGATGGTGAATGTTAAATAAAAACTAAAGATTGTGTTTCATATTATACATGGTCTTTATAAATTAGTAGTTATTCTCTTTGTGTTGTATAATTCACCAACTATATTTATGGATCATACAATTAGTGTATTATATGAATATTTACATATGTTTTTTCACATGTATATTGAATATATATGAGTATATTCTATAATTAATACGGATAATTAATTAAACGTAAGTATTTTTTTCAAAAAATAATTTAAAAAAAAATATATGGAAAATTTCATAAATGTGATTTTTAATGAAACAAATTTATTTCCACAGGTTTATTCTTTCTAAAGTTGGAATATTTAATTATCCTACTATAATAAAAGTTTTTTTGTGTCTAATATCAACCAATTTCATAGATAATTATAAATTTCTTGGTTTTGTTGGTTTTTTTGGGGGATTTTTGAAATGATTACTCAGTTGTCTAGAACATTGACAATGTTACATAAAAAAAAGTTAAATTAAACTGGATGAATGTTTGTGATGATTTTTTAACAAACTAAAAGGTATATTTTTAATGATTCATTTTCCCTTTACCTCTATAAAGGGTGTCTTTTTCATCAATTTTGATTCTCCTTTGAAGGGAAATTGTTTTTTTTCTAATTCTATGTGATTAGTTATTTTCTTATGATTTACTTAAACTAAAACCTCAATAGTTAATTTATCCTCAATATGATTTGGAATAAGATACTATGGGTTTTACTTTCAAAAATTTGAGCAATTATTGATATGGAT
This sequence comes from Viscum album, assembly GCA_963277665.1. Lineage (NCBI taxonomy): Eukaryota > Viridiplantae > Streptophyta > Magnoliopsida > Santalales > Viscaceae > Viscum > Viscum album. The sequence continues at coordinate 122,082,002 of OY728164.1, read as the reverse complement.
ATAAGTGTAAAATATGTATTTTCTATAACATAATGAATTATATATTCACTCAAAAAGAGTTGAAAAATAGATTAAAAATATCGTTAGAACTGATCATGGATTATGATTTAACATTTTATTATCATCGTGGGAAATAAAAAAATTATATATGATTATCTATGTCATAAATAAATTCAACAGTAAACATATTATATTTGGAATTAATACCCTTGGTTAATGATTTCATGATTTTATTCCTTTAACTTTGGATATAGTAACCTCCTCAATTTTTTATTAAGTGTCAATATAATCATCTCTGATAGAAAGAATTATTTTGGATCAGAATAAAGACTATGAGTAATGTGGAAACATAAAATGGGTCATGAATGATAAATTTATTAAAATTAATATTGAAAATGTATATTTTTTTATATATATTAAGATATTATGAGTGACTTATGATTCCCAATTGAAGAGAGAATTGTGTAGTGAAGCTTCCAGTTTCCCATTTTATGTTCATCATGGCAGAAATAATATATATTGAGGCTACAATGAGTATTACAATTTTGATGAAAGGGAAAAAATTAATTCTAATAATAAAATATAATTTTTTCCTTATCAATATGATAATGTATAATTAAAATTACTAAAGGAGATGCTCCATCCTTTTCTAGTTCAATAGTGGAAATTGGAAAATGTTTCCATGGATTTTGTAGTATGATATACAAATACATATCAATGTAATACAGTAATTTGGGTTTGGGTTGATTAATTAAATAAATATTTTAATTTATATCCCATTCAAGATACTACATATTTGGATCGACTTTCTCAATTGTATCATGAAGAGATAGTCAAGTTTTATTGACTTCCTTAGAACGTTGTATCTATATATGATATGAGGTTTACATAAAATTTTTGGAGGGTACATTAGAAGTCATTGTGTCTTCGATTATATTTATGTAGATATTTTCACCATAAATTTTATCTATAGCCAAAACGAACAGTTTATAACTTGGAATATATGATTCAGGATAGTTTAATGGATTACCATGGAACATGGGATCCAAAAAAATTGGTTGAGTTTTCCTATGATCAACATTTCCATTCTAGTATATTATTTGAACAATTTGAGTCATTATATAGAATGTAGATTCAAACACCACCTTTTTGGGATGACGTTATAGAGGCAAAGCTAATGGGACCAGATTTAGTGGATTAAATATCTAGGATTTTCTAGATTATTCAATTTTATATGTGGATGATACAAATACTACTAAAATGGTATGTGAATAACCTGAGGAATGATTATTCTTTAAAGGTAGTTTATTATTTTATTCATAAATAATATCTATGAGAAAATAAAATGAATTTTGTTAATAAAAGTAGATGTTATGTATGTAGTTCATTGATCTGTATGTAATCCTAGAGAATTTTGGACGATTTTCAAAATAATTATCCATGACTACGAATTTATCTAACACACATAATTTATATAATGATTCGATATTAAAAAATAATCTGACATATTAATCTAATGTCTTGAGCCCTTGGATCATTTTGTTTAATGCTAACATTCATTATGAAGAATATATTATTCTAAATGTACATAATAGATATCATGTATTGAGGAATAATTTAATTTACCATGTTATGGTTTTTTGGAAAGCACATAAGGTTTAAAGAAGTAACATAGTAATTAAAAAATTCTATGAGGGAAAGATATCCTCACATGTTTCATAAGTAAACAAAATTCTGAGGATACAATATCCAAAAGTGATATGAATGTAACAACCAAGGTAATGATAGAATTAATCATTTATATATTTATAGCATTAATTAATTTAATAGTCTTATTAATTATAAAAAAATTGACAAATATTTAAATAAAAAATAAATTATTTTATTAAAGTAGTTTTTTATAAGGTACTATTTAGAAGAAAAATTTTAAAACTTTAACACTTTAATTTATAAAAATTAATTCTCTATTTTAAATTTTTAATTCTATCTTGAGTTTAATTTTCTACAATTTTAATGAGAATTTATTTTTTTTAATACTGAAAAATAAATATTTTCTAATTGAAAATTGTGTTTATTATCATTTATTTAAATAGTAAAACCCATTTTTTGAAATGTTTAAAAATTTAATTAGTTTCATTAAATTTAAAATAATATAATCATTCTTAATAAAATTATTTTTATAATTTAATTTGGAACAAAAATAATTTTATATTAAAATAGAATTCTTTATTAAATAAATGCGCATATGGTTTTTTTTCTGTTTATTAATAATTTAAATTCTACAAATTCGATTAATTTAATTTTGAAAAACGGATTATATTTTCTTCTGAATTTGGTTCAAATTTTGTAAATAGGATTGTTTTATTCATTTTTCATTATTAATTGTAGCCGTAGTTAATTATGTCACCATGGTAGAGGGTAAATCAGGTAATTTTGAGTCTTGATTTTCTGCTTATTTAGCTATATGAAATTATTTGGGAAGAAAGTGTTAATGGTCATCATAATTGTCACACACAAACCTCAAATTATTAATACTTATGTTGAATTATATTATATTTGTATGTGTGGGTTTTAATTTTAATATTTGGAAATTTTTGGGTGCTTTTCTTATTGCACTATTTGGCCACAGAGTTCCCTAAACTATGAAGATGTCATGTGGGTGAATCTATCATTCTAATATAAATCATTCCCATGGTTTGTGTGTGGTTTTTTATATGTGAAACCAACCCATGTGGGTGCATGGTGTTTCCAGTAAAGGGTGCATGGTTTGGTTAACCATGAACTAAAATCATGCAGTCCCACCAAGTCCTTTTTAGAGATATAATAATAGTAATAATAATAATAATATAAAAAATACTAAACACAAAAAAAAAAACTTTTTCTTACCCCTCCCCTTACCCATTGCACCCCACCCTCTCTCCCATACCCCTTAGGCTACTGAATCCCCCTCCCTCTCTCCCTCCCATGTGACACTACCCCGGTGGGGCTCCCAAGCTGCATGTTGTGCCACGTTTCTCCCGCTGTCATTTTGTGATCACATCTAGTAATCCCATTCCATTATCCTCCTCCTTCTTCAAACTCTGTTTCTTGATTCCCTTACCCCCAGCCTTATAGGGTGTGTTTATGTGGTATACATTACCATGTTTTTTGGTTTTGTTTGGGTTTAGTATTGATGTTTAGGGTTCATTTTTCTTATCGAGGCATGTTTTCCCCCAACCATTGATGGATGTGAGTTTCCCATTGGTTTTAGGTTAGTCTTCATGGGATCATATATTTGTCAATGTTTTTAATTTATGGTTTTTATGGTTTTTTTAATTTTTTTAATTTTATATAATGTTTTAATTTTCAACTACTGTTTCTGAGGAGACCTACACACATATGCATGGGTATGGAAATTATATATATATACCATCTTTGTAGATATTATCTCATTGTGAGGGGAGTATTTAAATTTTATAAATGGGTATATATATATCTAATTGAATGTGTGTGTAAGTATAAAATAGTGTATTTGGTTTTCCGTCATCAAAATGCATCATCTTTTTAGGTAGGTTTCAAATGCGTAATCCATTAATTTTATTTCCTTTATTTCATGATAGTTTCTAATGTGTGTTTTCATTATTTTATAATGTGTATAAGCTATAAAATCGGATTTTACATGGAATTTAATTAACACTAGTTTTCAATATTTTACCTAAGCTTCCAATGTGGGTCAATATTATTATAGCATATCTCCACCCCTGTTTTGAAATTCATGGTATTTTTAAGGTCAAATTGGTTTCTAAGTGATTTCTATCAAGAAAATTTTTTATTCAAAAAGGTTTCTGTAAAATAATAATGTTTATTTTAAAATTGTGATGCCTGGTTTGAACTTGGAATTGGTTTATGAAAAGGAAAACCACTCATATGGAATTCCCTAAGAATTAACAATGTTATGTATGTGATAGATGTGTGATTTACGATATATGCTTGTTTGGAAGGTTTATGCATGGTTTAATATTCATAAAAAAGGGATGTGCATAAGGATGGAGATTAGGAGTGATGAGTTTGATCGGTTTTTGGTAAATAATATGATATATATATATATACATATATATATGTTATATTAATAATAACTCACCTCCATTTCAGAATAGATCATAAGAAACCTGGGTAGCTGCATGATAAGACTAGGACTAGTATTCTAGGAAAACCTAATGAATTATGGCCCAGTCTTCCTAGAACTATTACATTACAATAATAACTATATTATAATGAGGGTGATTGGTTGGCTCGAGTTGGATATGGAACTTCATCTCCTTGTTCGACATATAAGAGTATGATTTCCCAAGGACTCCACTAACCCAAGATAAATAGGAATTACCCATAGTTCATGCTCTCATATTACTCCTTTATAGGTTCATATTTTTAAAATGTACATATTTTTGGATTCATTTTTATGACTAAATAAAAAAACTAATCAAACCATCTTATCTGTGTAGGGAATTGTGATATTATTTTAATGATGTGTTTTTATAACTGATAATCTTGTTTTATCATCTCAAATTTAAAAATAGTTAGTTAAAAAAATTCCACATTTATTGGAAAATGGATATTGGAAATAAAATAGAAAAAAATGGTTTTATTGGCCATTACCATGTAACTTATTTTCAATGTAAATGGAAAAACCATGGTTTTATATGCCCTATTTTTAAACTAGAATAACTTTGTCTTATTTTTAATGGTAAGGAATATGGAAAATATTTTTCTGGAATGCCTACTGATTTTTAAAACTCACACATATAGTTTTAAAAAAATTTCGAGTTATTTGTGGTATTTATAGGTCAAACTAGGCCATGGTGGAGCAATATTTTTCTATTGGTCAATGGGGACATGTGGGTTTAAATTGAAGTAAGTTTGGTTTTATTTCTTATCTGCTTCCAGTTCAATCTAATTTGTTCTATTTTTATTTTTTGTATATTTATCTATTTTTCATGGGAATAATTGTACAAAAAATAGTATTTTTGATGTCCCATACTAACTTCCTACCTGGGAGTATTGAGAATGCCTATATGGACTTTTCATGAGCTAACTTGGGTGAACAGTTCTGAGTTGAACCTGTTTTTTTCATGATAAAAACCTAAATGGTTAGCACATGGTAATCCATTTCCCTAAAATGAATAAAACATCATATCATTAATCTCGAAATTTAAACACTAATACCCAATATTCATAAAAAATAATTATATATATAAATAACCCTAAATATTAAAAAACCACAATAACCACAACATTTAAGAGTGTTTTAACATCAATGGTCATATTTTATATTTCATCATACAAGAACAAAAATATTATGATCTTCTTTTGAAAAAACATTACTAACCTTTTAACCAAATCAATATTCAACATCGTGGTTATCCATATGTTGATAATATTCTCAACAAAATTACCTCAATATAAAAAATCATATAATTCAAAATAGAAATCAATAACATAAAATATGTTTCTGACAAATCAAAAAAGAAATATACACATTAAATTAAATCATTACATTGATTTGAAATCAATAAAATGTCTCCTAATTTGTTGTTAATGACATTACGATTTCATATGAACAAACATAAAATGTATGTCTAAGACATTATTATTACGATAAAAATTAATCATATTGAAGAATTGTGGTATCAAAAAATATTAATTTAACATCATATGGAAACAAAAAATTCTCCAAATTTATCAAAAAATTTCTTATTACTCCAACTATACCATCCGATAATTCGCACTCCCATTTTCCTTGTCTAAATCATAATCCTTAAATTTATGGATTTGATATCGATGAGGGATAACCAATTTTGAAAATCCATAAATTAATACATGAAAAGGAAATTATTAGACCACTTAAATTCCCAGGTACCTTTTTGGTTTATAGATTTTTAGAATTAAGTAAAACTCTTAAATTAAAAAAAAGTATAGTATTTAAATGATAATTAATCCCAATTAAACAATCATTTTATTCTTTTCTATTAGTTCCTCATTATTATCCTTATGCAACATTCATAGACATTATTAATTTTTCCAAAATATTGATAAAAAGAGGAAAAAATTAAAAGTGTGAACTTAAAGTCTACGTAAGGTTAAACATAAGAATTATTAAATTAATTTACTTAGTGAAAATAAGATCAATATTAAGGGTATGATGACATAATCAATGTGAGTGATCCTAATATAAAATAATATATAACTATCTATACTTTTATTAACAAACATGAAATTATTTCACAAGTCTTTATCGTTATAAACAGTCGTCTGAATCAATAATCACAATCCATGTGATATGAATCATGAAAAAAAAATCATTTATAACTCATTGTAGGAACAATAAAAACTTGTTGTTATCTAGGAAAATTATCATCATTTAACCCATAAATAACCCATAAAATTTGAATAACCAAACATCTATATAACAATATAATTCTCTAGATACCATAATCATTACCAAATGTAGTAGATCACTATCTGAGGACACCCCTTATATGAGCTATATTAGGCTTAATCGATCCAATTTATCCACATCCATCATATAATCTAAAACTGGCTTAACTGGTGAAATCTTGGTGTACTCATGATCAAATATAATTTTTAATTACCATTAAAAAGTAAATTTCATAGAGAATTAATTTCATCACAAACTAGTAGAATCAACCTTCATTCATTTCAAAAGAAGATTAACCTGTCTAAAAGAAACAGATTCTATGATAATATCATTGAAATGTGATTAATCTATAGAAATGAAATAGGCCCCACAACTATCTCTTCAAAATATAAATAAATCGCAAAAATGAAATGTGTTCCAAAATAATTTATATAAAACCTTCTTAATTTGTGGAAAGTAAATAGGTTCCAGGAAAATCTCTTCAAAACATGATTAACCCATGGGAAAGAAATTATTTCCATTGAACTCACATTGAAACAGTAATAATCCATCCATAGAAGTAATTATTATGGTATAATGTAAACATATTACTATTTTAGAATTAGTATCAACAATGTTTTTATTTTTATGAATCCAAATACCATTAGAAGTTCATTAAAATAATTCATGAGAAAAAAAACGTTTTCGTTTTGAAAATCAACAAAAAACTGAATATTCACAAAATATTGAGAAATTAATTTTCATTTAAAAGAATATTTGAAATATTATAAATTATTTTTTAGACAAAATAATGTCCCTAATGGTGGGAAAATATATTCTTGTTGTAATTGATAAAAATAAATATTATTTTCAATAACATTTGTATAAGGGATTGAAAAGTGACTCGTTTGGAAAATGTAATGAAATTTTACTTTTATAAAATATATATGAAGTTAAAATATTATATAAAATGTAAATATAAAATAATATATTTTGATAAAAGAACATTTTTTTAAACCTATAAATTATAGATATGATCATGAAAGTTCCCGGATTTTAAAGAAAAATAAATGATTGATATCACTTACAAAGAGTTTCCATAATGTTTCTTCAATAAATAGGTAATTAACTAGAAATATAACATGATATAAACATTAATAACTAATATATATTAAATTTAATTGATTCATGATAACAACTATATTCTTATTTCTCAAAAAATATTGTTCGCCAGTTTTTTTTTAAAAAAGAGATTGAAATATAAATTTTTTCCATTTTAGTAATATTTTTAATCGTATCCCCCATGATAGAATTATTTTGAATGAAATTTTATATATCTGTAATATATTAGAGATTAATGACATAAAATTCCATAATGGGTATTAGATACACCTTATTAATGAATAATGGTGTGTAACATTACAGAATTCCTCACTAAAGGGAAATTGAGAAAATCTATTATAGATTTAGTAATATATGGATGAAAACCCCATGAAATGAGGGAACCTTATATGTATTCATAGATTCTAATAATTTGGATGAAAATGATCATGTAAGTCATTCTTGGGATGTATATACACAAAACAAAGTATTTAATACTGAATATATCTCACAGAAATAAAAGTGAGAAGAGAAACGCATACCCCTATTTAGTATTTTCCTTTTGTAACCTTTATGTTTTTTATAATATGATTAAATATTTTATATTAATTCATAATAATCATTTAAAATTATAATACCTTTTACTTATATAATGTTTTAATGAGAGCTCTTTAAATTTAATCAATTTAGTATAGGTCATGTGTATTTTGGATGTTTGTTTCATTGTTTTTAAATGTCCTTAAGTGTTGAATTTTTTCAAAGAGTTAATTATTTAAACATATATATATTAAATATAATGAATATTTATCATATTTTTTTGTCAATTATACATTTCAAACAAATCATGAAATATCGTTTATAAAAATGAACAATGTTACAGTCATGGAGATGGTACCTCATATGTACATATGAGTATCATTTTCATTTAAAATTGATCATTATGGAAAGAAAGTATATTAAATTTTATCCTTATATAATAATAATCATTTCATAAATAAACAATTATTTTTTAAAATATACTTATATATATCATCTTTGTGTTGTTGTATTTAAAAAACTATCACACCGCTTCATGGAGATGGTAGTATTAATATACACTTGAACAACATTATATTTTTACAGTGAGTGAAAAGGTATGGAATAAAATGGAATATTATCTATACAGAATAAAACCTATTTCGTTAATATCACATGTAATCATCAATAATTTTTTTATTACCTTCCATGTATAGAGTTAGTAATATATGAATCACATCACATCACGAGACGGTAGTCCAACGTACACATTTTCGATGTTATTGTCTCCCAAAAGAATGGATTGTAAAAAGGTCAATTTGATTTCATATTTCAGGCGGTATAGACATGATACAAGTATAATATATATACATTTAATATATCATTATATCAAGTCAGTATATTTGTTTATGGAAAACAAATGACATCGATACATGAAGTGGTAGTCCAATATATACATGATTGATGATTTTGGATCACATTTAATAGAAGTGGATATGGATTTAGGATATTACATTAACATAATATCACTTACCAATATGGTATATACATGTTTTTTTATATAATAATATTTAAATTTGGTAGAAGATGAAATAAAATAAAGATGGTCAGTTAAGCAGGAAATCTATTTTTTGGATAGCTTCCTTAGCTAACCCCGGATGGTTTATTAGGATGGATTTTCTTAATATCCTTCCTTATTCTCATTGGATTCATAATGTGGGAGGAATGTTACATGGCCTTTAGTGACATCCCTATGATTCTAAAGGCTGGATATAAATTCTGAAGGGTTTCCAAAAATTTGGGGGATGATATACCCTTTAGGAATAAAAAAACTAAACAAAAATAAAAAACCAAACATACCACTGTACGATGCACGATAAAAATAAATTAAAATTAAACATTATATATATATAAATCATACCCAAATGATTTTCTACAATATATTAATACATTATCAAAGAAAACAACCAATGATAACTAATAAAATTCAAAGAAAATCACAACAGTCTATGCACCACAAGCTCTTTACTAATACATCACCAAACAACCCAATTATTAGAAGGTAAATCAAAACTAATGTGATACATTACCTTCTCCTATGTCTCAGAAGATGAAATCATTAAAATCACCCAAATTCCAAAGCATGGGTGAGTACTAAACTTAGTAAGTTTTCCCCAATGACATCACTACTCACACAACTATGATAAAAGAATAAGAAATATTTATAAAAAATAATATATATAAACCTATTTCAAAAAAAGTTTATAGATAAATATAAACAACCTTTAAAATATTTTATAACTAAATATAATCAACAGCATTATAAATCAATTTCCCACCAAAAACTATATTCCAAATAGACAATCAAATCATGCTTTAAAAACATTTCACAAGTTCCATTGGCATAACCCCTTTCATTCCACATATCTTTAATACGAACCATCCATACTTTGTTATGAATGTTCCATAATCATTATATGTCTCTCATCAATCTACAATGTGGTCACTTGATTACTATTTTCGATGTACTATTACACATTGCCTCTAAGAACATGTTCATATTTCAAAAAACCCCATAAATACAATATGAATACCCACAAAAGTATGTCCAATATCATTTCAAAAACAAATATAACAAAATCCTTCTAAAAATATATTTTACTGAATACTAATTTTCCAAAAAACCATTTGAAAAATCCATCCAGGCTATATTTTATAATAAATAAGTAAAATAACTTTACAAAAAAAATCACCCCAATTTCACATTTTCATGAAAAACCATAAATCATAACTATAGAAATTATTTTCCAAGATTTTAAAAAAAATTAATAATTAATTTAATAAAACTCAATTAACATGAATCTAATCTAATAAATTCTAGAAAGAGGAGTCTAGAGTGAAACCACATACCTTGATTGTTTTGCATAAAATGATAAACGGGTGAAGAACCTCACAAACATTGGTTAAACATCAATGAACTCACCATGGATAACTTTTTATACCATCAAAAACCTAGTACAGAACTATTTAGGATCCAAATCCTTTGATCTACCAACAAAAGACCAAGAGCTGAGAAAATGAGAGGAGTGATGTAAATCTAATAGAACCATCAAGAATGATCAATAATAAAGACATACCATGAGAAATAATATTCTAATCACCAATGGAAGCCTTAGGGTCACCTATATATCGATGGTAAAACCTTCCATAACTTTAGATAAGAAAAATACAGAGTTTTGACTAAATAGAAGGAGTAATGGGACATCGAATATTATAGTTGACCCATATCATCTAGTTAATGAGGTGGTTTTGACCCTTTCCCAGATTATTCACACAATTATAAAAACCATGTGCTAACCCAACATTATCTACGAAATTAAAGATAAAACATCACATGGTCTCTTCACACAGTATATGAAGTTAGAATCTTACCATTATAAACCAGCTACCTTAAACTTCCCAAACCACAAAGTTTATCCTAGGTTGGAGAACACTTTGGAAAAACTATGCGCCACCCGTGGACTGCCATTGTGCCTTCCCACTAACCACAAAACATAATTAATGTTCTTAAAACACTCTAAACATTCACCCTTATACATTATATTCATCAAAACTATATTGAATGTATTATATAACTGAAGTAGGGGTGCTACATTCTCCCCACCATTTTCCTTTCCATCCACTAAAAGTAGAATACCATTGTTTCCCCAAAATAGTTTTGGCCATTTCTCTTTCATTTCCTTTACATATTCCTAAGTCTCATCCTAAATTTAACCATGATGACATAAATACCACACTAGTTCGATTAATTTACCATGAAATAAATTCTACTTCCAATCCCTAATCATTACTAGGATATTTACCAATGTGACATCTAGCACTATGTCGATGTGATCCCATCTAATCACATGGTCAGGACCATGTTCATACTTTTTCAATTATGATACATGGAAGACATTATGCACCACAATGAAAAATGGTGGAAATTAAAAATGATATCGCACCTCTAAAAACCATTCTAGTATCTCAAATGGTCCTATATATCAAAGAGATAACTCCCCATATTTCTCAAAATGATGATGTCTATGCCTTAGATAGATCTATAAGAACACATGATCAGTCACTACGAATGAAAAAAGTCATAAATAATGATTCACATAAAATTTATGATATAAATGATCTTTACTTATCATCTGTTTGATCAATAAGATATAACCTATTGTTTATTGTACAAGGATCAACTCAATCGGGGAGGCGGCACCTATTTCCCCCCAACAAAGTGCACAACTATAAGGACACCAATAAATTTTTTCAAAAGGATCCCCATATCTCGATTCCTAATGGCAGTTATTATATGAGAAATCCTCTAAGGATATGTTCTCTTCCCCCAAAACACAAAAATATACTACACAATAGTGCAACATGTCTTCCATTTCTTGTATTGTCCTTTCAGATTTCCCATCTATATGAGGATGATACGCCATACTCATAGTCAATTGAGTTCCAAGGGATTTCTGTAAGGATTTTAAGAAACAATGCATGAACCTCAGTGGTCTATCTGACTCTATCAAAACATTTATTCCATGTCTCATTACTACTTATTGGATATATATTTTGGACATGTCCTCCACCGTCTGAATTTCAATGATAAGGATGAAATGAGCCGACATGGTGAGTCAATTTACTATCCACCCCTATGGAATAAAGCTTCTAAACTGTTATTGGGAGACCCGTAACAAAATCAATAGTTATCAGCTCCCAATTCCAAACAGAGAATTGTATCTACTAAAATATATTTGTCGGTCGCCAATGATTTATATTAAAATCATGACAGGTTAAGCACATTGAAGAAAACTCACCCACAAGCTGTTTCATTCAATTCCCCTATAACTATTTTTTATATCATTAAATATTTTATTTATTATTTGATGGAAACCCCATATAAAATTGTGGTAATCAATGATATTTTCTTCCTAAAAATCCATAGGTACAACCAAAATATTTACAAACCAAAATACATAACTTCTATACAGTTTCCAACTCTCAATTGTCTCCCCACTATTGATTTCTGAACTCAATGCCACACTGTCTATATTGGATGTCTAATTTTCATTAATCATATTTTTTAAATCAGGAACTATATAACCTAAAAATAAAACTTCAATATCATGTCGTTATACACATTTCACATGCATGTAGTCTAGGTTTGACATCAACATCCACTCATATAAATATTATTTCACTAGCTCTGCATATGTATTTCTTCTTAATCCATCTACCACCATATGCACTTTTCCCATTATATATATCAGGTCAAAGTCAAACATCTAAAGATACTTCATCCATATATTTTTCCAGAGATTCAAATATCATTGTGGGAAATTAAGTTTAAAGGTCTTATGATCTGGTAACACCATAAATATCTCACCAAAGAGAAAATGAAGCAAAGCCTTAAAGGAATGGATGACAATAGTTATCTCCAAATAATGTGTTGGGTAATTATTCTCATATACTCCAAAATTCCTTGATCCATGTGAAATAGCATGGTCTGCAATTACGATAACGTATCACAACCCATATACTGAAGCATCACAATATATCACATATCCCTATCCTGATTCTGACAAGATCATGATAGGTGGTTATGTAAGATGAACATTCAACTCTTGTAAAGACATCTATAATTCCATAGTCCATTAGAATGGAACATTAATATTTTTTAATGTATTCATAGCTGATTCTAGAAATGGTAAGTCACAAAGATTATGTCGGTAATAACTAGTAAGACCAAGAAAACGTTGTTTCTCAAAGGTTTTCTTTATGGGTTTCCATGATATAACAACTTTTATCTTTTCTGAATCATTAGAAACACATTTTATAGAATCTACATGGAAAATAAATTTTACATATTATATCCAAAAATCACAAAAAGATAGTTTCGTAAAAAAGAAATAAACTATCAAGATTCCAAACACTGCCCCTAGGTGTTTCTCATGCTCTGCCCTTATCCTTGAATCCACCAATATGTCATCCACAAACACCATATAAAAATAATCATGATATATCTAAAATATTATATTCATTAATTCCATAAATATAGTTGGTGTATTTGTAAGACCTATAGGCATTATTTTACATTCATAATGATCATAAATACTTCTTAATACTGTTTTTGGGATAACCACCTTCTGAACTCACAATTGGTGATATCTTTATCCAACATCATTTTTAGAGAAACACAAATATCCACTAAATTGATTAAATAGACCATCAAGGCATGGAAGTTGATATCTATTAATTATAATAACTTGATTGTGTTTATGATAATAAACCCCAAACCTTTTAGTTTCATCAAGTTTCTTCACAAAAAGGACTACGAATGACCATGGATATGTGCTTGGTTAATTGAAACCATTTCATTCCAGCACTTTCAACTACACATTCATTTCCATTAATTCTATTGTTTCCATCCTATAATATGGAAAAGAAATAGGACTGGTCTTTGGAAGGAGATCAGTAGAAACATCCACTTCCCTTATAGGTGGTATCACAGATATGTTCATGGAAAAAACATATGGGAAATGATCCACCACAACAGGATAACTATTACCTTAGATATTATCCATTGATTACAATTTTATTGCCTCTAACATATTAGAGATCATTCCCATTACTTGTGCCAACAAATCTATTGCAACAATACTTACAACCCTTTCTCATGTAAAGAGAAGATCAATTCCATCTTCAATTTTGATGCTACCTATTATTCTTTATTAGTAATTGTAAACCTTGAACACTTTCATAAAATCCATAACTTGGATTACGTCATATACATCCATATTCGACATCGAGATGTCTCATTTTAGTACAAATCCACCATCATTTATAGAACATGCTCTACGGAGAATGGCTCATCATTATCTATGAACTGGAGGAGTTTTTATTTTTATCTTATAAGGAATTATCCAAAGTTTAACAAATCTAAAATCAACAACATGATTAGAAAATGAAGGAATTTTATTCACCTTTATAAAAAAACACTTTCATAATGGTAGAATTCAGAATAATCATAACCCCCACCATGAATGTTCTGACCTAATCATCCCCAACCATCTACTGAGATCCATATAATTTATTCATCACTATACTCTTCTCTATGTTTCCATAATGATATTTCCCTTGATGATGAGTCATGGTATTCCTAGAACCATCATCCCGGGATCTATTCAACTGATGAGATTGATTCTATTGTCCTAACCCCGTTAAAGCACACAACCCTTGTGATACCTGAGAAGTTTCCCAAGCCACTGACCACAAAGAATTATGATAATAGCATTTGTGTTAACCTATATTTTCGAAATTATTGAATGATCTTGTGGGTGTTGTACACTCTCACCTCATATGGTCAAAGGATCCAAAATTGAAATATCATGCCTTTATCAGGGGTCTCTGAAAAAGATTGTCTGATCCAGCTGTCTGATTCTAAATTTTGGTTCCATTTCGAAGTGGGTGTCCCTCATTTTCATGCTCCCAGCATTAGAGTTCATAACATTTCAGATAGGTTTTATGATACTACCTCCATCCATATCTCTTAATATTTAGCATTCAACTACTTTCACTCTAATCACCATCTCTGTATAATACATAATACAGAGCATAACTATCTTCAAGAGAATCGCCTATTGAAACCGTGATTTAAAAATGTGTTCCTTGAAGGATGAACTTGTGGTATCTTCAAGTTAAAAGTGCACAAAATTCAGCAATTTATCTACATACTCAATGATAGAGTGATTTTTCCACTTCAGGATGAATAAGTATGTCATCCTTTGAATCTTGAATGTGTGAGTATAAAATTGATTGTTGAAAAATTCTTCAAATTCCTCCCTACCTATGCCTTGATCAACCTTAGACTACAATTCTATATCCCACCCCTGACATTCCAGATACTATATAATATATATATTTTTTGCATTACTTTCGTCTCTGTTGGTGTGCCAAAAATATCCAAGATACAATTCATCCTATTCGGCCACACCTATGGCTTTTAATGTTCTAAATCAACCTAGAAGATGGGTGGATTGTCTTTCTTGAACTGTATGTTGTGATACACTTGTCTTGTCTCAACCTTTCTGTTCCATGTTTCCACATCCAAAAATTGTTGGATGATACTACAAACTTGATTTTGGTTCACCTATGTATGGTGTACAACCACAATCACCAGAGCATCTTCCGGTTATTTTCGATTATTCCTATCAGGTTCTATTTTCAAGAAAAAAAACTCCATAAGTATCACATTCTTGAAAGTGGAGGCTTATCATTTCATTTTTTACCATGTCAACTATCACTAATTTTCTATAAATAAATCACACTTTTATTAAAACATTCAACTGGATATTAAAATTAAAAAAATATTAAAAATACACCAACTATCCTCTTTTCAATGACAATCATTTAAAAAAATTGAAACATTTATTAAAAATCAACATAATGCATCAAATCATATATCATTACTCAAAATAAAATAAGAAATACTTGTGGGAATTCATTCCACAAATTCTTTTCATGGTCATCTCATTGGCTAAACACATGATAACAAGATTATAGTTTCCTATATGTTTTTGTAAAAAAACATATGTACCCATCTCCCTATTAACATGATATTCATTATATAAATTTTTTCTATGTATTTTTATTCTCAAAATTTCATGGCCTGAGAATTATACTGAATTCTAAGATTGAAATCATTAGAATAAAAAATAATGAATTCAACTACAAAATCATGAAAACTAAGGACAACCTGTTCCACAAATAAAAGAACATGCTGATACCAATTATCCCAGATAGGCTTTTTGACTGAACAAAAATAATGCAATTCGTAACATCCATCTTTATCTTTATTGGATTGAGAAGGCTTTATAAAAGCCACTTGGACTTCAGTAACATCCCCCAAACACCAAAACAAGTAAATAAATGTTTAATGGTTTCAATACATTTGGGGGATGTTTTAACCTTTAATATGGAAAAAAATAAAAAATAATACATAACCAAACATACCACAATATGATGCATGATAACCATGAAAGACAACTCAACATATCATATATCAAAATTATACTCAAATAAAGTTCCAAAACAAATGACTAAAACATCAATGTTAATAGTGTAAGATATCTTATAAAATTCCAACACAACCATAAGACTCCGTGCTCCACAAGCTCTATACTCCAACATCACTAAACATCTCATGTATCACGAAGTAGTGACAATGACATGTGATAGATTTCATTTACCCATGTCATGGTAGATGAGATCTAAAAAAGAACCGAAGTAACTTTATATTGGTGAGGACAAAAACTCAGTAGGTTTTCCCTAATGACTTCCCTACTCACACCACTAGGATAGAAGTTTTATAAACATTTTTAATAAATGGTATATATAAGACAATTTATGAAACATTCTATAACTAAATATAAAAAACCATTAAAATAGTTTATAACTAAATATAAACATGTTATACATAAATCAATTTTCTAGGAAAAGCTATATTCTAAGAAAATAACCAAATCATGCTCTAAAACCATTTCACAATTTTAATTTCCATTACCCATTTCATTCCACATATCATCAAAACCAACTGTTCATGCTTCGTTATTATAGTTCCTTACTAATGAGAAGCCTCTCACTGATCTACCATTTATTCACATGATAATTATGTCCCATGTTCTGTTACACTTTTTCACTGATAAAAATGACATATTCCTTCCAAAACACATAAATAAAATATGAATACACACAAAAGTATTCCTAAAACCATTTCTTATACCGAAATTCAAAAGTCATTAAAATGAAATATATTTTTATTTAAAACCAATTTTATAATAAAAAATATTAGAAATCCATCCAATCGATATTTTAAAATCACCATTTTAAAATAATAAATTAATGCACCTTAAACAACAACTCACCCCAATTTCACAATTTCACCGAGAACAATAAATTGTCACTAAGGATGATTTATATTATTTTTTCAAAATACATTGATAATAAATTTAATGTTACTAAATTTAATTTAAACTATCCAATATATTTTCTCAAGAGGAGTCGAGAGTGAAGCCACCTACCTTAAAAAAATGGAGAAAATAATAAATGGGAAAAGAACATCACCAAAATGGGCTAAAACATCAAAATACTCACAATATATCTCTTCCCATACCAACAACAAACCCAAATCTAGACTTATTTGGTATATATAACATTATATCTCTTCACATTAGGCATACATATGAGAAAATGAGAGAAAGAGTGAAGAAGATCTAAAAAAATCATCATGAATGATAAATAATTGTGACTTACTGTGGGAAATCATCTATTATTCCCCATGAAAATCATTCAGATCCCCTCCGGATCGATGATAGAACTATCCTTGACCTTTGGAGAATAAAAATCCTAATTTATGGATTCATATATGGAGGAATGGTTAATTAAACATTATGGCCAAACCATAACCACTCTTTGAGGATGTGGGTTCAACCAAGGCATAGTTTAGTCACATGGTTAGACAACCCATTCTTTGACTTTGTGCTAGGTTCTGCCTTAATGATGGCCATGCACATGGACTCCTTGAATGGTCTCCAAAAGAATGATATAATAGTATCAAATTCAATGCATAAAACTACACAAAAAAAAACATTTTCTCTTTGGCCGTTACACGGTTTGGAAAAACTGTGCGCCGCCAGGGCGCCTTCCCTTTATCCAAAAAAAAATGAATATGAATCTCCAAACTCCCCAAAAATTCACCCTTATAATTTATAAACTTCAAAAGGATAACAAAATGGTTACATACTAGAAATATGGGTGCTATATATTTATAATGAATATAAGGAAGCTAATACATGGTTATAGATTTAATGAAAAACAATTCCCAATTCATTATGATACAAATGTATTTTATGGAGTTAAGAATAGATGATTGGTTTATCCATTTATATTTTAGGTGCAAGGAATGCATGAAATTTCTGAATGAAAAATTCTTTCCATGTTTTTTTAAATGACACAATGATTGAAAATATAACATTCTTAAATATGATAACATATATTGTCTAAATAAGAATATAAAATAGTTTTTAAACATGTTTTCTGGTCATTGTGAGACATATTGGTTTATTTTAACCCCTGGTAAATAATTTTTCTCCATAACAGTGGTAATTAATTTTTTACTATTTTAAATATTAATTATGGTCAAAAAATAAATCGAACATATTAGATAATGTTAATTATTATGATTATACATAAGGAATCTATTTTTCCAACTCCATTATATAGAAGTGGAAAATATTAATTTAAAATTAAACCTATAGAAACGACAAAATGTGGGTTTTCAAGAAGTGTATTTTTCATGAAATTGTTGATTTTATATTAACATGAAGACCAATAATAATAATTTTTGGAATATGAAATAGTATATATTGATATATAATATTTTATTTTTATTTAAATAATTATTCATTGTGTGTTTTTTAAATAAATAAAGTGAGAAACATTAAAAACATTAAAACAATGTTTTGAAAAATCTCTTTTATAGTATCTACAATGAACTTATTACAAAATACAATATAATAATGATTCAAATGAATTTATGTGTAATAAGAATAAATATAAAAATAATTATTTTAATTTAAATAATATTGAAAACATAATGTAACTTTTTAAATTACCAAATTTACTAAAAATAAATTACTTTTTTTAAAAGAAAATGTTATTTTTAACTATTAGATTAAAAATCCATATTTTCTGAAATTGTTTTTAACAATTATAGATTTTTATATTATGATATAAATACTAAAATTAATTTTATAAAATAAGTTATCAATTTTTTACAAAAAAAAATAATTATAATATTTTTATCATGAAAAATAATAGAATTTCTTATTAAAGAAAACATATTTTTAAAGAATAACATTACTTTATTGATAATTAATTGATTATTTACAAAACATTTATCAATAATTTATATTGATTAGCATATGCATGTACACACACACATAGAGAGACACACACACACACACACATATATATATATCATAATGTAGTTAATAATTTTAATACCCTTCAATTTAATATATAGGTTATAATATTAAATTATTTATAGGATCGTTTGAATAAATTGTTGCATATTGAATACTCTAGTAGGCATAGTTTTATTTTCTAAATTATCATGTTATTTCATAATCCCCACATTTAATTAATTTTGAACAATACATTTGAAATTTATATTTTTAATAAATGGTTGTACATTTTAATATAATTATTTTTGAATCCCACATCATAGAAATAGTATGAAAAACATCCAAGAGATAAGATCGAATGGGATATATGGATCTCATTAAGAATAATACATACATGGTTTTTAAATGGATGAAAATGTGTTGTAAGTCAAAATTTATTCATGAATTAATGAATAATTACTAAATAATTATTTGGTATTACACATATCATTGATGATAAAAAAGTGAATGATCAAGATAATGTCATCAACTACAAATTAATTAACCAAAGGAGAGTGAATAGGGTCTTTGATATCATTAGATTTGATGGAAAAAGGGGAAAACGTTTCAAGATATATTTCAAAGTCTTTAGGAATTAATTTTGAATCTAATATATTATAATAAACAATATAACTACATTATGGGTATAATTTCATCTTTTTTTAATTTTTAACACAATATCATATTTTCTCCAAATGATTAGTATTCAACATGAATTTATCTTTCCTTATTAAATAAAATAATCATTTAAAACCCACATAACCATAAATGTGAAATTGATATATTACTCATATCTTTATAAATTATCCAAAACTAAAATGGTTAGGGTAGGGTAAGATAATTCTTAAAATGAGTAAACCTTCATATAATTAATCACTAAAATTCAATTTTAACACACAATTTTTAAAATCAATCATTCCATAAATAATTAAACATATATATAAAATAACTTAAACAACCACGAAATTAAATAGTGTTTTAAGATAAATATATATTTTATACCTTTCAACATACATTCACAAAATTATAAAGATATTCTTTTGAAATAACATTAATCACTTAGTCACAAAATCACTTTTCAATCCGACAGTAATCCAAATAGACCTCAATATAAAAGATCATAGAAACCAATAAGGATAAAAAACATAAAATTTATTTCCATAATTTAAAGGAATATATCAAATATTACATGATATTTACACAAACATTCATCCAATAAAACAACTCCAAAATTTTCAGTATTAACATTAAGTTCACATAATATAAAATCTCAAATATTTTTCTCTAACAATGATCTTATAATCAACCTTAACGTTATTGACCTAATAATTTATCTAAAAATAATAATACACCTCATATGAAAACAAAAAAAAATCTATAAATTTATATAAACAATTCCTTTGATACCATGTATAACAGCCATTCACCCACACTCCCAAATCTAGTGCTAAAGTCATCAATTTTACATTTCAAAGTGTGATCATAATAAAGGTGAAATTCAATTTTTCATAAGAAACATTAAACATCAAGAATAAAATATTTTATCAAATATTTTATCAAGTATTTTTTGTTTTTTCTATTTTAATGAAATATGAAAAAATCTCACATAAACAATACCCTTGTTTTTTATTGATCATTTCTCTAATGTATCCCTGAATTTATTTCTTTAAAATTAGATCATCATATTGATCACTATAATACCATTTTACTCATAATTCATTGAACATCATTCTTTATTAATTATACAAAAATAAATCATAATAATGGTGAGCTAATGTTTTCCATTGAATATCATTAGTGATAATAACATCAGTATAAGTGTATGATAAAAAAATCAAATTGTATGATCTTAAAATAAGAGAAATCATACATATAAATACATGGATCATCAAACATGAAAACATGGGGTGAGGATTTATCAAAGGTAATATTTATTATAATCAATAATCTTAATCCATGCGATATTATTGTTGATCAGATAAACATTGATAATCTTTAGAAAGAATAACCAAAATGGGTTTATATCATGAGAAAACACTATCATTGAACATTTATTGAACCCTTACCATTTTAATAACCAAATTTTTTCATATAATATAATTATATGGATAACATAATCATTACCCAATGAATTTTACCACTATTTGGGGAACATGTCATATAAGCTATATCGGTTTAAACTAATGCTATCAAGGAACATCCAACATATATTCTATAATGGGACCACCTTATGTAATCTTGGTAAACCCATGATAATTAATAATTTACATTTACTATTAATGAATATCGTACGTAGAAAATTTATTTCACCATAAACTCATAGAATCTACATTTATTCATTTGGAAACATGATTAACCCAAAGAAAATAAATGAGTTCTATGAAAATAAAATTAAAAAATGATTAAACCAAGGAAATAAAATGGGTTCCATAAAAATATATTTGAAACATGACTAAACCTTGGATACTAAATGTATACCCTAAAAATCTATTCAAAAATTATTCACTAGTGAAAAAGAAATTTGTTTGATAAAAACCTATTTGAAACATGATTACCCTTGGGAGAATATGGGTTCCATATATATAACATTGAAAAAATTAATCTATCCATATAAAGAATGAGGATGGTATCTATAATATCCCATGCATTGTTGACCTATTACATTGTCATTTATGGGTGTTATTGATGTTTCAAGGTATGTACGAGGAGGATTTATGGTTGTTGGAGGTACAACAATGCTACTATAAGATATTCTCATTGTTAAATGTTTACAAAATGTTAAATTGTAGTTCACTTCATGTGGAGATAGTTGGTATGATGGATTGTTTTAAAGAATAGGGGAGTCTATTAAATTGATTCACATCATGAAAGGTGAATTCATAATGTGTAATTATTTAAAGGTCTTTATGACGTGAACTTGAGTTGAAGTTTCAATTTTTTTACATCTATGAATTAAACATAATTAAATGGTTACAAATTGTGAAACCAGTAAGATCAAGGCTATTTTATAACACTTATGGATTATTTAATTTCATTTGGAAGAACCTCGCTCTGTCTCTATCATTTTGGATGAACTGAACACACCCTGAAGAGATAAACCAGCACCATTCCTATTACATTACCCTGCTAGTTCTAGTAGATTCTGGTATGTAATTTTTGGTTATTTCCCAACTCATTATCATATGTTTCCTTCCATTCTTCACCAGGGATCCACTGTGGTGGTGAGTTTTTTGTTTTGGACAATATTTAGGATGAAATATTTATGACACTTGATTAATTGTATGTTTATCCATGGGTTTTTATGTGGTTTTGGTTTGAATAATTTATTCATTTCCAAGATGTGTGTACTGAGTTGGAAAAGCTTCATTAAGTTAGGTAATCTATCATTTCTCATTTTTAAATATCATATGGTAGGGTATTTATCTTGTTTATCTATGGTGGCTAGCTTTATTAATCCTAAATAATCTATCGATAATATAATATAAATTTATGTGGAAAGGGGAATTATTTTCATGTTATTAATGTTTTTATTTAATTATGAAATTATGATAGTACATATAGAATTCATCACTAAAAATAATGGTTATTAGGTGATTTTTCCTTCTATGTAGTTTATGTTATATGAAAAACAAGGATCATGTTTTTGTGATATCACACCAAAATAGAAAATAGATTACCATTTATATTTTTCAAATGAAATTGTTTCACCTAAATTTATGGATTGTGTGATAACACCCCTGAAATAATATGATGTGTTAAAAAACTGTACTCATACTCTAAAAAATCGTATCTTATTTTTTTCTATGTGTGGTCATTCTTGTAGGGAGGTGATGTATGGTTGCGACGTATTATGGGGTGATGAATGGTTTGTTTGGAAAATCTTTTGTGCTGGTGGGTTGATAGTTTTTTTCATGATTTTGGAGTGTTGAGGGAATGGTTTGTAGGGAAGTAATTTTTTTTGGTGGATTAATTTTCGTTTAGCGATGATTTTTTGGCTATTGGGTGATGTTCTTTCATACATTTGTGGTGGTGGGGATGGTTTTGTTTGGTTTTTTTTTGTGTGATGAGTTTGTTGTTTGTTTGGATGTTCTTTTGGGTTGACAAAATGTTGGTTCTATTGGATTGATGAACTTTCTGTGATGTGTGGTTGTGTTATCGTAGATGCTTAGGTTGTGTGGAAATAATTTTGTTAATAATATTTAATATTTATGGGTTATAATTTGGATAATGGGATGTAAATGATTAATGAGAAAATAGATGATATGATGTGTAGTTAAATGTGTTTTTTGGTAAATAATTAAATGAATGAAAATGTAATAGAATTGGTTGGTTTTGTCAGATGTGGCTTGTTGTTTGTGTGGTGTTATTCATTTATAGGTATTAGTGAATGTGGAGATGTTGTGATTTGGGTAGTGTTTTGCAAGAACCCATAAGTTGGTCATGTGTGTGGCTATGTGTAGGTACTCATGTATTCATTTTTATTTTCCTATTCACACCACTCACATTAAGAAATATGTGCTGACACCCATGTTTTCATATAGATGGTGTTTCTTCCAATATATTGGTAATCAGGATGGATGGATGGCTACTAGCTCTTCCATACTCAGTCATCCTAGGGAGTAAATATGCATACGTGTTGATGGAAGGATTTCAGTTAGTGAAGTAGCTGGTAGCCTATGTGTCTTCAGTTGGGATGTACTGATAATTCTATAGGGTGGTGGTCTAGGTTTTTCTTGGATATGTTATATGATTGTTTTATGGGGTGGATAATGTTGGGGGGCATGCATGGTAGGAGGATGGAATATGGTTTATGTTCGTAATTTTCATGATACCCTACTACTTCGTTTACGGGAGTGGTTTTGATGTGATGGCCCATGTGTCTTTATGTAAGAGGAGTTTTGAACATGTTTTGTGGTGGTTAGGGAAAGGTCTACATGCATTATTTGATGTGACCATTATTATGGGGTTGTGGTAAATTTTATTAATATGATATGGGAGCTCCATAACGTATTGTGTTGGTGTGTGAGAGCGACAAACCTATGGGTATGTGGTATGGGGTACCCTTTATTGATATTATTCCTTTTATTCTATAATTCATGGTTTTTGATCATAAATGAGCATGCCTTGGTAATTTTGGTATGGATAATTGTCTTCATTAGGTCCTTTTGGTTCTAGTATTTGATCATAAGAGCGTTAGTGATCTTCATTCACATTTATACTAGAGACATTGGATTTCCTAATGAGTATAATTGCATGACTAACCTAGGAATATAAATACTTTTTTAGGTTTCTATGAGGATTCCATAGATTATTTAGGACAATTCTTTAAAAAACTCTTTTTGGATAGTTGTTGTGTCACTATTATAGATTTGACATTGGGTATTTACTTTTGAATACTTTTAACCATACATGTTTTATTAATTCATTAAGTGGGATTGTTTTGGTTTCCTTTTTTATTTTGACATCGAGTTTCTTATGGATGACTCGTCTTATCTCCTGGTCCTATATTCATATTCATTGTCTTTCCTCTTATTTTATGTTATTCTTATACCCTCAATGCTAGTATCTATCATGGGACTACATGGGGTGGGAATTGGGGGTCATTATATCTCACCCATCGATATGAAATCATTAGTTTAAGGGTTCATGACATAGTGGTATGAGAGGTTATGGACAATTGATATGATGAAGTATGGAGTTGGGCACAATAAATGATTACATGGGATGGTATTGAAACAATTGTAGGTGACCTTGGTTCCTGACATAGGAAAGGGAGACTGGCTATGGCATGAACTTTTAGTGTCCCCATGATCTAATTCATAGTCTTTGATCTGTTTGAAAGGCGGAGTGAGGGGACATGTTTGTAGAGTATAGAACTAGGAGAGGTGAATGTATCATGATGACTTATTTCCATGTTTCAATTTTTTTCATAGGATGGTTAAAATAAATTATGTGGATTAAAGTGAATCTATATAAAATTCAGTACTATGAGAACTAATAAATAATTTTTTTCATTTTACCTATGTATCTATTATGAGGTTTACATGTGGCTCTGGAAGGTGAGGTTAAATTTGATTATCTAGTTGATTGTTGTAGGGTTGATATGGAAGAGAAGGATTAAGAATAGGAAATCTAATTTTTTTTCTTTTCAGTGATAGACTTGGGGATAGTATGAGGTTGTTGTTTTAGATGTAGAGATAAAGACATTGAAAGAGAAGATCAAGGTCCCTTTCAATTTCATCTAGGATTTTTTGGGAAACTGGGTCCCTTTGTTAGTTAGTCAGATGTGGGTATCTAAATTTCAGGGGTGGATGTTGTATCTAGGAGATTGGAAGGAAGAATATGAATCAAGGTTCTGAATTCTGATTGACTTCTGAGTTGAATTCCTTTCATTGGCCATGAATGTATTGAAGAGTTAGGAGCTTCTTAATATTCATTATGCGACTATTTTATTATGGGATTAGGGAATCGGGTTCATGTACCTTCTATATTTTCCTTTAATATTTTTTAATATGAGTACTCTCATAAAAAATGTCCTGAGGATGTAATGCACCCTTCTATCTAGTGTGCATTTACACATTTAATATTGCAAACATATTTAGAGGATAAAGATTTCAGATGTGATCAAGTGGGTGCACTGAAGATTAGGTTTACTACAGGAGGTGAATCGGTAAGGTTCTTCAAATAGGAGGGTTGTTAGTGTAATTTCTCAAGTTCTATGACCATCAAGGATTTGACCAGTGAGGATTCAATCAGACATATTCCCTTTCATCCTTCTGTGGAAAATGATTTTTGTGGTTTGTCTATAGATATTAGGCTAGTTATATTTGTTTATGAGGATCATGGTAATTTCGTGAACTAGAACCTTGGGGTTCACTGACATCCGTTTAGTGGAGGTGGACAGACTCTACAATAACCATAGCTGTAGTTACCAGTGATACAATTTCTATAGTTGGGTATGTAGTCATGTTATCCACTAAGGGGAGATGTAGTGGGTAGGTTTCAACCTCAGGGTGTTCCTCGTATTCAATGACCATGACCCGAGCATGGTCATAGACTTGGTCTTCAGAATATAGGTGTAGGTGATGAGCATTGTTAGTTGCATGAAATGGAAGTAGTTGTGCTATAAGGTGCAGAAATAATTTGGGGAGTTCTCAATTTTTCATCTAACCATGTATTTTTCTTGTTTCATTCAAGAAATTTTCACTCCTTTGTTTCATTGAATATTGTTCATGCTTAAGGACTAGATTATAGAGGCTTCCCATGTTCATAGTGTTTATTTTTCTAGTTCAAGGCTAGAACATCTCATTTGATGTGTTCCATGGGTGTAGACTAATAAGGGCACAACATTATTCTAGTGGGAATATATTATTTCTATATATGAAACCATATAATGTGATCCTATGAATGAATTGGTTGTATCCCATATGTTCTATTATGGACTACATCCATAAGAGTTTCATGTTCTAAAATGTGGATATTTGTTTTGTGTCTTCCATTAGGGAGAAGGGTTTTTAGGTGGAATGTCGGTGTGGGGTTCCCCTTCATTCTTTGACGGATTATGTTTCACTATAATCTGTG
The DNA here is from genome assembly GCA_963277665.1 of Viscum album. Lineage (NCBI taxonomy): Eukaryota > Viridiplantae > Streptophyta > Magnoliopsida > Santalales > Viscaceae > Viscum > Viscum album. Next base: position 122,054,867 of record OY728164.1, on the reverse strand, counting down.
GAATTTGGGATAGTGGTGGTCCCTTGGGTCTTTGGGGTGTTTTTGAATGTTTTCTATAAGGCTCTTGTAAAGCTACCTACTTAGATTATTTTTGAGATCAGGATAAACATGCATAATCATGGTTCATTAATTTCCATCTATCCTTATCCATTGTGACCATATGAATTATTGGATATGAGGATTAATATAGATGATTTCTTGTACTATGGATTTATATTGACCAATTTTCCATCATGGGGTTCTCCAGTATTGTACTCCAAGAAGAAACTTTATAGTATGAATTTGTGTATAAACTAAAAAGGTAGAATTTGATGATGGTCAAGAACTGTTACCCTCAATTGAAAATACAATAAATTTTCAATATGTTGAGAGGGGTGATTTTTATTATATGATTGATTTTTTTTATTGATATCACCAAATGATGTTGAAGGAGGCAAATATCATGAAGCTATCCTTTAGATGTATGAATGTAAACTTTTTGTTTTTTGTCATGTCATTTATTGTCACAAACCCAATTGTTATGTTCATGTGACTCATAACCACCATGTTCTGTGAATTCATCGACTAGGTCATAGTCATTTTCATGGAAGAAATATTTATCAACACAAATTTAGAGGTGGAGAATGCTGATCATGTCCATGAAATCCTTTACATTTTTTGATGGCACAAGATTTATGGAAGTTTGTTAAAGTGTATGTTTTGGGAACGTAATGTTCATTTCCTTTGGTATGTGGTGTCGAGACATGCTGTGTTAGTGGAAACATCAATGGTTGAGTCAGTTTTTTCATGGGGGGAACCTATGAAAGTGGTAGATGTTCGTACCTTATCTATTCTCATGGGTTATTATTTGAGGTTTTTACCCAATTTCTCTCATTTTTCAGCCCCACTTATATTTATTTGTAGTTTGTATTATATTGATGTGTTTTTTGATTAGTTCCATTTAGCGTTTTTTTACCTAGAGGGAAATTTTTTTAGTGCTCATGTGCTTTACTGGCCTGAGGAGGGTGTATTGTTTGACGTGTTTTGTGAAAATTCACATGAAGGATTCATATACTTATTGATGTTGTAGAGGGTAGTGATATTTTAGGAATTGGGGATGTTACATTCCCAAGAGTGTAAATATGACACACATGAATTTTTGGGTATCATTGGTGTTTTTAATGGTATTTTGATGAAATTAAAACATTGGGGAGAATTTTCTTGTCTTCAAAAAACATTAGATCTTGAGGTATATCTTTTCACATCATGATCTAAATTTTCCATATTGTAGTTGGATTCAGTTTCTTCTGGATTATTAATATTTGATCTCCTACACCTCAATTAATGGGAATTTTTTGGTCCAAAATTTCCGTATGATGTTGTGGAATGATGTTTCAAATGAGTATTGGGATGTTTGGAATGGAATGAAGGAGTTTCAACCTTGAACCTGGATGCAATGACAAGAATATTGTTGAGTTTTTTTTTGTTTAATTTGATGGTGTGGTATTCACTAATACCTAATTTGGATGAGTCTCAGTTGGGATACATTGAGGAATAAATGACTCATTACTGTTTTGTCCATGATGATACTCCAAAGGGACTTTCAGAGTATGGTCAAAACCATATTTTGTTTTTGGGGAGACTATTAGTTCTATTGGTGAAGCATAAGGGGGTCCTTCATGAGTTCCACAGATCAAATTTTTTAGTAAACATAGGAATATCCTAGATATATTGTTTCTTGAGGATATAGTTTTTTTGGGCTAGTATGAAACTAGTGGGGGTGGAGTTTGTGGAATGGTGTTTGGTTTTCTAGAAGGTAATGGCCAAGCATTATGTTCCTAGTATTGTTTTACCCTTTGGATACTCCTAAGTGGATATGTGATGAAATATTCATAGAATTCATCATAGGGTTTCCCTATGATCAAGTATGTTTTAATATTATCTTGGTAATAACGAACCAGTTGATGAAATTGGCTCACATCATACCAAAAAAGTAGTATGGAACAATGGACATGTTATCTACAAGTTATATGGATGAGGTGGTGTCGTTTCATAGATTTATTAGGTTTATTATTTTAGATTGGGATTATATTTTACCTAAAAATTTTGGACAGTATTATAATATTCTTTTCAAACTCAGTTATTCCTTAATACTCCATCCACCATCAGATAGATGGGTAAACAAAGTGAAGTATCCAATCATTGAAGGATATGTTGTGGGAATGTTTTTAGACATCAGTGAATCATAGAAAAATTACATGGAATTTTATTAGTTTTCATTTTAAAGTATTTATCACTCTTCCATCAACAAGTATCAATTTGAGTCCTTTTACCAATAACCATGTCATTCTTCATTATACTAGGAGGAAGTTGGGGAGAAATCAGTTCTTGTTCATGATGTGGTGTAAATAACAGACAAAAAGTACCGGTTTGTTTGAATTAAGATTAAAGTAAATTAGTAACCCCAAAAGTCTTATGATGATCACATGAGGAGGCCCTTTATGTTCATGGTTGGGGACCATGTGTTCTTATAAGATTTCACATCAATATGGGAATCATAGGTTTGGCATGGGGAGTAACATTTCTCCAAAAAAAATTGTCCATATGTGGTGTTAAGGAAAGTTGGTGACAATGAATGTTATTTTTTATTATCATAGTGACTTTATAGGTTGCCCAATATCTTCTACCTCTATCAATTTTGTTGGTATATTCATGATAAATCTCATGTCAATTATTTGGGAGAGTTGAAATTCTAAGAATAGATTACTGTAATGGAGTGGTCTGTAGTGATCCCAGATCTCCTAGAGATGACACTATGTGGATGAACTATTCCATTAGTTCATGTGTTGTGAAGGAATTACCTCTTATAATAGAGTACATGTGAGTCAGAGATCGAGCTTCATGTCTAATACCCAAAGTTCTTATGGGGTTTTCCTTACACTTTTCTTATTTAGATTTTATGTTTAGATCATATTGGGTAATTTATATTTTGTTTTAATGATGTATAATTTGTGATAACATTTCTACATATGAAAATGTAGGACCTAATTCAAAATCAATAAACATTAAACTACAATATGATTAAACCCCTTTGATAAATTCAGTTCCACCTAGAGTAGATATTATCTTAACATGGGGGATGTAATTACCTGATTAATGTTTTTGGGATAGTGTGGTATGTTGGTTTTAGTGGTTATTGATTTGGACTATCTGGATGTTGAGTGGGTTGTATGGTGGTGTGTTTTTTTGGAAGGAGGTATTTTTGGGATGTGCAGTGTGTTTTGGGGGTGTTTTAGAGGACATGAATTAGTTGTTGTAGAATTGAGAAGAATGATATCCTTAAGAGGTATATCATGAGGTGGTTGTTAAAACCCATTTTTCTTTTGGGTTTGTTTTATTATTATCGAGGGAGAGAATCATTTGAGAAGCATATTATTTATTGGATGATACTATCATAGCCCACCACAATGTTAGTTGTGGGTGTAGGATGTGTTTCAAATGATGCATGAGGTGGTTTTCTGGTGGTTAGAGGTTCATCAGAGCCGATTTCAGATATTCACACCGTGAATGGTTTAGCAACATGAATTAGTGGTTCACACATTCTGCAGCTAGTTTTTTCCATGCATTCTATGTGAGAAAGGTTTGATTCCATGAAATAGAATCATGTCATGAACGGTGGTTTCATTATGTGTAGTTAATTAAAGACTGAGGCGATGTGAATTTTGGTGTATGTTGTAATTTTGAAAAACCCATGAATTACACATCATTAAATATTATGAGAAAATGAAATTTTTGGGATTATGATTATTTAATAACCCCTAAAACTGATTTATCTTCATTCAGTAATACCTCTCTCTCTCTCTCTACCATTCATTGTGGATGAAACCTAGGCTCCTTGAAGATTTATTCTAACCCTCTTCCACTATAATAATTATTTGGTTCTTATAGACTATATTTTGTGATCCACAGTGAGTTATCCTCCAATATATATGTTATTCCTAACATTATTCGTCTGAAATCAACTAAAGTGGTGCGATTTTGGATTTGTTCATGAGTGTATATACATTTTTCACAACCCTTGTGGAATTCTGTGTTGATAACTATGTTTTTCATGTGTTTGTGGTTTCCATGAATTTATTCATCCCCCTGTGGTGCAGAGTGTGTATGAAATGCTTCTTTTAGGTAAGGAATCACTCATTTATAAATTTATATAACATACGGAAGGGGAAAACTCGTGTTTATTTATGGGGGTTTGTTTTCTATGGACTAATCAAAACAACTAATGGGTTAATTGAAATTTCAGGAGAAATTGAATTATTTAAATTATTTTATAGTTTTTATATTACTTTAATATTGTAATATAACAAGCTGAATTCTATACTAAAAAACACAGATATTGAGATAATTTTCTTGAATTGTGGTTCTTGAGATATAAAATCCTTGTTTAATGTTGTTTCTATATCACCCAAAAATGAAATGGGATCAAAACTAATAGTTGGCTTGTGAAAGTTTTTCCTCTAGAATTATGTATTGTGTTATAATTACCCTAAAATAATTGAGATGTGATAAAACCCCCCTTTTAAAACATGTAATATGGTCTTCCATGTACTAAGATCTGTGTTTGTGTTTGTGGGTGGTGATTTTTGGTTGTGTTATGGTGTGGTGTGATGCATTATTTATTTGTACATTATTTTTAGGTGGTGAGGGGATGGATTTTTTTGCCATTCATTTATGGTGGAAAAGTGATGTATTTTTTATCATTCTTTTATGTAATCAAGGTGATGGTTTTATAGAGGTTAATTTAGGGTGGCAAGGTGATGGTTTGATTTGAAATTTTTTTGTGGTAGTGGGGTGGTGGTTTTTGGACATTTTTTTGGGAAGGTGAGGTGATGTTTTGTGCATTGTACTTTTGGGATGGATAAGAGACTTTTTGATTGGAATGATAGGATACATAGGATGTGTGGTTTCATTTTTCTAGATTCATAGGTAATGATGGAATATTTTTGTTAACAGTGTTTAAAATGGATGGGGTTTGGTTTTATAACTTTATTTTAATGATTAAGTTAATAAAATGATGGCATCTGTGGTTAAATGTGATTGGTGGAAAACAATGACATAAATGGGTTTGATAGTGGAATTGGTTAGATGTGTGAGATATTGCCGGTAGTTATTGGGGTGTAATTCATTTTAGGGTGGTAAAGAATGTGGGGATTTTGTGAGTTGATTTTCCTCTATTGTGAACCGATGTGTTGGGATTATTTGTTTCTATATCTATATACTTGTTTATTCATTTTTATTTCAATACGCACCCTGCCTGTGTGGATCACTATTTGACGAAACTAGTATTTTGAAACACAGGGTGTTTTCCTAACATTCAAGGGATGTAGTTTGATGGATGGATGGATACATTATCTTCACTACTCTATCTTATATGTGAGATGAACTGCACTGGGAGTGAATTTTAGAGGTCTATTAATGAACAAGAAAGTAGCCCAAGTTTCTTTGGGAAGGATGTGATATGACCATTTTGTGGAAACTTATGATGGGGTTTATGCATGGTAGGGTTAAAGAACAAGATTTATGTACTTCATGTTCAGTATATCCTACTACACGGGTTATTTAATTGGTTATGATGTGACGTACCATGTGTCTTTTAGAATATAATAAGTGATTGTGTTTTTTGGTGGAAACCAAGGTGTCTAGCAGCATTATTTGATTCAATCATTCAATTGGGGTAGTTGTATATGTTATTAAGAATAGATGGGAGAACAATATGATATGACAATGGGGCGTTAGAGTAGAAAAATACTGATAAAGTGAGGATAGGTACCCTTTATCTATACTGTTGACCTCACCTGTTTTGATAATCTCAATCATGTATTCATATGTGTTGAAAATCCCAATTATGTTTTCCTTCTCTATGATATTTTTAAGTATCATTGATCTATACTTTAATTATTTAAAATCTGTGATCAAACCAATAATAATTTTAAAATAGTCTTTGGAATATGTTAATCCTCAGTTATCCATGTTCATACAAGTTATAAATTGATTCTAACACAATCGGATGTGTTCTGCATAAAACAGATAAGTAATTTGCCTATAGCTAATGATAAAGAGCTACCGGTACCCAGTGTACCGATAGACTTAGTCTACCGACAGACAGAGTCACCGATATACTTAACACAGAGCTACCGATGTGCTTATAAATGTAAGCTACTGACTTACAGACAGCTACCGATACAAACATAGAGATACTGGTGTAAGTATAAATAGCTACCGATGGAATAAGAGTCACCGATGGACGAAGCTACTGACAGACTCACAGCTACCGATACCGACGCATGGAGCTACCGACGCATGGAGCTACCGACGCATGGAGCTACCGATAAACAAAGTCACCGATACAAACATATACCAACCGACGCATAGAGCCACCGATAGAGTCAAAGCAACTAATGAAATTGAGCTACCGATGTCCAAGCTACCGATGCTGATTACCTACCGATCACTCGACTCACTGTTTGAATTTATTTATTTCCTATCTTTATTTAATCTATCCAACGGTCATATCAGGTACATTTTAATGATTTGTCAAATATCTGATAAAGGTTGTCGGATGTCAAGAACCTGTACCTCGTACCGGCAGAAAGGAAATCTTTTATGTCTCCTGTTGCCTGTGAGATAAATACGAGAAGACTATGCTGCCCAACGAGTAGAGTGTGGTATATACCAGAAACACAAGAACGAGAAGAATCAAGAAGAGAAAAACCAGTTCCATCAAGAACACAGAGACGCTCATAGACAATCAAGCATACTCGAGAAGTGTTCTGTGCATATAAGAAGAACACTGAAGAACTTCAACCACTACATTTTTACTGTCTATGAACCTGGAGCATACGACACTCTGTTTCTCAAACAGAAACGAGAAGAGGACTCAGACTCACTTCTGATCGAATCCAAAGGAGTCCAGAGCCACACGGAAATCACCAGAACCATTTCTAAACTCTACATCTCTTGTTCTGTGATTTATTATTATACTTTTTGAGCAGTGTGTGTTATCTGCTGTATCTAACACATACACTATCTCCTGTACTTAAACTGGAGGACTTGTAAATCCTCACCAAATTCTTGCATTCTTTCTTTCCCACGAATAACAGTGGTAGAGGTCGTGTGTGACCTGGACAGCTGGTTGTTGTTGTACTGTTTCCCATGAATAACAGTGGTTGAGGTCTTGGACCTGGACAGTTGTAAACTGTTGAACCCCGATCCAGGGTGTGGATCATTTTTATATAAACTTTTGAGAGGACTAAGTCTCGGCTTGAGACTGAACCTCTTGGTTACATTTGTTGTGCCATCTCTTTCAAAGTTTTATTCCGCTGCTAATCACTTTAAAACTAATACTGTTTTTTAAAGTTACTTTGATAATTAAATTAGCAAGTGTTTATGTTAAGTGTAGATTAGTATGTTAGTTTCAAATGATAATCACACACTCCTGTGTTGATTAACTGGGAATTAATCAATCCCTTGAGAATCTAACAGAACCTCTACTTTAATATAAATTCACTACAGTTTAATTTATTATTTTATTTGGGGGTCTTTAAGACAGTGTTTTTAAATACAGAAATTTTAATTGGTACTCAATTCACCCCCCCTCTTGAGTAAACCACTCCGACCAACACTTGGTATCAGAGAATCGAAAATACTCTCTAAAAGTACTCTGCTTTTGAACTGTGATTTTAGTTGTATTTTAAAGTTATTAAAATTTCTGTTATATCTATATTTTTATCTCTTTAAAATTTTCTCATCATGGAAAATAGACTTGAGGGTGCTGCTACTAACCAGCCTCCTTTATTCAATGGAACTAATTATGCTCAGTGGAAACTGAAAATTAAAATTCATCTAGAAAGCATAGGTTTTGATATTTGGACTGCTATTGAATCAGAATACAAAATTCCCACTACAGCTAGATCTACTTGGGATGAACCTATAAAGACTGCTTACAATAAAAACTGTAAATCTATGAATGCCTTGTACTGTGCTCTAGGAGATGAAGAGTTTAATAGAATTTCTTCTTGTAAAACTGCATATGAAATTTGGGATACCTTAGCTGTTTCTCATGAAGGATCAACGAATGTTAAAGAAATTAGATTGAACACTTATACTATCAAGTATGATAATTTTAAAATGAAGCCTGACGAAGTCATTTCTGACATGTATCTCAGGTTCAATGAAATTGTCAATACAATGATCTCGTTGGGAAAGGATGTCTCATCGAAGGAACAAATTATGAGAATTTTGAGATGTCTACCTGATAGATGGAGAGGCACATCTGTCTCAATCAGAGAATCATGTGACATTGCTGCTCTACCTGTCAAGGAACTAATTGGAAAGCTGATGATGTATGAAGAAGAGATTAAAGTGAATAAAGAGGAAGAAAATGAACCTCCAAGAAAGTCTGTCGCTTTCAAATCTTCAACTTCAAAGAATAAGGACAAAGAAAGGCTTCAAGCTGTAGTTGAAAGTTCAAGCTGTGAAGACAGTGAAAGTGATTCTGACAGTGATGCTGAGATGGCTCATATTGCTAGAAGATTTAAGAAATTTTATAGGAAAAAGAAGTTCTTCAGAAAAACAAATTATAAGGGTAAGTATGATCACCAAGGTAAATGGAAAAAGGATTGGAAGAAGAATGACAAATCAGATGATTTTGTCTGCTATGAGTGCAAGAGAAAAGGACACATTAAAGCCGACTGTCCAAAGCTGAAGTATAAAAAGAAATATGAATATAAGGACAATAAGATTAAGAATGCCATGAAGGATACTTGGAGTGCTTCTGAGGATAGCTCTACTGAATCTGAAAGCTCTGAAACTGAACACAAACATAAGGCAAACATGTGCTTTATGACAAACACTTCTCAGGTAACTGCTGAAACTCCTGCTTTTAAATTATTATTACTCTGGAGATAATGCAGAATCTGACTCTGATTCTGGAACAATGTCTAAAAAGGAATTGTTTGAGTACTGTTATATGCTGGAAGAGACATGTAATGAACTTAAGGATAAATACAAGTCATTAAAGAAACATCATGCTCTCACCACTACAGTTAAAACCGAACTCACTATTGAAAAAGAGAAAAATGCTCAACTGTTAAAAGAAAACACCGAACTGAAACTATCTAGTGAGCAACTCAAGAAAGACTTAGAGAAGTTAACCAATGGCAAAAATACACTAACACATATGCTAGGAAAGCAAATAGAACCTAAATATACTACTGGTATAGGATACCAACCTGGACAGAGGAAAATTGCCAAAACTAGATTCATTTCTAAATCTGGACAGAATGAAGGTAATTCTGGAACTTCATATGCTTCAACCAGTTATATACATAGGTATGGATCTAATAAAGTTTATCTTTCAAAGCATGTCAATTCTACAAATTATATGAGACCCATTAGACAAATATGGGTACCTAAAGTGTTATTGGCTAACCTGTCTGGACGCAAGAAAATCTGGGTACCAAAATCATTTCCCATCGGAATCTGTTTTGTAGGGAACTTGCTTAAAGAGCTCCTGTAAAGAGACCTGGCATTTGGGCAGTGGATGTTCAAGACATATGTCAGGAGACTTTTCTTGTTTCAAGAGTTTAATAAAAGTTAATGGAGGCTTTGTCACCTTTGGTGACAACTCTAAAGGAAAAATCATCGGCCTAGGCCAGATTGGTAACACTGATTCAATTCTGATTTCTAAAGTTTTATTTGTTTATGGCCTTAAATACAATTTATTAAGTATTTCTCAGTTATTTGATGATGGTTTTCATGTTAAATTTGAAAATGATTCCTGCAAAGTTTTTAATTCTAAGAATGTTTTGGTATTTTTTGCCTTAAGAAATGAAAATGTTTATGCTGTTAATCTGAATTCTTTAGCTAAGAAGAATATTACTTGTTTAAATGCTTTTCATAGAGATTCTTGGCTATGGCACAGAAGATTGGGACATTGCAACATTAACTCACTTAGAAAACTCTCTAGAAAAAACCTAGTTATAGATCTACCTAAATTAGAATTCCCAAATGATAGAGTGTGTAACCCTTGTCAAAAGGGAAAACAACACAAAGTTTCTTTTAAATCAAAGAAAGAAGTTTCGACTTCTCAACCACTTGAATTGGTTCACATGGATTTGTTTGGACCATCAAGAGTTTCTAGTTTAAATGGGAAGCACTATGTTTATGTTCTTGTAGATGATTTTTCTAGATATACTTGGGTATATTTTCTAGCTCACAAAAGTGAAGCCTGTTCTTCTTTTGTTAAATACTCTAAATCTGTAGAGAACCTTAGTGGACTTAAGATTAAAACTTTGAGAAGTGATCATGGTCGTGAGTTTGAAAATCAAGATTTTGAATCTTATTGCTCACACAATGGCTATACTCATAACTTTTTTGCCCCTAGAACACCCCAACAGAATGGTGTAGTAGAAAGGAGAAACCGAACCCTTCAAGAAATAGCTAGAACTATGCTCAATAAATATGAACTGCCTATTTACTTTTGGGCTGAAGCTGTTAATACAGCTTGCTATGTTATCAATAGAGTCTTGATCAGACCTGTTCTTATGAAAACCCCATATGAATTGTGGAACAATAGAAAGCCTAAGGTTAATTATTTCATAGTTTTTGGTTGCAAAGTCTTTGTACTTAATACTAATGATAATCTGGATAAGTTTTCTCCCAAAAGCGATGAAGGAATTTTTCTGGGCTATTCTATTTCAAGTAAAGCTTATAGAGTTTTCAATAAGAGAACCAAATGTGTGGAAGAATCTGTTCACATCAAATTCGATGAAACTGATCCACATGATCCTAAAACCTCTCTTGAAAATTTTGAAGAAGATTTGTCTATTCTGGACGTTAATGATAAATCTAAAGAACCTGTTATAAAAACATCCAGTTCTGGACTTTCTCCAGAATCTGCTTCTGTTGAACCCGAACCTATAGATGAACATGAAATTTCTAGTCCATCCTTTACCAGATCAATGAGGATTCTAAAGAATCATCCTTTAGAAGCTGTTGTTGGTAATCTTGATAGAGGGACACAAACTAGAGCTTCTCTAAGAAACCAGGTTGAACATCAAGCTTTTCTTTCACAGCTAGAACCCAAAAATATCAATGATGCTATCAATGATGAGTTCTGGGTAATAGCTATACAGGAAGAATTAAATCAGTTTGAAAGAAACAAAGTCTGGGAATTAGTTGACAGACCTAAGGACACATTGACAATAGGCACAAAATGGGTTTTTAGAAATAAAGTAGATGAATCTGGAAATATAGTTAGAAACAAAGCTAGAGTAGTTGCACAAGGATATAGTCAAGAAGAAGGTATAGACTATGAGGAAACTTTTGCACCTGTATCTAGACTAGAAGCCATTATGATCTTACATGCATATGCTGCACATCTGGATTTAAAGTTATATCAAATGGATGTGAAAAGTGCATTTCTAAATGGTTTTATAATTGAAGATGTTTTTGTAGAACAACCACCTGGATTTACTAACCCCCACTTTCCAAATCAAGTTTTTAAACTTTCTAAAGCTTTATATGGTTTAAAACAAGCTCCAAGAGCTTGGTATGATAGACTTAGGAATTTCCTTATCTCAAATGGTTTTACTAAAGGGATTGCTTATCCAACTCTTTTCATTAAAAGAATTTCTAAAGATGTTTTAGTTGTACAAATATATGTTGATGATATTATTTTTGGATCTTTTAAACACTCTTTATGTACTGATTTTTCAAAAAGTATGCAAAATGAATTTGAAATGAGCTTAATGAAAGAACTTAAGTACTTTCTTGGATTTCAAGTATTTAAAAATGAAAATGGTATTATTTTGAATCAAAGTAAATATACAAAGGATCTTTTAAAACGTTTTGGTCTGGATAGTATCAAGGAAAGTGAAACCCCTATGAGTACTACCTATAAATTGGACATAGATGAAAATGGGAAACCGGTTGATCAAAAAAATTACAGAGGTATGATTGGTAGTTTACTTTATCTTACTGCTAGTCGACCTGATATTATGTTTAGTGTGTGTATGTGTGCTAGATTTTAAGCTAATCCAAAAGAATCTCATTTTCTTGCTGTTAAAAGAATTTTTAAATATCTCAAACACACGGTTAACTTAGGTTTGTTTTACCCAAAAGGACAATCCTTTGAGTTAATGAGTTATTCAGATGATGACTTTGCCGGTTGTAAGTTAGATAGAAAAAGCACATCAGGAACATGTCATTTGCTTGGAAAATCTTTAGTTTCTTGGTGTAGTAAGAAACAGAACTCAGTTGCATTATCTACTGCCGAACCAGAATATATAGCTGCTGGTAGTTGCTGTGCACAAATTCTGTGGATGAAACACACTCTTTTGGACTATGGATATGTTTTTAAACATGTTTCAATCAACTATGATAACACCAGTGCAATAAACATCTATAAGAATCCTGTATCTCACTCTAGAACCAAACACATAGATATAAGACACCATTTCCTAAGAGATCACTATCAAAAAGGTGATATTTCTCTTGAATTTATTGGCACTGAACATCAATTGGATGATATTTTCACTAAACCTTTACGTTCGGATAGGCTATGTTACATAAGACACGAATTGGGAATGTTTAATCACAACCGATGTGAAAATCCTCACTGATGTGAAATTCTCACCGATGTGAAAATCCTCACTGATGTGAAATTCTCACCGATGTGAAAATCCTCACTGATGTGAAATTCTCACCGATGTGAAAATCCTCACGGATGTGAAATTCTCACCGATGTGAAAATCCTCACCGATGTGAAATCCTCACCGATGTGAAATTCTCACCGATGTACAATTCTCACTGATTTTTTTTTCACCGATGATTAACACACACCGATGCAATTTTTTTTTTAAAAAAAACTTCCGTCTGCCTCCAAGAATACGAATCGCCTTATTTTATTTTATTTTACTCTATTTTAGTCGTTTATTTTGAATTCCTAAATGATAAAACTAAGCCTAAGACACTTCCTACCTCACCGAGCTCAAAATCTCTCACCTTCGAACCTTAGCTCCCAAATCGGCCAAGAACCCTAAACCCGCGATGGAAAAAACTAAGCTTCCTACCGTCAGAGATGAAAGTGTAGAACCAAAAGCTAAGAAGCTGAAGACACAGCATAAAGCCAGTGTTAGTGAAGTCAGAACTAGATCGGGAAAGCGATCAGTGAATCCTCACCTGCGGAATAGAGACATAGTAATCGAGAAGGAACTGTGCATGGAATGGCTACTGCCTAGAAAATCGTTGGAACTCGAGATTCTGGAGGACCAGAAATGGGTGGATTGTTTCTCGAATAACAATGGCCCATACTACCCGAAGTTGGTAAAACAGTTCTACGAGTTTGTAAGCTTCGAGCAGTCTGAAAATGAGAATCGGGTAAGCTCTTTTTTAAATGGAAAAGAGATCTCTTTTTCTTCAGTAGAGTGGGATGAGTGTTTGAAAGTACCACATGAAGGTGTCTCTGGGTACATATCAAGAGCAATTCCACCCAGCAGTGACATCTTTGATTATGAAACCGCCTTAAAAGAGCTGACCGGTAATGGGAATCAAAGGCAAGTGGTTGCTGCTGAAATGGATGGAGAGAATCGACTGCTCTTCAAGTTTGTTCAGCATGTGTTGATACCGAGGCGAGGATATTTTGCAAATCTGAGATATCAAGATATCTATCTTCTTCATCTGCTAAGACATGGTGTGAAAATCAATCTGTGCAGATTATTAATGTTTCAAATGGAAGACATGATTAGACCAAAGTCAAAGACTAATGCTTTATTCTTTTCCAAGCTGATTTCAGTAATGATAAAAGTGAAAGGAATAGCTGAGTCTCAGGATGAGACAGTTGTAGTCAGGAATAATTTCTGCATCACCTCGACTGTTTGTAAGTACATGAAAATTAACTGGAACCCATGGAAGGGAGAATGGGTCAGTGATGATCAGAAGATATATGATAGGTTTAATCCTGTGGATCATCCCTCAAGACCAAAGGATAAGAGAGATCCGAGTCTGAGACCTGATGAAGAGGAACCTGTTTATAGTGATGAAATAGAAGAAGAAGAAGAAACTCCCATGGATGTTGGAGGAGATCCAGACTTTCCCCCAAGTCCTGTTGCAGAATTGGTTTATTCTAGGAAAGGAAAGGTAGAGGAAATTTTGTCTACTTATGAGGAAGACCAGTCTGTGCCTCACCAAGAAGAAGAGGAAAAGGAGAATGTATCTGAATCGCCTGTTTCTGGTAGTTTAAGTATGAGTCCTTTGATTGGAAGCTCAGCTATGCCGAATGCTGAAGTAGAAAGAGATACAGAAGAAGCTGTACCTGTATCAGAAGATCTTCTAGATGCTGCACCGATGGAACTTGTAGTAGAAGATTATGATGAAGAGAATCCAGCACTGAATGATGTTGTGATACATGAGAATGCACCCATTGAGGGGGAGCATCAATCTGTTCTTGGAAATGTTACAATAGTTGTTGAGTTTGGAGACTGGGTAGAAGACCCAGGGTTTATAGTCTGTGGATTGGATTATCCGGATTCTGATAATGAGATGTCTGTGAATAGACCGAAGACCAATTATGATCTTGCTTCTGAGTTGTTGCCCGATAATGTGGTCAGATTTCATGATCTGAATAAGCTGAAAGAGGACCTCAAATCCAGTTTTGTTGAAGAAGTGAAGTTAATGGAAACCTCCCTTTCATCCTCAATTCAATCAGTAATGACTGATTCTGTAGTTAGTTTGGCCTCAGTAAAGGGATCTGCTGCAGTTGTCCCTAATGATTTTGTCTCTAAATCTGATCTTGAATCCATGAAGAATGAGCTGAAAGAATCATTCAGTGTATCAGTTTCTGAGATGAAGAAAAGCTTTAATGAAGAAATGAAAATGTTAGAGAGATCCTTCGAGCTATCTCTGGCTTGTAATTTATCTTCTTTTGTGTCTGAGCTTATAGAAGAAGTGAAAGAGTGCCAGACTCAGTCTTCTAGAATCGAAGCAGATCTTGAAGCTCTCAAGACATCAGTTGCTGCTTTGGATTCTTATATGAGCTCCAAGTCTCAAGCTGACAAGGACCTAGCTTATGTGAAGAGTGTAGTAAGCCAGTTTGTCTCGGTGTTTGAAAGTTTCAAAACCTCAGTGAAGGATCACGTTCAATTACAAGAATCTCAAGTTCAAAGCTTAATCAGTGGTTTGTCTAAGAGTTTCAAAGAAACTGTTTCCTTCTCTCTTGGCCCTCTCACATCCAAAATTTTAGTTGACCTGAATCTAGTTCGAGCAATGTTGAAGGAGGAGATTGGTTCTATTTCAACCAGTGGCTCTGTGGACTCATCAGAGTTGAGCCGAGTGGTGCTTTCTAAAAGAGATTCTGCTAGAGAAATAATGAAGATTTTTCATGATTATATGAGAGAATCCTCTGCCTCTCAGGAAGCCATAAAGAGCAAAGTGGACTACTACTTCACCAAAATTCTCACCAAGCATCAACTCGATCACCACTTCAATCTGATGTTGGAAAACATGAAGCTACCTCCAGTAACTCAATCTTTTAGAGAACAAGTGAGAAAACTAAGACAATTGACTCCTGCCTTGGAGAAATTCATGGAGAACAAAGATGATTTCATCTATGCTATGGAAAGAGGAGGAGGAATTATTATGGATTTTAGAAATTTGTTGCTGCCCTTCTTGCATGTTGATGCCAGACCAGTCATCGTACCTCCTGCTTTGCCTGCTTCTGCCTCAGCTGCTTCCACAGTCCAGCTGACTCCTGCTCAAGCTATTCGAAGCCTCACACCAATGATCACCCAAAGATCTTAAACCTACAGGCCTGACTCTATGTCAGTAGCTCAGCATCCTTTGATCATTTCTGGCATTCCAAAACCTTCACCTGCATCCTCACCACCCGAACCTTCTTCTGATTCCAAAGGAAAATCTCACGTTGAAGATGTGGATTGATCCAGTGGCCAGGATTTTTGATAGGAATTCCTTTGTATTCTGTTTCTATACTTTCTAACTTCTCTAATACAGAAGAACTCATTTTACTTCTCATGTTTTATTTGTCTCCTATATATGCTTTCCCACTTTTTGATTATCACAAAGGGGGAGAACAAGGAAAATGAGAGAATGAGAAATATTTTCAATGGAGAAAAATAAGGAATAAGGGGAGACACATTACCTTCTTTTCAATTTTATCTCTGATATTATTGTGTTTCCTTTTACCTTCGGTACCTTATGATTGTTACCTCTGATATCTTATGTCTATATCATACTATTTCTATTATCTCTGATGGTGTTTTCTCTGAGAAAATTGAATTCAATATTATACTCTTTACTATTATATTTTCACTATGTTAAATGCCCATATCATAAATCGTAATTATCAAAAAGGGGGAGATTGTTGACCTCACCTGTTTTGATAATCTCAATCATGTATTCATATGTGTTGAAAATCCCAATTATGTTCTCCTTCTCTATGATATTTTTAAGTATCATTGATCAATACTTTAATTCTTTCAAATCTGTGATCAAACCAATAATAATTTTAAAATAGTCTTTGGAATATGTTAATCCTCAGTTATCCATGTTCATACAAGTTATAAATTGATTCTAACACAATCGGATGTGTTCTGCATAAAACAGATAAGTAATCTGCCTATAGCTACTGATAAAGAGCTACCGGTACCCAGTCTACCGATAGACTTAGTCTACCGACAGACAGAGTCACCGATATACTTAACACAGAGCTACCGATGTGCTTATAAATGTAAGCTACTTACTTACAGACAGCTACCGATACAAACATAGAGCTACCGGTGCAAGTATAAATAGCTACCGATGGAATAAGAGTCACCGATGGACGAAGCTACTGACAGACTCACAACTACCGATACTGACGCATGGAGCTACCGACGCATGGAGCTACCGATAAACAATGTCACTGATACAAGCATATACCAACCGACGCATAGAGCCACCGATAAAGTCAAAGCAACTAATGAAATTGAGCTACTGATGTCCAAGCTACCGATGCTGATTACCTACCGATCACTCGACTCACTGTTTGAATTTCTTTATTTCCTATCTTTATTTAATCTATCCAACAGTCATATCATGTACATTTTAATGATTTGTCAAATATTTGATAAAGGTTGTCGGATGTCAGGAACCCGTACCTCGTACCTGCAGAAAGGAAATCTTTTCTGTCTCCTGTTTCCTGTGAGATAAATACGAGAAGACTATGCGGCCCAACGAGTAGAGTGTGGTATATACCAGAAACACAAGAACGAGAAGAATCAAGAAGAGAAAAACCAGTTCCATCAAGAACACAAAGAAGCTCATAGACAATCAAGCATACTCGAGAAGTGTTCTGTTCATATAAGAAGAACACTGAAGAACTTCAACCACTATATTTTCACTGTCTATGAACCTGGAGCATACGACACTCTGTTTCTCAAACAGAAACGAGAAGAGGACTCAGACTCACTTCTGATCGAATCCAAAAGAGTCCAGAGCCACACTGAAATCACCAGAACCATTTCTAAACTCTACATCTCTTGTTCTGTGATTTATTATTATACTTTTCGAGCAGTGTGTGTTATCTGCTGTATCTAACACATACACTGTCTCCTGTACTTAAACTGGAGGACTTGTAAATCCTCACCAAATTCTTGCTTTCTTTCTTTCCCACGAATAACAGTGGTAGAGTTCGTGTGTGACCTGGACAGCTGGTTTCTGTTGTACTGTTTCCCACGAATAACAGTGGTAGAGGTCTTGGACCTGGACAGTTGTAAACTGTTGAACCCTGATCTAGGGTGTGGATCATTTTTATATAAACTTTTGAGAGGAATAAGTCTCGGCTTGAGACTGAACCTCTTGGTTACATTTGTTGTGCCATCTCTTTCAAAGTTTTATTCCGCTGCTAATCACTTTAAAACTAATACAGTTTTTAAAGTTACTTTGATAATTAAATTAGCAAGTGTTTATGTTAAGTGTAGATTAGTAAGTTAGTTTCAAAAGATAATAACACACTCTTGTGTTGATTAACTGGGAATTAATAAATCCATTTAGAATCTAACAGAACCTCTACTTTAATATAAATTCACTACAGTTTTATTTATTATTTTATTTGGGGGTCTTTAAGACAGTGTTTTTAAATACAGAAATTTTAATTGGTACTCAATTCACCCCCCTCTTGAGTAAACCACTCCGACCAACATATACAATTCTTATTATATTGTTCTACATGTCTTACATTATTTCTAATGTGTTCTTTAGTGGGGTTGGGATAGATGGTTGGCTCATTTAGGTGTTGTTTCTTCTTTTTTTTGTTCCTAGGTTCCTTAGTATTATTCTATCACATGTGAAAGAGAAAATTTGATTTTCCTACTTAGTATACATGTATTCTCACCCAACAAATATGAACATATTTTATAGTTTCATGGAGGATTATATGGATTCTCATGCACCTCAAATGATTGAAACCATTTTGGATAGTTTATGTGTCACTTATTAGATTTTATTTTGGGTATTTATTTTTCGAGACTTTAACCCATATATGTTTTATATATGATTACATTGTGGGATGGTTTTTGATTCCTTTTATATTATGTTATGGAAGTTATTATGGATGATTTTTATTATCTTCATATCATACAATATTTTTGAGAGTAATGCATCCCATTACATGATATTCTTATACCATTATTGATATTACCCAATGCATGGCCTACTAAAGGTAGGACTTGGGAGAGTCATTACCACTCTCCCATAATTGTGGTATCATTGGCAGGAGGGGTCATGAATGTATCATTAAATAATATCCCCATTATAGAATAATTAACATTTTTTTTGTTTCTGATCAATAGAAAAAAATTTAAATGATCACAAATAACAATATTGAGGAAAATTACCTTTTTATATTGAGAATCAATTCTAAGAAAAATTCACAAAATATTATGAAAATAAAATTCATTGAAATAGAATAGTAAATATATAATGTATTTTCAAGGAAAGTATTGACCATGATGGTGGAAAAATAAATTCATGTTGTAAATTACAGAAATATACATTCTTTTGAAATCAAATTCTAAAAGGGAGTAGAAAGGATCCCATTTAAAAAATGATAATAAATTTTTCTTTTAATCCATTTAGATGAAGGTAAAATAACATTTAAAATGAATTTAGGTAAAAATGGATTTTTTAAATTACATTTCTTGAATATAATCATGAAAAAATTGATACAGAAGAACAAGTTACATGATCTAAAAGTAAAAAAAAAGATCATCATGACTTAAAATAAACATTCATGATGTTTAGTTAAAAAAAGTTAGATTTAAATGGAAGTCAAAAAATTAAAATCAAATTATAAGTAGTTGGGAAAAAATATATGTATTTTAATAAAATAATAACATATGATTTAATTAAAAATATCTTTCAACAAAAATTTCCCCAAAAAAAAGAAGATTATAACATAAATCATTTTCCACTTTAGTAATCATTTTTACTGTATGCCTTATAAAATAATATGTGTCAGTGAAGGGAAATTAATGTAAAGTTCCTTATGGATTTGGTTATCTAGGGATCGAGACCCCATAAAGAGAGAGTAACTCATATCAATTTTTAAAGAAAAATATTGTTCATGAAATGAAGGATAACAAACATTCATGGGTCATATATACACTATAACATCATAATACCCTCACTTCTGGATATTTTACTAAAATCATAATAAATACATTTCTGACTTCAATACCATTAATTGTGACTCAATTACTTCACATTAAATCCTTAAAAAATTAAAATTATATCATTAATCACATATATTATTGATTTCCATTTAGGTTTATAGTTATATATTATTAGGATAACTACTATATAATCAATACACATGTCATCAAATGAACATTTACCCCACATAAGTCAACATTTATTATTTAAATTTGGGTTATCAACATCATCCTTGGGAAATCCATTATAGACATAAATCATTCGTCCTCATTCATCATCAACTTGGGAAAATGAAGAATATTAAGGGTGGTCTCAAATAAAATTTAAGTTTAAACATAATTGTTACCAATTTAATTTCATCAATGAGAACAAGAGTGCATAATGATATGATTTCATAATCAATGATCATGATAAAATCATAAATTGTTTAACACCCATAAAAACATGGATCATAAAATATGAAAACATTGAAAAAGAAATAATCATTATAATAAATAATCTTGAGCCATTTTATATCAATATAGATCATGATGAGAATTTTAATCCCATAGAAAAATCATAAATAAAACTTGTGTGTAAATTGGTACATTATTTTCACTTCACTATTACAATCACTCATACAAGTGGAATAACCATATGGTCAACTTATATACCCACTGAATTGGAGAGATACCATTGAATCAACCATCCATTTTTTATCAATGAACTACTATTCTATAGATTCTTACATAACCACCCATCAAATTTTCATGTTACATTACTAAAAATAACACATAAAAGCTTTCAATTCATCATAAAATCATAGGAACAACCATTATAGTTTTCATAATATGATTATCCCTTGGAAAAGTAATGGGTTATATGAAAATATATTTGAAACATGATTAACCTATAGAAAATAAATAGGTTCTACAATGATATATTTGAAACATTATTAACCAATGGAAATTTAGTTGGTTATATAATAATCTCTATGAAACATGGTTAACATGTGGAGAAAATGGTTTCCACAAAAATATCTTTGAAACAATCTTAATCTATCCAGAAATGAATGATGATGGTATCAATAAAATTTTATCCAGTGGAGGATAATTAAAAAAATAGGATTTTGAAATTTAAAAATTTAAACAACATTAAAATATCATTAAAAACATTCTTGATGGAAATATCCTTTTCAATTTGATAACATCATTTTAAAACATAATACAAATTGAAAACTCATTTTTTTTGAAATCAACCATTGAAACGCATAATAAAAGTTTTAAAAATAGTTTATAAAAATAATTAAAACATAAATGAATTTAAAAAATACATTTTTCATGGAAATTATCTTAAATTATCATTTTAAATGTTTTGAAAACAATTTTTTTTAAAAACACATATTTCTGAGTGATGGAAGAAATGAAGTCATATTCTCATGACAACAACTTATCAATAATTTTATGTTACAAATATTGATAAATGGTAAAATTAATTGGAAATATCATGTATAACATTATGAGAAGATATTTCATGATCATTATAGATTTTAACATCGCATACAAAGTCATACACAGTCCTGATAAGTTATG
This sequence comes from Viscum album, assembly GCA_963277665.1. Lineage (NCBI taxonomy): Eukaryota > Viridiplantae > Streptophyta > Magnoliopsida > Santalales > Viscaceae > Viscum > Viscum album. Next base: position 122,033,550 of record OY728164.1, on the reverse strand, counting down.
AGATTGTAATAGGAGTCTCTACCCACTATTGTAACATTGAATCATAATCACTATGAAGGAATATCATTAAATGAAAATTATAATATCTTGATAATATTTTTATTAAATATATAATATGATAAAGGGTAATTATATAAACCTCATGAATGAATATTGTTGTATAATATAATCATATTGTCTAATAAGGACAACTATTACAAATGATCAATGAATGCTTTGGTAACATTAAAACCATAAACCCCATTAAAGATAATTATTCAAATGAATATGTAAAACGCCATAAATTTAATTATATGAATCATAAAATACATTCCGGGTATGTATATACATCACAAAACTAAAATAAGTGGTGAAAATGTCTTCTATGTTTGAAAAATAAAGGTGTGATGAGAAAAACCCTTACATTGAGATTGATTTGCAGTGCTTGTCCATTATCATCGTCAGAAATAAAATAATGTTAATTATTTATATTTTAGAGAAACATTGAATTTTTTTTATTAATTTCATTTCACTTATCAAAAAATTATATATAGTTAATCAATTATGTTTAATTCGAATTGTTTGACCATATTCGGCTTATGTGTTAAAATTGACTTTGGTATGTCATCTATGGTAAACGATGTTATTATTTAAATATATATATAATAATAATCAGGAAATTGTTATCATATTAATTCTATGTTTATACTTATATATATCATTATTTTGATATGGTGATGAAAAAAGAATAATCACTTATATTTGGGGAGGTTGTAGTACCGACATCCACAAATGACATTATTAATTTTTCAATGTGTGAATAGGTATGAAAGAAAGATTTATATTATATTTATAGAAAGATATTTATGTCAATATTAAAATATATATTTAATTTATGTAACATATATTTATAAAACCCATCCTTTATATATTCCATGAAATAAATTAACGTATCACAACGGTTTGAGGTAGAGATAGTTCACACATCCACAAATGATGTTATCGTATTCCCAAAAAATGAAAGGCTTATAGGAATGTGTTATAAAATAATTTTAGAATCATAAATAAACCATAAATATCACATATATAATATAAAAATAGTATGTAAGTTATTATTACCAATCATGAGAGTTGGAGATGCAAGAATGAATAACAATAGTTCGAAAGGCGGTAGTCCACCATACTCATGAACGATGATTGAATATCACATTTAATGGAATTGTGTAAATATGTAAGTCGTACCACTAACATAAAAATTATAATTATACATAATAAATTTATATTATTATATAATCATCATATAAATTAGTGGTGTTTGGGGAAGAAAAATAAAATAAAAAAGTTCTTTGATAAATATTACCTCTTCTTCAGGTATCTTCTTTTGGTTTCAACCAAATGAATTCTTTATTTGTCTTTCTATCTAATTTAAGGCTTCTACATTTAGGGAAAGGAAGTTTGTATTATATTTATATTGATATTTTCCTATCTAAATAGATTGATATTTGTGAAGATAGGGGGATAGGTGGTGTCTTTTTAAAAGTGGGGGAGAGGACACACTTGGAATTTTTGAAAAGCAAGTTAGGTGTACCAACGTTTTTACCACAAAATATGATTTTATAACAAAATTTATATAAATTGAGTTTAATGGTCTATATATGGCCATTAAATCGGTGATGGACAATTACATTTTCCTTTTTTACACCATATATTCTATGTTTAATTATTTGTTAAGCTTGTTTTAACTTAAATCAATTTAATTAACATAAAATGTTTTCACTAATAATTATTTTAAAAAATTATGTTAGACATATTATAAATTTTAAATTATTATTATTATTAAAATTATGAAATCCTTTTATCCAAATTCAATATACATAAATGGATGAAATTAATTAAAAATTAATACCGTAGAGTGGACTAGGTAATAAGTATTTATTGTGAAAATGTTCAATGGTTTGAAATTTTTTTATATACAATTTCAATATGAAATTGATTCCAATGAATTTAATTTGATTAGTTTATATATTATTTAACAATTTTAACACTAAAACAAATGAAAAATATACATTAACATTATAAATTATTTTTATAAAAAAGTAATTTTCAATTAAAATATAATATTTCTTACAATTCATCAAAAAATGAATCTTCTTAGAAAAAACGTAAACCAAAACCCTAAGATAAATTTAAAATTATTATTTCAAAAATGAAGTTTATTTTTTAAAAATGAAATTTATTATTGTGTAAATATTAATTTTTAAAATAAGTCACCCATTAAAAGGTGGAAAACTCTTTTAGAAAAATATGTTTTTTATGTATAATATTAAATTAGTCCTTATCGTATACCTATAAAATATATTTCTGGAATACCAATATATTTTATTGAATATAATATATATATATATATCATTAATATTATTAAATAATTTTAAATAATTTAATTAATTAATATAAATCACCTTTGTCCACATAAAAATATTTTCTTTATAAAAACTTTATATTTATATTCAATTGATTATTTTTATTTTCACATCTAAATAATTTATAAAGAATGAATTAATTTTATTAACACCTGTAAAAAATATTTTTGTAGTTGAGTTAATCTTATTCATTCCCACCAGTCTAGTTTATAACTATCATAATTTTATTAATAGTATGTTCTTGTTCAAAAATACTCGACATTGTGTTTAACAGAAGTTATAAAATAAACTCAATGTTACATGTCCTAAAATATATAATTGGTGTTTTGTATAATTCAATATAAAATGTTCATTTTATTTAATGAATTCTACCAAATATTTTTAATTAATTTGAAATAAAATATTTAATAAAATCAAAGGATGTTACAACCAACCCCCTTAACATAAATTTCACCTAAAAATTTCATCTTGATTATAAAAGTATTAACATTTTATTAACTAATTTACCAATACAAATATCATTCAAATGAGATAAATATAATATCCCTTAAAAGGGAGAGTAGGAAAAATAATGGTTACATGATGTTACCAATAAATATGATTGCACCTACGATGAGCATTGGTGAAAAATTAAAATATATATTTTTGAGGGAAAACTAATTCTCATGAACTAATAGTGAGTGATAGAGAATTTAGACAAGATGAATTTGTTGAAAATAAAACCAGAATCCAATATGGTTTAGGTAATTTTATTAATATAATTGGAAAATATGGTAATATGATACCATTTAATTTCTTGACCATTTTATAAATTTTGAAGGATTAATTCACCATATATACTGAAATCATAACGAAATATGTAAAATTTCAGAATTTAAACAATTTCTAAAATAATGACATCTTTTTCTCTGGACTGTGAGTATTAAAGTTGAATTCTTCATACCTTAAGAATAAAAATATACATTTAATTACCACAAAACCAAAAATGGGTAATAATGTTGTTCCTCTTGTCTTTATATAATAATTGAAACCAATATGATTTTCATACAATAAGATAAGTATCAAAATGAATATACCTTTATACATTAATCTAAAAATTTCTAAATTATTTATTAAGGTTTAAAAAAAGAACTCCATTAGTAATTATTCGTAATATTATTCCTTCATTTCATGACTATGTTCAAAACCCAAGGGTTAGAAGTTTTTTGTTATAAATTTTTCTATGATAAATAAATCATTATTTATCCAATAAAATCCCATATGTTACAAAAATAAAATTAATCTTAACCTGAAAAAATATTTTACTAACTTGGACATCATGTAGGCATATGGTAGGTTTGAAACCATTATCATCCATCATTCATGGTTTGAAGCCACACTGGGTAGCTGAATGTGATGGGATTTCAACCAACATACATGTTTTCCTATTTTTTCATTAATCCTGAATAATAAATCCTCCCTAAAAATAATCATGTCCATCCATGTGGTTAAAAATACATCATCCAAAAAAATTGACAAACAAATTTTCATTAATCACTTTAGGTATTTATCGATTAAAACCTAATGGGTTGTAAATGGGATTACACTTATGATCATTATTAATCATAAATACCTATGGTGGTATCCATAACTCTTAATACAACCTCAAATGTAAAAAAACCTAATATAAAAATTATCTATAGCTAAGTTTGATACAAAATATAGCATCCCCGGACCCAAAATACGAGAACCTGTGAAGAATTCATAAACATAGAATTTCTAGATTATATTACAATAATTGTGACCTAATATCATCTATCTAAATATTTAAAAATCAAATGGAATGAATGGACCAATTACATTTTTATGAAAATTTAGGTTTACAGTTTTAGAGAATTAGGAAACATTGTATATAAACAAAACCCAATTCATCAAATGGTCATTTCTCAAGCTTATTCCAACATTACTTATTTCATATTATGTTATCAATATCATCCCTGTGAAATCATTTATATTTTTAAATCATTGAACCATGTTATTTAAAACACGGGAAAAAATAGAAGATAGTGAGATAAAATGATTAGTTAAGGTAAACATAAGCATTAATAATTTAATGTCATAAATGAACATAATAGTGCTTAAAGGTATGGTGATATAATCAAAGTTCACAAGAGAATCCAAAAAATAATACATACCCATCCATACCTGGATCCTCTAATATGAAAACATGAAAATTAAAGAGTAATCAATATAAATAATATAGAATCATGTGGTATCAAAATCAACAATGAGAAGCCTTATAAACCCATATAAATAATTAAGAAAATATCAACATTAAATGGGACAACATGTTCGCATCACTCATACAAATGAAATAACCATATAGTCAACTTCCATACCGAAAGCATTGATGGTATATCATCGAACCACCCATTCTTGGTTTATAATGTAACCACACATCATAGGGTTTAAAATGAACCACAAGTAAAATTGTCACATAACATTACAAAATCCTAGCACATAAATTCTTTCACTTCCACATAAACTCTTAGGAACAATAATTATAACTTTCATAACTTGGATAACCTATGGAAAAGGAATAGATTCTTTAAAAATATCTTTTAAAAATGATTAACCCATGTAATAGAAAATGATTATATTACAATCTATTGGAAACATAATTAAATGAGGGAAATTAAATGGGTTGTATAACAATCACATTGAAACATGGTTAACCTATGTAAAATCAAAATTTTAAATAAAACTTTGTTTCAAAGAATCATAGTCCATTTAGAAAATAATTTGGATGACATCAAAAACATTTTACCTAGTAAAGGATTAGTAACATCATGGTTTTATGGAGATGATTAATGGATATGTGATTAAATAATCATTAAAATAACTCTTGATGAAAATGTATTTTTTATTTTGAAAAACACTTTTTAAATCATAAAGGACATTGAAAATCCATTTCTTTGAAAATAACCTTTGAAACATATAATTGATTTTTTGAAAATAATTAAAAACCATTTTCAAAACCTAAAGCATTTTTAAAATCATTTCACACTAAATTGAGATTAAAATTCCATTTTAAAAAATTGAAAACATTTTTTATAAAATACATTTTGGAAGGAACTTAGATTTACGATCGAAGAAAAATATAAAGATTAATTTTATTTAACAAAGGATCATACATTTTATGTTAAAAAATTTTAAAAATGGTAAAATAACTCATAATATTCATGAATAACCTTGGGATAGTATAATTCATGATAATTATAATAACTATAAATTTAAATCATAGTTATACATAATTTTATTAAACCATAAGATTGTGAAAAAGTACTCGTACCAATTTTGTAACATTGAATTGTAATCCACATGAAGGAATAACATTAAATGAAAAATATAATATCATTAAATATAAGTATATTCCTGATATAATAGTTAAAAGGTACATTTTATACTGAAAATTAAATAAGATAGGTGCGTGACATAACAATCGTCTCAAAGAAAGAAAAATTATTGCAAAAATAAATTATCGCTTTGGTAACATTGAAACCATAAACCCTATGAAAGATAAATATTTAAATGGATTTCCAAAACCAAAAACAGATTAATTATAATAATAATAAAATAATTTCAGGGGTATTATATACACCACTATATGAATATTACTATTCAATATGACATGTATCTCATAAAAATAAAAGTCAGATGAAAAAACACATTACCTTGAGTTGAATTCATCAAACATTTATTTTATCTTCTTAAATAATAAACTTATTTTAATTATTTACTTGATTTAAAAAATTCTACTATTTTATTATTAGTTTGATTTAATTATTAATTTTTTTTATAATTACATTAATAAATTATGTTTAAGACAAATGTCTTGACCACATTGAGTATACATGTCAAAAATGTATTTCGTAGGCCATCTAAGGTCAATGATATCATAATTTAATCAAATCAAGAATATTAATACTGAAATAATTATAATATTATTTTCTTAATTATACTTATATATATTATTATGGACTTCTTTTTATGAGAAAAATAATAATCACATCACTTTGATTAGGGAGTAGCCAAAACATCCACAATAAATGATATCACATTTAAGTGTGTGAAAAGGTAGAAAATAAAGTGATATATTATATTTAAAAAAATAAATTTATTTAAATAATATCATTTATATTTAATGTGTAATTAATATTCTTATAAAATTAAACTTTAAGACATTTCATGTCAATAGTGACCAAATGACATCGCTTTGAAGAGGCATTAGTCCACACATCCTTAGACAATGTAATCGTATTCTCATTAAATTTAATGAATGAAGGTATGCATTATATAATAATTCTAGAGGGATAAAAAATAATAAAAGTAATATATAAATATATTTATATCATTATTAACATCATTTAGAGCTGGTAATAGAATAATTAATGACATCGGTTTGTGAGATGGTAGTCCACCGTACACATAAACAATAATTTTGTATCCCATTTAATGGAAGGGTGTGAATTTTTAGGTTAAAAACATAACATAACAACTTGTATTGATATTAGTGATGTATAGTTTAATATATAACCCTGATTTAAAAATAATTAAACTATTTTTATTAATAAATAAATAAATAATGTTTGTTGATTTATACTACCTCTTCTTCGGGTATCTTATTTTGGTTTCAATCAAAGAACATCTTTGGATAAATTTATTCCCAATATAAATATTATAAGACGAGGGGAGGGAATTTGGGAATATATTTGGATATTTAATGACCAAGACAGTGATCTTAAGAGGTGTGATGATTGGGGCAGAGGTGGTGTCCATTTATAGCTGAGAGAGAGGATAGACTTAGCATTGTTGAAAAGAAAGCTAGGTGTTCCAATATTTTTACATAAAAATTGTATTCTATAATACAAAATATTTGAACCATTAAGTTAAGTGGAATAAATATTTCAATAAATTAGGTTTTGTTCTCATTTTTTATCCTTCTAAAACATTATATTCAATGATTAATAATTAAGGAATCTCATCCTTTTTACTTTAATCACTGTAAACATTTATAATTGTTTTCACTAATCGTTTTTGGAAAAAATTACCTTTGTAGTATTAGAAATTATTAATTATTATTATTAAAAACAATGAATATATTTTTCCAAATACAATTCATAGTAGTGGTAGAATGTAATTTAAAATTATTCCCATAGACGACATGAACAACAGATTTTTGAATAAAAATTATTCAAAAGTATGAAATATTATTATATCAACATTAATTTTGAAATTGATTCTAATCGCATTATTTGGATATATATATATATATATATGAACTTTCATTTACTTTAAAACATATTCCTAATATTTTTCATCATTATAAATTGTTTATATGAAAATTTAGGTTTTAATTAAATTTCACTATTGTTTACTATTCATTAAAAATGAAACTTCTCAAAAAAAAAATCACCCTAAGATAATTTTAAAAATAAAATTTCAAAAACATAGTAATTTAAAAAAAATTAAGTATAATTTTTTTTAATACGTGTTCTCTATTAAAATGTGGTAAAATGCCTTTAGAAAAATAAAACTTTTATGTATAAAATTGAGTTTACTTTAATTAATTATCATAAAACACCTTTGGCAACATAATTTTTTTTAATTATTTCTTTAATATACTGTTTGTTTTTCTATCGTCATTTCTAAATAATTGGTAACCAGTGATTTCATTTTATAAAATCTGTAAACAATATTTTATTAATTTAGTTATTCTAAATTATTCTCACCAAGCTATGTGAATACTATCCAAATAATATTAATTGTATATTGTTGGAAAATTTTACCTTATGTGTAAGACATGTAATCAAATAAAACGTGAGGTAATGTATACCTCAAGACAAAATTTGTGTTTCCTATAATGGATGATAAAATGTCAATTGAATTAAAAAAATCATAGAATATTTCTAAATTTATTTTAATTAATATTTTTCATAAAATCATGGGATGTTACAAACACCACAGAATAAAAAAGCAGTGAATATGGAACCTATCTCACTGAAATAAAAGTGAGATGAAAAACCCTTACCATGAGTCTGGTCTCTCTATTTATGTCCATTAAATCCTATATAATATGATTAAATAAATTATTTTATTTCTTAATATCATTTAATATGTATCATAACATATAAAAAAATTATTTATTTTATTTCTTCTTAATGAAATATTCAACTATTTAAGTCCACATAGGGTGTTTTTTGGATAATCCGTTCTTTTTTTCAAAACATATTTGGTTTGTTGACCATTGTCAATGTGTTCACTATTTCATCATATCCAAATAAAATTATGAAATATTTATCAAATGTGTACCTAATATATTCTTATAAAACCAATCATGAGTTATATTTTTTAAAATTGAACAATGTTATAGTCATGGAGATGTTAGGCCATACGTACCCACGAGTAGTGTTTCCCATTTTCAATGATCATTATGGAATGAATCTATTTGATATTTTAACATCAAATAATTATAAAAAGGTAAAAAAATAATATATTATATATTTATATATACTTATAAATTTTATTTTTGTGTCTTTTTGATTAAAAAATAGTCACATCTTATCATAGAGATAGTAGTCCACACATATGCACGAACGATGATATTATTATTCAATGAGTGAAAAGGTAAAAACAATAAAATTATATTTTCAAATTTTATAATGATAAATATGTCATTAATATCATAATTATTTAATTTATATCAGATATATTGATTAATATTATTTTTATTACCTTCCATGTAAAGAGTTAGTTTAAAATGAATGACATCACATCGTGAGGTAGTAGTCTACCAAACACACAAGCGAAATTATCATATCCCCTACAGAATGGGAAGTAAAAAAGTTATATGTGATATAAAATTTCATGAAGGAAAAAATATGTTTCAAATAACATATATAAACTTATAATCTATCATTGTATCCTGGTGTGAGATGCAATGATGAGAAATGATAGTCCCATTTTTATAAGGATGTAGTCTAGCACACACACGAATGATGATTTTGTTTGAAATTTTATAGATTTATAAAAATATTTATGTTATTAAATTAACATAATTACATCTAATTATATGTGAAATAGTTATTTAATTATATAATCATAATTTAAGAATACTTTTTTGAGGTGGAAGAATTATAAAATAAAGAATCTAGGTTAACCACAATAATTCTTTTTCAAAAAACATCATTTTGGTTGGCATTAGAGGGCTTCATAATGTAATTTTTTGATTAGACTATGTTATATAGGGAATAGTGAGGGAGTTAATGAATAAATTTGAGCATGTGTTTTCCTACAAAAGAGATTTTAATGTGCAAGTGATAGATGAGAGTGGGAGGCCTTTTATATCTGAGGTGAGTGGAATAAATTTAATTTTTTAGAAGAAAAATGTGTTCCCACAATTTTAAAAAAATTAAAAGGCACCCAAATGAACCATGATCAATCATTAGACATGAAAAAGTTTGAAATATGGACAACTAATTCTGTTCATTCACGTTTTCTGTCATTTTTACAAACCCTCGGTAAAAATGTTTTATCTTTAATCACAATAATTGATATTTATTGATTTAACTATTCATTATTTTTTGTGGTCTTGGAAACATCTTGGTTTCAAATCTCACCACAGTATTACCTATTTGTTTATAGTATATTTTCATTGTATTTATTCCCCTCCCCTAAAATAATGAACTATTCATTATGGTCAAAATGAAGTTGAACTTAATATATATTATATATAATTTGGATTCAAAATATGGAACCAATTTATATATTTTAAATTCACAGAATTAGGAAAATTTAATTTAAAATTGAACCTACATACTGGATGAAATAGCATGTTTTTTGGAAGTTTATTTTCTATGTAAAAGATTATTTCATATTAACTCTGTGGAAAATAATATTCATTGAATGATTATAAAATAATTTTTATTGATGTAACATATATTCATATAATTTCAATAAACCCTAATTAGGGGTTATATTAGTTCATTAATAAAGATAAACATTATTCACTGTAGAATATTTTTTAGAAAAATCCAATTTTTTACCAAAACATAATCTTATTCTAAAATACATTTTATAAATGATTAAATGTAATTAATTATTTAAATATAACTAAATAATTCTTATTTTAATTCATGTAATATTAAAATAAAAATGGGATATAAAAATTTAATAAATTAATTGAAAACATATGAAATCTTTAGAATTAAATGTTATTTTTCACTATTCCCTGAAAATACAATATTTTATGAAAAATACCAAAATTTCACCACAAGAAAATTTAGATATTATGATTATAAAAATGATTATAATTTTATCAAATTAATTGTCTAAAAGTTCAAAAAATTATTTTAATGTTTTTTATGAAAACAAATAAATATTATATGAAAAATTATTTTTGAGGCAAAAAATTACATTACTAAAAATTGAATTATTATTTTTTAATAATATGTAAATAATTCATATTTAGTAGTAAATATATTTATATATATATATATCATAAAGTATTTAATACTATTAATACACCCATTTAATGGCTAGTTTATAATAGTTATATATTTTACTTCTTTAAGCTCAGTGTCATGTATTGAAAATGCTAATAAATGTACTTTTCTTTTCTAAAAACTCTGAGTATAAGAAATTATTTTTCAAATTACTAATCTAATTAATATTTATGAACTTTGAGAAATGATTCTATGAGATAATTTTTGATTTCCAAATATTTTATCTTTAACTCTTTATTCTCTACAAATGATTATATATATTCTATTCCAATAGTTTATAATAAACTCATTCTAATAAAAACAGTAATTTCCCCAAATCAAGTCACAAATATCAAGTAGGAATTTATTTTCAAACAATATATTAAATATTAACACTCCCAAGATCAAATGTTTTATTACCATATGGATATATATGTTCTAAAGATATAAATATTCTATAAAAGATATATTCTTATATTAATAATTATGTTATCTTTCTTGTTATTCTTATTTTTGATCAAATATAATATTTAATGTGATATCATTGTAAAATAATGAAAAATAAAAAAAATACAAGATAAAATGTTCATTAAGATCCCAAACAATCATATATTTTTAGGATGCATGGAATCACACAAATGATATGCATAATATGATTGAAATAAAAATAAAATATGATATAAATGACAAATAACATATTTATATACTTATTTTTTTGGCATTATATGGTACATTAAAAGTCATGTTAAACCAATGTATACATATATTGCAGGTATTTTCTCATTACCCTATCATAATATTGTCATATAAAGAAAATACAATTTGGTGAAAAAAAATTTAAAACTATTAAAATAAAATTTATTTTTCATTTCATTCAATTACATAGTAAACTTAATAGAAATAATTTCCAAAATTTAAGTAGGAAATGATTTATAAATAAATGGATGAATATTCATTAGGAATTGGATTAAAAAATATATTTAACATTAAATCAATGAATATTTAATTAACATTATGATTTTTGCAGTTAGTGGAGTGGTATAGATTTTACAACACTCGTGTATTTTGGATAATTAAAAATTTTGGATTTTGAATCCTGTCTATTTTTCTATATGTGTTTTTTATTGTTACACTTTTTCAATTTTGATAATATTCCATGTTTCTATTTTTTTCATTCATTTTAAATAGAATTATATAAATATAGTTTAGGAAATATAGGGTTTAAGTGGTTCTTTTCCCATAGACCCCAAACCACCACAATCATATATTTAATAAATAATAATTTTAACCCCTTTATCATGCTCATCACATCTTTCCCCAATTCCACTCCCTAATATCATCACCCATCTTGTTCTAGGATAATTTTCCCATAAATATTCTACTACCTTTCCACAATTTAATAAATTCCCCATTAAAAATAAATATTTTCAACAATATATTCCATTAAATGTCATGGACCACCATGTAAAACTCTCTTTTTATTTAATTTTAGTATATTATATATAGTGTTCATCAAAAACTATCACGGACTTATACCTTAGTATTTTTAATTATTCCCATTGAAACATTTTTATTCCCTCCCAATTTTATATTGGAGTTCAAACAAACAGTTTTCCTCAACAAAAATCGATGATTCATATTACCATCTGTGCGAAATCATCCTTATTGTAATTAAAATCAAGAAATCAAAATAAATTGATTTAGGTAAATTTTATCCCTCTTATATTGCACTCGCATCAAATTTTTTTGATTAAATATTAATTTTATAATTTATTTAAATTTATTATGTAACATGTACGGTGGAGACTTTTTAGGATTAATACATCGGTTTTAGTTGAACATATTATTGAGGAAGTTATGGGATCTTTAAATAATCAGTCCAAATAGGTGATTCCCATGAAATCAATATTGGTATATTTATTCATTTGTATAATGAATTAGACCATAGTGATCCATTGCTTAGTCAAAATATATCATTTTGTGTGTTTTGGGAGGATACAATAACCCATTTCAAGAGTTATCCAAATTATTACTTCTTCCCTCGGTGAATCAGGGCGTCAGTGTTGGTGACATAGGTTGTCGATGTCGGTGAGTTATGATGTCATTATTGGAGAGTCAGGGTGATGGTGTCTATGAGTTAGGGATTCATTGTCAATAAATCAGGGCATCGATGTCGATTTGTAAGGGTGTCAGTATTGGTTACATAGAAAATGTCTTTTGGTAAGTTAGGGTGTTGTTGAGTAAAGGCATCAGTGAGTCAGGCATCGGTAGGTTGTGTCAGTGGATTAGTGTCGGTGACTCATTGTCAGTGTCGATGACTCATCTATTGGTCCCACATTTCCAATTTTTCCAGTTTCACCCTACTTATATTTTAATTGATGTAAGTTATGTTTATAGCCTTGTTTGGGTGTTTCTAAGGTCATTTCAAATGATATTAATTATATCATTTAAATCATAATTCTCTAAGGACTTTGAGATATTCAAACGATGTAAAATTGACCATGATCCCATGATAATGAATTTGAAAAGGTTTAATATTATATTGATATAGGATATGTACCTTCTAAACACAGATATTATTTTCCCTATGTGAATTTGGTTTCATTAGGCTCACCTAGATCCATTCCTCTCTATGGAGTCGCTCGTTGTGCCATAGACATCAATCTGGTTTCCCTTGGAGTCTTTTTTATTTCTTAGGTGGCACTCTATTTTTGATGTATAAAATATTTTTTTTTACTATTTTCCTTTTCAAGTAATAATTTTATTCATTTTCATTCTAATTGTGTATCATCTAGGTTGGGCATAGTAATTTCCATTTGTAAAAACCACTGAATCAAATATTTTAACAAATAAAAATTCTATTGCTAATGTGATAATGGGATGGGAGTGTACTGATTTTCATCGCCAATTTTATTTTTGATTATTGATTATGATGTGATCTGTTGTTGATGTGTGGATTCTGAAAACCATTGTTGATGGGGGTATTTTTATGCGCATCGGTGATTCTTGATAAATGTTGTTGCTTCCCAAACAATAATTGGTGTAATTATCTATCAGATAAACAACGTACACTTGGTAAAATGAAATGTATTCCCTGTGATGAAAACCCTTGTGTGATCACACAAATTTATCAAAGTTGAATTTAAAGAATATTATTCATAATATATAAACAGAACATATTTGATATGTGTGGTTGTGTGAGGTGTTCTGTTGAATTTTGTTCCATGTGTGGGTTTTGGTAGTGTGGTGATATGACTCGGGGTGTGACTGTGTATGGTGTTGTACAGGTGGTGCGATGGTATCTCTATTTGGAAGACTGGTTGATTGTGGAATGGATGGACTTTTCTATGGTAGGACTACATTTTGGAAGTGGTTGGGCAGTAAGGCTGTAGGAATGTGTTGTATAATGATTTCATGTTTATTAGTGTGTTGGGTGTGTTTCAGTTGTGAAGCAAGGCTATTGGGTTTGATTGTGAGTGAATGAATTGAGATGCACATCATTGAAGAAGAGTGTTGGCGGTTTTTCATGGTTTGACAGGTGACTGTTTAGTGGATTTTAGTCTTCAAATAATGGTTGTAAATGTTTTTCTTGTTATCTTCCTTGGTAAGGATTATATAAATAACTAGATAAATTGATAATTGTAGAATTATAATTGGATAAATTAATTGGATCAGGGTATACTTCAAATTACTGATATAGCTCTAATTCGTTTTGATAGGTGCATTTAAAGGTGGAAGAAATGGTAGTTTTGTGTGGGATAGTAGTTTCTTTGAATACTGTTAGGTTGGTAAGATTGTTTCATATATATATATATACATACTTTTAGTCCCTTGTGTTTTCCATTATCACCCCCCCCCCCGATGTTGAGCAGTATGTGCCGAACACCCCCCACTACTATCGGGGAAGGTGTCTTTCCAAAAATCATACTAGGTGGATGGATTTCTAGTTATTGGTTATTCTATGCTTCTTATTCTATGCATTTTCAACCCAAGACTCTTTGGGCAAGATATTATGGCTTCAAGTTTGTTAAGAGAACTACGATATTGGTTATGTGAGAGGTGGTTTGTTTCCCAGGTGTCTTCAGGATGAAGCCCATGTGTTTTTGGGTTGGGTGTAGGATGTGTGAGGCCCAGGTGATTTCATGTAGAATTGAGATGTGGTAGTGGACAAGGAGTCTATGGGTAGTAATGTTGTAGGGGTTGTAGCCTAGGTGTGAGTGGCCAGGTTCTGACAGTGGGGATTGTGGAAGAGGTAGATGGGTCAGGATGATCTTGTTAACTTGTGGGAAGTGGTGTGGGGTACCCAAATATTGATGTGATTATTATATTACACTATAATATTTGTGTTACATAGTGAGCGTTACTTGGTGTGGGTGGGTGGTTAGTATTCTTGGAGCGTTGTGGTCAGTTCCAACTGTTTTCTCACAGGGGCATTAGTATGTTTGTCGCACTTGTGCACAGGTGAATTTAGTGGTTCCAACTGAGTATACTTGTA
This sequence comes from Viscum album, assembly GCA_963277665.1. Lineage (NCBI taxonomy): Eukaryota > Viridiplantae > Streptophyta > Magnoliopsida > Santalales > Viscaceae > Viscum > Viscum album. The sequence goes on along the minus strand of OY728164.1, from coordinate 122,018,134 downwards.
TGATCACCCTACGTATATAAAACCATTTCTAGGATTTTATGGAGATTATGTGGAATGTGCTGGTCCTTACCATCTTAGATGGTGGGGACAATTGATGTATTGCTGCATAGGTTTATTTTGGTACTTACATTGATTTTTCATTTCATTTCTAGAAATTTTACATTAAAACATACATGTGGGGTGGATTTTGGTTTCCATATATATATATATATATATATATATATCATGGAATTATTTAGATTTATATGTCTTATCTCCTGATCTGCGTTACTATAAAAACGGTAATGCTTCCCACTTTTGTGAGATTTAATCAACCTTGCTGATAGTCTCCACCCTATAACCTATTAGACGTTAAACTCAAGGTCGTTTTATAAATTTTATCTTGAGTAAGGAAGTTCTCGGCTTCTTGATATCCTTCCTTCATAATGTAGTAGTTTGGTCATGAAAATTTACCATTAGCACTATAAACTATAAATTACATGACACTACATTGATGTAATTTAATTAAAATAATTAACCTCAATTTCAAAAATTCGATTATAAATGTATTTTTCAATTTTCGTTATTTTGGTTACTTTAAAAAAACATTGGCAATATTCAAGATCATTAAATGAAGTATAGACTTTTAGGATTAATTATTATCTTATATAATAATTATATATGAGTTCCTTAATGGAATTTTCATATATAGTGTTTCAATTTAAGATGAATTGATGTCTTGTTATAGTTTATGTTTTTAATAAAAACATGTTTATTGTATGTTAGTAAAAATTTTAGACATTATTGATTTCATATTTCATAGTGAACATAATCATAAGTCGTAAAAACAATGATCTCTCTATCATAGTGTTCAAATATTTCCACCATGAAATTTTTTCACACTTCCAATATAGAAAAAAAAAGATTTTAATTAGTCTATATCATGTCATATTTGTATAAAATATTTTTTAAAATATATAATATTTCTAAAAAATCATTAAAATTTGAAACTCAAAAAGTGTTGGAAGAATAGGTAACCCAATTCATTTAAAATAAATAATTATTTATACAAAAATAAAAATTAAATTTTTTTTATTTTTTTCCCATTTATCTATTACTTGAAAATTATAAATCCCTTGGAATTTGATGGAATTTCAGGAAAAACATTGAGGAGATTTGTAACATTTTTCTACATTTATTTTAAGTATTAAATATAATTCGACATTATAGATACTCATTTATAATAATTTTAATTCGAAAATTGTATTGTATTGATTATATATATGCCCTGAATAAATAAGTATTCATTTTCATTAAAATATAATCACTAATTATATTAATAGGATTATGGAAAAAAATTGACAGTGGGAGTTTTGGTATTTATTTTTAAAATAAGTTTTAATTAACAATACTATTTCATTTTTTACTTGATTAACTTAATGGTTATTTTAAAAATGGGCAATAAATTAAAAGAATAATGTTTTTATTGATAGATATCATTTAATTGGTGTTGATGTTGTTGTAACTAAAGATTTTATTGTTCATCAATTATTTATATTAGATAAGTTATTTTTTATAGGTATGAATAATTTTAATTTCAATAATAATTTCATATAATTATTATAAAAATTGAAATATCTGAGAAAATACATTTATTATTATTAATTAAAAATTACATGGGGTTAATTTAATTATAATTTCGGGAAAACCCATTTATGAAAATTATCACTTATATTATGTGTTCCATTATAAGAAAATTATTATTTCTGAATATCATATAATCGTTATTTTAAGAGTCTTTCTCATTAATTAAATTTAATGTTGATTTCCCATAACAAAATAATAAAAAAAAATTATTTATAAATAATTACTATTTCATATAAGATTTGTATAACCTTTTCTATTAAATTAAACCTTTAATGAATAATTTTTTATATAGTATAATAGTATTAAATATTTAATAATTTCAATTGAATTTCACCTTTTAATATATATATGTTCATTTTAGAAAAAAACAAAATATTTTTTAGACTACTCACAATAGGTGAAATGTAATACTTTATAGTTTAAAAATTCCATATATATATCCATTTTATCACAAATTAAAGGAATTATTTTAATATTATAAAAATGTATTCAAATATATATTTCACATTCACATTTTGATTAGAAAAAAATTAATTTTCAATTATAAATAATATATATATATAATGAGAATAAATAAATATTTATATATATATATAATATATATTGATGTTACATATATACATATATATATATATATCCATGAGTGTTTTTTGGTGTGTTAATGAACTAAATTTAAATATATATTTTTAATATTGTATGAATAATTTAGATAAGCTATGTTAATATGTATCATAAAACAATATATTTAAAATAATTTCTATATACATTTGTGATTTTGTTTAACCAATTAATTCCATGACACAGAAACCAATGTCCTTGGGTTGGCCTGGTACCACTATTTTAAAATCTTGGCCATAAATTTCTTATAGTCACAGTGTTTGAAATAACAATGGAAATATATCTTTGTATAGAGGTTCATCATTTATAGTTTCAAAAAAATTATACTTGGATATTTTCATGGTTCACAAATCTAAAAGTTGTAGTGTTTTGCGACTATATTTTAATATTTGAATATCATGTATTCCTTTTAGAGGATTAATTATCTAAAAGACTCATTCAATAAGTTAATGGTGATATATCCCATGTATATATAATTATCATAGATACTTATATGTTAATATAAGATTTTTGGACATAAATTGAAGGAATTAATTTTTTAAAGAACCCTATGACATTATATTTTGATACTTTATTTGAAAAATGATGTTGAAATGGAATATTCTAAATCATCATTTATTCATTTATAGAAATTATAAAATGACGGAGGAAGTTGACCTTGAAAATTAAATATTTTGTCCTATAATTTTAATAGTCCACATTAGACATTATTTTGGTATAAATATATATACTAACATGGGTTTTAATGGGGTAAGGATTTTTTTATTGGTTATATTTTTTTGTGAAATATATATGGAGAATGTTGAGATGAAAATTTAATACATATATAGGGAGAATAATAATTGATTAAAATTAAATTATTGGATATATATTATATATTAGATTATATGGATTATAAATTAGTGGAGGATTATTGTATTATCTTCTTTTTATGGAATTTACATATCCCTCTAGTGGTAGTGTAATTGTGAATGGTCAAATATATAATGTATTTTTGGAGGTTTGGGAATTAGTCTGAGCATTGTGGACTATAGAATATTCTATTCTATATATAGTATGTGAATAATTAAAATCATTTCAATATATGAATATATATATATTCCATTAAACCCTCTTTTTTATATTCTTATGATAGATACCTTATAAAGGGGTTTTAAATAAATTTTTTAGGTCCATAGATAATTATTATAGTGTTCGTTCCATAGTATGTATTTTTAGTTCTTCATTGTTTCTTGTACACTTTAAAATATTAGAATTAAATATGTGGTCATTTGATGTTTTATATTTGATTTGGAAATCACTTGAGGCCATGTAATTTTGTAAACAGAGTGTTATAAGATCATTCTGTAATTGAAATTGTTATCATAAGTGTAATTAAATAAAACCAAAAATAAATAAATATATAATAATGAGATATAGTTTATTAATTTAGAGTAATCATAGATAATTATTTCTAGAATTAATATATTTTCAATATGGAAATGAAGTAGGTTTTAAAATTATTTTTCAAGGGTGTGGATTTGTTAATTTTTCTAAGTTTAGTTATAATTTTTTAAATTTGACTTTTATTATTATATAAATTATTTGATTACCCATACTGTTGAGAAACCAAATGTTTATATATATATATATATATGAAATTATGATGTGATAATTTTATGAAAATAACATATTATGGGGTTCGTGTTTGAAATTTGAGTTAAAAAAATTAATTAGTTATTTTTAAGGTGTGAGTGCACATACAAATGTGTTTTTAGGAATTATGTTTCTAAAACATCTATGTTTTTATTATTGTAATGTGTATACATAGAGTGAAATAATTATATAAAGTAACAAAATTGATGAATGATGTATAAAGGGGACTCTTTACTCTATTTCAATGGTATTATATAGGGTTATGGGTTCATATATGATGGAATAATGACTTTATTATGTAAATAAAAAAGTTAAAATACTATTTACTTTCCACTACATGAGTTACATGTCATGTTTGGTTAATTTCTAGATGTAAATTTCTTTTATTTAATTATTACATATAATTTTTTAACTTGAGTGGGTTTCTTCTATAATTAGATAGTATTAAAACATTTGAAAGAGTTTTATATTCTATCATTATAGAATAAGAAATTATTGAAAAATGATTCTAATGAAGAGAAAAATATGTTTTAAAATTAAATAGAAGTCTATGTTTGATTTTATAATATTTGGAGTAAATATAGTTTAAATTGAAAATTTATATTCATGGATTGATTTCAATGATTTATAATTATCTTGGTAAATATTTGTTTTTTATAATATATTTTATTTTTTATTATTGATTAGAAATTATTTTTCTTACAGTCATTATGTATAAATATTTATTCTATGTAATAGGGATATTCTATTTTGTATACACTCATCTACGACATGTTCACATCTATAAACATTTAGTAAATATTGGTCAAAATACTATGAAATTAATAGTTTAATTCATTTTTAGTTAAGAGAAATAAATACACATTAGAGATATTGTATATGGATTCTATAACCTTGTTTTGAATAACTATTATTTAAATTATTAAAACATGTTCACATGTTCTTTTATGAATGATAATATAAAATATATTTTATATCACTATAAATTTTAATTAATTTTTTAAAGAATATCATTTATAGGGATTATTTTCACTTTTGATTCAAATAAATTTTCTAAATACTAATATTTTTTTATCAATTTCTTCCAATTTTTGAGCTCCACCGATTAGTGTATCTGACTTAGTTTTATACGTCACTCAAATTTGGGTATCAATATTTTAGTCTCCATGTTACAGATAAAAAAATTGGTGTCAAGGAGTGGTTTTTAAAGCTCGATTACGGGACGTATGTTTAACATTGAGAATTAGATTGTTTAACTCAAAATATTCCTAAATAAGGATTTTCTAACCTAATTTTAGTTTCCATTATATTAACAAGAATTTCAAGGAAAATATAATGTAGATAATTAAATTTAAGGAGTTTATTTTTTCCATGTTAACCAATGATGTGTCTAGACCGGAATTATTTAATTCATCATGATTAGAAAGGTAAACAATTCTATCACATTGCAATTTATTTAATGAAGTTATTTTTTCACACATGAAAAAGGGTCTCTAGGCATATGTCATTTTTAGATTTTTCATTGGGAAATTGTAATGGTGATGTGAACAAATATTTTAATTATTGTGATAATGTAATGAGAAATGGTATTATCTAAATGGAAAATACTAGAATCTACCAAGTTGTAATATGTAAAAATACTCTTTTTATTAGGATATGTTTTCGTATTACATTATTTTTAACATAGTATTGTATATCATAAAAACTAACACCACCATAATATGTTCCTACTAGAAGAGGATGAGAATTAGTAAGAGTTATTCTTATTAATCCTCATTTAGTGAGAAAAATTATATTGGAATATGATATCAAGATTTAGTCATGTTTCGTGGATTGGTATTTTATGTTTCTGATTTATAGTATACTACCATTTAAAAGTGATATGGGACCAAATTGTCATAAATATAGATTGATAATATTGACAATATATTTATACTTTTACGGAATCTAGAGGCCTTTTTAGATGAGTTTGTGTCATATGATTTGTAATGATTTTCATATAAATTGCTGTAATTAATGGTAGAATTTGAAATTATTATAAATATTCATACAAATGGTTTCATAAAATCTTATAATGGTATGTATTTTCCAAATATGTTTTTTTATTTAGTCTTTTTAATTTTTGAGATCTTGTTCCTGGAAACATATTGGATATAGAGTGTTCATCAACGTTATTTTTATTTGTTTCATATCAATCTAGATAATTATGATGAGATATTTTATGCTAGATGATTCATGATATAGAAAAGACTAGTGATAAAATTAATGGTTTTATTTTTTTTGATATACACATATAAAGAGGTGGTTAGTGTAATACATTCATAGATATGGATATAAAGGGAATATGAATCGTGAGTATTTTTTTTCCTCAATGAAAAGAAAGAATAAATGATTTCAGTGAAAATAAAAAATAAATAACTTTTCATGAAAGTATAAATATTAGTTTTCTCACTTATAATTATTGAAAATTACTATATTTTTATTTTTCTATAGAGATATTTTATAATTTAAATATAAGTATTGAAATATATTTTACTTATGTTTACTATATTTTACGGTGTATTATATAAAGTTTAATTATATTGATAATTTTAAAATTGAAATATTAGAATATATAATAATGTGTTTGTATTTGGTTTGTGGTTAGATTTAATGAATAATAATTAATTTGAGACTCACTATTGATTGATATTTCCTTATCAATAATAATATTTTTGTGACTTTGAAAGTCTAAGGAAATCACATTGCATCCTACAAAACATTAGATGGGGTTGAGGATTGATTATTTTTATATATTATGTATTTAAATTTTATGAATGAAAATAATTCAATAGTAATATTGTTATTTTTTTGGTTTTTAATGTGACAATATACAATTTCATCAAAAAGGTGTATATTCATATTTCTAGTTAATATATAATGAAAATTGATTTCAAGAAAATATTATGTAAATTTTCAGGGTTAGTGATTATATTTTTGGAGTGAAAGAAACAAAATACACTTCCTAAAATTATGAATCTATATATTTGTATATATATATATACATATTCCGTAAGGATTTATTTATATGACTTGTATTAATGGATATGAAAAATTTAAATCGAATATCTATTAAAAATTAGACTGTTTGGTTACCTTTATGTTATATTTCACTAAAATAATTAAATTAATTATTTTATATTCTTGATGAGATATATCACAAAGTATTAAGTAAATAATTTACCTCTCATTGAGTATCAATGGATCTATTTTCCAACTAAGAATATATTATATTATGGTCATTCATATTGTCCTGAAATATTGACCTTATGAATGGAAAGAACAAATATATCACACCATGAATAGATGATATATTTCAAAATATATTGGGGACTTATCAGTTTTAAAATATGATCTCTTAGTATTGATAAAATACCTTAAGGGTAATGAAACATAATGTTTTGACAAAAAATTGAATATAGAAATTGTGAATTTCGATTAATTACTATTATTTTTGCAAATACACCTTTGGTATTGATGAAATTGATGTTTCAATCTATTATAAAACTATAAGATACCATTTTGGATGAATTTTCAAATGATTGTTAAAATCATTCTAGAATTGAGGTATTTCATGGTTTTCAACAGGTGACTTTTTTTGGAAACATTATGCTAGAAAAATATGTTTTTTTTGAAAGTATACGATTTCATTATATAATAAATTTTCATTGGACATGTTATTTCTGATGATGGAAATATAGTTGATCCTGATAAGATAAATTTAGTGATGTCCTATGAAATCAAAAATAATATATTTAAAATAAATATATTCATGTGATGATTGGATAATATGTATGATTTATTCAATAATTATGGGAATTAACGTATCGCATAGTCCAATTGAATATAATAGGATATATTTATTATTTGAATGAAAATTACTAAAAATTATTTAAAGAATTGAAGAAGTTCTATAATTAATCACCTATTTTAATTATTAATTAAATGGGAGTTAGTTATGAGGGGTATTGTGACGTGTTTATTTTATAAAATTGATATGTTTTCATATGAATAGGTATATTTATAAATTATTGATTTATAAAATTTTTACCACATCAAATTAAATAGCATATACATGATCTTTAATTTTATTCTATTCATTATAATTTTATTACTCAAAGACAATACCATTTTGATGAAATATTTTTTTCGTATAAATATTAATAATTTGAAATATATTTTATTATATAAATGTGTCTACAATAGATTGAAATTATTTGCAGAGTATCAAAAAAATTTATTTTGATATTTTTTTTACATCAGGGAAATTAAATTTGATGGAAAATTAATTGTATAAGATGAATCCTCCGAAATTTTTATATGATGATATAAAATAGAATGAATTTTTGAGTTATTATGGTATTATTTCTCATGGATATTGAAGAAATTATGGGTTTCTAGTTTATCCATATTATTAATATAAATAAAATATTGAATTAACATGTAAAAAATAAGAATCTATTCGAGAGTTAACTTCAAAATATATGGGATTATGGTTATAATGGGGAGACAAATTATAGATACACTACTGAATTGGATTCATCACATCAATTTTTTTGGTGGTTGGTGGTTCTAGTAATTTTATAGAGTGGGGTATTTAAATTTTTCCAACATTTTAGTTGAATAAGAAATCATTGAGCTACCAAGATGTATCAATACATTATATTCCAATTTAGTATGATGGGAATCTTAATGAAAATTGACAATTTCATTCACATAATATATGGAATAAAAAAAGGTAAATGTGGAGAATCGGCAACCAGTGTGGTAATTACAGTGATCACATATTCCACCCTAGAAGAGAAAAGATATTTCTTAGGCATAGTTTGTTCAATTTATTTACTACTATTGAAAAATGATATTCTTTTGGAAATTGTATCTTTATAAAAAAATCAGTATATCCTTATCTATTCTAGTAACATTTTTAGTTATTTAAATACATAAAAATTATTTAAACAAAATCATTACACATCATATAATAGAGTCCAAACTTTTATTGGATATGAAAAAATAGTTTAAAATTATATATGGGGATCTATAAATAAATGAAGATGCAGCTAGGGATGATTAGGACTATTCATATATACATAGGTGGAATAGTAGAATGAGTTATTTATAATCTCAATGATATGCTCCCAACATTTGTACATGAGAGTAAAAAAACCTAGTAGAATCCGTTATTATTTTTTGGGTTTTTTTGGATGATTTAATAGATATAATTATATATCTAACTATTGAGGAATTTATATTAGTCCATTATAGTCAAAATTTTGGTAGAATTTGAATAGTTATTTGGAACTTATAAGACCTAGTTTACTATTTTTGATGATAAAAATCATTATTTTAATTTATAATAATATTTTATTTATTTTTTCAGAGTTTTAAATCGGTAATTAATTTTCATTATTGATGTATAATTTTGGGCATCATTTATTTTTAAAAAAATCACAACGGTTGTGTCCTTAATTGTTCTAAAATGATTATAAACTAATGTCATGTAATATGGAATATTTTGGAATCTGGAATAAAATTAGTATATTGATAATTTGGTTTTCATTAAAACAAAATTATTTAAAACATCCCAATTTCTTTCATATATCCAAATTATTGTAGATTTTGAATGGTTTTGTCATGCATTGTTACATGATGATATTGAGGTAGAATTATATATATAATGTAAATATGTCATTTGGAATATTGATTCCAATAAAAATATTGATAGAGTTAAAAGCTATTATTTAGTGAGTGTTATATATATATATATATATGATTTGAATTCAAAGGGTAATTGGGGATGAGAAGAATATATTAGGGATTAATAGAGAAATCATATTGTTAATGACATATCTACTTGAAATCTTATAGATAGAAACCCCTATATGGAGTGAATTGTAACTCATCTCTCTTCAAGGTAATTTAATGAGTTTTAATATCTCTTTTATTTATTTATCAATATATGTCTAATATATAAATGTTGTTATATTTTATTACTTTATTTTGATATATCATTTTTATAATTCTGTGATTGGTATTGGATTTACCATTAATAAGACATGGTTGATTATTCATTGTTGATAAATCCTTTTAATATATATTTTTCATTATGAATTTGTTATTATTTGATTTAGGAGAGTAATTCAATAGAAATAATCTATTTAATTGGTATTGGATTTACCATTAATAAGACAGGTTTGATTATTCATTGTTGATTTATCCTTTCAATCTAGATTTTTTAATTTTGGATTTTTTTTATTTTATTTAGGAGAGGAGTTTTATAGAAATAATTTAGGCAAAATTATCTCAGATATGATTTGGGGAGACTATAATTCAAATTGGAAATTTTTATCGATTTGTTAATAAATTATAGTGATTAAATTATTAAATTAAGAAACTAGAGGGATTGTTGATCGGGTAAATTAAATTGTGTTTCACCAATTTTTATTATCCGAAAAGGAAATGATTATTTTGGAACATATAGAATTATGTGATTTTTTGTAGAATAAAACTTCTATTTTTAATTTTCGAGAAAATAATAAATTAAAATGAGAATTTTATGTCATTTTTCATTGAACGTTCTATATCATTATAAGGGTTTCCAATTCCCAAAGAATTTTATTCTATGACACTACATCATCTACAATTTAATGATAGATAGATAAATATTAGATATTCCAATTTGTATAGGGGAAATACAACTCACTATAATTAATGAAATATTGTATAAATATATTCATGGGGATATGTAAAAGTTGTTTAGTCTTTTCTATGTATAATAAAATCATTCAAAATTTCACAAAAAATGGGGTTTATGCCCCTTGGAACATAAAAAATTATGGATTAAGACTTTTCATTTAATGTATAAATTTTCAAGGTTGGTGATTATATTTTTGGAGTTAAAGAAACCAAAAAACTTTATAAAATTATATATATATATATATATATATATATATATATATTCCTTAAGGATTTATTTATATGACTTGTATTAATGGTTATGAAAATTTAAATTGAATTTATATTAAACATTAGCCTATTTTGTTACCCTCATATTATATTTCACTAATATAATTAAATTAATTGTTTTATATTCTTCATGAGATAGATTATAAAGGATTAAATAAGTAATTTACCGCTCCATGAGTATCAATGGTTCTATTTTCCATCTAAAAATATATTATATTATGGTAATGCATTTTGTACTGATATATTGACCATATGAATGGAAATAAAAAATATATCACACCATGAATAGATGATCTTTTTGAAATTCTATTGGGGACATATCAGTTGTAAAATATGATCTCTTAGTCTGGATAAAATACCTTAAGGGTAATGAAACATAATGTTTTGAAAAAAAATGAATATAGAAATTGTGAATTTCGATTCATTACTATTAGTTTGGAAAATACACCTTCAGTATTGATTAAATTTATGTGTCAATCTATTAAAAAACTATAAGATACAATTTTGGATGCATTTTAAAATGCTTGTTAAATAAATTCTAGAATTGAGGTATATCATGGGTTTCTACAGGTAACTTGTTTTTGGGAACACTATGCTAGAAAAATTTGTTTTGCATATTTTTGAAAGAATACGATTTCATTATATAAAAATTTTTCATTGGAAATTTTTTTCTTGATGATGGAAATATAGTTGATCCTGATAAGATATATGTAGTGATGTCCTATGAAATCAACAATAATATATTTAAAATAAATATTTTCATGTGATTACTAGATATAATGTATGAATCATTCAATAATTTATGGAATTATTTTATCGCATAGACCTATTAACTATAATGGGATATAATTATTATTTGAATGAAATGTACTGAGAATAATTTAAAGAATTGAAGAAGTTCTATAATTTATCACCTATTTTAATTATTCATTAAATAAGAGTTAGTTATGTGGGGTATTTTGATGTGTCTATTTTTTGAAATTGATATGTTTTCAAATTAATATGTATATTCATAGATTATTGATCTATAAAATTTTTACCTCATGAAATGAAATAGCCTATACATGATCTTTTATTTTATTCTATTCATTATTATTTTATGACTCAAAGGTAATACCATTTTGATGAAATATTTTTTTATTGTAAATATTAATAATTTGAAATATATTTTATTATATAAATGTGTCTACATTAGATTTAAATTCTGGGTAGGTTATCAAAAAAATTTATGTTGATATTTTTTTTACATCATGGAAATTAAATTTGATGGAAAATTAATTGTATAAGATGAATCCTCAGAAATTTTTATATGGTGATATAAAAGGGTAAGAATTTGTTAGTTAATTTTTTTATTATTTCATAAGGATATTGAAGAAATTATGGGTTTTTATATTATCCATATTATTAATAAAGATAAAATATTGAATTAACTTGTGAAAGATAATCACCAATAAGATAGTTAATTTCAAACTATATGGGATTATGGTTATAATGGGGAGACTAATTATGGATATACTACTGAATTGGATTCATCACATCTATTTTTGTGGTGGTTGGTAGTTCTAGTATTTTTATGGAGTGGGGTCTTTAAATTTTTCCCACATTTTAGTTGAATAAGAAATCATTGAGCTACCAAGATGTATCATTACATTATATTCCAATTTAGTATGTTGGGAATCTTAAAGAAAATTGACAAAAAAAAATTCATAATATCTGGCATAAAAAAGGTAGATGTGGAGAATTAAAAACCAGAGTGGTAATTACAGTAATAACATATTCCATCCTAGAATAGAAAATATATTTTCTAGTCATAGTTTATTCTATTTATTTATTACCATTGAAACATGATGTTCTTTTGAAAATTGTTTCTTTATAAAAAAATCTGTATATCCATATTTATTCCAGTAACATTTTTAGTTAGTTATATAAATAATAAATATTTAAACAAAATTAGTACACATCATATAATAGACTCCAAAATTTTATTGGATACGCAGATATAGTTTAAAATTATATAAGGGTATCTATAAATAAATGGGGATGCAGCTAGGGATGATTATGACTATTCATAGATACATAGGTGGAATGGTAGAAGGAGTTATTTATAATCTCAATGATATGCTCCCAACATTTTTACTTGAGAGTAAATAAACCTAGGAGGATCATTTATTATTTTTTCTATTTTTTGTTGGATGATTTAATAGATATAATTATAAATCAAACTATTGAAGAATTTATAGTTTTCCATTATAGTCAAAAGTTTGTATGAATTTGACTAGTTATTTGGCACTTATAGGAACTGGTTTACTATTTTTGATGATAAAAATCATTATTTTAATTTATATTAATATTTTATTTAGTTTTTATAAGTTGTATAAATGTAATAAATTTTCATTGTTGATGTATAATCTTGGAGTTCATTTATTTTTTTAAAAATCACAATGGTTGTGTCCTTAATTGTTCTGAAATTGTTATAAACTTATGTCATGTAATATGGATTATTTTGATATCTGGAATAATATTAGTATATTGATAATTTGGTTTTCATTAACACAAAATTATGTAAAACATCCCAAGTTCTTCCATATATCTAAATTACTGTAGATTTTGAACGGTTTATTCATGCATTGTTACATGATGACATTGAAGTAGTATTATATATATATAATGTAAAAATGTAATTTGGATTATTGATTCCTATAAAAATATTCATAGAGTTAAAAGATATTATTTAGTGAGTTATATATATATATGATTTTAATTCAAAGGGTAATTGTGGATGAGAAGAATATATATGGCATGAATAGAGAAATCATATTGTTAATGACATATCTATTTGACATATTATAGATAGAAACCCCTATATGGGGTGAATTTTAACTAATGTATCTTCATGTAAATTTAATGATTTTTAACATGTCTTTTATTTATTTATCAAAGTAAGTCTAATATATAATTTTTAATATATTTTATTATTTAATTTTGATATATCACTTTTATAATTCTGTGATTGGTATTGGATTTACCATTAATAAGACATGGTTGATTATTCATTTTTTATAAATCCTTTTAATATATATTTTCCATTTCGTATTTTTTTTATTTGATTTTGGAGAGTAATTGAATAGAAATAATTTATTTTATTGGTATCAGATTTACCATTAATAAGACAGGGTTGATTATTCATTGTTGATAAATCCTTTAAATCTAGATCTTTCATTATGGATATGTTTCATTATTTAGGAGAGGAATTCAATAGAAATAATTTAGGCTAAATTATCTCAGATATGATTTGGGGAGACTATAATTCAAATTAGAAATTTTTATCGAATTGTTAATAATTTATAGTGATTAAATTATGAAATTAAAAAACTAGAGGGATTGTTGATCGGGTAAATTATATTTTGTTTCACCAATTTGTATTATCCTCCCAGTAAAGGATTATTTTGGAACATACGGTATTATGTGATTTTTTAGAGAATAAAACGTCTATTTTTTATTTTCTAGAAAATGATAAAATAAAATGAGCATTTTAGGTCATTTTTTATTGAACATTCCATTTCATAATAATGGTTTCTCACTTCTCAGGGAATTTTATTCTATGACACCACATCATATAAAATTTAAATATAGATACTTAAATATAGGATATTCCAATTTGTACAGGGGAAATACAACTCACTAGATTTCATGAACTATTAAATAAATATATTCATAGAGATATTTAAAAATTGTATAGTCCATTCTATGTATAATAAAATCATTCAAAATTTCACAAAAAATAAGGTTTATGCCCCTTGGAACATAAAATATTATGGACTAAGTCTTTTTAGGATAATAAATAGTGGTTTTCTTTTAATGTATAATTATATTTAGAAGATGCGATGAATATTTTATGTGTTACCAATATAGTTGAGATTAGTGTTTTGATTGATTTTGTTTATACATTTTTATTTTTTCTTTTTTATTATATAATGGTTGATTATAATACATGAGTTTTTAACAAACCTCTATTTACTTAAATATTAAATTATGATAAATTTATTCCAAAAAAATAAAATATATGGGTTTGGGTTTTTTATATCATATTAATTAAAGACTATTAAGTATTTTCACTCAATGAGTGCATGTGAAAAAATGGTTTTTTATTAGAACTATTTTTGAAACACTTCATTTTCCACCATTTTAATGGGATAAATTACATATAATTTTTTAAAGAGGGTAATGGTCGAGTTGATTTGGGGAAGTAGGTTAGTGTTTCAATCCCAGTCCTAGAATCCCATATTGGATGTATCCTTTATTATATTGTCATAGTATACAAGGAATATTATCACAGTTTTATAAATGGTTTTGTAGTCTTATTTAACAATATACATACCTAAATATCATTTAAATTTGAAAATATAGATTACAAAAAATGTATTTTCTTAAGAACACTATTTTATCATATCATGTCCTTTTATATTAATTATAAAATAATTCATGTTATCCTAGGTAAAATTAAACATAAGAAGGGGTGAGATCAGATTCATAGTCAGGGAAGCTTATAATATAAAATATGAACAAGGAATAATCAATATAGAATGGTAAGTTACTGAAGTAATTACATTTAATCAATAACTTGAGAATAATATGATATGAATAAATTATTATAAAATAATTTCATAAAAATAATCACATGAGTAAGAAACATAATAGTGGAAATTCTAACTAGTTGAATAATCACCTAGAATATAAATAACTATATTCATAATGATTGAATACATAATGAAAGTAGACTAAATCATACCATTGAGGCCACATTAAAAGACGTATTAAATCATCAATACTTAATTCCAAGACATTTGATATTGTCGAGGCCTCATTCCAATAATTCTATATGGTATACACTATTAACTGCATAACTAGATTATCGACCATCATGAATTTATAAAAAAGTAATTAGGTGACCATAAGAAACAACTAAATGACCAAATATTGTCTCATTTAACCACCATGATCAATTATTCAACAGAATGGATCAACATCATGCCAAATTTAATAGCTAAAAATATAGATGACATTAATTCATTAATATTCATGTCACTATAAGATAAAATAAAAGAAAAAGTACAGACCACCAGATCAAGTGATTTGACTATGGTTAGAAGTCTCAAAATTGACAATGTATAGGATTGTCTACAAGTAGTTGGTGATCAACTACAATTATTGGGTGATCAACTAAAAATGATATTTGGCTTACCATGAGTATAAAAGGATCAATAATAAGGAAAATTATTGAATATATATATAAGTGAAAAACCATAACAAATATCAAATAATTCTAAATGTATTGAAGAAACCATAGCTCCTGATATGGAAAATTTTGATATTCATTGTATAAAGGTAACTATTTTATTATTATAATATTATATATTAATTCAAATCAATTTTTTGGGCATAACAATATGCGTGTCAGAATAATTTAATAAACCTATATTTTATACCAATGTATTAATATCTTTATAATGATTTGTCGATGTCTATTTTCCGAAGGAACTATTAATAAAAGAAGAATGAAGAATAAATTTGTGTATTTCATTAAAATAATTGGTATTCCTATGAAATATTATTCACACATGACACAAAGACATTTTTGGTGTTTATTGAATAAAAAATGAATATATACATTGTTAGGAATGTTTTGGGCATGTTTTTCACAAAAAACCATTAACGACACTTTTGAGATTTTTTTTAACATCTTCATGCATCCAATCTTAATCAAAAACTAATAATGAGAATAGAATTAATTCTTTATCCAGAATATAATATACTATGGTACAACAAAATCTCCACCTCTTCTTACTATATTTTTATTTACTTTCTATTTGTGTGTATTGTAGTATACTTATTATTTATTCATAGATCTTGTACTGAACTGGAGAGTTCATGACCCACTCTACGATATTTCTTAATCTATTCTCACATACCGAACTTGGGAGAGTGTGGTTATCATGGAATACCCTTTTGATGTTTTTATCCTTTATTTCACCAATAAAATCCATTGAAAAGTATTTTTGAAGCATGGTAAGCCTTGTTTCTTATTGTAAAACCCAATCTATGTTGTGGAAGGGTTTATTTTACAATAAAATTCTTATTGTTGAGTGATTTACATTAATAGGGGGTTATGTCTTGGATAGATACAAAATAACATGATTATTTCCTCTAATCCATTATATTTTTTATTTTATTTTAATTCAAAAATATATATAATTGTATTCATAACATTATTAAAAATATATTATCATAGTTAACTTTATTTTTTGGTTTATATATTGTCTTTTATTCAAGTAAGACTATTTCAATAGTTAAAGGTGTTTTCATAACATATATTAATCAGGTTTTGATTACAATTATATGAAACCATTTGTAATTAAAAATTATCAATATATATTATTATAGATAACATAATTTATTTTATAGATTTATTGTTTTATGTATTAAATCATTTTGAAGAGAGAATTTTAATTGTAATCCCTCAAACATGATCTGGAATTGTTCATTGTAACCAACATGGGTAACAAATTTAAATACTCACCAAATAATAAAAAATATTAAATTAATATTATAAAAAATATTTAAAACATATTATTTTAATAATATAATCAATAAATAGGTAATATAATCCAATGGAATACAATTGAGATAAGAAGCCACATACCACTTTGTAACATTCAAGTAAAATCTCCTTATATAAAATATCATAAATTGGACCGCTAAATACCCTTAATAATGAATGATTAATGATAAAAAATTGTAAAATGGAAATTATATACTACATATTATATAAATTTTGTGTATATCATTATAACATGCCTCAATGAAGGGATGTTGAGATTAAATATCCTACATTGAGTCCAGAATAGCTATGTATGTCCTCTAAAACCTGTATTAGAAAATTATTTCCATAGTATTAAATCATAATATCCATTTATCAGATTAAATTTTTATCCTCAGTTCATTTATTTCATTTATTTTAATGAAATATTTGATTACTTAGTCAGTAAATTTTACATTGGGTGTTTTCTGGATAATCAGTTCATAACATCAAAATGAATTGTGTGTGTTGATCATGGAAAAAAGAACATTATTCCATCAAATCAATAACAATAATCAAGAAATAATTATTATTTTTATTCATTAATTGTATTTTTTAAACCATTCAGTAATTATATTTATGAAATGGGAATTATGATACACTCATGTAGACATTAGGTGATGCAAATTCAGGAGTGATGTTTCCATTTTTAGATTACCATGGTGGAAATAAGGTAAGTATTTATATATAATTACAAAATTATTTTTATTTCATTATCATAGTATTATATCTTTTAATAAATTACATATACCTATCAGGTCATACAGTGAAAATGAAATCACAATTTTTTGTGGGGGTTGTAATCCTTATGTATGCACGAATAATGATATCATTTTTTAATGTACAAAAGGGTGTAAAAATAGATGATATAGAAACTTTATATGAATATAATTATTTCATTAATATTATATATATACATTATGTATATAATTTTAACTAGTTGTGAGATGTGGTGATGGAAAATGAATTACATCGGTTCACGAGGTGGTAGTCTATCATACACATGAACAATGGTTTCCTTTCACAATTGATGTATGAAGAATATGGGTTAAGGTAATTTTATTAACATAATAACATATTATTTTCCATTATAAACAAATTTTATTATATAAAAAATTTTAGATTACTTTTTAAATTGGTAAAAGAAGAAATAAACCTAAAAATTTGGTTAAAATTTATCCCTCTTATTTAGACAACGTTTTTTTATACCTTAATATCTCTGAGGTAAATATCATTACAAATCTAATACCACTTGTAAATGCTTATTAATTTTAAGGAGTTATATGTTAATTCATTTTAAAGACTATATTTCTCAAAAGGTAGGAGTGGGAGAGGATATGAGGATCAATTTTACAAGTTAGGGGAGGAGCACTCTTTGAATTATATAAATTATTAAATTAACATAATTTAAATTTCAAGGAAATTTTGAAAAGAGTAATATAATTATAATATATGAGGATTATATTTCTAATTATCCACATAAAATAAAATTTAGACAATTTTAGGTAATGATTTCAACTTATTTAATTTTTTTAACCTCCCATTAAAACCGTTATCTATTATCTTGATATTAATTTTTTTATACTTTAGGGATCAAAAATATTAATATATGAGGAAAAAAGACCCATTAATGGATCATGGATGATATTTCAAACCATATAACATTAAATTTGTTGAGTATTATATTTTTTATTAATTTTAAATAATTTAATAAAATATTTTTTTTATTAAATATCATTAATGTCATTATGGAAGTAGTCATTTAATCCAACATTAATTTCAAAAATATAATAATAGCATTTGAATATAAACTTTTAAAAAAATTCTAATGACTGATATATATCTATAAAATATTTTTAACACTATAAATCAATACAAAATAAATTTTAATGCTTTCCAAATAATTTAATTTATTTCTCTACTGATTTCAAAAGAATTATGATGTAATTACTAATAATTTGAGATAATTATATCATAAATAAAAATTAAAAATGAATTAAAATCATAAAAAATTAATTTAATTTCAATAAAATAATTTATATTCATTAAATATGTCTTTGTAACCACATCTAAGACATTAAAAAAAATTATAATGAAATTTTGTCATTTCAAGCCTTGAACAATCATTTGGATATGTCACTTGTAATATTACTAAAAAGTAATATATATCCATATATATCAAAAATTATATTTATTATATATTATCCAAATATATAAATACTTCCTAATTTTTAAATAATATCTTTAGGATACAATATTTGACCTTTTTACTGCTGCCCAAGCACTAGAGTGACATTGAAAATTATTTTCATATTTTTCAAAAAATAAATTATAGTTTCTATTTTTGGAAATATTATTGTGTTATATTTATATTATATTATCAAACATGAGTCCTTAAATTATTTGAATAAATTTTTATATGACATTTATTCATTTTCAATATCATGAATTATATCTCATTTTATAGAAAATATATTTTTTATCAATAATTCCAATTGTTCAATGTAGTCACTCCATAAATAAATATCCATATATCCCTAATAACCTCAATAAAATAAATATTAACTAACATTTTAGCATCCAATTATTTCTGAAACCAGTCATATTACATCTATAGAAATTTAATAACATTATTCCAAAATAAGTACTCATGTTAAAAAACCTGATACACCCGAGGGTTACTAGTACTTTAACAAAAAAACATCAACACAAAATATCCTTATTCATCTCAGGATCTCATTAGTTAAAATATCAAAAGGCGTGTTTAAGCCTTTTAACTGATGATAATAGTTAAAAATATAAACCCATGATTGTATTCATAACTCTTATGTTAACCACATAAAATGAAATAATAATCTTAAGTTTCATGTAAACATTGTTCTGACACCAACTATAGCATCCTCAATGAATATCTACAAGATCAGATTGTACAAAAATAATTACACATCTAGCTTTGATACCGATAAGTGTTCTCCTGTATTATCAATCTAAAAAATTTCAAATGGAAATATTTGACCACTTAAATAGTAAATGCAATTTTTGTATTAATATTTTATAGAATTTGGACAAACTCTTAAATAACAATACTCATTCCATTAAGGGAGAATTCATCCGACAACATCCATTTTTTCTTATTCCATGGTAATATATCCTCTCAATAACATGAATCCATTGAAGGTAAATCCTGAAAATGTATATGTTAATAACTTAGGGGAATGAAACATAGGGAGGGTTAGTTTTAATGCTCGGTAAATGTTAACATATGTTTTTTACAATCTAATTTAATCAGTGAACATAACATGAGCATAACTCTACGATGACATAATCAAAGTAAAATATTATAACATAAGATTATTTATACCCATAAAATCATGGATAATAGATCATGAAATAATTTATTATAATTTAACAGAAAACAATAGTTATATAATTCATTATTCATGAGTAATGTGAAAAAAATCCTTTGAAAAAGGATACATTATAACATAATGATTGAATAATGAAAATATGTTGGAATCTTCAAAAATATTATTATATAACTATTAAGAATTGAAAAATATTCTAGTTAAATTAAAAGAATACCTTATGATAAACCTATAACTGGTTAACTCTTTCCATTATACCAATTCATCATAGTGTTATATCAAGATCACTCATTATCATTAGCTATATCATGTTCATATGTCAACATAAATAAGGTCCAAGAACTATTTCATAAATAAAATATTTAGAGACATGTAATTTTCAGTATTAATCCCATGAAAACTATGAATAATGTGATTCTAGTATTCTATATTAAAATATTACATTATTTTATTGGTATTAGATATAATATATTGCATCCCAGATTACTGAATAGTTTAGTATTCTTTGAAAACAAGATACATGATTAAATATGGAATTACATTTGAAAAAAATATTATAAAACTTAGTATTTTGATAATGAAAAGATGTATTCCATATATCTTATCCCTTCATATCTATCCTAATACTCTTCATGGAATCCCGGGGAATGGAAAAATAATAAATAAGTGAGGCCCTATTTTTTTAATGGAATACATATAGTAGAAATAACAAAAGACATGAATAATATAGTAGGAATAAATAATATTCAAATAATTCCATATATTTATTCAAATTATCTTGAAACTTATCAAAATATGTCATAACTGATCAAATAATCAAATTAAAATCAATAACTAATTTCATAATGATTTTATTCATAATTTCATACGACATAAACATATCTTTTAGGACTTGTTCAAAGACATCTAAAAATATCATCAATGCCTCATTCCAAGACATCTTTATAATCGTGTAAGGACTTGTCCAAAGCCCCATCTAGATTTGTATTATAATACCAACTGATTACATAAGAGTATATGTAATTCTATTCCCAACCCATCCCATAATTATTATAATGAAATCGTCTTATGAATAAACTATACAACATAATAACCATGACTTAAAATAAATATCTATCTATATTGGATGAATTAGCATAAATAATGTCAATACATTCCCAAGTCAAAAAAATCATTAAATGTCTATATAAATATATGTTATGGTATCAATTTAGTTTATCCTTTTTAATAAATAAGATCCAACAAAAAATTTTAACAAAGATTAAATTACATAATGGGGATCACATTAATATTTCTTGAGAAGTATACCCATTAAACACTGAAATCATTTATTTAAAATAAAAAAATATCAAAAATAATAAGAATTTTTTTTAATAATAACTAAAACTTTTTAAGTAATATTAAAAAAAATTGTGGTCACAATGGAATGAAATTCAATTTATTTTGTTTACATTAAAAAAATATTCCTTTCATATTATCGGCAAAGAAGATAAAAGTACCTCATTAAGATAATCAAAAAGAGATTCCTATTAAAATGGTTTTAAATATGTAAAACATGTGTAAAATTAATTTATTATATAATTTGAGAATATTTAAAACATTATTTTATAAATTTTATGGGAATGTGGACATGAAATAAAAATATACCTAAGAGTGTAGAAAAACATGATTTATTTTCATTACAAACATTATTTCCATATGTTGAGTACATAGAGGGAGTAAAATGAAAAGAAATTTATTTAATTTCATATATAATAATAGGACAATAAAATATAGTGGTTATAGTTTTTATAAATAATATAATTGTTATAGTGGATACTTAAAAATATATAATCCTCATTAATGATTAGATAGTAAGATAAAACTTTACCTCATGTCCGACATACTTCATACGTGTTAAAACCTCCTCTAAAATAAATATAGTTTTATTATAAATTTATTATATTTCCAAAATAAAATATATCATACCATAAATTAATTACTTATATGTATATTTAATAAACATTAAATGCCTCATAACACGCTTCCATAAAATACGGGGATGAAAAATGAATTGTATCGCTTTGTGGTGACAGTAAGACGTATGTACACAAGAGTGATAATTTCACATAACATTTTATAGAAATGAGTTCTTATGAAAGTGGTTTTATAATCATATCATTTATATATATTTTGGATATATAATTTATTATTTAATGAAAAATATCTTAGATTTAGTAGAGGTAAAAGAAGAAGAAAAAGAAAATGATTAGCTAAGGCGATTACATCTTCTTTCAATGATGTCTTTTGGATATCCTCTTAAGGACCCTTGGGAAAATCTTTTAGGAATACTAGAATCTCTATAACTTAGATAAGTTTTTTGAAATGTAAAATGGGTAGAATTTTCTTGAGATAAATGGATCAATTTGGAATAAATAAAAGAGATAAGTGATGTGATTTTATAATTGATGGAAAATAAAAACTTGGAATTACAAAAAATGATTAAAATATAATTATTTAATTCCCAATAAAGTGATTAAAAATTAAAATATATTCAAAAAAGTCTATAATATTGACATATGATCCTATAATGAAATTTATAAAGATTTTGGTTTCATTTTAATCCTTATCTTTCGTTTGAACCCCTAGGTTAACTGATTTTAATCTTAATCATATTAATGATTTTATTATTATTAAAGGGTTAACTTTTTTCATATAAGGTAAAAAATATATTATAATTGGCCAATTGATGTCATTTTTTATTTCCCACTCTACTTGTCCTCTTAAAACTTTTTTATGACTTATAAATAATGAAATAAAATATAATTTTAATATAATTTCAGTAATGTCATTTTTGAAACTATCCATTTAATTTAACATTAATGGAAACAAGGAAAATATAGAATTATAATTTAAACTATTCAAACATCACTAATATATTATACATATCGAAAATTAACAGAATAATTTATTACAATTTTATTAATTTTATTGTTCTTAAAATAATTTATTTATATTTATATTAATTTAATAAATAGTATATTTGTTTTTCTTAATAATTTAGTGTTATTATTTTAAAACAAAAAATTATAAAAAAAATTATATGATAAAAATTATTATTAATTTACTATATATATTTATAACTAAACATATCATATTTGTTTCCCTGTAATAAAAATTTATAGATAATAAAGTCATGAAAGTGGAATTTAGTATTTATTCTTTTCATAAATTCATATAAAAGAAATAATCAAAGAAAAATACAATCAAGTGACCATATACTCAATAGTTTGGTAGAAATTTCAATACTACTCTCATTAAATAATATAAAGGCATGATTTAAATAATTTTGTGGCCTTATGCAAAAAAATTTACACTACTTTTCCTATTTTACCCCTAATGAGGTGAGAAGCATTTACCAATGTTACTATTTATAAAGAAAAAAATTATTCTAGAATTATTAGTCAAATTAGAACCTCATTATTCCATATAATCTACCCATTTTTTGGATTCAATCTCAATAATTGAAATAATTTTATTTTCAATGCATTCTGAGAGACATAATGAAAATAGTTTTTTAGTTCATTTTTATAAATAAAACTATTTATTTATTAGCCCATGCTTGGGAAAAATATAAACAGAATTTAAATTTTTTATTGAATATGAATATGTAAATTTCACTGAAATCATTCACCAGTAGTGATAAATTTCATTCATTAAGATAAAAATTCTTTGGGCGTATAAATTTTTTTCTTTTCATAAAAACATTTCTTTTACATTAAAATTATTTTTACATCCATTTCTATTCAATTTATTACTAATTAATACATATATATACCCTAAAATATTTATAATCTGGATAATCCTGTTTATTTCCACCAATCCAGTGCCTAGGTGATAATATTCAGACTAAATAATAATATTTTAATAGAATATCACAGTATGTTTAAATGTAGTGTTGTGTGTAATCAAGTAAACAGAGAGATAAAATTTATATCAACAGAAGAATATCGTTAAATATCTAGTTGTTTATTCTAATGTCCTTAAAATGGAATTTAATATCTATATTCCATTACTCTAATAAAAACAAATGAGGATATCTATGTTTCATTTCATCGCTTGGTTCCCAAATAGCTTCATGAATTTCAAATTCCTCCTTATAAATTTAATTAGGTGAGTAGACTTATTGTGTTGCATTTTATCTCCATGATCCAACATTTATATTAGTTATTCTGGAAAAAATGTTCATTCTCAAGAAGCATGACCACTATGTTCATTACATGTATATTATCATTATTTACTTCCGTAAGAGAGATATATTGATCACATATTTATCATTAAATAGGTATAGTGGAAGAATCATGTGATAAGATACTGCCCACACACAATCAACAATCTCAAAGGAGCAGATATAACCAGTGATTACTATTCCAATATTTTCAAATCTCGTTAAATTCTTCTGTGGAAAAATTTCTTAAAATAACTTCTCACCAACATCAAATTTCAGTTTCCATTTAATGATTTCTAGTATAAAATTTCTGTTGAATCTAATATTCCTTTATGAATTTCTGAATGGATATAACATTATCATTCATTTACTCATCTATATCATGTCACAATAGATCTCTTTCTCCAATTTCATCCCATCATGTTAGATTTATAAAAGTAATATGATAGAGGGATTCGTAAGGGCTATATGAATACATGACTTATTGTATGAGTTTTAATAATCATATAAAAAGTAAGGTGATGATCTCAACCACCTTATAAATCTATATACTAAGATCTCAAAATGACATTAAGATTTTTAATGGTCCCCTTATGCTGATCTGTTATTTGTGGATTATAAGTAGTATTTAAACATAACTCAATATCAAGAGATTATTGAAGGCTCTTCCGAAACATCAAGGTAAACCTCATATCCTAATAAAATATAATAGAAAGTGGTACTCCATGAAACCTTACCACATATTTAATTTTTATTTGGAAATATAATAAATATATTTTTCATTTATGATAGAAATTATGTTGGAAAATTTCATAAGGTGAACAATTGCATCCCAAATAGAATTTTTTCCTTCTGATGTTTTTGGGAGTATAATAATAAAATCCTTGGCGATTTTTCCCATTTCCCTTGTTGTCTAGGTAATAGTTGTAACATACCCGTATAATTATTTCTTTCAAACTTAAAATTATATTATAAAAATAATCAAGACACATAATCTATAATATATATCTCTTCATTTTATTCAACCTGAAATACAGTTTTGGGTCTCTATATGTTTTTAAAATTACAAAATAAAAAGATAATGATGAACTATGTGCTAAATCCAATGGTTATTTTTTCAAATATAGTATTTATTTGACCCATACATGGTTCCTTAAAGTTATCACTCCATTTAAATCAATGTGTAACTCATTGATATTTCGTACCATTATTAATAGCTCTATGACATCTTTATATGACTCCTTAATCTTTACATGGAATTATGGTTGAATACTCATTTGTGAAATATTTCTCCACTTAAATTAATATTTCAATATCCATTCCTTAAAATTCCTTAAATATTTGTTCTTTTTTTCTCATAATAGATAATCTAGTATGATTCTTTAATCTTAGATTATAATCCACCATGTTCTGCCAACCATGGTGATAATTTATTAGGTAATCACATTCTATGATCAACCCCAACCCTATAGTGTTTTGAATATTCCACTATTTCTACATAAATATTTATTACATGATTTTATGATCGACATATATATCAGAACTTTAACCATACATATAATTCCTCCTTATTTTCAAAATAAAAAATACTTTTACAAACTCTAAATTAGTAGTTAGTTAATTTTTCATGGAATTTTTAATGGGACAAAGGAATATGCTATTGTATTGTAATTCATCATTTGGATGCATCCTGGAAACTTTTTTGATTCATCGTTATAAATCAAAAGCCTTTCTTCATTTTATGGTAGTGTAATCACATGAATGCATGAATAACACTTTCATAGGTTTTTTAAAACTCTCTTCACGTTCATAATCCATAAAAATCCAAAACCTTCTAAGCCAACATAATCAGTATAATAGATACTAGTGATAATTCTCAAAAAACATTCCTTAGAAACCAACCATAGCATGAAATATAAAAATCCGGGTTATCATGGATGGTCTAGGACAATGTTCAGTATCATTTATAGATCAAATAATATACACTCCCTTGAGATTATATGACCCAATAATGTGACGTTTTAGTGCCAAAAATCATAATTGGTAAATTTAGCCAAAGCATTATCCATCATATGGGTCTTCAACCCAATTCTCAAAGGTAACTTATGATCTCCTTCGAACATTGAATATTTAAAAATATTTTTACTAAAGGGTTCTATAATCTTATCATGGTTATATCTAATTACTCTATTTTTAAATTACCTAAAGATAGTAAGACCATTGGTAATTCTAAATGGAATCACTATAAATTTATAATGACCAAACCTCTTACAAAAGGATGTCATCTGTATATATCCCTTCTTGATCTTTACCAGATAATATCCAAATAAATGAACAAACATGGAAATATATTGAGCTTCTCGTAATTAATAAAATAAATCATAAATATTGGGTATATCATATGTAACTCCCCGACCCTCGTCACCTACAGTCGGTGGATTATTACATAACATTGTCATGATCCCAAGAGATCATCTCTCGAAAGACATATTAGTTTAGTAACCTTGGATGTACTAGATACATATATATGTTTTAAATTACATCATTGACACATGCCTATCCTAGGTTGTGACAAAAAAAATAACCTATGTAAAAATGTAGTAATGTGGGTAACCTAGGTTGTCTCCAGATAGGAGTACACACAAAACCATTTTCACTTTTAATTAGAGGAAAAATGGGTGGTTTCTGATATTTATTTAGTTTTGGGGAAAAAATAAAAATGGAATGAAACAAATTATGAAAAGAAAAAAAATCATAACAATGATATGATAAGGGTGATTCAGTCAGGGATAGCTTCCTAATTTCAATGTTATCCTTGTTTTATTTTATTTTAACATCTTCTATTAAGTTGTTTATAGTGAGATTCCACGATCGTTTCATCTCACTCTTTGGTCAAATGGTTATAGTGAGATAATTCCTTACCAAGATTTATGTTTGGTCTACTCTCCTTCCATGTGCATGAGAGATTTAGTATATATCCTCAATTGACTTGGGAAATACCCGATTGGGTACTGTTTATCAAAATCAATCAAAAATATTCACAACCACTTTGACAGGTTCTGATGATTTCCAAGTAATTCACCACTATGTATTGGATTATTCCATTATATTTGAACCAAAACATAGTGGGGGAGATAATGATCATTAACCAAATCAAAAAATAAATAACTGAGTCAAAAATCAAATATGATCGCACTTGATAATAAAAATGGATACATAAAATTGGAAATCACATTAGAGAACCGAGATAGAATTTCTATTCAATAAAGTGTTTGGACTAAAGTAGTATAAAATAGAAAACCTACCCTTCCAAAATAAATCAAAATATTTAACCACCATTATAAAGGTAATATATATTGATGGGGTAGGATAAGGGATTAAAAAACTATGAAAAATAAAAGAAATAATGTGAAAAGAAGAAAAACAGTCCAGAAGATTCTGTCCTCCGAATGTTTTCTCATGTTTGGCATCATGCCTTCTCAAATAACCCAAAGGTCCCTTCTTATATAATTCTCGAAATCAAATTTATATTCGTTACTTGAAATATAAAATTAATTGGATGTAAATAGAGAGTGATATGTATGATTTATTGACGATGGCTTTATCTCATCATGATTTCCAAAAATCCTCATTCAATGATTCCCATCCAATATATGATTTAATTAATCTGAGTATCTATGATATTACACAGAGATACAAATATCATATTTTTCTACCCATTACAATAGGAATAACATTTTTTAGAGATATTATGACATATTTATGATTAATTAACTGATGTCGGGTTCACATGGTCATCCAAAAACGTTCTCCAAATTAATGGAATTTTTAGGGTCCCTTGATGGATGAATTATAACATGTCTTAAAATAAAAATTTATATCCTAAAACTCCCGATTTTCTAACAAAAGAATCAAATAAATTGGGTTTATATTATAAGATATATGTTCTTATTACAAAAAGACATAAAATTTGTTAAATTTCTAAAATTATGAAACATTACAATTTTAACACAGAACATACCATAAATCCAAAAATGATGTAATTAAATGTAAATTGATGAATTTTTGGGGTATAAATATTTAAAATACATATAAAAATTGTAGAAAATATTTAAATTATCAATTCCCCCACACTTATCACTTGTACTCCTGGACAAGTAAGCATTAAAATCAAATCATATCAATTTCTAAACACATTGACATGAGATATACCAAATCAACCCCATGAAAGAAAAATATATCATGCCTCATAAATAACTATTTAAAGTGCACCATTTATATCATTAATTATATTTCCAATTCATTTCTCATCCCATGCACACAAGTCACCTACCTCACATTAATTTTCCCTCATCTCACAAATGTCAATTTTTTACTTGGTTTTTCTCTCCCAAACCATGTAAAGGTCACCATAGGTTTGATAATTTCCTAATTCTCCACCCAATTTGAGTTAAGGACATGTTTTTCTTTTGATTACTTCTCGAGGTTGTTCTGTGGATTCTAGTTTCTAGTATTTAGATGTTAGAAATATTGAGGTCGAAAAAGGAGGTCATGGCTCTTTTTTAATCAAAATTTCATGATTCTAATTTTCACTCAAGCATGGTCCCAGTATCTTCCCCTTTTATAGAAAATATTCTCTATAATCATGAGAACTCTTGGAATGTTCAAACAACTCATCATTATAGGAGAAACATTTTAATCTTCTCAAACATTATTTTTCAAGAATCCTCTATATAGGAATAACATTCTATTATACATTGGAAGCTCTAAAAAAGCACAACTTCATTTTTCATGAAAGATCCATAAAAGACACAGCTTTTAACAAAAGGAAATATTCAGTAGAAACCTGATCTCTTCAACATTTAATTTTACACGCAATGTATAACCAAATGAGGTAGTACACCACAAGACATCTTCTCCCACACTTATGTTTAACTTGATTATGCAATTTCACTTAAAGAGATGGTTCGATATAGAAAATTAGATTTTAATATGACTAACCTAATAGGTTGTTCATGACTTCTAAGGGATTTAATTATTAATGTATAAGTAAGGCCATAATAGAAATAATTATTATAAAAAGAGGGCTTTAAAACAAATAAATTCTTCAATCATTTACAATAGAAGTACCTCAAACCCTCTTGTTTAGAAAAAAAAATTAAATCATAGTTAATACAAGCATAGTCTTATTCACTCAGTATGTGAGGAGAATGGAAGAAGTATGAAAATAATGGTTCTGAATTCTCACAAGAATGTGATGTCAATGATATAGAAAGTGTAATGTGGTGTGGGATTCAAAAACCAGATTACTTTTCATGAAATAACCAAAGAATTGAATATGAAACAATGTCATTTTCAGCATTCATTTAAGCTCAATTTCATGGTATAAATTGGTTCACTCAATGACATGGGTTTCAAAAATTTCATTTATACCCATTTCAGCTCAAAAAATTCAAAACCACACCCAAAAAATAAAAAACAGACACAAAAAAGGGAAAACACACCCTTTTATTAAAAAAAAATGAAATTCCTAAACTATAAAGGTTTCCTCCCCCACACTTAAATGGTGCGGTTTTGTAAATGAATAAATGTGTATTTAACATATAAGTAAACATAAAATGAATCATAACAACAATAAAGTGTAAAGGAGAGGTATGACCAGATTTATTGGTAGTGCAACATTCAGTAAAGTTCCTAAGTGTTGCACACTAATAACCAGAAATAAAAAGAACAAAATAAAACATGATACATCTATTTAATGAAATTAAAAAAGAAATAGGATTAGAAAATAAGGATTGAACTTGGTTTAAACACCCCAAGTGGGCCATGGGTTTTGACTACATCCATATGGGACGTTTCAGTTGGTTATCCACAATCTATTGGTGGGTTGAGTTTCTTTGTGATAAACCAACAAAAATTATTCATTACATTATGTAATTAATCCTTTTTTAAGGACTCCATTTCTATAGTACACCAAATACACCTCTAGGACAATAAGATACAACTTTCTTGATTGGAGTAGGATAAATTACAAGTCCTCATCTTTCTTGGTTTCTAATATCATAGACTCATATTCATTATCCAATGGTTGTGGAAGGTATGTAGTGTCATTAAAAAAATAAAAGATAAATTCAATGTATAATTCTATTCGAACAAAGTTAAAGCATGAAGATTCAATATCAAATTATTCCCTTCAAATTAAGCATCTTACATCCCTTTTACACAAGGAAAAGCAATGAAGATCTCCTCTTGAACTCACTCTAATAAACAACCAATGTGTTAGGGGAGCTCCAACTTTTTCTATTTAGGTAAATCTTCCTTTTATTCATCATCCACCAAGATAATACATGAGTTGTCCAAATATGAAAATTTAATCCATCGGGAGGTTATATGCATTTCAGTTTCAATAAAATTTTAAGACATTGAGTTCATGAAAATATCATCTCTCTAAGTTTGTTAAACTTATATTTCATCTTTTGTGGGATGTTACACTTGTAGTTGAGTTACATTAGATAGGGGTTGGTAGTTAGACTCCTCCATCATCACTTCAAATTCCACCACATGGGTGGTTTCTTCCTTAAATGGTGATGGTTCTTCAACATTATGAGGAATAGTTTGAAAAGTTAGTTCCTCACATTCATTCAAAAAGTTATCCAGATATTTTTTATCTCCAATATGTATTTCAATAACAAAATCACCTTCATAAATATCCCCAAACATTTATTGAGTTGGGCTCAATGGAACTTATTTTAATTTCATCAATCCCTCCATGGGTTCTTCAACTAGAAAGATATGTGGGTCTACTTCTTTGACTTATTTTTCAGGTTATGTTTCTTAATATGTATGTAGTTGTTGATATTGGGATCTGTGTACATATTCCTCTATCCACTCTATTTTTCTCTCCATGTGTTGCAATGTTTGACTAATTATTTCAAGTTGGGATTCATGATCCTTTTGAACTTATCATTCTTGGTGTTGCACTTGTGAAATCTCATTTTGTACATCAATTATATCTTTAAAAAATTATAGAAAATACACTAAGAGTTTAATTAATTCTCTTGTTAAACCCTTCCACACCGGGTATTCGAGGATCCCTTTGAGGTTTTGAATGAGATCCTTGAATTCATCATCCTTGATGATTTGGATTCGACCTCCCCTAATTTGCTCAGCCAAGAATGAAATATTCTACCTTGAAGTCCAAGGTGAACTAGAAATTGGTTCTTTCACTTTTGGATATGTTTTCCAGGAATTAAATCATTAATAAATTGAAAAAATACATAGAAAATGAATATTGTTCCTGGCTTTTTTGGTAGGATTCAAATATTTACAATTAAATTGTGGAACTGCCTCCCTGGAAATGACACCATGTTTTGATACAGTCCTATCATGGGGTGTGACAAAAGAAAATTTAACATAAGTTAAAATGATGTAAAGTGGGTAACCTAAGCTGTCTTTATAAAGGAGTGCACACTAAACAATTGTCACTTTTAATTAGAGGAACAAATGTGTGGTTTCTGATATTTAATTGGTTTTCGAATGAAAATAAAAAATAGAATGAAACAAATTCACAGAAGAAAAAAATTAAGAACTATGAAATGAGAAAGGTGATTAGGTCTGGTTCATTTTTCTAATTGTAATTATCTCCTTGTATTATTTTATTGTATCCTCTTCTTCTGCGTTGGTTAAAGTGAGATTCCACGATTGTTTCCTCTCACTCCATTGGTTGAATTGTTATGGGGAGATAATTCCTTAACATGATCTCTATTTGGTATACTCACCTTCCATGTGCAAGCGAGCTATAGTAAATAACCTCAATTGACATGGTAAATACCTGATGGGGTCTTGTTTATCACGTATAATCAAAAACATTCACCACTACTTTCACATGTACTAACGATCACCGAGTACTTCAGCACTAAGCATTGGTTTATTCCATCATATATAAACCAAAACCTAGTAGAGGGAGATAATTATAATTTTCCAAAGAAAAAATTAATAACAGAATCAAAAATCAAATACTTTCTCACTTGATAATAAAAACTTTAATATGAAATTGAAAACCACGTTGTAGAAAAGTGATAGAATTTTTATTCAATAAAGTGAATGAACATGAGAAAAAAAAAACATACCCTTCCCTAATCACTCAAATGTATACCCCACCATGTTCAAGGTAATAGATATATATGGGGAAGGAGAAGGTATTACAAAACTATGAAAATTAAAATAATGAAAGGGACAAGAAGGAAAACTATTCAGCAGATTCAGTCTTCCAAAAATTTTCTCTTCTGTAGCACAACTCCATCATGAACAACAAAAAGGATCCTTCTTATATAATTCCATAAAACCGAAGTCCTTTAGTTCCTCTAAATCTCAAATTAATTGTACAATTAAATAAAATATATTTAATACTTATTTAAGATGTCTTTTTCTCACCGAGATTTCCAAAAAAAATTCTTCAATGTTTCCCATCCAATATCAGACATAATGAATCTCAATCTCCATGATATTCTACAGAGACACAACTATTTGAATTGTATGTCTATTCAAATTAGAATTACCTTAATTGGATATATTTGACCAATTTATGATTAATTAATTGATGTGTGGTCCACATGGTCATCCAATGTCTTTCTCCCAATTAATGGAATTTTTAGTTTCCTTTAATTGTAGAATTATATCACGTTACAGAAGGTAAAATTGTCACCCAAAACTCCAAGAGTCATACAAAAATGAATATCATAAATTGGTATTATATTATAAAAGATATGGTCAAATTACCAAAATAATAAAATCTATTAAATCTCGAAAATTAGGAAACCTTGCAATTTTAACACAAAAAATAACTTAATTCCAAATATGATGTAATTAAACATAAATTGAAGAATTTAAGGGGTTTAAATATTTGAAATACAAATAAAAAATGAATAAATTATTAACTCTTTCAATCATTAAATAAAAAAACATCATTTTATCCCCTTTGAACACACGAATATCATTTAGCCTATCCCTCCAGGTTCATGATAATATACTTCTTGGCATCCTGGGAAAAATAAATCATAGAAAGTGTGGAGCTCAGATGCTTTGTAAGGATAAAAATATATCAAAAACAATCATAAATAATTATAAACATTTTATTTAATGTATAAGACTAAAACACAAGCCTGTTAAACATAGAGTTCATCAAAATATGGCCAAGATAAATCAAATAATTCCATTTAATTATTCACATGGATATTCTACTAGTCGAATAATCACATGTAATATCAATATCCAATGTCATAAGGATGAGATGCATAATTCCAGATTTCATAACAACATATTCAATACCTCGATACAAGACTACAATTAGATTTTTTTTCAAGGCCTTATTCCAAGACACTAGTTTGTCTCATAATACTTACCGATGCATCGAGAAGATATATAGGGCTCCACCCATTAATTACTATGTCCAATGCATTCCTCATATGAAAAGATTGAAAAATAAAATAAACATTCGTATTAAAACTAGCATATGATATGTCAATACTTTAACCACAAACCATGAATGCCATAAAAATAGCACATCTATAGTAAAACATATCAAAACCCCATCAACAAAATATGGAAGATTGTATCATAATAATTCAAAATCAAACAAACGTAAAATCCAATGAAGGATGTTGACATAAATAAAATCCTTCCAAAAACTATTTGAGTGAAATATATCTTTCTACATTGAGATCCTTCAAGAGTAATGAAAACATTTATTTTGAAAATATTTTTTAATGATTATTAGGGAAGCTTCAAATGTGTTATAATAGTGGAAAATAGTTTCACCCACCATATAAGTTAAAAAACATTCCTTCCAAAATTTGTTTAAAAGGTCATAAAGTACCTTGTTTAGAAAGTGATAGAAAGATTCCTTTTAAACCATTTCATAATAATTCAAACAAGGGTATAAATGGATTTATCCCATATTCAAGTATATAGTAGAAGAAATTGAAAATCATTTTTTGGAAACACGGATGTTGATGATAAAGAGGTCTCATTGGATACTCACGTATAAACAACCTCAGATAATAAAGAGATTGAAAAATTAACCCTTACCATGTACTTTTCCATGGTCAAGGGTACGTTAACCTACATTATAATAGTTAATTAATAGATATTAAATTATAAAATAACCACATACCTAAATATAATATCATATATGATCTTCTAATATTTTCTTTGTTAATAATATTTTAGTAGTATCGTTGTTTCGGGTGTTAAATAATTTGTTTTACTTTATATGTTTTCTTACGTAGGTCATGTTTGTTATAGATAGGATGTATTTGATTCATATCAAAAATGATATTAAGTTCTTAAATATTATTATTAATCATAAAATAAAAATTATTCTTGAATGGTTATGATGGGGAATGAATCTCATCATGTTCTTGGAGACAGTAATATGTATGTACGCATGAGGGACAATACCATTATATTGATAGAAAAATCGTATGTAATTAGATTGTATATCATATATATAGAATCATTTACAAGTTATATTAACCCTGAAAAATCCTTTGAATTCATTAGAAGTCTCAATTTAAATATATTGTTATATTTATAATATCAATTATTTTAATCTTTCATTAATAAGGTAATTGCTTCATCTTCATTGGGTTATAAATAAATTTAATTATATAATGACTAAAATTTATAAATAAAATACCATTATGTAGGAAATATTTTCAGATTTATAATGAATATTTATAGTTGAATTTGTCATATATATAACCCTGTATTAAAATTGTTTTAGTTATTAAAATTTTAATTTAACACTTTTAACTCTTCTTTAAATAAAATAAAAATAAGCATACTAATCTAATCGAAGTGGATCATAGAGGATCATATTTTTTTCCTAAGGTTCATTTTGGAGGAAATACACATATCCAATAGAATTAGAACATATTTTAGGGTAATTATAATATCATTTTTACCTTTAATTACCATATTTACTTTTAACAGTGGTAAATAAAATCCAAGAATTACTATTCACCAAAAAATATTGTCTTCCTATTGAAACACATTTAACATACTGATGTCAATCGCGTCTCTTTTATTTTTTTAATTCAATTCATAGAAGCTATAAAATTACGTTTTATTCAAATTTACTAACGTGTCTAAGAGGTGGTTTAAAGACGTTAAAAAGTTCAATAAAATTTTATACATCTAATCACATTATAAAATCACTCCAGTGAATCACATTAAACTAATATAGGTATTATTTTTCAATTTTCACATAAAATAAATTTAAATAAAATAAATAATTCTGTAAATAAAAATTATTTTTTAAACAATAATTTAGCGTTTTCACTATTCATCAAAATTTTAATGTTTTCGTATAAATATCAAAAATTCACTCTAAGTTATTATTGATAATCTCAATCAAAAACTGAATTCCATTTCGAAAAATAAAATTTATAAAATTTCAAAAAGTAGGTATTACTATCCATAATGACTAGTTTTATTGGTCGTGCTCTGCTAGAACTCGATGTTTCATAAGTGAAAGTTGTTGTATTATTCAGAGAGATGTGTACAATGGAAACATGGGGTGTGACATTATTCCCTCCTTCAAACAATTTTTTCCTCAAAATTTCTAGAATAATACAGCATAAAATGATTTAGGTGGTTCTGCATCATATGTTCCTCGGGTTCCCACATTGCCTATTCCATCTTATGGTTTCTTCGTTGAACTTTTATCGGAAGAGACATCTGGTTTCTCAACTCTTGTTATGTGGTATCATGAATCTTGATAGGCTTATCACAATAATATAGATCAGGTTCTAGTTCTATTTCTTCATTGGTGAGTACAAGCCTTGAGTCATGAATGTATTTTATCTACAGCGATATGCAGAACACGTCATGAAATTAAGATAGACGTGGTGGAATTGCCATACGGTGAGCTAAAACCTTAATTCGATCTAGAATTTCTAATGGTCTAATTAACTTGGTACTTAATTTACCATTCATACTGAATTGTATAACACTGTACCAAGGAGATACCTTCAAGAAAACATGATCTCATACTCAAAATTCCAAATCCTTCCTTCGTTTATCTTCATAGCTCATTTGCATACTCTGAGCTATTTTGATGTGGGTTTGGATAATCATTACCTTTTCTATTGTTTCCTCAATAAGTTCTAGGCCTATGATTTTTATTTCACCAACATCATCCCAAAAATTTAGTGCGTGGCATCTCTTCCCATATAACTCTTCATAATGAGAAATCTGAATACTTAAATGGAAGCTATTATTATAGGAAATTCCTACCAGAGGTATATATTGATCTAACATACCATGAAATTCAAGTGATCAAAATCACTACAGGTCTTCTATGGTTTGAATAGTCCATTTTAATTGTCCATCAGTTTGAGGGTTGGAGGCATTGGTCAAATGAAGTTCATCATCTTGGAATTTCTGATGACTTTTCCAAAAACCTGATGTGAAATGGGAAGCATGATTAGAAACAATCGAAAGGGTACTTCACGAAGTCTTAAAACTTCATTAATATTTAATCTTTCTAAACATTCATGTGGTAAATCTTATCTTATAGAAAGAATGTTCTCTGACTTGGTAAGACAATCTACAGTGACACATATTTCACCATTCCTTGTAGGTGTCTTTGGTAGACCCATTATAAAGACCATTGTAATATCATCCCATTTCCCCTCTGGTATGGGAAGTCTTTTCATGAGTTCTCTAGGATGTTGTCTTTCCGCCTTCACTTGTTGACAAACCATACATCTTGAAACATAATCAATAATCTCCCTCTTCATGTTTTCCCACAAAAAATGTTCATTCAAATCTCTTTATATCTTAGTAATACTAGGGTGTATAGAGAAATTGCAGCTATTAGCATCATCCAACAATTATCGTTTTAGTTCAAGTAAGTCAAGAATACAAAATCTCTTCCCAAAATTAAAAATTCTACCCTCACATACGATGTCGATCAATCCCCCATCATTCACAACTTTAATTTTTTTTTGAAAATTATCATCATCAGTCTGTTAAATAATTATCCTTTATAATATTGTGTTTTTGGAAACCATTTGAAAAAATATTGATCTTTCACCATCCATTATTATTCCCATATCCATCTTTAAAAGACCCATGAATATATGATCTCATTCAACTTTCATGTTGTTCAAAACTCCATGATTCTTTCTGCTCAAAGAATATTCCACATTATTTTCTTTCCCTGGGTGGTAGTGTATAGTGAAATAATAATCCTGGAGTAGTTCAAGATATTTCTTTGCCTCATGTTAGGTTCATTCTATAAGAAAAAATTCTTCAAACTTTTGTGATCGTTATATATCTCACAATTTTCACCATATAGATAGTGTATCCATATCTCCAGATCAAATATTACAGTAGCTAACTCAAGATCATGATTGGGATAGTTCTATTCATGAATTTTTAGCTACCATGATGCATAGGAAATTACTCTATCATTATTCATAAGGACACATCCAAGTCCTTTATATGAATCATCACTATAAATAACAAACCCATCATTCCACAATGGTAGAGTCATGATAGGATCATTGACTAATATATTCATAAACTTTTCAAAACAATTTTCACACACATTTGTCGGAAAAAATAACCCATAACGTGTGTTTTTTGTTAATGGGTTATCCAATATGGAAATTCTGGAGTAAACGCCAATAAAATCATGTTCAACCAATTAAACTGCATACCACAGTTTATACTTCATGGTGTCATCCATTTTTGTATTTCCTTGGAATTTTTAGGATCGATTGAGATTCCATCCTTAGAGATAATATGGCCATGAAAATAAATTTCATGATGCCAGAATTCACACATGCTAAACATCCCATATAATGAATTTCATCTGAGGGTTTTTATAATATTGCTTAAGTGATTTTCATGATATTTGTAGATTTTTTATAATTCCATGATATCATCAATAAATACCACTAAATATTCATCAATATATTCTATGAAACACTATTCATTAGATCCATGAATGTAGAGGGTGAATTAGTCAGTAAAAAAATGCATTATTATAAACTTTAATGCTCATACATGGTTTGAAATACTGTTTTCGGAATGTCTTCCTACTTCAAACACAGTTGTTGATATCCATATCGAAGGTATATCACTGAAAAATATTGATCTATAAGTAGTATATTGAATAAATAATCATTGTGAGGTAGGGGATATTTGTTCTTTATTATTTTAGCATTGATCTCCCTGTAGTCAATGCACAACCTCATAGTTCAATATTTCCTCATAAAAAAACTAACGGGGGCTCCCCATGGAGAATAAATTGGTAGAATAAATCATTTATTACTAAATTAATCTAGTTTTTTCTTTTGTTCAACTAATCCCACTATGGCCATTTTATAATGGGTATTCGATATGGGCCTTGAAACATGAATTAAATCAATAAAAAACTCATTTTCACATTCTGGAGGATGTCTAGGTAAATCCACTGGAAACACATTAGCATATTCTTAAACAATATATATGTAATCAATTTGAACATTCATTTCTTCACCCATAGTTATTTTACTATCTTCCTCCCCAATAATTGAATATATTAGAGCTACTGGGGGTGGATATATATAAGAATCAGATGGTAATCTTATTGCTCTTTAAGGTATTTCTTATAATGATCAAACATTGTAAACTCCTTCTTAAAATAAATTTTTGAATAATTGTTTGAAATCCAATACATTCTAAGGATTATATCAAATTAAATCATGGGTATGACGATGAGATCATCAAATAAATTATATTCATATTCCATAATGAGAACTGATTCACAAAACATTATTGCAATGATACTTCCTTTATGAGTTTTGATTGAAACTCCATTATTAAACCAAATTGTAAATGTCTAATTTTCTTAGAAAACTACGAAGATATGAAACAATGAGATTTTCCAAAATCAAATAAATCATTGGATAAATTTGGTGAACCATTAATGTATCTTCCACCCTATAATTAGAATATTCTACATCAGCAGTAGTGATCAAATAAGATTGTCCATACTCCCTGGCCCTTTTCTGATGTATGTTTCCATGGTGCTTAAGAAATTAAATTACACAATGACCCATTTCTCTATTATTGCAGCATTCAACATTGAAATCATTTTTCACTCTCTTCTAATCACGAGATTGGTGGCCTTTTTCAACACTTGTAATAAACTTTCCTTCCCTTTAGGCATGTACCAGGGTGTTTCTTCCTACATTTACAGTAGGATTGAAATTCAACCTTTCCCATATTCCCCTTATTTCCATTTTTAGAGTGTTCAGCATATCTCATCTTCTCCTACCTTTCATTATAGTCGTAAGACTTAGAAAATTCTTTTTCTGTATTAATATCACCCGATATTATATCATCATATGATGAGATGGATTGTTAGACTAATGCTTGATGGAGAAATTTTTTTAACCTGTCAAATAATCGATCGATATTATTCCTTGGGTTACGTATATATTCTACAGCATTCCTTTATAACCTTGTAAATTTTATCTCATAATTTGTGACATTATCATCCTCCTTTTTTCTTTATACTAAAAAATTTCTTTTCTGTATCTGTTCGATGGTCAAGAAATAAGTATTTTTCTATGAAAATATCTTAAAACTCCCTCTTTTTAATATTCGATACTTCTTCATCCTCCTATTAGTATAAAAAGTAATGAATACCATTGATATTCATCTCATATGAGGAAATAAATTTCCATGAAAACTTTTTCCCTTTTAGTACTACCCAAAACATGAAATATTTTCTCTAGGGAACATATCCATTGCTCAGCTAAAAATTGAATTTTTGTCCCATAGAATTCTGGTGGTTGTTTCCTCATGAAGTGTTCTAACATTAATCCTTAGTTTTGTGGATCATGGTGCTCTATATGGTTATGGTTATTATTAATAACCTGAGTGAGTAATCCCAATATGGATATAATCTGTTCATCACAAGTTGCATCACCAGCAATATAATAATTATCTTGAGTAGGAGGGTAATCCCTACATGGATTGCGTGCATTGATGCATTTTCCATTTCTTCTAATATGAACCATATCTAAACCATTTCATACACTAGGTCAGTTTATGAATCACAAAACATAATTACAAATATGTGAAATACCAAACATAAATTGAACGGTTTATGTTTATAATACACAATCCTAAAAAAAATATTTTTCTGTCAGATGTATTTACTCATCAGTCCTTTATATTGGGTTTTAAAGAAAATAGGAATTATCATAAACATATCCCCCGGGAGTGTCACAACCAAGAGTGCAGAAAATTTTGTTTCCATGAACCAGGACTCCCTAAGTAATGACTGAATCTCTTTGTCGGATTTTTCACTCCTAGGTACATCTATGCCAGAGCCACCTCTACCTGCTCATATCCAGACAGGGATGTATTTCATGGAAAACTCAGAAAATTTATACTTCAAAAAAAATCTAGAAACATCTCTATACTAATCCTTAATGTTTATCTTACGGTAATGTTCTCTAATAAGATTTTTTTTAAATCTTGTTTCCATGTTTTTTACAAAATCTCCTATGATGCCAATAGTCGTGACCTAACCATAGTTACCCATAGTCAGTGCATTATTACATAACATTTTCATGATCACAAAAGATCATGTCTCGAAAGACTGAATAGTTTACTAGCCTAGGAGTACTAGATACATAGATAAGTTTTACATTACATCCTGAACGAAAAAAATTATGTGCCCTTTTAACAAACTCATATCCTTTTTCCTATCTATGAAGGTTAATTATAATATACTTCTTCGCATCCTGGAAAAAATAAAACATTGAAAGGGGTGAGATCAGATTCTCGGTAAGGATAAAAATATAGAAGAAAAATATCATTAATAAGAATAAAAATTTAAGGCAATGTGTAAGACTAAAACACAATCCTTTTAAACATAAACTTCATTATAATATGGAAAAGAGAAATCAAATAATTCCATTTACTTATTCACATGGATATTCTAGTTGTCGAATAATCACATGTAATATCAATAGCCAAATTTAGAATGATGTAATGCAGAGTCTTGGACATCATAACCACATAGTCAAGGCCTCATGCCAAGACTACAATCCTAATTTTTCAAGGTTTTTTGCAAGACACTAGTTTGACTCATAAGACCTACCGAGGCATCGAGAGTGATAGCGGCCTCCACTCGTCACTTTCTAAGTCCAAAGCATTCCGTATATGAAAATTTCATAACCTAACATAAACATTCGTATTAAAACTTGCATATGAAATGTCAATACTTTATCTATAATCAATGAATGGTATAAAAATATAACATCCATAGTCAAAAATATCACAAAACCATCAATACCATATGGATGATTGTATCATAATAAATAATCATCAAACAAACATAAAATTCAACGAAGGATGCTGACATAGATGAAATAAATCCAAAAACTATTTGAGTGAAATATTTCATTCTACATTGAAATAATTCAAAGGTAAAGAAAAATTTT
Source organism: Viscum album (assembly GCA_963277665.1). Classification (NCBI taxonomy): domain Eukaryota; kingdom Viridiplantae; phylum Streptophyta; class Magnoliopsida; order Santalales; family Viscaceae; genus Viscum; species Viscum album. The sequence goes on along the minus strand of OY728164.1, from coordinate 121,975,531 downwards.
ATTTGGAAAGTATTATTATAATATTGTAAAGGAAGCTTCACATGTGTTATAACAGCGGAAAATAGCTTCACCACCTGTATAAGTTAAGAAAACCTTCTTTCCATAATTTTTCGAAAACGTCATAAAGTAACTTATTTAGAAAGCGATAGAAAGATTCATTTTAAACCATTTAAAAAAATTCAAACAAGGTTATAAATGAATTTAAATAATATTCTAGTAAATATTAAAAAAAATTAAAATACATTTTTAAGAAACACAGATTTGGATGATAAAGATGTCCTAGTGGATACTCACGTATAAAGTACCTCGAATAATAAAGAAATTGTATAATTAACCCTTAACATGTACTTTTCCGTGGTCGAGGGTTTGTTAACCTATTATATAATAGTTAAATATTTTTTATTAAATTATATCAGAACCACATAGATGAATATGATATCATATTTGATTTTCTAATGTTTCCTTGTTAATAATATTTTTGTAGTATAATGGTTTCATGTGTTAATTGATTTGGTTTCCTTTATATGTTTTGTTACGTAAGTCATGTTTGTTAGGGGTTGGATATATTTGATTCATATCCAAAATGGTATAAAGTTCTTAAAAATAATTTTTAATCATAAAATGAATATTATTCATGAAGGGTTACGATGGGGAATTAATCTCATCACGTCCCTGGAGACAGTAATCTGTACGTACGCTGGAATGACAATACCATTCTATTGATAGAAAAATCATATGTATTTGGGTGGTATATCATATATACAGAATCATTAATATGTTATTTTATCCTATAGAAAATCGTGGAATGCATCAGAAGTCTCAATTTACATTTATTGTTATATTTATAATATCAATTATTTTAATCATTCATTAACAAGGTAATTACGACATCATCATTATGTCATAAATAAATTTTATTATTTAATTTCTAAAAATTGTAAATAAAATTTTATTATGTAGGAAATATTTTTATCTCTTAATGAATATTTATTGTCGAATTTAACTTTTGTATATCCCTGTATTAAAAATTTTTTATTTATTAAAATTTAAATTATACACTATTAATTATTTTTTATACAAAATTAAAATAAGTGTCATAACCTAATCCATGTGGATCAAATTGGATAATATTTTATTCCTTAGGTTGATTTGGGTCTAAATACACTTATCCAATAGAATTAGGACATGTTTTAGTGTAATTATAATTTCTTTTTTACCTTTAATTGCCCAATTTATTTTTAGACGTGGTAAATAAAATCCAAAAGGTACTATTCCCCAAAAATTAATTATATCCTATTGAACCACATTTTACCTACTGATGTCAACTATGTCTCTCATATTTTTGAAATTCAATTCACAGAAGCAGTAAAATTATGTTTTATGAAAATTTTCTAACATTCCTAGAAGGTTGGTAAAAGGCGTTAAAAAGTTCAATAAATCATCATACATCTAATATTATAATAAAATGACTCCAATAAAGGACATTTAACTAATATAGGTATTACGTATCTATTTTGAATTAAAATAAATTTAAACAAAACAAATAATTGTTTTAAAAAAAGTTGGTTTTGAACAATAATGCAATGATTTTATTATTCATAAAAAATTTAATGTTTTCAAAAAATACAAAAAACTCACCCTAAGATAATTTTGATATTATGAATCCCAAATTGATGTCCATTATGAAAAATAAAATTTATATAATTTCAAAAGGTGGGTATTACTATTTATAACGGCAAGTTTGATTGGTCGTGGTGTGCTAGAACTCTATGTTGCATACAACACAAACTATTGTATTATTGAAAGAGAAGCGTACAGTGGAATATTGGGGTGTTACATCATATTTTCCATTTATAGTGATTTTGTTAGGTTCTCTAATAATAATTTAAATTATGCATTTTCTCTTACTTTTTCATAATAAAACGAATAGTAGTAGCACATCGTGAATCACTTGGTTGAATTAGTTCCTTATATAAATTATCCTTAGTTTATTTTTCAATAATTTCAACTCAAACAGGTATATCGTATATAGAGTCTTTAAAATAGGTGTATCACCATATATGTCTTATATTGAAATCAAAATTTCATGATTCAGGGAAAGACTAGGAAATTACTCAAAAAATACATCCTAATGTTCTTTAAAAATATTCAAATTTTTAACTTTGATTTTTGCCCAACCATTTCAGATAATTATCCCTCATGAATTGGTAGAAAACCAATATGATTGAATTAATTCCATTAGGTGATTATTTTCATTAGCACATTGATAGAAAATTTATTTTTGATAAAAAATATCGAATGTAACTTCCCTTACTTGATAATTGATTTGGGATCTATATAAAAAGATCCAATCCAACACAAAAATTACATCAAAATAAACATTCAAAATGTTACCAATATTTGATGATAGAATATTCCCAAATAACATCTCTTAGATAGGAGTTATAGACTTTAGATGCTATCATTATATCAATAGGATTTTCTAACCCAACTGAGTATCTTGTCATTGAGTTGACTATATGATTAACATATAAAATTCTTTAGATATAAAAGAGTTGGTAGAACATGAATTTAATACAACATTTTCAATCCTGTAGGGGATTATAGGTGTATCATTAAACACATCACTTCAATAATTCTCTTTACAATTACTAATTATTTGAACTTATCCTTATCCCCAAGGATTACTGTGATGTAATTAAATTGATGTTCGGGGAGTTCATTGAAATAATGACCTATCTCTATACAGTTATATCAATTTACTTTTATGTTATCACCTATACCATTACAATCAGGATAAATATGTATTTTATAAACTTAATGAAAACAATTATTCCTTTTAAGAATATAACAAAGTGTTTTCTTCCACAAGTATCACCGATTGAAAAATTCCCCTTTCTCTTCATCCCCCTACTAATTTTTTGTATGTAGTCTTGTCCTTCTCTTGTTTCCTTCAAATACATATGACTTAGAGAATTATTTCTCAGTTTTGATTGCACAAGATACTATTTCCTCATATGATGTGACTGTTTGGGAGACTAGTTCCCTTCAAAATATTTTCATTGTACAAATAAAAAAAGGTAAAACATGATATCGTGGTTACATATATATCCACAACATGCCTTGATAGTATTTTAATGAAACCTTCATTATTAACAACATTTTCCTCATAATTGTATCTCAGACTCTGAAATTTTCTCCCCATAACTTCTTGTTGTTCACGAATAAATTATTTATCCAGGAAAATAACCTTAAAATCATTTCAATCCATGCTCATTTTTTTAAACATTCTTAGTGTTTTAAATCAATGACCTCCATTGATAATAACACCTTGAGAGATTTTAAAAAGTAAAAAAAAACTATCTCCCTTTCATTACGTCCCATAGTCAGAAGTATCTTCTGTATAGAACTTATCCATTTCTCATCTCCAAGTATATTTTTATTTCAATTATATGGTAGAAATTTCTCATGCCTGAAGTTGTCTATCATTTTTGAACCATGTTATAGATTATAAGGGTGTTTCATATGAACATGGTTATTATTCACAATTGGAAAACTAGTAAGAAACATAATAAAAATTGAAATTTTATTCCAAGATAATATCATAATCATAAACAGTGTTTCTCTAGAAATATTATAAAACCATAAAAAATCATTTATTGAATAAATACTCCAAAATAAAATTTAATTTATAGCAAGAATATACATTGAAATTTTAATTCCCGGCGTATTATAAGGTCACAGTCACCATGATACACAATTATGGACTTGATATACTTGGGAAATTTATTTTGGGGTTATTACACCAAGATTCATCTTCTACAAAACCATGTCCACTTTTTTTATCCAAATAAAGATGTATTTTAAGTAAACCTATATAATATATACCTTATCAAATCCAATGGATGTTATCTTCTACTTATAATTATCCTAAAATTTAGTCATTGGGTTATGTTTTCAAATCAATTTTTTCCAAATTTTAGTATTATAGGTTTATACTAATGTAAATTTCATTCAAACTATAAAGGCTTCAACCATAATAACCTAGAGTTGCAGTTCACTTTACAAAAATGTTAAAATATACAATTTATCACATCCCAATGGACCAAATATTATTGTTGTCTTGGATAACCAGATACATATATATATCTGACATATCTGAAAAACATAAAACAAAACATAGTATTCTGTATGATAACACCATTATTACATCTATAATAACCCAAAATATCAATAATAATACACTTCCAAGCATAATAATGAAATAAGAAATAAGAAATTGGTGAGATCAGATGCATAGTAAGGGAATATATATAATGAAAACTAAATAATGTACGAATAATATGACATGAATAAATGATACTCAAATTATCCCTTATAAATAATCAGATGATCTTCAAACATATCAACAGATAAAATAAAAATGTATATAATCATATAGAAATTGGTATCTAAGTTCACCATGATGGAATGAATATTGTTAGTAATCCTAAACTTCTCATTTTCACCTTGTGCCTGGACATCTAAAAATACCATTTATGCCTAATGAAAAGACATATACACAAATGAGTAAGAAATAAACCAAATACCCAACTTAGTCTTTCTCATAAGGCCAAATGATGAATCAAAGGGTAGTGAATTTTCAGTCCCCAACCTTCACATAATTATTCTAGGGAATTCATTATATGAATAAATAATCAAACGTAATTAACATGTCTTAATATCATTAACTACATGTAATGGAAGAACTATAAAATGAAATTTGAATACATTTCAAACTAAAACTGTTCATAAAACATCAAAATATATATTTGGATGGAATCATTATTGTATAATCTCTTTAAATAATAATATTCAACAATGGATGTTGACATATGTGAAAATACACAATAAGGAGTAATGAAAAATTTCTTTAAGAAAATATCATATATTTACTTTGAAATAACATATCTAAAATCAAAAAATTCTAAAAGTAATAGGGAAAAATTATTCATTTAAAAGATTCACTTCAACTCATAATAGATACATTAAATCATTTGGTGGTCATCATGGAAGGAAATTCTATTTATGTTGTATATGATAATGCAAAAATTCCTTCAACATTTTTTGGTAAAAAATAAATAAGTGCATCATTCAAAATATGAAAAAAAATGATTCCTTTTAAACTGTATTTTCAAAAGTAAAAATTGGGTAAATATTAATTTCATAAATATTTGGGGAATATTAAATTCATTTTTTATAATTTTATGGAATATATTAACATGGTAGAAAAATATTCTTGACATAGTAGAAAACATGGTTGGTTTTCCATAAAGAAATTATTTTAGTATACTGATTACTAGGAATTGAAATATATTTGGATTGATATAGAAATATAAACTAATTCACCTATTAGTGAAATAAACATAAATAATCCAAAATAGTAGCGAGATTGTGAAATTAACCATTACCCCAAGTCTGACTTCAATCGTTTTTCACGTAACCTCTAATATAATAATAATAAATTTATTATAAATATATTTTAGAAAAATAAAAATCTCTATCATATTATATATTAAATATTTACAACCACTTTATCATTAATTTATAATTTTTTTAAAAAAATCAATATTTTTGGTGATAACAGATTCATTTTTCTTGTAGGTTCTGGTTTGGTAGATTTTCTCTTATACATTTGTCATGGTTACACCATATATATTATTTTAATAATGACATAAATTTAATATCTATTAATTATACATGATTTTTGGATCCTCCATTAATTATTTAGATAGAAAAATGAATTACACCATTCATAGATATGGTAAGCCACATGTGTGCAGAAACGATGTTTTCACTATTTGATAAATATGATAAAATAAAGATAAACTATAATTTAGTATTCTTGTATAATTTTTATATTATATATATATTATATATTCCACAGTTATGATTTTATTACCTTTCATGTAATACATATATAAAAAATGAATCACATTACTTTATGAAGGTGGTAGTCCACAAGTACGCAACACATGCAATGTAATAATTTTCCAACAGATTTGAGGGAAAGAAGTTAGAAATGATATTATAATTACATAATAATAATTATGTCATAATTATAATTTATTGACAATAAAATCATCATAATAGCTGGAAATGAAATTTAGTTATGAAAAATGAATTATATCACTATGTAGAGAGGGTATATTGTACGTACACACGAGTGATACTTTCACATTCCATTGAAATAAAATATTGGTGGATAATGTTGTTTTTATAATCATTATAAAATTTATGTATAATTATGATACTGGAGTTACTATATTAAAAAAATTCCACATATTTATAATACTTAAAGTATGAATTACAAAACAAAGTGATCAGTTAATGAAATTATTGATTCATTGAAATAACTCCTTTACAAATCATCTTAAGCACACTAGGCTGGTCTTTTTCAATATGTGTACCTATAGAATGTGTATGAATATTTTCAAAATATAGTTTTTATGTTTTTTAAGATAGATGTATCAATTTGGTGTAATTAATAGAGAAAATAGGTTTCCTTTTATAATTTAGGGAATGGACAAACAAAGAATTTCAAAAACAATTTAAATATAATTAATTCATTGTGAGGAAAAATTCATCCAAATGGAAAAATATTTATATAAAAAGATTCTAATTTTGAAATATAATAATCTAATGAACATTTTATAGGTTTTAATGTAATTTTAAACCTTATCATTAGGTTTATACTCTTGGTAATCCAATTTTAATCTAAACCATGGTAATTATATTTTTTATATTAAAGTATTATGAATTTAGATATAAGGAAAAAATATATCTCATACATGGCCAAGGGTTGAAAAATTAAACCATTTATCACCCTAAATATCATCTTCCATGCTTTTTTTATTGTAAAGAATTTAATAAAATATTAATTACATAAAAATATCATTAATGACATTTTTTACAATATTAATTTATTTTGAATTTAAATACATATAGAAAATGATGAAATTAAAAAATAAGACTCTCAAACTTCCCTAATAGATAATATTTTTCTAAAACAATATTTTAATATAATAATTGATCCAAATTGATTTACGTATATTTTTTTACATTTATTTATTTCATTTTTCTATAAATTTAGTAAATTTTAAAGACCCGGAAATTTCATGGAATTTTTTTTATATACTTAGGAATTTTAGGAGTCGGTGGCTTCTGACGACACTAGATTCCGAGGCCCAGTGTGCCCAGAATCAATTTCTAAAGGTTAGCTCGGGAACATTCAGTAAATGAATGAGCGGGTTTTTCAATCTTTTGAACTGGTACATGGAATTAAAATCTGAGGGCTCCAATGAAATCGCGGCACCGGTAATTTCTTAAGGGGGCATTTACCACAGTTGCATTTTATGTGGGTTTGAAGTTTCTTTTTAGGGTTTATTTGAGAAGTAAATAAAATTTTTGTACAATTTTATTTTATATCTGGAGAGGTTAATTCCTCTCATGGGTAGTTGAGGGTGGGACCCACTGCCACCTAACTACCCAAGGGTGGATGTTAGAAAGGTGGGGCCCACACGGGCCCCAATCTCTTGATTTCCTCTAAGCTCATTAAAAACCCCTATTTAATTTGGCAACCCCCTTTTTTATTTTCCAATGCGTATAATAAATGGGGACCTTCCCTCTCCCTCCATTAATTAATTGTCAACACATTTTATTATATGTGTTTATTTAATTTTGGAAGTTTCTTTTCTTGTGTAATTAAATAATATGGAGAGCCTATTATTTAATTTTGGGGAAGAGCTTTCGTTGTGCACAAGAGATCAGGAAAATTTTTGAGCTTTTAGAAGAACGCTGGTCTCCGACGAAGAATGTTGGCCTCCGACGAAGAATGATGAAGAACCAGGTTCTTAGAAGATCAATGACATGCCACCAATTCTCTTCTCTGCGATAAGATAGGAGACACCACTTCCTCCTCGATGAACTCTGACGTCGCCTACGATCACTTTCCCCGTGATGCCGTCTACCACGACGCCAACGTTCGACATCGTTTGTTGAGGTAGGGGAATTTGTATACTTTTATTTATGTGATTTATACCCTCGGCATGGAGTGTAATTGTTTGGTGATGTTTTGAACAACTAACACGGTGGGTACGGACTAACGAATAAGTCTGAACTCTGCGCTATTTTGTTCTTGACGTGCAGAATATTTGGCGACGACGAAGCGGGACAGTAATGGCGATTGGATGTCTTCGTAGTGTTGTGAAAGTCCCGAGATGACCGCAGTTGCAGACGGGAGAAAAATTGGACCACCAAAATGACTCCGGTGGCCCACAGACGCCCCCCGCGGCACGGGTTGCCAGCACAACGCCGGCAGAAGCTAGCCGTGACAGCGAGGGCCGGATCTCACAGCTGTGCGGGATCCTGGGGAGTCGCGGCGCCACCCTGGCACAACGTCCACAGAAAGAGAGGGCCGCACCCCATGCTCGGCTATCTAGCCAAGCCAGCGCTCCTCCTGACTGATCTGGGGCAGGTCGTGCCAGCAGGGTCGGGTCGCGCCCTCCCCGGCCGACCTAGGGGGTGGGCCGGGTCGGACAGGGCCCAGACCCCCACTTCGAACTGTTTTCGGTCTTTTGACCATAACAAGAGCTACGGACCTCCGATTGACACACCGTCAGTTGGGTAGGAATCCTTGGATCTAGAAGGTAGTTTGACTATATTTCACTTGAGGTTTCGGTAAAGTTTGAATATGGCTGGGTTGGTTCAATCCCGAAACCAACCTGGCCCTTGGAGTAGTAACGCTTATAACTTAAGGATCGGACATCCATTTGACGTGCTGTAAAATGCGTTGAATTCCTCTTGATGATATGGTCCTTTTGGTTTAATACGCTCGAGGTTTGGACACAGCTGGAGTCTGGTCAGGTTGGTTTTAGCTTAAAACCCAAAGGGCCCCTCGGACGAAAAAGCCAATAACTCTCAGACCGGGCGTCCGATTGACGCACTGTCTAGCATGTTGAGTTTCTTTTGTTGATACAGAACATTTGGATATATCAAATCTGGACTAAGTGACAGTTGATGTATCATCACTTTTTCTCGAGGTGCAGACCCTCCCGGAATAGAGCGTGCTGTGTGCGAGAACCCTAGATGATGGCTGCGACTGCGACGATGACGACTTTACTTGGATCCTCTGTGGGTTCGGCATCATGGACGACTGTACATGGATCCTATGTGGGTTTGGCAGGGAGTAAAATAGTACTTGTATACTTCATGGGTTCGGAAGCGAGGACGACTATACTTGGATACCCCGTGGGTTCGGCAGCGAGGACGACTGTACTTGGATCCTCCCTGGGTTCCGTAGTGAGGAAAACTGTACATGGATCCTCCGTGGGTTTGGCAGCGATAAAGACTATACTGGGAACCTCTGTGGGTTTGGCAGTGATGAAGACTGTACTAGGATCCTCTGTGGGTCCAACAATGATGACTACCGTTCTTGTATCCTATGTGGGAACGATAGTATGACCTCTGTACTTGTATCCTGAGTCGGTCCGACAGAATAGCTGGTCTTGTATCCTATGTGGTTCTGACAGCTTAGTTGGTCTTGTATCCTATGTGGGTCTGACAACTTAGATGAATCAGTAGCTACATCTGATCATCTCAATCGCTATACGAAAGATGTATACATTTGTGAGCTAAGTCTTGATTTTCAATCATTATCGTTGATTTGATTAACTTGCTTTCCTTTGTAGACTGGGTTGTGCCTTCTTGTGTGGACTAGGTTGTGCTTTCCTTTGTGGAATGGGTTGTGTTTTCGTCTATGAACTGGGTTGTTCTTGGCTCGAGAGTTGGAGCCACATTGTAATTGATGACTTAGGTATATGTATGGGAATATACCTAAGTAAATTCGGTTGATACTTCGTGATTGTATCTTCTCTTTGTGATTCGTCTTTCGTGGATTCTTAGATTCCTTCGGGTGTCTCGAGGTCCCTACTGAGTATCATATACTCACCCCTACATGGGAAATTCCAGCACTACGTTGTGTTGGTTGTAGACGATGGGCAGTACTGATCGAGGTGGATGCTTTTGGAGTTGGACAGTACGTGGAGGTGGACCACTTAGCGGGACGTACACGGAGCAGACGACCAGACATGAGGAGCTGAGGAGACTATATCTACCCACCCTTCAAGTGGGTTTTCTGGAGGACGACTCGGTGTTGATGTTTTACCTACTGCTATTGTACTTCCCTTTCTGTTGTACTTCCCTTTCAGTTGTACTGTACTTCAGTTGGGTTTGTAGGCTGGCCCACTTACTTCTCAGCACTTACTTTTGTACTCATTTTTACTTAGTGCTTACTTCACTTGCATACTATGTTGTGTTGTTTACCTATATAAAGGCAATGCCTTTACTTTTTATCGAAATTACACCTTTAGTGCTAGTCGCCAGCCCCTGGCCTATAGAAGGCGGGCTTGGGGTAGTCACGGCATAGGCCCCAAGGATGGGTCGTGACATAAATATTATATCGATATTTCATAGGCATTTAATAAACTTTTATAATATCAAAAATTTTGAAATTAATTAACATGATAAAAAATTATCTAATGTTTGAAGTAAATATTTATAACCAAAAATCTTTATTATTATCATTATAATAAATATTTAAATTTATTAAATTCAAGAGTGAGATTTTTTATTTTTTATTTTCTGAAATAAATATAAAGTCCATAATCAAAGAAAAATGGATCCAATTGGAAATATATTAAATACATAAGTGAAAATATCTAAAATAACCTTATAACATATGTTAAATAAATAGGATAGAATATATTTAAATCCTTATCCTTTAGTTATAACATAATTTTATATTTTTCATTCTTAATGAGGTGAGAAAAATTTACAATGGTTACAATTCTTGATGAACAAAAATGAGAGGTACCAATTTACTATGATTTAAAAGCATTCTTCCAAATATTGAGTAGATTTTCAATATTTAATTTCTATCAGTGAAATAAATTCATTTTAAAATAAGTGTCAAAAACGTGATGAAGACAATTTTTTAGAAAAATAAAACTTTAAACATAAAATTGGTTTTATTATTATCTCATTCCTATAAAACAGTAAATTAATTTTAAAACATTTTCGTAATATATAATATATACATATAAAAATTAATTTATCCATAGTGATTAATTTAATTTATTTAGATAAAAAAACCATCTATATATTAGTTATTTTCTAGAAGTACTTTTCTTTTATTGTAAAATAATTTTTATTTTTATTTATATACAATTGATAATCAACGAGTATATGTATAAATAATAAATTTATGATTATTTTTTAGTCCTATTCATACCCTCTCTTCCAAAAGCTAGGTGATAACTATAAAATTAAATAATTATATTCCAATTGTATTTTATGGTTCATTTAAACTCGATTTTGTGTGAGGATAAAATTTTAAAAAATAAAATTCATTTATAGATAAAATTATCGTAAAATATATGGGTGTTACAAAAAAATTCCATTCTATTATGTCATTATTGACCTTTGTAAAAATAAACAGGTTCCATGAAATTATCTATCAAATAATTATAATCTAACAAATAAACAAATTATGATGGTATCATTACAACAAATCCATGGTGTATCATAAGTAATATCAATGCTTTATGTCATTCATGAAATTAAATATAATAAAAATAAAATTCAAAAATTTCTTGAGAAAAATATGCATTCTTCTTTGATAAATTACATTAAAAAAATTTCAAAATATTATGAAAAACATTTTATTTGATGTTATCCATTGAAAAGTAAATACTAATATTAAATTAATTGAGTTTTTACGTTGGTGGGATACTCCATTCTGGGAATAATCTTTAAAAAATAATTTTTTTCACACATTTATTAAGAATTACATTGTTTATGTAATGAAATGGACATTCATTTTAAACAATTTTTTGTAAAAATATGACATGTGGTAAGAATTCATTTAACAAATCATTAAATAAATTTTAAAAAAATTATTGATTTTTTTTTTTAAAACATGAATATTTATGAAAAAATATTTCTAGGGGAAAAAAGAGAAATGTGGTCAGTTTTACTTAAATATATATTTTTGCCCATTTTGAATACTAATTAAATAAAAGTTGTTATAAATCATTAAAATATCAAAAATATTCATATAATAGGGAAAATAAATTTATTTTATGTAATTAATATCATCTAATTTCATTAATGGAAATTGAAGTATAAAAATCACTTTTGAAATGAGATTTAAATATAAATCCTTTACCCATTTGGTAATCTTTGAATAATAAGACAAATAAAAGAATATCTCAAAAGAAACATTAAATATTATGAAAATAATAATATTGATGATATAAAATAAAAAAAAGGTATGTATATACACTTCATAGAATAATATATGTTCATAACCTAACATATTTCTAAAAGAAGTCATTTTAAGATGATAAAACCTTACCATGATCATATCATTTAATTATAAATTAATAAATATAGATTTTATTTTTAATCAGTTCCAATTCAAAAAACAATATGTGTAAATACAGTATAAATCCAACAAAGTACATTTCACACATAATTTAGACATTATATAATCAATTCATAAGTGATATAACTGAATCAAATGTAATTGATTTAAGAAACCCCATACCACCGGTAAATTTCCATTCAAATCAACATGGATTAAAAAATTTGAATTGAAATAGAAAATAAAATTAGGTATCGGTGTTTCATAATTTTATATGTAAATTGGTTGTTAAATACACTATATAAGATAAATTACTTTTATAATATTAAAACATGACTCAATAAAGGGAAATTGAAATTAAATCCCATACCTCATGTCCAAGCCTTCTATGTGTATCCCAAAAAATGTATAATAATTTTATATAAATTATTTGATTTCATAAGATAAATATCAATTATTAATACCATATTCTTAAAACACATATTTCATTTAATTTATTGACATAATAAATTACTTAATTGGTTAAACCCACATCACGTGTTTTGAGAATGTTCATTTCATAACATCAAAATAGCTTTAATGTGTTTCCCCTAGAAAAAAATCCATTATTAATTCCTCACCCAGATAATCACACGTACATATTTAATTTTTTTATCCATTATTTTAAATTTTAAATCCAATAATTATGGTTGGTTATAAAAAGTGGATTCTTGTAAAATCATAGAGAGGGTAGGCTATATATATGCATGAGTAATGTTTCCATATTTCAATAACCATGATAATATGAATGTAATTATAAATTTATCCTTCAAGAATTATTATTATTTCATAAATATTATATTATACCTTTTTTATTGTTATATATTCTATCCATGTGATACACTAATGGAAAATTAAACACATCATTTTGTGGATGAGGTAATCTGCATGTGCATGCTAATAATTTCATCATTTTTCAATCGAATGAATCATAAAAAAATAAAAGATATATTGTCCTTTTATAATGATAATTATTCCTTTAATATCCTATGTGTACATTAAATCATTTATTATAACAATATTTTATAGGTTTTTATTGAAAATTAATTGCATTTGTTTGGGAGGTAGTAGTTTTCTGTATACACGAATGATGGTTTACATTCCCATTTGATTTAAGAATTAAATTAAATAATAATAAAAATTTAACATAATAACATCCATATATATATTATAATTATCTTATTATATTAAAATTGATATATTATTTTTTATGTAGGTATAAAAATAAATAAAACAAAAACATTCATTTAAAAGTTATATCTCTTTTTCAGATAACCTCCTTTCCTTTATACCAAAATACATATAAGGCTAGTATTATTCTAAAAATACAACATATAGGAAATGGGGAGGTTTTTTAATGTAATTTTTTAGGTAGAGTCTAAACAAGAGTGTAAAAAATTTCTGAGTAATATAGTATATGAGGCTCCCTATTATAACTGAGGGGAGGGGAACTCCTAGAATTACTTAAGGTATTAGATTTATATAAAATAATTTTCATCGAAAAGTTGAAATAAATTGATATTTTTGATATTTTATGATTACTATGAGTCCAAATAATCTCATCCAATACAATTTCAATATTTTTAGGTGATTATTTCACCATTGTCTCTTTTTTTTTCACCAACTATTAACCCTTTTGACTATTTCCATGATATCAAACTTTTCTACATGGTTGTGGTCAAGAAAGTTATTTTAGGAAAAATATAGACCAAACAATTGGCAATTTATGATATGAGAAACCATATAAAATTCACTCTGCTAAATATATTATTTTTTGTAAATTTGAAATAAATTAATAACTTATTGTTTATTCGAATATATCATTAATGAAATTTTCAGAACAATTCATTGAAATTGAATTTAAATTCATAAATAAAAAATTTAAATATACATATAAACTTATAAAATATCCCTAATAGGTTATGTATACCTATAAATTCGTGGTAAACTATTAATTTGTCCAAAAAAATCATTTTGATTTTTTTAAATCATTTATGTGCTTTTTTTACTAATTGCACAATCATTATACCTTTGTCGCATAAGAATTTATTGTAATTATATCATCAATAAATATAAATAATATATTAATAGTATAGAATTTAATTAATTAATTACAATATAAATTTTTATATTTATTTAGTATGTATATTTACTCACATATATTTCATTAAAACTAGTATAATATGTTATTTTTGAATTTTTAGCCTTGAAAAATCATTTGGATAAGTCACTTATTATATAACTCCAAAATTTGAATCTATCAATAAAAAACATCAATAATAAGTTATATTTATTAACCAAGTATATAAAATATTTCTTCATTGTTAAATATTTTCTTTAGGAATCTAAAGTTTAATTTTGTTGTATTGTGCAAGCACTACAACGGCAGTGAAAATGAATTTCAAATTTATCAATAAATAAAATTTAATTACGATTTTTTTAAATTGTTTATACATGATATTTTTATTATAATTGAATAAATTATTCATTAAATATGTCTAATAAATTTTTATATAATATTTATGTCTGGGAGATGTTATAAAAGTAATTTTGTTTCATAAAATTTGAATTTTTTTACTCATGAAAATTTTATCCTCACTAGAAAAATATTAGCATTTCATCATACGATAAATTTTACATGATGATTAAAAATTTATTAAAAATTTTTAAAATGAATTTTCTATAATTTATAGAAATTAAATTTAATAAAAATTCATAAAACCTAATAAATAATAATTTTATGATCAATTTGTCTTTAAGCCCAAAAAACAATGTTTCAATAAAATTAGGAATAATTTTTGTTAAGATATAATAAATTATATAGTTCATAACTAATGGATACATATGATACTTTAAGATAAATTTAAAATCCTAATGTTAATTTTTAATGAAAATAAAAAGGAAATTTTTAAAAAAATTGTATTTTTTCAAAATTCATTAAAAAATCACACTTTTTAGGAAAATAGAAAAAGTTTCACCCTATGATAATTTCGATATAATTATTTTAAGAATGATATAAGTTTTAGAAAAGAATAAATTTCTTAATGAATCTTAAATTAATTTTGATATTTTACTATAAAAATAAATAAAACTCCTTTTGTATGAAAATTTATTTTTGAAGCATAAAAAGACTTATCTGAAATTTTAGTGCATATTTTCTAAGATTTTATTAATAAATTTCTAATTATTAAAACATTTATATATTTCTTATAATTCAATTATTTCTATTTTTACCTTATAAATCAATGGATATATCATAAGTATAACCTCTAAATAATAATATTTAATACTTCATTCTAAATCTGTGTTTTGTGTCATATACACTATCAAACACAGTGTTTCATTAAATCATGAGGAGTTACAAAAACAATGTAATTAGTACCTCATTATAGTAGATAATGGTGCACTAATAGACACCATACATATAATTTTATAGATAATCCTACTTAGCAGTTAACCGTGTAAAAATATCGTCTATTATCATTTAATTAACTTCATAAAATTTCATAGGAACATAAAAAGAGAATAATAGAACCAAAATCCTAAAAATGAAAAGTGTTATAGGGATGTAATATGTTTATTTTTTAATATTTTTCTCAACATTGATTACCCCCCCCCCTCAATTTTTATTATTACCTAAATTAATCACTATAAAATAATAATAAAATCCACGAAATAATTTTGTAGCACATGGGAATACATATATGGGATTCCTAGTTTTTATTCTCAATGTTAAATACAGTATTGAAATATAAGACATGTATAACTGTTCAAAATAATTCTGTGTTAATAGATATTTTTAAAGAAGTATTTATAAATAAAATTTAAATGATCCTCTATATATCTAGGGTTTAATTTTTTAATTTCATCTAATTATATCCATTAAAACTAATACAAATCAAAATTTGGCACCCACCAATCTTTTTCACTATGCCACAAGACATTAAACTAGGGATCAAAATATTTCCATTCAAGAGTCATTTGATAGACAATTATAATTTTTGATACAACCTTAGTATAATTGTATCCTTGACATTATTATTGAAAATGAGGTTCTTGGGACTTTTGGACCTTTGATACATGATAAATGATACAAACCCCTAAATATATTCCTCATCCATTGGGGCCTCATAATGATTATAGACGAGGAGGATATTATAATCAAGGGTGGAAGGGAAGAGGTGAATGGAAAAATAGTTTTTTGTAATGGAGTTTCCAACATTTGGAGATCATGAAATAATTATATGTACTTTATATTTATATTCTACATTGTTTTATGTATCAATTGACCTATGAATTTTTTACACATTTACTAGAACTTCATCAGTCAAATCATTTGGTATTATCTCATATAGACTTCCATTAACCTTGTAGGTATTTTTTATTAGTTAGATTCAAATCTAGTATACAAGTTTTGTGTCATAGGTGAGATAAAATTTGGTTGATTCTATTTAAATATAGTGTTTTCCATATAAAAATACCACCATATGATTTTATTCTCGACAAGGATAATTAGTAATATATATATATCAGTTATTTATATCATATATGAGTACCATTTTTGATATAAAAGGCGGGAACATTGTTTTTCTTAGTGAGATGGATCATAAAATTGATAAATGATGATCATATGCTATTTTTTCATAGTAATGAGGATTTATGTTAGGATTTATGTATGTATAATCATATGAGTTTTACAGAGTTTCAGATGATTTCTAGGTTTTTTTCCTAAAGAAGCTATAAAGATACTGCTAGATATTAAGATTTAGTTTTTGGATACAATTATCAACATACATATATTTTGTTCCTATATCCCATTACATGAGTGAAACCTAAGAGTTGTGGGAGGTACATGATCCTATTGATAATATATTTCACAAGGGATTAATCTAGCCCCACGTATCCCATTATATAACTCTAGTTATTTCTAAAGGATTAAGATACTAGTTTTAGTAATGTTTTTGGACTAATAGTTGTTAAAATAGTTGATGATTAATAACCATTATGAACTTCTATGAATTGAATACTTTTTTAATCATATAAAATTAGAGAGTTAGTTTTTTAGTATTTTTCTCCATTCAATATATTATAATTGGGCTGTAACGGGGGAATATATTTATATGATTGTTTTCTAGTTCCATATTGGAATTTTTATTTTATAAAAAATCCTTTAAGAATCATAAATATCCTAAAAATATTTGTTATATTGATAACATTGTTAAATTAGTTTATACACTAATTCATGGTGGTATACATAGATAAATTATTGATTTATTAATGAAGATATGAATTTCATGTAAAGAAGATGCGAATGAATATACATATTCCTAGATAATATATTTTTTATGAACATCTATCCAACTGAATGTGTTGTCTGCATGGGATAAATTTTTACTGAAATGTTTTGTCTTGGAGGGTTATAGACATAAATACATATAAAATTAAAGATGTTATTCATTATGTAGTACCTAAGAACATTGTGAAGGTGTTGTGCTTCCTTTTTTATTAGGTTATTAATTGTGGTTTTGTCTAATTTTTCATGGAGCATGAAAATTTTAAACACTCTAAATATGATCGATCAGATATTTTGTGACCATATTCCTATAAATGGAATCTGAGTATCATAAGGGGAAGTATATTAGTTAACTAATTTTTTCAGGTCAGATTAGGGATTCATATTCAATGTTTTTTCTTACTTATCAACTTTTAATAGGTTTTTATTAAAAAAGAGTGATAAATGATATCCTATGGTTCTCGATAGTTATTTTTTCATGATCATACCTGTAACATTTGTGATCATGAACATAAATATATAATGCTTCCATTTAATATATAATATAATTATCTCATTATGGAAATTGTTTTGGTTTTCAATGAAATATGTCAATTTTTCATTAGAGGATATGGTTATGTTCTTAAGGTATTATGAATTTTAGATCTCTTACACTCAGAGGAATGGTCACGTGGTAAGTGATTCCCCGAACATAATGTTGTATGATGATGTTTTCAGTTGTGTTAGTGATAATTGGATAAGGATGGAATAGATTTCAGAAGAATATATTGTTATATATAAACTAATATGATGTATTTCTATAAAAATGATTATATTCTATTGGGTTTTCATGAAGATATAGAGGAATATCAAATAACAGGCCCCGAAGTATAGGTGTATATATAATAATTTTTTCATGGAGATTTGTTGGATGGATAATCAAACATTAGACATTGTCATGTGTTTTTTCAGGGGATGTTTTTCATCCCCTGATTAATGGTAATGACAAATCAAAATTAGTTTAATAATCCATATTTTATGGTATATGACAGTATTGTCAAGATAAATTATTTTTTGAAGAAGCTACATTTTTTTGGGTATGAATAAATCAAATGAATAACTATCACTTAAATCATTTTCTATCTACTACATAATCAATGGAATCAAGTTTTTGCTAGTATAATTCTTTATTTCATCATTACATAGTAAAAATAGTGGAGATATTCAATATTTTATGATAGTTTTACCTATAATTAAAGGTATATATAATTCCTTATATATAGTTTTATATCGACTGATAATGTCAAATTATTTTTAAAATATCAATGAGTATGTTTTTATAGAATTAATAGAGCATTGGGGCATGAAAATAATTTTAATCCACCTTAAAGTTCAAATTCTGTTTATTTATACTATATATAATCAATATAAATTACAATTGGGGGCTTGTGCAATATCATTTTGGCTGTTAATTATTCCTTAACAAAATCTTTAAATCTCAAATTAATGGTTGGAAATAGTAAATATTATTGTACAAGTTTTATATATGTTTCCTTGATTTCAGTTTTCTTTGGGGGAATCATTATTCTTCAGTTGTCTTTTTCTATATTAATTATTATCACTTTTATATTGGAATTGATGTTATTGTTGATTTATAAAACCATCCATATAGATCACGACGTTACTCGACTGAGTTTAGAGATTTTGTAATAATGTGATTAAATTTGTTAAAGACTATAATAGTAAAATTTCATGTGATTTATTATTATTTGATTTCCACTCATGATCATTAAAAGTTTAAAAAATATTGGAGGATGAGGCCCTTGGAGTTTGATTTTACTGATCATGTGTTCATAAATGTATTTTATCTTTCTAAACGACACCATTTTATTAAATTCTATAATTTTTTCCCTTTAATTATTACAAATTTCATGGTGATAGACTACGTTAGAGAAGTGGAATATTGTTTGGGGATCCACCCTCAATTGGTTCATGTTCATAACTTTTTCCCCATATTACATATTCAAGGATATAATTATGATTTCTACCATTTCATTGAGTAGGTATATTTGTATATTAAAGTGGAGAGGATGTTTGTGGAGAGGTTTATAGATATTTTTTATTAAGATGATAACGTTATAAAAAGTTTTTCATACTTTTATTGCATTTATTATGGATTATGGATTGTTTAGAGGAATATTAGAGGTAATAAGTGTCACATAAAAAGTACAATATCTAGTGTTATTTTTAACAATTATTATTATAGTGGGGTTAATATTTTTTTGAGTTGAACTATTTCATTTTTTTACTATATTTTTAATTTACAAATTTGGTGGCATTATTGTTTATTATATTTTTTAATGGTAATTATATTTTTTTTATATGTATCATTATTGGTTTTGATCATATTCTATTGGAAATGAATAATTTTATAGGTATATCGTATGGAGGCTCTAGCATTATAAGTTTTATATATTGTGATTTTAAATTTCATGAATTAGTAAGAAATTTTTTAGAGGTGATTTATGGAATAAGAGATGATTTTTAGGTTTTGGGACAAATCATGTCATTGTTTAGTCCTCACTATATTTTTGTTTTTATGGCCTCATCATAGTGTGTGGCCTTAATCGATGAATAATGGCCATGGTTCTTGGAAAATATATTTACTATATTTTAATAACCTTGAGGATTAAACCAGGATGTGGTTATCATCACTATGGAGTAATTTTATGAAAATGGACTTTTTCTTATGTTGTGGATTAAACATGGAATTTCATGATGTTTTGTCTAAAATGGGATGTAATCATGTTCTATTATTTCCTTATTTTTCAAAAATAACATTGTTTAGAGAGAAAACATCATGGAATCATCTCATTCTTTGAAAGAGAGTTGATAAAAACATATTAGAGTTCATTTTACAAGTTATGGTTTTTTCAAGGGTGTAGAAATTGGACAGAAAAAAAATTTAGATTTAAGGATTTAAAAATATATGTCATTATGGGATTTTTAATTATCCTTGATTAAACTATACAATGTCACGGTTTAAGTCCCCATGATATGGTCTGGACTTCCAAAATTAAAATATTAATTTGATTCAATATTTTATCTCATTGAATTTCATCTCTTCCATGGAATCCCTAGGCATTATAGAACTATATTTTTGTGGTATTGGAGGCCTTTGATGTATTATTAGGTCCCTAAATTTCATCTATTTATCTTTTAGGATCTTAGGTACTATTATTCTACTTTTTCTCTCATTTGATATATTAATATCGCCACAATGATCAATAAATAGTATATTATTAATTTTTATGATGTATAATTGATTTTTGGGAGTCTTGTTTTGAAAATAACAGAGGGTCATTTTAATAAATTGAAATTTTCAGAATCGGAATTCATCCTTTGGATGGGTAAATGATAAAGATTTCATTTGAGTTAGGTGATTTAGAAATTGTATTTTTTTAAATTATAAATGATTATTTATAATTGTTTTTGTTTTTGATTGGTAAATTAAAGAGATAAACCAAAATCACACTATGACAAAATATATAGGATGTGATATTGTTGTTCAGGTACAAATGATATTGTTATTACTCTTTCTGGTATTTTATTTTTTATATTTTTTGTAGTATATAAATTAAACGTTTTTATGGATAAAGATTTCGTATATCCTTGTAGAATTGGAATTGTTTTTTAATTTGGTATGTATACTATTTTTTGTATTTCCCTAGATTTAGAAGTTAAATGAATAATGAATTAATTGAAATATGGATAATGCATGATTCATTTTATTAAATATAATTGGATAAATAAGATGTGGCAAGAATTATTTTAATGTGTCCTTGAGTATATATTGATTGTGGCTAAATGAATGCATATAGTAATATTTTATGATTTAGATTAATTATTTGAGAGGTGAATAGTGATTAATATATGAATTGGTACACATTAGAATAATTTTTTGTGCTATAGAGCCCTAAAAATCCAATATAATATGTGTACAAGGTTCTTTTTAATAAAGATAAAAAGGGATGGTAATTAACAGATCCCTCAACCCCTTAGTGAATTCATAGTGACTTTTGTGGTCATTTTAATTGGTAGAATATTACATATGTTTTCTAAAAAAATAATTATATTTTTTGATTATATGTGAAAAATTTACATCTATGTATGAAGATTATGCACTGAATTTCTATTGTGGACATGGAAAAACATAATTTAGTGAAAAACAATGGTATTATCAATTTTTCTGGGAAATAAATTTATATATATAAGGATAAGATATCTTTATACATTTAATAAATTATACAATAATTATTAGAGTATTCTATAAGTTGTTATAGAACTCAAGAGGAAGGTATTTCCATGATAGTAGTTGATAGAATGTATATTTTTAAATATTTAAGTGCTCAAAATTCTCTTTTTCAACCCTAGGAAAATAATTTTCTTAATGTTAGATGGATGAAAATAGTGAGTAAAATTTGGGATAAATTATAAAGTTTCTATGAATGTAATGTGAAATTTAATAATGATGAACATTAAATGTAGACATTAAAATATGAATATATCACGATGAAGGATGGTGAAACAATTATTGGATACATCACATGTGTTAATGAAACTGTGATCAATATCCGATGTTTATGTGGGATGATAAAGGATTACATGATAATCTAAAAAATTATAGATATTTTAAAAATTGGTTTTATGAAAAGGTCTAAATTTCTAAGATTATTTTCTACATATAATTTCATTAGATGATCTTCATATCATCCAAAATGCATATAAAATATATGGGTCATGTGTCTTCATGAATATTTTAAAGAATTTTCATTCAATTTAATTTAAAAACATGAATAAATAGAATAGTGAGATACAAGTAAATGATGATTTAGAGGAATCTCTAAATGAAAAGTTGTCTAAATAAAATGTTACAAACATAAGACATTCATTTATGAAAAAAATAGAAGAGAAAAATTAATGTTCATTAAAAATATACAAATGATGTATTTCATGTGTAGATATGTTATAAATTTAATATAAAACTAAAATATTTTGATAGGATATGATTATTTACATGATAAGGATGTGAATCTAATGAAATTATAAAATAAATAAATCATTAAAATTCATTACATAATTATTTTCATCAAAGGGTAATGGGATAAAAGTCTCTAAATGTGAGAAGATAATTTTCATATGAAAATTATTATGTGTTGATAATGGTGAGTAGGAAGAATAATTAAGATGATAAAAAATTACTGATTGAAAAAATATAAGAGGAATTTTTTACTAGAGATTAATATAGTGATACTAAAAGTCAATATTAAATTTAAATGTTTTTTTGTAGATTCGAGAACTCAAGGAATGAATTTCAATGATATATATATTTTTTATAGAGAAAATTAATTTTAAAAAAAATATCAATTTTCAAATGAAAATTATTCTATTTGTAATGAAAAGTAGTCATATATGATGAATTAGATTTATAACATGTAGATGTTTCTTAATGAAGAGAATAATTTAGAGAATAAATTGAAGATAAGGTAAAATAAAAGGAGTTGTGTTTTTATCTTGTTAAATAATAACTGTTATAGTGAGAAAATTAATTTAAAAAACATATCTTGAACATCAAAAAATATATGTAGTTTGGTAGATAATGTCAAAAAGATAATATTTTAGAAGGAGTAGTTATTTTTCTAAATGATTAATTGGATGAAGTTCACATTCAGATTTAGGAGAAATTATTAAATGTGTAATTAAAAAATCAAAGTTAATTATAAGGAAATTTAAATTTAAGGTAAATAAGATGATTACAAAAAGTCTAAAAATTATAGAAATGGATATTTAAATTTGAAATTTAATGTAAATAGTAAATAGAAAATTCAAAGTAGTTTAAAGAGAGGTGAATAGTTTTGGGATTATTTAAAAAAATTAGACTGGATCCAAAATTGATGATCAAAATTTAGTGAAGAGTAGGTTTCCACATCTAGAAAATAAGTAGTTCGTAGAGAAAAGTACTCATGTAATGGAAACTATTAAAATTTGAGAGGGAATAAATACCCAAATTTTTTAGAATGAAAATTCCCACCTGAATGAATGTATGAAATATTTAATAAATTCATAAAATAATATGTATTTAGAAAACATTATTATTTTTTTCATTATAAATTATATCAATAGTATAATAATTGGAAATTATGACCATTGGGATTTAAGACCATTGGTAATGTAGTCATTATAATATGATAATTAAAACTTGCATATATTAATGGAAATAATAATAATAATTTAAGCATATGGAAAGAAGTGATGGACCCAACCAGTAGGATGAAACCTTATGAGGATCATTAAACAATTGTATTAAGGGAAATTTAATTTCTAGAGTTCACCTTTGACCATTCCAATGTCATGATTCAATAACCTAAACATGATCATTAAAATTTAAGAGATAATTTAAAGCTTATAAAGATCACCACCCAACCTATGTTCATCAAACCAACTGATGAATGTAATTCCATCACACACCATACCCATAAGAAATATGTTAGTGTAATAATGGGTTATATAACTAGACTTTTTTAATGTAAATGTCTATATATTATTTTTTTTTAAATTAAATCATTATTAATCCAACCACATATTCATTAATATTTTACTTATTATATTATTCTTATGAATATTTTATGAATATGATAAATAAATTTTCCTAAATCGAAAACATGAATATATTTATGAAAAATATTTAATTTAAATTTAAAAAACATATATGAAAAATTCTGGAATTTTTAATATTTTTTCATGAATTTTTCTTATACAACAATATTTAAAAAAATTTAAATGATATTATAATTTTATGAGATCATAAGTAATTTTTAAAATTTTTATAATGTTGATTTTGTTATTAAAGATTTTTTTCAATAGTGAAGAATAGTTTTTTACGAATTTAAAAAATCATATTAAAAACATATAATGAAAAATTTATATCATCATTCCTATCAGAATGCTGAAGATATACATTAGTGAACTTTATAAAAAAATTAATGACAATTGATTTTTTTTATATAAATTAAATATGGTATAAATATAATACATGTATTATTACATAATAATAATGCATTATTGATGTAATAAATTAGTTGAAGGGTTTTATCCACTAAAAATAGTCTATTTAATAAAAATAATGTATTTTAATGTGATAATTTTTTTTATAAAAACTACAATGAATTTACTAAAACATGATGAATAATTTAAAGACATTAAAAACAATTATTTATGTAATCACTTACCTTCCTCCCAAAAAAATTTATTATTTAATGTGGATTGGTTATAAAACTAAAAAATATTAAAAATCTATCCTTCATGGAAAATATAATAGGAAAAACTTTTTTTGTTCATTGTTTTTTTATTTTGTATTCACCAGATGTATTCGAATTATGTATTTTATATTAATAAACAATACAATATTTTTCTATAAATACCCACCCATTATCTTATTTATCTCCACACCAATTACATAAATAATTAATTTCCTCTCATTTTCCCTCTCTAAATCCCTCCAATATTGATATTGGTTGTACATGGAAAACATCCTTATCATTATGAAGAATCCACTCACGGAAATGGGTTCTCTCTCTCCACTTTTCAATTAATGAACATAATTTTTTATAATAATTTTTTCCCCAGAGATTATATTGTCATGATTTTAAACTCATCCCCTATTATTAATATTATTCCATATTGATGAGATACTACCCCTCTCTCCTATTAATCCCTTCCATTATCTTTTGTGGACAGTAATTATACATTCAAACTTAACCTATGATTTTTCAATGCCTAACATTTATATTCTAAGTAACAAACCATAAATTCATTCATGGTTACTCAAAAAGATTTAAAAATCCTTCACTAATTTGGGATGTCTATGTATTAAAACTGTATTCCCTAATCGTGATATTGAAATGATTATGTACATTATTATGTTAAATAATAAATGTATAAGACCAAAAGTTGTACATAATGTGTTGAAAATTATAAGCACTATAATAACTCGTGTAATGATTTCATCACATGAGAGAACATGTATATTAAATGGTTGATTCCCCTAATCACACTGTGATAATATTTCACAGTGGTGTTCCTCAATTTATGCTTATTGTGACAAGCTTTGTATTTCATCCACACAACAATGATGGATCAACCTTTAGAGATCATCATCCTATATAATTATTCAATGTTTATGTATGTGATTATCAAATTTTTATGTTTTCATGATATGGCCCTCATATCACATGTAATATCATCCATCATGAAATTAATGATTATTCCCTTATTGGTCTTTATAGCTCATCCCTTTTATTATGTTTGTTCTGAACTTATCTTATGCGGTATTAAAAGTTCGAAAGAATCTAGGAGCACATAATGATGATTTTAAATAATGATATTTTTATTTTAGCATAATGTATTATATATATAGTTTCCCAAAAGTAGTAGACTTATAAATTTCTAAGATATTATTTTATGTGTACTTTTTCTAAAACTAATAAAATTAGAATGTATAGGAAATATGTTTTCTTTTAATTGGTATAAGAGGAATTATTCTTAATTCTAGGGGATTAGGACTAGAAACCCATAATGAAAACCCTATGGAAAATTATAAATATAGAAAGACCTCCTAAATTTTGGATATATATATATATATATTTGTGTTTCATAGTAATCACATCATGTTCATTATATTGGAAAGTATATATTTTTATGGTATATATGCACCTAGGGTTAATCACCCCAAAAAGGATAATTTAGAATTTAATCGATCTTTACTCAGTGCATGATGAGTGGTCCTAAGATAGACCAACCAAATAGATAATCTCTAGTGATATGGTTCGAAAAAAATGATATTATATTTTCCAAAAATCAGGACTTATTAAAATATATTTTTTTGTTATTTAACTTAATAAGAAATAGTTAATGAGTAACCTTGATTTAAACCTATAAATTCTTGAGATATGTAATGGATATAAATTAAGAGCTATTACATCAAAGTTCATACTAAACCATTAAATTTATTATTATTCACAATATTATTATACATAATTTTTTTGATTATTTAATGAATTTAAATTAGAGTAATCATGCCAAAAAACAATGTAATGTGTAATGTGATGATTTCCCAAATGAGATCCCAAACATAATGGTAGTGGGAGCTGACAAATTTGTAAATTACTTTACCAACTACGTAATTTTTAAATAAACACATGAATCATGTGTATGAAACTTCTTCTACTAATAAATATCTAGATGTAGTTGGGTCAATTATGTGACATAGATCTATGAATTTTGGTGGATCTGTTGATCCCCTTATCATGAAACAATGTGTGGACTCTATTAATAAAAATGTAATGTTCTACAATACTCTGAGTGATTTAATGGAATACGAACTATTTATCCCCAAAATGAAGAATATTTTTAGTGTTAGATATTAATTAATATAAAATTCCAATGGAGTATTTTTATTCCACCGAATTTGAATGATTCAAAAAGATATTTCCCAATAAATAGTTTTCCCCAAATTCCCAAATTTAAAATTGATTAGGAATTCCTCATAATCAAGAAAAAAGAATGTTGAATATATTCATTTCAATAATGAAAACGTCATATGTCGTGGATAGTATACCTATATATTTTTTATCATACCTAACAGTATAGTTCACCGATTATTTACTGGGTTAAATAGTATTTTATAAAATGATATTGTAATCCATGAATTTTATATTTGTGGGAAATTTTTACATTGTTTCATTAATATCGAAAAGTAAATTCATGATTCTTAATGGTATAACATAATATGAGATAATAATTATAAAAAAATTGTTTAATTATGTAGTATTGGTGGATAAATATCATGGGGGTATGAAAATAAAACTACCCACTTGTCAATGGTGTGGGAAGAAGAATACCAAAAATCACCTTAAAGGAATAAGTATATGCCTCATGTGTTGAAAGTATGGATATCAATCTAAATAATGTCAACTGGAGATGATGAATTCCATTTATATAGTAGAAGAAAAGAATGTTATATTAAATCATTACCCTATACTCTAGAGATTCAACTGTAAAAAACATTGACATATGAACACAATTTCAAGAATCCAGGGGTTCATGAAGATATTCAATGAAAACATCCTCCAAGTGCAACACAAAATTTATTTTATTGTGTTATAAATACTGTTAAATTGGATCCTGAAAGTATAGTAGATACATTTATTTTAGATTTTTATTCCAAAATTATGTGTGTACTATTAATTTTGGATCAATAAATTCCATTATATGATGAAATTTTAGTATAACTATTAAATTTCCTCCAAAAAACATGAATGTTAAGTTTTATATTATCACATTAAATGGGATTATTATCTTATCCCATGTACATAACTCCTCCATAGTCAAAATGTGTGGTATGAATATTAATCCAAACCATTTCATAGCCCCACTAGTGTAATTTTATGTTATACTATGAATGAATTGGTTCAACATATATAAATCCAACATGAATATTTGTGATAAGTTAATCCCCATACGTCTACAAAATAATCCAATACATCAATATTAGTGCAAGGAAAAGGATGAATTTATACTATAAATATCTTCTCAAAAATGAATTTTATTTTCTTATGAGAAATAATTACTTACAAAAATAATTTATCCAAAGGATATGGTCATTCTTGAAGTCATTTGTTTTTAATGTAGTTTGTTAATGTATTCCCTAAAGATCTTCCTAATCATAGTTTTAATCAAGTGGTAATGTTATCAATTGAATATATAAATATATCTCTTCCAATATCTAAGACTCCATTTAGAATAGAAACCATTGAACTGATAAAACTAATGAATTTAATAAAATTGAATTTTCATAAGGGATTGAAACACCCATTTTCTTCATTATGGGGTTGTCCAATTTTCTCCATCATGAAGAATTATGATTCAATGTTTCTCTATATTGATTTTCATTAACTATAAAAGATCAATATAAATGACAAGTGTACCCAGCTATGGACTTATGAGTTATTCATTCCACTATATAGAGCCTAGTATTGGTCAAAAGTCACTCTTTGGTTGGGGTATCATCAATTAGTGTTTATGGTGGAGGATATACACAAAACATATGTTCATACATGGTATTCACACTACGAGTTCAATATAATTCCCATCAGACTCACTAATTTTCGAGTAATCATTTTTTATATGATAAATAGTTCCATTAAATATTTCCACCAAAAAATTTCAGTATTTATAAATGATATTATTATTTACTCCAAGAGAAAGGTGGAATATCAGAAGATTTTTAATAATTGGATAATGATTTTTTTAAAGAATAGTTTACACATAATGTAAAATAAATGTGTGTTTTGGATGAATCTGATAACATTATTATGGAATATTATTATCATTGATAAGATATATGTGTATCCTTTGAAGACATAGGTGATTGAGGAATGGACCAAATCAAAAAAATTATCAGATATCCATGTTTTCATTTGATTAGCTAGGTACTATCAGTGATTTTTAAGAAACATCCCACATTTCTTGAACCCTCTAACTAAGAAACACACAATGTATTTAACTCATTCTAAATTATTGAATAAAATAAATGGTTAGTTGAGTTAAATAAGAGGCTGATCACAACATCTATACTTACACTTCCCATCGATGGGTATGAATTTTTTTTTCTACAATAAATATTACAAGAATGTGTTGTGTTAGGTACTTTGAAAAATGATAAAGTGATATCATTTTCCTCTCTACAATGGAAGGTTCATGAGAAGAGAAATTAAATTAATGATATGAACTTTGAATCAATGATTTTCACAGTACCAATTTAGAGTCATTACCTATATGGGGAGAAGTGTGGCATGTATATATATAATAATATCCAAAAGTATATATTCATAAAAAAAATAGACAAACGTTCATGAATGAATGTGGATAGATCTAATAAAATATTATTATTTTTTAATCCATTTCCATCTTGGAATGTGGAATAAAATATATAACTATCTATGTAGAATAGTTCTTATAGACATATTTGTGATGAGGATTGAGATAGATCCAATGTACATTGTCAAGAACTTGACAGACATGGGAATCATTAAGGAAATAACATCATGCTTCCTTCATTAAGTAACAGATCAATAATATATCAATGTGAATAAGAATGTTTTAAAGAACCATGATATAGATTTGTAGAGATATGTTGTAAATATTCTAGAGTACAAATTTAATGGACTTTTTATTATATGATTTGAAACCTATTTATTTGTTCTATAAAAAATTTAAATTTAACATGGAGATTTTGGATGATTCACATAACTCATTAATTTCTACTCATCCAAAGTGAACAACGAAATTTATGGATATAAAGCAAAAATTCCACTGGGATAAAATGAAGCAGTATATTTTTTATTTTATCTCAATGATTAGTATACCAAAATTTTATGGTTTAATGATAGAATTTTAAGTGTTTGATAAAACTATTGGACACAACTATATAGAAATGGGTAAACATCATCGTAGATTTCATTGTGGGAATCACCATGACATCTAAATTCAAAAATTTAATTTAATATTTAATTGATCCCCTTACTATGTTATAACATTTAATTTATATTAGTGAGGATCTACTTATTGATTTAAAACATTTCATTTTGTTAGTGAGGATTAATCTATTGACCAACTCACCATGATATTCATAAAATAAGTGGTATGGTTCTATAGACATCCACTATCAACTGTGTCTGATTGAAACCAAAGGATTACCTTGATGTCCTAGAGATGTATTTAGTTATAAAATCAATACAAATCTATGTTTCATTAACTCTTATCACCCTCATATAGAATGTTAGTCTGTGAGAACCATTTAAGCTCTAGATGATTTGATGAAATCATATTTATTGGATTTGTAAAATTGTTATAATTATCACATTCCCTTGTATATTTCTTGTATAATCGTAATTTTTATTATATTATTCTAATGACACCTTGTGTGGATCTCTATTGAATGAGGTGAAGGAATCTAAAATGAAATGATAGAGTTGGCGAAATTAACCATGTAGGACTTGTGCTTGGCCAATATATGGAAGAGATGGTTCAAATCATTTATCATAATATGGAATAATCAAAAATATATTATAAAATATTAGATGACAATCATAAATGAAACATAGAGTTTATATTTAGAGAGAAAATCCTCCATTATGTATCACTGTAAAATTAAAAAAATCATTGTCCTGGATGCATTGCCCATTTTGAGATTCTTAATAACATTGATGATATGGACAATCTACTAACCCTCCCATATAACCTATCTAAAGTACAATATGTTTTCCTTGTATCCCTATTAAAGAATTATATTCAAAATCCATCACATGTACTAGATCGAGAGTGGTTACCATTGAAGAATCATATCTCATTCCAGGAGTGTACATAAAAGATCAAAGATCATATATAAAAATTTCTATAAAATAAATAATTCCACATTCTCAATGTAGATTGGAGGAACTGTGTGTTTGAAAAGTAAACAGGGTTTTTTGATGAAAACCTGAAAAATAATCCCCCTAATATATTTGATGGTATAACTTAAAACATCAATGGTTAACATTATAAAGTGGGAAGAATGTGATAACCCAGGGTCATATAAAAAAAATTTACCTTATTAATAAATATATTAAATATTTAGTAGAGTATTAATAATAATCACACGGTAAGAACTCTGTTATTATATTGGATCATAATAAAATATAGAATTAATGTGATATCATAGATACCTAAAAGTTTTTCCATAATAACTATAAAGGGATTTTATAACAAAAAATAGTGTATTTCATTTAAATATGGTAGTTTAATGTGTTAATATTATTTTTCTAAGACCATAATCAATCGTCCAAAACTTGATGAAACAATGAATGACATTAAAAAATATTTAGGTAATGATGTCCTTTTAGCATCCAAAATATTATTTAGTAAAGAGGATTAGAATATAAAAAAATATTAAAAATAACACTTCCATAGAAAATAATATGTTAATAAAAAAATATAATACTAACGGTTTCCGAATTTTTTTTAAATACAAGTACAATGCCCAGGAATTCCAAATTTATTAAAATTGTAAAATTATTTGATGTAAATATTAAATCAGTCACCCAATATTCTTAACTCTAAATCCATCAATCTTGAGTCTCCTCTAAATTTCCTTCTCTAATAACCTCCTAACTAGTTTTTATATTCTTAAAGAGATTAACCCAATATTTATAAAGAATCCTCTCAATGTAATGGGTTTTCCACATATTATTTACAATTAAATAACTTCTATTTTTATAAACATTTTTATTTCAAAGTGGTTATGTTCTTATCTGCCCCTAGTAATCCCTTAATATCTAAATGATTTTCTATTAATGAGCTGATAACCCTCTCTATCATTAACCCATTTCATGAACCTTTAGGTACATCAATTATGCTATCAAAATTATCACATTATTTTTCCTTGCCATATGTTTCTGTTTTAAATACCTAGTGATATTTTAATTCATAGTTATTCACCTAGATATAAATATCCTTCATTGATTTAGAACTTCTATGTATAAAATTCACATTATGTAATTTTTGGATTGAAATGATGGAATATGTTCTTATGTTATATGATCAATGTGGTACATGTTAAGTTAGACTAATGATGGTTTAACCCTTATCACTCTCCAATATATTGGGTATTGTTTTCATCTCATGGGATACCATGTATGGTTCATGGGTAGTTATCCTAAGAACAATATGTTATTTTGTGTTGTCTTCTATCCTTAACGTATGTTGATGATGAATATTTTTATATTGTTTAATCATTTTTATAATTCCTTTTTCTTAGGATAACGTTATAATATTTTGTGTTTCAAGGCTTATGTTTATTAATATCACTATTTAATTTTATCATTACATGACTCTTGATGCACATTTATTACACTCCACCATTTTATATGTTATTATTCCATTACTGTGAATAATATCTCAACCCTTTTCTTATGTATATCCCTTAGCTATCATGTACATTTCTAATAATTAAATAGACACTAGTATAAAATTATGATGATTTTAACTAATTTTTTCATCTAAAATATAATATCATATGTACCTAATTCTTTAGTGATATTTGGCCTATTATTTTCAAGTTTTTTATTATATAGGATTTTTTTAAAACAAAATCACAAAATTTTGTGGATTATAATATGGGTTGTTAAAGAGGATACGAGCGCTTGGAAATGATACTCTTTAAACTTTTAGTATTTATATAAACCAAGAAGATTTTGAAGGAAAATTTTCATGGTTTTCAACAAAATGAAAAATGGGATATTAGGAAACAATAATAAAATTCTTGAATAGAAGTTGATAATTTTTTTCAATCATTTGAATATTTTGGTTGAAGGAGTGACTAACCAAGTCACATTGAAATATAATGCCTACCCATTATACCTAACCCACTATGTATTGATTGTAATTCTCATAAGTAAATTAATTTAAAAAAAATGGAAATTAGATAGAATTACTTGTTGAGGTTTCACTAATAGAATCAAAAAGTAATGTATATATATTTTGTAGAGTGGATATTAATCACACATTATATTATATAAAAAAAACTTTATTGATTTTTTTGAGTTAAATAAATTCTCAGTGACCTTTGAAAATAATGATTCACTAAAATTAATAGAGCTGGATTAGAAATGATTTGAAAATGATATATTGACATAAAAGAACAAATTATATGTTGATGATATGAATCATATCATGTTTATAATATATCATGTTGGTAATTATGGAAATTATGCGTTATATTGGAAACACGGGTTTTAGGATAGGTGGTTTAAATATGGAAGTTTATTTTTGGGAGGAATGTGAATAAGAGATAACTTGTTTCTTGTTAATATTTCATAAAATTCAATACACTTCTACTTTAAATTGAATAATAAATTGTGTAATTATAGGATTTGTCATCTAGGTCAACAAAATGACATATATTACCCAAGTAGTGAATGGTTTTAATGTTTTTATAATGAGGGGAAAATTAAATTAAATGTTCTATACATTCCCAAAAATTATATTGTAAATTATTCACACATGAATGCGAGGATTAAAATTTCTGGAATACCATAGAAAATAAATTAAGATATAAGAGATCCTATGAGGATGGAATGAACTATTTGATATAGGAATTGTATTCACATTATATATTATTTCACTCATATTGTAAACATTATATTCATAAAGAATAAGTAAGAGTCTCTCTAGGTGTTTAGTAATTTTTTAAGAGTTCTTAAAAGGAATGTCTTCCCAACATAAAGTAGATAATGAAGGAAAATAGTTACTAATATAGTGTTACAAAATATAAATAATATCTTGAGTATAATGATGTAAATTGTGAATTTGTTACACCATAAAATCCATAATAATGGTTTCATGGTCTATAATAATATGATTTTGGTGGATTTGACTTGTACTCTTTTGATTGATCATGATACTTCACAATATTTCGAGAAAAAATAAATTTTTATACATATTCATATTCAAAACCATTTTTTATTGGCTGGATTCAAGTATTTAAAAATGTGATATATATGATAATAATTTACCAATATTCAGATAACTATAGTTGTATTGAACACCTTTTTTAATAAATGTAAAAGGTGATAACCTAGGAAAATTTGAGGTAAATGGAGTCGATGGTATTTTACATAGTTATCAACAAAATGGAAGAGAATATAACTATTATAACATAGTTATGTCGAATATTGTGTATAATTCTTATCAGAGGTGTCTCAACACTTAAAAAGTGAAACCCCGCATCAAAAATGAGTACCAAAAATTGAAGATAATGAAAAATATTTTTTTTGAGAAGTGAGCTAATGTTACTGAAAATAATATAAATGAAGAATAATTTTTGATAGACTATATTCTATTGATCAAGAAAAATATGGTTCAACTCATACATAACTATGAAGTAATGTGGATGTTATAAATATCATTTTATTATCCGGATATTTAGTTCAGACTATGTGAACTATGAGGACATCAACACAAACCACGTTTTCTACATAGGTCAAACAAAGGTTTTTGAAATATACATCGGAGCATCGAGATTGTATTAATGCTATAAATGTGTACATATATCATATCAACAAGAAATATACCTTTTTTACCCATGCTATAAAATAAGAATCTTATCAGTAAAAAAAGTTTGTATCATAATAATTTTAATAAAAGAGGATAAGTGATAATAATAAATGAATGAATTGTTAATAAAGGGTACTCATAGGATGAATTAAATGATTTCGATGATAAAATTGTATCGATTTCATGGATTTATGCCATTTGAATGTGTCTTACTATTAATTCGTAGATGTGATATAATATCATATTATTGGATATCAATTCGAAATTTCTCAATGTATAATTGGAAAAGGAATTTGACTATAACAACCATACTCATTATTATACATCAATAATTGATTTAACATATAATATTACACGTAATACAACCCAAAATATTGATAATTCTAGTGCCTTTAGGAATTAGGTACAACAAATAACAGCTTAAAAATTAAATACATAATCATTATTGAAAACTCCATAATATGTTTAAAATATTCCTTCATGCATAAAACTAAATGGGATATCCTATGGGCCAACATAATAAAATCGGTGAGTTATAAATCCTTGTATGGGGATAAATAAGGCAAAACACGAAGAACATAATACTTGTTATACAACAAGAATATCGATGGGGAATAAAGAGAACATGAATAATAAGGTATGGTATATCATGATAATCATAACATGGGAAATTTGGAAACAACTTAATAAATTGAATCATATACACATTTCAAGGATAAACCTTCCAAGGCTTCATGGTAGACAATGTACCATAAAGGGGTAGTGTACACCCATATACCAACATTATGTATCATGATACAAACTATAACCCAATTCATTGGAGCACTATCTAGGTGCACCCAACATACTCATTTCATTCTCACTCTCAAGTGTGCCGCAAAGATCATACAACATGGATTAATTCATTATAATAATTTATTCCATGATAAAGTAATATATATTACAAACATGTAATTCCCAAATCAATATGTATAAGTGCATATAGGTTAATAACATTAATATAATAACGGGTATGGTATTGACCACAGTATTTTTTGGCATTGAAAATCCTTGTGAAATTTTGGCAGTATAATGACACTAAATAAACATTCATTGAAACAGTTAAAAAGAGTGAATGGTATAACAACCCTACTTTTATTACAAACTTAAACATGATTTATTACCAAAAACTTCACTTGATACAATAAAGAAGATCGATAGGTTTATTGTTTTTTGGGCTTAGGATCATTAAATAAAAATATAAAACATGAAATACGACATCATTATTGAAAACTTCCTTTACATGACCACTGCATTCCCTCGTACATAGCATTGCATGGGATAACCTGAGGAGATGCATAAGAAAAGGGTGAGTTATAAATCCCAATAAGGAAGTACACATGGAATAACATGAGGAGTACAATAAATATTATACAATAGGCATATCAATAGAGAATAAAAGAAACATGAACATAAAGGCATGATAAAGCATGATAATCATAACATGGAAATGTGGCAAAAACACTTGACATGGAATTAGCATGAGCCAAGGGTCATTGCACATAGAGCTTGACTAAATCCTCATTGCACATGAAGCACTAGTAAACCCTCATTGAACTTGAATTAGCATAAGTCAACACTCATTGCACATGACGTATCATGATAGTATACTTTACCCAATGCATTGAAGCGCTATAAAGGTGCACCCTTCTTAAACATTTCATTTCATGCATAAGAGTGCCACATGGATCATAAAACATGGATTCATTAAACATAATCATTTATTACATGATAAAGGAATGTGTAATTAATACATGAAACTTTATAATCAATAAGTAAATGTGCATAAAGGTAAATACCCGTGATGGAGAAATGGGCATGATAATTACTACACAATGGCATTAGTTTAGAAAATCGGTGAGATTTCGGCAGCGTAAGGACATGACATATGGATTGATAAAAATGGTTGATAAGAGAGAAATTGGTTCCTCATCATATTTACATGTAATGGACAGTAAGGAGGTTATATAGTTACATTTCCCAACAATTGTAATGGAATTTGTATTCAGGATACAAAGGTATTCCTTGAATGTAAATGAGGAGGGAGAAGTTTCTTTCAGAATTTTGGTATAGTAACGGGTGTACATGGGAGGAATTTAATGAGAAAGAAAGAGGTCTCCAATCATTCAAACATAAAGAGTGCAGTATGAGGGAGGTGAGAAACCATACCTCAATATTAATAATTTAAATTAAAAGGAAAAATAACTTAAAGAAAATTGGACAAAATGATAAAGGATGAAAAACCCTTACTTGGAAGTGTGCTTCCAAAGGCTATAGAGTGGATTGTGAGAGGCTTCTTGGGATCTTGGGGCACCGTGGGAGGATTCTAGAGAGATTAGGGTAGATGTTGGACGATCTCCAAGGGCTTTGAGTGATGAGGAAGTGGGAGCTTGGGTGGGTTTATATAGGAAAGGTGAGGGAATTATTTATTATTTAGGTTTGGTTCCCCTTACATTAAATTAATCCAAACCACAAACCATCCCACGGTTTTTGCACACGGTTTTTGGAAAATGGGAGAGGAAAAAAATATTTTATAAGTCCAAAGTCCGAACTTTTTAAAATATTAGTGTTTCTTATGTGGAGGTGAGTCACACTCCCATGGAAATTAATTTAAAATGCAATGTCTTGAATAAGTCTTGAGGGGTCCATTAATGCTTTAAAAAGTAAGACAAACAAACCCAAAATCACCTTATTTTAATGGTAAAACATATATTGGCCGAACATAAAGAATATAATATTTTATTACCTCACTATTGGGTCATTATGATGTCATAAAACACATTATATATTTAGACGGTATTTAATTTTTACCCAAAAATTTGATTGTCTTAGAAAATTATGAAAAATTCACCATTGGATAATTTCGACGTCCTGATTCCAGAACTAACATTTATTTTATCTAAATAATTTTTTAAATATGTTAATTTTCATTTTCAAAATAAAAACCGACATTTATCGAAAATTATTATTTTATTAAAATATTATTTAATTAAAAAATCCCTTAATTTAATAAAATAGATTTCCTTATTAAAAAATAACTAAAAACATCATATCTACATTAAAAACTATTTACAATGTATCAAAAATTAATAGAAATTTTATTCATTATTATATAAATAAATAATATACATGAACATAGAACTACTTATTTGTTACATAACCCCTTAAAACAGCCGCATACGACCTAATGGTAAGGTATGCGATGGTGACAGACTCTTGGGGTGGCTCGAATAACATCGCTCGAGTGGTAATTTCAATCAAATTCCACTTTTCCCGTAGACAGTATCGTTCGACCTTGACATGATTAAGCTCATCTTGGTCTTGGTCAATATTGAAGCCCAAGGATGCCACCTCTTTTCCATGCTATGAAAAATTGGCTTCGTATGGGGAAATTATACTGGATGTGGCCATAGATTCTTTTGTCTGAGTAAAATTGTGTTCGTTAAAACCTTATATTTATACTAATCATGTGATCACTGTTCAACGGCTATAAACGTAACAGTCATAACTCTTGTCATAAAACCAGAGAATTTGACATTTTATAAAACATTTTATATAAATAGACATTTAAGAAGATCAAGAGGGATTTATATTAATGAAACTTTGGGCCGCTACAAAATTCCCCCCTTAAGAAATTTCACCCTCGATATTTTTCTTTTCCCACACTAAAACAGATGTGGGTAACTCAGCTTCATCAGTTTCATCGATTCCTAAGTCGCTTCTTCAAACTTGTGGTTTCTCCACAACACCTTGACGAGGGGCATTGTCTTATATTGTTGAACATTTTCTCTACGATCTATGATCTTCACTGGTTGCTCCTCATAAGAAAGATCATCTTCCAATTGTACCACCTTAGAAGAGAGTACATGTTAACA
Source organism: Viscum album (assembly GCA_963277665.1). Taxonomy (NCBI): domain Eukaryota; kingdom Viridiplantae; phylum Streptophyta; class Magnoliopsida; order Santalales; family Viscaceae; genus Viscum; species Viscum album. Next base: position 121,936,632 of record OY728164.1, on the reverse strand, counting down.
GTTCGGTATGTACTTCTTTAAGAGGGATAAATGGAAGACATCATATACTTTGGTCATGGTAGGTGGAAGTGATAGTCGATAGGCCACAACCCCGAGACAATGAAGAATCTCGAAGGGGCCGATGTACCTTGGACTTAACTTCCCATTCCTTCCAAACCTCATGACCTTCTTCCACGATGATATGCGTAGAAACATCATGTCTCCAACTTTAAACTCAAGGTCTCGTTGATGATTATCTGCATAACTCTTCTGTCGGCTCTGAGCTACATTGATATACTTCTGAATGGTTTTTTTCCTTCTCCACCATTTCCTCGACCATTTCTAGTCCAAGCAGCTTACGTTCACCGACCTCATCCCAACATTCCGGTGTTCTACACCTTTTCCCATACATGGCATCATATGGTGCCATTTGGATTCTTGAGTGGAAACTGTTATTATAAGAGAACTCAACTAGAGGAAGATGTTGATCCCATCCTCCTTTAAAGTCCATTGAGCATGATCTCAACATTTCCTAAAGTGTTTGGATAGTCCGCTCAGATTGGCCATCAGTTTGAGGATGATAGGACACACTGAAGTTCAGTTCAGTATTCAGAGCATGTTTAAGACTCTTCCAAAACATAGAGGTGAATCTTGGATCTCGGTCAGACACAATAGATAGTGGTCCCCCATGAAACCTTACCACTTCCCTGATATATATCAGTTCCAGTTGATCCAATGAGAAATCCTCCAGAATAGAAATGAAGTGTGCATTATTTGTAAGACGACCCACAACAACCCATATTGAATTGTTGCCTCTGGATGCCCTTGGAAGTCCGGTGACAACGTCTATGGTGATGTTCTCCCATTTCCATTCTGGTATGGGAAATGGTTGCATCATCCCCTTATACTTCTTCCTCTCTGCATTCACTTGCGGACACATCGGGCACTTTGATGTATATTCAGCGATCTCCTTCTTCATATTATCCCACCAAAGGTTTTCTCGGAGATCTCAAAACATCTTTGTGCTCCCAGGGTGAATATAGAAATTTAAACTATGTGCAACATCCAAAAGTTCCATCTTCAGTCCCAGATGTGATGGGACACATAATATTTTCCCAAACTGCACAATTCATTCTTCATTAACATTAAACTCTGAGGATTTACCTTTTTTTATAGCTTCCACTTTTTCCTGAATTCCCAAATCATCCTTTTGAGAATCCTTTAACCTTACCAAAATAGATGGTTGAGAAATCATTTGTGAAAGGATTGATGATGTAACATTCTCTATGATTACCATGTCCATCTTCATTAATTCTAAGAAGATTTTATCCTTATCAATTCTCATCATTGATAGAATCATTGGGCCCTTTCTACTTAGAGCATCTGCCACCTTGTTCGGTTTCCCAGGGTGGCAATGTATTGAACAGTCGTAATCCTTGATGATCTCTTTCCATATTCTCTGGTGCATATTAAGCTCTTTTTGTGTGAATATATATTTAAGACTCTTGTGGTCAGTATATATCTCACATTTCTCCCCATAGAGATAATTCCGCACGATTTTCAAGGAAAATATCACTGCTGATAACTCTAGATCATGCGTTGGATAGTTTCGCTCATGGATTTTCAACTGCCTTGAGGCATTGGATATCACTTTATCATTCTGCATCAGCACACAGCCTAATCCCTTCTTTGAAGCAATACTGAATACCACAAAAAGTTCCCCACTTGTGGGTAAAGTGAGCACGGGCGCAGTGATAAGCCTCCTTTTCAACTCCTTGAAGCTTTCATCACATTCATCACTCCAATAAAACTTTACTCCCTTTAGAGTTATCTTGGTAAGAGGGTTGTACAATCCTTAGAAGTTTCTAACAGAACGTCGATAATATCCAGCTAACCCCAAGAAGCTACGGATATCCGTTACCGATGTTGGCCTCGGCCATCCCTCAATTGCATCTGTTTTCAAGGGGTCCACAGATATACCATTGCTTGTGATGATATGACCCAATAACGAGACCTTCTTCAAACAGAACTCACATTTTATATACTTTTCATAGAGCTTATCCTTGCTCAAAGTCTCTAGTATAGTTTTTAAATCCTCATCATGATCCTCCTTGGTTTTGGAGTATATTAGAATATCATCTATAATGACTACAACAAATTTTTCAAGGTAATCTCTAAATACTATATTCATCAAGTCCATGAATATTCCTGGAGAATTGGTGTGTCCGAAAGACATTACTATGAATTCATAGTGCCCATATCTTGTACGAAATGCGGTCTTGGGCACATCTTCCTTCTTTACCCTTACTTGATAATATCCCGACCGCAAATCCACCTTGGTGAAGTATTGTTCTCCACGTAGCTGATCAAACAAGTCATCGATTCTTGGGAGAGGATACTTGTTCTTTATCATTATTTTTCTAAGTTCACGATAATCGATGCAAAGCCGCATTGACCAATCCTTATTCTTGACGAAGAGGACTGGTGCCCCACATGGTGAAGCACTTGGGCGTATAAACCCTTTTATCCGGATTCTCCTGTAGTTGTTTCTTCAGCTCTTCAAGATCAACAACAACCATTCAATATGGAGTCTTGGATCTTGGTAGTGCCCCAGGTTTAAGTTCAATTGAGAACTCAACATCTCTTCTAGGTGGAAGACCAGTCACATCCTCGGGAAATACTTCTACAAATTCCCTCACAATAGGCATTTCATCAAGGATGGTTTCTTCCTTAGAATCAATCATCTGAGCCAGATACGCATTCTCATAGTGAATTAATGTCCATGCTTGAGATGATGGGGCTAAAGGAGATTCATCTTCCTCCTAACACATGTAATGAATCGGGGGTTGATTCTCCATATGGAGTGTGATTTCCCTCTCCCGACAATTTATGTTGCCTCTATATAAGGAAATCCAATCCATGACAAGAATTGTATAAAATTCCACCAGAGGGAGTATGATGAGGTTTACGGAGAAATTCAATCCACAGACTATAATAGGGGAGGACATATAATCATGGGATGAAATGATTGTCCCATTTTCCGTACTCACCGACATCTTTACTTCCATGATTTGTGGTGGTGCTGGGATTGTTCTACTAAACTTTCGTGATATAAAAGAATGTGTAGAACCTGAATCAAAAATTATGTTCTCTATTCTTGAATGAATAACTAGCGTACATGTCACCATGTCATTTTCAGGGTTCACTTCAGCATAAGTGATGGCAAAAGCTCTTCCTTGCTACCTTGGAGGTTGTTGGTTGTCTCCGAAAACCATTGGATTAGAGAACTGATTTGAAAAATGACTAGGTTATTTGCATTTGTAGCATTGAGAAACATGTTGAGGTTCGAACGGAGCATTCCTCTCCTCTGTCGTAGCCGCGAGTCTTTCTTGCCAATAGTTAACAGCTAGGTGCCCTTCTTTTCCACACCTAAAGCATTTTCTCATCCCCTTAAGGCAATTTCCAGGGTGATTATTTCTGCACTTTTGGAAAGTGGGGTGCTAGATCTTCTTAGCAACGTTGGTTTTATCCATTATACCACCAGCATTAAAGTCCACCATAAGATTATTGTCCCCATGATACCGCTATGATTCCCCGATCTCCATTTCGACCTTGAGGGCACATCAGACAATTTTCTCACAGCTGTCGAAGTCATGGATCGCTAATGCTTTCTGCAAGCTAGGTTTCAGCCCACCAAAGAAGCGGTCAACCTTTCATTCGGGGGTAACGACAAAGCCGGAAGCATATCGTGCAAGCCTTTTGAAGTTTTCCTCGTATGCTCCAACAGATTCTTTATCTTTTTTCTTGAGGGAAAGGAACTCCCTTTCCATCTAAAGCTGGAGGGTGCAGGGAAAATATTTATCGAAAAAAATCTTCCAGAAATCATTCCATTACAACGCCTCGATCTCCTCCTCATGATTTGTATTTTTGATCAATGTCCACCATTGATCAGCTTCACCCTCCATACAATAAGCTTCCAGGAGAACCTTCTCTTTTTCAGAACATTGGAGGATGGATAATATCTTTTCAATGGAGTTGATCCATTGTTCAGTAATCGTGGGATCGGATGATCCACTAAAAGTAGGAGGCCTTTGTCTCATGAAGCTCTCGATAGTGACATGTTCTTTCTTAGGGGGGGTTGAACATTCTTCTTGACCTGTGTTTCTATTCAAAAATTGAGTTAACTGAGAGAGAAGCGTGAAATTTTCTCGATTCCCGCTCCCATTGGATTAGGCATCTCATTAGTACAATCATCACACTGATCTTCACAACGGTTGTTAGCCTGAGTCCTCCTATTACCGGCCATTGTCTGGAATAAAATGAATGTTAGGGGTAACAAATAAATGTAAATCCAAAGAAAAAAGTTTATTACTTATAAATAAACTTTTATTTCCTTCACTCATGAGTCTATAGGCTTCAATCTTGTCTTTTCATGATCTACTTTCTAACATATATTCTTAGGGGTTTTCTTATTCCCTTAATAATAGTTCATACAAATATTGTGAATTTACCAAATCATATCCTCGGGAGTGTCGTAACCAAGAGTGCATCAAGGCCCGTTGTCGTGCACCAATTCCCGTTTGAGTCTAGCTCAAAGCAGTGTTTTCGGGTTTTACCCCTGAGATACATCTGTGCCAGAGCCGCCTCTACCTGCTCATATCCATACATAGATGTATTTGTTTGATAAACCACTTACTCAGTACTTACCAAAACATAGGGATGTTTCTATTATACATAGTCTTGTATTTAAGGATTTCTTAGGGTTTCCTAATCCCAAAAATAACTAAACCTATCCTCTGATACCAACTATGGAAACCCTGCTTTTATTACAAACATAAACATGATTTGTTACATAAAACATCACATGATAAAACAAAGAAGATCGAGTGGTTTAGTGTCTTTAGGGATTAGGATCATTACATAAAATCTTAAAACATGAAATATAACATCTCTATTGAAAACTTTCTTTTACATTACCACTACATTCTCTCGTACATAGCATTGCATGGGATAACCTGAGGACATGCGTAAGAAAAGGGTGAGCTATAAAGCCCACTAAGGGAGTACACATGGAATAAAATGAGGAGTAAAATACATGTAAGACAATATGCATATTAATAGAGCATAAAAGAAACATGAACATAAAGGCTTGATAAAGCATGATAATCATAACATGGAAATGTGGCAACAACACTGAACATGGAATTAGCATGAGCCAAGGCGCATTGAACATAGAGCATGAGTAAATCCTCATTGCACATGAAGCATGATTAAAACATCATTGAACATGAATTTTCATGAGTCAACACTCATTTCACATGACGTATCATGATACTATACTTTACCAAATTCATTGGAGCGCTATAAGGGTGCACCCTTCTTAAACATTTCATTTCATGCATAAGTGTGCCACATGGATCATAAAACATGGATTCATTAAACATAATAATTTATTACATGATAAAATAATTTGGAATTAATACATGAAACTTTATAATCAATAACTAAATGTGCATAAATTTGAATACCCTTGAGAGAGAAATGGGCATGGTATTCACTACACAATGGCATTGGCCTAGAAAATCGGTGTGATTTTGGCACCGTAACGACATGACATTAGAATTCATAAAAATGGATGATGAGAATGAAAGAGGTTAATCATCATATTTACATGTAATGGACATTAATGAGGTTATATAGATACATGTCCCAACTATTGCAATGTAATTTAGATTCATGATACAAAAGTATTTCTTGAATGTAAATGAGGAGGGAGAAGTTCCTTTCGGAATATTGAAAAGTAACAGGTGTACATGGGATGAATTTAATGAGAGACAAAGGGGCCTACCACCATTCAAACATAAATAGAAAAATATGAGGGAGGTGAGAAACCACACCCCAACATTCATAATTGAAATTAAAAGTAAAATCAAATTAAATAAAATTGGAAAAAATGAGAAAGGAAGAAAAATCCCTTTCTTGGATGTGTACTTCCAAAGGAAAGATAGAGGCTTGTGAGAGGCTTATTGGGAGCATGGGGCACTATGAGAGGATTATAGACAGATTTGGGCAGAGGTTGGATGAACTCCAGGGGCTTTGAGTGAGGAGGAAGTGAGAGCTTGGGTGGGTTTATATAGGAAAGTGAGGGAATTCTTTATTATTTAGGTTTGGGTCCCCTTACATTAAATTAATCCAAACCACAAAACATCCCATGGTTTTTTCCCATGGTTTTTCTAAAAGGGAAGAGTAAAAAAATATTTTATTATCCCAACGTCCGAAATTCTTAAAATATTTGGGTTTTTTATGTGAAAGTGAGTCACACTCCCATGAAAATTAATGTAAAAAGGCAAGGTGTTGAATAAGTCTTGAGGGGTCCATTAATGCTTTGAAAAGTAAGTCAAACAAACCAAAAATCAAATTATTTTAATGTTAAAACATATATTGGCCGAACATAAAGATTATAATATTTTATTACATCACTATTGGGTCATTATGATGTCGTAAAACACATTATGTATTTGAACAGTATTTAATTTTTACCCAAAAATTTTACTGTCTCAGAAAATTATGAAAACTTCACCGTTAGATAATTTCGACATCCTGATTCCAGAAATAACATGTATTTTATCTAAATAATTTTCTAAATATGTTAATTTTCCCTTTTAAAATAAAAACCAATATTTATCAAAAATTATTATTTTATTAAAATATTATTTAATTCAAAAATCCCTTAATTTAATAAAATATATTTTCTAATTAAATAATAACTAAAAACACCATTTGTACATTAAAAACTATTTGCAATGTATCAAAAATGACTAGAAATTATATACATTATTATATACAAAAATAATTTACATGAACATAGTACTACTTATTTGTTATATAACCCCTTAAAATAGCCGCATAAGACCTATGGGTAAGGTGTACGATTGTGACAAACTCTTAGGGTGGCTCGGATAACATCGCTCGAGTGGTAGTTTCAATCAACATCCACTTTTCCCATAGACGGTCTTGTTCGAGCTTGACATGATGAAGCTCAGCTTGGGCTTGGTCAAGAGCGAAGCCCAAGGATGCCACCTCTTTTCCGAGCTCCGAAAAATGGGCTTCGTATGGGGAAATTCTATTAGATGAGGCCATTGCTTCTTTTGTCTGAGTAAAATTGGGTTCGTTAAATCCTAATATTTATACTAATCATGTGATCACTGTTCAACAGCTATAAATGTAACGGTCATAAATCTTATCATAAAACCAAAGATGTTGATATTTTATAAAACATTTTATATAAAGATAAATTTAAGAAGATCAAGAGGGATTTCCATTTATGAAACTTTGGGTCGTTACAAAATGGGTCTCTCATTATTTTGAAATAAAATTGGAAGGAATATAGATGTGTAGAATTATTTCCCAACAAAGGAAATTTGGAAATAAAAATAATAAGGTAATGAAGAAACTTGAATACAAAAAATAATCATAACTATATTTCAGCAACAGGTGTACATAATGGATCAAAAGAGTATTAATGAGAGGAAAAGGGGATCTCATGATTTATTAATAAAATTTAAAGTATGTGGAATATGGAATAATATATTCCATCATAATCTAATGTAATTTAAAAGATAAATTATAAAATATGTTCTAAAATGAAAATGAGAAGAGAGAATACCCTTATGAAATTTCGACATAGTAATAACATAAGTAAGGGTCAAAATTACAGACTATAAATGGCCAATAATTAAACCAATATCAATTTTATATTAATAGAATCATAATAAATAAATTTCTGTACAACCTACTAAAATTATAATGACTAATTTCAAAGAAGATTCTTGAATTGAAAGAACGATAGGAAGGTGAAGACCACATATATAAATTTATGATTCCAAAGTCTTGGGAGGGGCTCCATGAGAGTTTGGGGGCACCTACTAAGGACTCTTGGGAGTTGAGGGATGAGTTTCGACGTGCTCTAATGAGTTTTCGTTAAGATAAATGCGTAATATGGTGGGTTTATATAGGAAAAAAGTGGAGTTTCTTTATTATTATTTTTTGGACACTTCAAAAAAAAGAATCCAAAATCACAAACCATATAATGGGGTTTTCAATGTTTTCATCAAAATAAGAGTGTATTAAATTATTTTATATAGACAAGGGCCAAACATATTTAAATTTTACCAATGGTGGTGTGGAGGTGAGTCACACTCCTAAAGAAATGATTTTTAAATCATAAAATATATTATAAGTGCCAGAGGATTAATAATGGATTTAAAAAATAAACAAAATAATATTAAAATTTCATTATTTTAAATGGAAAACATATATTTGGTCGTGCATCCCATTTATATTACCCATCACTTCCCTTTTGTGGTCATTTTGATTTCATAAAAGATAAATTATATATATACGGTATTTAATTTTTACCAAAAAAATAACACTTTCTTAGAATATTTTGAAAAATATAACATTGTTTAATATCAATGTATGGATTCCAAAAAATAATATACATTTTATATAAATAATTTTCAAAATATTTGATATTTTACATTTAATATTGAAATCAACATTTATTGAAATTGAGGGGTTTTTTACAATAACATTTTCTATGGGATTATAAAAATTACATTTCACATCATGAAAATATAATGATCACTTATATTGAAAAAAATTATTTACAATTAATATTTTATTAAAATAATATATATTTTAATAATCCATTAATTCATTAAAATATATATCTTAATTGACCTAAAATACTATTTTTGTTATATTTAATCAAAATAAAAATCATTTATAATATAAAAACATATGATGAAAATATATTCATTAGTCTATAAAAAATGCAATTATTCCTATTTTATGTTCTTGATACATATCCCATTAATATACCAGCATACAGCATAAGAGTAATATGTTTGACGGTGGGTCTTTCATGGGGTAGTTTGGCTAACATGGTTTGGGTAGTGATCTTAATTAGCGTGAATATATCCCATAAATGGTTTCATTCATGCTTATGTTGTTGTATCTCTACTTTGGATTGGTCTAGAAAAAATACCATAAATGATATATCCCTTAGAATCTCTGAAAAATGGTCTTCACTGGGTATGATCCTACTGGTTGAGGAAATCACATCCATTGTCTCTAAAAATTAAATTAATTAAAACCCAATATTTATATAAATCATATTATCACTATTCAAATGATATATTATCAATAATAAATATACTTAAAATTCCCTAAAATATAATTGGATGAAATAATATAAAATAAGTAAATGTGTTTTATAAACCCATATCTCATTTTATTATATCAAAATTGAGAATTTTATTAACAACAATTCAAGTCATACAATCTTCCTCCATATTAGAAATTTCACCCTCTAAATTTTCATTTCCCACACTAAAAAATATGAGGGTAAGTCTTCTTCATCACTTCCACTAGGTCCAAAATTGCTTCTCCAAGCTTGTTGTTTCTCAACATCACATTTCCTATAGGACTTATCTTATTTTGTCGGACCTTTTATCTACAATATAAGATCATCACCATTTTCTCCAAATAAGAAATGTCATTTTATCAATGGTATTCCCTATAGATTGAGTACATGTTATGGGTATGGTATTAACTTTCTCAAATAGGATACATGGAATACATGATGTACTTGAGATAAGTTTAGTGGGAGTTATAGTTGAGTGGACATAGAACTGATGCAGTCAGGGATCCCAAAAGGGTCAATGTATCTTGGACTAAGAATTACCTTCTTCCCAAATATCATTAATTTATTCCGCAGAGGATTGTCATTGAATATAATGTGTCAAACATTGAACTCTCGGCCACATCAATTATTTGTTAATAGATATTTTTTTCGATATTAGGTAGCCTTGATGTGATGTTTATTGACCTTACCCTTTTACACTATTTCCTTAGCCATTTCAAGACCTAGAATGTTTTTATTCCCCTACATCATCCCAAAATATTGGTGTTCTTCACCTCTTCCCATAGAGGGCATTATAGGTATCCATTTTAATGATAAAGTAGAAACTATTTTTGTAAGGGAACTCGACTACATGAAAATATTTATCCTATCCTCATTTGAAATCAATTGGGAATTCTCTCGACAGGTACTCAAGTTTTTTCATTGTATGCTCAGATTTTTCATCAGTTTTAGGGTGATAAGGCATACTAGAGTTCATCTCAATGTCTAAGAATGATGGAGTGTTTTCCTAATAAAATTGGTAAATCTCATATCTCCATTAGACCCAATCAATAGTAGTACTCCATACAACATTTATACATATCTGATGTATATTTGTGTCAGTTGATCTACTGATAAACTCGATCGAATCGCAATGATGTGTGAAATATTTTTATGTATATCCAAAAAATAATAGATAGAATTTTTTTCACATAGATGTCTTTAGAATTATAGTGACAAGCCCCATGGTTGTGTTTTCCCATTTTCATGTAGGTATGTGTAATGGTTGAATCACCCCCTTATACTTGTGCCTTTTATCCATCACTTTTTGACCTACCAGACACTTTGATGTATAATAAATGATCTCTTTTTTTCATTTTATCCCACCAATTGTGCACTCAGAGTTATAGATACATCTTTGTGTTTTATAAGTGGCTATATAACATCAATAATTATTAATTATCCTATAATTATTTCTTTAACATTGGATTTCATTGAACACATAGTCTTGGACCTAATCACAAAATTCTATATTCACTAACATTGAACTATGAGGATTTCACTTTTCTTAATGTTTTCACTTTCTTCTGAATTCTCACATCATCTTTTTTATCATCCTTAAACCAAAAATATGATACAATTGAAAAAATATTTTAGAAAGGATTTATTATGTTCCTTCCTTTATGATTTCCATGTCCATCATCTTTAAAATTTAACAAGATCGGATCCATTTTATTTCCATTTGATGAAATAATTATTGGATCCTTTCTACATATAAAATATTCATCATTGTTTTCTTTTCATGTATTGTAGTTGATTGAGTATTATTAGTACACAATGATATGTAACCATATTAAATGGAACATATTAAGCTCTATCTATGTGAGTATATATTTCAGCCTCTTCGGATCAGTATATATCTCACCCTTCTCCCCATAGAGATAATGCCACCATATTTTCTATGAAAAGATCATAGATTCAATATCAAGATCAAATGTGGGATATATTTTTCATGATTTTTATACTATCTTTAATTATAGGCTAATAATATTTCATTCTTCATTAACATATAGCCTAATCCCTTCATCTAGGCATCATTAAACACCATGAAAGGTTCTCCACTTCTGTGTAGTGTGAGAACATAGGGAGTGATAATCCTTCTTTTAAAATCAACAAATCATTATTTAAATTAATCATTCCAATAAATCCTGACTCCATTCTTAGATATCATGGTAAGAGGGTTTTCAATATCGCAAGAAAGTTCTCACAAATCCGCAATAATACCAAGATAATATGAGGAAACTATGTATATATATCTTAGATGTTAGACTCTTTCATCTGTTAATTTTGTGTGCATTTTATGGAACCAAAGATATCCCATTAATATTAATGATATGTCAAAAAAATGATACCTTATTTTACAAGAACTCGTAATTTTGGTACATGGAACCAATATTTTTCTTATGTAATGTCTTCAGCATGGTAGTAAATTTCTCCTCATGCACGTCCTTACTTTATAATTATATTATAATAACTTCTATAAAGAGTAAAAAATTTCATGGTAATATATAAAGTCTATATTCATCATGTAGATGAAAATTTGTATCAAATTAGGGAGCCTGAAAAGATTCATGATGAACTCATAGTTCTCATAACTTGTATGAAAGCTGGCCTTGTGGATATCTTCCATTTTTACCCTTATAAGATAATATCCTGATCTAAGATCCTCTATGGGATGTATTATGCTCCACATAAATAATCAAAAAATTCATCAATCCATTTCAAATGATACTTGTTCTTTTTCATGATCTGGTTGAGGTCATGATAATAAATGCAAAGGCGCATTGAATCATCCATCTTCTTGACAAAGAGGGTTGGTGCACCCCATGCTGAAAACTCTTTGGCATATCAACCCTTTATCCAGATTCTCCTATGTTTTTTTATTTAGTCCACTATGATTCAAAATATATATCATATTTGGAGTGATGGTTATTGGAAACGCCCCAATTATAAGCTCAATTAAAAATTCCACATCGTTTCCAAGAGGAAGGCCAAAAAATTCCTCGAGATATACATCATCTTATTCCCTTATAATATGAATGTCTTCAAGGATGATCATTTCCTTATACTAAATCATTTGAACTATATACTCTTGTTCATAAAAAAATATTATGTATTAATGAGATGATGGTGCATAAGATGACTTGTCCTCATCCTTTCACCTATATAGAATCGGGGGTTGATTCTCCATATGAAAAGTTATTTCCTTCTTGTGGTAATTTATGTCGGCTCTATATAGAGAAATAAAATCCATGCCACAAATAAAAAAAATTACTCTATAGGGTGTTTTAAATGGTTCACCGTAAATCTCAACCCACAAATTCTGATAGGGGAGGATTTATATACATGGGATGCAATAATTTCCCCATTTTCTATTTTTACTAACATCTCTATTTTTAGTGACCTAGATCCTTGTAGTTGAACCAATGGGAAATGCACTAAGGGTTGAACAAATCATTCCTTTCCTCCATCACATAACTTGATTTATATTATTACAAATTATTAGATATTTTCTCATCCCTCACATACCTAAACCATTTCCTTTTTCCTTTAGTAAATTTATATGGTTCTTCATCCTATAACCTTTACCAATAGGAAGTTGAAATTTCATAGCACTATAAATCTCTATATGGGACCATAGGAATTAAATTCCACTTTCTAAATTTTTATCCACATGATACCCTTGATATTATTTTATATCCATCTTGAATATAAATAAACATTACACTTTTTATTCATAGCTATCAATGTCACATATCATTGAGGTTTTTTATAGACTAGGATTTATCCCACCAAAAAATTGTCAAACATGCATTCATGGGTAAGAAAAAATCACTAAAGGTGAATCATGAAAGTATTTTGATGTTTTAATCATAACCCCAAAATATTTTTTATCTTTTTTCTTGAGGGAAAAGAAATTCCTTTACATTTTAATATGGAGAGTGTGGGGAAAATATTTATTGAAAAAAAAATTCATGAATTCCTTCCAATTTATTTCTTTGATATCTTCCACATTCTTTGTATTCATGATCAATGTATACCATTGATTAACATCCCTGAATATATCATAAAAATATAGATGAATATTCTATTTTTCATATCATTTAAGGATATAGAAAATATTTTCAATGTAGTTGATCTATTGTTCTACAATTAAGGGATCAGATGACCATTGAATGTTGGAGGCCATTGTGCTATGAAAATATCAATTGTGGGTTTCTATCTATTAGGGTTTTGGGTTATCCAATTGATCTAGGTTTATATTCATAACATTATTTAAATGAGATACTATTATGAAAATTTTTGGTATTACGGCTCTCATTGGGTTGGGAATCTCATTGGGGTAGCCATTACATTTCCCTATGCATCAGTTATTAACATTATTCCACCTATTAGCAGCAATTTCATAGAATGAGTGGAAATTCAGGATGAATATTTTAAAAAAATAAACACAAAAATAGAAATCAAATTACACTAAAGGAATAAATTATATATTACATTTATTTCTAAGCTTATGGATATCTAGGATTCAATTTTTTTATCCATTATCTATTTCATAACTTGTATTCTTATGGGTTATTTTTCTCCCCAAATAATGGATCATAAGAATATTATAGATTTAATAAAATATTCCGTAGGATTTTCAATCCAGGTGTGAAATAATTCATTTTTTGTGTTCCAGAATATCTTGAGAAGGGCACGAACATCTTTTCGATTTGGTTAACCCAATGTACATTTTTTTGAGAACCTCATCCCTTTATTTTATCTTGATAGTGATGTGTTTTCCTAATAAACCACCAAATATATACTTCACAAAAATTTTGGATTTTTTCTTATATTTATTTTTATACCTAGGTCTTCCCCTATAATTCTATAATAATGTATATTTTTCTACAGTTTTTAATCATAATAAAAACAATAACTAGAAAATTCCCTTGATACTAACTATAACAACCCTTATATTTATTACACATTAAGACATGATTTATTAACTAATATTACACTTAATAATACCAAAATGATCAATAAATATATTGAAATTGGGGATTATGTATAATATTTAACAACTTAAAACATGAAATACATCCTCTTTATTGAAAACCGCCATAATTGATTCATAATATTCCTTTGTACTTTAAACTTCATGGTATATCCTGGGGAAAACATAAGAAATTTAGTACCCTCGTTTTCTATTATATAACCCTTACATGATTTTTTTAATGGTTATAAAGTATAAGGGTGATAGATGGGATATTTGGGAGTACATCGGAAGGAGTTTACAGGAAAAAGGGAGGTCGCACGGGCAATGCACAGTTTTCCTAACCATGTAACCATACCATGCACATGGGTTCTTTTGAGGAAGATAGATTCAGCATAGTGTGCACACGGTTAGGGTGAATGTGTGAGGTGGTCTTCAGATGGTATTCCTATTCATTAAGTAATGCCTGGTTAGTGCATGGTTTGACTAATTGTGCGAACTAACCATGAAAAAGGTTTATGTGAGATCCTAAAAAATTGTATCTCATAAGTTTTTCCCTCTAAGTTGATTGTTTTTTCTCTTAAGAGGACATAACTCAGGATTCTACTTCTCCTAAGTCCATAATAGGTTCTTCCATTGACACGATGGTTATCCAATGGTTTTCCTTGGTGAATCAAATCCAGATTCATTAGGTATGTGATCATTCTTCTTCGTTCAAGATTGGTTTCTTAGATCAAGTTAGATTTACTTCTACGACTCTCTTGGTATTCTAAATCTATATCATTATGGGTAGATCTAGAAGTGTCGAGTACATATATGATTATATTGTGTCTTGATCTTTCTAGGAGAAGAGATATAAGGCGAATTCTAAAAGAGTTGACTTGGTTTTCTTTTGAGTTTTTTGTTCGTTATGGTTTTCATACAAACATTAATAGTACGAGGCTTATTTCTCAACTCCACATATTATAACTGATTGGCATGTCACAAAATCAATTTTTTTCATTGAATTGATTGTGAATTGGTTGTTTTATAGTTGTTGAATTAATTTGGAGTGATGGTTGTTAAATCGTGAAAAATTAGGTATTTTAAATGAGTGCATGTGTTATTAATTTTAAAATAGTGATTTTGAAATAAAGACTTTATGGAATTGTGGCACATAGTTTGGATTAGATGTTTTCAATAAAGGGGAATATTTTATTGAAGTGAAATGGATTTTAAAAAAAAATTCTATTCCTTAGTTTCCATTAAAAGTACAGTTCTATTGAAAAGGTTTCAAATGGGTGAACACACTTGGTTTTTCACATGGTGGTTTTGTGTGTTCATAGGTTCATAAGAAGGATAAGGGTTAGTGGTCTCTCTCATCATTATGAGATGTATAAGGGTTAGGGATCTCCCAATTCATGGGGTTCATGCAGGACAGAAAAGGGTAAGGGTATTCCCCAATCATTAATGAGATGGATAAGGGTTAGGGATGTCCCTCGTTAGTTTGATCACTAGGGATGACATAGTGAAAGGATGACTCACCACTCACTAGTATAGGGATATCTAGTTTACATGATTGAATATTTCTATGGATGTTTGGAATGGATTGGGTATGCTAGTGGAATATTGAGAAATGGTTTCAAAGCATCTAATAGTTATTTTTTTGAAAAAATAACATGTTGTACAATTTTATTCAATTGATCTCATTTTCATTTGGTTACAAATTTATTTGTAACTTATTTATATTATGCTAAAAATGTATTTAGAAGTCATTTTATATAATATATTTTATATAAATGAGGATATCTATTCTATAATAATGGTGTGAGTGGGGAAGTCATTTGGGAAAACCTAGTGACTTTTATACTCACCCCATCTTTGGCACTTTGGTGTTTTTACAGATGCTATCCACCGGGACAGGGGTAAAGGTAATGTT
Organism: Viscum album; assembly: GCA_963277665.1. Taxonomy (NCBI): domain Eukaryota; kingdom Viridiplantae; phylum Streptophyta; class Magnoliopsida; order Santalales; family Viscaceae; genus Viscum; species Viscum album. The sequence continues at coordinate 121,920,510 of OY728164.1, read as the reverse complement.
TCCCATGTGTTTAGAACTACCTCATGATATTTGGTCTTCTCAGTTATTTTGTTTCATGGAGATTGTGGATCATGGAGTCTTCTGTCCTCTTTGGGGTCTTGATTTTTTATCTTCTATTTAAATTGATACTGGTTGGTTCTTCTTTTGTTGCACACTTTTATATTGTTTTGAGATACATGAAGTTGTTCAGTTGTCTTTCTTTTGTACATTCACAATTTATTAAATGTTTTGTTAATGGTTTTTAGTTTTAATATTATATTTATTAAATGTTAAATCACCCCCACTTGTATTTCATGTCTTTCAACATTTATTTCCAGCCTTTGGCAACATGGGGGTCTCACTTCTACCCAAGTAATGTGTTTTTGTGCTCTCAAGACATTGAGAAATGGTGGGAAATTACAAACTGTATCAGTCTAGTCCTTCCTTTAAGGTATAATGTTAATAAAGTTGACTAGTACTCTCTTAAAAAGTAGTCATAAAAGTTCTTGGTCTTGGAGTTGAAATTATTTCTTATGTATTCTTTGGGAAGAAATCATATAGAGGAGTAGGATTGTAAGAACATGAATTTATAGTATAAAAGGATGTATCTAACCCTTTAATTTTAAAATTCATGTTACTAGTGGGGTTGGGTACATAAGTGTTTAGAGACACTTTCAAAATTTAGAAATATCATTTTCATGGGTTTAGTCAATGCGACAAGAATTCCATGCATGATTGAGAGATTACTTCCCACTTTGAGTGCATACATCATTTCGAGTATTGATTCATGTTGTGAAAAAAGTTTTGATATTTGAAAATGTATGAATTTTTACAAAGGAACTACTCAACCGTAGTTACCCAGAGTCAGTTCATTATTTCATAACATTGGTATGATATAAGGGACCATGTCTTGAAATACCTGTCAGTTCAATATCCTTGGAATTACTAGATGCATTCATAAGTTTTAAATTACATCATGAAATAAAAACATCAACACCATTTTGTCCACTTTTGAACACACTTATATTATTTGCATATCCATTCTGGTCAACCATAAAATACTTCTTCACATCCTAGAAAAAATAAAAAATAGAAAGGGGTGAGCTCATATGCTCGGTTGGATAACTATATAGTGGAAAGAGTCATTAATAAGCATAAACTTTTAAGGAAATATATAAGACTGAAACAAAATCCTTTTATACTTAAACATCAACATAATATGTAAAAGATAAAATCAAATAATGATATTTAATTATTCAAGTGGATATTCTACTAGTCGAATAATCTCATTCAATTTCAATATCCAATTTCATAATGAGGGAATGCATAATTCCACACTTCATAACCACATAGTCACGGCCTTGTACCAAGTCTAAAAATAAGATTTTTTCAAGGCCTTATTCCTATATACTTGTTTGTCTCATGAGACCTACTGATGCATCTAGGGGCCATATTGGGCTCAACCCATCACATTCTATGTCCAATGCATTGCTCATATGAAAAGGTTTAAACATAACATTAACATTCGTATTAAAACTGGCATACGAAATGTCAATACTTTATCCATAAACTCTGAATGGTGTAAAAATAATACATCCATAGTCAAACATATCAAAATAACATCAAGAAAATATAGATTATTTGAATCCTAATAAATCAACATCAAACAACCTTAAAATCCATCGAAATATGTTGACATAAATGAAATGAAAATTATTTTAAATAAATTCCTCTTTATGTTTTGAATTATTTTAAAAGTCACATAATTTAAAAAGAAAAATTTTGTTTTGAAAATATTGTTATAAGATTTTATGGGAAGCTTCGACGATGATATGATGGTGTAAATAGCCACTCCCACCTTATAAGATACTAAAAAGACATTCTCACCTATTTTTTCGAAAAGGTCATAAAGTACCATGTTTGGAAAAAATCGGAAATATTCCTCTAAAAAAATTTTATAAAAATTCAAACAATGATATATATGACTTTCCCTGATAGTCTAGTAAATACTAAAAATTCATTGAATTAAATTTTTAAGAAAACATGGATGTGGATGATAAAGAGGTCCCAGTAGATACATACGTATTAACAACCTCAGATAAGTAAAGAGATAGTAGAATTAAACCTTACCTTTTACTTTACCCTAGTTGGTGGTATGTTACCCTCATGTATAATAGTTAAAACATGGTTATTAAATTATACAAGAACTGTATGCATAAATATGATATCATATCTGATCCTTTAATATTTCATTGTGAATAATATTTTAGTAGTATCATTGTTTCGTGTGCTAAGTGATATGTTTTACTTTATATGCTCGGTTATGTAATCCATGTTTGTTATGGATATGTCGTATTATAATCATATGAAGAATTATATTTAGTTCTTAAAAATTATTTCTAAACATAAATTGAAAATTATTCTGGAATGATTACGATGGGGAATGAATCTCATCACGTTCATGGAGAGGGTAATTCGTACGTACACACGAGCAACAATATCATTATATTGATGGTGAAATAGTATGTAATTGGATGTTAAATTATATATACAGAATCATTAACATGTTATATTTATTATTTACATTAGTTATACTCATTATTATACCCATCCAAATAATGTAGTGTTTGAATAACAAACTACACCACGACGTGGATACAGTAAGCCGTACATACCCAGGTATGGTGACTTTTTCATTCATATGATGGATAAAATAATGAATATTGATGTACCATTTATATAATAACATCAAAATATATAGAAGATACTGGAGTTATTATTTTATAATGGAAACTACAAATAAATTGGAAGTGGAAGTAGATAATAACTTGAAAGAGGTGATAAAATATTTACATCTTCATCTGGTTGTTCCATTTGATTTTATCAAAAAGGTTTTTTAGGATGGATTTATGTCATAAATAAGGAATCTAGGATGAAGGGATGAATGTTGGGAGGATTTTTGGGTAGGGGTTGTCAATGCCAAATGGCTATGGAGGTGTAGAATTTATAGAATGAAAAGAACCATTTTATAAGAGTGGTGAAGGTCACTTTATGAAAAGTTTGAAATATTATTTAATAATAAAATCGTTCTCAGTTTATAATAGCTCCAAGATGATTTATATAGAGTCTAAGTTGGGTATGGGTCCCTAACTTCTCAACCAATAGGTTTTAGACAGATTTAGGTCCCCATATTAGCCTTATCTTTTAAATTTAACTCTTAGTTAAATAGTTTGTCATTTACCATGTCTCTTTGTATTTTTATATTATATGGTTAATAAACATTCAATAACAAGACAAGCGAACCCCAAGTGGTTTATTATTAATATATATAACTTATCTAAGTATTTTGGTCTAATTTTACATTTTTAAAAATATTATATCAATTAATAATATAGTATTTGTTTTAAAAACTCAATTATGTCAATTTCAAAACTATTTAGTATTTTATTTTTTTGAAAGCCATTAAAACTTTATCACTTAGAATAAAAATTATTAAACCAACCCTAACATGTCATATTAAACTATTAAATTAGTTTAGTTCACCAGAAGACTCAATTTAAATATATTTGGATATTTATAATGTCAATTATTTTAATATTTAATTAATAAGGTCATTTCGACATCCTCATTATGTCATTGATAAAATAAATTATATAATGTTTTAAAATTATAAATAAAATTCCATTATGTATTAAATCTTTTTATCTTACTATATAATATTTATAGTAAATTTTATCTTATATATAACCTTATCTGAATAATGCAATAGTTTTCAAACATTGAATTTAACTCTTTTACCTCTTCTTTAAATTAAATAATAATAAATATTCTAATCTAATCCTAGATGAAAAAAGGGGGTAATATTTTTTTCATAAGGTTTTTTGGGTCAAATTATACTTATTTAATAGAATTAGCACATGTGTTAAGGTAATTATGATATCATTTTACCCTTAATTACTCTATTTACTTTTTAGAGTTGTAAATAAAAGTCAAAAGTTTCTATCCACCAAGATTTATTTCCATCTTATCGACCCACATTTAACTTACTGATATTAACTAAGTCTCTATTATTTTTAAAATTCAACTCAAAGAAGTGGTAAAATTACATTTTATGCAAATTTTCCAATGCTCCTAGGAGGTGGGTAAAAGAAAGTAAAATTTCAATAAAATTTTTACATATCTAAACTTATTATAAATTGCTCCAATGAATTACATTGAACTTATATAGGTATTATGTATCTATTTTTTACTAAAATCATTTTAAATAAAATAAATAATTATTTAAATAAAAAGTTGGTTTTAATCAATAACGCAGTGTTTCTCAATATTCACAAAAAATTGACTGTTTTCAGAAAAATACCAAAAATTCACCCTAAGATAATTTTGTTATTCCGATTCCAAAAATAAGGTCCATTTTGAAAAATAAAATTTTTAAAATTTTATATAGGGGGTATTAATATTCGTAACGGTTCTTTTGATTGGTCGTGGTGTGTTAAAACTACAATATGCGTACAATGAAAGCTATTGCATTATTCAAAGGGAAACGTACGGTGGAAGCATGGAGTATTACATTCTCCCCTTTTTAAAATAATTTTGTCCTAAAAATTTCTTAAATATTACTACATACAAGTATTTGGTTGGTTCGTCATCATATGTTCCTTGGGTTCCCACATTGCCTCTTCCATCTTATGGTTTTTTATAGAACATTTACCAGACTAGTCGTTCAGTTTCTAAGCACTTGTTCTCTTATATCAAGAATTTTTACAGGCTCTTCACAATAAGAAATTTCAGGTTCCAAATTCAATTTCATTATAGGTGAGTAAATGAATTGGGTCATACATGTATTTTCTCTACCGTGATACTTGGAACACATCTTGATCTTTAGAGAGACTTCGAGGCATTTCCAAACAATAAGCTACAACTTCAATTCATTCTACAATTTCGAAATGTCTGATGTACCTGAGACTCAATTTACCCTTCTTACTAAAACATAAAACACCCTTCCATGTAGATACCTTCATGAAAACATGGTCTCCTACCTGAAATTCCAAATCATTCCTTCAGTTATCGGCATAGCTCTTTTGTATACTTTCGGAGTCTTTGATGTGGGTTTGGATAACCTTCACCTTTTCCTTTTTTTCCTCAACAAGTTATGGGCGAATGAGTTTTCTTTCACCAAAGTCATACCAACAAGTTGATGTGTGTCATCTCATTCTACATAAGGCATCATATGGTGCCATCTAAATACTTGAATGGAAGCTATTATTATAGTAAAATTCTACCAGAGGTAAATATTGAACCCACGTACCTTGAAAGTCTAGTGAAAAAGATCTCAACATATCTTCAAATGTTTGAATAGTTTGTTCTGACTATCCATCATTTTAAGGGTAATAGGAAGTACTCAAATGGATATAGTATCCAAGGCCTTCTGAAGACTTTTCGAGAATCTTGAATTAAGATGGGGATCAAGATTAGAAAAAATCAATAGGGGTACTCCATGAAGTCTTTCAACATCATTAGCGTACAGTCATGCCCGATGTTCAAGTGGTAAATCTTCGATTAGAGAAATAAAATGTTTGGACTTAGTAAGAAGATCAACAATGACCCATATTTCATTATTCATTATAGAAGTATTTGGTAGCCCTAGGGCAATGTCCATCATAATATTATCTCATTTCCACTCAGGTATGGGAAGAGGTTTCATGACTCTTCCAGGCTGTTGTCTTCCAGCTTTCACTTATTGATAAACAATACATCTTGAAACAAAATCAGATATCTATCTCATCATGTTGTCCCACCAAAAATGTTCCTTCAAATATCTATACATATTGAATCCCTCATTCTGTATAGATAAATTTTAGCAATGAGCATCATCCAAAAATTCCCTTTTTAGATCAGGTATTTTAGCAACATCTAGTATCCTCCCAAATTTCAAAATTCCATTTTCTTATATGAAGTCACTCAATCTCCCATCATTCAAAGCTTTAATATTATTTTGAAATTCCTCATCATTATTCTGAGAACTTTTTATCCTTTCTCATAAATATGGTTTGGAAACCATTTTAAATGTATTGTTGTTTCACCTTGCATGGTCATTCCAATATCCATATTTACTAGATCCATGAAAATCGGATCCCTTTCAACTCTCATATTGTTCAAAACTCCAAGATCGTTTCAACTCAAAGTATTTACCACCATTTTTTCCTTCCCTGGGAGGTAGTGTATAGTGAAATCATAATCCTTGAGTAGTTAAATCCATTGTATTTGCCTCAGGTTGAGTTTCTTCTTGTGAGAAGTTTCAAACTCTTATGATCAGAATATATTTCGAATTTCTTACCATAGAGATTGTGTCCCCATATCATTATTGAGAAGATTACTGGTAATAACTCAAGATCATGAGTGAGGTAGTTATGCTCATGAATTTTTAGTTGTCGTGATGTATAGGCAATAACTCTATAATTCTTTATATGGACACAACCATGTCCTTTCATTGAAGCATCACTATAAATAACAAACACATAATTCCTCGATGGTAGAATCAAGATATGACAATTAAACTATCTTCTCTTCAATTATTCAAAACATTCTTCACACTCTTTTTTCCAAACAAATTTTACCGCATTACCTGGGATCTTTGTTAATGGGTTTGCCAACCGCTCAAAATTTTGGATGAAACATCGATAATAACCTACTAAACCAATATAATTCTATACCTCAGTTATAATCATCGGTGTGGGCCATTCTAGGATTGCCTTGGTCTTTGAGGGATCAATAGAGATTCCATTCTCAGAGACAATATGTCCATGAAAATAAATATCTTGAATCTATAATTCACACTTTCTAAACTTCTCATACAATTCATTTCTTAAAATAGCCTTTAGAATAATGCGCAAGTGATTTTCATGATCATCGTAGATTTTAGAGTATACCCAAATATCATCAATAAATACCACTTCATAGTCATCAAGATATTCCATGAAATCTCTATTCATTATATCCATGAGGACAAAGGGTTCATTAGTCAAACCAAAAGGAATTACTGTAAACTCATAGGGCCTGTAGCTGGTTCGAAATGTTTTTCTCGGAATGTCCTCTTTCATTACACACAACTAATGATATCCAAATCGAAGGCTGATCATTGAAAAATATTCATCTACATGAAGATGGTTGAATAAATCATCAATGTGAGGTAGGGGATACTTGTTATTTATTCTTACATTATCGATCTCCACATAGTCAATGCACAACCTCATAGATCCATCTTTCTTCATAACAAGAAGGAAAGGATCTCCCCATGGAGAAACACTAGGGTGAATAAATACCTTATTATTCAATTATTCTAGTTGTTTCATTAGTTCCACTAATTCCACAGTGTCCATTCTATGTGTGGTATTCGATATAGGCCTTGAACCAGGAATTAAATCAATGGAAAACTAAATTTCTCATTCTGGAGAATTTATAGGGGAATCCACTTGAAACACATCATCATATTCTTGCACGATAGGTACATCCCCTATTCAAACATTCTTATCCTCACCCATAGTTATTTCCTTCCATTTATCCCCATTAATTTAATTTAGTAGAGCTACAAGGGGTCTATCTAGATAAGAATCAGGTGGTGACGTTTCTACTCAAAAGATAAGGTACTCCTTATCATCATTGAAAATTTTAACCTCCTTCTTATTACAATAAATATTCACATCATGTTCTGAAGACCCATCTATTATGAGGATTACATAAATTTCAATCATTGGTATGATGATGATATCAGTAGATAAAGAACATTTATACACCATAATGGGAACTGATTCACAAAACATTGTAGCGATGATACTTCATTTAAGTGTTTTGATTGACAACTCCCTTGTTACGTAAAATTGAAAATATATAATTTTCATAGCAAACTATGAAGATATGAATAAATGAGACGATCCAGAATCATATTATACATTGTCCAACTTTTAGGAAACAATTAAATTACCTGCCACTACATATTTCGGAGCTTCAACCACAGCATTAGTGATCAGATAAGCTTGGCCTTGCACCCTTGGCCTTTTCGGAGGTAAGTTCCCTTGGAGCATAAGACATTCATTTGTGTAAAGCTCTTTTTCAAAATAAATTCATCATTCAACATTGACAGCCTCTTTCTTCCCCTTGAAATCACGAGCTTGGTGTCCTTTTTCACCACACCTATAATAGACTCCCATTCCATTCCGAAAAGTACTGGGGTGTTTCTTCCCACATTTACCGCATGATGGATATTCAACTTTACCCTTATTCCCCTTCGTTCCATTTATAGAGTGTTCTACTGCTCTCTTTTTCTCTTTCATTAATTTAAATTCATAAGACATAGATAATTCCTTTTCTGTCTTGATAGCGCATGTGAAAATATATTCGTATGATGAGAAGGATTGTGAGTCTAATGCTCGAAGGAGAAATGGTTTTAACCGATCAATGAATCGATCAATCATACTACTTGGGTTACATATATAATATGTTGCATGCCTTTTTAACCTTGTAAAGTTAGCCTCATACTTAGCAACATTCACATCCTTTTTTTCCCTTTGACTTAGAAACTATCTTTCCATATTTGCTCGATGGTCACAACGAAATATTTTTCTAAATAAAATTATTTAAACCCCCTCCATTCCGTTTTCGATACTTATTCATATTCCTTTGTGTTTTGGATTAATGACCACAATTGATCACCATCTCTCGTGTGGCAATAAACCGCCATGACAACTTTTTTCACTTTCACTACTCCCCAATTCATGAAATATTTTCCCTACGGAATTTATCCATTTCTCAATAACAAATGGATTTTTACATCCATTGAATTTTTGTGGTTGTTTCCTCATGAATCGGTCTAACATTGATCCTCCATATTGTGGATCATGGTTTTCCAAATGGGTAAGTTTATTATTCATAACCTGGGTGAGTTGTCCCAATATTAAGATAAGTTCACCAACAGTAGTGGCATCACCATCTCCACTATAATTCTCATGATTTAAAGTGAAATAGTTACATGGATTACATGAATTGATATGTTTTCCATTCCTTCTACTAGGATCCATTTCTAAAAAATGGTATACAATAGATTATTTTAGGAATTTCAATACATAATTCCGAACTTGTACAACACTTAACATAAATTGAATTGTTTATGGATATAATCCATAATAATAAAAATGTTTTCTTTGAAAATGTACATACTCATAATCCCATCATAATGGTTTGTAATTAAAATGAGAATTATCCTAACAATATCTCCTAGGAGTGTCGTAACTGATAGTGCAACAAGGCCCATTGTCATGCACTAGTTCTTGTTCAAGTCTAGCTCAAAGCAGTGTTTTCAGGTTTTACCCCTAGGTACATGTTTTCCAGAGCTGCCTCTAACTGCTCGTATCCAGACAGAGATGTATTTCTTTGAAAACTGACAAAATCTGAATATTACCAAAATTCTAGAATTTTCATCTATACTAATTCTCAATGTCTATCTTAGGGTAGTGTTCTTTAATCAGTGTTTTTCAAAATCTAGTTTTCTAGGTTTGTATTACACTTCCTCTAATACAAACTATAACGCCTTGAACCCAGTTACCCAGAGTCAGTGCATTATAACATAACATTGGAATGATACAAGTAATCATGTCCCGAATGACCGATCAGTTTAGTAGCCTTGGAAGTACTAGATAAATTCATAATATTTACATTACATCTTGAAACAAAAACATCATCAAAATTTTGTCCCCATTTTAAAACACTTATATCTGTAGCCTATCTCTACAGGTCATCCTTAAAATGCTTCTTCACATCTTAGGAAAAAAAAAACATAGAATGCGGTGATCTCAGATGCACAGTATGTATAACAATATAATGGAACACTTAATAAATAAGAATAAACATTTAACGTCATGTATAAGACTAAAACAAAAGGATTTTAAACTTAAAAATCAGCACAATATGTCAAAGATAAAATAAAATAATTTCATTTACTTATTCATAGGGATATTCTACTAGTCGAATAATCACATTCAATTTCAATATTAAATTTCATAATGATGGAATGTATAATGCCAAACATCATAACCATATAGTAAAGGAATTGTGCCAAGAGTACAAATAATATTTTGTTAAGGACTTGTACTAAGACACTAGTTTTTATAATGAGACCTACCAGTTCATTGAGGAGCTATAGTGGTCTCCACTCATCACATACTAAGGCCAATGCATTCCTCATATGAAAAGGTTTAAACATAACATAAACATTACTATTAAGCCTATCAAAATACAAGTAAATACTTTATCCACAGACCATGAATGGGGTAAAAATAACACATCCACAGTCAAACATATCACAAAAACATTATCAAAATATGCACGATTTGTATCATAACAAATCACCTTCAAACAAGTTTAAAATCCATCAACGAATTTTGACATATATGAAATGAAAAATATTTGAAATAAATACCTCATTCTATTTTGAAATCATTTAAAATCATATAATTATAAAAGAAAAATTTTATTAAGAGAATATTATTATAGTCTTGTATGGGAAGCTTCTATGATGATATAATGGAATAAAATAGCCACACACACACCGTATATGTTAAAAAAAATACATTCTTAGCTTAATTTTTTTGAAAAGATCATAAAGTACCTTGTTTGGAAAAAGGAGGAAAGATTATTTTCAAACCATTTGAAAAAAAATCAAAAAGGGTATATATGACTTTAACACATAGTATAGTAAATTGTAAAAAAATTTTGAAATACATTATTACGAAAACACGGATTGGGATGATAAATAGGTCTTAGTAGATACTTATGTATTAACAACCTCAGATAAGTAATGAGATTGTAGAATTAACCCTTACCTTGTACTTTTAGTTAGTTGGTAGTTTTTTAACCTCAATAATAATAATTAAAACATTGTTATTAAATTATAGATGAACTATATAATTAAATATGATATCATATATGATCCTTAATATTTCATTGTTAATAATATTTTAGGAGTATCATCGATTCTGTTGTTAACTGATCTTTTTTCCTTTATATGCTCGATTACAAAATCCATGTTTGTTATTGATATGATGTATTTTATTAATATCTAGAATGATATAATGTAATTAGACATTATTTTTAATCATAAAATTAAAATTATTCTTGAATGATTACGATAGGGAATGAATCTCATCTCGTTCATGGATATGTTAATCCGTACGTACGCACGAGCGACAAAATCATTATATGGATTGTTAAATCATATGTAACTTCATGGTATATCATATATAAAAAATAATTAACATATAATATTTATTATTTACATCAGTTATACTCATTATTATACCCATCCAAAAAATGATGTGTTTTAATTACAAACTACACCACGACATGGAGACAGTAAGCCGTGCGTATGCACGTTTGGTGACATTATCATTCAAATGATGGATAGAATAATGATTATGCTTGTGCCATTTTTTTAAAAAATCACTATATATATAGAATATATTACAGTTATTACTTTATAATATAATCAATAAATAATGAGGATGTGGAAGAAGAAAAGAACCTAAAGAAGGTGATGAAATATTTACCTCCTCTTCGGGTTCCTCCTTTTGATTTGATCAAAACTGCTCTTTGAGTAAGATTTATGACCAAATTAAGGCCACTAGAATGAAGGGAGGAATGTTGGGAGGATATTTGGGTAGGTTTTGGCCGATCCAAATGGCTGTGGAGTTTTGAATGCAAGTGAAGGAGAAGTACCCTTTTAGAAGAGAGGTGAGGGTCACTTTAGTAAAATCACGAAATATTATTTTATAATAAAATAATTTTCTATTTCTAATGGCCCCAAAATAATATATTTAGAATATAAGGTGGGTATGTGTCTATAACCTCTCAACCAATATGTTTTATACAGGTTTAGGTCATCAAATTAACCATATCTTTTAGATTAAACTCTTAGTAAAATAGTTTTTCATTTACCATGTATCTTTGTATTTTTATATTATATGGTTAATAAACATACTATGACAATCCAAGAGAACCCCAAGTGGTTAATTATTAATATATATAACTTTATCTATTTCTTTTAGATGAAAATTATACTTTTAGGAATACTATATCAATTAATAATATGGTATTTATTTTAAAAATACAATAATGTCAATTTCAACACTATTTAGTATTTGATATTTTTGAAAGCCATTAAAACTTTATCACTTCAAATAAATTTTAATAAAATAACCATAACATGTCATAGTAAAAAAGAAAATTAGTTTAATTTATCAAATGTATCAATTTACATTAATTTGGATATTTATAATATCAATTATTTTAATATTTCATTAATAAGGTAATTACTGCTTCATCATTGTTTCATAAATAAATTAAATTATATAATTTCTAAATTTTTTAAATAAAAATCATTTATGTGGGATATATTTTTATCTTTCAAATGAATATTTATTGTCGAATTTATTTTTTGTATTAACCTATATTAAAAATAGTTTAGTTATTAAACAATAAATTTAACTCTTCTAACTCTTCTTTAAATAAAATAATAATAAATGTCCAAATCTAATCTAAGTGGACCAAAGAGGGTCTTATTTTATTCCGAAGTGGTTTTTGGTCTAACTATTCTTATCTAATATAATTATTACATGTGTTAGGGTAATAATGATATCTTTTTTACCCATAATTACCCTATTTACTTTTAACCGTGGTAAATAAGTCAAAAGTTACTATTCACAAAAAAAATATTTGAATCTTATTGAACCACATTTAACATACTAATGTTAACTGTGTGTCTTGTATTTTTGAAATTAAACTAATAGATGCCGTAAAATTATGTTGTATGTAAATTTACAAATTCTTCTAGGAGATGGGTAAAGGACGGTAAAAGATCAATAAACTTTTTACATATATAGAATTCTTATAAAATGACTCCAATTAATTACATTGAACTTATATAGGTATTATGTGTCTATTTAGATCTAATATAAATTTAAATCAAATAAATAATTATTTAAATAAGAAGTTGGTTTTCACCAATAACACAGTGTTTTAAACTATTCAACAAAAATAGAATGTTTTCATAAAAATACCAAAAATTCACCCTAATCTAATTTTGATATCCCAAATCCAAAAATGAAGTCCATTTTAAAAAATTAAATATATAAAATTTCATAAAGTGAGTATTACAATTCATAATTGCTAGTTTGATTGGTCTTGGTGTGTTAACACTCCAAGTTGTGTACAATATAATCTATTACATTATTTAAAGGGAAATGTACCGTGGAAGCATGGGGTGTTACATTTTTCAAATAAAATATATTGAAAAATGAAATGCTTATGTTATTTTCAAAAAGGTTTAATTTTTAAAAATCATGTTGAAGGTTTTCAAAAATGGTTGAAAATGGAAGAACGTTGATTTTTGGAAAACAATGTTGTGATTGTTGATGTGATAGAATTTCAAATTCTAAGACATATGTTTCTAGGGAGTGAGACATACAAAAGTTATTTATTTTTTAGGAAATATATCCCAGTAGGCATCATAGAAACCTATCGAATGAGGCCACTAAAATTGTGGTTGTATTTGAGCCACATGTGAACTAATTGTTGGTCCAAAGCATCACTTAGAGTTTTCAAGCCATTGAATTGGGGTTGCAACCAGATACGCTATATACAATATATGTCTCTTCTAAAAATCAATGTGGAGGTAGTAGGTTTGTCCTCACTAGAGGAATTGATAACTCTATCACTAATATTAAGAGGAAGTGTGATATCTTTTCTTAAGAGAGTGAAATATATTAGATTTAGATCATCAGAGAAATTAACCTTACTCCATGACAGAATAGAAATATTAGATGTTTTCTATGTGGTTCACTGAGTCACGTCAAGTGGGAGTGTGCATCACCCCCAAAGCATGCAATTATTGCAACAATATGGGATAACATAAGATCTTTTGTTACAGTGCTCTGAGACCAGCTGCTTGAGACACTACTCAGGTGTCAAAAACATCTTATTCTTTGACAGAACCAATGGAATCTTGGTAAGTCAACAAGGAGAACAGTTGATCAAGGAAGAAATTATATGGATCTGATCAAATGATTGTTGATGATCATGCAAGACCACCTACAGTGGGAGGTATGATTCTTTTGAATTCTTACACTTTGATAATGGTTTATCAAATTATTTAATTGTTTCCCATTATGTGGATTTATTTTGTTTAAAATTGGAAATGATGCCTTCTATTTTAAAACTCTAAAATTCTCACAGTGAAAGAGTATGTCAATATTTTGTGTGTTGTTCATGTGATATAATTATTGATGGAGCTGATATGAATAGTGACTTCCCAAAGTTTGACATTGTTGTTTATTATGTAATTTTTGTTATGGATTGGTTGAAAACATTCATGGATCACATCGATTGTTATAGGAGAGAAGTTAGTTTCGTGACTAAGGATGGAATCAAACAACTCTTCAGAGGAGAGGGGATGGTAATGAATTTGATGAAGATCTTGTTATCACAGATAGTGGGAAAGATATATTATCATTTGGCAACATAGACTATAGAATCAACTGAAGACATCAAGGAAATTAGTTTTCCAGCAGTTGTGGATAAATTTCGCGATGTATTTCATTAAAAATTCTCACAGTTAGAACCTATAAAGGAAGTGGATTTTCTGATTGATCTCATTACGGGGACTAGTCTTGTATCCCTTCCGTCTTATAGGATGGAACCAACATAGTTAAAAGAATTTAACATGTAGGTTTAGGAGTCAGAAATCAAGGATTTCATTCGGCCACATACGTCTCTGGGGGTATAACCGAATTTATTTGTGAAGAATATAGAAGGAACACTTCAGCTGGGTGTTGACTATCGTATGGTTAACCATGTTACAATAAAAAAAGGGTACCTAATTCAATGCATTGATGACATGTTCGATCAATTAATGGGGATATCAGTGGTTCTCCAAGAATGATAGAGAAGAATGATCCATTCCAATGGAGAGAAGAATGTCATAATACCTTCCAGGAGCTAAATGTTCTACTTACATCAGCACCTATATTTATTTTTCCAGAATCAGGAAAAGGCTATGTCATATGATGTGATGCTTCGAGACCGGGGTGGGCTATGTTATCATGTAAGGAGACCATTTAGTTTCTTATGGTTCAAGTCAATTGACGATGCATGAGAAGAATTACCCAACACACGAATTAAAGTTAGCTACAGTCATCCATGCATTGAAAACATGGAGAAATTATCTCTCTGGTGAGAAATTTTCTATGTTCATGAACCACATAAGTTAGAAACAAATTTTATCATAAATATATTTGAATCTGAGGCAAAGGATATGGATGGAATATCTCTAGATTTTTTACTTTGACTCTATTTATAAACCAATAAAATGAAATTAGAGGGTGGATGCATCGAGTAGAAATTCATATACTCTGTTGGAGAATGAAGCATTAGATGAATGGAAGTGGATATCATTAAAAGCCCACAAGCATGTTGAAAGTGACGACCAAGGTGATGTTGTGGTTTTCTTTTCATCTACACTTATTCCTGGTTTGGTAAATATAGTCAAAGAGGCACAAATATCTGATGTAGAATGTCTGGTTATGAATTAAAAATCTCAATGGTGGGGAGACCATTGAGTACTGGAAACATGATGAGAATTTAGTTTTGTGATTTAGATATTGGATGGTTGTACCTATGGCTTTTTAGGAAAAAATCCTCCATGTAGACCACAATTCTAGATGGGCGGTACATCCCAGTTCATAGAAGATGTATAAATCATTAAAGGTCCAGTTTTAGTGGAGCAACATGAAAAAGATTGTGGCCGAGTTCATATCGAAGTGCTTAACTTATAAGCAAGTGAATGAAGAACATCAGAGACCAGTAGTAATGTTGTAGTCATTACATTTCCCAATGTGGAAATGGGAGTAGATAGTAATGGATTTTGTTATAGGTCTTCCAAGAATGGTCCAGAAACACGATTCTATTTGGGTGATAGTAGATTATCTTACCAAGTCGGACCATTACATACTTAAGCGTGAAATTCATTTGCTGGAGGATATTTCAAAAATCTATATATGTGAAGTGGTAAAGAGGAATAGTGTACCATTATCAATTGTCCTATAAAGTGATCTGAGTTTCAGGTCTTGTTTCTGTAAATCCTTACCGAAATCCCCTCGGACACAGTTGACTATGAGCACAACGTATCATCCTCGGATAGAACACTATTCTTAGAGGACAATACAGATGTTGTAAGACATGTAACAGGATTTTATAATGGATTTCAGTGGCTCATGGTAGAAGAGTATACCCTCGATGGAGTTCTCATACAATAATTACTATCATGCCATAATACGTACGACTCCGTTTGAAACATGGTATGGGCATCCTTGTTATTCTCCACTGTACATGGTTGAAATAGGTGAAACATAACTAGTTTGGTTGAGCCTTGTCCAAGAAATAATAAAAACTATACAATTGATTAGAAAGAGGATGGAGCCGGCATATAGTTGATAGAAATCACATGTGAATCACTGTTGAAGACCATTCTCATTCATTGTGGGTGATCATGTCTCCTTGTGAATATCTCTTAGGATTGGACCTCATCATTTTGAGAAATTGGGAAAGTTATATATTATATACATTGGCCCTTTTTAGATATTTTATTGAGGTGGAGGGGTGGAATATTGATTGGAAATACCATCACAATTTAGTTCTGTGCACAATGTATTCCATTTATCTTAGTTCAAAAAGTAATAGCTTGGTTGTGACCATGTGATCAAATGGTATCACGTCGAACTAGAACCATATTATTTGTTGGTACATATCCTAGTGAGGATTTTGGATACGTAAGCAAAATATTCCATTGAAAAATCATTGATCTAGTTGGGGTTTTATAGCAGCATGGTCATACTGATGAAGATAATTGGGATGTGAGAAGATGATGAAAGAGAAATGGTCAGAAATCTTTCAAATCTGTGTGGGTTTTCAACTTGTCAAGGATGGAAATACCAATGGTGGGTAGAATGTAGTACCCCCAATTTTTTTTATGTAACTCATACATGATGCTCTATATTGTTATAATGATTAAGGGTGATTCATGGGAGAGTTTGGACATCTTTGGAAGTATTTTTGGGGCCAAAGTAAAGTCACATGGGCGGCATGCAGTTTTCCTAACTGTGCTGCCAAACCATGTGCAGGGGTTCTTTTAAGGAAGAGAGCTCCAACAAGGTGTGTGCATGGTAAGGGTGACTATGTGAGGATGTCATGCAAGGTTATTCCTAGGTAGTTGCTAAGGCATGGTTAACACACGATTTTTCTAAAAGTGTGAACTAACCATGTGGATGGATTAAGTGAGATCGTAAAAAAGTTGATGTCACGAATTTTTTCCTCTAAGTGGATCTTTTTTACTCATATGTGGCCATAACCTAGGATTTTTCTTCTCATATGTCCAAATAAGGTTCTCTCAATGACCTAGAGGTAATCCGAAGGGTTCCCTTGGTAAATCTAAGCCGGATTCTTGACGTATGTAATCATTCTTCTATTTTCTTGATTGGTATCATAGATCTAATTAGATCTACATCTCCTATTCTCTTGGATTCATAGATATATAGTTGTTATGGGTTGATATAGTCGTTGGATGCCAATGATGATGTTTTTTGTCTTGATATTTCTAGGAAAAGATATCTATGGCAGGTTCTTGGAGAATCGACCCAATTTTCTTGTGAGTTGTTCGTTCGTTGGGGTTTTCTTCAAAACCATCAAGGAAAGAGGATTATTTCTCGACTCCACTCAGTAAAACTGCTTTTAATTCTTTCAAATTGAATGTTTGGTGTTGAATTGATTGTGATTTTGTTTTTTAACACTTATTGGAAACCATTTTAACAGTTGGTTGTGAAATTTGGAAAAAATGGGGATTTTGAATGAGTGATTGTGTTCTTAATTTTAAAATATAGATTTTTGAATTGGGATCTTCTGGAATTGTAGCACATGGTTTTTATTAGATGTTTTAAATAAATTGTAATATTTTATTGATGTGAAATTGTTATTCTAAAATTAGTTAATTCATTGGTTTTCAATAAAATCATAGTTCTATTGAAATTGTTTGAATTGGTTGAACACATTTGGTTTTTTATATTATATTTGTGTGTGTTCATGGGTTTGCAGTATGGAAAATGGTTAGGTTTCTCCCCCATAATAAACACAATGGATGAGGGTTATGGATCTCCCATTTCAAAGGATTCATGTAGGATAGATATGGGTTCGGGGTCTCCCCCATTATTAATGAGATGAATAAGGTTTAGGGATCTCCCCCATCAATTTGATCACTAGGGATGACTTAGTGAAAGGATGACACACCACTCATGAGTATCGGGGGATCCAGGTTACATACATGCTTATTTTTGTTGGTGTGTGGAATTGATTGTGTATGCTAAAGTAATATTGAGAAATAGTTTCAAAGTGTTGATTAGTTATTTTTCTAGAAAAATAACATGCTATAAAATTGGTTACAATTGATCTCATTTTCATTTGGTAACAAATGGATTTGGAACTTGTTTATATTGTGTTACAAACAATTTTTAGAAATTTGTTTTGTATAATATGATTTATATAAATGTTGATATATTTTATATCCTACTGGTGTGAATTGGAAATCTATTTGGGAAAACCTATTGAGTCTTATACACACCCCTATTTTTTCACTTTGGTGCTTTTATAGATGTTATCCATCGGGACAGGGGAAAAGGAAATGTTTCCCAATTGTTTAGATCTACCTCGTGATATTGGGGATTTTCGATGAGTGTGGAGCATTGAGCTTGTAGAGAATGGACTCCTATGGCCTTTTGAGAGTCTTTATTTGTTTATCTTCTGTTTACATTGATACAGGTTTGGTCTTCCTCTATTTAACACATTGATATGCTTTTGAGATACATGAAGTTGTTTAGTTGTCTTTATTTATTTCATGCACCCTTTAGTAAATAGTTTTGTTATTTTTTATTAGTCTGTTGGTTTATTTTTTAAAGGTTAAATTGTCCCCCACTTGTATTTTAATCCCTTGGTCATTTTTTCTAGCCTTTGGAATCTTGGGGATATATCTTAAGTCAACGTAATGACTCATTATGCCCTCATGAAAATGTGAATTGGAGGGTCATTATAGGAAAATAGGTAAGACATAAATCCCAGTAAGGGAATAAAAAAGGGAAAATAATAATAAGATAATATGTTTTAGATAATAGGCATATTAATGTTAAATAAATTGAACCAAAATAATCAATCTTGATATAACATGATAATCATAACATGGGAAATGTGGTATCAAATTAAGACACTACACCATAAACATTAGTCAAGGAAAATCTTCTATGAATTCATGTTGGACAAAGTACCATAAAATAATAAGTTACACTACTATCCCAAAATGATGTATATTGAACCTAAACATTACCCAATACATTAGGGCGCTATCTGGGGGCACCCATAATAATCATTTCCTTCTAATGCTTAAGTTTTCCACCTAGATCATAAAATTTTGATTCATTGATATTCATAATTTCTTCCATCATCATGAAATTTGGATTATGTATATGTTAGCCCCAAATGAATAATTACATGTTCATAGAGTTGAATATCCTTTAAGGAATCAAGGGTATGGTATTCACTACACAATTGTTTAGCATGGAAAATCATGGTGAAATATCTACGGTATAACGATGTAACATGTAAATTAAAAAAAAGGTTGATGAGAGATAAATGGGTATATCAATATTTTGAAATAGTATGGGAAGTAATATAGAAATGGAAAATAATTTCCCATTATTATAAATATTTAAATATATGTCATAAGGTAATGAAGAAACCTGAATCGATAAAATAATCATAAATATCTTTTGTCATGGTATTGGGTGTACATAATGGATCATGGGATGATTAATTAGAGGAAAATGGGATATAATAATTTATAAATTAAATGGATATTAATGTTACTATGGAATAATATATTACATTATTATAAAATTGAATTTAAGATGCATAACATAAAAGATGTTCTGGAATTGAATTGAGAATAGAGAAATCTCTTATGAAATTTTGTCATAATAACAGATTAAGTAAGGGTAAAAATGAGAGAGTATAAATGGTGTATCATTAAAATACTATAAATTGGATATTTATGTAATCATAATACCTAAATTAAAATAAAACCAATTTAAATTAAAAATACTTTTTCAAAGAAGGTTCTTGAATTGAAATAAAGAGAGGAAGGTGATGATCCATTACATGAATTTGTGACTCCAATGGATTAGAAGGGACTTATTTAGAGATTTGGGAACCTTGGGATGAATCTAGTGAGTTTTGGGATGAGTTTTTTAGTGATAAAATACGTTTGGGTTAAGATAAATGGATGATTGGTGGGTTTATATAGTAAAATATGGGGATTTCTTTATTTTTTTGGTTTTGGACACAACAAAAAATATCCAAAACCATAAACCATCCAATTGTTTTTTCACTGGTTTCTATAAAATAGTTGTGTTTTACAATATTTTATATTTCTATAGCCCAATATTTCCAAAATATTTCCATTGGTGAGGTAGATGTTAGTCACACTTTGGATGAAAAGATTTTAAAATTTTAAAATATACTTAATGTCTTGGAGTATTAAGAATGGATTTAAAATAAAAATCAGATAAAATGAAAATCACTATATATTAAATGGAGAAAATTTATTTTTTCATGGATTTAATTTCTATTACTTATTACATCACATTTTTCTCATTGTGATGTCATAAAACAGAAATTATATATTTTACGATATTTAATTTTTACCAGAAAATTCGACTCTCAGAAAATTTTGAAACTTTTACCATTGAATAATTTCAACATCTAGATTTAAATAATAATATTAATTTTATATAAATAATTTTCTAAATATATGAATTTTCACATTTTACATAAAAACTAACATGTATTTAAAATGACGAGTTTTGATAATAACATTTTTTAAACACTTACAAAAATTAAATTTGACTTCATAAAAAATAAATGATCATTAATATTAAATAATAATTTTTATTAAAATGTTATTTATTTCCAAAATCCATTAATTCATCAAAATATATATCTTGATTAACAATGAATATTATTTGTGTTTTGTTAAATCAATGTAAAAATCATTTATAAACTCACAATAATAGGATGACAATATATTCATTATTCTATAAAATATAACACGCATATTCCCATTTGAAGGGTCTTGAAACATATTCCTTTAATACACCATAATATTCTCTTTAAGTAAGGTGCACGGTAGTCGGTATTTCATGGGGTTGTTTAGTGAACATGGTTTCGGTCGTGATCTCGATGAGCTTGAACTTCTCTTGTAAACTGTTTTGATCATGATTATGTTGTTTGATCTATGAGATGGATTGGTCTATGGAAAATCCTATAAATGCAATATCCCTCTAAATATCTGATAAATGGGATTGATAGGGTATAATTATACTATTTGAACCCATCACCTCCTTTTTCTATGACAATTGACTCGTTAAAATCCAATATTTATATTAATTTTTTTAGCATTGTTCAACGAAATTGTTATCAAAGGTAAAGATATTTACCATTCATTAAAATCCAATAGGATATAATAAAACAAAATTAGTGAGTTTATTTCAAATAACTATAAGAAAATTAATAAATAAAAAATAGTAATATTATTAAAAATATTTTGGGTCGTTACATATATATAAAGTAACATGATTGTTCCATTCTTTTAGAATATGAATAATATGTTTTCTTGTAAAATAATTCCCTATTTCGGTTAAAATAAGCCTCGTGATCTTGATATTAAAAGATAGACACATACCTTATCATTATAAAATTCATGATGAAAATATTGGGAAACAACCTCTATATTAATGATGACAAATAGGTATCGGTTATTGATATTATATATACTAATGAATAATAATTGTAAGAAATGAACAATTGGTTTTAAAGGATTATAATTTCAATATGAAAAATATTATTAGGATATACATTCCTGGATAAATTTGGTGCCTTTTAGCCATAATAATACATTAATAGGAATATCACATCGTTTTCTCTCAAGAGAAGAATTACCAAGAACATATGAATAAGTTTTAGAATAAGTATTTGAAGTTGGAATCCACTCCATTTTAATTTGGAATGAAGATTTTTTAAGTTTATAAATTAATGGGATTTGATTTAATAGAATTTAAAAAGGAAGACTAGGAGTTTTATTTATATGATATCATCAAGGCTAAATATAGTGTATGGTATAACATTATGTGAGAGATATTAAAGCGCACTTAAAGAATATTATTTATTATTGGAAACAGAATTATCAGCAACATTTGAGGAATGATGGGTGATATATTTTTATATAATAACAATGTAAATCTCTATCACTTTGGATATATGTATGAATAGTGGGAAATTAACATAGTTGTAAAAACATGAAATTATAAAGTAAGAACATTATTTTTAATACCATTTTTGACACAAAACACTAAGAATATAAAAGAATGTAAAGTCCTAATACATTATGATATGTTTAATATTTAAAATAAATCTATTATATAATATTTAATTTATGAAACTATATGATATCTTGTGTTACAAATAATAATGACCTTGTTAAATCATTTGTATTACATGCAAGACAGAGTTTTACTGATCAAAAATATATTATTCAAATATTATTATATATTATAACAAAATATAACATATACATTAAACTTGTTGTTTTCAATAGGATAATCTAACTTATATAAGTTTATTTTTAATTCATTTATTAATAATTAAATTGAAATGAATACCAAAACAAATTTAAATTATATGAAATGTTTTAATAAAGAACAAATTTTATGCCTCCAAAGGAATTTTTTCTTATTAAATTAAGTTAATTACTATTAAAAATTATATTAATTAAATATATAATATTTATTCACTAACTTTTTTTACATTCATCCAAAAGATTTTATATACATAAAATAAGTATAAATCTTGGTTTTCACTTAAAATTTGTATTTTTTCTTAAAAGATATTTTTTCATGCTTTTTTAGGCATACCGACAATAAAAGTTAATTAAGGAACATATATAAATTTTATTTGTAAAAATAAATTTCAATTTGTAAATAGGATGATAAAAATTTTGTTATTGTAAATTTTTTGTTTTTTTAGTGTATTAGTTTTTTATGAATAGTGAAAAATAGTTAACTTTAATTGAAAAATGTTTTTTATATTTATAATTTATAGTGCTAAATTATATTTTAAATTGGTTTTAATGATTAAATATATAAATATTACATCTATTTATCAAATTTAGTTCATTGAAATTATTTTTAAATAAATATAATTTATAACATATAATAATATCAAGAATATTTTTTACTAAAAATATTATTAAAATAAATTTATATTAACTATATTGATTGAGATAAAAACTGGCTTAAAAGGGACAAATCCATTATTATTAAGGCCAAAATGACCATGAAACACTCACAAAAAATAATTTTATGGAAATAGCTATACCATATTCTAATTTTTATAAAACATTATTCATTATTTGATGTAAATTATGCAAGGGTTACCACTCAATAGTGTTTAACTTTTTATATTTATAGGAATTCCACTCCTCCTCCACTATAAAAATCCACTCACCCATTCAACATTTTTACACATCTAAATACATTTTAATTATCAAAAAACCTTCCCAAAAAAGATAACAACATCTCTACTATAATTATATATTCCTTAAATGGGGAATAAGTCAAACCAAGGAAGAGTTTGGTGCCAACCAAAAATAGTTACCTAAATATGAGGTAAAGTAATTCAATGATTACAATTTTTCATTCCATATCAACCCTTTAATTATTATAATATCATGATTATATAAAAATATTAGTATAATAAATATAATTAAATGTTTTTATTTCATAGTTACAACCAACACTCAAACACACTTCCTTAAAATGGAATACCCAATCATTGTTCGTGTGTATGGTGGACTTCCGCCTAACAGACCGATGTTGTTCGTTCTTCGATTAACACATATCATTGTTGGGAATAATGATGTATTTGTAGTTTTTATATGATATATATGATATTTATAATTTATTTATTATTATTTAATTTTTAGATAATTCATATCTTCATTCTTTTCATTTTGTGGGATTATGATAACATATTTTGTGGACGTGTGGACAACCGCATCCTTAAAGCAATGAGATTCATTCACACTGTACATGAAATGTATTAAAGATAGTTTTAATGAAAATATATGAAATATATGAATTAAATATTATATTAGGATTATAATATAAATTTATATACTTCAATTGTCATTCTTTTAGTATGACAATAAAATGGAAACAACATTAATGCATACATATGGTCTACTGTCTCCATGGACAATGTATTTCATTTCATACATCCAAATATTATGTATTTTTATAAAATCATTTTTAATGAATATAAATGAAATTTAAATAATTATTAATATCCTGGATATAATGATATCATGATCAAAATAATAATAACAACGGGAACCAATCAAAATATTCCAACAAACGTGATAATTTACACCCATTAATGATGACAATAATGAATTATTATTAAAAAAACTAGTAATAAAATATTATAATAATATCAAATGTGATATAATAAATATTTTAAGGATATGGTATATTTATTGGCAGGTTTTATCCTATTATACATGTCATTAATGACCGTGAAACTGACGGGAAGCATAAGGTAATGTATTTCATCTTAATTTAAATTTCATTGATACTTATATGTTATTATGCACCAATAAACTTATGTGTGGTGTATAAAATATTAATTTTAAATTTACTATAATTATTAATTCATTATTCATGGTATTTTATGTTTCAATTTTAATTATCTAATCAAAGGGGGTTTGACTTGAAAATTACCATGTGGTAAAAGTTATTGTTTCAATCTCACATTTATTTTTGATTGATATCTTTCTCTAGAATCAATCACTTCATTATTACCATTTTCATTTGTGTTATCATTCATTTTAGATTTCCAAACTCATATTTGATGGTTATAATTACATCTTACATCATATATCATTTGTACATGTATTATATTTTTGACAGCTATTCAATTAAATGGGGAAATGTTTGTAAATATGTATCATTTACTCAATACATATATTTGATAAGTAACATGGATTTATAATTAAATAAACTATTAAATAAAATAGGAATTATTTTTTAGTTCTAAATTTCCATGATGATGATAAATACACAAGATGGGGGTGAATTGTTTTGTCAAAAAAATTAGAAGTTTCATAACACCTCTCTTATTATGTGGTGAACCTTTCATTATATCTTAAAGATGAGTGAGAAGAGGAAATAAATAAGGAAATCAAAACATAAATATATAGTTTTTTATGGAATAAATATCCTCTATTATACTCCACCAATGCTCTACTCCACAGGTTTGGTGATTTTAACTAGAAATTCTACTAATTCTATAACAACCTCGACTTCTAATACATGGTTATTACATATTTTTAGATGAATATTCATTACTTTATAAAAACACATGCCCCGAGACTGTAATAGTTTAGTGCCTTTGTAATCATGGAACAAGTTATTTTAATTTGGGGAATGATCTTCAAAATATTTTATAAATATAATTCCACTTAGTACCCTAAATTAAAACAATACATTATAAACCATGTAATGGATATAAAAGAAAAATTTTGAGATCAGATTCTCAGTATGAATAAACATGTATGATATCATGTTTTATCATATGAATGATTATGATAAGAAGTATGGGTATTTTACCATGAGTATAACATAAAATTTTCATACTCAAACTATCATAAATCATAGACACAAGTTATTGAAAAAAATTAACATGAACTATAAGAATTAAAAATCATCATTACACATTCTTGAACTATATGTTCAAGTCAAAAATGTGTGTTTCATCATCATAAGTATGGAAAATAGTTTTATTTGTCAAGGTTATCTAGCTATATTCATGTATCATGCCTTATCACATACTTCCTTTAATAGATCTAGCACATCCACATGGTTCCCATAATTGATAAAGCACATTGACTTCTTTATCTTAAATATATCATGAAATATAATTCATTACCTAATTAATTAGAGGGAGATATATGTTACTTACATCAAATAATGAAAAAAAATACATATGTGTTCGAAAAATACATAAATCATTTACCATATCAAAGCCCATGGAATGGAATGGGTTTCATAAACATCATCCAATAATAACATAACCCATTCAAAAGAAATGGGTTTCATAAATATCATTAAATCATGAAAATAAAACATCTTTATAAATAATAATATCATTATGATTAATTCATATCCCCAATAAAACATAGGTAACATCAAATAATGTTATCTTAGATAGAAAATAATTGTGATAGATCTCAAGAAAACAATTCTTGAGGGAAATATCCTTTCTTAAATGAAAACATTTTATTTTCAGAAATTTTTTTAAACATTAACATAAAACATTTTCTTTGAAAATATCATTTTAAGATTGTAAGGAAAGCTTCAAATAATTAAGGCTTAATGATTGTGGAAAATTTCATTCATTCCGTATAAGTTAAAAACCATTATTTTTGTACACTTTCTAGAAAATTCACAAAGTTTCTAGTTTCAAAAATGAATAAATGATTAATATAAAACCATATTGTAAAAAGTCAAAATCTGTAAAAATGACTTTAAACATACATAGTATAATATTAAAAAAATTTATAAAACATGGATATTGAAGAAAAAAATCCCCTAAATGAGGACTAAAATGAAACAATCCCAAATATTGATCCCATGATATATATATATATATATATTATATATATTCATTATATTTGTATTTATGGATATCAATAAAACTTATATATTTAAAATAAAATACAACATTCAATTTGACGGTAGGTCGTACGTACGCAATGACAATATTTTCATTTCAATTTCAGATTAAAATAAATAAAATTATAAAAAATATTATCATTAAATATTAGTTATTATGTTATATATATCATATATCTTCATAAAATTCATCTTTATTACTACCCATGTGAAATTGTTTGAAAAACCACACATCTCTTCATAGAGATGGTAAGTCATATGTACGCACATGTGGCGTTATTAGTACCTCAAATATTATGTGGTAAAGTGTTAGATATTATATTAACATTCCAAATGTATAATCATGTAATAAATAATATATATTAACACCAAAACCAAGATAATTATCCCTCATAAAATATGGTGATGAAAAATGAATTGTATCGCTATGTATGTATGGTAAATCGTACATACATATGAGAAATAATTTTGCTTCATGTTTGATGGTAACCGACTTATATATTTGGGTGTTAATAATAACAATAAAATTTAAAAATATTTATTAGTCTCAAATTTTTATTTTATGATATATATCATAGATTTAAAGGTGGTATGGAGGAGTATAAACATAAAGTGAACAATTAAAACAGTCTCCCATTCATCGAAATGGATCCTTAAGATATCCTCTAAAGAACTACAAATTTTGTATTTTAGGAATAATATAACCTTGATAATGTGTCTAGGGATTTATATAATGGAATTTATAAGAGTTTTTATGTCAATAAGACTAAATTGGGTGAAATTTGATGAGATAGGAGGTTTCAATTTATAATGGCATTGAGAGGAACATGTGGAA
Organism: Viscum album; assembly: GCA_963277665.1. Classification (NCBI taxonomy): domain Eukaryota; kingdom Viridiplantae; phylum Streptophyta; class Magnoliopsida; order Santalales; family Viscaceae; genus Viscum; species Viscum album. The sequence continues at coordinate 121,892,769 of OY728164.1, read as the reverse complement.
TTTCTCAATAGATAAATTTATAAAAAACATATATATCATTCCAAATTCCTCCTAAAAGAAATTTATTTTAATATAATGTTTTATAAGGATATAATACAATAAACTGATATATTTTTTGTTTGTTTTAAAGTAATTTTAAATCGTATCATTTTTATTAACCCATAGTTAACATATTTAAATTTTAACTATGGAAACAAATATTTTTATATCAAAAGGATTAGAATCTTAAATTTATTGTGTAAATTGAACCCTAAATGGTCACTTTATGATATTTTTTAATATAATTTATCCAATTTTTCCTTACATAGTATTGGAATGATTTTTAACTAATTTAATAAAATATTATTTTAATAAAAATCATTTTTGTCAATTTTGACACTATTTATTATAATAACATTATGAAAAACAATCCTGTAAGATAACTTGAAAAAAAAATTTAAAACACACATATCAAGTCATATGAACCTATAAAATTAATTTATAACCTTTATTATGTCATATTATATTTCTTTTAATATTTATAATATCATTTAAATGATACTTTCATTAATTCAATTATTAATGAATCATCATTGTGTCATTATTTATAAAACTTATTTATTCAATAAAAATTACAAACAAAATAAAATTATTTAGATAAAAATTATATATTTAATATGGATATATATATATATATATTCTAACATAAATATTAATTAAACCTATATTATAAATATTATACTTATAAAATGTAATAGTGTGACATTTTGTCACTCCCATTGATTTTAATAATATCTAACTCATTTTTATGGAAAACTATCCATTAAATTAATAAATTGTAAAAATAATGTGTTAAGGGTAGAATTACATTCATAAACAAAAATTTGTGCATGTTCTAGGGTAGGTTTATAATATATATATATATATATATTATTATTTGTACACTTAATTACCCATTTACCCTTAACAATGGAAATAAAAATTAAAAAGGTTATTATTCATATTGTCTAGAAAAAAATGGAACTTGTTACTAATTTTTTCCATTATAACTAAAAATATGGACTAAAATTGTCTACATTCAAATCATATAATTTTCTGAAATTAATTAAACATTAATCCAATAGATGGGATAAAATAATGGGTTTTTGAAGTGAAACATTAAAAACATTATATGTTTTTATTTACAAATACAATTTAAAATTCATTATAATGATTTAAATTGGATTAAATGATAAATTTATAATCTAATTATACATTAAAACATATACAAAAGTTAAATTATCTTTATAACTTTATAAAAACAAACAATTTTATATTCAAATTCTGTATTTTTCAATATTCATCAAAACCTGAAAATTAACAGAAAATATGAATAGTTTACACAAATTAAATTATGATATCCCTATTTCAAATAACAAATATATTTTTTCAAATATAATTTTTGAAATTTAAAAACCTCTATTTAAAACATGTGCTCAATCAAATAGTGGAAAAACTACCTTTTTTGAAGAAATCTTATTTTATAAGAAATGTGGTATTTGTTCTTAAATAATGTCTAGAAAACCCAAAAGATGATTATTAAAAATTAGATTAATTATAGTAGATATTTCAATAATATGATTAAATAAGATTTATTTTTTAATTTTGGTATAAGACATTGTTTTTCAAGTCTCAATTGTCTTTTAAAAATTCATTTCTATTTTTCCTGGGTTTTACATGTGTATACCAGACATTCATAATTCAGGTAATCTTTTTAATATCTACCATTATAATGCCCAGGTTATAATTTAATTTTTTAAATAATTATAACTATAAAATTATCTTTCAAAGAAACTCAATGTTGCGTGTAACACAAGCTAGGTTAGTGTTGCAAGTAGCACAAGCTTAACATGGAGTAACCTAAAATGTAAAACTGTCAATGAAATTAAATTATTTTAAAATACATTTCATAAAAATTTCTTGGTGTTACATTCAACCCCCTTGAAATTAATTTTACTGTCAAATTTCATATGGGTTATCAAATGTTTAATATGTGAAAGTTATTTTCCCATAAACTCACTTCATAAATATGAATAATAAAACTCCCTTCAAAATATGAAAGTAGGAATCCAAACGTTTTCCCAAATTAACTCATCACTAAGTTTACGCATATGAGAAAATAGTTGTAGAGTTAAAATATGGATATATAATATAAAATATACCATAAATATCTGAAGGATATTGATATAGAACATGGTTAGGAGAGTTTTAAAAATCAAAAATCCATAAATCTAAAATGATATAAGGGTCTATTTGGTTCATCAAAAAATAATTAATTCGAATAATTTTTTTTTCAAGATCATTTCACTAGAGTTTAAGAATTATCGTGACTATAAATAATTATATGATTACATTTCATAAGAATAACATCATCCTTTCTGTGTGACTTGATCGATTTCCACATCATATCTTATTCAATGAAATGTAGGTTAGTTTTTCTATCTTGAAGCATTAGAAAATCAGGAGATTAATAAGTATAATTACATGTTCTTCCATATCCCTTTATTTAACGTGAAAAAAGATTTTTTTACACTAGTTATCTAATATTCATAAATAATCATAGTGAAGTATCACACATTAATCTATAAAACTAAATTTTAAGTTTCACATAATCCATTTCATAAATGTCTAACCTTGTAAACCTTCCAAAAGATAAAAGCCCAAAATGTTAGAAATAAAGAAACTAAAATACTCAAAATCAGCATAAAATTGATCCACATATACCATAATGTATCACATGGATGTCACATTCCAACAATGTGAATACCATTGTCCTGTATTCTATTGAAACATAGAAATAACTCAAATTACCATATTTCATTAGTTAAAGCATACATGGTTCAAAAAATTAATTCTCTTTCATCATACAATAAATCGAAATTAAAATTATAAACTCAATATATTATATCATATACTATATTGTCATCTTATCAATACTAAGGTTTCCAATACTATCCAATTTATTTTATTACGATAAAACACCTCTTTATTTCATTATCCAAAAATCATACACACATTAAGGGTTATCCTTCCCTTTATCATGTTTTTTTGAAATATTACCTTACAACCTAAATTACATTTCATGGTACCAGTATCATTCAGAATATAACCTTGAATATTTAATTAAAAACTATGGTTAAAACATATTTATATATTTAATAATTCCATGATACAAAATTATTACCACTATAAAATTATAATTGAAATCTAACACATAAACACTATATCATTGCGCCACTTAATTCTCATACTTAGCATCACTAATGTTGATAACATGAGGCTTCCATTCATCATTACCATGATTCCTTCTAGATCCATCCATTGACATATAACACAAAAACATAGTCTGAGAAACACCAATCATAGTTGTAGAACCACATAATCAAGTTAAATTACATATAAAATTTGAATCATTGTAACCTTAGGTTTCATCTAAGGTTATTCACATTCATTATGAAAACTAAAGTATTATAACTTATAAATTGAAATATCCTTACTGATCTTACTAATGTTTTCTCATCCCTATTTCCTATGTTTGACGAAGGAATTTATCTGATACTGACTACGATGGCCATGGATTTTCACACATCTGTATTGCATTATTTTAAATGAATGTGCATTAGATTATAAAAAACATGAACAATGACCATAATATTTTTGTGACTTTTGAATCATGGAAAAAATTATTCTAATTTGGTGAATGGTCTTCAATAGCTCCCATAAATATCATTACTCTTAGTTTTCTAACTGAAAAACATTCATCATAACTTGTGGAAAGGATACATAAAAATGGGTGAGATCAAATTATTTCTAATGGTAAACATGGAATATATCAATTTATTATATTATGAAAGAATAATACATGAAATATGGGTAAATTATCATGGGAATAACATAAAAACTTCATACCGAAACTGTAATGGATCATAAAACCAAATGTTTTCATAAATCATTAACCAAAACCATAAGAATAATAAATCAATATAACTCATTCTTGGACCATATATTTAATTAAAGAAAATTGGTCACACCATTATAATTTTAACATCCCAGGTAAATAAATAATATTATATTCTAATGATTATCAATATTTGTGAATAAAATTTTAATACTACCTTAAAGGGAATTCTATGATCGATGGCATACCCTATATGCAACAACAAGTTTCTTTGAAATCTTACATTGCACACTAATAATATAATAATATTATAATAGTTAATGCCTAACCATTATAGTATAGAGAATGAACATAATTAAATACAAAATGATTAAATATGTTTTCAAATATTTTTACATTTATCCAATAAATGTTATAGGCTTAAAATCCAAATGAATCCAATTTTAAGATATAAATACTCTAATATTTTTAAAAGATTGTTTTACCGCCTTTTGATGACGAACCATTTTTAAATATAACTTTTGACAATTATATAAGCTCTATTTTTCAAAATAAACTTATTATTTATGATTGGGATATTGAAATTTACTTTGGTTAAATTTTTTGTATGTTTCTGATATTGTTCATTCTATTTAATGAATAGAGAAAAATATTGCATTTTATATCAAAATTGCTTTTTCATCTAATTTATATATATGGATATATTATCATTTTAGTTGGTTTTAAATTTTAATTAGAATATATTTTTACAATTTAATTCAATAGTGGTCATTAGAATGAATTTCACTTTGGAATCGGGCATAAACTAATGCCAAACTTTTCATAGATATTGTTTCAAAACACCCGCTATTTGTTTTTGTAACATCCCATGTAAGTAATTAATAATAGATATTTTTATCTATGTATATTAATGAATTATATAGTGTTTTAGAGGATTAAAATGAGAATAAATCCATCCTTAAGCATGGAATACACTAATATTTTTAAAAGATTGTTTTACTGCCTTTTGATGTGAAAACCATTTTTAAATATATCTTTTGACAATTTTATAAGCTCTATTTTTCAAAATAAACTTATTATTTATGATTGAGACATTGAAATTTATATTGGATAATTTTTTGGTATTTTTCTGACAATGTTCATTTTTCAATGAATAGTAAAAAATAATGCATTTTACATCAAAACTGCTTTTTCATCTAATTTAATTATATGGTTAGATTATCTTTTTAATTGGTTTTAATGTTTAAATATAATATATTTTTACCATTTAATCCAATAGTGGTCGTTTTAATTAATTTCAATTTGAAATTGGACTTAAACTAGTGTTAATTTTTTGATACTTATTGTTTCATAAAAACACACTATTTGCTCTCACAACGGGGATTAATTATTAAATTAATTAATGTAACATATATGTTTTGAATTTTGTAAAATAGACATCATTTTTTAATTTGTAATATGAAATATAGCTTAGGGTGAATTTTTGGTATTTTTCTAAAAAACTTCAATTTTTGATGAATAGTGAAACCACTAAGTGGTACTTATAAAAACTGATTTTCCGTTTAAATGAAATTTTACCACCTCTGTGTTTTGAATTTCAAAAATCCAACATACATGGTTGACATTAAGAAGTAAAATGTGGTTCAATGGGATTAAAATAATTTTTTGGTGAATAGTAACTTTTATGTTTATTAATCGTGATTAGAGATAATTAGTGTAATTTAAGGTAAAAATAATGTTTTAACAATATAAAGTGACCTAGACACATGTCCTACCCTTATTGGATGTGTCATGGCCGACCAAGACAATCCATGGGTCAACGTGGGGACCCCATGGAGCCACATTGGAAGGATAATGGCGTTAATATCTTTTAATTTAATGTTAAAGTAAAATTGTCACAAACATGAGTTATTTTACTAAAACAATTTTTACATGGGGTTATACAAGTCAGATTTTTGACAATAAAAAGTAATTGGAAAGCTAAAACAATTTCCTACATCATATAATTTTTTTTATAATTTTTATACATTAAATAAATTAAATTATTTATGACATCATGATGATGCATCGATTACCTCATTAATAAAGGATTTAAATAAAATGAAATGATAATGTAAAATATAAGACCTACACATGTCAAAAACCTATTGTATGGGTATATTTCGAATCCTTATCACCCTATCCTAGAATTATAACAATGTGGGACCTTTTAAATCTGAAACTCATTTTAAAATAACGTAACCTTTTATACCATTCCAAGAGTGCCCCTCCCCCCTCTTATAAAAGGCCCACACATCTACCTCCTTACCCTCACTTCCAAAGCCTTTGTCTCAGCCAACCCCTACCCATTTTTTCTCTCCACATCCCTCTCTAACTCTTAGAAGCCTCACTTTGGGAATAAGTCTTCCCAAGGAATCCTTTGAGCTCAATCCAAAAGGAGTTACCCAATTTTAAGGTAATGTCTTCACTTGAGTCCTTTTGTTTTATTTTGCTTCTCCATCCCCCTAAACTCTTTTTATTAATTTCATTTGTAACAACTCCAATATCTTAAATATACTAGGATGTTGTTATAAGATGGATTCGAGATACACTTACACACACCTACATCTAATGGTTAAAGAACATTCTATTTCTGTAGATGGCGAATTTCTGCCTCATGAAACGATGATTGTTCAATATTCTTCTAACACCATCAAGGGTGGCCATTAAGATGTCACTATATTTATATATGATATATTATATGTTTATTTTTTCCTTATCCTTTTGTATTTTTCATTTATGTCATACCTTTATGGCTTCCATTATGGGTATACACGATATCTTCATTTTAGGAAGTGCGGACTACTGCCCCCTCAAAGTGATTTGATTCGTTAATACCATATGTGGTACGTATAAACGACATATTTAATGATATTATATACGATACCATATTGGAATTAAAATAATATTATGTATCATTATGTTTAAATTCAATTAAATATGAAATAGAAATGGAAGTAGCGTTCATGCGTACGTACGGCTTACCGTCTCCATGAACGGTGAATTCCATTTCTAACCTCTAAATGTTATGTAATATTATAAATGCATGCATGTACTAGATATATATGATATATATGATATCTACATCATGAATATAATTCTGGATATAATGGATATTTTACCACATGGACAACTTGTAATTATAAAGAGTTTATTTTTGACTCAAGTACCAATGATCTTTAAAACGACTGTTATTAACATAAATAATAACATAGTGTTTATGACAAGGTAATAAGTGATATAAAATGAATAGTGAACATGAAAAATGTTCTTAAGCAAGTAGAAATATATTCAAATTTATTATTTAGGATATTAAAGAACGATCGAGTCAAGTCGGACCCGAGGTAGGGGACTTCATCTCAATCTCCATTCATTGAGGAATATTTTGTTTTATACAAAACCTTATTTTATACGATGTATAAACCCCTAGGACTTTTATGTTTATCCAAATGGAATATTTTTTATATGAAGTGTTTTACTAAATGACGAAAGGGAAGGTTTCCGTCGTACGTATGCGGCGACAACGACTTCTCCGCCGTCGTGACCATTATTTGAGTTTCAGGTTCCTCTACAAGCCATACCTTCTTTTTGAAACAAAAATAAATACCATGTTTTACTTTCCATTTATTTTTGTATTGAAAATGGTTTTCATAATGTTTTTATATCAATGTTTTGTATTGATATCTTGTGATTGAAAGGTGTAAATGTTATCTTTCTTTTATGCATGTTTTATGTGATAAGATTATGTTGTGGTTATTGGGAATTATTATGAAGACAGGTGGTTCCGTGATAAACTAAGGGAGGGTGAGCCTGATATAGCTCTCCAATGCATTGGGTAATGCGAAGGGGTTAAACTTTAAGGTTTATCCGAAGAGATTTAAGGAATGTACTCTTTTGGGTATTCCAAACGTAACTAAGAGGGTTACTCCCTACGTAAGAATGTTATGAATGCCTCAAGTTACCTTTGTGTCTTCTGATTTCTATGATTTATGAATGATTTTATGAGGTATGTTAATGTTCTTATGTTTTATGGGTAATGTATGATTTCATTCTTATGTATATATGTACTCATTTTCCTTTCCATACTTTTTATAACACTTACTGAGCTTATTATGCTCATCCCAAGTTTCTGAAATGTTTTTCACAGGTCAATGGAAAGGTACATGATATGATGATAGTGTCAAGGAAGTGTCAAGATAGAATCCATGTTTTATTTTAAATATGTTTCTGTTGATGGGAATAATGAATAGTATCTTTTATGTAACCACTTTGTTTAAATGTAGAATGTAATGTATGTTTTATGATCTGATTCTCTAAAACTCTAAACCTAAAAAAATCCTCAATGTGTAATCTTGTAATAACTCAAGATTAAGTATGGTTTAAGGCTGGGGCCTTATAATTGGTATCAGAGGTCAGTTTAGATAACTTTAGGAGTTATAATTTTATTAAATTATTATCCAAAAATATTTTTTTATGGTCAAATTGAAATAATATAATATTTGAAGATTACCATGTTGCTTCATCTAAGACAAGTTTGTTCAGAATGGTTTTCCTTAGAGGAAACAGGGAAGCAGTGTTAGGAAGGCATACATAAGGAAATAACCTTCTGAATCGGCATCCTGAGATGGTTGGAATTGGAACTGAACAGTTTGTTGTGGTAATGGCGCAGTTGACTCAAGCGATAAATGGTGGTGGTATCCATGCACGAGATCAGCCAGATCAACCACAGAGGAACATGTCAGTGGTGGAACATTTCATGAGGCAACATCCCCCATCATTCATAGGATCTTCTAACCATGTGCGAGCTTAAGGTTAGATTAAAGCACTGGAGATGATTTTTGATGTCATGGGGTGTTCAGACAATCAAAAGGATAGTCTTTCTATTTATCGTATGGAGGGTGAAACAAATCAGTGGTGGTCGATGGTTAAAAATATCATGGATGCTGATGAGATTGATGCTCTCGACTAGGATGAATTTAAAGGTATGTTTCTTGAGAAGTATTTTCCGAAGGCTGTTCGACTTAGGATGGAAAAACAATTCATGGAATTGAGGCAAGAGGAATACTCAGTGGCTGCCTATGAAGAAAGGTTCACTCGATTGGGAAGGTATGCTCCAAATTTTATCTGAGACCTTGATAGTAAAATCAATCATTTTTAATCAGGATTAAAGCCAAAATATCGAAGGGCTTTAGCTTCTCTTGAGTTCAAAATTTATTAAAATCTTGTTCTATGTGTTGAGAAGGTGGAAATGGAGTTTTCTGATGACCATGTGTTCTATAACAACCAACAGAAGAAGAGACCGAGGTGGCAGGAGAAAGGAAATAATTGTTCAAAAAAGTCTGATGGTAAGACAACTATGTTTCTAGTTTGTGATAAATGTGGTAAAAGGCATTCTGGGGAATGTCTTCTGAATTCTGGAAAGTGCTACCTGTAACAGCCCGAAATTTTATGAAAAATATTCTTTTTATTTCACTAATGTCCTGTGTTGTACGCTACACCAAAAGGAGCTTGCACAACACGCATCCTTGACTTGCCTTGCATTACACGTAATCGCGACCTTCCTCGATAGCGTGTGTAGTACGCAATAACGAGTTTCACTAAATAGCGATATGCTATTACAATGTTATTAAAACTAGCCGTTATGAATAGTAATAACCACTTTTTGAAATTTTGTAAATTTTATTTTTCAAAATGGATTTCATTTTTGGATTCGGAGTATCGAATTTAGCCTAAGGTGAAATTTTGGTACATTTCGGATAACTTTCATATTCTGATGAATAGTGAAAATTACTAAATTTTAATTAAAAACAACTTTTTTAATCGAATAATTAATGGTGATAAATTATTAATTTGAGTGGTTTTAAAGTATATTTAGAATATATTTTTACAATTTAATACAATGTTGGTCATTGGTTGTAATTTCACATTTAAACCAGACATAATCAAGTGTCAATCTTTTGATAGATATTGTTTCTTAAAAACAAGATATTTGTTTTAACAGCTGGATTTAATTATAAAAATAATTAATGAAACTTCTATGTTATGAATTTGGTAAAATAGAATTTATTTTTGAATTCAGAATATAAAATATAGCTTAGGATGAAATTTTGGCATTGTTATGAAAAACATCAATTTTTGATGAATAGTGAAACTACTAAGTGGTAGTTAAAAAATTGAATTTTTCATAAAACTTAATTTTACCGCTTCTGTGAATGGAATTTCAAAAATCCGAGAGACACGGTTGATGTCAGTAAGTAAAATGTGGTTCAATGAGATGAAAATAATTTTTTGGTGAATAGTAACTTTTTACTTTTCTTACCGCGGTTAATAGTAAATAGGGTAACTAAGGGTAAATATGATATTACTATTACCCTAACACATGTCCTAATTCTATTGGATAAGTGTAATTCGACCAAAAACTACCTTATGAATAAAATATGACCATTTAGGCCCACTTGGATTAGATTAGGACATTTATTATTAATTTATTTAAAGAAGGGTTAAAATAGTTAAAATCAAAGTTTAATAAGTAAATCATTTTTAAATGGTGTTATACATAAGATAAATTCGACTATAAATATTCATTAGAAAGATAAAAAGATTTATTACATAATGGTATTTTATTTGTAATTTTTCGACATTAAATAATTTAATTTATTTATGACACAATGATGATGCAGTAATTATATTATTTATGAAATATTGACATAATTGATGTTATAAACAACAAAATAAATGTAATTTGAGACTTTTTATGAATTCCACTAATTATCTAGGTTACTATGATATATTAGTGTTGATTTAATCAACTTGGTTCGAACATATAATTCTGTTATGACTTTCACAAAAATCATATATCAAATAGTGTCAAAATTGACACAAAATTGTTTTTAAATCAAATATTATATTATTAATTGTTATTTCATTCCTAAAAATCTAAGGTTCGGCCAAATGACTTAGATAAGGATATATGTATTAGTAATAAACAATTTGGGGTTCGTTTGGCATGTTATAGTAAGTGTATTAACCATATAGTGAAAGAAAACAAAAAGACACGATAAAAGTTAAATTATTTAACTTAGAGTTAAATCTAATTGATAAGGTTAAAATATTATCCTAAACATGTCTAAATCCTATTGTTTGATAGGATTTCTACCCTTCCCCACATTAGCTTCGAAATAAGACCCTTTGGAACCATTATAAACCGATTTTGACTTTAATATAAAATAATATTTTGAGATATTCCTAAGGTGCCCCTCTCCTCCCTTATAAAAGGGCACCTCCTCCCCCTCCTCCTCACACCAAATTGAGCACTCAAGCTCGGCCAAACCCTGCCATTTTCTCCTCTCCAATTCCCTAGAATAATCCTAGAGGTCCTGGTCTTCTTCAAAGACCAATCTTAGTTCCCTAAGTGGAGGATTCAAAGAGGCGTTCCAAAGAAGAGGTAATATCCATTACCGATCTTTTCAATTTCTTTCTTCTTCAACATCTTCTTCTTTAGTTGTTTCATTATGAAGTAATAACATCATTATCACTCATATACTGATATGTTATTATAAGTATGAAACAACCCTATTTCACCATCTATCCATCCTACGGAAAAAGAAATCACCGCGCGTGCGTACGTACGGAATACCGTCTCCACACCGTGGTGTAATCTATTTTCCACCACCACCTTACATGGATGGGTATAATGGTGTAAAGAATAACTATACATAGTTATTAAAACATCATATTGATTCTGATATATTGTATAATTCACTCCAATTCAATTCAATATTTATGGAAATGATATCATCGCTCGTGCGTACGTACGGACTACCGTCTCCACGACGCGATGAGATTCATTCTCCATGTTAACCATTTAAGAATGATTATAAAGTATATATAAGAAATAATAATGAAATATACGACATTATAAAGCTACTGGATTTATGTATATATATATATGTATATCATCTACTTACTTCCATTCAAGACAATAGGGAAAGGAAAACAGCGTTCATGCGTACGTACGGACTACCGTCTCCATGAACGGTGTTTTTCATTTCATTTATCTATCTATTATATATATATATATACTGAATATATATGATATATAAATAATATTTTATATTCTGTAAGTAAGTAAATCATGATATAAGTAATAATAATGTCAAGAACAACAGGTCAAAACACCTACGATAAAAGAAACGATTTTACCCAAAACGCTTCTTTAACATGGAATTTACAAAAGAACGGGTAATATAATGTCATAAGTGAACCATATATGATATCATAACAATGAATATGATTCTGTAATAAGTCAATGACATTATTTAAACCATTATACAGGAGCTTCGGACACGTACAAAGCAAATCGGACCTAAGGTAAGGGAAATATCACAATCTCATTTTTATCCGAGATTGTTTATTCATAAGTATTTACTGGGGTGTATTTTATCATCCACATCCATGTTTCATCAATATGTAATATTATTTCCATCCACCTACAATTTTTTAAATCCATTTTTACCCTTCGGTGAGTTTTTAGTAATATCTATGAAAGGAATCTTTTGTCATACGAGGTACTTTTTGACTTTTCCGACAAAAGTACGAAGAATGTTTTTTTTAACTTATACGGCACAAACGGATTTCTACTGTTTTATAAAGCCTTATTTTCATGAAGCTTCCTCTAAAAGATTTCATGACTATTTTCAATAAAATCTCTTTCTTTTAAAATTTCATGATGTTTTGTGAAAAGAAATTGATTTTGAAGAAGAAAGGATATTTTCCTCAAGAATTCAATTCAAGTGTTTTATCAAAATTATTTTCCATCTAAGATAATAATAGGGTTCTGTTTTTATCCCTATTATAACATGGATTTGATTATGTTGTGGTGGAAATATTTTTATGAATTCCTTTATCTTATATGAATTATTTTATGATGTCATGTTGTTTAAGAATCCCATTTTTATTACATGGGTTACACTATGATGTATGGTTTATGATTATGTGGCACACATCAGAAAGGATTCATTATAAGATGGGTGGGACCTATATCTCCCTCCAATGCATTGGGTAAAGATTTTATATCTCATGAGATAGACAGGGCTGGAACGGTAGGTTATACCGGTTCAGTGAAACAGGACTGAAACGAGGGTTACTCGATTCAGAAAGGGACTTTGTCCACTAAGATAGTCTTGGCAATGAGTCTTGACTAACAATAAATGATTCTCTATGATTATGTGTGAATGCCACAATGTTTCATGTTTTATGTTACGATTATTGTGATTACATTTCACTGCCATGATTTAACCCATGTTATGAAATTATGATCTCTTTTGCAGGTTAAGATTTCCAAAAGTTATGTGCTTATGTATATGATGTGATTGATATTTCTTTTGTTTACCCTTACTGAGCATTTGAGCTCACCCTTTTTTGTTTTCTTTTCCCCAGGATATAAAGAAAGTTTTTAGGTATAAAAAAAACAAGATCTTTATGGGAGATGTTGAAGATCTTTCACCATGATTAGAAGATTATATTCTGAGTTTCCAAAGACACTAAACTATTACGGTCCTTGTGTGTGTGTTTTTGTTATGTACTAAGTATTCCGCAAATTTAATGTAATGTCAATGTACGTCAGGCTTCGGGTCTCTACAGTTGGTATCAGAGGAAAGGTTTAGTCAACCTTTGGAAACTAGGATGCGAAAACGTTAGTGAGATCCCTAGAGATATTTATAAGGTATGTCTAGGGATGTCCCTAAGGTTAAGTATACGTATAGGTTATAGTACTAGAATTACGCTAACGATCAAAGAATTAAACCTAAGATGTTAGATATTGAAGGTACTCCCCCTTTATTATGTTGTTTTCCCTAGCATGATTTCTGCCTCTCAAACTATTCTTTTTGGGTTTTAGACGATGGCTGGAACCCAAAGGAACCGTGTTGATCAATGCAATGGACAATGCAATGATTGTCCTCCTGAACAAACAAATGTTATGGGAGATGGAGTGCAAAATCTTATTGCTATACTTACACAAGCTATGAATCATTCTGGACTTCCAAATGAGCAGAGAAGGGAACAATATTCTATTGAGTCCTTCATGAGGCAACGTCCACCTTCTTTCAGTGGGTCTTCTGATCCACTTGTTGCTGAACAATGGATCAGTACCACTGAAAAGATATTTTTAGTTCTTCAATGTTCTGAACATGATAAAGTCATCTTAGCAGTATATCTTTTGGAAGGTGAAGCTGATCAATGGTGGAATCTTATCAAGAATACAAGGCAAAGAGATGAAATTGAGTCCATGGAATGGGACGAGTTCAAGAACTTATTTTTCAATAAGTACTTCCCTCGTATTCTTCGAACAAAGATGGAGGAGGAGTTTCTTGAACTAAAGCAAAAGGATGATGAATCTGTTGGTATATACGAAGCGAATTTTACAAGACTTGCAAGGTATGCATCTGGCATTATCATCCAACCCGAAAGTAAAGTTGATCGATTTTCCAGTGGCTTAAAACCAAGTCTTCGAAGGGCATTAGCTATAAGAGACTTTAGTAGCTATGAAGAAATTGTGCGTTGTGCTATCAAGGTAGAAATGGAAGTTGGTGTTACATATCCATCTCATGGTTTTGACAAAAAACGAAAGATGGAGTTCAAGGAGAAATCTCAGAATAATGGTGAAAAGAAGATGAATGTTTCCTTATGCACAAAGTGTGGAAAGAAGCATGGTGGAGATTGTCTTAAAGGGACTAGAAAATGTTTTAAGTGTGGAAAAGAAGGTCACCGAGCAGCTGAGTGTCGAAGTAATGGAAAAAGGGTTTCTAATGATGTGAATAAATCAAACACTGCAGAGAACGCACCACCAACACTTCAATGCTTCAAGTGCAAGGAAATGGGGCATTATGCTAATAAATGCCCTAATTCAAGGGTTAGTTATGATCAACATGAGCAACCACTGGAGGAAAAGGACAAAGGGAAGTCACATGCGATCACTATTGGCAATGTTGAATATGACAACGATGTGGTGGAATGATTAAGTGTTTATGTAATGGGATTTCGAAATAATGTTGTATCATTGAGTATTGCAATATTTATTGATGTGGTATTCAAAGTGATTGATATATTTTGGAAATAAGATGATATGCGCATAATGAAGGGAAAACGAGAAAATGAAATGTTTAATAGTATTCATGAGCTCATGATTAATATAAGGACTAAGTGATATCATGGTTTGAGTATATACAATTTTGAGGATTTTGGTATGTGGAAGGTGTTAACTTTTAACTACATTCAAGTTTTCACTATCGTTCAATGGGTATTCAAGAGAATACATGATTAAGGCCTTTGAATGTTTGGAATGTGACCAACAAGACATATATATGGGGATTAATGATAGTATTAAATCTCTGGTAATCGTTTTCACTATATTATGAGAGTGGACTGCAGTATTATGGATAAGCCTAAAGATTAGAATGGATTATGTTGAACATAATTTAGTATTGTTTAAGGATAGAAGTTTTTTCGATATTATTGATGGGATGTTATAGTAATATAGTTTTAGAAAAAGGACAACCTGCAGGACGGGCGACAGCCCATCGCGTCGGACAAGGCTGTGGGAATCGAACCCACAACCGAAGTGCGACTGGCCTTTATCGCCTACCATTGGCCTACAGGAAGTCCTTGTTTAGTAGAAACTAGTTTTATTATATTAATCTGTATGATATATGAAGTATAAGTCCATTTTAGGAACCATATATGATTAATCTCACTATAGACCGACTTATGTATATAATTTTTGCTAACCTTTTGTTTGAGACAGATGGAATGACCCGTCATTCTACCACATAATCTGCTAACACTTCACGAATAACAAATTCAACTTAATTTATTTAAGAGATGAAGGGGAAATTGTTCAAGGTATGAACAACAGTGAGATTGTACCAAAATAAAGTAAGTATTTATTCTAATTCAAATTTTCAACTTTAGGGAAATGATCTTGAAAACCAAAAATGTTGTCCTAGTGATCTTATACCTGATGAATCATATGGTACCTTATATCATCACAAATCTATGGATTTGTGATTACTAGCTTTTCCATAGCCATGTTCTCTACCACTCTCCATCAGAACATGATGGTTAGATTTCTCTTCTAGATCCATATTTTTACCCATGTGGAAACCCAACGATTAGTTTATTTGGGTAATCGTTACATTTCATACTTTAGTTTTTAAAGCCAAGTTTTGGTATTCCTTTTTACGATGTGGGATTCTATTAAAGAAACATTCTAATAGTAAACCATTTATAACCCCGACGAATTTCGAGGGCGAAATTCATTTTAAGGGGGGTAGAATGTAACAGCCCGAAATTTTATGAAAAATATTCTTTTTATTTCACTAATGTCCTGTGTTGTACGCTACACCAAAAAGACCTTGCACAACACGCATCCTTGACTTGCCTTGCATTACTCGTAATCGCGACCTTCCTCGATAGCGTGTGTAGTACGCAATAACGAGTTTCACTAAACAGCGATATGCTATTAAAATGTTATTAAAACTAGCCGTTATGAATAGTAATAACCACTTTTTGAAATTTTGTAAATTTTATTTTTCAAATTGTATTTCATCTTTGGATTCAGAGTATCGAATATAGCCTAAGGTGAAATTTTGGTACATTTCGGATAACTTTCATATTCTGATGAATAGTGAAAATTACTAAATTTTAATTAAAAACAACTTTTTTAATCGAAATAATTAATGGTGATAAATTATTAATTTGAGTGGTTTTAAAGTATATTTAGAACATATTTTTACAATTTAATACAATGTTGGTCATTGGTTGTAATTTCACATTTAAACCAGACATAATCAAGTGTCAATCTTTTGATAGATATTGTTTCTTAAAAAAAAGCTATTTGTTTTAACAGCGGGATTTAATTATAAAAATAATTAATGAAACTTCTATGATATTAATTTGGTAAAATAGGCTTTATTTTTGAATTCGTAATATAAAATATAGCTTAGGATGAAATTTTGGCATTGTTCTGAAAAATATCAATTTTTGATGAATAGTGAAACTACTAAGTGGTAGTTAAAAAACTGAATTTTTCATAAAACTTAATTTTACCGCTTCTGTGAATGGAATTTCAAAAATCCGAGAGACACGGTTGATGTCATTAAGTAAAATGTGGTTCAATGAGATGAAAATAATTTTTTGGAGAATAGTAACTTTTTACTTTTTTTACCGCAGTTAATAGTAAATAGGGTAACTAAGGGTAAATATGATATTACTATTACCCTAACACATGTCCTAATTCTATTGGATAAGTGTAATTCGACCAAAAACAACCTTATGAATAAAATATGACCATTTAGGCCCACTTGGATTAGATTAGGACATTTATTATTAATTTATTTAAAGAAGGGTTAAAATAGTTAAAATCAAAGTTTAATAAGTAAATCATTTTTAAATGGGGTTATACATAAGATAAATTCGACTATAAATATTCATTAGAAAGATAAAAAGATTTCATACATAATGGTATTTTATTTATAATTTTTAGACATTAAATAATTTAATTTATTTATGACACAATGATGATGCAGTAATTATCTTATTTATGAAATATTGACATAATTGATGTTATAAACACCAAAATAAATGTAATTTGAGACTTTTTATGAATTACACTAATTTTCTAGGTTACTATGATATATTAGTGTTGATTTAATCAACTTGGTTCGAACATATAATTCTGTTATGACTTTCACAAAAATCATATATCAAATAGTGTCAAAATTGACACAAAATTGTTTTTAAATCAAATATTATATTATTAATTGTTATTTTATTCTTAAAAATCTAAGGTTCGGCCAAATGACTTAGATAAGGATATATGTATTAGTAATATACAATTTGGGGTTCGTTTGGCATGTTATAGTAAGTGTATTAACCATATAGTGAAAGAAAACATAAAGACACGATAAAAGTTAAATTATTTAACTTAGAGTTAAATCTAATTGATAAGGTTAAAATAATATCCTAAACTTGTCTAAATCCTATTGGTTGATAGGATTTCTACCCTTCACCACTTTAGCTTCTAAATAAGACCCTTTGGAACCATTATAAACCGATTTTTACTTTAATATAAAATAATATTTTGAGATATTCCTAAGGTGCCCCTCTCCTCCCTTATAAAAGGGCACCTCCTCCCCATCCTCCTCACACCAAATTGAGCACTCAATCTCGGCCAACCCCTGCCAGTTTCTCCTCTCCAATTCCCTAGAATAATCCTAGAGGTCCGGGTCTTCTTCAAAGACCAATATTAGTTCCCTAAGTGGAGGATTCAAAGAGGCGTTCCAAAGAAGAGGTAATATCCATTACCGATCTTTTCAATTTCTTTCTTCTTCAACTTCTTCTTCTTTAGTTGTTTCATTATGAAGTAATAACATCAATATCACTCATATACTGATATGTTATTATAAGTATGAAACAACCCTATTTCACCATCTATCCATCCTATGGAAAAAGAAATCACCGCGCGTGCGTACGTACGGAATACCGTCTCCACGCCGTGGTGTAATCTATTTTCCACCACCACCTTACATGGATGGGTATAATGGTGTAAAGAATAACTATACATAGTTATTAAAACATCATATTGATTCTGATATATTGTATAATCCACTCCAATTCAATTCAACATTTATGGAAATGATATCATCGCTCGTGCGTACGTACGGACTACCGTCTCCACGACGCGATGAGATTCATTCTCCATGTTAACCATTTAAGAATGATTATAAAGTATATATAAGAAATAATAATGAAATATATGACATTATAAAGCTACTGGATTTATGTATATATATATATATGTATGTCATCTACTTACTTCAATTCAAGACAATAGGGAAAGGAAAACAGCGTTCATGCGTACGTACGGACTACCGTCTCCATGAACGGTGTTTTTAATTTCATTTATCTATCTATTATATATATTTATATACTGAATATATATGATATATAAATCATATTTTATATTCTGGAAGTAAGTAAATCATGATATAAGTAATAATAATGTCAAGAACAACATGTCAAAACACCTACGATAAAAGAAACGATTTTACCCAAAACGCTTCATTAACATGGAATTTACAAAAGAACGGGTAATATAATGTCATAAGTGAACCATATATGATATCATAACAATGAATATGATTCTGTAATAAGTCAATGACATTATTTAAACCATTATACAGGAGCTTCGGACACGTACAAAGCAAATCGGACCTAAGGTAAGGGAAATATCACAATCTCATTTTTATCCGAGATTGTTTATTCATAAGTATTTACTGGGGTGTATTTTATCATCCACATCCATGTTTCATCAATATGTAATATTATTTCCATCCACCTACAATTGTTTAAATCCATTTTTACCCTTCGGTGAGTTTTTAGTAATATCTATGAAAGGAATCTTTTGTCATACGAGGTACTTTTTGACTTTTCCGACAAAAGTACGAAGAATGTTTTTTAACTTATACGGCACGAACGGATTTCTACTGTTTTATAAAGCCTTATTTTCATGAAGCTTCCTCTAAAAGATTTCATGACTATTTTCAATAAAATCTCTTTCTTTTAAAATTGCATGATGTTTTGTGAAAAGAAATTGATTTTGAAGAAGAAAGGATATTTTCCTCAAGAATTCAATTCAAGTGTTTTATCAAAATTATTTTCCATCTAAGATAATAAAAGGGTTCTGTTTTTATCCCTATTATAACATGGATTTGATTATGTTGTGATGGAAATATTTTTATGAATTCCTTTATCTTATATGAATTGTTTTATGATGTCATGTTGTTTAAGAATCCCATTTTTATTACATGGGTTACACTATGATGTATGGTTTATGATTATGTGGCACACATAAGAAAAGATTCATTATAAGATGGGTGGGACCTATATCTCCCTCCAATGCATTGGGTAAAGATTTTATATCTCATGAGATAGACAGGGCTGGAACGGTAGGTTATACCGGTTCAGTGAAACAGGACTGAAACGAGGGTTACTCGATTCAGAAAGGGACTTTGTCCACTAAGATAGTCTTGGAAATGAGTCTTGACTAACAAGAAATGATTCTCTATTATTATGTGTGAATGCCACAAAGTTTCATGTTTTATGTTATGATTATTGTGATTACATTTCACTGCCATGATTTACCCCATGTTATGAAATTATGATCTCTTTTGCAGGTTAAGATTTCCAAAAGTTATGTGCTTATGTATATGATGTGATTGATATTTCTTTTGTTTACCCTTACTGAGCATTTGAGCTCACCCTTTTTTTTCTTTTCCCCAGGATATAAAGAAATTTTTTAGGTATAAAAAAAATAAGATCTTTATGGGAGATGTTGAAGATATTTCACCACGATTAGAAGATTATATTCCGAGTTTCCAAAGACACTAAACTATTACGGTCCTTGTGTGTGTGTTTTTGTTATGTACTAAGTATTCCACAAATGTAATGTAATGTCAATGTACGTCAGGCCTCGGGTCTCTACACTACCAATGTGGTAAGATGGTACATAAGGCTCGTGATTGCACTGAAGAAGATCATGGTGGTGGTAAGTCCAAATTCGATTTATAGTTATTGAAATATTTTATGTGTAATGAGATGGGTCACTATACAAACGAGTGTCCGACAAAGAGCTTGAGTGATGGGAAGCAGTTAGACTACAAGTAGAAAGGGGTGGTGAAATCCTTTGCAACTACATAAGTAGATGTTGGGCCATTAAATGAAGTTGTACCAGGTACTTTGGTTTTTCAGATTATGCCTGTGTGTTGTTTGATTCGGGGTCTACACATTCATTCATCTCTGAATCCTTTTCTAGTAAAATGGGAATACCATCTCAAGAAATGACTCCTGAACTTATGGTAAAAACACCTGGGGGAAATGTTGAGGCACAAATCATTTATAAGAATCTTCCTATCTGTATCCATGGAAAGAACCTACTTGAAAACCTAATTATTCTACCTCTAGTAGAGTTTGATGTTATCCTGGGTATGGATTGGCTCTCTATTTACCATGCTAAGATTTACTATAGAGCTAAAGAAGTTTCTTTTCAGAAAGACTTTCAGTTTGTGTACAAGAATGAACCCTTAATGTTGATGACATATCAAGAGGCTGAAAAACTTGTAAAATATAGAAATTAATGTTACCCTGCACATATTGTTGGAAACAAAAGAACTGTTCAGATTAATGATGTGCCAGTGGTAAATGATTATCCTGATGTTTTTCCTAATGAGTTTCCTGGAATAATACTAGATCGGGAAGTTGAATTTACTATTAACTTAGTTCCTGATGCTAAGCCAATTCAAAATCACCTTATCGAATGGCTCAAATTTAACTTTTAGAGTTGAAGGAGCAATTGCAAGATTTATTAGAGAAAGTTTTCATTCGACCTTGCACATCACCATGGGGTGCCCCTATATTATTTGTTAAAAAGAAAGATGGTTCAATGAGACTTTTCATTGATTATAGATCCTTGAATAACATCACTGTTAAGAACAAATATCATTTTCCCCATATCAATGATTTGTTTGATCATCTCCAGGGAGCTCAGTATTTTTCAAAGATTGACCTAAAGTCGGGGTACCATCAGCTGAAGGTAAAGGAAACAGATGTTCCAAAGACTGTGTTTCGTACAAGATATGGCCATTATGAATTTTTAGTAATGCGTTTTGGGCTAACCAATCCACCTGCTGTATTCATGGACATAATGAATGGAATTTTTTATGAGTTCTTGGATAAGTTTGTGGTGGTTTTCATTGATGATATTTTGGTGTTTTCTAAAAGTAAAGATGAGAATGAAAGGCATTTAAGGGTTATTTTGGAAACCTTAAAATAAAAGATAATGTATGAGAAATTTAGCAAGTGTGAGTTTTGGTTGCAACAAATTTATTTCCTTGGTCACATTGTTTCTAAAGATGGGATAACTGTTGATCTAGAAAAATCAATGGTTTTTGAAGAATGGCCAAGACACACATACGTAACTGATATTCATAGCTTCCTTGGTTTGGCAGGCTATTACCAATGGTTTGTTAGAAATTTTTCACGGTTATCTAGTCCAATGACTAAGCTAACTTGGAAGGGTGTTAAGTTTATCTGGACAAAAGAATGTGATTATTGTTTTCAGGAATTGAAAAGAAGATTGGTGAATGATCCAGTTTTGGCACTACCTTCTAGGAATGGTGAGTTTGTTATCTACAGTGATGCTTCATTGAAAGGACTTGGTTGTTTCCTAATGAAGAATGATCAGGTAATTTCTTATGCTTCATGACAGTTGAAAACTCATGAGGTAAATTACCCTACACATGATTTGAAATTAGCTTCTGTATTTTATGCTTTAAGAATTTGGAGGCATCATTTGTATGGAGTAAAGTGTGAAATATATACTAGTCACAAAAGTTTAGAGTATATATTCACTTAGAATGAATTGATCATGAGACAAAGGAGATGGCTAGAATTAATCAAGGATTATGATTGTACAATTCATTACCATCTGGGAAAAGCAAATAAAGTGGCTGATGCTTTGAGTCGAAAAAGTAATGATTCATTAACAATGTTGCATTTAGAACTTGATCCTTTGGTTAAGGATTTGATGAAATTTGGCATAGATGTTGTTAGTGAAGGATGTCCTTTATTTTTTTAGGTATTAGTGAAATCTTCTCTATCAGACAGAATCAAGAAATCACAGAAGAAAGACAGTGAGTTGCGGGAAAAGGTAGAACTGGTTCAGAAGGGAAAGTTGCCTAAATTAAACATTGATAATGATTGTATTTTGAGATTTGGGAAGAGATTGTGTGTGCCTTGTGATTCACAGTTGAAGAGAGAGTTGTTATGTGAAGCTCATAGTTCTCCGTTTTTAGTTCATCCTGGAAGTACTAAGATGTACAGAGATCTGCAGGAGTATTACTGATGGGATGGAATGAAAAAAGATATTGCTGATTTATCTGTGAAGTGTTTGACATGTCGACAGGTTAAAGCAGAGAAGCAGTTACCGAAAGGGATGCTTCAGCCTTCACCAGTACCAGAATGGAAATGGAAGAATATATCCATAGACTTCATTGTGGGATTGCCGAAGACACCTCGAGGTAATAATACAATCTGGGTTATTATTGATCTCTTGACTAGATCATCTCATTTCCTTGCTATACAGGATACTTTTTCCCTAGATGAACTTTCCAGTTTTTATCTTAAAGAGATAGTCAGGTTACATGGATTTTTTCTCTCCATTGTATCTAATCATGATCCCAGGTTTACTTCTAACTTTTGGAAAGGCCTTCAGAAGTCGTTGGGTACTGAATTAAATTTTAGTACAGCTTTTCTTCCTCAATCAGATAGACAATCAGAATGAACCATTCAGACATTGGAGGATATGCTACGTGCTTGTTCGATGGATTATCAGGGAATTTGGGACCAACATCTTTCTTTGGTTGAATTTTCATATAATAACAGTTTTCATTCCATTATACAGATGACACCATTTGAGGCATTATAAGGGAAGCGGTGTCGAACTCTAACTTTTTGGGATGAAGTGGGTGAAAGGAAGCTGATGGGACCATAATTGGTAGAAGAGATGGCATAAAAAGTTCAACTGATATAGAAACATATGAGAATAGCTTAGAGCAGGCAGAAGAGTTATGCAGACAACAGGAGGAAGGATCTATATTTTGAGGTAGGTGATCATGTTTTTCTCAAAGTCTCACCATGGAAGAGTGTGATGCGATTTGGTAAGAATGGAAAGGTGAGTCCAAGGTTCATTAGGCCATATAATATTCTGGAGAGATTTGGATTAGTTTCTTATCGAGAGGATTTACCTGCGATTTTATCTCAGGTACACAATGTTTTTCATGTTTCAATGTTAAGAAAGTATATGCCAGATCCATCTCATGTTTTGAGTCCATAGGTAGTTCAGTTGGAAGAGAACCTATCTTATGAGGAACAACCGGTACAGATTCTTGACCACAGGGAGAAAGTGTTACAGAATAAGGTGATTCATCAGGTAAAATTTTTGTGGAAAAACCACATGGTTTAAGAGGCAACATGGGAATCTGAAAATTCTATGAGGGATAAATATCCCCACTTATTTTGATAAGTAAATAAATTGTGGGGACACAATTTTCTAAAGGGGGGAAGGATGTAACATTCCAAGCAAGTAATAAATAATAGATATTGTCACGAACCAAATCTGGTCACCGCAAAAACCGGCACCAAACCCACCCCATGACATGACCCGAAGGGCGTTCCCTATCCCCACGGGCTGGAACAAGTTCCCGGGTATCATTAATTTTGGTTTGGGAACGATTTACCCGAGTATGAAAGCATAAAACATTAAAAACAATCCATAATATAAATCTGAAATTTTTGAGCCAAACAAGACTTAAGTAAAAACCAGAACTGAGTACATTGGTTTAAAGATTATACAAGTGGTGCAAATAAAAATAATTATAGCATTAAGACATCCCCAAGGACTCCACACGACTAGGGGTCATCGCCCCCAAGCTATCTCCACAACTCCGCACCAAGAATGGGAACTAACACCATGAACCGCCATCACCCTTAGCCATTCCTTTACCTGAATC